>CM077080.1:61048408-62450174 GCA_039513925.1 Platanthera zijinensis
CAGTCTCTCATAGAAGAAGAATGTCTAATAACTTATTTAACAGCATTACACAAGGCCCACAAGGCGCAAATACTTGGAGCCTAGCGCATCAGACGCGCGCCTGACGAAGGTAAGACACAATCACATTTATTTTAAATAATCAGCATCAAACATCAATTCTTTTTTTTATTTCATTCTTCATTCATTCTATCATTACTCATTCATTACTATCATTTAGAACTTATTAAATCCATGGTTGTATTTAACTCATATTTATGTCATTGGAGGCTGCATATGGTTATGTAAGGCCCCCTCGGAAATTAGACACGAAAAGAAGAACTTATCGCACACCGCCGCCAATCCAAAACAAAGAAGAGAATAACGGAAGAGTAGATGTATGAACGTCTCAACCCTCTTGATGTGATCCAAGGTGGGGGTGTAGTTTTGAAATATACTAAAATACGGCATATTTAAAATAATTGCGATCTTTTTAAAATAAATGTGACGCGAGGTAACTTCGCGGGCTATTTCTAACGAGTAAAACGACCCAGGCGTCGCTCGCGAACGCAAGGCTACTACGCGTGCATGATAACGTCACAAATCACAATTCCACAGACATAGCATTTAAGAGAGTAGCAACACGAATATGGAAATTAACGGAAATTAAGAGATACAATTAGTTAGGGCAAGCTCATAATAACATGTAGCTGAAGGATGGAGTCTGGCGAGGGCGAGGTATACCAGCAGGGCTCGGGTTTAACACGAGACCACGAAACAGAGGCCGGAGGTAGGAGCAGTTTCAGGATGGGGCTGACAGACTCAGAAATGGCGGTGGAAAGCTTGCTGGAGGTCGGCCAAGCGAAGAATGGTTCGGGAGAAACCAGGAAATCGCTGGAGCCTGCCGGAGGAGGATGCTGGTGGGTTGTCGGAGCCTAGGAGGAATTTTGGCAACAACCACGGCTGCTGGCGGGGCCTCATGTAGCAGGAACAGTGGCTGGGAACGGAGGCATTCGAGGCTTCGGAGGAAATCACGGCACAGGACATCTAGGAAAGCTTGATCTGACGGGGCCGCCGATGGAGGCCGCAGGAGAGGTTGTCGGTGCCCAGAAGAGGCTCCGGCGTTGGCGGTGTGGTCTACTATGGAGGAACTGGCGACGTCGGGCTTCGTCGAGTAGGAAGAAAGCGGCGTCGGGCTTCGGAAATGTCGCAAGCTGGGGTGGCGCTGGGAGAAGACAACAGAGAAAAAAATCTTTGTTCGTTCTATTCCAGCCGCTTGTATAGGAAGGGGGAGGAATGTTTTTTTATAATAAGTGGGGTTAGGGTTTTGGAGGAGGAAAATGAGCCTTGGTGTTGGGCTTTTGGGAGTGGGCTGGCTGGGTTCTCTTTAGGGTGGGTTGATTTTGAAATCAAAATAAATGTTATAATGAATAAATAATTATTATAAGCTTGCTCTAAGCTAATCTACCTCCTAAATTACCGGACCTATGCATTTAGGGTCTCGTTGACCGGTCACACCAACGAGCCAAACCAAAACTTGTGCAAGTAGTGCACGCATTACAAAATAACATCCAGAGCGCTAATAATGTGTGCGACAGAACATAATATCCCAACTATGCGCGAAGACATGCGCGACAAGAGAAAAAAAATACAGGTACAATAAATAAAAATAAAAAGATGCACTACAGGTTACATCAATTCCCCCGTGGTTGAAAGAACTCGACCCCGTCGAGAATGCAATGCAACCAATCGCTATCAAGTTCAAGACAGTGGTCAGAGAGAAGCTGCATAGGTTTCCTCCTAGGTGCTCTAGGAACGGGACCATTCTTCTGGGGAAGAAGAATAATCATACGCCAATGATGATCAAAAGAATGGGAGTTCCTCACACCATCATGCAAAACATGTCGGTCATACTGCCATGGTCGTCCTAGAAGTATGTGGCAGACATCGATGGGGGCGACATCACATAACACCGAATCACGATACACGTTCCCGATAAAGAACTCTACCTGCCAATGATGAGTAATGAGTATAGTAAACAGACTACTAACCCCAGATAAATGGTACGACTGCTCTAAAGGGCGCGTCAAAAGTCCTAACTTCTCTACCATTCGCTGAGACACGTAGTTTTTCATACTGTCGCTATCAATAATAATGGAACAAAAATGCTCCTGAATGCGTGCGGTAGTGCGGAAAATTTCCTTTCTTCGAGGATCATGCTCAGTGGTCTCGCCAGAGGTAATCAAACTAGAGTGAAGAGCACAAACTAGGTGCTCTGCTTGCTCGCCCTCGACCTCGATGACACTATCAGCCTCGGGCAGGGGCTCAGGCTGGGGGTCACTAAGGAAGACCCCATACTCGGGTTCACCCCCGGTGGTGGAATCAATAACTGCAACGAACTGGCGTCACAGGAACTCAGAAGACTTGTGCCCGGGCTCCATACACTTGAAGCATCGAAACACTCCAGTGTGGGGTCGGGCTCCCATGGGCTCGTTACCCCGGGACGGGCCATGGTGAAGAGTCGGGGCTCCAGTAATGGCAATAGGTGGGGAATCACTAGTAGCAGATGTGGGTGTAGTAGTGGTGGTGCTCAAAGTGGGTCTATCAGTAGACCTAGGTCCATCAGTAGACCTCTGACCAGATATTCTTTTCTGGAGGGCCTCCACTCGACGTACTCGGCTGGAGATCTATCCAAGGTCCCGAAAATCATGAAGCTCTAACTGGTCTCGTATAGCGTACCGTAGCCCATTCAGATAACGGGCCACAACCATGTGGTCTTCCTCATTCAGATCTAAGCGTGACTGGAGGACTAAGAACTCATTCGTGTACTCATCGATAGTTTGCTTGTCTTGTCGTAGGTTGTGATACCTACGATACAAGGTCTGCATGAAATCTGCGGGGACGTACCTCCTCTTGAGTTGAGCTTTGAACTCAACCCAGGTTGTGATAGGTGGTTGTCCCATAGTGTATTGCATCCGCTCGATTTGCCCCCACCATGTGAGTGTGGGGCCCTTCAGCTTCAGGGTGACATACTCCACCTGTTGGTGGGCAGGTGTGCGCTTACAGCTTAGGAATCACCCAAGTCGTTCGCACCAATCAAGACACACTTCAGGCTCTAGTGTGCCCTCAAAATCCCCAATATCTAGTTTAATATCGGCATCCCACCTAGGGGGATTCCTATTATCTTGATGTGCTAGTTGGGGTTCTGGTGGTGGAGGTGTAGGAGGAGTAGGGGGTTATGCAGCAGGACCCCCTAAGTGATATTGTGCTTCCAAATTGTTAACCGTAATACGCAACCCTAACATGACTTGGTTTGTCTCTCACTGAGAGAGTAAGTGTAGTGACGACGGTCATAAGGTATTCCATTCGCTTACCTATATCTCCTAAATTTCCCTCTAGGTGTTCCATTCTTGATTCCATCGATAAACTGGAAAACCTTAAACTTAAAATTTTAAAATGACCGGTGCTCGACTATCCCACGATAGGAGTGAGATATCCCAGCAGCCACACCAAACTGTTGTGATCCAAGGTGGGGGTGTAGTTTTGAAATTTACTAAAATGCGACCTATTTAAAATAATTGCAGTTTTTAAAAATAAATGTGACGCGAGGTAACTTCACGGGCTATTTCTAACGAGTAAAACGACCTAGGCGTCGCTCGCGAACGCAAGGCTACCACACGTGCATGATAACGTCACAAATCACAATTCCACAAGCATAGCATTCAAGAGAGTGGCAACACGGATATGGAAATTAACGGAAATTAAGAGATACAATTAGTTAGGGCAAGCTCATAATAACAAATATTCCTTTTAATTTATAAGCATAAAATGTAACTGAAGGATGGAGTCTGGAGAGGGCGAGGTATACCAGCAGGGCTTGGGTTTAACACGAGTCCACGAAACAAAGGCCGGAGGTAGGAGCAGTTTCAGGATGGGGCTGACGGACTTAGAAATGGCGGTGGAAAGCTTGTTGGAGGTCGGCCGAGCGAAGAATGGTTCGGGAGAAACCAGGAAATCACTGGAGCCTGCCAGAGGAGGATGCTGGTGGGTCGTCGGAGCCTAGGAGGAATTTTTTCAACAACCACGACAGCCGGCGGGGCCTCAGGTAGCAGGAACGATGGCTGGGAACGTAGGCATTCGAGGCTTCTGAGGAAATCGTGGCACAGGACGGCGAGGAAAGCTTGATCCGACGGGGCCGCCGATGGAGGCCGCAGGAGAGGTCGCCGGTGCCTAGAAGAGGCTCCGGCGTTGGCGGCGTGATGGACTATGGAGGAACTGGCGGCGTCGGGCTTCGTCGAGTAGGAAGAAAGCGGCGTCGGGCTTCGGAAATGTCGCAAGCTGGGGTGGCGCTGGGAGAACGACAACAGAGAAAAAAAATCTCTGTTCGTTCTATTCCAGCCGCCTGTATAGGAAGGGGGAGGAATGCTTTTTATAATAAGTGGGGTTAGGGTTTTGGAGGAGGAAAATGAGCCTGGGTGTTGGGCTTTTGGGATTGGGCTGGCTGGGTTCTCTTTAGGGTGGGCTGATTTTGAAATCAAAATAAATGTTATAATGAATAGATAATTATTATAAGCTCTAAGCTAATCTATCTCCTAAATTACCGGACCTATGTATTTAGGGTCTCGTTGGCCGGTCACACCAACGAGCCAAATCAAAACTTGTGCAAGTAGTGCACGCATTACAAAATAACATCCAGAGCGCTAATAATGTGCGCGACAGAACATTATATCCCAACTAGGTGCGAAGACGTTCGCGACTAGAGAAAAATACAGGTACAATAAATAAAAGTAAAAAGATGCACTACGGGTTGCATCACCTCTCCCGTCATTCTCTTCTAACGCTACGAGCCGATGATGATGCTAAGTGAATAATTATCACACTACACATTGAATGCACTATAAGCAGTATCGGAAGATCTATTAGCGGAAGACTAACAACCACATAGTTGATCACATAATTATATGAATAATAGGAGAAGACAGAAAGTAACCACAACAATGACACGATGAACCCACAGTCCGAGTACAACAGTTTATAGAAAGTCCGGGGCTCACAAGTTAACATGCCAAGACGGATAAATAATAATATACAAAATATTTTAATTCTATAGAACTACTCTAAGCTAACTATAAGACTGATGTTGTTGATAAGGGTGGCAACCATTCTTTGTAAGTCTTTTTTCTTCACTTCAAGTCCACGTCATAGCTTCTCGAACTCTTGGAGGTGTCAACCAATGTTGAGGGTTTGCATTACTTTACGTATTTGCTAAGTGGTTCCACCTTTCTCTGAGCCCCTAATGTGCTCAAGGGAGGTAGTAAACTGTCCTGCAATAAGTGTCATCACAATGCAAAATATATATGCAATTTGATGCAATATGGATCACTATGAAGCATATGAAACAATATGAAGCAATATGGAGCACTATGAAGCAATATGAAACAATATGAAAAATTACATATTGAAAGAAGTGCAGTAATAATGAACAATAAGTAAACACATCATTGTTTCTATCTTAGCGGTGTCTGCAATACGCGTATTGTCGTATACACATTAATGAATATAAATAAATAATGGATATTTAAATAATCAATCGTATAATGATGCTCATACAAGTTTATATGATTGAGATCTTGCATAATCTAAACTACTTGACAATCTAAACTATATTATCAAGTATAAATGCAATTATGATCTATCATCACAACCAACACAAGCTAAACAAGCGTATCCTCTTGCACTAAACTATCTTGTAGTAAGTGTCGACACAATGCAAAATATAGATGCAATTTCAAGTTGTAGATATGTGTGGAAAAATAAAGAGAATTTTTATTAATCCAAAAAATTGTCCTTTACAATTTGAGATTGTACATATTTATAGAAAGAGAGAGAGAGAGGAGAAGAATTCCAATCCAAAGATGTGTGATTAATACAAGAGAACAATTGGGCAAAACAAGGGCTAAAGTAATGGGCCTCTTTTTTCATGACTTTCTCTAACACTCCCCCGCAAACTAGAGCATACAAATCGTAGACACCGAGCTTGGATAAAAACTGATGATACAATGGTCGAGGTAAGGCCTTAGTGAGAATATCTGCAACTTGCCCGGGAGCCGAGACATGCTCTAATTTCAACTTATTTAATTGAACCTTTTCTCAAATGAAGTGACAGTCAACCTCAATATGTTTGGTTCGCTCATTAAATACGAGATTCTTGGCAATATGTATACAACTTGACTATCACAAAATAGAATAGCCGGTGAGGACAACGTGACACCCAAATCCCCAAGGAGACTTTGTTGTCAGGTGAGTTTCGACACAATTGTCGTCATCACACGATACTCGACTTCAGTAGATGAGCGAGCAACAACTGATTGCTTTTTGCTACGTCAGGTAATATGATTTCCTCCAAAATACGTATAGAAATCAGTCGTGGATCGTTGATCATCAAGAGAACCCACATAGTCAGCATCAGAATATGCAACCAGAGATAAAGAAGTGGATGGTTTGTACACAAGCCCTTGTCCTGGAGCAATCTTCAAGTATCTGAGAATGCGTGACAACCTGAATATGAGAAGTCCGCAGAGTATGCATAAACCTACTGACAACTCCAACAATAAACAAGATATCGGGTCTTGTAACCGTCAGATATATCAGTTTTCCAACAAGATACCGATAAGACTCACACTGAAATAGATGAAGTGAGAGATCAGGAAGAGCCCGTTGGAGGACCGGCAGAGGGGCATGCCCAAGACGTCGATGCCACTCAGTGGAAGTGATAGAAGAGAGAATGGTGGGAGAGTCGTTGAGATGGTAGAGCCCGTTCCGCAGCGTGCCTTTACCAATGGTAGTCTGCATCCGCTGGTCCTGTATAACAAAAGTAGAAGATGTGAATATGACAGAACGATCAAGATCACTAGTAAGACGACCAACATAGAGTAAATTGAACGGGGAGCTCGGAACATGAAGAGCCGAGCACAGGGAGATCGACGGGTTGAGAGAAAGATCTGTCGAGCCGGAGACGGGAACCGTCGCCCCATTGGCCACAGTGATAGACTTCAGATAAGGAGAATTCGAGTACTGGGTAGGCCGTTGCGAAGTAATGTGATGAGTGGCACCTGAGTCCATGATCCAGCACGAGTTGGTGGATAAACAAGCAGTACCTGTGTTGGAGACAGAGGCAATGGAGGCAGAGGGCGAGTTGAGTAGCCCCTGGAGTTGCTGGAGCTGAAGACGGACGACCTCAAGATTAGGAGGAGCTGCAGACGGGGCGTCAGCAATCACAGATGCCGTCGGACGAGGAGGATAACCAATTTTCCGGTAGCAGGTCGCCTCAAGGTGGCCGTCTTTCCCGCAGTAGGAACACTTCGGCCGACCCCGGCCACCACGCCCATGGCCTCGAGAGCCCGAACGTCCGCCTCGAGCAGAGAGGTAGGAGGGGACTATAGGAGCGAAGGGGCCTGCTGAAGAAGGGCCGGGGGAGAAGGAGCAGAAGTATCCGGAGGAGGTGACACGTGGAGAAGAATGGAGCAAACATCAGAGAAAGGCGGTGTTGTGGGTGAAGCCAGGACCTGAGTTCAAATGCTCTGAAGGTGAGACGGAAGACGGGCCATCATGATGGCAATTCAGACGGCTTCCTTCTGAGCGCGCTGAGCAGCATGATCATTGGTGGACGGCTGATGCTGGATCCAAGCCTCAGCAAGAGTTTTGGCGCGAGCAACAAAGGAGGTCATATCTGAAACCCCGCTAGTGTCGAGAGCGAGAAGATCAGTGAGGATATCGTAGAGATGCTGAAGGCTGTCGCGGCCTGAGTATAAGGGATGTAACTCATCCCACATAGCCTTGACGGTGTCGTGGTACATAGCCATCTGATATGGTTCTCCATCCAAGGAATTAAGGAGCCACGTTTGAACGCGGCCATCATTGCGGAGCCAATCATCGGTAGGAGGAGAAGGGGGTGCCTGAGTAAGGTGAGGCAAGAGGCCCTTGGCCTGAAGAACCCGTCTAACCGAATGTACCCAAGGGATAAAGTTTTTCTTCCCAGAGAGAGAAATAGTAGTTATCCGCAGCTCATCGCGGACTTCAGCAGAACAAACCTGGCGGTCTGCAGGACAAGCCGGGCGGTCTATAGGCGGACTAGCCGCCGGGCCAGTGGAGTCGACAGACGAGCCCATATAAGCAGCAGGAGAATGAGACCGCGACCTGAATGCGGTCTGGAGAAGGAGACCGCAGCGAGAAGAGCTGGAGATCGCACGACAGGGAGGGAAGGAGAAGACCGCGACCTGAATGCGGGAAAGCAACAGTCCGCACGGTCACACCGGACACTATCGATCAGACAGACCGCGACCAAAATGCGGAAAGAAGATAGTCCGCATGGTCTGGGTGAGCACAACAGCGGTCAGAGCAAAAGAGGCCGCAAGAAGAAAGAGAGCGGACAGGGAGGTGAAACCGCGAGTAGAAGAGGCAGGCGAACTGGAACAGTCTGCGGCGAACTGAAATTCGAGCGGATGGAATAAGAGGCCGCGAGTTGAATAATAACGAGCGGAAAGATAAGGCAGCGGGTAAGATAAACCGCGAGAAGAAGTCGCGAGTAGCAGCACTCAAGCGACAAGAAGTGAACTGGAACAGGCCGCGACGAACTGAAACAGGCTGCGGCGAGTAGAAGAAGCAGGCCGTATGGCGCGAGTTGGGAGAGACCGCGACGGACAGGAGCAGGCCGCAAGGGGGGGCAAAGTCAGCGGACCGTAGAGAGGAGAGCCCGCAACGGTTAGGAGTAGTCCGCGGCCAGATAAACCAAGATACCGCGAGGCCGAAGAGAGGGCGGACAAGAGGAGCCCGCAACGGACAAGTAGAGCTCGCAGCGGACTGAGTGAGAACAGCTGGGAGGAGTGGACCCCACAGGTCAGAGAGGAAGGAGGCTATAAGAAGCCCGAGAAGGAGGGTGGAACCACTGATAGGAAGAGGGAGCGGAATCAGAGATAGAGTCCGCAGTTAGCCGAGCAGCTAAGGGAATGGAGAGGACAGGAGATGCAGGCCACAGGAAGGAGACCGCCTAAGGTAGGCGGTTAAGAAAAGAGAGGCTGCCCAAGGAGGATTGCTGGCTCTGATACCATGTAGAAAGAGCTCGAAAACTTATGTATATTTCTCAAGTGTTAAGAAAAGAGAGGCTGCCCAAGGAGGATTGCTGACTCTGATACCATGTAGAAAGAGCTCGAAAACTTATGTATATTTCTCAAGTGTATAAATACATGGAGAGAATACAAATATATAGGAGAAAGGAGAGAATCAATCCTATACATGATGTGGGACTAAAGAGGAGAGAAGAGAAAAAGGAAAATGGGCCCAATAATGGGCTATTTACATGGGCTTTTCTAACATGTAGCATGAGGAGCAAATTTGTCAGTGGATGGTGCTATGGACATAACATGTACATCGAAAAACACAAGGCGTGATTGAGAACGGAGCCTTTAAAGGGAAAAGAAGATTAAATGTGGCCGCAAAGTTGAGGATGTAGGACATGCGATTGATGAGATGACAGACAGTAGAAATAACAATGTTTTAATATATTGGAGGAACCTGCATTTGAAACATGAGAGATTTAACGACATCAAGAATATAGACGGTTTTTTTGCATTGCCACTCCATTCTGTTGAGTATACGCGCACAAAGTCTGATGAATAATACTAAATTTTGTGCACAGAATAGAGAAGGTACGACTGATATATTCACGTGCATTATTCGTGCGAAGAACTTTTAGGCAGGTGGAAAATTGAGTGCGAGTCTCCGTAAGAAATGCACGGAAGATAGAGGGGAGTTCGACACGATCACGAAATAAATACAACCAGGTAACTCGTGAGTAATCTCATGAAGTAAATTCAGGAAGAAAAACATCTGGAAGAGCTTTCTTGAGAATCTGGAGAGGAGCATACTCAAGACAACGATGTCAATCAACAGAAGAGACTGGAGAGAATAGTAAGTGAGACATCCAGAAGATACAACCCATTGAACAGTCGCCCCCTACCAAGTATATTCTGCATTTGTCGATCTTGCACAACAAAAAAGGAGCGTGAGAAGGTTACACAACAATCAAGGTCTTGAGTAAAACGACTAACAAAAAGTAGGTTAAAGGGGGATTTCAAAATATGAAGAATCGAGGATAAAGAGAAAGTTGGAATAAGAGGCACATGAGCAGTGCCAAAAACCGGTGTGACTTCACCATTGTCCACTGTAATGAACTTGGGACAGACAAAATCTAAGTATTGAGGCAATTTCTGCGGAGAGATGTGATGTGTGGCACCCGAGTCCACACTCCAGTGAGAGCTTTGGGAGAGACAAGATATACATTCATTGGAGATCGACGCCATGGATCCAGAGGAGCGACTAACTACCCCTACTGTTGGAGTTGGGCACGCAAAGCTACAATGTCATGACTGGTAGCGGAGGAAGGATCTGTAGTAGCGGAAGCAGTGAGGTGAGGAGGCAAACCATGCTTGCGATAACAGGTGGCCTCAAGGTGACCATCACGGCCGCAGTGAGAACATTTAAGAAGGGTTCGACCAGCACGTCCCCGTCCCCGAAAATGGAGACCTCCACGAGCCGGTGGACTATGGGCTGAAAGAGCAAGAGTAGATACGGGCTGCTGGAGGAGAGACAGAGTTAGATTTGCAGGAACATCCGAGGGGGAGTAACCTTCAGGAGCATCGAGCACACGTCCGACAGAGAAGGGGGAAAGGCTGTGGACAAAATCTGAGCCCGAACACTTTGAAAATGAGGTGAAACACGAGTCATCATCTTACAATCCCAACTGCTTTTTTTTGCGACCGTTGCGCAACCAATTCCGTGGTGGGAGACTGATACTGTATCCATGCCTCAACAAGAGTCTTGGTCCGAGCAACAAAGGAAGTCAAGTCACCAGTGGCCCCAGGGTCAAGTGATTGAAGGTCGGGAATTATGTCGAACAAGTGCTGAAGGCTGTCCTTGCCATAATAGAGGGAGTGAAGATCCGCCCACATATCATGGGCCGTCTCATGATACATAGCCATCCTATATGGCTCGGTGTCCAGAGAATCCATGATTGAACACGACCATCATGACAAATCCATTCCTCAGTGGGAGCAGTGGGAGGGGCCCTTGTCAGGTGATGAAGAAGGCTTTTGGTTTGCAGAACACGTCGAACTGAGTGAATCCACTCAACAAAGTTTTGCTTCTCACAGAGAGAGATGGTGGTGATCCGAAGTTCATCACGAAGTTCAAGAGGAGCAGCAACAACACAGACAGGAAGGGAGGAAGCCGCAGTCAAATTCATGAACCAAACAGCTCTAGGAACAGGTGAACAGGCTAACAGGCAACAGACAAACTGGCCATGCGAACTGGCGACCTGGAGAACTAGAGCAGGGCTGAGCGGTCTGAGCAGAGCACATCGGCCAAAACAGAGCAATCAACAAGTATTCGTAGGGACTAGAGAAGCTAGGTCAGGCAACTAGCAGCATGGTATAGCGAACTGGCCAGGCAACTGGCGAACTGGCCAGGCAACTTGCGAACTGGCTCTGGCAAGCAGAGCAGGGTTGAGCAGTCTGAGCAGCTACCCGGCAGGCTACTAGAGAAGGAAGGCGAGCAGCGACCTGGGAGCAAAGCCGCGTCAAGAAAGCAGGCGGTCAAGGAACAAAGTCGCGCGAAGCGAGCAGGGAGCAAGGCCGCGTGAAGCGAGCAGGCAGCCTGGGCGGGCTATCAGGGAGCAACGATCAAGTCGCGCGGCTAGAAAACTAACAACACGATAGAGCACTCTGGCAGAAACAAGGATGCAGCAACCTGAAGCAGCAAGCAAGCAAGTCGATTGCAGGTCGCGACAAGTATTCGCAGCGGCCTGGACAGAAGACCCAGAGGACTAAGGCGGCGGGCACAAAGCTATTGCGGGCAGCACAACAGAGCAATCAACGATCTTGAGAGCAATCGGCCTGAAGAAGAGCAAGACGGCGGACAAAAGACCTGCAACAAGAAGAAGAGAGCACAGAGCGGGTTAAGGAGGTAGGAGCAGCGTCTATCGATCGCATGACACAACAAGGATGCGCATGCCGCTCTAAAGAACCTTATAAAAGGAGGAGAGGGGAGGAGGGTAGAAGCAGGCGAAGGGGTTTCCTAGCAATCCTCACAATTAGCTGCGACTAGAAAATCCTAACCACACAAAGGAAGCGCCACCAAGAGTTGCGGTTATGGATTTAAAGGGAAAACAAAAAACGAATCAGGACCGGATGGCCCCTGATACTATGTAGATACGTGTGGAAAAATAAAGAGAATTTTTATTAATCTAAAATATTGTCCTTTTCAACTTCAGATTGTACATATTTATAGAAAGAGAGAGAGGAAAAAAATCTCAATCCAAAGATGTGGGATTAATACAAGGGAATAAGTGGGGCCAAAACATGGGCCAAAGTAATGGGTCTATTTTTACATGACTTTCTCTAACAGAAACAATATGGAGCACTATGAAGCAATATGGAGCACTATGAAGCAATATGGAGCACTATGAAGCAATATGGAGTACCATGAAGCAATATGAAACAATATGAAAGCAATATGAAGCAATATGAAACAATATGAAGCAATATGGAGCACTATGAAGCAATATGAAAAATTACGTATTGAAAGAAGTGCAGTAATAATGAACAATAAGTAAACATATCATTGTTTCTATCCTAGCGGTGTCTGCAATGCACGCACTATCGTATGCACATTAACGAATATAAGTAAATAATGTCTATTTAAATAATCTATCGCATAAAGATGCTCATACAAGTTTATATGATTGAGATCTTGCATAATCTAAATCATTGCACACTTTAAACTACATTTTCCAATCCATTATCATATTTTTCGTTATCTATGCACAACTAGATATAAGTTTGGCAAAACACATACTATTTCAATCCAGTTTTGGTTTCATAAAAGTATTGAACTAAATTATCATTGAATTTTGTGATTTAGGAAAAGACAGGTTTGTTGAACATGCATCCATTTATATCTCTCTAAATTAGCCTCACTCAAGTTTCTCAATACAACCTTAATTGGTAATCAAATTAATCACATTCCATTCTATTTTTCTCAAGGTCATCCTATGTATTCATAACCTCGAAATTGCAGTCAACATTACGTACTATTTCCCGATTTCATCATAATCGTCTAAACCTACTAATTATCCAAAACCGAAGTTCAGTAGATTTGTTTTGGTCTTCATACTTACCTAAGCGTTTCAATGGTTAATATCTCCAAATCTAAATAAGGGTTTGGAGCTGTACATCTCATGCCCCAATTGTTTGCGGAATCAACAATATTTTTAGTAGACATCATGCCATTGATTAAATATTATTGAAATTGGCGATGCTCCTGGAGTTTGGTTCGATGATTCTATCCTAAGTTCAAACTATGCAACAACACACTTGATTTTATCTTCTTCGCAAGTCTACACCGCAAGGTTCACCATTTATTTCTATCGAACAATCACCACCGTTCGATCCTCCGTTGATTTCGTCGCATGATTCTTCGTCGACCTCTGCCACACGATCCACCATCGATTTTTCGTCGCATGAATTTACTTTATCTTTCGTTGCGCGATACATATTATTTTCCACCGCATGATCCTCTATTGATTTTGTCGCACGATTCGTCGTCGATCTCCACCACACGATCCTCCGTTAATTTCATCACACGATTCATCGTCAATCTCCACCACATGATCCACTGTCGATTTTCATCGCACAATTTGACTATCTTCCGTCACACGATACAATATTATTTTCCATCGCACGATCCTCCATTGATTTCATCGCACGATTCATCGCCGATCTCCACCGCACGATCCTCCGATGATTTCGTCGCACGATTCATCGTTGATCTCCACCGCACAATTTCCCGTTTATTTTCGTCGCGCGATACACGACTATTTTCCAACCCCGCGATCGTCATTATTTTGATCACGCGATTCAATATTATTATAATTTACCGTTAATTAATCTTATGGATCATTAGCAGCTCAAAGCTGATTCTCGATAAGCGACATGATGGTTAAGGATTTACACAATTTTAATCATTTCTCTTTCAAGAGCTCAATTGTCGCGTTTAATCACCTTTACTGGCAAGGATTGTTTAAGGGGCACCGGAGATGGGTTCTTAGACCCTCTACAACGCCGAGACAGTCTTGTGAAAAACAAGGTTGCCCTCGTCGTCTGTGAATCGAACATTAAGCGCCATTATTGTCAGAAAGCTCTAAATGCGAAAAACCTAGATCTAAGGTCCAGAGTGTGGAGGGATGGAACTCACCGAAGTCCATGCATGCTATCTGATCGCCGTGGAGGAGACATTTGTGCGTCGCTCCCGTCTATGACCGGATCTCGTCGAACGCGCCAGATTTGATCGAATTATGTCGGATCTTGAAGTTGTTGGTGTCCGAATTTGTGTATGCATTTCTTTTACTTCAATTTTGTGATTTGATGCGGAGTGCGTTCACCATTTTCCATTTTGCAGCCATTGACCATTCTCCTTATTCATGCTTCAGTTTATCATCATTGGAGGCTATTCCAGCGACCAATCATCTGTAGAGGTGGATGTAGCAGGTTTATCATCATTGGAGGCTATTCCAGCGACCAATCGTGAGGTATTTTGCTGTGGAAGAGGGATTTCTGGCTTGTATGGTGCAGGAGCTCGCCGGAGAAAAAGGAGAGGTGCTCGCTGCCATATTTGAAGTGGTCGGCCATGGAGAAGGACTTGTTGGTTGGCCATGGCTGTTTGGAAATGGAGGATGCTGGTTTGGAGATGCAGGATGCTGGTTTGGAGATGCAGGATGCTGGTTTGGAGAGAAGGCTTCACGGGTAGAGCGTAAGGTGAAGAGAGGAGCTGCTCTCGGGTTGAGCCTTGATTTGGAGCTTCTTGTGGTGGTCAGGTGCTTGAAAACTCGTTGGAGAGGAAAGGGAAGCTTGGCCATTGAGTGGTGGTTCATGGGAGCTGCTGTCGGGTTGAAGAAGGCTCAGTTTGGAGCTTGGAGGAGCTCGTCGGCCGGAGCTAGGAGAGGAGGTTGTCGGTTTGGAGAGGAGAAGCTCGTCGTAGCTCGATTTGGAGAGGATGGTTGGCCTCTATGGAGAAGAGGAGATCGGGTGCGCAAGGAGGCGACTGCTGATCGGGTAGGATCGTGAAAAAGGAAGGTAAATAGTAACCCTAATTATATAGTTATTATATATATAGGAGCATTTTATCATTTTCCAGTTGAAATTTCATAAATCGCTCTAGTTGGCACTAAAAATCTATCTCAGACGGGTTCATTACGACCCTCTCGTTGACACACATTCACCAGAACAATCCATGGTCAATTCCTAGTTTGTTTGCTCATTTTATGCTTCCCAGAGCATTGTGGCCCGGTTTGACTCCAAAAACCCGTCTAACAAGGTCTTAATCGCATACGAACGACTTCGTTGAACTCCTATTGTCGTTATGAGCCTAACGAAACTGACTGAGGTCAATTCGATGATCATTTGCTCAATTTCCACTTTTGGGGGTAAATATGTTACTTAAAACTGCGTTGGCCCGTCAAATTCTCTGATTACTCATCGAAATTGAGTGTAAACGATTCTATTGGATTATAATCGACGTTACGAGTCTAACGACGCTAACTGAGGTCAATTCTGAGGTCAGCTGCTCAAAAGTCATATTTAAGGCGTCGTGTAACTCGACACAAACCGTTTTGGTCAACTTCATAAATATGCATCAGAATGCGACTAAATGAACGTTGTTGCATTCGTATTGATCTTTCGAGTGCAACATCACTGACCGGAATTCATTATAGATTTATTTTCTCAAGAAGCATGTTTGAGTCACTGCAACTCAAGTTCGGGGTAAACCAATTGTAATTGGTTCATCGGGCCAACAAGGTCCCACTGGCCCCGACTATGCTCATCAAAAGAGGTGGATTGAACCAGCTAGGTCCCTTAGACGGTTCAATTGGTTGGGTCAGAATTTTGGGATGTTGCATGTTATCCTCGAGTGTGTGGATGAGGGGGTAGGTGGAGGAAGACTTGGACAAAGGTGGGGAAGGCGGCCGGGGGCTTGACCGATGTATGGAAGGCGGTTAGGGGTTCATACAGAGGTGTGGAAGGTGGTTGGGGGCTCAGAAAGAGGCAGGGAAGGCGCCTGGGAGCTCGGTTAATGTGGGGAAGGCCGCTGGGGCCTCGAACATAGGTGAGGAATGATGTTGTGAGCTCGACTGAGGTGGGGAAGGCGGATGGGGGCGCATATAGAGGTGGGGGACTCGTACAAGGGTGGGAAAGGCTGTTGGGTGCTCAAGCAGAGGCGGGTAAGGTGGAGGAAGGCTCATACAAAGGTGGAGAATGTGGAAGCGCAACTACCGACGTTGGCACCGATGGAGAACTCAGATTCACACTGAGAAGTAATTAGGACGGTTCAGCGTGTTCTAAGCAACCCCCCCCCCCCCCCCCCCCCCCCCCCAGCCGTAGCCAAATAGTGTGTATATAAAGAGGGTTTATATTAAGTATATCGGATAATTTAATCTAAGTTCGAGAATGTCTCAAAAAATACGAAAAATCGAACCCATCGCAATCACGATCTTTGATCGGTCGTCCGACGATTCAAAAAATGTTGATAATGACAAATCATCCAATGAGATGTTGTAGATCTCCATCAGTTTTTAATGGAAGTTTTATCATCACTTCCTAAACAATAGTGATCAAATAGCTATATGTTTTTTGTTCTTAAAAATGATTAGGAGCTTTCAATCATCCAAAAGGATTTGTGGATGACTAGATTCTGTTGCATCCCAACTATTGTATGGTCCTTTAAATTTTATCAGAATGCGATCTCTGAAAGTTACCTTATCTGATTGCATTAATCCCGCATTTAGTCTAGACTCATGCAGTTACTTTTTTCCTTAACAAAAACTCTTTGATAATTAAAAAATACCAGGTGGAATACTATTTCAGCGATGCAAATCTGGCTACCACTGAACACTTGATGAGGTTCATCAGCAAAGACCCTGACGGATTTGGTGAGCTGACTACTATATTCATATTATTTCCTGGGACTGATCTTTTGTCATCATTAATGTAAATTGGTTGAGTTCAATAGCTTGTTTTATATTCTTGTAACGTTTTACTAGCGGAACAAGATACTGTTTCCGTCAATTATTTTTTGCAGTATTGTTGGACTTTTTTCTCTCATAAAATAGCAATATATTATAGGCAGCTGACAGTAAATAGAAGCGAGTACCTCCAGCACCAAATTGTTTTCAGGCCTTTTATTTTGTATTTGGAGTAGAGTGTGGAGATGAGACTGGAGAGGTTGTAGGTGGCGTAGACTGCGGTAAGAGAAGATGAGGGGAACATATCGGAGGAGAGGAGACATAAGGTGGTGAGATGGGAAGAGTGAGAAATTGCATATACTAGAGGGAGTAATAGATGAGTGTGAGGTTGAGGAGACAGAGGACACAAAGAAATGGTGAGACTTGTCAAAGATGACATCACATGAGATGCAAAGTCGACGTGCAACATGGTCATAACAATGATAGAGCTCTTATGCTCAGGAGGACTGCATCCAAGAAAGACACATGGAACAGACTGTGCATAGAGCTTGGTACACTCACGTGGAGAGAGTAAAACATATCACCGATAGCCAAAAACATGATGAGTGTAACGGGGGGTTGAGAGTACAGACACACACCGGGACTCTGACCCTGAGGGAAAGTGGAAGGTTATAGGTTAATAAGGTAGACAACAATGTAAAAAGCCTCAGCCCAAAAATGTGGAACATGGGAGGAGATGAGGAGGGTGTAAGCTGTCTCAATAATGTGGCGATGCTTCCTTTCGATAGTGCCATTTTGAGCGTGAACACTGGGGCAGACAAGCTGAGAGAGAGCGTCGTGGGTAGCTAGCAGATTATGAAAGGCATGTGAAAGGTACTCCCCCCTGAGTTGGAATGAAAAATGCGCATGAAAGTAGAAAACTGGGTGCGCACCATAGAAGAAAAAGTAACATAAATCCTAAAAAATTCATAATGAGAATGCATAAAGTAAACCCAACAATAACGAGAATAGTCATCAATAAAAAAAACATAGTACCAGTGTCCACCATTGGACACAAAAGGTGCATGATCACATACATCAGAATGAATTAAATCAAAAGGATGCTGAAACCTAGACTCGCTAGACTGATAGGGGAGTTGTAGTTGTTTACTAAGCTTACAACTCATACTAGAGTGAGACTGTCAACAAAAACACGACCAAGAAAATCATGACTGATGAGAGAAGTTAGACGTGAACCACTGTTATGGACGAGACGGTGATGCCACTGAGAGAAACCCACCGAAGGAAGACATAACGTAGAAGCCATCGGCGGCGATGGAGTGGATGGAAGATGAAGGCGATCAAGGATGTATACCCCGCTACAGCGATGGCCATCTCAAAGGAGTGTCCCTGTCAGACGATCCTGCACACGACACACAAACTCATTAAAAATAACAAGATAGCCGTGAGATGTGTGTTGGCTGACGGATATAAAGTTTATTAATAACTTGGGTATGTAGGCAACATCAGGAACGTGCAAAAAATGATATGAAGGAGGCCACGACTGGTGATGGGGAGAACAACACCATCTGCTACCATGATGCTAATGTCAGAAAAGACGGGTTGACAGGACAAGAGGTGGGTGACATCATAGGTCATGTGAAAAGAGGTTTCAGAGTCAAGCAACGAGTCAGAGGGAGAGATACTTGTGACGTCCCTGACCTTGCTCACTCGTGTGCTCTCATTTTTATCGAGGAGATGCACCAGACGGCCGCTCGGGCTTCAGCCCAAGCACCCCAAAGGCTCTTCGCGCCTGTTTCTTGGTTGCAACGCGTTGTTGAGGTCGGGTCTCGAACCCGCAACCCCCTTAATAAAGATCCTTCAAACCATTCCTCACCACCAATTGAGCTGTCATACCTGTAACATCGCCTATAGCGGAGCCGTGTCGTTGTCTCGTTGAATCAGCTAGGGTCGTTATAATACCTGTATGGGTGGAGGCAGTCGGCTGAGAGGCAGATGCGTCAGAAGAATATGGTGTGAGAATGGAAGAGAGAAGCGATACAATGAACCGTAAGAGAGTTGTTGGGAGATATGCTGGGCGAGCTCATAAACAGAGTGTGACTGCACCAGGGCAAAGAAAGAAGTGTGTTGAAGGTGCACCAGAGGCACGTTGCTGATTAGACTATTGAGCCTTCTGAAGCTTGTGTCACTTAGATTTGACATGTCCAAGAAACTGACAGTAGTGAAAGCTGACAGGAGGGTGACAAGGAGCACCAGATTGAGCAACATGGGGCGCCGAAAGAGGAGGACGAGAAACAGGGTACACCAGAGCACTATATCCAGGTGAGGGTAGCAGTGGAGCACTCACAAGAGAAGACTGTGGTAGAAGCTGGGGAGCAGCCAGAACTGCATGAGACATCACACTAGGAGAAGCAACTGTATCCAAGGAATTGAGACTAGTCTCCTCACCAATCACCAAGCCCAAGGTATCACTGAGAGATGGAGGAGGATCCTGGTCCAGAAGCTATGCTCGAACAGACTCGAACTCTGGGCGTAGACGTATAAGAAACTCATACATACGCTGGAAGTCACAATTTTGGGATATAGCAACACACTGAGTGCAGGTAACGCAGGGTGAAGGTGCCATTACATCACACTGATGTCAGAGGTCCAGAAGGTTAGTAAAGAAAGCCTGTACAGACCGATCACGCTGGTAGCAGACACCAATGGTCTGAAATATGGAGTATTACGGAGCTTGGATAGATGACAAGTAGTTGCGACGCAAGTGATCCCACATCGTCTTGGCTGTAGGTAACTCGTAGACGGTCATGCGAATGGGGAGCTTGCAGGATTGACACATGACGGCTATCGCGCGAGTCGTCAGAGCCCCACCTCGCAAGTCGGAGCGCTAGGAGGAAGTGGTCATGCTGATAGTGGAAGAGAGGGAATCCGCAGGACTACAATCGGTGTGGTGTCTGTAGGAGTCACAGCCGGTGAGGGCGGAGCAGGCTTAATGTCGTCAATGCGGCTCCATAGATCGAGACCACGGAGGATCACGTCGACCGTGATGGACGATGCATTGTAGTTCCGCCCGTCAAGGATGACGTCAGCCTTCTGAAGAAAATCGGATGAGGATTGATGACGGGCGTGGCCAGAGAAGATCAGCTGAGTTGGTCGTGGCTGTAGCCTGCAGTAATCAGTCTCCAGTCGGAGTAGGAGGAGAACAAAGCTGACCGTTAGGACTCTGGCGGAAGTTGTCGATGTCGACGCCGGATAGAGGAAAGATCAGAGATGCGACGAGAGAAGTGCCACAAAAATAATATAGATGTGAATCAGCGAGAGATTCACGAATCAGGGAATCTGCGATTCAATGCGATGGGATTCACCAATCAGCGAGATGTGCGACGGATGTGACGGGAGAAGCTCCAGCAATCGGCGAATCTGTGGCAGGAAGAGTGAATCGACGAATCTGCGATAGGAAGAGCAAAATTGCAGCAACACGAGTGCGAATCTGCGAGACAGGAAGAGCGATCGGCGAGCATGAACGACTGAAACCACTGAGAGCAGCGTGGAAGCGGATCACCGGCGACGGAATCAGATACGCTCATGGAAAATACTAGGGCTCTAGGCTCTGATACCATGATAGAAAAAGGATTATATGTATTGTTCACATCAACAGTATGGTATATATACAGGTTAATATACGCTTCATATGTGTTTTTTAGTTCAAGTTTTATTTTTTCCGTTATTTAAGTCACGTGAATGTTGTCATATATATATATGTATGCTAAACCCAATTTAGGGCTACAGATCATTATTTTCCTCCTTTCTACTTGGTATCAGAGGGAAGAATCCCGCCGACCTCCGATCCCGATTCCGCCTCCGCTGTTCCGCTGGTTGTCGCGCCTTCCCCGCCGATCGCGAGTTTTTCCCGCAGGTCGCGACTATCGCTCCGCCCTGCGCGTTCCTGCCACCTATCGCGACTACCGCGCCGCCTCGCCTAGGGCTCCCATGTTACCGATCTCCATCCGGAAGAGCCGCCATGGCGAGTATACACTCGGCGAGGGAAGACGGCGGACGGGACTAGCCGTGGCGAACCTACTCCAACCACGGGCGAGGGCGAGACCGGAACGGGAGAGTAGCGGCACCGACGACTTTATGTTATTTCCTTTTATATAATTTCCTTTTTAGGTGATTTCCTTTTATGTTATTTCCTTTTTAGGTTATTTCCTTTTATGTTATTTCCTTTTATTATTTTATTTTCTTTTTAAGCTTCTATGGGACCTCTATATATATGAGGGGTATGTAAACTTTATTTGGATCCTGGAATCAATTTGCTTAGTGGGGGCTGAACCCTCGTCTCTCCTTAACCCTAATTCTCCTCTCTTCTAATCTCTCCCTTCCTCCCTTCACCTCTTACCGCCGCCGCCTGTTGCCCGATACCGTCGGGCGACCTCTTACCGCCACCGCGATACCCCAGCGGTATCATTGATCCGACCTGCCATCTCCGCCCGCATCGCGCCGCCGGAACGTCCTCCCATGGCACCCAACACGAGATCCACCCCCGCCAATTCCGCGGACAACGCCGACGAGGCCCGCCAACGCCTCGATCGCCACGATGCCCATCTCGCCACCCTCCAACCCTCCATGGAGGCCATCATCGCTGGTCAAGCACTGCTCCTAGGGCGTTTGGACGCTCTCCACCCCCCCGTCACAGCCACGCCGTCGTCGGGCTCTACCGCCCATACCGACGCCGGGTCCATCCTAGGCATGCCGCCTACTCCGTCCATGTTTCCGCCAACACCCGCCCCGCCTCCGCTACTCAATCGGGCGGCATCGCTCCTCGATATTCCAGACTTCTCTGGAGTCGACCCCTTGGGGTGGATTGCACGAGCAGAACAGTTCTTCGACCTCAACGGAACACCGCCGGTGGACCGCATCAGCACAGCAGTAGTAGGTCTCAGCGGGTCGGCACTTCACTGGGCGCGTTGGCTCCGTCAAGTGCAACCTTCTATCTCATGGCATGAGTTCAAACAGGAAATGATTACCCGTTATGACTCCCGGTACACCGGGTCAGCCATTGAACGCCTCTGCAGCGCCCGCCAAACGACCGTCGTGGATACATATATTGATGAATTCGTGGCCTTGGTAACAGAGGTACCCGGCCTTCCACCTGACCACTATCTCAGATTTTTTCTCCAAGGCCTACTGCCCTCCATCCGTTCTCGGATCCGCACCCACCACCCGCGAACCGTCTCCGACGCCCTCAACTTGGCTCGCGCAGTGGAGGCTGATTTGGGGATCCGCCCGGGGCCGACCCCTCCACCACATCCATCCTGACCGCCAACAACGCGGGACTGACCGCCTCCGACTGGCGGAAGTCGCCCGCCGCGGCCGGATACCACTCTTCGCATCTCCAGCCAGGACTACAACGAGCTGCGTCGTAAGGGGTTGTGTTTCCGGTGCCGCCAACCTTACTCACTGCAGCATGTATGCACCGTGAAGGAATTCCACGCCTTATTCGTCGAGGAGGATTCCGAAGTTACCATGGCCGACTTTGACGCCCTCGCCATCCGGGATGTTGACGGACCCCCGGGCGCAGACACCGCCCTAAACATTTTAGAGCTGCCGTTATACTCGGTGGGCGGCATCACCGGCCCTCACACCATGAAGATGGCCGGCACTATCCGCAGGCGGCCGGTGATCGTCATGATCGACAGCGGTGCAAGCCATAATTTCATTTCTCGCCACGTCGCGCGCGCCTTGGAGCTTCCGGTCTTGCCATCGCCGGCCTTCACGGTGTGCTTGGGGGACGACCGTCGTCGACCTACATTGGGGCAATGCTCGGGTGTTCCGCTCTCCGTGGGCAATTGCGACATCACGACGAACTTCTATGTGTTCGAATTAGGCGGGCTGGACCTCATTCTTGGAGTGGCTTGGCTCCAGACATTGGGCGAGGTCCGTGTGAATTGGGCGGCCATGACCATGCGGTTCCACCACCAAGGCCGTGCCTATCACCTCGCGGGCGACGCAACACTCCTCCGCTCTCCTATCTCGGCTCGCGCGCTCCACCGGGTGGCGGACGTGGATTTCACCGCGTGGCTTTGGGCGGTCGAGACCATCGACTCCACTGCGTCGCTTCCCACGGATTTCCGACCGATGCTCGATGAATACTCAGACATCTTTATTACGCCTCGGGGGCTGCCACCACCGCGGGCAACCGACCACACGATTCTCCTCCAACCGGGCGTCGCCGCCATCTCCGTCCGGCCGTACGGATATGGTCACGCCCAGAAGGACGAAATGGAACGCCTAGTCCGCGAAATATTTTTGGGTGGCCTCATCCGCCCCAGCTCCAGTCCCTTCTCTAGCCCCGTCTTGCTTGTACGGAAGGACGGCAGTTGGCGTTTTTGCGTCGACTACCGGGAGCTTAACAAGGCGACGGTGTCGGATCGCTATCCGGTTCCGGTGATTCAAGAACTGCTGGACGAGCTTCAGAGAGCGACTTACTTCACCAAGCTGGATCTCCGTGCCGGATACCACCAAATCCGGGTGCGGCCGGAGGACATCGACAAGACGGCCTTCCGGACCCATGACGGCCACTTCGAGTTCCTCGTCATGCCGTTCGGGCTCACCAACGCCCCCGCCACATTCCAAGCAACGATGAACGACATCTTTCGACCGGTCCTCCGTAAGCATATTCTTGTATTCTTCGATGACATTTTGGTGTTTAGTCGTTCGTGGCAGGACCACATCGTTCACGTCAGGAACACCTTCAACACACTGCGGCACCACCAGCTGGTCCTCAACCGAAAGAAATGCTCGTTTGGCGCAACCTCAGTCAGTTATTTGGGCCACACTATCTCGGCCTCGGGCGTGGCAATGGAGGCGGACAAGGTTCAGGCGGTCGTGCAATGGCCAGCCCCCACGTCTATTCGGGAGGTCCGCGGATTCTTGGGCCTCACCGGATACTACCGACGCTTCATCAAGAACTATGGCTCCTTGGCGCGGCCACTTACCCAGCTACTCAAGCTCTCAGAGGAGGGCCCCTTCACGTGGACTTCCGCGGCATCCGAAGCCTTCGCCGCCCTCCAAAAGGCTCTCGTGCACGGACCGGTTCTGGCCATGCCGGACTTCTCCAAACAGTTCATCGTCGAATACGATGCGTCCGGCCCCGGGGTCGGCGCGGTCCTTATGCAAGACGATCGACCGGTCGCCTACTACAGCCGGGCCTTCTCGCCCGCCGTGCGGAGCCGCTCTGCTTATGAAAACGAGCTCATGGCGTTAGTGCTCTCCGTGCAACATTGGCGGCCATACTTGCTCGGCCGGCCGTTCGTGGTTCGGACGGACCACCATAGTCTCCGATACTTGCTTCCAAGGTTGCAGATGTCGGATGTCGGGGACACGTCGGTTTGGGTTTTTATGTCGGTTTTTTATATATCGGGGGATATATCGGGGATATTTCATATATCGGATTTTAATATTTAATTAATTATATATGTAATTAAATGTTATTTTTTAATTTTTATACATATCACAGTACTACCTATTTTACAACCTATTGAGCTTTTAAATATTAAAATCTATATGTAGCATTTAACATACAACATTTTAAAGATGAAAATTTGCAAAAATTCCGAAAATCAAATTTCAAACATACCTCATTCTTCATCGCCTGAAAACTCATCTATAGTCGGCATAGTAGATAGAATATGATCTTCATCTGATGAACCCTCTAGATCTCCCTCGTCCACTTCAGATATTTTTCTCTTTCCCCTTCTTTGATAACTAATTGTCACTTCTTTGCTTGTAGCTAATCTTTGAGGTCTCCTTTCATCATGATCAGCGTCGACTATATTGCCAATTTGCGCCCATGTCAGCCCCTCGCCAGGAAAGACTTCATCATCGTCCTCTTCATCCTCATCCCCCTCAGGATCTCAGTAGTATACTAGTATACAAAGTTATAACTATCATTCAAACTTTCAAAGTATCCAACAAAATGAACAAAGCATTCAAGTATCATTCAAATTTTCAAAGCATCTCATATTTTATTTATTAAAAGCCACAAAGCAGCAGGGCAACTACAAATGTGATTGGATATACATGCATCATTGATTGTAAAATGAAGTTGGATAAATAACTATTAATAGGGGTATTTCAAATCATTTGTTGATTAATAAAAGTGTCAAATTAAAATAAAGCAGCAACTAATAAGACAAATAAAGCAACAACACATCTACTATGGCCATGAAAATTCATCTTTGACTTCAACCAGAAAGGCAACCACAAATAAAATAGCAGACCGACATGTCCGACAACATGTCTTTGGTTCTTTCTTTTAGCCCAGCGAGCACCAACGAGTAAAACATTAAAGATTAAACTGCTATAATTTTACACTAAACATATTATCTAATATTAACTTTTAAAAAAGAATGAATACGTTTTAAAGTTTTAGTAAATAAAATAATATATACATAATAATCACTTGCATATTTAATTTGTAATAGCCTTGGCAAAACCTCAAAAGTAGCATCTACAAATAAATCAGGACAAGAATGAACCAGCGAGCAAGGTAGGGAGATGTGATATTTAATTTGTAATAGCATTGACAAAACCTCAAAAGTAGCCTCTACAAATAAATAAGGACAAGATGAAGTAGCCTCTGCATATTCATTCTTTTTAAAAAGTTAATATTAGATAATATGTTTGATATAATATTATAGCACTAAAAAAATGAAATGCATAGCGATAGAATGAGTGGGGGGGGTAGGGAGAAGAATGAACCAGCCGAGAGAGCACCAGCGAGCAGGGAGAGGAAAGGACCAGTGAGCTATAGAGCACCAGAGAACCAGAAAACCAGAGAGCACCAGCCAGCAAGGTGAAGAAAGAACCAGAGAGCACCAGCGAGAACAGAGAAGAAAGAACCAGAGAGAGAGTGCCGACAGCGCGCGAGAGAGGGAGAGCACCAACGAGCTAGAGAGCACCAGATAACCAGAGAGCACCAACGAGAACAGAGAAGAAAGAACCAGAGAGAGAGTGCCGACAGCGCGCGAGAGAGGGAGAGCACCAACGAGCTAGAGAGCACTAGATAACCAGAGAGCACCAGCGAGAACAGAGAAGAAAGAACCAGAGAGAGAGTGCCGACAGCGCGCGAGAGAGGGAGAGCACCAACGAGCTAGAGAGCACTGGAGAATCAGAGAACCGGAGAGCACCAGCTAGCAGGGAGAAGAAATAACCAGATAGACAGTGTCGCGATGCGCGCTGGAGAGCTAGGGCAGGAGCGACGGGGAGAGCTAGGCAGAGCGACGGGGAGAGCTAGGGCAGAGCGACGGGGAAGTAAAATGAGCGGGGTCGAAATGAGAAGGGTCGGTGTAATCTATTATAATTAGAAGTATTAAAAAATAATTTTAAAAAAAAAACGAAAAATAACGCCCGATATCGGGCGTTATTTGGTGCCGACATGTCGGTTTTAACCGACATGTCGGACCGCTATTTTCAAAACGTTATTAAAGAAACTTGTGCCGGTTTTGTGGCGTTTTTGCTCCCAAACCTTCATGTCGGCCGACATGTCCGACATGTCGGCCGATATCCACAACACTGCTTGCTTCAACAGAAGATTGCCACGCCCACGCAACAAGTTT
This sequence comes from Platanthera zijinensis, assembly GCA_039513925.1. Taxonomy (NCBI): domain Eukaryota; kingdom Viridiplantae; phylum Streptophyta; class Magnoliopsida; order Asparagales; family Orchidaceae; genus Platanthera; species Platanthera zijinensis. The sequence continues at coordinate 61,075,076 of CM077080.1, forward strand.
GGGTCGCTAAACTGCTCGGCTACGAGTTTTCCATTGAGTTCGAGCCGGGGCGGACAAACAGCGCGGCCGATGCCCTTTCGCGCCAACCACAGGCGGTGGAACTTTCGGCCATCTCCAGACCGATTTGGGACGAGGCGGCAAGTATCCAACAAGAGGTGGACTGCGACCCGCGACTCGCGGCGATCCGAGCCGCCCTCGTGGCCGACCCGGGGGCGCACCCGCCATACACGCTCGAGGGAGGCCGTTTGTTTCACCGGGGCATATTAGTCCTCTCCGCCTCCTCGGACCGGATTCCATAATTATTAGCTGAGTTCCACTCCACCCCGACGGGCAGCCACGCGGGGGCTTTCCGCACCTACCGCCGACTGGCGGCATCCTTATATTGGCCCCAGATGTTTCAGCAAGTGAAGGCCTATGTGGCGGCGTGTCTTCCGTGTCAAAAGGCCAAATACGAGGCGATGTTCCCAAGCGGCCTGCTGCAGCCCCTGCCCATCCCGGATCACATATGGGAGGACATCGCGATGGACTTCATCACGCGCCTCCCTCGCTCCCGCGGATTCGATTGCATACTAGTCGTGGTGGACCGACTTTCCAAGTACGCGTACTTCGTACCGCTGCGTCATCCTTACACAGCTTCCACGGTGGCCGAGGCCTTCATCACGGAGGTGGTACGACTGCATGGGTTTCCCCGGTCCATCGTCAGCGACCGCGACCCGCTATTTTTGAGCAATTTCTGGACGTCTCTATTTCGCCTCCAAGGCACCCGCTTGCGCATGAGTACAACTTACCATCCGCAATCAGACGGTCAATCCGAAGTGCTGAACCGGTGCCTTGAGACGTACCTACGTTGCTTCATCGGAGAACGACCGGGCACTTGGACCAAGTGGTTGTGTTGGGCGGAGTACTCCTACAACACGGCCTATCATCATGCAACCAACACATCCTCGTTCGAGATAGTTTACGACCGACCCCCGCCGTCCATCGTTCGCCATCTACCCGGGGAATGCCCCGTGGCGAGTCTAGCGGAGCACCTTCAAGATCGGGATATCATTCTTGATAGTCTCAATCACCACTTACGAAGAGCACGAGCCAAGATGTTGGCTTTTGCTAACAAGAAGCGCCGGGACCTCTCATTCCAAGTGGGCGATCGGGTGTTCATCAAGCTACAACCATATCGGCAACTTTCTGCCGCCCGCCGGACCTGCCCGAAATTGGCACCGCGCTTTTACGGGCCCTACGAGATCATGAGCCGCATTGGGGCGGTGGCATACCTCCTTCGTCTGCCGGAGGGCACCAAGATACACCCGGTTTTCCATGTGTCCCAACTCCGCCGCGTCGTCGGCGACCACCCCACGATGGACCATATACCAGCAGAGTGTGCACAGCCCGACGACGACTCTCTGTACCCCGACGCCATCATCGGCCACCGACACCACGACTCCAACGCCGCCGGCCCGGAGGAATTCCGAGTTGCTTGGAAGAATCGCCCTGTGGAGGAGGCAACGTGGTTATTACGCGACGACTTCCGGAGACAGTTTCCAGTTTTTTTCCTTGAGGACAAGGCAAATTTCCCAGACGGCGGTATTGTTACCGATCTCCATCCGGAAGAGCCGCCATGGCGAGTATACACTCGGCGAGGGAAGACGGCGGACGGGACTAGCCGTGGCGAACCTACTCCAACCACGGGCGAGGGCGAGACCGGAACGGGGGAGTAGCGGCACCGGCGACTTTATGTTATTTCCTTTTATGTTATTTCCTTTTTAGGCTATTTCCTTTTATGTTATTTCCTTTTTAGGTTATTTCCTTTTATTATTTTATTTCCTTTTTAAGCTTCTATGTGACCTCTATATATATGAGGGGTATGTAAACTTTATTTGGATCCTGGAATCAATTTGCTTAGTGGGGGCTGAACCCTCGTCTCTCCTTAACCCTAATTCTCCTCTCTTCTAATCTCTCCCTTCCTCCCTTCACCTCTTACCGCCGCCGCCTGTTGCCCGATACCGTCGGGCGACCTCTTACCGCCACCGCGATACCCCAGCGGCATCATCCCATCTCCTAAAGCCGCTTCTCCAACGCCTCTCTTCTTCTTCGGTGGCTTCCCCTCTTTCTTCTCCAGCGACCCTCCGTCAGTGGCCTTTCTTCGCCCAGTTTTTCCAGGCGGCTGTCTCTTAACGTTTTGTCCTCCATGGGGATGTCGGAGACATCGCGGTCACATCCTCTGGTGTCCTCTCCGGCGACACGATCTAGGGACACTTGTACGATGTGGTTTCTTCCGATTTGAGATTTTTTGCCTTGATATTTTTTGTTCTTTGGTCTGTCATCGGTGGAGGATTCCTCTGAAATCTCCCTGTCTCCTCCGACCGGTGTCCTCCACGGTCCCCCTGCAGATCTCCTCGGAGCCACGACCATTCTGGTTCTTTGAAGATCACTACCGTTGCCTTGGATGACAGGAATAATCTGGAATGGTCCAGGGCAGCACAACATGTTATTCGAAGTCACCAGCTCTACAGGCATATTGATGGTACCACAGCTGAGCCACCACGTACCGATCCTTTATGGAGAAAATGAGATGTGGACAATTCCTTGGTTGTCTCGTGATTACTTCACTCTATGTCCCATCAGGTGTACCACAACTACATGTTTCTGGATTCAGCTTATGAAATTTGGAAAAGGGCTTGTGACACCTACTTTTAGCCAGACAGTTTGACCCAGATTTATGAGCTCACTCGGCGTGTCTTGGAGCTGAAGCAAGGAACCATGACCGTCTCGGCCTACTACTCTGAGTTCGAATGTCTGTATTAAGAACTGGATTACTTCAACACGTTTACCGCCGTTTGCACTCTGCCGATGCGCAGGTTCTTCAGAAGGACAAAGACCACTTTCAGGTTCACGCTTTTCTTATGAGACTCAGCATGGATTTTGATGTGGTTCGCCTGCATGTCCTGCACCGTGAGTCCCTTCCCTCTCTTCAGGAAGCCTTCAATATGCTCCTCAGTGATGAGAATCGTCGCCGCTCTCTTGGTTCTTCTACTGACCACTCTGCTCTTGCTGGGATTTCTCGAGGACCTCCTCCTATATGTAGCCACTATGAGAAGAAAGGCCATACAAAGGGCGTCTGTTTTCGCCTATACCCTCATCTTGCTCCCGCTTGTCGAGGTTCTGGTGCTCGTGGGAGAGGTGGTCACCGTGGCAGTGGCCGTCAAGCTGGTGCCCGTACTCAGTATTCTGCTCATTCGACTGAGGTTTATGAGGACAAATATGGGGGCCTTTTAGCCATGGAGTTAGAGGCATTTCGCCGTATGCTGCGCTCCCAGTCTGACTTTGCATCGACTGATTCCACTGCTGCTTTTGCTACTTCAGTTATCTCCAGTACTCTTGCTATGCCTTCCTCCCCGTCCAAGTGGATCATAGATTCAGGTGCAACATATCACGTGACTGATTCCGCCCCAGGTTTTACCTCATATACTTCTCTCCCTGGTCGTGATAAGGTCATTGCTGTTAATGATTCTCTCTTCTATTGCTAGCAAAGGGACTGTTACATGCCCTCGTGACCTATCACTTTCCTCTGTTTTACATGTTCTTTCGTTTCCTCACAATCTTCTCTCCATCAGCCACTTAACTACTTCTTTAAATTGCTCTGTAACCTTTTACCCCGATGTTTGTGTATTTCAGGATCTGGATACGAAGCAGACGCTTGACAGTGGTAGGAACGTTGGCGGACTGTACTTGCTGACCCAATCGTTATCTTCCAGTGCTCTTTCCACCACTAGGGCTCCAACTTTACACGACATCCGACGCTGGCATTTGCGCCTTGGACACCCTTCTCCTTTATGTCTTACTAAACTTTTTCCTACTTTTAGTTGTTTAAATAAATCGTTTACTTTTGACACATGTGAATGCTCAAAACATATTCGTCATAGTATTAGTCATGTTTCTTCTCCTAGTTCTACTCCGTTTGATGTTATACATTCTGATGTTTGGGGTCACTCCCCAATGTTATTTTTATCTGGCTATAAATGGTTTGTAATCTTTATTGATTGTCATTCTCGTACTACTTGGTTGTAATTATTAAAAAGAAAGTGTGATGTGCTTACTTGCTTTCGGTGCTTTCATCGAATGGTTGTGACTCAGTTTAATGACACAATTCATGTGTTTCATAGTGATAATGGTGGGGAATATGATGATCAGGGAGCGTTCAGTACCTATCTTGCCGAACATGACATTATTCACCAAACCACTTGTGTCCACACCTCTACTCAAAATGGTGTTGCAAAACGGAAAAATAAGCACCTACTGGAGGTTGCTCAATGTTTGTTACTTGCCATGCACCTTCCCAAGTCCTATTGGGGTGATGCAGTTCTAACTGTTGCTCATCTCATTAACTGTCTTTCGTCTCGCTCCATTTACTATGATACGCGCCTATATAGTTTAGCCAAGAACCACCTTGTCAGCTTTTGGAACCTAGTTCTGATTTGGGCAAGGATCACTATTAGATTTGCTTAGATTGACCCACATTGTATAGTCATGGGTCATAGGTTTGCTTCCTGATTTGCCTCAGAAGAGTTCAAGAGAATTGCTGAAAGAATTCCAGGAAAATCCAGATTTATCAAAGGAAGAAAATCAGTTCGACGATAGTCGAACTCAGGTCGACGAACGTCGAACTCTGATCTCAAACCAGAAGTTCAGGTCGACGAACTCTGATCTCAAGCCAGAAGTTCAGGTCGACGATCGCTGAACTTAAGACAGATTCTCAGCTCGACGAAATGAAAGCTGAGCTCGACGATCTGCGAGCCCAGATCGACAAATTCTGTGCAGTTTTTCAGGCAGATGTTTTACAGTTGGCAGAATTAAGGCGATTATAACTCTCATATTTAATGGAAATAGCCGTTCAAAGGCAACATTAAATGTGGGTTGTTTCAGAAGTTAATTCTGAATTTATTCCCAAGGCATCTTCTACTCTCTCGGGAATGTTTTAGCCATTGTCAAAGATAAATGAATTCAAATGTTTGAATTCGATATACAGAGAGAATAACAAAAAGACAGAAAGAAGAACAAATTTGAGAAGGCTTACTTTTTACAGAGATGAAGAATCTCTGCCTCAATTAAGATATTCACAGAGTCCTTCATCTGCTCCAAGTTTTCAAGAGACACAAATCAATATCAGTCTAAAAAGCTTGCTGGAGATCAACATCAATCTGAAGGCCTACACCCTGAAACAAAGCTTCCATCATTCCTGAATAATAATCATCTCAGGGGGAGCTTTGACAACAACAAAAAATCCACTAAAGTCTTCTCTGTTGTTTAGAGAAAAGAGAAGACAACATCACCTTCTTCACCCCACTGTACATAGGGTTTTAACTCTCTTACAAAAGTTAACCACCTGATTCTTAAGTCTCCTTATCAAAAGACTTAGTTTGGTTTTTGGGCACATGATCAAAAGCTCAAAGAGTTGTGATATCTCCCTGCAAATAGATATTGTGGTGACAGGGCACCTGAGCAAAAACCTGTTTGTGACAGAGCACCTGATCAAAAACCTGATAGTGGATTCCTACCAGGGTGGTAGAAGAGTGGATGTACACAGATTTGGAGACCACTATAATCCTTGTGTCGTCTGTGTTGCTTGATCTCTTTTCTTTATTTCTTTGTGTTGTGCTTACTCTTTTATATAATATATATATTTAATTAGAGTAAATAAGATCTTTCCCCCATCTTTCAATTGGTATCAGATGGTCGTTTCTTTGGTTGTACAGGCTAACACCTGAATCAAAACAAAGAGTTTTTAAGCACCAGACCTCCTATTTGCAATCTAGATAAGCTTGCACTATGGAAGACAAGGATTAGATTTTTTATGAACTCTATTGATGAAGCCATTAACAATTCTATTTTGACAGGTCCTTATCAACCAGTGGAAACATCTAGCATCAACTTTGTTCCACCACTTCAATGGACAGAAGCCCAAAAAAGGCTAAAGATTGTTGATGCACAAGCAATGAACATTCTTGCACAATCAATGTCTGATGACATTTTTCAAGAAGTTGAATGCTCTTCAGCAAAGGACATCTGGGACTCCCTCACAGCAATGACTGCTGGATCAGCTAAAGAAAGAAACATTGAAGCTGAAACTTGGAGTGACTCTGAAGTTTCATCCTGTGCAACTGAAGATGAAGAAGAATCTAGAGCAAGAGAATTTTGTCTAATGACAATAAATGCATCTTGTAGCAACTCCGATGAAGAATCAGACTCTGATGAAGAATCAGAATATGAATCAGAAGAAGATCAGGTAATCTCTTCCTTTGATTTCTCTTCAGAACATTTTAAAGAAGATTTTAAAATCCTATGTAAAGATTTAATTCAGTCTGAGAAGGAAATAAAACTTCCAAGAAAGAGTAAATAATTTATCGTCTGAAAACATAAAACTCAAAGAAGATTTAAAAAATACTTCTGAACAAATAGCCTCATTAGAATCAACTAAAGGCAAAGAAAAGTTAATAGATTTAGACAAAATAACTGAAGTTTTACCAAATCAAACTAAAAATCTTCAGAAAATTTTTGTTCAATATAATTCGTTGAACCAAGCTCGACGAAAACAACACTATTCGTTGAACAGAGATCGACGAACTATGAACAGAGATTTTGATTTTAACTGTTCAAGAATTTTTGCTCGATAAAATAAATACACTTCGTCGAACCGAGATCGACGATCGTGGAACACAAAAAACAACTATTATCATTCTGTGAACAGAGCTCGACGAACTCACTGCCAATCGTTGAACTCAGATCGACGAAATTATTTTTCGCCGAACTCAAAATTTCGTAACTCAAATTATCATTGTTTTCAAAATCATAATCCAACTCAAAACCTTAAAAATCCTTTTACCCAGTGGTTCTTCTCTTCTAGGAAATTTCATCCATTAGGTTATAAAAATCAACCTGAATATTCTTTTATATCTAATTATTATGAAAGAAAACCAGGACCCAAGGTAATCTGGGTCCAGAACTCATAACCTTCTTTTCAGGAAAAGAGCTATCTTACCACAAAGAAATAGTGGTATTAGATAGTAATCAAAAGCTTAGTCTCAGCCAATGCAGTGGATACATCAGTGGCTGTTTAGGAGAAGATTGTTTATTCTCTTTGTAGAGAGAATTGCTTAGGAGGTTGCAGCAGTAACTCTATTATTTATTTCATTTTCTCAAAACACCCTTGTACATCTGCTGAAAAATTTATAATTCAAGCAGATTGTTTTGCTTTATATTTTATCTGTTTTTTGTGTAAATAGTGTCCTCACCTAAATAGTGGGAGATTTTTGGAACCCTAGTTTTGATTTGGGCAAGGATCACTATTAGGATTGCTTAGATTGACCCACATTGTATAGTCATGAGTCATAGGTTTGCTTCCAGGTTTGCCTCAGAAGAGTTCAAGAGAATTGCTGAAAGAATTCCAGGAAAATCCAGATTTATCAAAGGAAGAAAATCAGTTCGACGATAGTCGAACTCAGGTCGACGAACGCCGAACTCTGATCTCAAACCAGAAGTTCAGGTCGACAAACTCTGATCTCAAGCCAGAAGTTCAGGTCGACGAGCGCTGAACTTAAGACAGATTCTCAGCTCGACAAAATGAAAGCTGAGCTCGACGATCTGCAAGCCCAGATCGACGAATTCTGTGCAGTTTTTCAGGCAGATGGTTTACAGTTGGCAGAATTAATTAAGGCTATTATAACTCTTATATTTAATGGAAATAGCCGTTCAAAGGCAACATTAAATGTGGGTTGTTTCAAAAGTTAATTCTAAATTTATTCCCAAGACATCTTCTACTCTCTCGGGAATGCTTCAGCCATTGTCAAAGATAAATGAATTCAAATGTTTGAATTCGATATACAGAGAGAATAACAGAAAGACAGAAAGAAGAACAAATTTGAGAAGGCTTCCTTTTTATAGAGATGAAGAATCTCTGCCTCAATTAAGATATTCACAGAGTCCTCCATCTGCTCCAAGTTTTCAAGAGACACAAATCAATATCAGTCTAAAATGCTTGTTGGAGATCAACATCAATCTGAAGGCCTACACCCTGAAACAAAGCTTCCATCATTACTGAACAATAATCATCTCAGGGGGAGCTTTGACAACAAGCAATCAACTAAAGTCTTCTCTGTTGTTTAGAGAAAAGAGAAGAAAACATCACCTTCTTCACCCCACTGTACACAGGGTTTTAACTCCCTTCAAAAGTTAACCACCTGGTTCTTAAGTCTCCTTATCAAAAGACTTAGTTTGGTTTTTAGGCACCTGATCAAAAGCTCAAAGGGTTGTGATATCTGGGGCAAATAGATATTGTGGTGACAGGGCACCTGAGCAAAAACTTGTTGGTGACAGAGTACCTGATCAAAAACCTGATAGTGGATTCCTATCAGGGTGGTAGAAGAGTGGATGTACCCAGATTTGGGGAACCACTATAATCCTTCTGTCGTCTGTGTTGCTTGCTCTCTTTTCTTTATTTCTTTGTGCTGTGCTTACTCTTTTATATAACATATATATTTAATTAGAGTAAATAAGATCTATCCCCCATCTTTCATCCGCACTTCTCACGTCGCCCCTCACATCTTTGGCTCAGTCTGCTTTGTTCATGTTCATACCCCGCATCGCGATAAGCTGGATGCTCGCTCCCTTCGCTGTGTCTTCATTGGCTACTCTCTACCACCAAAGGGTATAATTGTTATCATCCTCCTACACGTCGCTATTACTGTATTGTTGATGTTACTTTTCGTGAGGGGGAGTTCTACTTTGGTCCTCGTCAGGGGGAGATGAGTAGTAACAATGACAGGACCATTGACTCTCCTCTCCTGATTGTTGCTTTTCCTCATATTCCCCCTCCTTCGGCTCCTAGCTCACCTACTACTGCTTCCATACCTACCACCTCTATTCCTCCTATATTATATACATACACTTGTAGATCTCGGACGAATGAGCAAGTACAGACCGTGGATGTACCACCGGTGCCGGTTCCTGTCTCCGCACCAGATTCAGACAATGACCTTCATGTTCTCATTACTCGTCTTAAAGGTAAAACGGGTGACACCAAACACCCTATTGCCAACTACATTTCTTATTCTCACCTCTCTTAGGCTAACAAAGATTTTATCTCATCTCTTTCCTCTATTGTGATTCTTAAGACCTGACAGGAGGCTGCCCAGATACCTGAGTGGAAACATGTTATGGAAGAAGAGATGTGTGCCTTGGAGAAAAATGGAACATGGCGGCTTGCTCGTCTTCCCCCTGGGAAGCGAACGGTTGGATCACGTTGAATCTTCTCTGTTAAACATGATCAATATGGGGTGGTGAAGCGGTATAAAGCTCGCTTGGTCGCCCAAGGGTATACCCAGACCCAAGGAATTGATTACCAAGAAATCTTTGCTCCTGTTGCAAAAATGAACTCTATTTGGGTGATCCTCTCTTGTGTTGCGTGTCGTGGGTGGGAGTTACAACAGCTTGATATTAAAAATGCATTCTTGCATGGTGATCTGGAAGAAAAAGTTTACATATCTGTCCCTCCTGGATTTACCAAAGAAGTGTTCAGTGGAAAGGTTTATCATCTGCAAAAATCCCTATATGGCCTGAAGCAGTCCCCTAGAGATTGGTTTGGACGGTTTAATAAGACCATGCTTCAACTAGTCTATACTCAAGGACAGACTGATCTTACTCTCTTTATCAAGAGAAGAGGAGCTCAAGTTTCGATTCTTATTGTGTACGTGGATGACATCATCATTACACGAGATGATCTAGAGGAGTTCGTACACTTGAAAAAAAACTATTGGACAAAGAATTTGAAGTCAAGGATCTGGGGAAGTTGAAATACTTCTTGGGAATTGAAGTAGTGAGATCTCGTCGGGGGATCTTCATCACTCAGAGAAAGTATACTCTTGACCTTCTGGAGGAAACTGAGATGCTCGGGTGTGCTCCTGTGGATACACCTATTGAGACTAATCACAAGATTGATCCTGATACTAGTGGAGAGAAAGTGGATGGTTCAATGTACCAATGACTGGTTGGGAGGCTCATATATCTATCTCATACTCACCCCGATATTACGTATGTCGTTGGTGTTCTAAGTAGATTTATGCACTCTCATACAGTTCGTCATCAGCAGACAATGTATCAGGTGTTAAGATACCTGAAGAAGTCTCTAGGACGTGAGATTCTGTTCTCTGCAAAACAACCTGTGGAAATTGAAGTGTTTACAAATGCTGATTAGGCCGGTAGTCAAGACCATAAAAAGTCTACTACCGGGTATTGCTTATTTGTAGGCGGAAACCTTAGTCTCATGGAAGAGCAAGAAACAGAATGTTGTGACCCGCTCAAGCGCTGAAGTAGAATATAGAGCTATGACGCAGGCAGTATGTGAAAGGTTGTGGTTAAAGATAATTCTCCAAGATATGTGTCTCCAGGTGAACAGACAAGTTACTATTTACTGCGACAACAAAGCGGTCATCAGTATTGCTCACAATCCGGTTCAACACGACAGGACGAAGCATGTTGAAGTTGACAAACACTTCATCAAGGATCATCTAGACAAGGAAATATATGCACTCTGTTCGTGAACTCGCATGACCAACTAGCCAACGTCTTCACCAAGGAGTTGAGCAATGACAACTTCATGAACAATACAATCAAGTTGGGAATGATCAATATATATTTTCAACTTGAGTGGGAGAGTTGAATTTACACTTCATACGCATTTTTTAGTTCAAGTTTTATTTTTCCTGCTATTTATCTCACGTGATGTCACGTGAATCTTGTCATATATATGTATGCTAGGCCCAATATAGGGCTACGGATTATTGTTTTCCTCCTTTCTACTTATTCATGTAACGGAGAGGGTGCTCACAACACCCAAGGTAAGACTAAGCTATGTCTACTATCTATAATGTACAATATATCTAATACGTTGAAGTCTTGTTGCACCTAAGAATGATCGATCAATTTAAATATTTTAGACTTCATACTTGGGTGAATGTAAAAAACAAGTTACAACGAAAAGAAACTTGCCAAATACCTTAATTTTTATGATTTGGAAAGAGTTCCTTTCTGTCCAAAAAATGTTTATCTGAGGTCTTTTGTCAGATCTACTTACAAAATTTTGCAGTTTGTTTTAATACAAAGATAAATATCCAGAATAATTGATGTACGCATGATTTAAGTGCTCTTTTATGATGTATTTCCTTTTTAAATAATTTTATTTTCTTGGAGAATTTTGTAATAAGGTCCATTTATATAACTAGCACATCTCATTTTCAGTCATGAATTTTACTGTTTCTTTGTGGTCTTTCAGCTGTAGATTTACTTGGATTTTCCTTGCCACCATAAATTACTACGTCAGAATGCGCATTAACATCACATTAATTGCATATTTAATTACGATTGAATGCAAATAACTGCGTGGAATGTATTAAAAGTTTTTTTATTAAATTTTATTAGCACAGCATATGATGAAAGGTAAAACTAGTGAATCTGTCCTTAAACTTTGATACTTTTTTTAAAAATGTCCCTAATTTTTTTTTAAGTGAATTATGTCCTCAAACTTTCCTAAATATATGAAATCAGTCCCTCATCCACTTTTCGTGTATGTAGCACGGGGACGGAAACGGGATACATGAAACAATACGAAACGGATACGAGAAACGTGATTTTTAAAAAAATTAGGATATGGGAAACATTTTTAATTATTTTTAATTATTTTAATATAAGTATTAATTAATATAAGAATAAGACCTAATTTAAACAATAATGAAATTCATAACAAATAATTTTAACAAACTCATAATAAGATTGAATCATGTGAGAATTGAGAAATTCCTAGCTACGCACATTTTTTTGTACAACAATAGATTAACTGTTGACTGGAAAATCCTAGCTACACGCATTTGTTACTACTATAAGTGCTACATAGAACTTAACTTGGTGCTAACATTAAGAACTCATAAGCAAAATAGAGCTAATTTAAGTTGGAGTTGTTGGAGGATTATCAATGTAAAGAACAAAAGAAAAATAAACCTATTTTAAACACAATGAAATTTATAAATCATAACAAACACTGTTAACAGTGAACAACAGGAAGAAGCAGCAACAGCAAGAAGAAGAAGCAGCAGCAGCAGGAAGAAGAAGCAGCAGCAGGAAGAAGCAGTAGCAACAGCAGGAAGAAGCAATATCAGCAGGAAGAAAAAGAAGCATCAACATCAGGAAGAAGCAGCAACAACAACAGGAAGAAGAAGCAACAGCAACAGCAGGAAGAAGCAGCAACAACAGCAGGAAGGAGCAACAACAACAGGAAGGAGCAGCAGGAAGAAGAAGAAGAAGAAGAAGAAGAAGAAGAAAAAGAATACCTGCGGGATCGATCGGCGGAATCGAGCGGCGGAATCGGGAGCGGAAAACCTAATCCATAAAAAATGAAATACGCGAGCTTATATCTCACGGAATCGCGTATCCCCCTTGCGGGGTATGCGATTCCGAAAATAAAAACCCTATTTTTAAAAAAGTGTGTTTCCTGGAGTTTTAGAAACGTGTTTCCGCGCGTTTCTGGGCATTTTCCGTATTCGGTACGCGTTCGAGTCGATGCGTAGATCATTTTTAAGTATCTGTGCTTCGTAGCTTTTCGTTAAATGCAAAACTGAAAAACTTGTTTCTTGGCCATCTTCGCCGGACTCCGCTGAAATATTCTTGAGTTTTTGATGGCCGGCGGCCCATGCTTAAATGTTCTTCTCAAATCACTGTCCATGGAGTCCTTTCATTCCTCTTTTCTCTGGGTCTTTCTTCTATCCTGCATGCTCTCTCCATGCTCCTTCGCTGCACGGATGTTGACGGCGAGGAGAAGTATCCCGTTGCCTTTACCTACCACAAGGGTATTTTCCTCTCCGGCGCCGTTCTCTCTGACTTCATCCCTTCCCTCACCACCGTCCGTGAGCAAATTCAGCAGCCCTTGGTATCGTCCTGTTGGGTGATAGCCTAGAAGTACTATACTCAGGCGAGTGGCACACTTCCTCGGCTAACCCTCGGCGATCAGATCCTGGACGAGGACTGCTCCTTGGGTAAATCTCTGAAAGAACACCGACGGTCAGGCGAGGACTGCTCCTTGGGTCAAAAACTCAAGAATATTGCGGCAAAGATGGCAGTGGCGCCTTCAGCAGACTCCGGCCAAGAAACGAATTTTTCGTTATGCATTTAAAGGAAAGTTGATGAGGGACTTATTTCATATATTTGGATAAGTTTGAGGACCAAATTACTAAAAAAAATTTTAGGGATCTTTTTCAAAAAGTATCAATTTTGGGGGGCTGAGTTACTAGTTTTGCCTATGATGAAAACACTCAGTGCATCCATTTAAAAAATCAACACATTTTAAGGGTTTTTTACCTTAGCTCAATGATTGATTATCAAGTAACATCTGTCCTCAACCTTTCTGATTCAAACTTGGGATCTGTGTGTTGGTTTTGATTGTCCATGGTACCATAGTATTTCTTGGGCTGCATGCCTACAGTAAGGCCCTATTGATATGGTAACTTATTCATTCAAGTGATCTAATTTCTATTTGTTGGCATTATGCTTCCCTCATCTCTCATTTACACGTTAGCTGTTAATAAATTGAAACTATGTATTCTATCAAAATAATTGGATATTTTTACTCTGAAGTAATTAATGATGATCACAGTCCATTTTTGCAGTGCCAATATCAGTTGTCGCTTCTTTTAAGAAGATTAAGGCATTGGTGCACAACAATTTGCTACTTGCCAATGCTTTAAAGACATCTTCTAAGCTTGTAAGTTTCCGATAGAGTTCTTTTTGGTAAAGCGGTTTTCCTATTGATACTTTTGCTCCAAATATATAAATCTTGATATCAAAATTTTATTCTTTTGCATGCTTCCAGTATACCAATTAGCGTGCCTATGATATATTTCATTGATGCTCGAACTTGTTATGTTTTCTTAATTGTGGGACACAAATATTCAGATTATTAGTGAGGACGGCAAGAAAGTTAGGCGCACACAGCCTTTTACTGAGTCTGATGTTGAGGAATTACAGGTATTTGTCTGTTTTTTGGACTTATAATATAAGTTTCCTTTGAAGATTCTCTAAGTTCCTTTTTCATTTTTCCCATGTAGTCTCGCATTGTTGTGGCTGAAAACCTTCCTGAGGATCATTCTTATCAAAATCTTATGAAGATATTCTCTGCTGCTGGAAGGTAATTTGTTTTATGAATTCTTGCAATTTCTGTGGTTTGCTGGACTGTGTTCCTCTCAATGTGTCCAACTCCTTTTTCTAGTGTAAAGACAATCCGTACATGTTATCCTCAAACACCAAATGGCACCACTGCCCCAACCAACAGATCTTCCAAGTTGGATATGCTTTTCTGCAATAAGGTACATCTTTTTTGTATGTCTTTTCCTACCTTATATGAAGCCTCGGCATCTTCCTAAAATGCTAGTTTGTTACTATGAAATGTTATGATTCTGACAGAGACGCTTATGAATGTATATCCTTGCATAATATTTTCTTTCATAAAATTGGTATGCTGCATAAATACACTTTAGGTCAATACGTTCATTTGATCTGTAATTAAGTCACCCATCCTTTAAATCTAATGTGAATGCTACTTTGTTTTATAGTTGCATCCTTGTCTTCATTAGCTTTATCTGTTATAGACGCCAGTTTTACGCATCCGCATTTTTAATACTTTTCTTTTTCTAACCATAAAAGCCAGTTTTACGTATTCTCATTTTTAGTACATTTCTATTGAATGCCATCTACATTATTAGACATATTCTTCACAAATCATTTTGAATAACTTGTATCAATGCTACATGGCTTTACGTCTTTGCCCTCGAATTTCATGTATTAAGCCTAAAGTCTTAATTTATATGTTACGCTTGGTCTGTGGGCCTGTTGGGTTTTGCTATACGTCACAACACTTGTGCGCAGCGAAAATGGAACAAGAAAACATCGGATCTAGCAATGAACATTGATCAAGAAGCAACGTTGCTATAAAATAAATTATACCTTTGAGGGATTGAGTCAATACTCAACCAAGGTACTCCAATGAAGTCCAACGAACGGTAACGGCCGGAGTTCTGAGCGTAGAATAGTGTCCACGCCTCTGATGGATATCCACACGAGCACGAAGAACCCTTAGACTCTTGTCGCACAAAATCTAGGTTGGAAGAAGGTTCGCTCTCAACGTCTCCACGGACTACTAGATCCGTTAAAGGAGAGGCGACGGTGACGAATACGACGCTTAGGAAACAATTTCCGGCGACGTACAGGAACGGCGGATGGCCGGCGACGAGAACGGCTTTCACGACCTAGCGGAACAGTTCTGTCGTCGGGAGGAAGAAGACGAGGCCGACTCGTTCAACTAGGTCAGGAAAAATCACGTACGTAAGTATTTCAGTTTTCTGTACATATCGTATATATACATAGTATCGAACCAACTGATACCCGCAGACCACATCGAACCGGACTTAAAGGAAATAAACCAGATGAAACGGAATTCGTCGAGTGTTCGCATCGATATTCGACAAATCGATAACCATTCGTCGAAATAACACGTATATACTCGACGAATCGATACAGGGCAAACCGTCCACGCAACAACGCAATATACGACGAATCAGAGTCTAACTCGTCGAAACCGTCATGACGATACTCTACGAACCAAGTCTAATTCGTCGAGATAACATTACGATACTCAACGAATTCGAACAGACTCGTTGAGATGTCACGACTAAACTCGACGAATTCAAAACTATTCGTCAAAATCTTAAGACTATACTCGACGAATTTCCCTTGGATTCTTCCGACCACTTACCTGATGACCCATATTCACAATATAGGTCCCGGAATGAATATCCTTCACATCCAGAACATCATAGGTTTGATCCTTCACTCATATCACATATGAGCAAGGCCAACACAAACCTTTCTAACTTCTTCAATGCTCTTATTTGCGACCTCATAGACTCATATTGCATTAGCAGTGAGACTACATGTTTGATCACTTTCAGATCACCATGGTAACACCAACAGGACCTGTGGCTGTCCATCCATCAATCAGATGTATTTCATGTTGAAATTTTTGAAGTGCAACATTTAATGAAAAAACGCAAAATAATTAATCAGATGTGTTTCGCGTGAGTGTGCCTTACACATATTTGATGATTTAGAAATTTCTATTCTAATGAATATTGATTATATTTTTATCATTATTTAATAATAATAATAATGATAATACTTTAATAATTGTAGATATAAATATAATATATATTATACATTTATTAATGTATTTAATAAAATGATATAATAATATTATTATTAATAAAGGAAGTAATGTGGAAAATGTTAATGATATTAACGTTAAGATTAGTTAAATTCACTGAATATTATAAATGTTAATGTTAAATATATAATAATATTATTTAGATATATATTATAAATATTATAGATATAATTATATATTTATGATATAAATGTAACACTTATAGTTAAAGCTATATATATATCTATATATATATATAAAATAAACAGTTGTATATATTAAATATTATATAGTGTTATATAGTAAATAACATATTTATTATATAATAATAAATATTCGGGTTTTAAAATATTAATTATATTACATTAAAATTATTAATGTTATCGTATAATTAATATTTTATATTAATTATTATAATTAAATGTTTAAATATTTTAATAAATTATGAAATAATTTTTTTGCGTATAAAAAACACTAAAATATAAGAGTGGTATACTCGACGAATTCAAAACTATTCGTCAAAATCTTAACACTATACTCAACGAATTTCCCTTGGATTCTTCCGACCACTTACCTGATGACCCATATTCACAATATAGGTCCCGGAATGAATATCCTTCACATCCAGAACATCATAGGTTTGATCCTTCACTCATATCACATATGAGCAAGACCAACACAAACCTTTCTAACTTCTTCAATGCTCTTATGTGCGACTTCATAGACTCATATTGCATTAGCAGTGAGACTACATGTTTGATCACTTTCAGATCACCATGGTAACACCAACAGGGCCTGTGGTTGTCCATCCATCAATCAGATGTGTTTCATGTTGAAATTTTTGAAGTGCAACATTTAATGAAAAAACGCAAAATAATTAATCAGATGTGTTTCGCGTGAGTGTGCCTTACACATATTTGATTATTTAGAAATTTCTATTCTAATGAATATTGATTATATTTTTATCATTATTTAATAATAATAATAATGATAATACTTTAATAATTGTAGATATAAATATAATATATATTATACATTTATTAATGTATTTAATAAAATGATATTATAATATTATTATTATTAATAAAGGAAGTAATGTGGAAAATGTTAATGATATTAACGTTAAGATTAGTTAAATTCACTGAATATTATAAATGTTAATGTTAAATATATAATAATATTATTTAGATATATATTATAAATATTATAGATATAATTATATATTTATGATATAAATGTAACACTTATAGTTAAAGTTATATATATATATATAATAAACAGTTGTATATATTAAATATTATATAGTGTTATATAGTAAATAACATATTTATTATATAATAATAAATATTCGGGTTTTAAAATATTAATTATATTACATTAAAATTATTAATGTTATCGTATAATTAATATTTTATATTAATTATTATAATTAAATGTTTAAATATTTTAATAAATTATGAAATAATTTTTTTGCGAAGAAAAACCTGAAGAATATCCTGCTGCTAGGATAGGAATCAAGACCCCTCTGTCACATTCAGAAAGTGACTCAGAGGTGGATGAAAATCAAGAAGAAATTGTTCAATGTCATGGATTAATGACAATGACAGATGAGGAGAACAACCAGGATCAGCCTGGACAGGCTCAGGTGAGTTCAAGTACCAATTTCCCTAAATGGTACTTGGACAGTGGATGTTCCAGGCACATGACTGAAACAAAAGAACTGTTGAAAGAGTTCACTCCAGTAAAGAATGGACCTAAGGTCATCTTTGGAGGCTCTGACAAGGGAATAACCAGAGGTTATGGTAAGATCTCAAATGACTTAATCACCATCACAAAGATAGCTTATGTAGAGGGGTTGCAACACAACCTCATAAGCATAAGTCAACTATGTGACATTGGTTATGACATTTTCTTCCACAAGGATAAGTGACACATCAAGAGGTTAAGTGACCAGAGTGTCATCTTAACAGACACTAGGAGTGGGAGTGTTTATTGCTTAAACTTTTCTTGCTTAGAAAGTGGTTCCACTATATGCCTAGTTGCAAATGACAAAGTCTCATATTGTGTCCAATGACACAAGAGACTGATTCATTTGAATTATAACACCATTGGTCAGCTCTTCAGTGATGAGCTAGTTATGAGGTCTCAAAATAAAATGCTCCAAGGAGGGTATTTGTGCTGCTTGCCAAAAGGGTTAGCAGACTAAGACCTTCTTCAAGAACATTGGGACCAAGGACTCAATGAGATGCTTGTATCTCCTGCATATGGACTTGTTAGGTCCTATGCCTATTCAGAGTCTAGGTAGGAAGGTCTACACTCTTGTGGTGGTTGATGATTATTCTAGGTTTGCTTGGGTGTTCTTCCATAGAAGAAAGGATGAAACCCTTGAAGTCTTCATGAATTTTGTCAGGCAGATTCAAAATGAACTTGCAAGTTCTGTGGTCAAATGAAGAAGTGACTATGGAACTAAATTTCAGTCTGCTGTCACGACTACTTTCTGTGAAGAGCAAGGAATTCATCAAGAATTCTCTTCTCTAAAAACACCCCAGCAAAATGGGTTAGCTGAGAGGAGAAACAAAACTCTCATAGAAGTTGGGAGAACATTATTGAGTGACACCTCTCTCCCTGAATACTTCTGGGCTGAGGCAGTTAACACTGCATGTCATGTTCTCAATAGAGCTTCTATCACCAAAGGGCATAAGAAGACTTCCATTGAGATCTTGAAGGGCAGAAAACCAAACGTATCATATTTCAGGATCTTTGGTTGCAAGTGTTTCATCTTGAACTGACAAGTCAAAAGTGACTAAGTTTACTGCCAAATCCCATGAGGGGATCTTTGTTGGGTACAACAATAGTAGTAAGACATATAAAGTCTATAACTTGACTAATCAAGTTGTAGAAGAATCTGTTCATGTAGTGTTTGATGAGTCAAACATGATTGACAGTGAGTTGTCAAGCTCTTTGCCTAGTTCTGCAGGTACATAAATTATGATGAAAAAGCTCTCCATCAAAAATAAAGACTCTGCTGTGCAAGAAGAATATGGTGAGGGATGCTGTCTAGAGGAAGCACAAGACTGTCAAGCTGGAGATGAAGACCAACCATCTAAAGAAAATGATGCTCAGCAAGTAGTCAGACTGCCCCCAGCAGTCAGATATCTGAGAGATCATCCTCCAGATCAAATAATAGGTGAGGCTAGCCAAGGTGTACAGACCAGAAGCAGGAGTTTCAACACAACTCTTTACTCCTGCTTCCTGTCACAAGAAGAGCCCAAGAAATTTGAAGAGGCAAATCAAGACCAATTATGGATTGGTGCAATGTAAGAAGAACTGAAACAGTTCAAAAGATGCAAGGTCTGGAAGCTGGTTCCTAGACCAGATGGACATAATGTCATTGGAGTCAAGTGGATTTTCAGAAATAAACTTGATGAAAATGACATTATAATAAAGAATAAGGGTAGACTGGTGGCCAATGGGTACAAACAGGAAGAGGAAATTGATTATGATCAAACTTTTGCCCCAGTTGCAAGGTTGGAAGTCATCAGACTGTTCCTTGCATTTGCAGCCTTCTAGGGATTCAAAGTCTTTCAGATGGATGTGAAGTCTGCCTTCCTGAATGAAGACTTGAAGGAAGAGGTCTATGTAGAGCAACCTCTAGGTTTTGTAGACTCTAACTCTCCTACTGCTGTGTATAGACTTAGGAAAATTCTATATGGGCTCAAGCAAGCCCCTAGAGCATGATATGAGACACTGTCTACCTTCCTCATTGAGAACAAATTCTCAAGGGGGAAGATAGACAATACCCTATTCCTAAGGGAATCTAAGAGCAATATCATCCTAGTCCAGATTTATGTTGATGACATAATATTTGGCTCTACTAATGACAACCTCTGCAGGAAGTTTGCAAAACTTATGCAGGGAAAGTTTGAGATGAGTAGTATAAGTGAACTAAAGTTCTTCTTGAAACTCCAAGTAAGACAGACTGATGATGGTCTATCTATATCCCAGTCAAAGTTCACCAGGGAGCTAATCAAGAAGTATGGTATGGAAAATGCTTCCACCATAAGAACTCCCATAAGCTCAAGTATGCCTATATGCAAAGATGATCCAGGGAAACCTATTGATCCAACTTTGTATAGAGGTATAGTTGACTCCCTTATCTACCTCACTGCAAGTAGGTCTAACATTATGTATGTAACATGTGTCTGTGCTAGGTATCAGACCTGTCCTAAAGCGTCTCACTATACTGCTGTGAAAAGAATCTTGAGATATCTTAAGGGCACCCCAAATCTTGGCCTATGGTACCCTAGGAATGAGGAGTTTAAACTAACAGGCTATTCAGATACAGATTTTGCAGGCTGCAAGGAGGACAGGAAGAGCACATCTGGCTCCTGTCAATTTCTAGGTGGAAGGCTCGTCTCTTGGAGCAGCAAGAAGCAAACAAGTGTTGCAATCTCCACTGCTGAGTCAGAGTATATTTCAGTTGGGAGCTGCTGTGCTCAGTTTTTGTGGATCCAGCATCAACTTCAGGACTACAATATTCAGATAAGTAGAACTCCCGTCTTTTGTGATTCTACTAGTGCAATTTCTATAGCTAGAAATCCTGTTTCCCATAGCAGGACTAAACACATAGAAATTAGGTATCATTTCATTAGAGAACACGTGGAAATGCAAGACATCAGCCTTGAGTTTGTCTCCACAGACAAGCAAGTGACTGATATCTTCACTAAGCTACTAGATGAAGTCAAGTTCAACACCTTCAAATTTGAATTGGTTATGTTGAATCTTGTGTAGCTTCAATTCTCTCTTCTATCATATGCTGTACTGTTTATTTTGCAGGTAGCACAAATCCCTCCCCAAGATAATGAAGCTAGTGTGCAACAGCTGAGGGGAAGCAAGCCCAACAGCTGAAATAGAATGAAGTCAAAGAAGGGGGATCAACCCCAGACAGATAGGGGGATAAAAACTCCACACAAAAAAATCTCCCTATTGCAGAAGTCAAAAAGGGGGAGAGGAGTTAGGGGGAAGGAAGAATAGACTTGATCAAGACCTGACCAAGCCAAGATGCAGGAGGCTCAAAGTCAGGTGGTGTTGAAGTTGTTTCAGCAAGGCTCAAAGCCAGGTGGTGCTGAAGTTGTTTCAGCACTAGAGTAGTAAGGATTGCTCACCCAGGAGAGCAGCATGCCAGGAGGAGTAAGTAAAATTTTCCACAGGCCGGAGTAATGTGGTAACATTTTCAAACTCTCATGATGTTACACAAGTTTTTTTTAAAAAATATACTGTGTATGTCAATGACCTGGTTCATTGATCAAGCTAAATTTTGATTTCTTCAAATATGGGGAGATTGTTGAGTCCATTGATTTCAATGGACCCAAATTTATAAGAAGTCAAACTGGCCAATGACATACACATATAATGTATTTGATGTGTGTTTGAGTTCTTGCATGCAGGTTGTCCTTGATTGGACAGGTGAACAGGAAGAGGAAGCTGGAAGCCTGGAAGTCAGACAACTTGACTAAGGCATAACCGCTGAGACAGCTGAGAAGAATGTCTCAGCAGAACCGCTGAGACAGTTGAGATTCAACACAAATCGTTGAGAGAAGTGTTGGTCTCAGCTAAACCGCTGAGACAGAAGACAGTCTCGGCTGTGACGAAATAACCGCTGAGACAGCTGAGAAGCTCAACACAAATCGTTGAGAGAAGTGTTGGTCTCAGCTAAACCGCTGAGACAGAAGACAGTCTCGGCTGTGAAGAAATAACCGCTGAGACAGTTGAGAAGAAACCGTTGAGACTAAGACAACAGAATTTCTCTAAGTCCATAAGCGTTGAGTGAGGCTTGCCTCACTCAACGTTTCTGAAGAATAAGCTCAATTTAGTATTCGTCGAACTAAATTCTAAGTTCGTCGAGCTGAGCTCAAATTTCGTCGAGCTCAAGTTAAAGGTTGAAGATTCTGAGTTCGTCGAGCCTGGTTCAGGATTCGTCGAACTGATTCCAGAATTCGTCGAACCCGGCTCACATTTCGTCGAGTTCAAGTTAAAGGTTGAAGACTCTGAGTTCGTCGAGCTCAGTTTTGGTTTCGTCGAATTGATTTCAACATTCGTCGAACTGATTTCAACATTCGTCGAACCCAGATCACTATTCGTCGAGCGCAGTCAGGGTACTTCATGTCGTTGCGGGAAAGCTACAATAGCGTCGGAAAGTACTGTTTGTCTTCTTCTGAGGGAGGTGGCGCTCACCATCCGTGACTGAGCCCACATTCAAATTGTGTCGATTCAAAATCAACAGATATAAAAGGAAGAGAAGAAAATGAGATTAGAGTTAACGAATATGAAGAATGGAAATAGAAAACGCAATAGAGGCAGCTGGATTTCATCTTCTCTAACAAGCTTGAAAACAAAGTCCACCAGTGAAAGGCAGAAGACAAAGATAGCTGAAGCTTCTTCCAGCTCAGCAAGATTGTTCATTGAAGAACAAGTTAGCTGATTCAATCTATCAGCAAGAGAAGATAGCTGTGTGAAGGGTTGTAAGCCTTCAACAGCAGTTGCTGCCTTCAGTACAGCAGAGAAATTGGTAGCTGTATAAGAAGACTAATTCCTTTTACAACAAGTGGGCTGGACTGATATCTGCTCAGTCCAGCAAGTTAGACTCAAAGATTTTTCTCTGAGTCAGTATTTCTATTTTTCTGATTAACTTCCTGTAGGATTCAGGTTGCCTGAATCTGAGTTGTAGGGCACTTTGTGCCTGAGCTGTAGGTGATTAATTAGTCACTGAGGTAGGTGCCCTGCTGGGGTACTGAGGTAGGATCCAAGTGTGGATCTGAGAGTAGGGCTGTCCTCCCAGCCTGAGTAGTAGGCCTTAGTGATAAGGCTGAGGTAGGTGACTGTTGAGTCACTGAGCTGTAGGTGACAAGTATGTCACTGAGTTGTAGGCATTGGAGGAGGCTGAGCTGTAGGTGCCTGGAAGGGCACTGAGGTAGGTACCTGAAAGAGTACTGAGTTATAGGAGTGTTGCAGCACTCTGAGAGTAGGGTCTTGTGCCTGAAGTGGTAGGGCTGAGAAGCATGAGCTGTAGGCCTTAGAGATTAGGCTGAGGTAGGTGGTTTGAGGAACACTGAGTTGTAGGAGCTCTGCAGGGCTCTGAGATTGGAACCCTTGTGGTTCTGTGGTAGGGTTCTGAAGAGAACCTGAGTGTAAGGCTGAGGGCCTGAGGTGTAAGCTCTGAGGAGCATTTTGGTGGAATTTGTGCTTTGTCTAACATAAGTTAGAAAGGTGGGAGGGAAAGTGGATGTACCCAATTGGGGAACCACTTAAATACTTGTGTGATGTGCTGTGTTGTTTGCTCTTGTGTTCATATTGCAGGTAATTAGGACAAACTCTAGATCACTAAATTTATAAACAACAAAAAAACTTAAGTAATTTCAAAGACCTATTCACCCCCCTCCCCCCCCTCTAGGTGACTAGCTAACGTTGAAGTAATAACCTTCAGTTTTTCTCATCTTTCTTCCCTTAAGTTCACATATCTTTCAATATAATTTCTTGTTATTCTACGTTGCTTCATCCAGTGAAAGTCCGAGTGCTCTGTGCTTCGGTGTCCGCGCACATCGGAGTTTCGGGTTCTAGCCGGGTGTTGTACATTGGAGAAGTGAGCATCAGTTGAAAACCCTGTCAGTGGGTGGTGCAACTTATTTAGGGCAGTGATCACACGCTTTACCCAACCTCAATTTTTTACTCTAATATTTTTTGTTATTTTATTTCATGTCATTTTAATTTAGTTTTTTTATTCCGGAATTTTTTAAAGAAATAATTATAAATATTTATTATTACATCTAGAAAAATTATATAAAAGAGAAAATTATTCTATTCTCCTCCATCGCAGAATGCAGCAGAAGATCTAAAACTCAATTCACATAGCCTTGAAAGTCTCCTTTGTGTTGTAAGCAGAAAAGCCTAACCCTGTTGTTGCCCCTTTACACATTCATAAAGAACACTCTTTGGAGTTCCCCCATGATGTGATGTTCCCCTTGTCCAGATGTCAAAACTTTGTCGCCACTAGAGTAAAGTATATCAGCCAAGTACATCAATGTGATTCTTTCCCATAGTTCGTCGTCCATTATCTCTGCTACGCATCACGCTCCATATAACCTCGTCCGCCTTTTTGGCTGACCCTGCACCTTCGAACTCATTTGGGTTAGGACTTTCCACTTGGCGCATGACCACCCCTATGGCTTGAATGGTGTCATCTTGCCTTGCTGGATCAATAACTAGAATTTACAATATCCTTCATTTCTCCATGGACCTTCTCTTACCTAAATTATTTCCCCTGCATATGTTCGGACATGTCCTTGGCCTTCTCTTAAATTAATAACCCTTGTGACTATTTGCTCCTTATCACGAATATGCAGTGCCGACACCATATGTGATATCCTGAAAATTTCGTCACACCAAGTCTTATGACCCTTATCCAAAATTTCCATTAATATTCGGGTCATTAACATGCCAATTTTAGTTAAGGGCCATAAGACTTCGTGTGACAAAATTTTCAAGATGTCACGACATGTTCCCTGAATTCTCACGAACTCGCTCGTCCTTTTTACCTTGCTACAGGTCATCTGGGACAATCTCCATTGATGAACTTGTCGCACCTTTGCAACTTTCGTTCTAGCTTTGACATCACTTATCATGGACTTTCCTTGCATTCTGACGTGTTGAAGTCATCATTCTCCCTCATAGGCAGCGGAATCTAACTCAAAGAGAGATAAAAGCACCTGGGAACAATTTTTTTTTGGAACCATTATACTTTAATTCCAAACTTAGGGGGTGAAACTTGGTAGAATACAAATCAGAGTACCTTGCCCTTTTACAAGCCTCCAATATTTTCCCCTCCAAAAAATGAATGATTCTAGAATATTCCAAAGAGTCAATCTTTCTAGAATTATATGCTACACTTCTAAAGATCATTTACAAGGCTCGTGAAGTCCAAATTGTCCACGAGAACTACCTAGAAGCAGCTTCTACTCACCCACTACAGCTACTTACACTGCTTTAGATGACTCTATTTGCCTGAAGTTTAATACACAGACTCCAAATTTCACATGTCTCTAGATTCCTCTTCCATGTCCAAGAACTGTTCCCACATGCCTAGAGATTCCTCTTCTAGAGTGGCTAAAATACTCTTGGACATATCATGAACTTGCAATCGGCGGCACCATCCTCTACTCGGCTCCCTCATACTTTCCGTCCCAGTCATTTATGTGCACATTTAACAATGTTGACTCGCATAATCGTTATCTCGTAGCAGTTACCATTTGTATGATAACAGATTTTCATCATCTCTCTCGCCTTTGAACTTGCAGCTGCATGCATTTGTGGAGTATGAAACAGTGGAGGATGCTGAGAGAGCTGTAAGAACACTTATATTCATCTCAATTTAATATCTACTATTTTCTTAAACATTATTTTATGTCTGAATTGCTGCATAAATGCAGGCCGCCGAGGTTAACAAGGAGAAGAGCTGGAGAAGCGGTCTGAGGCTTCGTCTATTAAATAAATGCATGGTACGTAGAAGTGCTCACAACATGAAGTATTACATTTTTGATGACCTTCAAATCCATGCCAAAGGCTCCATAACATTATTACTAGTATTATGGTTTTAAATTCCCCTTTTAAAAAAGATTTTGAACAAAAAAATAAAGAATAAAATTAATAAAAAAGTATTTGCAAACGTGAGGAGACTGCTTTTGTTGAAGATTGTGCGATGGCCGGAGTACTGCTTTTGACATCGCCGAATAATGTGCATGTTGCTAATACCGTGCTTGACCACTTTATGATTTTGTTTCCCTTAATTTGGATGGATATGTTAAAACTATTCGTCCTACACAGGGCAAACATGGATCTAGCCGTGGACGAAAAGCCGGAACCGAAGTCGATGGAGCAGTCGAAGAAGATGAGGTATATCCAGCCAACCATTCAAATGATAAGCAGCAGGAGGATGCCGCATCTCATCAAGTTGAAGCGGCTTTTGAACTTTTGGTAAGATGCTTTCTAATAATGCTGATTATTTGAGTTGAGGGGTGAAGAAGCTTGTGGGGACTTAGAAGCTTCCTATGATGCTGATTATTTGAGTTGAGCAGGGGGAAGAAGCTTTTAATGATAGGGAAGGCGGGGCTAGGCGAGGCAGGGCGCGGGGCAGGGGAAGAGGCCGTGGCCGCGGGCAGTATCAGCATCAGAACAACAACCATCATCGTGGCGGCGGCGGCGGCCACCCGATCGGCACACCGCCTTCAAACCATCCAAACCACTTCGAGCAGGCCCCCGCAGCAGCTCCAAAGCAGCCGCTCGGACCCAGAATGCCTGACGGCACAAGAGGCTTTACTATGGGTCGCGGAAAACCCATCAGCACCCCTTCACTTACCGCCGAGTAACAGATAATGTGATCAAGCAACCTCCCTGAGTCGCCCGGTCATATTGGGTTTTGTGCCTTTTATATTTCGTCCGCACGTCTTATCTGGAATTGCAACCCAGATATATATATATATATATATATATATTGCATGCGGTGGGAGAAAGCTGAAGACAGGGTTTGATTATGGTTTATGTCATGTTAAAGTGGGCTGCTGTGGTGCTTGCTTTGTTTGATAAGTAAATAAGGTTTTCATACTTGGAGATCACATTCCAGTTTCTTTGTGGGAAGAGCTGCCATGTTTTAGCAGGCATTTAGGGCCAATAATATAATATATAAGGTCTCCTTGTTCAAACATACATGAAGATTTAGTAGGCATTTAGGGTGCATAAAATTTTTTGCTCTTCCTTTGGGGCGATGTGTTGACGTGTAACCAGTGTGTCTGACGACAAGTGAGTTTAGCGATAAAGGTGCAGGTCAAGGAGGCTTGAAATCCATGTCCCTGTTCAGCTTCTGAGATTTGGATGGAGTTGATGAAGACGGCGGCTTCAAGTCTGTGTACTGCAAAAACAGCCCAAATTATTTTCAATACACTCATCCACGCGCACGTATTTGGAATATATGTAATACAAGTAAAATTGTGTGATAAAATAAAATACAAGTTAAAGTAGTAATTTATTTTTTTAATTTTCATTATTCTAAATTATTTGTTTTAAATTCACCAAAAAGTACTAAATAGTATATTAATTTTTTATGTTCACAAGGTTAAAATATTAGTTGTCATGCTCGGTATTGCGTGCGTGTGAGTTGATTGCACAGAGCGGAGCAGTGCAGGTCCTAACAAAAATTAAGGAGCTGCTTCTAGGGGACTGCGAGCGGCAAGTGTTATTGCGTCGTGACATTGTTATGATCGGGATATTGTAATGGCTGCACGAGATCTCCCCTAAAAATCGTATTAATAATAATAATTCTGTGCACGTTATATTATATATAACTGTCCATGAATAATATATTGTATATAATAACTATACGATATATTATTATAATCAAGATTTTGAGAACCGGACCGGAGAATGAACCAGTGAAATCAAAGGTTCAAGATCCGATCAGTTAGAGCTGTCGGACCGGGGTTGAACCGTGATGTTAGATAATATGATGTTAGATAATATAATAAATATTAAAATTAGATAAAATATATTTATGTATATTATACAAATAAGTATATAACAAATTATATATGTAGAGAGAGAGATAGAGTGACAGACATGAGACTCCGTTTCTACAGCTAATCACGACAGTATCTCAAGGGTGATAGTGCATGTTGGCCCCTGTGCCCCGCGCGACATTTTCCCGCCTACGACATTAATTCGGCGTGATGACGCTCCCTCCGCTCGCAAACAACATTACACATTATATATAAGATTATACATATAAAAAGATGATATTTGACGTATATATAAGATTATATGTATAATATACAATTATATATATAAATAAATATAAAATACTAATACTGTACATATATTTAAGTAATATAATTAAATATTAGATAATTAGAAAATAAACATGTCCCATACAACAAAGGCAGCCGGCCCTGTTGGTTGATTACGATGATGAAATCCCTGCAGGTTCACGGATCGAATCCCCTTGGCAGCACATTTTTGAACCGCGCGGTTTTCACAAACTCAGGCCGGTTTGCGTGTCCCCGGTTAGCCCTCCCAGTTAACCGGTTCTCCCACGGTTCTTGACTGAGACGGTTCTTAGGCATGACCGGACTGATTACCTGGCCGGTTCATGGTTCGACCGGTTGAACCGGCCGGTCCAATCCGGTTTTAAAAACATTGATTATAACGATACATTCTATTATATAATAACTATTATATCCTATATTATTAATTATAGTATAACTGATAAATAATATTTTATATAATAAGTACAGAACGCTAAAAAACATGCGTGATTGCGTGAATGACTGACGGCAGATCCACTGTGCACGTTCTATTCATCTTCATTTTTCTCCGTTTATATATAGCTGTCCATGAAGAGAAATTATGGTGGTGGTACCTTTTGAGTCGGGGTTTAATTTTCAATAAAAATAATCTTTTTTTTATGCATCATAAAAAAACCTACCGTAAGGAAAATATTTTTACGTGTGCAAGGAATTATCTTCAAATTTCTTGATATTTGTTGAGTTCACTCCTGCCTGTTAATGTATATTTGGACAATTAACGGATTCGGAAGCTTAACAGGTCGTGTCGGATACACGGATATCCAATACCCGTAGATACTCCTAGGGTTTGCTTTATATACCTATCTAGAGGCAACGGATAGAGGATTCCACTTTGATCTCCATTTGAATGCTTCGAGCGACATAACAATCTCGAAGTTTCTGCTCTGTCGCTCTTTGCTCTGCTTCGCTCGCCGACTGCAAAAGGCTCTCCTTCGCTGTTTTTCCTGGAGTTAATTGTGGATCTCGTCCACCGCTGGAGTTAATTTCTCTATCTGCTTCGCTCGCCGTCGCTGCTTGAGCTCCTTTCGGGGTCGGGGGTAAAGCTTTCTGTCGCTGCTGTGGCAAGGGAAAGCTCGCCGTCGGATTCTGCCGCCGCCGCTGCTGCTCTAAGGAGCTCGCCGTCGGATTCTGCCGCCGCCACTGCTGCTCTAAGGAGCTCGCCGTCGGATTCTACCGCCGCCGCTGCTGCTCTAAGGAGCTCGCCGTCGGATTCTGCCGCCGCCGCTGCTGCTCTAAAGAGCTTGCCGTCGGGTTTTGCCGTCGCCGCTGCCGGGTAGGGTTGTTTAGGTCAAGATTAGTCTCCGCCGTTCGTTGGTGTGGTCGAGAATTTTTTCGCCTAACCCTAACCCTAGCTTTGACTTTGGCGTTGAGTGTTGACTTTCTGGCGTTGAGTCACCCTCCCGCCTCTAAGCGTTGAGTCACCCTCCCGCCTCTAAGCGTTGAGTCAACCCTCAGCTTCCAAGCGTTGAGCCAGTTTTGGAGTTGAGTGCTGTTGGCGTTGAGTGGACCCGTTGGCGTTGAGTCATGTCACTTAGCGTTGAGTGCTATCCTTTGGCGTTGAGTCAACCCTTCTGGCGTTGAGTGCAGCACGTTAGCGTTGAGTGTAGCCCTTTTGGCGTTGAGTCCAGCCTTTGGCGTTGAGTCTGGACCTTTAGCGTTGAGTCCAGCCGCAAGGCGTTGAGTCTAGCCTTTTGGCGTTGAGTGCAGTCTGTTGGCGTTGAGTCAGCTTCAAGGCGTTGAGTGGTGTGCTCTCAGCGTCGACAACGTTGAGTCCAGCCTTTAGGCGTCGAGTGGACCTTGTCTGGCGTCGAGTGGCCTTGTTTGGCGTTGAGTGTTGTTGTTTGGCGTTGAGTGCTTTTGTTTGGCGCTGGGTGGACCATTTTTTGTTTCCCCGTGTCTGCTGTCATCATGATGATGAAAGGGGGTAATTCTTCATCTCCGATGTCGATGCTCAAGTTGGAAAAGTTCACTGCAACCAATATTGCAGATGTCGGATGTCGGGGACACGTCGGTTTGGGTTTTCATGTCTATTTTTTATATATCGGGGAATATATCGGGGATATTTCATATATCGGATTTTAATATTTAATTAATTATATATATAATTAAATGTTATTTTTTAATTTTTATACATATCACAGTATTACCTATTTTACATAATAATCACTTGCATATTTAATTTGTAATAGCCTTGACAAAACCTCAAAAGTAGCCTCTACAAATAAATAAGGACAAAAATGAACCAGCGAGCAAGGTAGGGAGATGTGATATTTAATTTGTAATAGCCTTGGCAAAACCTCAAAAGTAGCCTCTACAAATAAATCAGGACAAGATGAAGTAGCCTTTGCATATTCATTCTTTTTAAAAAGTTAATATTAGATAATATGTTTGATGTAATATTATAGCACTAAAAAAATGAAATGCATAGCGATAGAATGAGAGGGGGAGGTAGGGAGAAGAATGAACCAGTCGGGAGAGCACCAGCGAGCAGGGAGAGGAAAGGACCAGTGAGCTAGAGAGCATCAGAGAACCAGAAAACCAGAGAGCACCAGCGAGCAAGGTGAAGAAAGAACCAGAGAGATAAAGTGCCGACAGCGTGAACGGAGAAGAAAGAACCAGAGAGCACCTGCGAGACGGAGAAGAAAGAACCAGATAACCAGAGAACTAGAGAGCACCAGCGAGCATGGAGAAGAAAGAACCAGAGAGAGTGCCGACAACGCGCGAGAGAGGGAGAGCACCGGAGAATCAGAGAACCGGAGAGCACCAGCTAGCAGGGAGAAGAAATAACCAGAGAGACAGTGTCGCGACACGCGCTAGAGAGCTAGGGCAGGAGCGACGGGGAGAGCTAGGGCAGAGCGACGGGGAGAGCTAGGGCAGAGCGGGATGAAGTGAAATGAGCGGGGTCTTGCGAAATGAGAAGGGTCGGTATTATAATTAGAATTAATAAAATAATTTTTTAAATAAATAAAAAAGTAAAATAACGCCCGATATCGGGCGTTATTTGGTGCCGACATGTCGGACCGCTATTTTCAAAACGCAATTAAAAGAAATTGTGCCGGTTTTGTGTCGTTTTTGCTCCCAAACCTTCATGTCGGCCGACATGTCCGACATGTCGGCCGATATCCACAACACTGACTGCAACCGAGTTCAATGACTAGAAGCTGAATAACCAGTTTGGGAAGAAGTATCTGAACGTGTTCTACACCGTTCAGCCTGCTCGTGCTGATGTTATAGGAACTGATGACGAAGCTCAGTGGGTTACTGATGAAGACTTCTGCAGGGATTACCTGCTGAACTGTTTGTCTTCTAACCTGGCCAAGACATACATAAAGATGAAGTCTGTTAAGGAGATATGGGAGGCTCTGGAGGAGCACTTCAGGTAGGAAGAGGACCCGTCAAAGGCACACATGGTGGACAAGTTTCACTCATTCACGTTCGACGAGGAGAAAGTCATTCTCCCTCAGGTATCTGTTTTTTAAAACTTAGTCGATTCATTGCACAGCGAGAATATCTCTTTGCCCGATAGTTTTGTTGCGGGCATAATTGTGAATAAGTTGCCTTCCGTGTGGTACAGTTTCAAAACTGAAATGTACCGCAAGAAGATGCAAGTTGGTCTAAATGACCTCAAGCGTTTTATACGCATTGAGGATGAAAACCGGACAAGGCACTCCTTAGAAACTGTTAGCAAGCAGAAATCTACAACTAACATGATCTCAAGTTCTAAGCGCGCCCCTCCTTCGAGAAAGACCAAACTTCCCCACTTTAACACACAGGTTGCAGGGCCCTAGTAAAAAGATAAAAAAGTTCAGGGGCAAATATTTCAACTGCAACAAGTGGGGACATAGTGCATCTGACTGCAAGCTCCCTAAAAGGGAAAGAACCAGAGCACCACAAGAAGACAACCAGACCAATATGGTTAGCCTTGTTGAGCCTTCCGACTTTGTTGCCATGGTCGGAAATGCGAAGGTCAACACTGAGTGGTTCCTGGATTCGGGAGCAACGTGTCACGTTTGCAACAATCCTAACTTGATGACCAGGCTCACTGCTGTAAGGAAATTTGTGATGATGGCCAATGAAGACACATCTGATGTGCTGAAGGTGGGGAATGCAACTCTGCTGCTATCCTCAGGTAAGACTTTAACTTTAAATAACGTTAAATTCATTCCTTCTCTAGATGCTAACTTAGTGTCTATAAGTTTATTATGTGATGCTGATATGTCTTTTACCTTCTGTAGCGGTAGAGTAACACTGTCAGTTAACTCTCACTACTTTGGATGTGCATACGTCCACAATAGGATGTATCGTCTGAGTCTAGCAAACGAGTTAGTTCAACAAGTTCAAACAAACTTAGTTAGCCCTAACACTCTACATGAGAGACTAGGACACGTGAACTATAGAAAAATATTCCAAATAGCTAGAACTTACCAGATCACACTAGACACTAAAAATGAACCTGAGAAATGTGAATTGTGTGCTCAGACTAAGATCACTAGGAAATCTTTTAGTGCGGTTACTAGGAACACAACACCTCTAGAGCTTATCCATTCCGATATCTATGACTTTAAAAGTTTTGTCACTAGAGGAGGAAGGAAGTATATGATCACTTTCATAAATGATTGCTCTAGATTTTGTCACATCTATCTTCTTAAAACTAAAGATGAAGCGTTTGAAAAGTTCTGTCTTTTAGAAACTAGGGTAAAAAACCAACTAGACATGAAAATAAAGAAGTTTAGAAGTGATAGATGAGGAGAATACGTGTCCAGTGAGTTCAGATATTTTCTTATCTCTCAAGGCATCATAGTAGAAATAACTGCTCCTTACTCACCATAATCGAATGTTATAGCCGAGAGAAAAAATAGAACGTTAACAGAGATGTTGACTTCTATGCTCCTCACTGCTAGCATGTCTACTGCTTATTGGGAAGAAGCAGTTTTAACTGTAAATCACATTCTGAACAAAGTCTTTCATGCTAAGTTAGAGATTACACCCTACGAGCTTTGGTTTAAGAGACCCTCGTCTTTAACTAGACTTAAGACCTGGGGCTGCATAGCCTATGTTAGAGTCTCTGACCCTAGACGGTCTAAACTTGGACCTAGGACAAACACTTGTATCTACTTAGGTTGTGCTGAAGATAGTGTTGCAGATAGATTCTTATACATGTCTAATAATATAATTATTGAATCTAAGGATGATGTGTTCTTTGAGGATAAGTTTCTTAAAGACAAGCAACTATTACTGAGGACGATCATGAATCCGTACCGAGCACCTCCTATTCGATTCCAGTAGACAATAGTGTCCTAGAGTCTAGAAGGACTTCGGTGAGAGAGAGAACTCTCAGAACCTTCGGTAATGATTTTGCCACTTACCACGTCGAGGCTGATCCATCTACCTATAAAAAAGCGATGAGATCAAGAGATTCACTACTCTAGAAAGAAGCCATTGATGAAGAGATGAACTCTCTTCTTCAGAACATCTGAAAGTTAGTTGATAAGCCAAAATGGGCAAAAATAACAGGCTGTAAGTGAGTTCTGAAAAAGAAGCTAACTCCTGATGGTAGCATAGCTAAGTATAAAGCATGTCTGATGGCTAAAGGTTTCACACAGGTTAGTGGGGTGAATTACTTTGATGTCTATTCACCAGTGTGTCACTTAGCAACCATTAAGATCTTACTTGCTATTGCGTCTATTGAGAACTTTATTGTTCATCAAATGGATGTTAACACTGCGTTCTTGAACGGAGATCTGACCGAAGAGATATACATGAGCCAACCTGAAGGCTTCATAGTAGAAGGTCACGAAAGCAAGTTCTGTAAGTTAATCAAATCACTATACGGACTAAAATAAGCACCAAAGTTATGACATGAGAAGTTTGACTAGAGTATAAAAAACATGAGATTCATGTCGAGTCTCTCGGATCAAATAAAGTGGTTATAATATGTTTGTATGTTGATGATATGTTGATTCTTAGTTCTGATCAATCCGACTTGGATGACGTTAAGTTAGGACGAATGAAAGAGTTTAGCATTAAAGACCTAGGTGTAGCTGAGACTATACTAGGCATGCAAGTGAGTTTTGGGAAAAATGACATTTCCTTAAGTCAAAACCACTACATAAAATCCATGCTAGATACGTGGGGATACAGTGAACGTAGAGCATTAGAGACACCATACGATTACAATAACCGCTTAAAGACCAATGAAGGAGCTGCGGTTAGACAGTTAGATTATGTTAAACTGATTGGTAGTCTCATGTATGTTATGGTCTGCACAAGACCTGACATAGCCTTTACGGTCGGCATGTTAAGTAGATTCACTAGTAATCCTAGTCAAGACCATTGGGATGCCCTCGATAGGCTAATGTGATACCTAAAGCACACCCAAAAGTATGATTTATGTTACCATGGTCATCCTCCAGTTTTGGAAGATTATTCTGATGCATCATGGTGCTCAGAATTAAACGACAGCAAGTCCACTAGTGGATTTATCTTCACACTAGGAGGAGCAGCTGTAGCCTGGAAGTCCAAGAGACAATCATGTATTGCACTATCTTCTATGGAATCTGAACTCTACGTTCTAGCTTCAGCGGGAGAAGAAACAGAGTGGATAAGAGATTTGGTGATGAACATTCCACTGTCGAGCCTGAAATTGAGTTCTGTTGCAGTTTACTGCGACAATCAGGCTACTAAAACGATTGATACGAACACTTTGTTCAATGGCAAAAGAAGGCAACTACAGATGAAACAAGCCTGCTTGACCTCCCTCACTAGTCAAGGGATTATTACCCTAGTTGATGTGAGGTCGAAAGATAATGTTGCAGACGTCTTGACAAAAGGATTACATAGAGCTCTCACAATCAAAACATCGAGAAAAATGAGATTAAAGTTCATAGAAATATGAAACTTCCTCCTATGTTTATGTTTTGATAGCAAGAACATATAGTCGCAATATTCAAGCATCTAATAACAGACTGAAAATCCCAAATAATTTCTTAATGAAAGCCCAAGATGGTTAGATGCTAGTCATTCCACACCTAATGACTTAACATCTTTCACATTGTAAGTTTATTTGAGAATTATTCAACTGGGAATAGAAAGTCGTTATGAGTTAATCTAACATTAGTGATTATAACACATTATTCCACATTTAATAATGTTGCAAATGACGGTGTGTCAAACCATATGAGGAGGTACATAGTGGTCACTAATGAGTAAAATAACAAAATTTGATTTATTAAAATCAAAACTTGACTGGTCCTAGCTAGACTGGATAAAGATGTTGACAGTGTTACTTCATTACTACTATAAGTACTAAGCTCACTTAGGTAGAGCTAGTTTGCTTTGATACGTCACTGCATATGTTTATGAATTCATAGAGTCTAACTCATGAAATTCTTTGCAGACATTGGTGAAGATGGAAGATTTTGACATGGAGGCAGACGATCTACTCTTTGAGTAGAATTGTTACTTGTTTTGATCCATTGTTATTTCTTATTTTTCAGACTTTTACTCTTGAGTAGCACTTTTATATCTGGATGTTAATGTTACTGTGTTGGTAAACTCCTAATTATGTTTAACTGTGCTAACTCTTATGCAATGTGTAAAGTCAAAAACTTTTTTTCTTTAGTACACTCTACTTTCTGCACTCCGAGACGTACACGTTATTTGTCACAAATATAGGAGGAGACTGTTAATGTATATTTGGACAATTAACGGGTTCGGAGGCTTAACGGGTCGTGTCGGATACACGGATATCCAATACCCGTAGATACTCCCAGGGTTTGCTTTATATACCTACCTAGGGGCAACAGATAGAGGATTCCACTTTGATCCCCATCCGTATGCTTCGAGCGACATAACACTAACCTCCATATAACCATAATAACATAGCAAAATGATGGTAAGGAGGGGGATAAAAGGATGCAATAGCTATGGACTGCCTCCTTTGACGATAAAGACTGACGGTGGAGCAGGCTCCAGGAGGCGTCGGTGGTTGTTGGAGAGAGGAGCCGCGGTGAGGATTTGTGGTTTGTAGAGAGATGAGAACGGCAGTACAGACTTTATAGCTGTAAAGGCGGGAGCAACAGGAGGTACGTGGAAGACCAAGAGACGGGGGGGGAGTTTTGGTGCGTTACTCGCACCGTACTCTAGATGCGAGTGTAAATACAGCCTCTTTTACGCGTGGCTCCACTTTCCGTCCAATTTTTGAAACGAGTGAGGGAGCGCTCTCTTCCCTCTCCCCTTCAGCGACGATTCAAATGCCCTAGCTTCCGGGAACCTATCCGTCATCTCTGAATGGCCGGCGAGTGGAAATAGGGCCTCCGATGAGGTGTTTGACATCATCCCAACCTACTTCACCCTAAAATTCCTCTCCAGATCTTCTTCGGTTGCCATGGACGCCTAACACGGAGAAATGTAATGCGGGCGAAAAGGTTGAGAATAAGTCGAGCAAAATTTCTCTCGTACCTAAACTGAAACAAGAACACACATTCATCGGTGAGTAACTGTAAGTTTGATTGCATTGCTTTGTTTTGACTTCGTTTCTATGGCGATACGATCATTATGCACATCTTGTAGGACAATCTTTAAACTTCGCTAATACAGTTGTCTTACCCGTTAACCTTGTTTATAAACCATTGAGTTTCGTTGTAAATGACCTTAACTCAGTAAGATCAACAATGCTTTAAACAAATGGCCGCACAACTGTAAGTTCACTAGTTTGACTTGCTAAATACGAACGTATTTCGGAATAAAAATTTTAATTACTTCATAATAATCTTGGATACAAACTTACTCGGATGTGATAATCAAATAGCTTACATAATCAATTGTCTCCTAAATTCTGTTAATCACTAGTTCATTCTTCGGTTATTAAGTGTAATTATGGTCGTATTTCTTGGATTTGACATTTGTAATATGGAGATACAACCGTTTTTGCAAAATTTGGATTAAGACTATTTTCAACACTAATGCGACAAGGTCTCTGCTTATAATTCCTAAGTACGGCCGTATTTTGTATTATAATAACCTATATGGGAGAGATATGTTCATTCTGTTGCTAATGACATGTTGCTTAAGTAGTTTTATTATTATTTTAGAAAACAATCAAATGTGATGAAATGCTTTTTTCCATTTAACATCCCACTTCTATCACATTTGATGTTCAATCAAATTTGATATTGATGTAATATTCTTTCGCAGATGACTCACACTCCAATTCTAAATTGCAGGTGCACTATATCTTCATTTAAGGAACATGCAAAGCCGCTGCTTGATCTGATTAATGAGCGGTCTAAGAACGAACTTCTTGAAGCAGGTCTACTTCTTTTGTTTTCATTCTCAGAGCTCAAGCAAAACACATCCTCTTCTAAGAACTTTGCTGAGGTGTTACTCGGTTCAAAAGTGGGCTTTCTTTTTGAGTAATATCTACGTAAAGTTTACAGTGAATATAGTTGATATGATCCTGGGGCTATCAAACCGTGGCATAGAGTTCATTTTCAGAGGTGTATGTTGTCTTCTTTCCAACAAAAGGATATGGTTTTTG
The DNA here is from genome assembly GCA_039513925.1 of Platanthera zijinensis. Taxonomy (NCBI): domain Eukaryota; kingdom Viridiplantae; phylum Streptophyta; class Magnoliopsida; order Asparagales; family Orchidaceae; genus Platanthera; species Platanthera zijinensis. The sequence goes on from CM077080.1 coordinate 61,112,811, forward strand.
AGATTGTGGGGTTAGCAATGATGAGTGGTCGGAGGAGATTGGGAAAGAGAGGGTAGACACTTTGGTAAAATATGTCTTGTGCAAGTTCTTTTTCCCTCTGCAAATATTAAAAATTCCAACTCGTGTACATAATTTCAGAGTTTCGGAAGACTTTCGAAATTACAACTGGTCAAAGACAGCGCACAAATTTTTGCACTCACAGTTCCTACCTTTTAGTCGTAGAGATGCGACAAAGACTAATAAGAAGAGTATATGATATTTGGAGGGTTCTATTCTCTTAGTGGTAAGTATGGACATTTATTATATTCTACTTTATAGAGCAATTGAAACTTAACCTTATATTTAAAACTATTTCTTGTAAGTATAGTTTTTTGAGGTAACAAATGAATATGTTGATGACTTAGCTAGACCCTGACTATATCGATGGCCTTCTAAGATCAGCGTCACCGTTAAGTTTTGTTTATCATTAAACTAAGTTGAGAGGACGTGATAAAGCAAGAACTATTGTAACAATTATCCGAAAGCCGAATATATTTTTGGCATTATTCGATCCCAATATGTCATCATATTATCCACATGATGATTAGGTTTGCAATACATTCGAGAAAATTCTTCCATTTGAGCAGGAGCTTTTAGGAGTTGAAGATGACGAATTTTCAGATTTTGAGGAGATTAGAAAAGAAGATGAGGCGGGGGAGGAGGAGAAGGAAAAAAGTCTTGAAAAACAAATTATGAGGTTGGTTAGGAGTATAGTAGGGAAGATGACAATGAAAGAGAAGAAGTTGGTGAAATATAAAGAGATAAGAGAAAGGAAAAGAAAATGGAGGAGGTTGTAGAGAAAGACAAGAAGAATAAAGAAATTGAGTCCATGATACGTGAATATATTGATGAAGAAGTAACAAAGTTAAGGCGTGATTGTGATGAAAGGATTGATGCATTAGCGGCTCGTGTTTTTGATGATCGACCCCTATCACCATCGCCTCCATTGCACCCACAATAATCCCCCTCATTATCATCATAGAGCATAGAGTAGTCACCCCAACACTATTATCATCACTACATTCTTCAGTGCCAGTTCTTGCTTTGACTGCTACAAAGATTGTAGATGAACACAGTATGATAAAAGCCAGACAAAGCGATGATATCAACCAGGGATCAGGCAGTACTAGATCATATTCTATTGCAATTCCCCAACTGATATACACACATACTAACGAAGTCATCAAGAAACCAATTATATAACTTTGCTAATTATTGGTGACATGGGTTGCAGTTCTGACATACTGTTTGAACGTGGTAATCTTGTGATATATCGCTGAAACATAGAAGAACTACTTAGGAGCGGGTGGATGAGTGACCTTAATTTGGATACATATATTTTAGTTCTAAGCATGAAGAAAACAGCCAACCCAAGTAGTGTTAAGCACTTTTTATACGTTTCCTCCAACCATGCAGTAAGTAGATCTAATCCCCCCATTTTGTGTTTTAGAAAAAGTCTTTGCTAAATTATAGGGTTTTGAACATATAGATATGTATATAATCTTCATGTATGTAAATTATTGCAGTTTATATACTGTTTTTTTAATATTCGTATTTAATCAAATAATGTCATACTATATTATAAAGTACAGTTGTATTTCAAACAATATAGTCAAACTGTATGCCATTGTCCCCCAAGCCTACAACCATGAGAAAAAAACAATTACAAACCAATTCCAATTCTAATTCTAAAAAGTCATCCTGCAGCCAAACAACTACATTGGAATTCAGACCAATTCTAATTCTTGCGGGAATTGTAATTAGTTGAATTTCAATTCTGCAATTCAAATTCCTGCGATCCGAATAGACCCTTACTCTTTATTAAATAGTTGTGTTATACTGCGATTGTAAATTAAAATTGTCTTTTTAATGATAATAAGAGTTTGATACATATAATTTTGGATTGCAAAACTTTAAAAGGAATTGAATCAGGAACATGGTTCTAACGAATCATATTACAAAAAATGCAGTGAAGTTTGTCGATTTGATTTTGATTCCTGTATATCTGGTCATTGGACTCTGCTGTTGAGGGACATGAAGGGCAATGTTTCGGAATTTATGACTCATTGCCCAACCCAATTCATTTTAATATTATACCCTGAGTGGTAATAATTACTTCTCTATCTATTTCAATTATGTTGTTTATAATGACAGTGGAGATGTAACATATATTTTTTAATTTATGCAGATAAAGTTTCTACATGAGAATGTTGCAAATAGCTTGCCAGATAAAATCGATTCTTGATTGGATGATCCTTTTGATAGTTGAGGTTCCCACACAAAGTAATGGGGATGATTTACGACATTTTTGTGATGATGTTTATGAAGACATTGGTCGGTTGGAAAAAGATCAATTGGAAGCAACACCGTGGGTGGGACAAAAAAATGCCACACTTTCAGACAAAAATTACAGTCGAAATATTTGAGGTATTTCAGTTATTTAAGTAAAACTACTTTTTGATGACAATACTTTTGGATAACTATTTAATTTTTACTTGAATTCAGTTACTGTTATACACTACTATTACTGAAAATTTTTTATCATTGTTGTACAATATTTTAACATACAGATTATGAAAATGGAAGCTATCTAGATTTTTTACCTACTAGTGATGACAAATACGATCGGAAGCAAACCTGCAGGTTAGGAAAATGGAAGCTATCTAAAGTTTTTACCAACTAGTGATGACAAATACGATTGGAAGCCGAATAATACTGTCAAACTTGAGGATAAAATACAGTTGATTTTTGACAAAAACAGTTAAACTAAGCTCAATATGGATTGCAAAATCCTAACTCTTTATCATATTAGAGTTAATGTAATTGTGTTTACGTATGAGTTGGGTAAATGGAAAATATTATTGTAAACATAAACTAAAAGAACTAATGTTATTTGTTAGGGCAAAACTAGGGAGAGAGCAACTAAAAGAGAGATCTAGAGAAAACTAAGAGAGGATTAGGGTTAGAGAGGGAGAAAGAGGCTACCTGATAATACTCTTCATAATCCCCAAAAGGGGGGCTGCCCGGATATATATATATCCGGGCATGGAGGGGCCGGACGGCCCCTCCCAAGGGGGCTGAACCCGCCTGGTTCAGCCCCTGGCCGGCCGGTTCACTGAGTGGGGGCTGAACCGGAAGGTTCAGCCCCGTTGTTTAGCACGTCCTTGCTTCTCCGAACATAATGACGCCCCGTAAAGCGTAGCGGGGGCGTAACATTCCCCTCCCCATCAAGAACCAACTTGTCCCCAAGGTGGTAGTCCGGGTAGAGCTCCTTGAACGCGAAGAAGTCCACCCAAGAGTTGTGTGCTGGCGACATGTTCTTCCATTTGACCAAGAGCTCGGGCCGGTATTCCGTGCCCCGGTTCTTCCACCTGTGCCCCAAAATATCCTCGGGCAGCGGCCGCAGCTCCCCCGTAGAAGTAACCTCAGGAAATTCCGTACTTGGCTGGACATGCGGACCCAACTTCCGCTTGAGCAAGGAGACGTGGAACGTAGGATGAATGCGGGAACCCTCCGGCAAAGCCAAAGTATAAGCTACCGGCCCCACCCTGCTGATGATCTGAAAGGGGCCGTAGTAGCGCGGGGACAGCTTCTGGTTGCCACGACGAGCCACGGACAACTGCCGGTACGGCTGGAGCTTAAGAAAAACTTCGTCACCAACGGCGAACTCCCGCTCCGTGCGGTGCTTGTCTGCCTGGGACTTCATGCGTTCCTGCGCCAGGCGGAGATTCTCCCGAAGAGTGACCAACATGCGATCCCGATCCAGAAGAGCACGATCCACCGCCGGAAGAGCTGCGCTGCCCGGCTCATAACTAGCCAAAGACGGGGGCGGCCGCCCGTAAACCACCTCAAACGGCGTCATCCTGCTGGCTGAGTGATATGCCGTGTTGTAACAGTACTCGGCCCAGTGTAACCAATCCGGCAAACTCCGAGGCTCATCCATCACAAAGCAACGAAGATACGTCTTGACACCCCGATTGAGCACCTCTGTCTGGCCATCTGACTGCGGGTGATGTGTCGTGCTGAAATGTAAGCGAGTACCCTGCAACCGGAAGAGCTCCCGCCAGAACCCACTGACGAAGGTGGGGTCTCGATCAGAAATAATGGCACGAGGGAGACCATGCAGTCGAACGATTTCCCGAGCAAAGAGGGCGGCCACGGACTCCCCGGTATACGGATGGCTGAGGGCCAGAAAATGGTCATACTTGGAGAGCTTATCCACCACGACCAGAATGACTGACTTTCCTTTAGACTTAGGCAGCCCATCAATAAAGTCCATGGACACCGTGTCCCAAACAAGCTGCGGGATGTCCAATGGTACGAGCAGCCCCGCAGGAGAAGAAGTCTCATATTTCTGCCGCTGGCAGATGTCACAGTGGCGAACAAACTGCTGAATGTCCCGTCGCATGCCTGCCCAAAAAGCGTTTGCTCTCGCCCTCTGGAGGGTCCGGAGCACCCCCGCATGCCCTCCTGTGGGCGACGAGTGGAACTCATGCATCAATACCGTCTTCCAAGCTGAATCGGCGGGCACGACAACCCGACCCCGATAGTAAAGCCGGCCATTACACAAATGATAACCGACCGCCACTGTCTCGCCCCTCTGTAAACCCTCCACCAACGGCCGGAGCGTGTCGGATCGCAGCACCTCCTCCTGAATATCCTCCAGGGAATCGACCAACGGCGCCGAAATATGAGAGAGAGCAGCCTATGGAAGACGAGAGAGAGCATCGGCGACCACATTCTCCTTCGCCCCGGCGATAAACAATCTCATAGTCGTAGTCCAGGAGCTTGGTAACCCATTTCTGCTGCAGAGGCGAAGAGACCCGTTGGTCCAGGAAATGCTTCAAGCTCTGGTGGTCTGTCCGGATCTTAAAGTGCCGGCCGAGCAAGTATGGCCGCCACACGGCCACTGCGTGAATGATCGCCAACAGCTCCTTCTCGTAGGCCGAGAGACCCAAAGTACGAGGAGCCAATGCTTTGCTGTAAAAGGCGATTGGCCGCCCCGCCTGCATCAATACCGCCCCGATGCCGACCCCCGACGCATCCGTCTCCAGAATGAACTCTGTCGTGAAATCTGGTAATGCAAGTACTGGTGTGGTGGTCATGGCTCGTTTGAGAGCCTGAAATGCCTCCTCCGTCTCCTCACTCCAAGAAAAAGAATCCTTCTGCAGCAGCTGGGTCAATGGCCGGGCTATCTTCCCATAGTCCTGCACAAACCGCCGGTAGTACCCGGTGAGTCCCAAAAAACCCCGCAAGGCACGGACTGTAACCGGTCGCGGCTAGGACTGCATACTCTGAATCTTCCGTGGGTCGGCCCGAACGCCCTGACCGGAGACCAAATGGCCCAAATACTCCACCTCCTCCTGCCCGAAGGAGCACTTGGAACGGTTGGCATAAAGATGGTGCTGACGCAATCGGGCAAGGACCTGTTCCACGTGACGCACGTGGTCCTCCCAATTCGCGTTGTAGATGAGGATATCATCAAAGAATATCAGGACAAAGACCCGCAGGAAATCTCTGAATATCTCGTTCATGTTAGCCTGGAAAGTAGCGGCCCCCCCAGTCAGCCCATTGGCCATCACCAAAAACTCATAATGACCGTCATGAGTCCAGAAAGCCGTCTTATGGATGTCCTCTTGTGCCATCAAAATCTGATAATATCCAGAACGCAGATCCAGTTTGGTGAACCGCTGCGCCTCATGCAGCTCATCCAGTAATTCTTCTATATGAGGAATCGGGAAATTATCTTTGACAGTAGCGCCGTTCAAGGCATGGTAGTCCACACAGAATCTCCAGGACACGTCCTTTTTCTTGACCAAAATAATGGGGGCCGAAAAGGAACTCGTACTCGGCCGAATGATGCCGGCCTCCAGCATCTCGCGGACACTGCGTTCAATCTCCGCCTTCTGAACGTGTGGGTAGCGGTACGGACGGACATTCGTAGGCTCAGCACCCGCCTTGAGCGGAATACGGTGATCTCGAAACCTCGACGGTGGCAAAGTGCGTGGCTCCTGAAAAATGTCAACATACTCTGTCAGAAGTAACTGTAACTGAACTGGTACCTCAGAAGGTGTGGAATCGTCGGTCTGGACCTCCCGAAGGACGACCATCATCTGCCCATCTCCGCTCAACCGCTGCATGCTGCGAAGAGAAACCTCCTTAACAGAAGATGACATGATACCCTTCAGGCAAAACTGTTTCTCTCCATGCACAAACTCCATAGTCATGTGTTCCCAATCAAAGGTCACCCGCTGTAACTGACGCAACCACTGAACGCCCAGCACCATGTCGGAGCCCCGAATAGGCAGCAGGTAGACGTCAGTCCGTCCCACATAACCGTGTATCCGCATCTCCACTCCTTTCAGCACCCCCTCACACTGCAGCTTGCTGCCATCCGCCACCATAACGTGAAAAGCAGCCCCCCTGTCAACAACGTGCCCAACCCGCCGTGCCACGTCGGGATGTATGAAGTTGTGGGTGCTCCCACTGTCCACCAGAATAGTAACCTTCTCTTGGGCAATCCGGCCCGCCAGCCGCATAGTAAGCGGGGGAGCACAACCCTCAAGAGCATGTAAAGAAACCCCGAACTCCGTCTCTTCCAAGTCCACCTCCAACTCCTAATCCGGGACCGGCTCATCTGCATCCTGATGCAACATGAAAACCTGTGTATTCTGGCATTTATGACCTGGCACAAACTTCTCGTCGCAATTAAAGCACAGACCCTTCTCCTTCCGAGCGGCCAAGTCGCTCCAAGACAATCGAGTCACCGTCGGTTTGTTACCCGTGGGCTGCTCCCGTCGTGCTGTTGTGGCAGGGCCCGAAGGAGGTCTACTCGTGATACGGGCCCGCTGCCTGTTGAACCTCTCCTCCTGGATCCGCGCCAAGGTAATGGCGTGATTCAAGGAACGGGGCATGAGTGCCTGCACCTCGTCACGAATGTGCTCCTTGAGACCATATATGAAACAGCTGTAGAGTGTCCTCTCCGGCCACTGAACCCGATTCGCCAACTTCTCGAACTCCGTGCGATACTCCATCACCGACCCTTTTTGACGAAGCTTCTGAAGGAGGGCCTCAAAGTTCGCGTACTCCAGTGGACCAAATCTGGTCGTAAAGCCATCCACAAACTCCCCCCAAGGCACGTACTCCCATCCCCGCAGGAACCACTGTGTCCACTGGAAAGCGTCGTCCTTCAAGTGGAAGGACGCTAACTGCACCCACTGGCCTTCATGCACCTCCTGGTACTGGAAAAAAATTTCAGCCTTTTGAATCCATTCCAAGGCGTCGCTGCCCTCGAACTCCGGAAAATACATGCGAGTTAATCCGGGGGTCAAACGTTGGGCCCCCTGACCTCCTTCCCGTCTTGCGTGCTCCCCATGCTCGAATCCGCCGTAGCCTTGATGCTGACCCGCTCCCCAAGGCGGAGGTTGCGGCTGGCCGCCCCATCTTGGGCCAAAACCGGCCACCCCTGGCGGCCCAAACCCGCGCGGAGGAGGGAGGAGCCCCCCTCTTTGTTGTCCCGTCGTGTCGGGTGGCCGCCGGAACCCAAATGGGTCGTCACCGCCCCGGCGCCACTGCCCTTCTCCCGATTCAGGCTCGCCGAGCCCCACTGCCGCAGATCCCAGTGGAATCGACCCCGCCTGCCCCCCGTACGCCGCCGCGGACCCCTCGGGGGGTCGTAGGCCGCCGAAGCAGCGCCCCCCGTCCCCGGCCAAGCCGTGCCAGGCGGAATCCCGTCGGACGCCCGCATCCGCTCCGTTTCAAGAAACCGCACGCCGCCGACACCCTCCGCAAGCCGCGCGCCGCCCGCAGCCGCTAGATCGGCCCTCAATCCGGCCGAATTTTCGCTCGCCGGTGCCTTCCCTTTCAACAAGGTCTTCAACTCCTCCATCCGAGCCTCCAACCGCCCCTCCAAGGCCGCCATCGAGTCGGTTAGGCCAACAACGTTCTCCTCTAGGGTTTCAATCCGCGAGGACTCCTCTTGAGTGCGAGTGGTCACCATTTCGGAGAGACAAACACCTCTGATACCAAATGTTAGGGCAAAACTGTTGGGTTTCTCTATGAGGATGACACAACACTTGTGCACGCAGCGGAAGTAATAAAATATCAAGAACAACCCAAAAGAGATGGGATCGGGCCATGAATGTTGAATCAAGAAGTTAACAAACAACTAGGCAAAAATTACCTTAGCGGCGTTGAGTCACAACTCAACGGAGATGCTCCAAGCTTTGAGTCCTTGTCGGTGGCGAGTTTCACGTAGAATAACGTCTACGTCTCTGCAGAAATCCACACGAGCGGGAGAACACCGAGCTTTCGTCGCACGAAAGATCGGGAAGGAGATCGTCTGCACCTTGCACTTCCACGGACTGCTAGGTCCGCGCCAGGAATAGCAACACCGGCGACTATCGCCGGAAAGTAGGTCGGCGGAGCGAACGATCGGCGGAAGCGGAATTCTTCCGTACAGCGGGGTACGGGATGCGGCGGATCGGCACGGCAGAACGCTTCCGTCGGGTTCTATCCGGCCGCAGGAGAAAAGCATGTATTCGCATATCCTCCCAAAACCCTAAGTACTTATTTATACCAAAGGTATAAACAGACCTAAAAGAATCGCTATCCGCAGACCACACAACATAGGATTTCAGAGTCATTCGTCGGGAATGAACTCCAGGTTCGGCGAGAATCAGATCCAGATTCGGCGAGAATCAGATCCAGATTCGGCGAGAATCAGCAGACAGATTCGGCGAGAATCATCTGTTGATTCGTCGAGAATCAAGGATAGATTCGTCGAGTATCACCAATCGCCGGGAATCAAATATTTCGATTCTCGACGAATTCGTCGAGAGTCGTCGAGTCATACTCGACGATTCTCGATGAATCATTCTCGACGAACTCGTCGAGAGTCGTCGAGTCATACTCGACGATTCTCGACGAATCTCCTTGGCAACATTTGTCTGACCCCCCATTCTGTATGGTGATTGGTAACCCTTACCAACACAGTCAATCTTCCAATTTCTCCACATGCTCTTATGTGCGACCCTGCAGGCTCATATCGCGTTGGCAGTGAGATTACATGTTTGACCACTTCTAGATCACCATGGTAACTCCAACAGTCTCCCACTTGATCTTGAAAGTATCAAACCAAAAACATCACAAACAATGAGCGGCATCTAGCAATGCATCATTGCTACCCAAGCAATAAGAGTTCATAACTCATAAGCCTTTATGAACAATGTTCCAGCGTTGTCTTTGTCCTTTGTCCCTTACATTCGGAAAGAGCTAGAGGCATGGAGCGTGTCACCGTCATAATAGCTCAATCCAAGTTTCTTAATCTAGAACGGACTTCCAGAGAATGGTGAGTCCAATATCACATATTGACTCAACCAAGCATGACCATGCATTTCTCAGTCCAGTTCCATCAAGGGGCCCATGGATGCAACTCCTGTCATATAGGAGGACAAATCTCATATCTGCTCACACACAAACACCCAAATGATTCGTAACGTGCCCAACAACCACCCTTATCATCAACCTTTCTCAAGGAAGACTTTAGATGGCATCAAAGCACGCTCTTCCTCACTTGATGAATGTTGTGACTTCTGGTCAAAGGACCACAACACCATTGTCAATTGAGACCTACTCGTGACACGTTTAGATAACAATCCACAGAGTAGTCTCAGGTTGGGTCTGTCCAGTACAACTTGTTCATTAACAAGTACCCACGTGATAACTTGATATCACAATATCATGACCTATGAGAACTGGTCATCAGTCAACACACGTGCTAGTCTTAATGTATCATCATCACCCTTAGTTTTTATGGTGATACTACGACCAGGGACCTTTTAAGAATGAAGCTTCAAATAAATCATAGGCTCTCACATTCAAGTCACGTACTTGATGTCCTATGGAAGCGAACATTCTAAGGGTATTTATTATGTTAACATTTAACTATCGCATAGAGAAACCATAATAAAAGAATATGTCATTAATTGTAAAAGAAAAATCTAGGTACATAATTCATCATATGAATAAACAATAAACAGCCAACAGAATATATGTTTACATGCAACCCACAAGACTCTCATTAGAGTTGATCATTTAGGTATCGTATACCCATTGATCTAGTATGACCATCATGCTTTCTCTGCGCGAGAGGCTTTGTCAGTGGATCCGCAATATTCTCCTCAGTCAGCACTCTGCAAATGTTCACATCTCCTCATTCGACAATCTCACGAATAAGATGGAACCGCCGAAGTATGTGCTTGGAGCGCTGATGAGATCTAGGTTTCTTAGATTGTGCAATTGCACCATTGTTATCACAGTAGAGAACTACGGGACCAACAATGCTAGGAACTACATCAAGTTCGCCGATGAATTTCCTAATCCATACAGCCTCCCTCGCTGCGTTAGCTGCAGCGATATACTCGGCCTCTGTTGTAGAATCAGCAACTGTCTCTTGCTTGGAACTCTTCCAGCTCACAGCTCCTCCATTAAGGCAAAACACAAAACCTGACTGAGACTTTGAGTCGTCCCTATCAGTTTGGAAGCTAGCATCCGTGTAACCATTTACAACGAGCTCTTCCTCTCCACCATACACCAAGAACACATCCTTTGTCCTTCTCAAGTACTTCAGGATATTCTTGACTGCAATCCAGTGACACTCACCGGGGTCTGACTGATACATGTTAGTCATGCTCAAAGCAAAGGAGACATCGGGTCGAGTACATAACATCGCATACATGATTGATCCAATTGTCGAAGCATATGGAATCTACTTCATGCGGTTCGTATCGTCACAAGATTTTGGACACTAGTCCTTAGAGAGATTCACACCATGAGACATGGGTAAAAATCCTTTCTTGGACTCAAGCATGTTGAACCGCTTCAACATCTTCTCAATGTATGTACTCTAGGTCAAACCCAGCAACTTCTTCGATCTATCTCTATAGATCTTAATACCGAGTATATAAGTCGCTTCACCCAAGTCCTTCATAGAAAAGCAGTTCCCTAGGTTGTTCTTAACAACTTTCAGGGTAAGAATGTCATTCCCAATCAATAGTATGTCATCTACATACAATATCAGGAAGACAACAATGCTCCCACTGATTCGCTTGTAAACACAAGGCTCATCTTCATTCTTGATGAAACCAAACTCTTTGATTTTCTCATCAAAACGAAGATTCCAACTTCGAGAGGTCTGCTTCAGTCCATAGATGGACCTATTCAGCTTGCATATTTTAGTGGCTTCATTTGGGGATACAAAACCCTCGGGTTGTGTCATGTACACTTACTCAATGAGGTTTCCATTAAGGAAAACCGTTTTGACATCCATCGGCCAGATCTCATAGTCATAATACGCAGCAATAGCAAGCAATATCCTTATGGACTTTACTATGGCAACAGGGGAAAAGGTCTCATCATAGTCAATACCATGAATTTGCTTGAAACCCTTAGCCACCAGTCGCCCTTTGAATGTCTGTACATTCTCATCCATGTCGGTCTTCTTCTTGAAGACCCATTTGCACCCTATGGGTCGTACCCCTTCAGGTGGTTCCACCAAGTTCCAAACTTGGTTTGCATACATGGAGTCCATTTCGGATTTCATAGCCTCAAGCCATTTGTCGGAGTCCGGTCCATTCATAGCCTCTTGGTAGGTTGCTGGTTCATCATCATGAGCATAAGCAACACATTACCTATTTGAGACATGAGAAATCCATATCTCTCAGGCTCAAATCTAGGTCTACCAGATCTACGTAGGACTTGTGTTTCTTGAGCAGGTTCTCTAGCTACAACATCTTGTAGTCCTGTCTCAGAATCCAATTCCGGTTCATTCACTACTTGTGGTTCTTGAACTTCTTCAAGTTCTACCTTTTCAGTCTTTCTTGATAAGAATTCTCTTTCCAAGAAGACGACAGTCCTTGCGACAAACACTTTGCCCAGGACGGTAGGTAAAAGTAATACCCTTTCGTTTCCTTAGGATATCCCACCAGATAACATTTATCCGATTTGGGTTCCAGCTTGTCAGGCATTTGACGTCGCACGTATGCCTCACAGTCCCAAATTTTAATGAACGACATACTAGGACGCTTCCCAGTCCATATCTCATATGATGTCTTCAGAACCGTTTTCGTTGGAGCGCGATTCAGTGTCATTGCAGCAGTCTCTAAAGCAAAACCCCAAAAGGAAACAGGCAAGTCTGCATGACTCATCATCGAACGTACCATGTCTAACAGAGTACGATTTCTCCTCTCAGACACACCATTATGTTGTGGTGTTCTAGGTGGAGTGAGCTGTGATACAATACCACACTCTTTCAGATGATCACGGAACTCATGACTCAGGTATTCGCCACCTCGATCAGATCGGAGTGCTTTAACCCTTTTACCCAACTGGTTTTTTGCTTCATTCTTGAACTCTTTGAACTTTTCAAAGGTCTCGGATTTGCACTTCATAAGATACACATATCCGTATCTACTGAAATCATCAGTAAATGTAACGAAGTAGAAATACCCACCTCTAGCCATGGAGCTCATGGGTCCGCATACATCACTATGTACAACACCCAAGAGATCATCAGCCCTCTCAGTATAACCAGTGAAAGGAGCTTTAGTCATCTTGCCTAACAAACAAGATTCGCATCGCTCAAATGATTCATAATCAAATAAGTCCAAAAGTCCATTTTTATGGAGCTTGGATAAGCGCTTCTCGTTTATATGGCACAAACGACAATGTCAGAGATATGTAGGGTTTGAGTCATTTGTTCTTAGTCTTTTATTATTTTCTACATTATAGATCAGATGGTCCAAGTTCAAAACATAAAGACCATTAAACAATTGGGCTACAACATAACAAACATCATTCTTAAATATAGAACAACAGTTGTTCTTAATTAAAAAAGAAAATCCAATCATGTCCAAGCATGAAATAGATATAATGTTTCTAGTTATGGCCGGAACAAAATAACAATTATCTAATTCTATTACAAGCCCACTGAGCAAAGAAAGACGGTAAACTCCTACGGCTACAGCAACAACTCTTGCTCCATTGCCGACACGTAGGTCCACCTCCCCTTTACTCAGCAATCTTCTCCTTTCCAGTTCCTGCACATTTGTACAAATGTGAGAACCACATCCGGTATCCAATACCCAAGATGAAGGAGCAGAGAGGTTTATTTCTATAACGTAAATATTCGAAGCGGAAGTCATACCTCCCTTCATTTTCTGCAGACCCTCAATGTAAGAAGGACAATTCCTCCTCCAATGACCAACCTTGCCACAGTGGTGGCATTTCCCCTCCTTCACCGTGCTCTTCTTTTTCTTCAGTGCAGAAGACTTGGGCTCAAGATATGACTTAGGTTCCACCTTCGTCTTCATAGAGCCCTTGCCCTTGCCCTTGCCCTTATGCACCATCAGTATGGAGCTGGCAGGCTTGGCCTTTTTCATATTGATCTCGGCAGTTCTCAACATGCCTAGGAGCTCGGGAAGTGTCTTGTCTATTTCATTCATGTTGTAGTTCAAGACAAACTGCTCATAACTATCCGGCAACGATTGCAGGATCAGATCTGTGGCCAACTCTTGACCCAGAGAAAAACCCAGCCTTTCAAGGTGCTCTATATACCCAATCATCTTGAGTACGTGAGTAGTCCCTACTGAGTCTCGAACTCCCATCTTGCACTGAAACAACGCTTTTGTGACGTCAAACCTCTCTTGACGAGCTTGCCCTTGAAACATTTTCTTGAGATGCTCGTCAATCTCCTTGCACCCCATGTTCTCATGTTGCCTCTGAAGCTCAGAGTTCATGGTGGCAAGCATAAGACATTCGATGTCTAAGGCATCATCAGTATACTTCTTATAAGTATCCTTATCAGCACGGGAAGAATTCCCGGTAGGCACCTCGGGGGCTTCTTCTTCCAAGACATATAGCTTTCGCTCTTGCCTGAGAACAATTCTCAGGTTCCTGTACCAGTCCATGTAGTTAGTCCCATTGAGCTTATCCTTCTCAAGGATGGCTCTCAGAGACAGAGTGGAGTGTGAACCACTTGCCATGGAATTCTACAAGAATTCATGCAGAATAATATCAGTACCAAAATTTCAAAATACAATTTATTTTAATTTGGACTTCAATTAAAACTTCCACTATTTTATTCGAAATAATAGCCCTCACTATCAATTCGAAGAGTTCATGCGAGCTACTCTCTTAGTGGACAAGATCCGTATTTCACCAACACAATGAGTCAGCTTTGGCTTTTCTCTCACGATGTGGTTATTTAGGTAGGCAACGCTTGCCAATTGCATCCTCATGCAATTCTTGTATGGTTAGTGAATAACTCCTTATTCGCATCCATCATATGGTGCATGCCAACCCTATGCCTCTAGGCACTCAACCTTTGAGGTCACCTAGTTAAGTTAGACCCGATGTCGACAGTGGGATATCACAATTATCCGCTCGCACCCTTACCAAGATAGATTAATGCACCTTGCTTTGGCAAGCCCACACTTCATCGATCGAGGCAGGAAGAGTGTCATCCATCGAAAGGCATCCGAACGCTTAATATTTGATGAAGGAGTTTTTGATAATAGGTTAACAATTAACCATGATCAACATTTGATCAATGTGCACATCCACAGAAAAACAATTTCTAAAATCCACATGCATCCCTTATGTGCACAACATGACACTATCAACATTTGATAGAAGAAGGGCTAAATCTGAACATTCGGACTTTTCCAAATCTTCAGATTTACATGCATTGGACAAAAGCAAAGGCAACTCAACTTAAAGCAGTAGACAAGCTCGTCTCTCATTGTTGGATTCAAAATCCAAAACAATACACGGGTTTATTAACCACTCGAGGGACGGTTACTGCTAAGGAGACAACAATTTCTAACAATTAGAAATTACCACGAAATCCCAGACGTTCCTGGCGGGGTTCCAAGGGGCAGAGCCCCTTACCTGTGGGTTATGGGCCCACCGATTTCCCTTGGAAAACCATCAACAATTGATGATCCAGGATTAAATCTAGACATTTAGAACACTTCTAAATCCCTAGGTTTACACGCACTGGAATAACCTAACTTCCAATACAACGATCATGGCCGAAACCTGCCTCTGATACCACTGTTGGGTTTCTCTATGAGGATGACACAACACTTGTGCACGCAGCGGAAGTAATAAAATATCAAGAACAACCCAAAAGAGATGGGATCGGACCATGAATGTTGAATCAAGAAGTTAACAAACAAATATGCAAAAATTACCTTAGCGGCGTTGAGTCGCAACTCAACGGAGATGCTCCAAGCTTTGAGTCCTTGTCGGTGGCGAGTTTCACGTAGAATAACGTCTACGTCTCTGCAGAAATCCACACGAGCGGGAGAACACCGAGCTTTTCGTCGCACGAAAGATCGGGAAGGAGATCGTCTGCACCTTGCACTTCCACGGACTGCTAGGTCCGCGCCAGGAATAGCAACACCGGCGACTATCGCCGGAAAGTAGGTCGGCGGAGCGAACGATCGGCGGAAGCGGAACTCTTCCGTCCGGCGGGGTACGGGATGCGGCGAATCGGCACGGCGGAACGCTTCCGTCGGGTTCTATCCGGCCGCAGGAGAAAAGCACGCATTCGCCTATCCTCCCAAAACCCTAAGTCCTTATTTATACCAAAGGTATAAACAGACCTAAAAGAATCGCTATCCGCAGACCACACATCATAGGGTTTCAGAGTCATTCGCTGAGAATGAACTCCAGGTTCGGCGAGAATCAGATCCAGATTCGGCGAGAATCAGCAGACAGATTCGGCGAGAATCATCTGCTGATTCGTCGAGAATCGAGGATAGATTCGTCGAGTATCACCAATCGCCGGGAATCAAACATTTCGATTCTCGACGAATTCGTCAAGAGTCGTCGAGTCATACTCGACGATTCTCGACGAATCATTCTCGACGAACTCGTCGAGTCGTCGAGTCGTCGAGTCATACTCGACGATTCTCGACGAATCTCCTTGGCAACATTTGTCTGACCCCCCATTCTGTATGGTGATTGGTAACCCTTACCAACACAGTCAATCTTCCAATTTCTCCACATGTTCTTATGTGCGACCCTGCAGGCTCATATCGCGTTGGCAGTGAGATTACATGTTTGACCACTTCTAGATCACCATGGTAACTCCAACAAAAACTAGGGAGAGAGCAACTAAGAGAGAGATCTAGAGAAAACTAAGAGAGGATTAGGGTTAGAGAGGGAGAAAGAGGCTACCTGATAATACTCTTCATAATCCCCAAAAGGGGGGCTGCCCGGATATATATATATCCGGGCATGGAGGGGCCGGCCGGCCCCTCCCAAGGGGGCTGAACCTGCCTGGTTCAGCCCCTGGCCGGCCGGTTCACTGAGTGGGGGCTGAACCGGAAGGTTCAGCCCCGTTGTTTAGCACGCCCTTGCTTCTCCGAACATAATGACGCCCCGTAAAGCGTAGCGGGGGCGTAACATTATTATACATATATCACCAGATTGCGTTCAAATTATCGCAATAATCATAACTTACAACAACAACACTCAAGCCTTTATCCAACTATAGTGGGGTGTATGGATCCTTTGTCGCCATTGTGCCCTATCTTTTGTCATAATCTCACTAATGCCTAAGTACATCATGTCTTTCTTTATAGTTTCATTTCAAGTCTTTATTGGTCTACCCCTCCCTCGCCTAACATGCCTAGTGACTAGACTCTCAAAACGCCTAATAGGTGCCTTTAATAGTCTCCTTTGTACGTGTCCAAACCATCTTAGACGAGCTTCTCTGAATTTTTTTATCCAATCTCGTGTGTCCACACATCCACCTAAGCATTCTCATCTCCGCAACTCCCATTTTTTGCTCATGTACATAATTCACTGCCCAACACTTAGAATCATAGAGCATCGCGAGTCTAATTGCAGTACGATAAAACTTGCCCTTAAGTTTTAGTGGTACTTTACGATCACATAAGATCCCTAACACGCCTCTCCACGTCAACCAACCCGCTTGGATTCTGTGTCACATGTTTATCAATACCTCTGTCTTTTTGAACTATCGATCCAAGATATTTAAAACACTCACTACGGGAAATATCTTGATCACCCAACTTAATAATGAAGTCATATGTCCTTCTTGTACTGCAAAATTTAAGCTCCGTATACTCCGTCTTTGCCCTGCTCAACCTAAAACCCTTCTTTTCTAAAGTATCTCGCCAAGATTCAAGTTTTGCATTTACACCCTCGCGCGTCTCATCAACTAAAACGATATCATCCGCAAACAATAAACACCAAGGTATTGCTTGTTGGATGTCTGGTGAGCTCATCTAAGATAAGGGTAAAGAGATAAGGGCTTAAAGCTGAGCTTTAATGTAAGCCAACAGCGATAGGGAATAATCCTAACTTACAATTAAAAAAATTCTTTCAATTCACCACTTAAACACATCGAGAATACATGAAAAACCGAAAGGAATATTTATAGAAAAATCATCATTTATTGAGAAGTCGTCGTTTAGATCAACATAAGCTGGAGTTCCTAGTGAATTTGAGTCTTTCTCGCACGAAGAAAGGTCCATGAAGTTATGCTCCTTCGGTTGTTCAGGCACGTCAACTATCATTGAACTTATATCTTTCACAGTTCGTGTCCTCTCGTATGACATTAAAATTTTGAATTAGCATACATACATACACAATATGTACAATAAATGCATAAGGGTTTTCATATTACTTGGTTTATTGTAGAAGCTTCCCAATAAATCTTCAAACATACATTAAAAACTCCTTCATGTCGCATTGAAGGTGGATCATTTACAACACTTTTACCTTTGCGTTTTTTGTCAGGTATTCCTTTCTTAATCATCTCATCGTGATCCGTCATATCTTCTAAACTTTTTCCCACATTGCTCATCACATTCACTAGATAGTTTTTTGCTATTTGTCACTTTTCAATATGGTTACATAAGTCAAAAATGTACCGCATCATTTGGTTTCTGTAAATTATATTGGAGTTATAGTCATTCGAGGTAGTGGGCTGACATAGATAGATTCCCTTCTTAGGAAGCAAGGTGAATCACTTTAATATGTATTTCTATTGAATATGATTCTCATTCCTAATATTGTACACTCGCAAAATATGTTTGCATAACAAGCCTTTTGTTTAAAAACCCCTACAAGAGCCTCAACATCACCACTCTTTGGACCTATATTCGCAATCCATTGCTTTACCAACATCGGATCCATCGTAATATCGTGTGATGTATACGTGTTGAGGCCGGGAAAATCCCTACTCCAAAATTCGGATCAATGCAGTCTAAGGTTACCAGTTCAACGGTCGGACTCAACGGCTAACGAGCTAGGGTGCAAAAACAGTCAGGAAACAAAAAGGACCTCAGGCTCTGCGACACGGAGGTCCCACCACGTACCCAGATGCTTAGAAGAAACTTCCCCTTCACAACCAAAGATAGCCGAACAGGGTACGAAGTAGATTCTAACTGACAACTAAGTCAAGGCGGCGACTAAGATGGATAGTCGCTAGCTCGCGACCTGTCTCTTTGAAGAAAGGATCCAAAAGGCTCAGCTCGAAGTCTAGGAAGTGAGGAGCTGGAGATCTTTCACGAGATTCTGAAGTCCATCTCCTCGTACCCTGAGGTCCTATTTATAGTCAAATCCGAGGGGAGGAGGGGTCTTATTTATAGCCCCACCCTTGGGGACTAGGCGACTTCTTGGGAGAGTTCGCTCAGGTTGGGCGAGTAACTGCCCTAGTCGCCTACCTAGAGAGTATGAGAGGAGAGCTCGACATACTCGCTCAGGCCTTCTACTGTCTTGCACGTTGACTCTGACTTATGTCTTGACTTGTTAACTTTAACTCTTGCTGACTTGACTCTAGGAGGGTCCACCCTCGACGAATATGGGTTGTACACAACGTGTTCGGGTTTGTACCTTGTCTTTTCAACAACCATCAAACCTATTGCACCTTCTATAAAAGCCTGCTCAAAAATTGAATATATTTTTCTTGTGTAGACTTTAGTCATTTGCTTAAGTAATAAGTAATTTTTAAATTTAAGTGTGATACTACTTGCTTATATTTAAAGTCTTCATCATGCTCACTCATACGCCAACCTGAAATTATTTTTTCCATTCCAATAAAGCATTCAACAAGTGAACTTATGATTTTTGAGCATCCATGCAAACCATTATTAGCAGATTCACTCCGTTGGGTGAATAATATTTCAAGATCTAATTTTCTTCCTTATTAAATATAGTGGATCACTTCATTCTAATCTTATAAAGATCATTCAACCATCGATTCTCATGCAAGTTATCCTGACTTATCATCTCTAATGTGTCTCAAATTTCATTTCACAATCACATTTGAACATGCAATTAAAAAATAATGTTCTAATTTGTTTGTCTTGATTTAAAGTTGGCACCTTAGATGGTGTTTTTTTTTTAAATGTGTCATTGACACAAACGATGCCAAGTGCTGGTAAACACTCTCTCAATAGCTACTGTCATCGCTTAATCTTGATCCGTAAAAATTGTGGTTGATTGTTTTCTGCCAACAAAACTTTTAAAAGTTTGAAAACCCCAGCAAAAAAATTCAATTGTCTCCTCTGCAACAAATGACCCACCAACAAAAACATTCTTCCAGTGGTGATTCATCGCAATGAAAGGAGCACATGCTAAATTGTACTTGTTCAACCTATTAGATCGTATAAAAAATGATGACATCTCCAAAAAAATCATAATCAAGTTTTCCATGTCCGTCAATTCAAAAGAAGTTGCGCAGTCTATTCATCTTATCTGTCTACACATCAAAAGAGAACATGTCCTCCAACTATCTCTTCAAATATTTTCAATAATTGTGACGAGTCGCCATTTTCAATAACAAATATATTTTCTCTATGTACAAAATTGTAAGCATCTCTCTTAGAAAACCCAACATTTTCTACACTCTAAACTTCTTTCGCTAAGAATTTGAATGCATCAACCGTTCTAATTCCTACTCCCGTCATATCTTTGATACAACATGCTTGGCCATCAGATATGTGTCAATGTGATCTCAAAAGATGTGCATCTTTTTGTAATGCTAGCGGACGGTTGTGTTCTGCAAAAAATTTGAATACCTCTCAATTCATCTTTATATCAGCAATGAAGTGTATGCACACCAAACACCCAGTGCGGGAATCAAGTTAGCAATACTTCTCTTGCACATCAGTCAACGACTTGCAAAACTTATGCCCTGCTTTCACACATGAGTATTCTCTTCTTTTGACGATTCTTATATGACTCCAATAGTACATATATTGCTTTCGGAAGCTGAAACCACTGTTACGTGCGTATTCAGAGTACATTGCATATGCCTCTTAATCAGAATGAACAATAGGAAAAATGAAAGTCTTCTTGCTTGTTTGTAATTAAGAAAATGTGTAATTGTTCGTCAATCACAGTCAAATAAATTTCTAACTTATTACTATATGCATTTAGCTAGAAAACATTTGGGCATTTATGTAGTCAAAATTTAAGCAAACAAACAAATATGGTTGTTTGTAGCTTAGAATCCGACCGTTATTTTACAAATCCGATCGGATATATAACAAATACGACCGTCAATTAACAAATACGACCAATATCTACTAAATCCATATAACTATAATAAATAACATACTAGACAAATAACCCGATACAACGCATAATTGAATGATATCAATAAGCTTACTGGATTAATCGACTACTCAACATTCTCGGCTTGCAGATTTTCTGTCGACATTAGATTGGTTTACTTTCACGGAGTTCCTGCAGGTAGTTGAAGAATGTAGAACGTCCTAGAAAAAACCGAAACGCGGATCAAGTTTAAGCATAGTCTAACTTTTTCTTGTGGCCAAGAACTCCCTCCGGTAAGCTTCTTTTGACGGGGAGGAAGGAGTTCGAGTTGCAGAAATCCCTTAGGATAGAGTTTCTTTTAGGGGGAGGTAGGAAGATGAGCGAACGAAAATGTGAGGAAGGTTGGAGGTTCGAGCTGCAGATATTCTTTAGGTTAGACTTGTTGGAGTGGCCTCTAACAACTTATCGGCACAGATTTCCGACCTGCTGAAAGGTTTTCGGGAGCTTGGGAATTTGAGTCACCGCTGAAAGGAAGAGGGAAGAGAGCGCTTGCTCGCTGCGTTTCAAAAATTGGTTGGAAAGTGAGGTCGCGTGTAAAAGAGGTCGTATTTACAATCGCACGTAGAGTAAGGTGTGAGTAACACACCAAAAAATTTTCCGTTGCGAAGTGACTTATGTGTCCCAAATATGTCATAGGCAGGAAAGCTAAAATCAGGAGAAGGAAGTTGGAGTTTATTTCTGTAGAGAAGGAAACTTCCACCTTTGTATATATGTTCACTTGTATGAATACAAAGAATGAGTACAAATATATAGATAAGAAGAAGAGAGAGCAATGTCCTATACACAATGTGAGACTAAAGAGGAGAGAGAAATAACAATAGAAAAACTAAATGGGCCTAGTTAAGTGGGTTTCTCTAACACTCCCCCGCAAGCTGGAGCGTATAGATCATATGCACCAAGCTTGGACAAATACTGATAGAACAAGGTGCTTGATAGGGCCTTCGTGAGAATATCAGCGACCTGATCAGTGCCCGGAACATGCTTTAACTCAAGTTTCTTCATTTGAACTTTTTCTCGTATGAAGTGACAGTCGACCTCGATATGCTTAGTACGCTCGTGAAACACCGGATTCTTCGCTATGTGTATGGCCGCTTGACTATCACAAAAGAGAACAGCAGATGAATGAAGTTTTACTCCCAAGTCAGCAAGAAGGCTTTCAAGCCATGTGAGTTCAGAAACAACCGATGCCATAAATCGGTATTCAGCTTCCGCGGAGGATCTAGCAACCACGGCTTGTTTTTTACTTTTCCAAGTAATGAGATGGCCTCCAAAGTAAGTACAGAACCCACTGGTCGACCGCCGATCGTCCAGGGAACCAGCGTAATCGGCATCAGAATAAGCAACCAATGCTGGAGCCGAGGTGGAGGTTTTGTAAACAAGCTCTTGACCCGGAGCTGCCTTAAGGTACCGGAGAATCCGTTCAACAGCCTGGAGATGAGAAACCCGGGGAGCATGCATGAAACGACTGACAACCCCAACAACAAATGATATGTCAGGCCTCGTGACGGTTAGGTATATCAACTTTCCGACAAGGCGTCTATAGTACTCCGGGTTCTGGAGAAGCAGATCATTATCAGAGGCATGTGCACAGAGCTTGTGATTTGCCTCCATCGGAGTATTAGCTGGCTTACAACCGGACTGACCAGCATCTTTGAGGAGATCGAGACAGTACTTCCTTTGGGAGAGGACAAGCCCATCCGATCGTCGTGCGATCTCAAGACCGAGGAAGTAGCGAAGATGCCCTAGGTCTTTGGTCTGAAATACGGTGCTCAGATGTTGTTTGACCGCTTGGATCCCCTGTGAGTCATCCCCAGTAAGTAGGATGTCGTCAACATAAACCAACAGAATGACAGTTCCCGTTGCCCGGTGTCGGGTGAAGCGGGAGAAGTCAGCAAAGCTCCGAGTGAAACCCATATCCTGAATAACCTTGCTGAATTTGTCAAACCACGCCCGGGGGGATTGTTTGAGACCATAGATGGACTTCTTTAGAAGACACACATGAGACTCCCCCGTGGTCTCAAACCCGGGCGGTTGACGCATGTAGACGGTTTCGTGAAGATCACCATTCAGAAAGGCATTCTTGATATCGAGCTGATGAAGGGGCCAGTGGCGGTGTACAGCTATGGAGAGAAGCACACGAACGGAGTTGAGCTTGGCCACCGGAGAGAAGGTTTCCTCATAATCGAGGCCCTGCTGTTGAGTGAAGCCACGGGCCACCAGTCTGGCCTTCAGGCGGGCAATAGTGCCATCTGGGGCATGTTTGATGACAAACACCCATTTACAGCCAACCGGGTGCTGACCGGGAGGCAAAGGGACCAGGGTCCAGGTCTGGTTGGCCCAAAGGGCCGTCATTTCTTCCTCCATGGCAGCCCGCCAGCCAGGATGTTGTCGCGCCTCCTGCAAAGAGTTAGGAATAGAAACAGAAGATAATGAAGTGGCAAAGTGGCGAAGCGGTGGTGAAAGGCGATGGAGAGAGACGTAATTTTCCATCGGATGAGCAGTGGAGGCAGGAACCGGAGCAGCAGGTGGCGGAGCATCAGAGGGCGAGGCCGACTGCAGTGGGGCAGCGGGAGTAGAAGAGCGACGAGAATAGACCCGAATAACAGGTGGAGTCGGACGGACCGGAGCCGGGTCCAGAGGAGGAGGAGATGAGGAGCAGGGAACCGGGATGATAGGACGAACGACATCCGGAGCAGAAGAGAGGGGAACTACATCAGGAGCAGAAAAGAAGGGAAGATCTTCCCGGAAAGTAACGTCTGCAGAGACGGTAACCTTGCGGGTAGTAGGCGATATACCCCTTCTGAGTGCGAGAGTAACCGACAAAGATATGTTTGGCCGCACGGGGATCCAATTTGTCGGTAGGAGGACCGAGATGGTGAACGTAGCAAGTACACCCAAAGATACGAGGAGTCACAGGGAAAGGTGGGGTGGACGGAAAAAGGAGGCTGAACGGAGTGACATTCTGAAGAACGGAGGATGGTAGACGGTTGATAAGAAAGCAGGCGGTGAAGAGCGCAAAGTTCAAGTATGGTTTGGGAACCTGCATTTGAATCATAAGGGACCGAGCCACATCAAGAAGGTGCCGATTCTTGCGTTCGGCGACACCATTCTGTTGCGGAGTATACACACAGGAGGTTTGGTGGATAATCCCGAACTCAGAGCAGAGGGTCGCGAAGTCATGAACAGTGTACTCTCGCGCATTGTCGGTACGGATAGTGCGAATGGGCGCAGAGAATGAGTACTAGTCTCAAGAATGAATGCCTGGAAGACGCGGGGAAGCTCAGATCGATCGTGAAGAAGATACAACCACGTCATGCGCGAATAGTCATCAATAAAGGTAACGAAATACCGATAGCCAGAAATACTAGTAATTTTGTACGGACCCCATATATCGGAGTGTACTAAGATAAAAGGAGCGGAGCTCCGAGTACAATTAGAAGGAAATGATGCACGTGGCTGTTTGCCAAAAATACATGTTTCACATTGAAAAACAGGAAGAGATATATCCGGGAGAGCCTTCTGGAGGACAGGTAGAGGAGCATGACCAAGACGTCGATGCCAATCGGAAGATGAGACAGATGCGAGGAGAGTAGGAGAGTCGTCAAGAAGGTAGAGCCCGTTCTGCAGTCGCCCCTTACCAATGATAGTCCGCGTCTGCTGATCCTGTATCAGACAAGAAGAAGAAGTAAAGGTCACTGAGCAATGTAAATCAGAAGTAAGGCGACCAACAAAAAGTAAATTAAACGGAGAGCTCGGAACAGGAAGAGCCGAGCGGAGGTGGAGAGAAGGGGTGAGAGAAATATCAGCACATCCAGAAACAGGGACGGAGGCGCCATTGGCCACAGTAATGTACTGCGGGTGAGGGGAAGACAAGTACTGAGGTGGCCGACCAAAGGTGATGTGGTGAGTGGCACCCGGGTCGAGAATCCATCGCGGGCCAGAGGAAAGGCAGGTGATACCTTCATTGGAGATGGAGGCAGCGGAGGCAACTGAGGCTGGCGGGCGGCTGAGCAGGCCATGAAGATGCTGAAGCTGGAGGCGAACCTCGTCGAGGCCAGGATGAGTGGGAGAAGAGTCGGTGGCAGCAACAGATGCCTGCAGACGAGGAGGGCGACCATGCTTGCGATAACACGTGGCTTCAAAATGCCCATCTTTGCCGCAGAACGAGCACTTAGGCCGAGGCCGTCCACCTCGACCACGTCCCCTAGAATCAGAGCGGCCTACACGGACGGAGGAGGGAGGAGGCAGTAACGGTGGAGGTACCTGCTGGATAAGAACCGGAGAAGGAGGTCCAGACACATCCGGAGGCGGGGTGACTTTGAGAAGCATGGAGCACACATCTGAGAATGACGGAGTAACAGCAGAAGAGAGGATGTGAGCCCGAACACTGTGAAGGTGATGGGGTAGCCGAGCCATCATCATGGCTATACCCACAGCTTCCTTTTGGACACGTTGGGCAGCAAGGTCGCCAGTAGGAGGCTGATGTTGGATCCATGCCTTGACCAAAGATCAAGCCTGAGCAACAAAGGATGTCAGATCGGTCGCACCACCGCTATCGAGGGCCTGGAGAGCAGTGATAATGTCTTACAGATGGTGAAGACTATCCTTGCCGGAGTAAAGGGTATGGAGCTCGTCCCACATTCCTTTGGCCGTCTCATGGTACATGGCCAGGCGATACGATTCGCTATCAAGAGAATTAAGTATCCATGTCTGCACACGACCATCATTACGTAACCAATCATCAGTAGGAGTACCGGTAACCACCTGGGTCAAGTGATGAAGAAACCTCTTGGACTGCAGGACCCGGCGAACAGAATGTGCCCATTCAAACAAATTCTTCTTGCCAGTCAGAGAGATAGTCGTAATACGAAGTTCATCCCGGAATTCCGGAAGAGAGGCCGGGCGGTCTGCAGGAGGAATCGCCGTGCCGGTTGATTCAGCAGAAGAACCCATAGAGGATAAGCGGCTAGGAAAGCAGACCGGCAAGAGAGAGGAGTCCGCGCGACTAGAGACAGCAAGCGGTCAGAGACAGTCCGCCTGGTCACGATGTAAGACACCAGCGGCAGGAGGACGCCGCGACCAGAGGCGGATAGAGACCAGCGGACAGAGACAGTCCGCACGGATAGCAGGAGAAGAAGACCGCGACCTAAATGCGGGAGGCAACAGTCCGCACGGTCAGGCTAAGCACAGCAGCGGTCAGATACGGAGGAGACGGGCGGGCAGAACAAAGAGACCGCGAGTAAAGAACACTCAAGCGGAGAGAAGAGACCGCGAGTAGCAACACTCAAGCGGAAGGAGAAAAAGGGGTCGCGGCGAGCAACAGCGAAGAGGCCGAGAAGGAAGCAGCCAGGGGGGCAGACCAGGCCGTAGCAAGAAGAGGCGGGCCGCTGCGAGAACCAGACCGCAGCGGATAGGACCAGATCGAAGAGAGCAGTCAACGGCGAGAAGAGGCAACGGCAAGAGGCAGGCCGCTGCGAGAAGAGGACAAGAGGCAGCGCGAGAAGAGGCAGGCAGCTGCGAGAAGGGAACCAGGCCGCGCGGTCACACCAGCGATCTTAGCAGATCACGACCAAAATGCGGAAGGGGAAGTCCGCACGGTCAGGTGGAGAAGGCCGCGGATAAAGAAGAGGCGGGAAGGAGAAGCCGGGAGAGGAGGTCGCGAGTTATCACTCAAGCGACAAGACGGAACAGACCGCAAGGGAAGAGAGCCCGCAGCGGATAGGATAAAAAAAGTGGGGAGAAGAGGGCCCCACAAGACAGAGCAGACAGAGGCTATAAGAAGCCCAAGGAGGAGGGTGGAACCACGGAGAGGAAGAGGGAGCGGAAACTGAGGGACAGACCGCCGGAAGCTGAGCGGCCAGGGAGAGGAGCGGACAGGAGAATAAAACCGCAGAGACCGCCCAACGCATGCGGTTAGAAACAGAGAGGCCGCCCAAGGAGGACCTTTCGCTCTGATACCATGTAGAGAAGGAAACTTCCACCTTGTATATATGTTCACTTGTATGAATACAAAGAATGAGTACAAATATATAGATAAGAAGAAGAAAGAGCAATGTCCTATACACAATGTGGGACTAAAGAGGAGAGTGAAATAACAATAGAAAAACTAAATGGGCCTAGTTAAGTGGGCTTCTCTAACAATTTCCTTTCTTTATTCTAGGGATTTTTTTGTAATACCACAATTGTATACCTTTATAAAGGCATGCTAGTAGGTCATTCCCTTTTCTCAAGCTGAATATTGTGTGTTTGTTCTGGTTGGAAGCTCCGGGAGAATCATCCTCTGCTTTTGGGATCATCCATTCAGAGGGCCTTCCTCTTAGGATTGATATTTTGTATTTATTTCCATATTGAACCAAGTTGTTAGGAGGGAAGAGCAAGGAATAAAGAAGTAGATTTTATTGAAATGGAAGGATAAACATTTACATACAAGAGATGTTTGAAATGAGAGAACAGTTGACTAAATCCTTAGAGTTTTCTCTAGAGGGGGTGAATAAAAATTAAAATTTATTTTTATTTTAACTATACTTTATACAGAATTTGCATATACTCAGATTAACAACTAGAACTTATGTTAATTAATTATAAACACAGCACATCAAATAAGTAATCACAAAAAATACACAATCACAGAAGACACAAGAAATATAGTGGTTCTTCAAAATCTGGGTACATCCACTCTTCCACTCTTTTGGTAGGAATTCACTATCATCGTGTCGTTACATCGATAACATATCGAAGTATGCGTCGATATAAATCATGAAGTAACGTCGAATAAACTTATTTTGTTGCTCTGACTTATAATCAAAATATCGTCGATATTGAGTCGAACTTGCGTCAATTTCCAGTCGACACATGTTGACATTTCCTGACTTTTCTCTAAAATTCAGTGTATCTTTCTCATGTCCTTTACTCCACTGACATCCTAGGACTTCTAAGACCATATTACTCTCTCTAACATTATGAGTAATAAACCTAGGATATAAAATCACTTAAAGTAATTTGTTAAAGTAAATCATAAGAGATTTTCCCAATAATCTTCCCTTATTTAACTTAACAAATTTTACAAAGTTTCAAAAGTGATTTTATAAAAAAAAATCAGTACATATATAAAAATTTTGACACACATAAACATGTAATGAACACAGAAAATTAAATAACATGAATATGAAAGGCAACCGAATATATCATAAAGTCTTTGTGTCAAAAACAGTATCATTTGTTAATATTGTCAGCAAGAAACTTTGTAAATGCAATGTATAATTTCTTTGACATCTTTTCAACAAATTTAAAATGAAATTTTCTTGTCTTTTCTAGATGTCTCTGTATGTCCAGATAAACATTAAAAATCTTTTGAACTTATGTTGTTGCATTGTGTGATACATAATTGAGTGTATATCATTTGCTTAATATTTTTGCAGACAGCTCATTGATAGATTACAATAAATTATCAGGAAATGTATCTTTCTGCTTATCTTCAGTTATTGGTACTTCAGTAGTTGAGGCCTTTACAAAACTTATCATTCTTTATTTACCAATTTCATAGGGAATATATTCATCCTAATTATAACTCAAACATTCTATTCTTTTGTGGCAATGTTCAGTAGTATTCATAATTTGAGCAGCTGGATGCTTCTTGACATATTTATTAAGACCAAAAATTGTATTTTGAAGAGTAATTGATAATTCAAAAACATTTTTCTTCCCTAATTTTTTAACTTGTAACTTGACCAGAAAAATCTTTTTCTTATCAGCTAAATCATTTTCAGATGCTTTAAATTTAGCTTCCTCTCTTTCTCTTATTAAATCAAAAACTTTCTCTACCCCAAGATTTTCTAACAATTTCTGCCCTTGAATGACTGACATTAAAATTGGTAAGTTCTTCTCCTGTGTAACAGGTTTCTGAATCATTTCAGAATTCTCCCCCTGTATAATAGACATCTTAATCATTCAGAATCCTCCCTCTGTGTAATAAGCATCTGAAACATTCAGAATCCCCCCTGTGTAACAAACATCTGAAACATTCAGAATCCCCCCTGTGTAACAGGCATCTGAAACATTCAGAATCCCCCCTGTGTAACAGGCATCTGAAACATTCTTGATTCTGAAACTAAAGCAGTAGAATATGGTATCTTTATGTCTAGAACCATGACCACATCAGTCTTTTTGAAGTTTCTCTGTTTCCATCATCACGACTCATATCTAAAACCATGACCACATCAGTCTTTCTGAAGTTTCTCTGTTTCCATCATCACGACTCATATCTAAAACCATATCCTCATCCAGTCTTTCTGAAATTTCTCTATTTTCATCACAGGTTTGAATCGTGTCATTCATGCCTCGACTTTTCTCCCCCTTCTTTAAATCTTGGAAAAATGATTTAAAGATTTCGGCAGGGATTATCCTTTAATCAACTTGATCCAGAAAATGTACAGAACTTGATAGTTCATTGATTCGATTTTGAAGCAAGATAAGTTTGTCATTCCACTATTCTTTGAAAATCAAGAATTCCTTGGTAAATTCAGTAACTAGTACCGTTAGGGTTTTAACAAGAGCATCCAATACTTTTTTCGCATTCAACATTGAATCTATTGACAAAGTTGTGATTATCGCCAAAGTTGTGATTATCGCCAAAGTACCTGTAAAAATCACAAAGAAAACAGGAGAGAAAGAGTAAAGGAAAAATAGAGTGGGGAATACAAAAAATCCGGAGAAAATACAAAGTCTATTTAAGTAGACGAAACGTTAACAAAATAAGGCATAAAATTTTCCTTAGTCGACGTGACATCGACTTCTATCTGACGTATTGTGAAAACTTCACAGTCGATCCATGCGTTGATTTATATCGTCGTTGCGTCGACAAGATCCACAATTCTTCATAGACACCAACTCTAGACGTTGCGTTGAATAAGAGTTGACGTTCAGTCGACTTGTATTCAACGTTACGTCGAGTACAGTCTTAAACTTTAAGTCTTTTGCTGGTTTTTCCCAGCAATATATTTTATGTAAAATGTTAGTGATAAAATCATGTATTGAGCTTTATAAAGCATGCCCAAAACATTAATAAAATATGTATATTTGATCTCATCAAGAGGCTTTGTGAAAATATCAGCCCTCTGATTTTCAGAAGACACATATTCTACGGAAATCTTCCCTTTTTCATATTATATCTAAGAAAGTGATGTCTTATTTTTATGTGTTTTGTCCTGCTATGCAAGACAGTATTGGAGACAATTGAGATAACACTTGAGATATCACATAATATTGTTGAATTAGTAAACTTTAGAACATAATCAAGTAATTGATTTTGCATCCACAATATTTGTGAACAACAGCTTCCAGCAGCTATATACTCATCTTTTACTGTAGAAATGGAGACTGATGTTTACTTCTTACTAAACTAAAGTATCAATCTAGCACCTAGGAATTGACAAGTTCCTAAGACACTTTTCTTATCCAATCTACATCCAGCATAATCAGCATCAGAGTATTCATATAGTTCAAATTCTGATTCTGCTAGATACCATAATATCATCTCAGGTGTACCTTTAAGATATCTTAAAATTTTCTTTACTGAACTCAAATGAGATTTCTTAGGATCTACCTAAAATCTTGCACAAACAGATGTGACAAACATTATATCTGGCTTATTGGCTGTAAGATAAATAAGAGAACCAATAATTGCTCTATATGTTTTCTAATCAACTGATTTAACAGAAATATCTTTATCTAGAACAACATTAATAGCCATGAGAATTTTCATGATGGAAGCAGTTTTCATACCAACTTTTTTTATCAATTCCCTTGTATATTTGTGTTGTGATATAAAAATGTTTTCATCATTTTATTTCACTTGTAGTCCAAGAAAGAAGAATAATTCTCCCATGCTACTCATTTCAAACCTGAATTGCATTATGTCATCAAACTTTTTTCAAAATTCAGTCTATTGAGCCAAAAATAATGACATCCACATAAATTTGGACAATAAGCAGATTTTCCTTATGCGTTCATGTGAAAAGAGTTTTATCCACCTTTCCTCTTGTGAAAAAGTGATCTAAGAGAAAACTGGATAAAGTCTCATACCAAGCTCTTGGAGCTTGATCATATAGTGTTTTATTTAGTCTATATGCATATGATGGATAAGTTGGATCAACAAAACCAGAAGGTTCAACATAAACCTCTTCTTAAAGAGTCTCATTTAGAAAATCACTCTTAACATCCATCTGATATACTTTGATTCTCTTATGTGCTGCATAAGAAAGAAATAATTTGATTGTTTCTAGCCCAACAACTGGTGCAAATGTTTGATTATAATCAATTTCTTTCTCTTGTCTATAACCTTGGGCAACAAGTCTAGTCTTATTTTTTACTATCATTCCATTAGGATCTATTTTATTTTTGAACACTCACTTAGTTCCAATAATTGAATAACTCTTTGGTCTCTCCATTAGTATCCAAACTTTATTTCTTTTAAATTGTGCAAGCTACTCTTGCATAACAACAATCCAATGTGAATTATTATTTGTTTCTTCAAATTTCTTTGGTCCATACTATGAAAGAAAACACTGCAACATAACTTATGTTGATAGTTGCTTCCTAGTTTTTACTCATTGATTCACATCTCCAATCACTTGGGTATGTGGATGATCCTTGAGAATTGATCTCTCTTGATTTGCTCTAGCTTGAATAATTTGATGAGGTTAACCTTGGTGTTCTAAAATTTCTTCTTCATGTTGAAAATCAGCCACTTGCTCATTATCCTGATTAGTGATTGCAGGTGGACAAAATAATTCTTCAACTGGTACTTCATCATCTGAGCTTTCTATAACATCTTTCAACTAATGATTATGCTTCTCAGATGAATTTCCTGCATTTTCCTCAATCTTCAATTCTTTAGGGTCTGTTTGTTTTAGCTCTGGCGGATTGAAAAGCTGCTGTCCAGATAGAGCTGTTTTGAAAATAGATCTCTGGGGAGCTGTTTTGAATAAGCTGCTGTCTGTTTGGTTGTTATTTGCAGAACTGCTCTTTGAAAAGCTGCAGACTGTTTGGATGCGCAAATTTTGGCTGTTTGGAGAAACAACTTTTGGAAGCTGTTTTTTTAAAAACTTAAAAATTTCAAAATAACACATAACATTAGTCTTTTATTACATAGTTCTAGAAAGTAGGATAAATATTCTTCCAACATGCAGCGACTCTTGAGAACATCCAATCCGAGTACAGCAATCATAGCTATTTCGCCTTCCGATCATCTGCGCGCATTATACTATTTCTTCACGTAGGCAATGATATCTCCGTACTGTAGACATATGTTCTGCTCCAGCAGCATCATACATGTCGCCTTGCGAATATCATTCTCTGCCGCAGGGTGTGCATCCTCATTGAGGGAATGAAAGAAGACTCATCAGCATCACAAGCATTAAACTCAGGGTCCCATCGAGATGGATGTCTCCGAATGAAGTTATGTAAGGCCATTGTTGCAAGGACAATGGAGCGTTGTTTCTTGAAGGTGTACTGCGGCATTTTGCTTAAAATGTGCCATTTTTTCTTCCACACTCCAAACGTTCGCTCGATAACTCCACGAAGAGATGAGTGCGCCTTATTGAAATGTTCGTGCCTGCCTTGAACAGGCCGACTCCCACGGACAAAGTCTGATAAGTGATATCTGGTATCTTGGGTACGGCTTCAAATAACCCGTCTTTAACGGGTATCCAGCATCTACCAAATAATATTTACCTGCAATTATTTGCTCTGTTAAACCGGTAAACATTATCAAATAAGGGCTAATTGACTGAATGTAAACATATTGATTAGTATACCTTGTGGCGGATGCGGAAACTGTAATCTGATCGTCCGACAAAGCACGCGCGAAGATGCGACTATCATGAGCAGTTCCCTCCCATCCAGCAAGAGCAAATGTAAAACACATGTTAAAATCACATACTGCCATTACATTTTGTGTCGTCGTGCCATGACGTCCTATGTATCGTACTTGATCTTCAACGGGTATCCTCGCATCAACATGTGTACCGTCAATGGCACCCACACAATCCTTGAAAAATGGCATGTAACGAGAATCGTACCGTATCTCAGCGGGAATATCTCTGAACTGACGGTCAATAGGCTTTATAACATCAATCGAGAGTAACAGAAGCGATCTAATCCCTTTTGAAAAATATCTACTTATTGTTTCAGTTGATGTGCTGAAAGCGCTCTTTCGTTAATCCTAAAAGAACCTCGTTGTGCTAAGATATACAAGGTCAATCCCTAGTATTTCTCTTGAGAACGTCCGCCTTGAGTCCTTGACACCTCGTGATCTACCTCCAGGCTTGTGAAGTAAATCTGTGAAAATCCGTCTTAGACATTCGAAATGCATCATGAATTCTGTCCGGATGTCATTCTAGTAGATTCACTGTATCCAACCCACTTTTGCCCCCGTTTGATTAGATGTCATGCATGGGCGTCTGTCTCGGACATGATAATGTGCAGCGGCTCGATCGATGACATGACCACACGACAATACTCTATATATTGTGTCCGCTCCGGTGAAAGACTAGTTGAATCACCAGAATCTTCAGATGAGTCATGATCTTCCATTACTAGTCACTGCATTTAATGAATAACAGCACGTCAAAGTCATCTATCATGATATACAATATCTAAAAGGTACATAGAAAACAGTAAGCAGAAACATCAAAACATATTGTCATGTCAGATATACAATAAGCATTCAACCATGCATCAATAATCAACAGTAAGCTGATACATCATAATGCAGAGATCACATGCAGAAACAATCAGCAGATACATCATGTGTTTTAAAAGCAAAACAGACAAGACATAAAAAAGATCAAAGTCAGCTCGTGTCACTGAGCCCTCTTCTCGTATGCCTTCGTAATCCACCAAACCCTCATATCTTCTGGGATACTCATGAAGATCTCCCTAGTGGTCTTGTCCCATGATGTGCTCGAGTGCAAAGTAATATAGATCCAGGTTTTTAATCAGCTCTGGGCTGCTGGAAATCAACTCCACCACCTCTTTGATCGTGACAACTGGTGGAGGCTTCAATGCTACCGTGGACTGATGTAACTCTGACATCAAAGACAATGCCAGTCCTTTGTTCTTTCCATATCCTCCTTCTTTTACTCGCTGTAGGATGACGCATTTCCAGGTGTTGAACCTCCCCCTAACTCTTCTGGTCCACCTCGGATGATTGGTCTCTATGTTATCAGGTACTCCACATCATCGTCTTCTGTCCAACTGACAATGCTCTATCCTTCCCGTAGACATCCGGTGGCAACATTCCTACCAATTGCAGGAGCCCATGAGTCTTCTCCAGTTGCGACTACCTGACTGAACATAATATTCAATTTCTCCTCCAAGTCAGGTGCAATACCGCCGCATCGAAACTTTTTCACACCTGGGAAAACCTGGTGCAATAAATATATCAATATTAATACCTCAACAATATAAAAGATAAAGAAATATATCAATATTACTGCAACAGAACATGTTTTCGTGCATACCTTAACCTTCTCTGTCCACCATTCTTCTGATGCAGCAATAGTCCTCTTCCTCTGGAGTGTTCCCAGCCTAATCCAGTCTCACCATGTTTCAATTCCTTCCATAACTTCCACTCCTTCTTCAAATGATCCCATTTATTTTTTCATCTGCACTTTATCGTAGTTTTTCCTGTTCTTTCAAACCCTGCTCAAATTTTTCCATCCCTTCTTTGCTAAATGTGTGTTCGGCCGATTCCCAACCAATCTCTTCTTATACATAGATCACAAAAATAACATCACTTCGCTTGACTCCCACATTGCTATAATTCCTCCTCTTTTGGTTTGTCTTATTCAATGCAATATATAAATATGAATTCAATATTCAAAATCAATAAATACACATATACATATATTCACAAACAATAGAACTTGTTGTTAATGCACCACTACAAACTCAGAAGAAGCACATATATACACACATTCACACATACATACAGATATACACACTCACACATGCACACATACAAATACACACACTCACACATAAACACAAAAAAACACATAAACAATCATATACATAAACTCAAGTTTTATAAACACACACTCACACATACACACACACAACACACACATACACATACACACTCACACATACACACTCACACATCACACATACACACTCACACATCACACACACACACACACACATATCCCAAACACACACACACACACATTCACATACACACACATACACATCACACACACACATAAACACACACACATAAACACACACACATACAACTCACACACACACACACACATTACACATACAACTCCCAAACACACACACACACACACACACACATAAACACACACACACACACACACATATAAACACACACATTACACATACAACCCAAACACACACACATTACACACACATTCACATACACACTCACACACACACATTACACACACACACATTCACATCACACACACTCACACACACACACACACACACACACACACACATCACATACACATACAACTAAACACACACACACATTCACACACACACACACACACACACACACACACATACACACACACACATTCACATACACACACACATTACACATACAACTCCCAAACACACACACATGTTACACACACATTCACATACACACACACACACACACACACACACACACATACACACACACATTCACATACACACACACATTCACACACATTCACATACACACAACACACACACATGTATTCACATACACACATTACACACACACACATTCACACACACACACATACACACACACACACACACACACACACACACACACATCCAACACATTGACATAACTTTGGTCTCTCACCCAACACTTCACATATTTTTTTAAACAAGCTACTCTTGCATAACAACAATCCAATGTGCACAATTATTATTTGTTTCTTCAAATTTTTATAGTCACATACTATGAAAAAAACACTGCAACATAACTTACCTGAGAAATCTGGAGGCTGGAGTTGCAGGTCCGGAGGAGGAGGAGAAATCTGTGCTAGGGCTGGAGTTGCAGATCCGGAGGAGGAGGAGAAATCTGGACTCGGCTGCTAGGGTTGGAGTTGCAGAACACCCGATGGATGAAGGCTATCCTTGGAGAAGAGCGTTGCGGAGGTAGGGCTGCCCGCCGGTCGCCGTTCGGCTGTGATGTCGCCGATCTAGCCGTTCGGCTGGAATAATTTGATGAGGTTAACCTAGGGCTGGTCGCCGGTCGCCGTTCGGCGGGATGTCGCGCAGCGGGATGTCGCACTGCGGGAAGGAGAAGACGATGCCGTTCGGGATCGGGAAGTCCCACTTGCAGGAAGATCTCCGGTCGCCGGTGCACGGCGCGGTTTCGTCGATCGCCCTGCGGGAACGTGGATCGGGGAGGAAAAGAATCGCAAATGCGATTTTTCTGGAGCTTTCACGGCTTTCAAGCGCTGAACGCAGGGGGGAGCAGCTGTGGGAGAAGTGCTTCTGGGAGCAGGAATTTCCTAAGGAGCGCTTTTTAAAAAAAGCTGTCCCAAACAGACAATAACAGCTCTGGCGGCTGGAAAAGCGCTTCTCCAACCGCCAGAGCTAAAACAAACAGACCCTTAAACTCATCATTTAAAGAAATTTGTTCCTGCAAAATGTTTTTGGTGGAAGTTTCCTCCCCCTTGAAAAAATGAGTTTCATGAAATATTACATGAATAGATTCCTCTATTTTAGGGGTTCATTTATTATAACACTTATAAGCTTTGCTAGATAATAAATATCCTAAGAATATTCCACCATCAGGCTTCTTGTCAAATTTGGCAAAATAATTTTTCCATTATTAAGAATATAACATAAACCAACCTATGTCGGTCACAAGCCCGGATGAAAAATGGTGAGGATTGTGTTAGGTAGATTGTCAGGGTAAAATTTAGTCATCCTTATGAATATGGATCATTTGAGAATTTGTGTTGTAGGATCAAGCGCATACCCAACTGTTCCAAAAGTCTGGACTGTTAGAAAGGGCGCTACTTAATTTCTTAAATAAGTAGCAGAGCGCCACGAGTAAAGTGAAGGAACGTCGGACCTAACAATCCCTCCCCCGGCGTCCAGCACAACCCGTCGGCTCAGAGGTGGGGTTAGCACATGGCCCACATGGCTCAGAGGTGGGGTTACCACATGTCTACTGTTTGCCTGACCCGCCGGACCCACACAGGTAGAAGGGAAAAATCAGGATTTAGTAGTGCTCACTGGTCTTGAACCCGTGACCTGCTTTGATACCAAATGACGGATCAAGTGCATCAGTATTGTCTGGAGGAGGAACAACATTCAAGCTTATTGATGTTGTTGAGGTAGTTGGCACTGGAACTGGTGGACCTGTCAAAATGAAGTTGAAAATATCCTCATCAATAGAATTCATATATAGTTTGATTCTTGCCTTCCAGATAACAAAATTATTCAAGTTACAGACTGGAGGTCTAGTGCTTGCATAATCTTTATTATGTGCCAAGAAAAAAGAAAGAGAGGAGGAGATCTATCAAGGATCTTTAGATTCAGGTGTTAGTCTGTACAACCAAGAGAAACAACCATCTGATACCAATTAAAAGATCAAGCGCATACCCAACTGTTCCAAAAGCCCGGACTGTTAGAATGGGCGCTACTTAATTTCTTAAATAAGTAGCAGAGCGTCACGGGTCAAGTGAAGGAACGTTGGACCTAACATGTGCAGAAGCTAGGTTGTTCCCCTTAAGAAACACGTCGCATGGTCCGAATGCGGCATCTTGGCAAGGAACCGCTGCATCTTCAGGACTTGAGTGTAGTGTTAAATATGCAAGAGTCCTCGCCGTATGGTCCGAATGTGGCGTCTTGGCAAGGACCGATGCACCTCCAAGAGCACTTGGGTGTAGTGTTAAATAGACAAAAGTCCTCACATATTAGACGTCCTAGGGAAGCATGTCGTAGGAATTGTGATCGACTTAGGTTTGGAAGTTGAAATATAGGTACGTTAACGGGAAAAACGATTGAAATAGTGGATACAATGATTAGGAGAAGGATAAATATTTTATGTCTGCAAGAGACTAGATGAGTGAGTGAGAGCTAAATTTTTAGATAATTTGGGTTTTAAATTATAGTACACGGGAAAAAAATAAAACAAGTAGTGGAGTAGATATTTTTGTGGATACTACTTGAAAAGATGAAGTTATTGGGGTAAGTAGAAAAGGTGATAGAATCTTAGCTCTTAAATTAATCATAGAAAAAAAAACTATTAATATGATTAGTGCTTACACGACACAAGTAGGATTAAGTGAAGCTATTAAAGTGCAATTTTGGGAAGACTTAGATGATTTAGTAAGAGAAATCACACAAAAAGAGAAGATTTTCATAGAAGGAGACTTAAATGGCCGTATAGGGAAGGAAAATATAGATTACACAGCCGTTCATGGAGGATATGGATATGAAGAAAGAAATGAAGAAAGACGAACCATTTTAAACTTTGTAGTAACACATGAGCTAATTGTATCAAATGCGATTTTCATAAAAAGG
Organism: Platanthera zijinensis; assembly: GCA_039513925.1. Classification (NCBI taxonomy): domain Eukaryota; kingdom Viridiplantae; phylum Streptophyta; class Magnoliopsida; order Asparagales; family Orchidaceae; genus Platanthera; species Platanthera zijinensis. The sequence continues at coordinate 61,151,082 of CM077080.1, forward strand.
GAAGAACATTTAATTATGTTTAAAAGCGGATCAAATAAGTACAAATTGATTATTTTATGACTCGCAAAATAGATAAAATGATTTGTAGGGATTGTAAAGTCATACCAAGAAAAAGTTTGACAAAATAACATAAGTTAGTGGTGTTAGATGTACAAATTAAATATAATAAATTTATGACAAGAACAAAAATATTACAAAAATTTCGGTGGTGGAACTTGAGGATGAAAAAGCAGGTTGCTTTCAAGAAGGCTGTTATGGAACAACTAGTTGATGACCCTTATGTTGATCTTAATACCTCATGGGAAGTTATGTCTTTACATTTAAGGATAAGTGGAAAAAACATACTTGGAGTATTAAAAAGTCGTGTGCCCCCAAATAAAGAATCTTGGTGGTGGAAAGAGGAAGTGCAAGACAAAGTGAAGACAAAGAGGGTCAACTATAAATCACTATACGCTTGTAGAAATGATGAAAACTTAGCCAGATATAAAGTGCCCAAAAAAGAAGCTAAACAGGTAGTAAGTAAAACAAGAAGTCAAACTTATAAAGAATTTTATAAGCCACTAGATACCAAATATGGAGAGTGTGACATATATAAAGTTGCACAAGATAGAGAAAGAAAGATAAAAAATTTAAGTCAAGTAAAATGCATAAAAGATGAGACATACAGTTTTGACGGATGATGTGGATATTAAAGAGCGATGAAAAAGATACTTTTATCAACTTTATAATGAAACAAAGGAAAATGAATTGAACTTGGAAGAGTTAAGTAAGTCAGAGGAGTATAAAAATATAACGTTTTATTGTAAAATTCAAATATCAGAGATAAAAGATGCTCTAAATAAGATGGAAAATAGAAAGACGGTTGGGTCAGATGATATACTCATCGAAATATGAAAATGTTTAGTAAATGAAGTAATTTTGTGACTTACATATTTTTTTAATAAAATACAGAAGTCAAATAGTATGTCAGACCAATGAAGAGAAATTATATTAGTACCTTTGTATAAGAATAAAAAAGATATACAAAATTGTGTTAATTATAAAGGAATTAAATTGATGAGTCATACCATGAAACTATGAGAACGAGTAATAGAAAGAAGATTAAGACGAGAAACTAATATTTCGGAGAATTAATTTGGATTCATGCCAGGGAGGTCGACCATGGAAGCTATACATCTCTTGAGGAGACTCATTGACAACTATCGAGAAAGAAAACAAGATTTGCATATGCTGTTTATTGATCTTGAGAAGGCTTATGATAGAGTTCCAAGAGAGATCTTATGGAGAGTCTTAGAAAAGAAAGATGTAAATGTATCATATATTGACATAATCAAAATATGTATACAAATTCAGTGACAAGGGTGAGAACATTTGGAGGATTAACATAGGAATTCCCTATTACAGTTGGATTACATCAAGGTTAAGCTTTAAGCCCTTATCTCTTTACCCTTATCTTAGATGAGCTCACCAGACATATCCAACAAGCAATACCTTGGTGTTTATTGTTTGCGGATGATATCGTTTTGGTTGATGAGACGCGCGAGGGTGTAAACGCAAAACTTGAATCTTAGCGAGATACTTTAGAAAAGAAAGATTTTAGGTTGAGCAGGGTAAAGATGGAGTATATGGAGCTTAAATTTAGCAGTACAAGAAGGACAGATGACTTCGTTATTAAGTTGGGTGATCAAGATATTTCCCGTAGTGAGTGTTTTAAATATCTTGGATCGATAGTTCAAAATGATGGAGATATTGATAAAGATGTAACACATAGAATCCAAGCGGGATGGTTGAAGTGGAGAGGCGCGTCAGGGATCTTATGTGATCGTAAAGTACCACTAAAACTTAAGGACAAGTTTTACTGTACTGCAATTAGACCTGCGATGCTCCTTAGTTCTTAGTGTTGGGCAGTGAATTGTGTACATGAGCAAAAATGGGAGTTGCGAAGATGAGAATGCTTAGGTGGATGTGTTGACACACGAGATTGGATAAAATTAGGAATGAAAGTATCATAGATAAGACAGGAGTAGCACCAATTTAAGAGAAGATGAGAGAAGCTCGTCTAAGATGGTTTGGACATGTACACAGGAGACCATTAAAGGCACCTATTAGGTATTGTGAGAGTCTAGTCACTAGGCATGTTAGGCGAGGGAGGGGTAGACCAATAAAGACTTGAAATGAAACTATAAAGAAAGACATAATGTACTTAGACATTAGTGAGATTATGACAAAAGATATGGCACAATGGCGATAAAGGATCCATATAGCCGACCCCACTATAGTGGGATAAAGGCTTGAATGGTGTTGTTGTTGTTTATTAAGAATATAACATGAACAACCAAAAATTCTAAAATATGAGACTAGGTGCTTTACCCTTTAGAAGTTCATAAGGAGTATTTAACATAGTTTTGTGAATGAGGCTTATGTTGAGAACATAATTAGCAGTATTAACTGCTTCAACCAAAAAGGACCTAGACAGTTTTGACTCCACTAATAAGGTTCTTCCAGATTCAATGAGTGTTCTATTTTTCCTTTCAATCACTCTATTTTGTTGAGGAGTTTTAGGAGCTGAAAAAACTATCTTATTCCTCAATCCTCAAATAATCTACAGATTAATTGATTTTAAAACTCTGTGTCAAGATCACTTCTGATCAAAAACACTTTAGTATTAAACTCAGATCAAATCTATTTGATGAATCTTGAGAGGATTAAGAAGGTATCAGACTTAGCTCTTAGAAAGAACACTCAGCTAAACTTTGAAAAATCATTCACTATAACCAAAGTATAAGACTTATCTCTTAAACTTTGAGTGATAAGAGAACCAAATAAATCCATATGCAGTAGATATAAAATTCTTGGAGAATCATTCTTACTAATTGGTTTGAAAGATGATTTAACTTGTTTTTTCAGCTGACATGCTTTACAAGAATTAAGTTTTCTATACCTACTTTTTGTTAAGTCTCTTACTAAATCATCATTTGCATGCTTAGCTATGGTGTTATGATTAACATGACCAAGCCTCCTGTGCCAAAGTTCATTCTATTTGTTAACACTATGATATTACTTTTGGCAGAGCTAAAGTCAATTACATGTTAATTACCATTTTTAAAACCAGATAACACTATGATATTAGTGATGGAGTTGACTATTTGATATAGATTGTGTGTGAATATAACTTTATAATCACCATCACACAGCTGATTAATACTAATAAGGTCATGTTGAAGTCCCTCAACATAAGCTACTTTAGAGATAGTGATATCTCCAGTTTTAATCATATCATAACCTTTGGTTTGACCATAATTGAAATCACCAAAATCATCTTGGAACCATTTTTGGCTTTAAAATTATCCAGCAATTCTTTATGTCCAGTCATATGCTTAGAGCAACCACTGTCCAAATACCATATCTACTTTGTATAACGACAGTCTCTTTCCTGCATAAGAAATCAAACATCAATTGAGATCCAGGTTACCTTGAGCTCATTATTATTTTTCCATTATAAGGAGCAATGAAAATATAAGATGACCTTTCATAATACCCTTTGTGATAAAAGAGTGCTGGTTTATTAAACCAACAACTTCCAGTTTTATGTCCCTTTACAAAACATTTTGTGCAAGTATAGTCCACAGAATAATAAAGATATGAAAAATTGTTATTCAGAGATATGCGTCGAGTAACATTCAGCATAATTTTTTGGATGCGTCGATTCGAAGTCGACGTTTCATAGGAGTTGCGTCTACTCGAAGTCGATGTTTCACAGGGGTTGCATTGATATGAAGTCGACACATGTTCCTGATTTTCTGAAACCACTGGTTTTTGCTTATTGTTTATTACAGGTTGTTTACATATAATACATTTCTCTTTGTATTTATCCTTTTTATTGAACTTTGTTAAACTCTTTGAATCATTGTTTTGATTTATAATAGATTGAGTTTCATTGGCTTTAGTAAATGATACTGGTTTTGTCCAAACTGATGTCTTGTTGATTGTTACTATCCTATGAGGATTGACTCCTAATCCTAAATGATAAAACCTTTTCTTAAGATTTTAGTAATATTTTTAAGTTGTTGACTCTTTCCATTTAAGAAGTCTTCAAAGATTTTTGCCTTTGATAGCTTTTACATCAGTACGGTATTTTTTTTCAAGTCAGCTACTTGACTCTTCAATTTTTCCACTTCAATCTATAATAATTTATCTTGTTCAGTCTGTTATTTGTCACATGAATAACCCTTAATCAACTCTATTTGTTTCCTCAAATGTTTAATTTCCTTTTCAACATTTAATTGATATTTACAAAAAATTTTAAAACATATCTTGAATTCTTCTGAAAAAAATCAATATTATCAAAATAACTTACTTGATTTTCTTCAATGTTTGAGTTAGTTTTCAATGCCATCAAACAAGCTTCTTTAGCAACAGCTTCTTCACCACTTGATGATGAGTTTGATTCACTTCAGGTTTCTGCTATAAACCCTTTTTCCCTTTTTCTTGTCTTTTCTCTTTAAATACATCTTTTGATCTTTTTTGTTTAATCTGTCATTTTGTTTTTCTAGACATCTAGTTGCTATATATCAGACTTTCTGCATGCATAACAAATTATCTCCTTATTTGGAGTTTTGTCAAACTTTTACTTATATATATTTCTGTATCTTCTTCTGGAGCTTTCTGTCTTAATCTATTTTCTGAATCTTCTAGCCAGGATATTGAACATTTTTTGTTCTGTAATAAATGATTCACCATCAGTAACTTTGAAAGCAATAGATTTGTCTTTAGGTGTGGTGGCATTCTCCTTTGCTTCTGTTTCAGCTCCACTCTTAAGAAGTTGTTCATATGATTTAAGTTTTCCTAACAGGGCATCTGTAGTAATATCCGTGTGACATCTTGATTCTTTGATAGCCCATATTCTAAAATCCCTGTACTTGGGAAACACATGAGTAATTTGTCATTTATCTGAGTAAGTGATATATCATTATCCAATCCTTTAAGCTCATTTATAATTAAGTTAAATCTGTCATAAATTTCTGCTACTGATTCATCGGCTTTCTTTTGAAAATTTTCATACTGAGAGATTAAAAGTGATCTTCTATATTTTCTTTCATCAGAGCTCTCATCAATAATTCTTGATAGTGATTCACACATTTCTTTTGTTGATTGATAATCTGCAACTTTCTGGAACACATCATCAGACATTGTTGAGATCAATATGTTCATATCCTTAGCATCCTAGTCCTTTATTCTCCTTTCCTCTTCTGTCCACTCACATTTAGGCACTGATTCTGTAGTGATATTTTCTTCTGCATACTTCCTATAAGTCATAGGTGGTCCTGTCAAAATTAAATCAAAAATACCTTCATATATAATCTGATTCTGGTTTTCCAGAGTGTAAACTTTTCAAAATTACAGACTAGAGACTTTATAGATGCAAATTCTTTAAAAGTATTAAAAAATATTTTGAAAAATTAATTTAAATAATACACTAATGCAACTGTTATGATCTTTTTTAATCAATATGTTAACCTTTTCTTAATTAACCTTTTCTAGGTTAACTTTTTATTGATTAACTCCTGACACAAATTGAAATGAGAGAACAATTGACTAAATCCTCAGAGTTTTCTCTAAAGAGGGGGGTGAATAGAAATTAAAATTTATTTTTATTTTAACTATATTTTACACAAAATTTGCATATACTCACATTAATAACCAGAACTTATGTTAATTAATTATAAACATAGCACAACAAATAAGTAATCATAGAAAAATGCACAATCACAGAAGACACATGGAATATAGTGGTTCCCCAAAATCTGGATATCTACTCTTCTATCCTCTTTGTAAGAATTCACTATCACTGTATCTGAGTCTTTTGATAAGGAGACTCTTAGAACCAATCACTAGATCTTTTGATATGGAGATCTTAAACCAATACAATCTGAGTCTTTTTTCAAGCAGACTCTCAGAACCTCTATCTGAATCTTTTGAAGAGAGAATCTTAAAACTCTTTTCACAAACTAAAAAAGTTCAGAAAACAAAAATTAGAAGAGGATATGAAGATGTAGTAATCTTCTTGATGAGTCCTCTCATCAGAATCCTGAGAACTTGTTGGCACTAAGTGAATTGACTTCTGGAAATCTGATGAATCCTTGAATGAGAAAATCTTAAGGATTATTAGTCCTTTATTCCAAATTATGTTTTAATCTTCACTGAATCTGATGCAATAACTGATAAACCCTTAAGAAGAAGAATAAATGATTCTCTATTTAGATTCAGGAACAAGATGACGATCGACTGATTTAAATAAGAACTTCAATTGCAGATGATAATCTTCCTAATCTTCTCTATCGAATTCAATCTTCGAAAACCACGATCTGATCTGTGTATATTGATTGATGTAGCTTATTCCTCCTTAATGTTATTAATTGTTGATCATCATGTGTCTCTCTCTATATATAATCATCTTCTAATGTCTCCAAGAAATGGTTATTCAGTTTAAAACTTTCTTGAATGAATTCTGATTTAATCCCCAGAACAATTCTCATTCAGAATATTATTCGACGTAACGTCAAGTTCATATAGAAGTAGCATCGAATTCTGGTTTCATTTAGACTGTTTGTCAAATTAACTCTGTAACCGACGTTAAGTCGACAACATATTGAAGTATGTGTCAATATAGATTATAAAGTAACGTTGACTAAACTTATTTTGTTGCTCTAACTTAAAGTAACATCGATATTGAGTCGAAGTCGCGTCGACGCATGTTAGCATTTCCTGACTTTCCGCTAAAATTCAGTGTCTTTCTCATGTCCTTTACTCTACTGACATCCTAGGACTTGACCATATTACCTTATCTATACATCATGGGTAATAAATATAGGACGTAAAATCACTTAAAATAATTTGTTAAGGTGAATCATAATTGTTGAAAGGGAAAAAAGATACTTCATTCCATATACCAAGGGTATTTATAATTACAACATACATATAACCCAACACGATAATAACACATAACTCAACATATATATATAACCCAACACGATAATAACACGATAACACGATAATAACACATAACTCAACACCCCCCACCCCACCCCTCAAGTTGGGCGTGTAATGTCTACCATGCCGAACTTGCAAATAAGGTCTATGAACACACTGAAACTCAGACCCTTTGTGAGAATGTTGGCCAGTTGTTGACCAGATTGTACGAACGGGGTCACCACAGTTCCTCTGTCAATATTCTCCTTGATGAAATGTCTATCGATCTCAATGTGCTTCGTACGATCATGTTGCATAGGATTGTGAGCGATGGAGATGGCAGCCTTACTATCACAATATAACCGGATAGGCTCACTTCTTTTAAGCCCAAGATCTCTCACAATGGTTGAGATCCATAGCCCTTCATAGATGCCATGAGTCATTGCCCTAAACTCGGCCTCAACACTGGATCTAGCCACAACATGTTGCTTTTTGCTTCTCCAGGTAACCAAATTTCCACTAACCATAGAGCCATATCCAGTCATGGAACGTCTATCAGAGGGCGATCCAGCCCAATCTGCATCAGTGTAAACCTCAATAATCAACTCTTTATTTGGTGAGAACAGAATGCCTTTTCCTGGTGAGGACTTGAGGTATCGTAGAACACGAAGTGCAGCATCAGCATGACGGGCCTTTGGAGAGTGCATAAACTGGCTGAGAACACCCATGGCATAGGAGATATCTGGGCGAGTATGAGATAAGTAAATCAATTTTCCTACAAGCCTCTAGAAGCCAGGAATGTCTTCAATCGTGTCGTCATCATCCCTGCCTAGCTTGTGGTTGGCTTCAATGGGAGTGTCAACGGGTCTACATTCGCTCATCCCAGTGGTTTCAAGGAGGTTGAGTATGTATTTCCTTTGATACATGAAGATGCCATGCTTTGACCTCGCAACCTCAATGCCGAGAAAGTATTTGAGGTTACCCAAATCTTTTACTTCGAATTTCTTTGCCAATTTTCCTTTCAGAGCCTGGATCTCCTCCTTGTCATCCCTAGTTATTATAATATCATCCACATAAACAATCAGAGCGGCTAATTTTCCTTTGTTGATTCTGATAAACAGGGTATGATCTGCATTACTCTGAAGGTACCCGAACCTGCTCATGGCTTTGAGGAATCTACCAAACCAGACCCTAGCAAATTGTTTCAGGCCATAGAGCGGCCTCTTTAATCTGCATACCTTCCCTTCTGATCCACTAGGAGTAAGCCCCGGAGGTAGAGCCATGTACACCTCTTCTTCTAGGTCTCCATGAAGAAAAGCATTCTTCACATCCAATTGGCAAAGCTCTCATCCCTTGCAGGCAACACAAGACATGAGGATCCTTATCGAATTCATCTTTGCAACAGGAGCAAAATTCTCCTGATAATCAATGCCCGTCGACTGAGTGTAGTCTCTTGCCACTAGCCTTGCCTTGTATCTTTCAATGACTCCCGAGGTGTTCAGCTTAACAGCAAATACCCATTTGCATCCAACAATTTTCTTTCCTAGTGGTAGTTGTACCAGGTCCCATGTGTTGTTTTTTCTAGGGCATCCATTTCTTCAAGCATAGCTGACCTCAACCGGTCGTGGGAAAGAGCATCCTGCCACGAAGTTGGAATAGAAACAGAAGACAAGGAGGAAACAAATGCTCTATGAGAAGCTGTTAGGGATAAGTAAGAAACGAACTGAGATAAGGGATGTCGAGTAGAGGTACCTTCCGTAGGAATGATGGATCCTGGCGACGGGTCAGGTGGCTGCTCTGAAATCCAGATGGTGGGTCGTGTGTTTGATCCCTTTGGATGACAAGAGTAAACCTGCAAAGGTATAGTAACCGGGGCCTCTGCAGGTGGGACATATGGACTAGTAGACGTAGGCGGAGAGGGATGATATCTCGGAGGAATAGGTAGAGGAGTGGAAGATTGAGTGTCAAAAAGTGAGAAGGGACTCACTTCCGATGTAGAAGGAGACCCCCCCCCTGAAGTGAGGACCCATAGTAGTGCTCAGACTCACGGAAGGTGACGTCCATGGTAACGAAAACCCTCTTGCGGACTGGGTCAAAACACTTATGCCCTTTCTGGGTAGGAGAATAGCCAATGAAAACACACGTGTGCGCACGAGCATCAAGTTTCGTGCAGTGATAGATATGGACAAAACAAACGCATCCAAAGACACGGGGTTGTAGAGTGGTAGGTGGCATCCCAAGAGTGGTGAGAGGAGTTTTGAACCCGAAAACACGGGAGGGCATACGGTTGATAAGGTAGGCCGCGGTGAGCACAACATCCCCCCAATAGTATTTAGGAAGGTGCATGTGACGGAGGAGGCACCAGGCAACTTCCATTAGGTGGCGATTCTTACGTTCAGCCACCCCATTTTGAGCGGGGGAGTAGGCACAGGACGTCTGATGGAGAATCCCATGATCAGCCAAGTATTGCTCGAAGGCGGAATCAATGAATTCCCGACCATTATCCGTGCGTAGAATTTTAATAGGTGTGACAAACTGAGTTAAAACCATGTTATGAAAATGTCGAAACAAAGTAAAAATCTCATTTTTCGCTTTCATGAGGTAAACCCAAGTGGTGCGGGAGAAGCAGTCAATAAAAGTCACAAACCAAAAAAAACCTGAAATAGATGCAACTTGGCAAGGGCCCCAAATATCACTATGTATTAAATGAAAAGGTGCAGTACTGGGAGAAGAAGCATGATGAAAAGAAACACGATGATGTTTACTACGGTCACAAGCATCACAACTAAACTTATCAAGTAAAACAGTAAAGAAAGTAGGAAATAAGCGTTTCATAGAAAGGATAGATGGATGTCCCAGCCGACAGTGTCAGGACTCCAAAGTAGCAGCCTGATCCACATGAAGAGCCTGAGGAGAAGAGACCGGGGTGGAAGAATCGAACACATAGAGCCCATCCACCAGACTACCAGTTCTAATCACCGTGCCCGTCTTCAGGTCCTGAAAGATACAAGAGGAAGGGAAGAAAGTCACAGAACAGTTCATAAAGTTAGTTAAATGACTAATAGATAGGAGATTTCGGGTAAAGTTCGGAACATGAAGAACAGAGGAGAGGGTAAGAGAGGAGCAGGGGATGGAACACTTTCCGGCAATCGAAGAGAGGGAACCATCCGCAATGCTCACTTTGTCTCGACCAGACAAAGGAAGGTAGGACACAAAACCTGAAGAGGAGCCGGTCATGTGATCCGTTGCTCCAGAATCGATGATCCAGTGAGTAGAGGGACGAGAGGAGGCAGCGTGAGCACCTGGTGGTCCCTGATGGGCGTACGAGGACGAGGAAACAGGAGGCTCAGAGGACTGTCCCTGCATCAAGCGATGGAAGGCAAGAATCTCATCAGATGACAGACCCAATGTGGGAGCAGACGGGATAGGTGGAAGTTGTGGCTCGTCAAAACCATCAGACAGATGTGCAGAGCGAGGCTGTGTAGTCGTGTAGAGCGACCCGAAGAGCGCCCAAAACCACGACCGCCACGAGAGGAGGAACCACCACAGGGTGTAGGAAATCCATGAAGTCGAAAACAAGTCTCCCGGGTATGACGGGCCTTCCCGCAATAGTCACAGAGCAGGTGGTCCTTGTCATTGGATTTGGGACTTGAGTCATGATTTGTCCGAACCCCAAACTGAGCCGCCAAGGCAGAGCCATCAGAGGGAGGATCAGGAGTCCAAGTCTGCCGCCGATCAAATTCCTGCTGAACCAGGCTGAATACCTCAAGAAGAGAGGGCAAGGGAGAGCATCCAAGAATCTGCACACTGATTTGATCGAAGTCCCGATGCAGCCCATGTAGGAACTCAAAAACTCTATTCCGATCTTCCCGCGCGCGAACAAGGATCTCATCTTCAGGGGACACCAAAGTGAGAGAGTCAAAATGATCATACTCGTGATACAACTGAGTGAACTCGAGATAGTAGGCAGACGGAGGACGGTGGCCTTGACGGAGAAGAAAAATCTTCCGTCGGAGCTGAAATATCTGGGCCGCATTGTCGCGACAGGAGTAAGTAGACTCGGCCCTCCGCCAAATATCGGCAGCAGTATCTAAAAACAGATAGTTCTGAGCGATGGAGTCAATCATGAAATTAGTCAGCCAGTACATGACGAGGGAATTCTCCGACTCCCAGTGAAACCAGTCAGGGGAATCTGAAGGAGGTGGCGGTGTAGTGCCCATGACATACCCAAACAGCCTCCTGCTCTTCAAGGCAAGGGTAATAGCCCGAGACCACGGGAGATAATTGGTACCATCCAGACAGATCGTCGTGATCTGAGGGGTGTTGTGGTCATGGACAGGACGGGAGGAGCCACTAGACATCATAGTAGCCGAAGGAGCACCAGTGGCAAAATATAGGGTAGGAGAGTCATCTGTCCCGGCCATGGAGACCTAAAATACAAATCGAGGATCCCCGGGGAGCAACACACCATCTGAGAAAGAAACTAGGTCTTCCTCATAGAAAGAGGAACAATCCCAATAGTAGAATGGACACCGGAAATGACATCACAGGGAACACCACATTTCCGGTGTCAAGAAATCGGCAGGAGGAACTGCTGGGGGCTAGGAGCGGTGGGTGGCGGAGAGCGGGAGCAGGAGAGGCTGGAGCGGCGGAGTTCGGTGGCGCTGGAGTGCGGGAGCGGCTGGACGAAGCCCTAGCCCGACGCGGACAGATCGGCGGAAACGCTGGAGTGTGCGAGCGCTGGATGCGGGTCGGCGAGCGCTGGATGTGGGTCGGCGAACGTTGGATGCGGGATCGAGCGCTGGAAGCGGGTCGGCGGAAACGGGATCGAGGGAGTATCGAAAGCCCTAAGCCTCTGATAGCATGTTGAAAGAGAAAAAAGATACTTCATTCCATATACCAAGGGTATTTATAGTTATAACATACATATAACCCAACACGATAATAATACGATAACACAATAATAACACATAACTCAACATACATATAACCCAACACGATAATAACACGATAACACGATAATAACAGATAACTCAACAATAATGATTTTTCCCAATAAGTTTCCTCACTCTTGTCCACATCTCATGCTTTTCGTAAGAACAAAAAAGCAACTCATACATACTTCCCTTATACATGGGATACATAAAAATACTTAATCCTGAAAAAATATATGCCCTTAGCTGACCATTCGAATTATTTTGTGCTTCATTTGCTTCATTGCCACATTTTGGTGTCATCCTCCTCGAGTAACACGTAACATCAATGTTCTTGTCGTATTACCGCAGATCCCGTGCTAGTAACATATACTCTCAGAATCTCTTATCCCTAACTTAGCCACTTAATTCCTCAAAAACTATCAAACACAATAAACTTGGCAACCATCATAGAAAAATTGAAATGTCATCCCTATTGCAAGAGCCGTCAATCTATCTACACTCATCTACCCCAAAATCTTCAAGCACCACTTATGAAACTTATTTGACATTTTAAGAATCAAAGCCATTAATAAAAACTAAATTCAGGAAAATACATGCTGCACCTAAATTTAGGACAACAGGAAGTGCAATGGTAGAAAAAATATAACATGGATTGAAGTTGTGCCAAAAAAAAATATGTAAAATTAAATAAATTGCAGCAACCAAAAGAAACAAATGGAGGAAACTTGGAAGAAACTTGTATGATATCTTGGATAAGTATATCAATGACATGATGTGTGCACAGTGTTCTCTAAGGTATAGTTTCCTTCAATTCAAAAGTGGCCATATACATGAGTTGACTTTGAGTTTAACTGAATTGAAGCCAGAACAGTATAATGCTTCATACTTGGAGAACCATTTTTTTAACTTTTTCATCTAGTGTAAATATACTAACCTTTCTAAGACTATGCACGTGAAACTTCTGTATCCAAAAGCTCTGAATGCACAACTAGACCAACTATATTAAAAAAAATTCTAATATCATCATTTTTTATTATTAATTGAGTATTGAAAAATCAATTATATATTTCATGCAAATAAACAAATGTAAACTAAATAAAACCAAGGATAAAACCAACTGTAAACTACGGACAGATGTTTATAATTCTGTAGTCCCAAAAAATTGTATGGCAACACTCTAATAAGTGATTTTAATACCTACAAATCAAATTTCATAAAAATGCTGAAGTTGAGAAATCATACATTTGGGTATGGAGAAAGGGGTCTCCCCTGGAAATTTTGTGCCGTCGGAGATGATTTGCTGGACTCAATATACCCATTTTCGGTACTTTCCATGACTTTCTGATTTCTGCTGAACGAAGTTAATAACTGGCCATTTCCGCCATCCTCATTGTTAACTTTTTGTTCATCATCGCAGTGATCAGGTGATTTTTTGGGCTTCTTTATCGGGCGAACATGAACGGATGGAGGTAGAAGAGTTCCTTGAATTGCCTGTGTAGAAGGAAAATGGATAAAAAGAAAAAAAATCAACACTTCGGCACACGGCAATGATTAGAAACAGATAGTAGCTTATTTGGACAAGTGAGTTAAAAAATATTGAATAGGGTGCCTAAAGGAAGTTACCATGGGAACCAGTCCTCATTTGTGAGTTACAAAGATTACAAGTCCAACTACTAGTTTAAAACTTGTAAAATTATTCAAATTACAGTACCAGTAATTAGAAGTTCAGCTATTAGAAACACATTTTAGAACTGCGGCAAATAACCAATGTCCTAAGTCTTCCCACAGATAACTGACCTGCCATCCATCCGTGCCTAATACTCCACCTTTAATTGCATATGCTTCCTTGAATCCATTCTTAAATAGCAATTTGGCCACTTCCAGAGAATTTCCATCAAAACTAACATCCACAAAAAGAAAATAAATAAATAAATAAAACCATGAAAATTATACTTTTTCTGGCATAAATGAAACTATATTTTCATGATAAATTTATATGGAAGTTGCTGGAACTTAAACCTCTTTAAAAACTTCCGTATATAGCCTCAAAGATGAATATTAAAACTATAGAAAAGCTTAATTAATTTTCCATTTTATCCTTTCACAAATTGTGGAAAAACAAAACTTAATTATGAAAAAGAAAGTAAACAATTCCTAGAAGGAACTGGCTTTCTTGTAACAGTTCTGCTGATTAGCCTCCAGGAACTCAACAAGATGGGGCATCAACAAAAATTCAATATCAGCTTGAATTTTTCTTTAAATAAAGCATAATACAACAACATTTGAACATTGAAGGATCAATTCAAAGAAAGAAAGGTACAATCATACTTACCAACATCATTTTATGAATAGTACCTGCATAGTAGCTACCAATGATTATTTAGATACTCAGAGAAGCTTATTGTCAAATAATCTTAAGAAGATCAAGCGTGTCTAGTAGAAAATACTACAGTGACAACTGATGTGTAGATAGTACAAAATAGTAACTTTCCCAACAAATCGCAGCATTACTAAGGTATTATGTAGATCATACACAAAGATGTAAGGGAGATATTGAATTTGAAGATTATAATGAATACTAAAACTTCGTCATGAATACGGGACAAAAAAGTACCCAACATTATTGAAAAGATCATCTCTCCTTCATTATTGGTGTCATGTTATTACATTTGCACTACACCTCAGTAGCCGAATACTTTTATAAATCAATCATGTAAACAAATCAAAAATTTGAAAGCAAGGAAGTACAAGATATCACTTATCTCCACTATAGAAAGCGGCTACACAAAGAACATTAAACCCTCTCCTAAGAAATATTTTTATGCATACGAGAGACAGTGCACGGGGGAACCCCCGTGCCGCTGCGACAATATCTCGATCACGATGGTGTCGCGGCACGATGACGCTCCCTTCACTCACTCCCCTGGAGCGCATTAGAAGATTAACCGTCAATCGAAGCACTAGACTCTGGGGGAGCCAGCAAAGTCGCCCTGCGACACCGTCGTGGCTGATGTACTGTCGCGCGGCACGATGTTCCCCCTACAGTGTCACTCGTAATATTATGAAATTGTATTAATCACAATTTAAATTTTTTGTATATATGTCATAGAGTTGTGTTTGTTACATAAAAGCTATTTGGTTTGGTTGGTTAAGTGTATTGTATTAATGTTGTAGATTAAGAGTTCAAATCTCAGTGCCGTTCTTTTTAAAAAAAAACTATACCCAATGCGATGAACGGTCTAGGATTGCTTTGATGGTCGTCTCAGAGTTACACGGTATGACAAAAGAATTTCTTTGTATACAGTACAGAAACAAGACAGAAGTAAAATCTAGTGGTACAGAAGTTCAGGGAATTCTAGTAGATAACTTACTTGTCCAGCACACAGATGATGGTGCTCCCGGGATCTTGGAAACTCTTCAACACCTCCTTTACAAATTCCTCCTCAGATCCTTCGACAAATTCAAGATTCACCGCTCCTTTATTAAAGATCTTCAGATTCGGTGTTTTCAGATTTGCCGCGGTCTGCTTCTTCCTTATATCCAACAGCTGTGTATTGGGGTCGTCTCTGAGCTTGCGGAAGGCATCAATACAGGAAATAAACTTGTATTTATTCAGGTATTCTTCGGTTAAGGGTATGACGACAAGCCAAACAAAAGCAATGCTGGCGACGAAGTATGGATATCGGTTGAAGAAATCATCTACAGAGACGAGAACCGATTCAAGATTGATCTTCGCGGAGATCTGCTCCGTCGCAGCCGCAAAGGAAGGTAGGGGAAACGATAGGACCGCCATTAATGGTAGATGTGCGGCTGAGAGATAGAACGGAGATGCGATCTTGGCGGCGGAAACTCCGGTCGCCGGAAAATCGAAGAAAGAACCGGGAAATTTCGCTGTGAGGGATTTTTTATGGCGATTTGAGGAGAGGGATGGGGAAATGTAGGGGAGAGGGCGGGATCTTCTGATGAAGATGTGAAATGGAGTGGAAATTGGGGGGAAATGAGAGGGGATGGGGACGAAGCCATGGTGGTGCTGGAGGAATTTCATGAGCTTTTGGAGAGCTTCGGGAGAAGATAAAGGGATAGTGGACATGAAGCAAATACAGTTTGTGGTTGAACTCTCTGTGTTCCCTCCTAATAATTTAGGGAAATTGTAAAGGACACCTCTAAATTGGTTATTCCTATAGCAATTTTGTTTAATTGAGCCTTAACATAACTCCTCTCAAATAATCTAACCGCACCCTATTGAGCGTAGCCGCGCCTCCAACACCTCCGGCTCCCCAAATGATCTTCTCCCGAAAGATAGGGTATGCTACTATAATTATTCTAGAGGGGGTGAATAGAATACTTAAAAAAAAATCAGTTTTAATCATTCACAACACATCTATAGATTATTTGGTTTGTTAATTTATGTGTAGCAGAAGGTAAAGAGTAAAGAAGCAAACAGAACAACAAAGAACTATACAATTCAGACGACACAAAGATTTTATAGAGGTACCTCAAATTTTGGTGTGTCCACTATTCTATCCTTTGGTAAGATATCCTTTATACAGTGTTTAGTCTTTTAAGAATGTGACTCTGAGTATCTTTTCATAAGGAGATTCAAAAAACCAAAAGAGATTTTGATATGATCTCTCAAACAACATAGTTTTTTGACATGATCTCTAAAACAACATAGTTTTTTTTGATATGATAGCTAAAACCAAGCAACAATCTTTTTGATAAGGTAGATCAACCAATCAAAAAGTCATTTGATAAGGTAGACTTAAAACCAAACAATGATCCTTTTTGATAAGGTAGATCAACCACTCAGAGAGTCTTTTGATAAGGTAGACTCAAAACCAAACAATGTTATTTTTTATAAGATAGATCAATTGCTCAGAGAGTCTTTTGATACACTAGACTCAAAACCGCAATCATAATTTTTTGATAAGAAGTGTTGTGATTCGCTCAAGGCACCTGTAGGTCAGACTAAATTAAATTGTCTTAGCCCGGGAGTGGTCGAACGTGCAAACAGTCACAAAAAGTAGAAAGCTGGAAAAAAAATTTAAAACGTTAAAAATCCTTCAACTGAGTGAAAAACCACGTGGTCGGATCTGTACCGGCCAAACCTCCACTATTTATTGGTTGTTGTACAGGACTTTGTTGAAGAACTCGAGGGCGACAAACCGTCTCTCGTTACAATTTAAGTCAGAGAGAGCTACTAGGAGGGGGGGTGACATGCCACCACTCGCGAGGCTTAGTATTTAAATTGCTGCCATTGGGAGCTTCACGCACTGGATGCTCTGGAGTCGTTGACTATTGCTTGGAGGCGAACGCTGCTTGCTGGCGGAGAGCATGTGGAGCGCTTACTGGCGGAAAGCGCGTAGAGCGCTTACTGGCGGAGAGCGCGTTGTGTGCTTGCAGGAGGAGAGCGCTTGGAGTGCTTGCTGGAGGAGAGCGCACAAAGAGCTTGCTAGAGAAGAGCGCGCGGAGCACTGGCTGGAGGAGAGCTCGCAGAGCGCTTGCTCGAAGAGAGAGCGTGTAGTGCTTGTTAGAGGAGAGCGCGTGTAGCGCTCGCTGGAGCAGAGGGCGCAGAACGCTTGTTGGAGGAGAGCACGTGTAGCGCTTGCTAGAGGAGAGCGCGCATAAGAGTGCGCAAGAAAGAGACGTGCGCAGGAGCGCACACGGAATAGATTTGTGCAAGAGTATGCAAGGAAGGAATGGGCGCAGGAGCGCGCGCAAGGAAGAGACGCTCGCAGGAGCGCGCAAAGAGGCGAAGCACGAGGGCTCGCAAGGAAGAGGAGTGCGCAGGAGCGCGCAAGGAAGAGGCGCGCACGAGAGCGCGCAAGGAAGAGACGCGCATGGGAGCACGCCAGGAGGCAAAGCGCGTGAGGGCGCGCGACGAAGAGGTGTGCGCATGAGCGCACAAGGAAGAGGCGCGCACGAGAGCGTGCAAGAAGAGACGCGCATGGGAGCACGCCAGGAGGCAGAGCGCGTGAGGGCGCGCGACGAAGAGGTGTGCGCATGAGCGCACAAGGAAGAGGCGTGCACGGAAACACGCTAGGAGGAGCCGCGAGCGGGAGTGCTCTAAGAAGAGGAAAGGAGGAGAGAGAAATCCGTAGGAGGAGGAGAAGAGAGAGAAAATCCGTAGGAGGATTTTTTGGCGGAGGAAAGAATGAAAATGAAGAGTAATGAGCCCTATTTATAGATTTTAGGAAGGACGATCTGATAATTTCCCCTCATAAATACCGAACGGACGAATAAGAATGCTCCGTTCAGAGCACGCAGATCACCATTTTTATGTAAATGACAATTTTGCCCTCCGGACAGTCCGAGCCTAACCGGAAAAATAACCGCTCGCCCGGAGGGAGGAAGGGCTGTCCGGCGATTCCGTCCTCATGTTGGGCGGTCAATCGAAGGCCGACGGGGGACGGCCGACGACGGTTGGTCACAGAATCCAACCGACGAGCGCTGGTGGAGGCCGGGTGCTAGGAAGGCTGAGCGGCTATGAGATCTCTCGGACGGGGGGAGGCCGAGCGGAGACCAAACGGCTTTGATCCAGGCTGCTTGGAGAGAAATCCAATAGCGTTACCTCTGAAGCCCAGAACTCAAACTTGCCATGTCGAATGTTTGAACTGGATGGTTGAAATTCATCCCCAAACATCTTCATATCTGAATAGTATTTTTAATAAAATGTAAATTTATTGATGGCAGGGAGAACGCTTGTTCCGAAGCCTGAGAAAGCAGAGTGGGCTGTGGTTAACTGTGGATTCGATGGGAGGAAGAAGGTGTTCTTCATAGGGGGATCTCAGTTTTCGTATGTCAGAGGTGTTTCTGGGGAGAAAATTTTCTGTGCGGGTAACACATGAGAGATCGGTGGGGAATATTTTTTTAGTTCAAAAATACAACTTGATTTTCATTGATTGTCAAAATGGACTGTATTTTAGTTCAAAAAATGGACTGAATTTTTAGTTCAAAAAAGACCTTTTTACAGTTGTATTTTCACCCCAAAATAGTCATATGAGTACTTAAAATGAGCATAAAGATACATAAATCAAAATTTCGTGACTTATATTGTAAAAAAAATAAAAATCATAGGAGGATTTTGCATTTCCCCCACGGTCCTCCCCGTGGGGGTACTGCACAAAAAATTTGTCGTTCCTCGGAGGCGTACAGTAATCCTCTATTCCCTGTCCTGGCGGCGACCAGAAGGTGGGGGCTTGTGGTTCTCCTGCAGCCTGCGGGTGTTGTGCAGCGGCACTCGGTCCGAGCGGATGAGGGCTGTTGTGTGGCTAGTGGGCGGCGCGGCTGTTGCCGCGGCGGTGACGGCGGTTGTTGCGGCGGTTGCCGCAACGGCGATGGAGGCGGTCGCCGCGACGGTTACACCTCGGGTGGTTATGCCATTAGCGGCGGCGACAGGGATAACCGCACCCCATGTGTGGGGTGCGGCTAGCCCTTCTAAGGGGACCCATCATATGCCCCCAAGTCTCCGCGTCTCAGAGTCGAAGTGCATAAAACGCGGGGACTTTCGCTTGTAGGCTGGTTGCGCGCGGCATTTTGCGGTGGTGTTTACAGGACTAAACACCTAGGAGGTGGAAAAGGTGTATTGTGTAAGGGGCGCTTTGCGCGCTTGAAGTGGCAAGCATAATTGGTGCAACGTTTGTGAGGCGTGTGCTATGCGTAATGTAAACGTGATGTAATGAGCACTGTGCGTGCAAGGCGCAATGTGCGCGCAATGTGTGCGGTGTATGCGATGTGCACGCTGGGTGCAATGTGCACTGTGGCGTGCAAGGAGAAAAGTGTGCGACATGCGCTATGTGCGTGCGGGGCGTAATGTGCGATGTGTGCGCAGATCGCAATTTGCACTGAACGGTATGAGATACCTGCAAGATTGAAGGTGAAGATTCACACGGTTGCGGAGGTGCGTTGTTGCGGCGTAGCCGAATCTGGTGTTGGAGATCCCTCCGAAAATGAATGTATTGAGTCTCCCGAGGAGGGACAGACTCCAGCTTTTTTGTATCTTGCTTTGATATTATTTGTACTGTCTTGATGGTGTATTTGTGATTGGATTTTGCATCCTTTGTTGTAGCTGCTCTGTGCGTCTTGCCTCTCTTTTGCTCTATTATGGTTTTGAGCTCTTCCAGAGAAGTTTGTAACGTTGGCTCTGCTATCTTTGAGCAGGCAACTTTGAGGCACTACTTTGAGGGTGTTTATTGGAGGACGAGACTAAGACGATATCAAAACCTACTGCAAGGGCGAAGGGAGGACGCTTCAAGTCGGGCAGTGAGAGGTTGGGTTCACTGAGCTGAGGATATTGGCAGATATAGGTACAATACTTCTCCAGGAATTGACTTTGATAGAAGCGGAGGCGAGGCTACGTATTGCTTGAGGGAGTCGAAGGCTGCTTGACATTCATCTGCCCACTAAAACCCTGCATTATGAGCTCCCCGAAGAATCTTAAAAAATGGGAGATATTTGTCGTCGGTCCGTGCCAAAAATCACGAGAGTACGATAATTCTCCCATTCAGACGCTGTACTTTCTTTATAAAGCGTGGGGGTGACATGTCTTTTATTGCTTTGATTTTTTGGGGGTTTGCCTCAATCCCCCGATGGGTCACCATGAACCCCAAAAACTTCCCCGATGTAACATCAAATGCACACTTGCTCAGATTGAGCCTCATTCCATATCGGCGAAGGAGCTCAAAACACCTCTCTGGGTCCTTAGGATAGTCACTTCGGTGGATACTTTTGACTAACATGTCATCTACATATGTTTTCATTGTCATTCCGATGAGACTCTTGAACACCTTGTTCATCAGTCGCACGCACGATCCCCACTAACATAATGAGATCATGGGTTTGACTGCCGCACGCACGATCCCCACTAACATAATGAGATCATGGGTTTGACTGCCGCACGCGCAATTGCCGCCCGTGATCCCGTGCGCACGGGATCCCATTACTATCAACCAGCTGGGGTCGGCCAGAGGGCCGACCCCTCTCTCCCTCTCCGCCGAACGGTCGGCCCAAGCCGACTAGGCTTTTGCAGGCGAGGAGGCCGCACCCCGCGGCCTCTCCTCCGCGGCTATGTGGCTCGGCCGCCTCGCCGGTCGCCCGGACCGGCGGGGGTAACCCCTCCCGCGACCGTTGTTGTGGCCGTAGGAGGTCACAATTTGCTCCTGGCCGCGCCCCGCCCTTTGGCCGGGCGCGCTTGGCTGAGTGCGCCCAACGCTTGTCGGCTTCAGGCGGCCGCACCTTGCAGTCGATCAGTGCCGACCTCTCGGCTGGTGTCGGCCTTGCGGCCTGCGACCGACACAAGAGCCGCATCCGGCGCGCCGATCGGGTGCTCCCGGCCACCCGGCCGGCTGTGCCCGAGCGTGCCCAACCGGCCGTGCCCGGCCCCCGCCGGCCGTGCCCGGCCCCCGCCGGCCGGGTGCTCCCGATCCGCCGCGCCCGACCCGCGCCGGGGGCCGATGGCCGACGATGGGGTCGGCTACCCGTAGAGTAGCGGCTGGCCGCCGCCCTCACCCTCCGCCTCTCTTTGTCATCTGATCGGACCCACCACGATCGCGACTGTCTGTTGCGGGGGTAACCGCCCGCAAAACTTCCATCGTTAGTGGGGGGATGTTATATTCTTAGTGGCGGCTTGCGTTTAGTAAATATTACATGATTTATATTCTCCCAAAACTACGCTTAAAATAATAATATTTGTGGTTACGGTGTCAGGATAGCCGCATAACCAGTGTAACCACCTCCTGAAGGCTATAAAAGGAGTCTCAGACCTCCTCATTTCTCACATTTTCCCTCCGTGCCTTCTTCTTCCCCGAGTCAGAGCTCTGCTGGAATCCCACTATGAGTCACTGCCTCTCCACAAAAATTCTCCTTCGAGCCTCAGTCTCTCCACCAGAATTTTCCTACAAGACATCGCCTCTCCATCAGGTATTCGTCCAAGTCCTCCGCAGAAAGCGAGTCTCTTCAACCGTCTAGAGAATCCTCTTCGCACACTTCGCCAACATCATACCGCCCGTTCCGCCGCCATGTTCAGCATTCGCGCGGTACCCAGGAGAGCTTGCTCCGCCAATAGATGTTAATTTCAAGCTCATCGAGTACGTGTATACCCTCTCTCACCCCTAAATTATAACGAGGAGTGGCATGTCGCCCTCGATTCTATAACAAGATTTGTAACTCAAAGCGCATGTGAAGTTTGACCGGCACAGATCCGATCACGTGATTTTTTTTACCCCATTGAGGGGGTTTTCCACGTAAAAATCGCCATGTGCATTTGTTTTCTCACTCTATGATTATTTGCATGTTCAACCACTCCCGGGCAAAGAAGGTCCAACCTAGTCAGGTTTAGAAGCGCCGAGTTTGACCACAACAAGAAGGATCAAACCACTATTGAATTTATAAGATAGGTTCTAAGACTCTTTCAAAAGTTGCAGAAAGAGATATAATCAGTTAAGTTATTCTTCTCTAATAGATTCCCAAGGACCTAGGCTCTGTTTGGGACAGCTTTTGATGATGAATAATCTCTATTCAAAACGGAAAAGCTGTTTTTCAGGTGTTTGTTTGTGCAGCTTATAGAAAATCACTTATTTTAAAATTGATGATAATCCGATTTTTCATAAGCTATCCAGGTCCAGCTTATGGATTCTCATAAGCGCTTATCTCTTAAGAAAACTCAAAGTTGATTTTTTTGCCCGGACGTGATTTTTTCGGCCGGGCGCAATTTTTCCGCCCGGGCGTGATTTTTCCGTCCGGGCGCGAATTTTCCGCCCGGGCGCGAATTTTCCTCCCGGGCGCGATTTTTCCGCCCGGGCGCGATTTTTCCGCCCGGGCGCGATTTTTCCGCCCGGGCGCGATTTTTCCGCCCGGGCGCGATTTTTACGTCCCGGGCGCGATTTTTCCGCCCGGGCGCGATTTTTCCGCCCGGGCGCGAATTTTCCGTCCCGGGCGCGAATTTTCCGCCCGGGCGCGAATTTTCCCCCCCGGGCGCGAATTTTCCCCCCCGGGCGCGATTTTTCCCCCCCGGGCGATTTTTCCGCCCGGGAGCGATTTTTCCGCCCGGGCGCGATTTTTCCGCCCGGGCGCGATTTTTACGTCCCGGGCGCGATTTTTCCGCCCGGGCGCGATTTTTCCGTCCCGGGCGCGATTTTGCCGCCCGGGCGCGATTTTTCCGTCCCGGGCGCGATTTTTCCGCCCGGGCGCGATTTTTCCGCCCGGGCGCGATTTTTCCGCCCGGGCGCGAATTTTCCGCCCGGGCGCGAATTTTCCGCCCGGGCGCGAATTTTCTGTCCCGAGCGCGAATTTTCCGCCCGGGCGCGATTTTTCCGCCCGGGCGCGATTTTTCTGCCCGGGCGCGATTTTTCCGCCCGGGCGCGATTTTTCCACCCGGGCGCGATTTTTCCGCCGGGAAGCGATTTTTCCGCCCGAAAGCGATTTTTTCGCCCAGTCGTGACGAGAAGAGATTTTTTCTCTCGGACGCGTATTTTTTTGCCCGGGCGTGTTTTTTTTCGCCCGGGCATGATTATTTCATCCGGGAGTATTTTTTCTTTTTTGTCCAGGCGAAAAAATTGCATCAGGGTGAAAAAATTGTGTTGGGGAAAAAATCGCGCCTGTGAGAAAAAATTGAGTCCGGGACAAAAACGCGGTCGGTTGAAAAAATCGCGCCATGGCGAAAAAAACCGTGATCGGGCGGAAAAAAAACACGCTCGAGCGAAAAAAAAACGCGATGGAGCGAAAAAACACGCCCGGGCAAAAAAATCGCGGTTGTGCGAAAAGATCGCGCGCAGCGGGAAAAAAAATGCGCTCTGTTGAATAAAATCGGGCGAGCGAAAAAACGTGATCGAGCGAAAAAATGCGACCTGGCAAAAAAATCACGCCCGAGCAAACAAATCGCGCCCGGGCGAAAAAAAATCACGTCTGGGTGAAAAAAAATCGAGCTTGGGCGAAAACAATCTTGACCGGACGAAAAAAATCTTGATGAGCGAAAAAACACGCCCGAGCAAAAAACCGCCCACAGGCAAAAAAATCGTGCACTTTGAAAAAAAACACGTCCAAACAAACAGACCCTTATGAATAAATGAGAAATTTATATAAGCACTTATGACCAAACTATCCAAACAGTCGACTGCTTATTCATCATTGATTTTATAAAATCTCTATACAAACATCAATTTTCAATTAGCGGCTTATTCATCATCATAAGTTGTCCCAAACAGAGCCCTAGACTCTTTTGTCAGCACCAAATAGATTATTTTATAGTGGAGAGAACTTGTTATCGATTTCTCTTGAGAGATCATATTCAATGGGCAAAAGGTTGAATCTTTTGAGGAATTACATTAGATGAAGCTTCTTATGATTTCTTCTTGATGAACAAATTTTGAATCATGAATGTTGCCATTTTGCAGCATGAATGTTGGGCGCCAACCCAACATTTAATACTGGATTGTCCGCCTCACATTTAAGCTCTGTTTGGGGGGACTTATTTTCACCGGTCAAGCGGTTACGACCGCATGAACCAGATCTTAATTAAGGTATGGTTCATGCAATCGTAATCGCTTGACCGGTGAAAATAAGTCTCCCCAAACGGAACCTTAAATGTTAGGCTGGCCTCTCAGCATTTAAGGAGGCCTCTAGGCGGGGCCCGAGCCTCGGCCAAAATGCCTGACAGAAGTCTTCCAGACACTTGCCCATTTAGGCTCGGGCCATAAATTTGAAAAAAAATCCTAATAAATCATTTAAAAATATTACAAACTTTGGATATTAAATAATCCATTTTATCTCATTTTAATAAAAAAGGAATATTCATAAAATAAAATTCATACAAATTAGCAAATATACTCTAAATTTTAAAATAAATGTCAAGTTTACAACAATTACATGAAGCAGAGACATTATTATTAAGGTGAAATACCATTTAAGAGCTTATTTCTAATAAAAATTTTTAATACATCATTATAAAATTTGAGGATGTCACATGATTCACTTTTAGAAAGATATTGCCGCATTGCGCGCAATGCACGCCACGACACAATGCGCATGTTACGCGGCCCCACTCGTTGGCCATGCGACACAATGCGCAAGTTATAATAATAATAATTATTATATATAGTATATATACTACATTCATTATTAATTCAGTTAAATTTATTTATAAATTATCATCTACCCACTTTCCTTCAAAGTGAAAGTCAGACATTCAAATCCTTAGCAAAATAAATACATAAAAATAAATTGCAAAAGGGCTGGATATTCTCCGAAAAATTGATCGACATTGCGGCAGCTTAATAGCATTCAGGTGAACCGTGCCACGGTCGCTCTCCGTGATTCGTACGAATTTCTAATCGCGTCCCAGAAAGCAGGAATGGCATCACTATCTGGTATCTCCTTGAATGATGGAAGATAGTTCAGGTCCACAATAACATGGTCTCTGCTGCATTCTTGAATCTGTATGTTGTGAATGTGCTCAGCAAAGGAATTTAATAAAAAGACTTGTTCATTGCTAAAAACATAAACAGCAGAGCGAAAATATCACTCACAACAACATCGAATCCGAAGATAGTAAGTCCGAGGGATTTTCTAAGACATTTTGCGGCATGGTTGACCAGCTCCAAGTCAACGGAACGTTTACTATCTTTTAAACCAGCCGAAGTTTGACCTTGTTGAGAAACTGGGAGAGATTTCAAGCTTCATTTGTCGGAAAATTCGGCTTGGCTTGTTAGTATGACTCTTTCTGAGAGTTGGCTGAAAAGAAAAAGGCGAAAATAGATACCTGTTGAAGAGGATTGGGAAAGAACCGGAAGTTTCGGAGAGAGAAGACAGATGATCGGCATTCGGCATTGACTTCTTGATAGTGTGAAAAACTCTCTCCCCTAAGACGTAAAACTTGAAGAGCGACGATCCGTGATCCACGTACTCCTGCATAGCCGGGACAGGGAATTCCATTTGTCAGAATTTAAGAATCTAATATTAAACCAATTTCTGGGCCTGAAAACCTTCCTGAAAACGAACAGAAGAATTGAGTTTTGACAGAAAACTAAAACCTTCCATTTTTTGATTTTCCGCCAAAACCAATTCCTATCAAACAAAACCCGCGAAACGAACAGGACCTAAAAGCATATTCATAAAGATATTTGCTTGATTTGCAATTTAAAATAAGTGAATAGTTACAAATGTCTTCCTAAAATCAAAAGCATTTACTCTTAAATACATTATTTCCTTGATCTACTGATGGGATCAACCGAGGATCCAAAGAAAACTAACATTTAACCTCAAAAAGTTAACAAATCTTGTATACATATTTCAATTACAAATTGAAATATTTTCAGTACAAGAGAAAATGTGTCTGCCATAGGGACAACAACACTCAAGCCTTTATCCCACTATAGTGGGGTCCCGGCTATATGGATTCTTTGTCGCCATTGTGCCCTATCGTGTCATAATCTCACTAATGCCTAAGTACATCATGTCTTTCCTTATAATTTCATTTCAAGTCTTTATTGCTCTACCCCTCCCCCATTTAATATGTCTAATGACTAGACTCTCCCAACGCCTAACAGGTGCCCCTAATGGTCTCCTTTGTACGTATCCAAACCATCTTAGTCGAGCTTCTCGCATCTTCTCTGCAATTGGTGCTACTCTTGTCTTATCCCTGATACATTCCTTCCTAATTCTATCCAGTCTCGGGTGTCCACACATCCATCTAAGCATTCTCATCTCCGCAACTCCCATTTTTGCTCATGTACACAATTCACTGCCCAACACTCAGAACCATGAAGCATCGTTGGTCTGCCATAGGGAAAAAGATAACAAAATGATTGGGGATATATCAATTGTAAAAAAATAACAAAAACTTGAATTGAATCATACTAGTCTATACTTTGTGTTGAAAGTGGGCCCACCGACCATAAAAAGGTCAAGACCAGCCATATAAAGGTCTAGACTTGGGCCCACAGCTGGACTGCAGTTCGTACACCATAACCCGCTCTCTGCCTGGGATATAAACCGTGCGGTGGGTTGTTGAGGCCTGGAATCGAAACAAGGACCTTCATTATGAGGGTGTTAACAACCCACCGCACGGTTTATATCCCAAGGCGGAGAGTGGGTTGGGGGCCACGGACTGCAGTCTGGCTGTGAGCCCAGGTCTTGACCATTATATGGTCGGCCTTAACCTTTTTATAGTCGGTGGGCCCACTTTCAACACTAAGGCATATTACTCTTTTCTGTACTAGGTAGTTTTATTTTAAAATTATTATTTTTCAACAGGAATCCTTTAATCCAATTTGGAAGGATAATATCCTCATAATTATCCATGATTGTTTTCGTCTCTTAGATAACTACTTGATGAAAATAAAGAGGAGAACGCTAGATACCACCAGAAGGATTTAACTTTCGCTAATAGATACCGGTATTCCCGCGAATGGTTTAATAGGCGATTTTTTCTATGGCTCCTATTCCGTGTTGAGTTCATCTCTGTAATAATGTAATTATCAAAAATCAAGCAAGATATATCTAACAACAAATTGTAAATTTCAGTTTAATTTTTCATCTAGGCTTCGTTTGGGAGGACTTATTTTCACTGGTCAAGCGGTTACGACCGCATGAACCGGATCTTAAATAAGCTCCGGTTCATGCGGTCGTAACTGTCACAACCCGTCTCGACGGAAGCCAGAGTGCGCTTTGGGCGGGCCGTGATGCCACAGGCATGGGCGGAAGGAACTATGCCTGCTAAGGCGGATGCGGTGATACTGAAAATAGTTTAAAAATAGTAATTTTGTTTGAACAATTTATAGAGTTAAAATAGTAATTTTGTACGAACAATTTATTGAGTATAAATGTATGGAAGCACTTAAAGTTTTTAAAACATGGAGAATTAATGCACATGTATTTTCTTGTAAAATTTAATGCTACATACAGTGCTGAAACAAAAGTAATGCAATAATAACAGTAGTGGAAATGTTATAGTTAAGATGATCTAATACATCAAAAATATCCTATGAGTTGTCCATGATACTTTAGAAAATGTCTTACTATAACTATTACATGATAGACATACAGTAAAGGGATCGTAGAACCTGATGCAAACAACTATAAATGAAAAACTTCTGAGCAAAGCTGAAGCTGAACGAGAAGTAACTCAGGGAGCAGGCGGCGCAGTCACGAACCCTAAGACAATTTCAAGACAGAAGGAAAATGCCTTAGAACTTAGAATTTAAACACGAGCAAATTAATTATTTTAAAATGAGAGCAAAAACAACAGACATAGCCGAGTACTGATATATCTTGTACAAAGCTACCAAACATACCAAGAATCAGGCCACAACAGACATATCTGAAATATTAGCCTACTCCGGAGTATAGCCTAAAATTTATATATGTAATATGTTGTAAGTCGTGTCGATGAAGTGTGTACGTACTATAGCGGGCGCACATGGCTCACGATCAGATCTGAGTGCAAGTCTTATCGGAAAAGTAATCCTGCTTGTCGTGACCATGCCAGCAGACAGATGCCCAGTTAGACGTTACAATCCAAGAATTTCGCTTACAACTACGGATTTGCCTTAAAATTTCGTACTTAGGTGATTGCCTATCATATTTTGTTATGCCAACATTTTTAGAGTTCAGAATTTTGTAAAAAGAAAATTATTTGTAAAAGAGCAAGTAATCAGATTAAATCTAAAGTTTTGCAAGTGAGAGGGGGTTCTCTCCTTGCCTTAAAGTGATGTCGAAAAAAATGCTCGCGGCGGCCAAGTGGCGCAAGCGAGGTTAAAATCTCTAGCTACACCCGTTCGATATGAAAAATGCATTCCAAAACACATTTTTATGTCATCATATGCGTTTGATAATCGCTCCACACAAATGAAAGGAGTTTAGGAATTTACCTCCCTCGAGAGTGAGGGGAGAAGAGACTACCGCGAGGGATCGGGAGTTTTGGCGGCGTTTGGAGGCGAAAATCCCAAACTTGGCGCGATTCTACCACCTAAGCCCAACGAGCGGCATCGGAAATGCAAACATAACTGAAATTAGTTGACTTTACGACAAATCCAAGGGGGGATCGACAAAATTACGCCAATCGGAGGGCGGAAATCCTCCCAAAAAATTAGTGCAAACGAAAGATGAAGGATTGATGAAATTCCTTACCCAAGGAGTCCAGATTTGGGCTCAGAAATCCACGAAGAGGGGTTTCGAGCGAAACCCTAGGAGTCCCTCACGAAATCCACCGGCCGGAACGAGGAGTTAGCGTTGTCGGAGAAGGATCGCTGCCCTTGCCCTCACTGGTCAGAGAAGGAAAAGAGGAGGCAGCTGGAGGCCCTGGGAGGAGATTGCCGGTTCCCTGGAGGAGGTCTACCGTGCTTAACGATGTCGTCGGCCAAAGGGAAGGCCGGAGACCGCAGGGGAATCAAGAGGAGGCGGTGCCGGGGGCTACATGAGGAGGAGGAGGAATCGTCCCGTCGGGGCGCAGGAGACGCTGGCGGAAGAAAATCGAGGTCGTCGGGACGCAGGAAGCGAAGTCGGGATCAGGAAGGGTTGCGGGATTTTCCTTGCGGGTTGCGGGATTTTAAATCGGGAGGGGGGGTGGGGGGGTGGGGTAGGTTAAGACCTATTAAGTCTTTGTATATATTATTTTTTATTTTATTATTATTATTATACGGGTTTGTTACATTCTCCCCTACTTAGGAAGTTTCGTCCCGAAACTTGCATGAGAATTATCTGAATGGAACCATAACAACGAGTTTTAGACGACATACACTTTAAACAGAAGTTTGCAGATTAACGCATGAAAGTTAACCATGAAAGAAAAGGAAATCGGACTTAGAGACGTACCAAGAATCAAGAGAAGAGTTGCGGATACTTGCTGCGCATGTCAGACTCGAGTTCCCAAGTGTACTCCTCAGACTTGCCAAGCACCCAAAGTACCTTTACCATCGGAATGGTTCTCTTGCGAAGCTTGCGTTCTTGAAATTCGACGATCTTCGAAGGCTCAATATGATAAGACAGATTGGCTTCAGGGATCACTGGAACTTCTTCAAGAATACGATTAGGATTGTGGATGTATTTCTGAAGCTGACTGACATGAAAGACGTCATGGACGCCGGCCAAAGAAATAGGTAGATCCAGACGATAGACAGATCCTCCAACACGCTCTGAGATGACAAACGATCCCACGAACCTCGGGCTGAGCTTATGATGGCGACCGAACCGTTTCACCCCAGGAGTAAGAGAAACCTTCAGAAACACTTGATCACCAACAACAAACTATAACGGACGGCGGCGCTGATTTGCATAATTTCTTTGTCCCTTGAAGGCACAACTGAGCTGAAGACGAGTCTTCTTGGTAGCTTCTTCCATTTCCTGAAGTAACTCAGGACCCAAAATCATCTTTTCACCGACTTCTGACCAGTAGAGCGGGGTCCTACAGCGACGCCCGTACAGTGCTTCGAAGGGGGCCATCTTGAGGCTCTCTTGATAGTTGTTGTTGTAGGCGAATTCAACCAAGGGTAGATGCTCATCCCAAGCTCCCTTGTAATCCAGAATATAGCACCGAAGCATGTCTTCAAGAATCTGATTGACCCTCTCGGTCTGGCCATCAGTTGTCGGGTGATAAGCGGTGCTCAGGTTAAGATCAGTGCCCAAAGCTTGCTGAAATCCTTTCCAGAAGTGCGATACAAATCTCGAGTCACGGTCAGAAATAATCCGTAGAGGAATCCCATGGAGCCTAACAATCTCAAAAACATAAATCCGGGTCATCTTCTCGGTGAAATGACCCTCCTTGTATGGGATGAAGTGAGCCACTTTAGTAAGACGATCTACTATGACCCAAATCGCATCATGCCCTCTCGGAGTGCGGGGCAAACTCATAATGGAGTCCATAGAGATATCTTCCCACTTCCATTCGGGAATAGGCAGGGGTTGCAAAAGTCCACTAGGACGCTGACGCTGAGCTTTTACCTTCTGGCACATCAGACATCGAGAGATGAAGCGTGCAATATAGTTCTTCATGCCAGGCCACCACATGATCTGCTTCAGGTCATGATACATCTTATTGTTGTCAGGATGACCAGATGCGCGGGACTCGTGAGCTTCCCGACAAATACTATCCAGCAACTCAGGGACATCGGGAACACATAGGCGACTTCGGAAACGTAAAACATCGTCAGAGATAGAGAAATCTGGGAGAGTACCAAGTTCGACCTGTCGGCGAATGCGCTGGAGTGCAGGGTTAGATGGCTGCAGATCCTTTACCTATTCTACCCATAACGGATCAGAGACTCCTCCTTGACCTCCAGGTGAGAAGGATATGTCCATCCGCTCGAGGTCATCAATCAGGGCCGCGAGAGAAGCTGACATGGGTGCACAGGCGGCAACTGAAGCCTGACGACTCAAAGCATCCGCTACTGAATTGGCTTTCCCGGGCACATAAGTGAGCTGCAGGTCATAATCTGCTATGAATTCAAGCCATCGCCTTTGACGAAGATTAAGATCTTTCTGAACAAAAATATACTTCAAACTCTGATGGTCAGTGAAGAAGTGACACTTCACGCCATAGAGGTAGTGGCGCCAAAGCTTCAAAGCAAACACTACTGCAGCGAACTCCAGATCATGAGTGGGGTAGTTGCGTTCATGGATCTTCAACTGCCTCGACCCATAAGCAATAACACGATCCTCTTGCATCAGGACACAGCCCAAGCCCACTCCGGAAGCATCGGTATAAACTGAAAAGTCCAACCCTTCTGAAGGAAGAGCTAAAACTGGTGCTGAACACAAACGTTGCTTCAAATCAGAAAAGGCCTGCTCACACTGATCTGACCACTCAAATCTAGCATGTTTTTGAGTTAGTCGTGTCAGGGGGGCATCAAGAGAGGAGAAATTCTTGACGAAACGCCAGTAATAGCCCGCCAAACCAAGGAAACTGCGAATCTCAGTAGGGGTAGAAGGTTGCTTCCAGTCCATAACAGCGGAGACCTTGGCAGGATCAACGGAAAGTCCATCGCCGAAAATGACATGCCCCAGAAAGGCAAAACGATCTAGCCAGAACTCACATTTCGCCAATTTGGCATAGAGCTGATGTTGACGAAGAGTGGAGAGAGAAGTCTAAGATGGGTTGCATGTTCCTCACGAGTCTTGGAGTAGACCAAGATATCATCAATAAAAAACAATGATGAACTTATCCAGGTAGTCGCGGAAGACACGGTTCATCATATCCATGAAAGCAGAAGGGGCGTTAGTCAACCCGAAAGACATTACCAAGAATTCAAAATGCCCATACCGAGTCCGGAAGGCTGTTCTGGGAATGTCGGATTCCTTGATCTTCAGTTGGTGGTACCCCGACCTGAGATCTATCTTGGAAAAGACGGTACTGCCTTTGAGCTGGTCAAATAGGTCATCCACACGCGGGAGGGGGTACTTATTCTTGATGGTTACCTTGTTCAGGTCCCGGTAGTCGATGCACAATCTCATGGATCCGTCTTTCTTTTTAACGAAGAGAACAAGGGCTCCCCAAGGAGAAGAGCTGGGACGAATGTACCCATGCTCAAGCAACTCATCCAATTGCGATCTAAACTCCTCCAGTTCTCGGGGTGCCATACGGTATGGAGCTTTTGATATGGGGCGCGTTCCAGGCTCTATATCGATGGAGAACTCTACTTCACGATCATGCGACATTCCAGGCAACTCGGCGGGGAACACATCAAAAAATTCGGAAACAAGCGGGATAGACTCGAGTGGAGGTATGGCAGCTTCGGAATGTGAGGCATAAACAAAGCAAGCAAAACATCCCTGACTAAGAAGTCGAGAGGCGCGCATAGCAGAAATTACCTGCAGGTGGCTGCGGGTGGTCTGAACATGAACGCTGTAATCTTTGTCATCGATTCTGAGATTAACCCTCTTTGCCACACAGTCCAATTTTGCTTGATACGCGACCAGCCAGTTCATACCCAAGATTAAGTCGAATTCTGTCATGTCAAAGACTATGAGATCGGCGACGACTTGCAGTTCACCGAGCAGTATCAGACAATTGAGAATGCCTCTAGTAGATAAGTACAAATGACCGGGCACAGAAATCTCGAAAGGGACATCAAGTGGCGAAGTAGGCCAACTATGGAGATCCACGATATGACGTGCTATAAAAGAGTGAGATGCTCCAGAATCGAATAGGATTCGCATTCACTTGTTTTTCACCCTAAAACTCCCTAGAAATGAACATTACAAGTTCATTCAAGATCTTTTGACATTAAGGCAGATACTGAAAAGGTGCAGAAAATTTTAAAAATTCATATAAAACATACCAGAGATGACGGAGGTAGACGCGAGCGCCTCGCCCTGAGTGGTGACGTTCAGCACAGCCTTGCCCTTATCTGGGGCACCAAAAATAGCCTGCAAGGGCTGAGCGGGGATCAGGCTTTCCTTCACGGGGCAATCTTTAATCTGATGTCCAAACTGCCCACATCTGAAGCAAGTATTCTGCTTGCGGCAGCAATCATTCACCAAGTGGCCCGATTTCTTGCAGTAGGTACAGACGGAGGAGGCAGAGGCAAGCGTAACTTGGGGCTGTTGGGCGGGCACAACCATCTTTTGCTTCTTCAGAAGATATCGACAGACTAGGACGGTATGGCCAACTTTGTGGCAGTAGGCACACACCTCCTGAGACTTGGGACCTTACTCCTGAGGTGGAGCACTCTTGCGTTTGTGGTCACGTACAACGACATTGCTCGTACCATGCTGAACTTTCTTGGCAATGTGATCCATCTCAATAGCTTCAACCTTCAAGGCAGCTCCAACAGTCTCGGCGTAGGTGGTGGCACCGTGGGCTACCACATGCTGGCGGAAATCGTGTCGGAGGCCCTTCACGAAGCGGCTGATCTTCTTGGATTCTTCGGGCACGAACTCTGCGGCAAGGAGAGATAGACGAGAGAACTCTATCTCATATTCAATTACGGTTCTGCCAGGCTGCTGAAGGGACAGGAACCTCTCAGCTAACTTGTCTCGCTCCACGGACGAAAGAAACTTTTCCATGAGCGCATTCTTGAACTGCTCCCAGGTCATAACGGAAGAATTGGGGAGACTGCGGCGCTGAAGCCACCAGGTGTATGCATCCTCGGTCAGCTGGTAGGCCGCAAGATGAACCTTGTGTGCCTCAGGAACACCGACATACTCGAAGTGCTTTTCCATCTGGGATAGCCACTCTGAGATGACGAAGAAATCACGACCATCATTAAAGGACGGCGGATTCAGCCTCTTGAACATCAGCGTATCTGCCATTGCTACAGGAGGAGCAGCCAGACCTGTCATGAGCGGGACCGCAAGGGTGTCAGTAAGCAAGCCAGTTCCTGAACCAGGTGCAAGAGGGGTGGTTCCAAGAGCGGCGGTAGCAGTAACTCCAGCTGTCCCTGCACTGCCAGAATCAGGAGCTGTGTCAGGAGTTTGACGATCTTCCTCTAAGCGAGTGAGACGCTCGAGAATCTGCCTCAACAGCTGGGCAGTGGCGTCTACAGGAGCTGCCCCGACAGGAGGGGTAGCCTTCTTGCGCTGAGATCGCTTAGGGGCCATCTAAGCAGGGACACAAAGGAAACGAGTAAGAAAGACAATTACGTCAATCATAGGATATTAAGGGACAACAAGTTCTAGCATTTTGATATTATCGAATGCATAAATCATATATTAGTTACAGCATTTTCATTGGACAACTCTAGGTGATGGTTAATGACAAGAATTCACATGCAATGTCAAACAATCTACAAATCCATGTGTG
This sequence comes from Platanthera zijinensis, assembly GCA_039513925.1. Classification (NCBI taxonomy): domain Eukaryota; kingdom Viridiplantae; phylum Streptophyta; class Magnoliopsida; order Asparagales; family Orchidaceae; genus Platanthera; species Platanthera zijinensis. Next base: position 61,185,717 of record CM077080.1, read on the forward strand.
TACGATCATCATCTGTTGTTCTTGGCTTAACATTTGTGTAATGAGTTATGTTATGCATGTAATGCAATTATGTCTAAAATGCATTCCTATGAATGTTCATGAATGGATACACATGGCATGTTAAGCGCCCATATCACTAAACATGTTATGCATATTATGATTCTAATATCAATGCACTTGAAAATATTAAACCGCTCATACAATTTAACATTCGCAAGCGATGTATAGCCTAGTGGAAATTCATATGCACAAAAATGTTAAGTTTTCCCATAACCCTTTAACATTCGTGTGCATACTACTCAGGATTATGAGTGAGTGTGTGCGATGTCTCAGCCGCGAACAACAAATAATGACAGACTGAGTGAGATATGATGCATATACATGTATTTACATAATAGAAGTTAAAATATTTGAAAATTTCAAAATACTGCATTTTTAAGAGCTAACCTCCCTCTGATAACAACTGTCACGACCCGTCTCGACGGAAGTAAGAGTGCGCTTCGGGCGGGCCGTGATGCCACATGCATGGGCGGAAAGGAACCATGCCTGCTAAGGAGGATGCGGTGATACTGAAAATAGTTTTAAAAATAATAATTTTGTTTGAACAATTTATTGAGTTAAAAATAGTAATTTTGTACGAACAATTTATTGAGTATAAATGTACGGAAGCACTTAAAGTTTTTAAAACATGGAGAATTAATGCACATGTATTTTCTTGTAAAATTTAATGCTACACATAGTGCTGAAACAAAAGTAATGCAATAATAACAGTAGTGAAAATGTTATAGATAACAAAATGATCTAATACATCAAAAATATCCTAGGAGTTGTCCATGATACAAAAGAAAATGTCTTACTATAACTATTATATGATAGACAGACAGTAAAGGGATCGTAGAACTTGATGCAGACAACTATAAATGAAAAACCTCTGAGCAAAGCTGAAGCTGAACGAGAAATAGCTCAGGGAGCAGGCGGCGCAGTCACGAACCCTAAGGCAATTTCAAGACAGAAGGAAAATGCCTTAGAACTTAGAATTTAAACATGAGCAAATTAATTATTTTAAAATGAGAGCAAAAAACACAGACATAACCGAGTACTGATATATCTTGTACAAAAGCTACCAAACATACAAAGAATCAGGCCAACAGACATATCTGAAATATTAGCCTACTCCGTTGTATAGCCTAAAATTTATATATGTAATATGTTGTAAGTCGTGATCGATGAAGTGTGTACGTACTATAGCGGGCGCACATGGCTCACGATCAGATCTGAGTGCAAGTCTTATCGGAAAAGTAATCATGCTTGCCGTGACCATGTCAGCAGACAGATGCCCAGTTAGACGTTACAATTCAAGGATTTCGCTTACAACTACGGATTTGCCTTAAAATTTCGTACTTAGGTGATTGTCTATCATATTTTGTTATGCCAACATTTTTAGAGTTCAGAATTTTGTAAAAAGGAAATTATTTGTAAAAGAGCAGGTAATCAGATTAAATCTAAAGTTTTGCAATGTGAGAGTGGGTTCTCTACTTGCCTTAAAGTGATGTCGAAAAAAATGCTCGCGACGGCCAAGTGGCAGCAAGCGATGTTAAAAGCTCTAGCTACACCTGTTCGATATGAAAAATGCATTCCAAAACACGTTTTTATGTCATCACATGCGTTTGATAATCGCTCCACACAAATGAAAGGAGTTTAGGAATTTACCTCCCTCGAGAGTGAGGGGAGAAGAGACTATCGCGAGGGATCGAGAGTTTTGGCGGCGTTTGGAGGCGAAAATCCCAAGCTTGGCGCGATTCTACGACCTAAGCCCAACGAGCGGCATCAGAAATGCAAACAGAACTGAAATTAGTTGACTTTACGACAAATCCAAGGGGGGATCCGCGAAATTACGCCAATCGGAGGGCGGAAATCCTCCCAAAAAAATTAGGGCAAACGAAAGATGAGGGATTGATGAAATTCCTTACCCAAGGAGTCTAGATTTGGGCTCAGAAATCCACGAAGAGGGGTTTCGAGTGAAACCCTAGAAGTCCCTCACGAAATCCACCGACCGGAACGAGGAGTTAGCGTTGTCGGAGAAGGATCGCTGCCCTTGCCCTCACTGGTCAGAGAAGGAGAAGAGGAGGCAGCTGGAGGCCCTGGGAGGAGATTGCCGGTTTCCTGGAGGAGGTCTACCGTGCCTAACGATGTCGTCGGCCAAAGGGAAGGCCGGAGACCGCAGGGGAATCCAGAGGAGGCGGCGTCGGGGGCTACAGGAGGAGGAGGAGGAGGAATCGTCCCGTCGGGGCGCAGGAGACGCTGGCGGCAGGAAATCGAGGTCGTCGGGACGCAGGAAGCGGAGTCGGGATCGGGAAGGGTTGCGGGATTTTCCTTGCGGGTTGCGGGATTTTAAACCGGGAGGGGGGGTAGGTTAAGACCTGTTAGGTCTTTGTATATATTATTATTATTATTATTATTATTATAGGGGTTTGTTACAGTAACCGCTTGACCGGTAAAAATAAGTTCCCTCCCAAACGGAGCCCTAGTCATTTCCACAGTACACAGTGAAGAGTTGCGGCTAGGTTGACATTTATTTTATGCATATTTAATGCAACTTCTATCAGAAGTTCTGGAAAATATTTTTGTAACAACTGGATACACATTAGAGATAATTTAACGTATAAATTAAAGTTTAGGCGTAAAAACGTGGGTTTAAATGAAATTTTTTCCATGGAATGATCTACGATCAATTACGACAAGCTGTATGGTTAGAATTCTGTAGAAGCACTAGGAATAAGCAAAATGTAAAGACCAATTTCTTGCGCTATTGGGAGATTCCTCTCATGTGCGCGCGCACACACAAATACTTGTAGTATGAAGTAATAAAATATTTGAGATTGCAAATTCCACATTCTCTACATGGTATCAGAATATCTTGATTCCTCACGCATAACTCTTGACGAATGAGTTCTTTTTCCAGTTTGACCCTCTTTTTTCAGGTACTCGCAGCCTATGCCTCCAGAGCTCGCCAATTTCAAGCCTCGGCATCGTCCCACAATAACCAGCCCCACCCTGCCTTTTATAGGCACACTGATTGTTGCTGTACTCACAGATCTCTATACCTGAGCTTGCCAACCCTGTTCCTGTTGTTGTGCGCGATGTCGGTATCAGCTGGTCTCGCCCCTTTTCTCTTTTGAAGAAACCATTGCCTCTTTGCACACCTAGGTAAGCCGCTTCCTTCTCTGTAGGACTCTCCTGGTTTATCCACAGACCTCTCCTGCCTGCATTAACTGCTCCTTCCAGCTCCATGACTCATTGCTTCTTCAGCCTAACACCGATCTATCTACCTCCATGCTTCCAATACATGTAGCCTTCCTGATTCCAAGCACGCTGGATCCTCGTGTGCCCGAACTCGGGACACACCGCTCACTCCAAGGCGTTGAACTCGCAGACGTTGGCCCTCCATAATTCATTGCTCCTTCCAGCCCATGACTCATTGCTTCTTCAGCCTTACACTGATCTACTGACTTCCCTGCTCCCAATACTCGCAGCCTACTGATTCTGAGCTCGCTGGTTCCTCGCGTGCATGGACTCGGGACTCACCGCTCACTCCAGGCGTCAAATTCGCCGATCTTGGAACTCCAGAACATGCCGACTCAAGATACAACATTCCATTGAGACCCCATGATACGATCTCGAAGAGGAATCCGGCAAGGGGAAGGGCTGGCGGAGGTAAGGGAGAGGAAGGAAGAGGGAACGAGAAAAAAACCTAGGGAGCAACCCTAAATTCCATACATCCAAGTATAATGAATAAGACTACAACACAATCCCTTATAGGCGCGGGGTGCGGATAACATAAAAGCAGTGCAAAAATAAAGAGCACATATAACATAATATAACATAATAAAATGCAAATAAAAAAAATCATGTTGGTGGCACGCCTCGGCCTCTCCTCCACCAGACGGACCGTCATCGTCTTCCTCCGCGTGTGGACTCGCTACAACGTCTCGTCGACATGTACGTGTCTCGTCGGCATGCGTAACCGTAACAATACCGCCGTCTAGAAAAAATGCCTTGTTCCCAAGGCAGTAGTAGCAGGGCTAGCGTCATAATAAATCTTGGGGCAACCACTTAGCTTCGGACTCCAGACGGTAAAACCTAGTAACAAGGACCTACTGCGAGCCATAGTCCCCCTGAAGGTGGTAACGGCGATCAAATAGCTTGGTTGGGCTGTAGGGCGCCAACCAAGCTTGTCAAGGCGACAAGGCGACCAAGGCGTTAAAGGGTGTATCAAGGCGAGGTGACGCCTAGGCGTCGCCTAGGCGACCAAAGCGTTTAACATGCTCAGTAAAGTGTAACTCTCTTTTAAACCACAACATGCAAAATAATTGGAATGGTTATTTTCACTCTCACTCACATGAGGTAACTTGAGCTAAAATCACTCTTCAAATAATCAATAGTTCTCTACATTATCAACAAAATATAATCATTCGACAGTAAATATTGAACACTGTAAATAAATTTCTAAATTTCATACAAAGCATCCACAACCACTACAATGTTAGTGGTCACAAAAATAAGTCAACTATGACATTACAAAATTATACTTAAACAATGTAAAAAATATATGCATTTGAAAAACATGAATGTGAGATAAAAACACACGTGATTATATCTTTGTTAATGATGATGTAAGTTGATTTAAATGAAGGTAAAGGTAACACAAAATCACCCATCTGTAGAATAAAATGAGAAAAAGATGATTTAGTTACTAGTTTGTGAACTAATAAAATTACGATATGACATTATGACGTCATTCAAACAGAAACACAATAACATTCAATGACATGCATTGCTCAAAGTGAAGCACATGTAATATATATTTAACAAACATACAGTCATTAAGAAAAATTATCAAAGCTTGAAAACCAAGGAAAAAGTAAAGCTACAGTAACAGATAAGAAGTCTTCAATATCAAGTTTTCAAAATAATAAGTTAGGCACTTAGGCCAAATTCATCTTCAATATCAAGTTTCAAAATATTAAGTTATCATCTTATTCATTTGAATGTCCCTCCTCCACTGGACCAGTTATGCCAAAATCGTCTTCAATATCATCATCATCATGCACTTCTTCTTCAATCTCTAATGCTGTCTCATCAAATGACTCATCACTTCTAATCCTCTTTGATCTATTTTTATTTTGGAACGATGTAGATGCTCCAAATTCTCCGTCTATCATGCTCCGCGTTAGATCTTCATTTGGATGAATCAAATCATCATCTGGATGGCCAGTCATCCACTCACTTCTCCAATTAATCTCTTCAAGAACCAAAGGATTAAAATTTCTGCAGTTTTCTCTTCTCTCTTGAAATCTTGCTTGAAGACGTCGATTATATTGAATGTAGACAAGATCATTCAATCGTTGATGTTTCCAATCTATTCCTCCGCTTTGAGTGAATCTAAAGAGAGTATAACTTTATTCTTCAAAAAACAAGAGATAATTAAAGTTAGTATAAATTTTTTAAAAAATTAAAGTTACTTACAAACTCAAATGTGCTCCAATTGCGTTCAGAACCTGATGATGAACAACAAAGACTGAGCAATCATATGGCTATTTTGCAATGATCTAGTGCAGAACTTCCATGTCTTTGTCACCATGAAACTGAAAAATTAAAATTTTAAGACATAAATTATTAACATATTAACATGATAACATAAAGTAATTGAATAATATATACTCACTTGGACTTAGTATTTCAAGTCTTGCTACTACATTGTTGAATGCATCACTTATATTATGCCATGATTTTTCCGGATGCATAAGAAGACATTTGAAATATTTACTTTGATTGACAAAGAAAGCTGCAGAATATAGTGGCCGATCCATTTGATTTTCCCAACGGTTTTCAACAATTGTTATGATTTTCTGTCATTCTTTCTCCTTATCCCCAAAATTTTCTTTTATATTCTTTTTCGTCTCTTCCATCGCCATAAATACTTTTGGTAGAGCAGGTCTCTCATCACCATCTACTATCCTTAATAATTGTAGAAGAGGCAATGATGCTCTTAGACAATCTTTCACCACATTCCAAAAATGGCTAGAAAGAACCGTGTCTTCCACATTTTTTCCTGTTTGTGTAGAAGAAACCTTACATTTCACCCAATCATCTGAAACAAATAACTGTCTCAATGGCTCTTGATGCTTTAATATACTCTGTAGTGTCAAAAAAGAAGATGCAAATTTGGTTACTCCAGCTCTTACTAAGTCTGTCCCCTTTGTTTTTCCTCGCATGGCATCAAGAATGCGAGCATGTCTATAAATAAAGCTTGTCATTTTCATTGCTTTGTTGATGACATTCTTGAATGATTTTATCTTTCCAACATCCTCAAGCATTAGGTCAATGCAATGGGCCGCACATGGAGTCCAAAATAATTTCTTCCTTCTTCGCATCAACAATTCACCTGCTTTTTTACAATTAGTGGCATTATCTGTCACCAATTGTATGACATTATCTTCGCCAATCTCACAAACCTTCTTATCACATAAATCAAATAACATATTAACATCTTGAATTTGACTAGATGCATCAACAGACCCCAAAAAAAATGTTCCATCTGGGCTATTCACAAGGAAATTGATTAAATGCCTACCTCTTTTATCAGTTCATCCATCTGACATCAAAGTGCAGCCATATTTTCTCCATGCAGTCTGATGTTTCTCCTTTATTTCTTTAATAGCTTCCATCCATCTCTGACTTTAATAGACTGACTCTATAGTCATATATAGATAGAGGTTTGAAGTCTGGCCCATATTGTCCAATTGCCTCAACTAGAATGTGAAAACTTTTTGATTTCAATGCATTGAATGGGACACCACTTTCATATGCCCATCGAGCAAAGTAGAAACACAGTTTATGTCTTTCATCTTCTGATCTCATTCTGTTTTCTAAGATTGTTTGGCTAGCTCCCTTGTTCCATATCTCATCAATAACATCTTCTGGGGTACGCCTAACAAAAGTATCCATGGAACCCCTAACATGTTTATGAGCTTTCTCTTCAAAAAAAAATTTCTTCTTCTTTGTGCAACAGTTCCAGAACTCGGCTCAGTTCTACTACTTTGGCATGCTCCCATTTCATTATGTGGCTGCTCTTCATCGATCTCAATTGTGGCCTTCATTTTTTTATGTTTTACCATGAAATCACTCATTTCTATAGAGATTTCTTCAGTAACTTTTAGACATTTTTTAACATCTCCATACCCTCCAGTCAAATGCTCATTTAATCTTCTAATTCCTACTTTAGTATCTTTGTCACATAACTTGCACCTAACCAAATTTTTATCATTTAAATCTGGCCAATACCCATACTTCCATCCAAGATCGTTTGATTTTGCTCCGTGCTTTGGATCTGTTTTTGGATCATGGGTTGAACCTAAGCTGCTTAAATTCTCAGATCCAACAACTCTCTGAACATTGGACATCTTAGCTCCTTTCAAAGACAAAATAAAATTATCAAACTAGCATAAAAATATGTACAAGTCACTGCAATTAACAAGTCACTGAAATGATTGAACTATATTTTATGTTTGATGCTTAATAGATAAAGAATTAAATAGCAATTTAACATTAAAAATATAATTTACATTTTACTAAAGGTAACTCAGAAGAAGATGATTTATTCTTAGAACATAAGAATAGTAGCAATGACTGGTAGAGTAGCAGAAGAAATTATTTTTGGGTCAGCTAAAGTTACCTCTGGTGCCTCCTCAGATATTAAAATGGCTACTCAAATGGCTGTAGTATGATAACAAATTGGGGATTAAGTGAAGTAATATGACCAGTATATCATGGGGTAGCTAACGAAGATTTATATACTCACAACAGAGGAGGTGAGCATAATCATATGTCTCCTCATACCGCAGAGTTAATTGATAAAGAGGTAAAAAGAATTATTGAACAAGGATATAATTTTGCAAAAAATATCCTGACTCAACATGTTGAACAATTACATTAATTAGCAAAAATGCTAACTGAACATGAGATATTAACGGGTCAGCAGATTAAAAATTTATTAAGTAATAGAGCCTTAAATTCAGAAGCAGAAAATTTATTTCCTACAAACAGATTAAAAGCAGAAAATTAAGAAGAAGAAGAAGAAGAAGTCGGACCTTAGCCTGCGGGAGACGGAGGGAGTGAGCCTGCGGGAGACGGGAAAAGCCGGAGGGAGCGAGCCTGCGGGAGACGGGAAAAGCCGGAGGGAGCGAGCCTGCGGGAGATGGGAAAAGCTGGAGGGAGCGAACATGCTGGAGACGGGAAGAGCCGGAGCGAACCCACGGGAGATGGGAAGCAGCCCTAGCGTCGGGAGAAATAAAGCATACGCGAGAAATAAAAAAATCGCAGTCCGAGAGAAATAAAGCATACTCGAGAGAAAACAAGCATACTCGAGAGAAAGTTTTTGCGACTAGGCGTCGCCCTGGGCGCCTAGGCGCCTCTAGGCGGGCGTCTAACACAAGTGTTGCTAGGCGTGCATCGCATAACACTCTTGTGGGCGCCCGGGCGCCTAGGCGTCGCCTAGGCGAAGCCTTGATAACATTGGCGCCAACTGCGGTCTTTCTTCCAGACTAGAAGAATCGGGCTAGGAAATAGGCTTGCGCCAGAACAGGTAAGGCCCCCATCATCATCCTCTGCACCAGAGGGTCGAGCTCATCCTTCCACCCATGGTCAGAGTGGAACGGCTGCGTCTAGGCTGTTGTGTTCCTAGGCTAGAGGGAATCGGTGCGTTCGGTCGGTCGGGCTAGGGGCAATCCTGCTGGAGGCTAGATGACATTGGCGGGCGCAGTGGAGAACTCTTGGTGATCCGTCGGGGAAGGAAGAGGCGCATCGGATGGGCCCGAGAGGGTCCACAACCATGCGGAGAAGACGACATCCTTGGTTGATCCGTCGGGCGCACTCGTTGATACTCACTCACAGAGATCATCGACTCCTTCCTCCCAGCTCTCCTGATACCATGGGGATGAATGTTGTGTCCCCCTCCCCTACTCTTCCAGCACTTGCTCCGGCTCATATCTCAGACATTCGTGACAAGCTACGAATTACCACTATTTCCCACACCGAGAAGAAAAATTTTGTTGGTGGGTGCACTCGGGGTGTCAGGTCGTCCAGACCAAAAGTCTTCTTCATCATCGAACTCGTAATACACTAGTTAAGCTTACCGAGCAATAAATCTGGGACAATGGTCGCGCACAGTCATGGATTCTAAAATCCATGGATAGTGAGCCTTATCGCATGACTATGCACCACGAAACTGCCAAGGCCATGTTAGAATTGAACTGAAGTCTCTCTACTCGGGACAAGATAGCCTTCAACACTAATTTGATCTCTTTAGAGGCCATCAGACCGTTAAACCAGGTTCGAATGGTGACTTGACCTAGTTCGTGGCACATTAAAAGAATCTCGTCGAGGATTGAATTCAACACAAGCCACCGACTTTGGATTTTGCTATCAAACAGACTCGAAAGGAAGTCATTGTCATCACGTTGATGATGGCAATGTTACCACCATACCTATAAAGTCACCAGACCGATATCTTATCCTCTCCCACTATTCCCACTCTCTCAGATGCTTACTCTATGATTCTGAAGGTGACTCCGCCCACTGAGGTCTCCTTGATTCCATCTTCCTCACTACTTCACCACTCTATTTGACGCTCGATCTCCATCTACTAGGTTTTGTGGAGGTCGTAATGGGTTTCTTGGCGATGGGCGTGATGGCCGCACAATTCCAGGGGACAACACTTGTCTTTGTACCCACTGTGGTCGGGCAAATCATACTGAAGTTTCTTGTTACTGGAAACATGTGTTCCCACAACCGCTCCCTCCCCAAGCCTCTTCAGTAGTGGATGCTCACAACACTTCCTGCACTGAAATTGGCACCCTGCAGGAGGAGCTCTAGAAACTACGGGGGTTGGTTGCTCGTACCCCCGACTCCATTGCCTGCTCCAATGAAGGTATAGCTTGTGTTGCTCATAACTCTTCGTTAGTGGACTCTAGGGCCACAAATCATATTACTCCGCAGAAAGCTTCTCGATACGGGAATACTGATACTCACAAATTTATAATAGTTGTCAATGACGCTACAGCCCCTGTTTGCAGATCGAGATATGTTCCTCTGACTGTGCCCATTTCTTTACATTCTGCACTTCATGTATTTGACTCACAATTTAGGCTTCATTTGGTACGGCGGTGGCGTTTGCTTCCGGCGGGTCGAAATGGAGAGTTGGAATCAGAGGGGGGGAGGAGGGGTTGGAAAACGGCGTTTGAGGGGCTTTTTCTTCTTACGGCGGGTGCAAACGGAGCAAACGCCGTCGGAGTCCGTTTGTTTACCCGCCGTCCGGTGGCGTTTGGTTCAAACGCCAAGCGAAAACGCCGAAACAAACGAAGCCTTAATCTTCTCTTTGTTAGTTGAGTTCCTCATGATCATGATTGTTGCATCACTTTTACCTCTGCTTCCTTCATGGTGCAGGATCGGCGAACGCAAAGTATCATTGGTAAATGATGATTGCCAAATAGGCTTTATACTCTGGACATTCTCACCTAACATTATCCTCTGTAAGTTATGTTGATTGGCATCGTTGCCTTGGTCATGCTTCTTTTCATATATTCCAGAAAGCTATTCTTGACTTTGAGATTTCTGAATTTACATACAAATCTTTTATTATGGGAAAAACATCATTCCAACTTCTCCCTTAATTGAACTGGGAGTTTTGCTTCATTTTCTTTAGTCCATTCGAACATTTGGGGTCCATATAAAACTGCAAGTTTGTCTAGATATCGTTACTTTCTTACTTTTATTGATGATAATTCTCAAAAGATGTGTGTATTTATTGCGATCGCTCCTGAATTACTGCGTCATTTTCACTCCTTCATCGCTGAAACTCGCACTCAATTTTTAAACTATATTAAAATTCTTCTGACCAATAATACTCATGAATATACTTGTCACAAATTTTAAGAAAACTACAATACCTTGAGTTTTATCCACCAAGTCATGTGCATATACCCCATAACAAAATAGTGCGGCGGAGAAGAAGAGCCGCCCCGGATCCTTGAGGTTGTCCACTCACTTATATTTCAAATGCAGGTTCCCAAGAAATATTTACACTTCATTATTACCACTGCATGCTATTTAATTAATCGCATGTCTTCAACCATCCTAAACTCTGCTACTCCCTTCTCAATCATGTTCCCCTCTATACCTCCCTTCCCTTACCTCTTCATATTTTCGGGTGTCTAATTTGTCCATCATCTTGGCCTTTCTGTGGACAAGATGGTCTCTCGTGTTGCAAAATATATTTTTGTTGGATGTTCTCGAAAGCAGAAGGGCTATGTATGTTACTCTCCCACTGATAGGAAAACGATCACATTTGATGATGTCAACTTACTCGAGGATCAACCATTTTACATCTGAACTACTCAAGCTAACTCTCATGCTATCCCGCACCCTAATGTCTCTATCAACCACACAACACCTCCCTTACTCCATTATCTCGTCCCTCCTGTGGACAAGATGACCCCTCGGTACAAAATATATCTTTGTTGAGTACTCTTGCACATAGAAGGGCTATGTGTGTTACTCTCCTACTGATAAGAAAACAGTCACATCCGTTGATGTCAACTTACTCGAGGTTCAACCATTTTACACCTGGACTCCTCAATTTAACTCTCCTCCTCCTATCTCGTGCCCTAATATCCATATCAACCATAAGACACCTCCCTTACTCACAAAACAAACCTCTTATGCTCCAACCCCACTTCCTCTCCATGTGTACACTCATTGTCATCCTTGGGCTGATGCCCTGATACAATTGCCCTCGAATGATGACGCTCCACGACCAGCTCATCCGACTATGACACCTGCCCGGGATGTTGTCCCCTCAACAACTCACCCTCCCTCTCATTATATTTCCTTTCACCGTTTATCTCTTAACATTCATGGGTTTGCAACTTTCTTGTCTTGTGTTTTCACCCCCTTTACCGTGAAGGAAGCTCTCCAGCATCCGGGGAGAAGGGCCGCGATTTATGACAAAATGGCATCCCTCTAGGACAATAAGACACGGGACATTGTCTCCCTTCATCCTAGACAATCCCGTGTGGGATGTAAATGGGTCTTCACAGTCAAGCATTGTCCTTGTTCGACCAAAAGACATTGACAATTGCATCAACTTGATATGAAGAATGCATTACTTAACAACATTTTAGCGGAGATTTTCTATTTGCAACAACCTCACGGTTATGAAATCATGGGGGAGTCTCTCAGGAGCCACCTCAGGAAATCTATCTATAGCCTTAAGCAGTACCCTCGAGCTTGTTTTGAAAATTCAGTTAGGTCGTTCGGGATTTTGGATTCACTCGGAGCTCAGTGGATGTCTCCTTATTTACTCTATGTAGCCCCACCAACACCGTCATACTTCTTGTGTATGTTGATGATATTCTCATCACGGGCGACGATCTGAATGTTATATCTATGATCAAGAAACACTTGACCTCACACTTTCAGACTAAAGATTTGGCTGCTTCTGATACTTCTTAGGTATTGAGATAGCCCGTCGGTCTGAGGGTTGGTTCTGTCTCACCGGAAGTACTGGCTCGATATCCTTCATGATGCAGGTTACTTATAATTGCAAGCTTGCCAACACATCAATGGATGTCAACTACAAGCTCTGTGCTCACGCGACTAACTCTGATATGCTTCTCCCCAATCCTGAGTACTATAATCACGTTGTTGGCAAGATTATCTTATTGTCACATAACCCAATATCGTTGTTGGAACATGGTTTGACACATTTTGTTTAACACGTCCTTGGTCTGAGAATAACAAATGTTGATGTATATTTGACCTATTTTAGGAAATGTTTCGTACTATATAGGTCTAGGAATCACCTTCGGTATATGATTTATAAGCTACAGAAAGAACTGAGGTGAAACAAATAGCCCAAGGATAAAATTAAAGCCTATCGCCGACGTACCCACTACCCCAAGCAATACCACGTGCAATACATTGATTGGCTGGACTTGGAGAAAATGGAAGTTATCATAAATAGCTCTAGAATGAGACTAGAGCTGACGGTAGCTCCTACCGCTTGAAATTAGTGGGCATCTCTTATTTTGGCAACTACGCATCTCAACGCGTCATGGTGGGAAAGAAGAGTGGATAATTCAATTTTGCTACCTCCCACGATAGCTCTCTATTGTGCAGCGTTAGCACCAACCTCAATAAGGAAAGCTTTATCATCCTGAAGAGGGAAAAAGCGTGTGGACCTCATATTACGACGCCACAGTGCGGTGATAGCTACTATCGTCAACAATAGCTACTACTACCGACGATTACGCACCAAGCATATTAAAGTAAATTTTCATTTCATCTAGGAGAAAGGTTCAACTTCACCAAATTGACTTACGACATATTTGATGTCGAGCAAATCTCTGATATTCTCACCAAGGCCTTACCGCGCCCCTTATACCGACAGTTCGTTTCCAAACTTGGCTCCTACAATCTATATGCTCTAGCTTGTGGGAAAAAGTAGACACACTAGGAATAAGCCCAATGTAAAGGCCCACTACTTGGCCCATTGAGAGATTCCTGTAACGTATAAATTAGTTTCACATCTTGGTTGGAATTAAGATATTACTTCTCCCTCATATATATATATATATAGAGAGAGAGAGAAATAATTCCCCAAACCTCCCCTGTAAACTAGCATAATTAGTGAGAACACCCCTCTTATTTTCGAAATTACAAAAAACTCCCCTTAAGTTTTCATTTCATTACCAAAACCTCCCCTGGTCTTTTCATTTCAATGCATCCATGAAGAAAAATACCCCACTGGACAATGTTCACTGAGGGGGTGTTTTTTTGCATGGATGTTATGAAATTAAAACTTCAGGGGAGGTTTTTGTAATGAAATGAAAATTTTAGGGGAAGTTTTAGTAATTTCGAAAATAAAAAGGGTGTTGTCACTAATTTAACAAAGTTAGAGGGGAGGTCCCGATAAATGGCCCTATATATATATATGTGTGTGTGTGTGTGTACAAATATTTGCATTGTAATTGTACAAATAATGGAAGCTAAATCATCACTGAAACCACCCAACAATCAAGATTGTGTTGTATATACAAAGTTGGTTATAAGGAGAGAATAAGATATAATATGTATGTCTACGTACTGCAATGGGACAGATCAAACCACACGTAGTTCATTTCACACCAGATATGTTAACAACGACTGTAAGACATAGTTAATATATTTGATGGTATTGTGAGCGAATATATCTTTTACTATTATACAACTAGTTAGGTGGTGAAATGGAGAATTGTCGACCACCACATACTTTTGCTTTTTTTATAATATATATAAATATATACTTATATATACACACACACATATATATATATATATATATATATATATATATATATATATATTGTATATAATATAAAGCTAGAACATGGCCCACTCCACTGTTCATCCGCTTAACTAAAGATAAAAATAAATATTATATTATTATCAGATTTAATGTATACGAATATATATTATTATATATTATCACATATAAAGATTATTATAACATATAAATAATATTATCGCATATAATTATATTATTGCGCCTAAAAAAAATTTATCGAATATTTTTAGGGGGAAGTTACCAGTTTTTTTTACAAGTGACGGTGCATAGGAGGCCACCTGTGCGGCGGCTGTAGTACCCTGGCCGGGACTGTCACGGTCGCGACGGTGTCCTGACCCGGTGACACTCCCACCGCTCGCAGTCCCCGAGAGCATTAGGAAATCATGTGATTGACGCTTAGGAGGGGAATGCAGGTGGCGGGAGTGTCTTAAACCGGGACACGGTCACGACCAGGTACTATCGCGGCCGTATAGGGGTCCTCCCATGCACTGTCACTCGCGAAGTAAAAAAATATTTGAGATTCGAATTTCACTTTCTCTACAGAATTCGCTAAAAGAGTATTGAGTTTTTCATGATTTTACAACATGAATGTTCTCTATAGAAATTGGCAATAAACTCAAGCCATATAATAGTTGAATATACGCGTTAGACGCGGTTTATTTTTACGTTTTATGTTATCCCATTTAAGTATTCACGTGATATGTCACGTGTTTTTTTGTTCTATTCATATGTACTCATTGCCAGGATTAGGGCATCCTGAATTATCCGGAATGGTCCAGGGCAGCACAACATGTTATTCACAGTCACCAGCTCTATGGACATATTGATGGTACCGTGGTTGAGCCACCACGTACCGATCTCTCATGGAGGAAATGAGATGCGGGCAATTCATTGGTTGTCACGTGATTAATTCACTTGATGTCCACCCAGGTGTATCACAATTATATGTTGTTGGACTTCGCTCATGAAATTTGGAAAAAGGGTCCGTGACACCTACTCTCAGACAGGAAGTTTGACACAGATTTATAAGCTCACTCGCCGTGTTCTGGATCTGAAGTAAGGTACCATGACCGTTTCTGCCTACTATTCTGAGTTCGAGCGTCTGTATCAGGAGTTGGATTACTTCAACATCTTTACTGTTGCGTGCACTGCCGATGCACAAGCTCTTCAGAAGGATAAAGACCATTTTCGGGTTCATGTCTTCCTTATGGGGCTCAATATGGAGTTTGACGATGTTCGCCTATATGTCCTCCACCATGAGCCTCTTCCCTCTCTTCGAGAGGCCTTCAACATGCTCCTCAGTGATGAGAATCGTCGTCTCTCTCTTGGTTCCTCTATTAATCACTCTGCACTAGTTGGGATTTCTCGAGGACCTCCTCCTGTATGCAGCCACTGTGGGAAGAAAGGCCATACTAAGGACGTCTGCACCCCACCTTGCTCCCTCTGGTCAAATTCTGGTGCCTGTGGTAGAGGTAGGTATCGTGGTGGTGGCCGTCAGACTGGTAATAATAGCACTCAGTATTCTGCGCACTCGACTAAGGTTCAGGAGGACACCTCTAGGGGACAGTCTGCTATGGAGTTAGAGGCATTTCACCATATGTTGCGCTCCTAGATCGACTCTACACCGGCTGGTTCTACTGTCGCGTTTGCTACTTCAAGTCTCTCCCGTGCTCACGTTGTGTCTTCATCCCCTTCCGAGTGGATCATCGACTCGGGTGCCACAGACCATATGGTTGGCTCTGCCTCAGGTTTTATCTCTTATACTCCTCTTTCTGGTCATGATAAGGTCATTGCTGCTAATGGTTTTCTTTCTTCCATCGCTAGTAAAGGAACCGTTTCTTGTTCTCCCGACCTATCATTGTCCACGGTTTTGCATGTCCCTTCATTTCCTCGCAATCTTCTCTTCATTAGTCACTTGACTACCTCTTTAAATTGCTTCAGAACTTTTTTCTTGATATTTGTGTGTTTCAGGATCTGTATACGAAGCGGATGCTTGGCAGTAGTAGGAACGTTGGCGGACTGTACTTTCTGAACCAGTCATTATCTCCCAGTGCTCTTTCTTCCACCAAATCTCTGACTTTACAGGACATCCGACACTGACATCAGCGTATTGGCCACCCTTTTGTTTTATATCTCACTAAACTATTTCCTGCTTTCAATCGTTTAATTAAGGCTTTTTCTTGCGACACATGTGAACAATCCAAACATGTTCGTCAGAGTATCAGTCATGTCTTTTCCTGCTTCATGTCTGTTTGATGTTATCCATTCTGATGTTTGGGGTCCCTCCCCGGTGTTATCTTTATCTGGCTATAAATGGTTTGTTATATTAATTGATTGTCATTCTCGCACTACTTGACTTTATTTGTTAAAAAGGAAAAGTGATGTACTTGCTAGCTTTCAATCCTTTCATAAAATGGTGGTTCAACAGTTTGGCGGCACAATTCACGTGCTTCGTAGTGATAATAGTGAGGAATATGATGATCGGGGAGCGTTCGGTGCCTATCTTGCCGAACATGGCATTATTCATCAAACCACATGTGTCCACACTTCCACTCAAAATAGTGTCGCTGAACGGAAAAATAGGCACTTGCTGGAGATTGCTTGGTGTTTGCTGCTTGTTATGCACCTTTCCAAGTCCTACTGGGGTGATCGGTTCTCACGGTCGCCCACCTTATTAACTGTCTTTCGTCTCCTTCCATTTAGTAAGATACGCCCCTCTCCTGTTTAGCCAAGAATCACATTGTCCACACCTCTCACCTCGCCACACGTATCTTTGGCTCCGTCTGCTTTGTCCATGTTCATACCCCGCATCGTGATAAATTGGATGTGCGCTCCATCCAATGTGTTTTCGTTGGGTACTCTTCCACCACCAAAGGGTATCGGTGTTATCACCCTCCAACTCGTCGCTACTATTGCACTGTTGATGTTACTTTTTTTGAGGAAGAGTCGTATTTTGGTCCTCGTCAGGGGGAGACGAGTAGTAACAGTGACGAGACCATCGACTTTCCTTTCCTGATTGTTGCCTCTCCTCATATTCCCCTTTCTGATGTTTCGTGTACTGCTCCCGTTCCTTCCACCTTTATTCCGCTTATATTATACACATACTCCTGCAGACCCTGTACTGTTAAGCAAGTATAGACAATGGATGTTCCATCGGTGTCGGTGCCCGTCTCTGCTCCAGATTCAGATGATGACTTCCATGTTCCTCTTGCTCGTCTTATAAGTAAAACAGGTGGCACCAAACACCCCATTGTCAACTACATTTGTTATGCTCACCTCTCTCAGGCTCACAAAATCTTTATCTCATCTCTTTCCTCTATTATGATTCCTAAGAATTGGTAGGAGGTTGTTCAGATACTTGAGTGGAAACAGGCTATGAAAGAGGAAATGTGCGCCTTGGAAAAAAATGGAACATGGCGGCTTGCTAGTCTTCCTCTTGGGAAGAGAACAGTCGGGTCATGCCGGATCTTCTCTGTTAAACAGAATCAAGATAGGGTGGTGGAGCGGTACAAAGCTCGTTTGGTGGCTCAAGGGTATGCCCAGACCCAAGATATTGACTACCAAGAGACTTTTGCCCATGTTGCAAAGATGAATTCAATTCGAGTGATTCTTTCTTCTGTTGCTAGTCGTGGATGGAGCTACAACAACTTGACGTCAAAAATGTGTTCTTGCATGGTAATCTGGAAGAGCAAGTCTACATGATTATCTCTCCGGGCTTTATCAAAGAAGGGTTCAATGGAAAGGTCTGTCGCCTGCAGAAATCCCTATATGTCCTGAAACAGTCCCTAAGAGCTTTGTTTGGACGGTTAACAAGGTCATGCATCAACTAGGCTACACTCAAGGACAATCTGATCATTCACTCTTTATCAAGAGAAAAGGAGTGCGGGTTTCAATTCTTATTGTGTATGTGGATGACATCATCATTACAGGTGGTGACCTAGAGGTGATTGTTCACTTGAAAGAACAACTGGGTAAGAAATTTGAAGTCAAGGATCTGGGGAAGTTGAAATACTTCATGGGAATTGAAGTAGTGAGGTCTCGACAAGGGATCTTCATCTCTCAAAGAAAGTATATCCTTGAACTTTTGGATGAAATTGGGATGCTAGGGTGTGCTCCCGTGAATACTCCAATTGAGGCTAATCACAAGATTGACGCGGATACTAGTGGGGAGAAAGTGGATGCTTCAAAATACCAACGATTGGTTGAGAGGCTCGTATATTTATCTCATACTCGGCCTGATATTACGTACGTTGTGGGTGTCATAAGCAGGTTCATGCACTCTCCCTCAATTTGCCATCAACAGACAGCATATCGGGTATTGTGATACCTCAAGAAGTCTCCAGGACGTGGGATTCTGTTTAAAGCAAACCAACCTTTGGAGGTTAAGGCTTCATTTGGTTTAGCGGTGGCGGGAGGAGCAAGCGGGTCCAAACGGAGCTTTCGAACCGGAGGGGGGAGGGAGGTGTGGGTCAAAACGGAGTGGGGGGGGGGGAGCATTTCCTCCTTGCTGTGGGTACAAACAGAGCAAATGGAGCCGGAGTTTTGTTTGGTTACCCTCCGTCCGGTGGTGTTTGCTCCAAACGCCGCCCGAAAACGTTAAACCAAATGTAAGCCTAAGTGTTTACAGATGTCGATTGGGCCGGTAGTCAAGATGATAAAAAGTCTACTACCGGGTATTGCTCGTTTGTAGGTGGCAACCTTGTATCATGAAAGAGCAAGAAGCAGAATGTTGTTGCTCGCTCAAGTGCTGAAGCAAAATATAGGGCTATGACACAAGAAGTATGTGAGAGATTGTGGTTGAAGACAATTCTCCAAGATATGAGTCTCCAGGTGAACAAACCAGTTACTATCTACTGCGACAATAAGACAGCCATTAGTATTGCTCACAATCCAGTACAACATGACAGAACGAAACATGTTGAAGTTCATAGACATTTCATCAAATATAATCTTGACAAGAGGAATATCTGCACTCCATTTGTGAACTCATAGGATCAGCTAGCTGATATCTTCACCAAGGGGTTAAGCAGTCACAACTTCAGGAACAATACTGACAAGTTGGGAATGATCAATATATATTCCCAACTTGAGAGAGTTGAATATACGCGTTAGACGCGGTTTATTTTTACGATTTATGTTATCCCATTTAAGTATTCGCGTGATATGTCAGGTGTTTTTTTTATTCTATTTATATGTACTCTTTGGCCGGATTAGGGCATCCCGTATTATTGAATTCCTGTTTTTACTATAATAAGAAATTCTTAAGAAAAAAATCGTGTCAGATTTCAAGGTTTATGATAAGTAGAAGCAGAATAGTTGATAAAATAAGGTGTAGATCAAGTTTAAACATAAAGGGGTAAATTCTAAATGAATATTTTTCTATGGAATTATCTACAATAAATTAGCACAAACTGTATGGTTAGAACACAGGAAAATATAAAGCGTTTTGTCATGATTTTACATCCAGAATGATCTTTACAGAAGTTGACATTAATCTTGAACCATATAATGCAAAGTTTTTAAGAAATAATTAATTGTCAGATTTCCAGGGACATGAAATGCAGCAACTAGAACATTTGACAAGTTCAGATTCATGAAGATATGCAAATGGAGACTAAAACAATCTTACCTGAACAATAGCAGGAAGTGGAACACACAGGTTTTTGAAATCTTCAGTTTTAAATATCAAAGCCTGTGAAAAAGTATGATCATTGCAACTGTAGAAAATATCTAGGAAAAACACAAAAAAGTAGCCACAAACTACCAAATAGACCGTGGATCGCCAACATACATTCAGTGTGAACTAAAAAACTTTGCTATGGTACTATCTAATTCACAAACAATTAATTGGCCCCTACTTTTTATAAAGCACGCATATTGCATGAGAAAAATAAATGAAGATTTAGTAAGTGAAGTGGGGATGGTACCTTTGAAAACTATATATAGTTGAAAGAGAACGAAGGCATAGGCGTACGCAGTGGGAAAGGGCGTGAAACAGAGACCGAGGAGTAGACCAAGTGAGAGAAATAGGCAGAAATGGTTGGAAAATATTTCTATACGTTTAACGCAGGATTTGATATTATTTAAGCCCAACAACTTTTCATCTAATTCCGATGAGAGATCTGGTTTAGTCCTGAACATCCTTTCACCTAAAAGTCTGTCATCTTACATGTCTGCTAGGAGCTGCTTTCTCTAAGCTTCACTACCACTAAAGCACTTCCCGCTCTCAACGGAATGCCCTCGTCGAATTCAGGATGTTATAGGCCCACCAGCTTTCGCATGTTTCGTCCTCAAACCACACATTGTACTGCAGGAGGTCTGGTTCTGATACAACCTACGAAGCATCATTATATTTTTATTTGCATATATATCATGCATGTTTTTCGCACATGTTTATTTCTTATTTCGAGCATTTTATTCATGCTTATGTATATTTTATCGTGCATCTCATTCGTGCACGTTCACACGTCTTATTAGAACAACCGGACAATCTGATTAAGAATAAAAAGAACCGTCAAATTAAGTTTAGTAAAACTTACGGTAAGAAAATTTGAAAATGAGTTACTTAAAATTAAGTATTATTATTATAAAATAACTAATGTACAAACCAGTGTTATGTATATCGGCCGACATGTCCGACATGCGACATGTCGGCCGACATGAAGGTTAGGGAGTTAAAATGCCACGAAATCGTTTTAAGTTTTGGTTTTGGCGTTTGAAAAGAACGGACCGATATATCTATTTTAACCGACATACCGACCCAAAAAAATAGGCATATCGCCAGTTTTTTTAAATTAATTTTTTTATATAAGTGACGGTCGTTGATAAAATGACATCCGACATCTCCAACATTGGATGTAAGTAAAAACAGTAACATTAGAGATGCTGGTGAAAACATCGGTTACTTGGAGGGTTGCTCTATTGTTTTACTAGAATGAGAGGCTCTTTAGTTTAGTTTTTATTATTTTTTGTTGCTCTAACTGTCATTTTATTTTGAAGGTATGGATGTTCGAGCACACAAAGATTCAGCATCCACTTGTAGATTTAGCACAAACTAGAATTTGTCGTTGTTCTCCTACACTAAGTAACAGTGCTAAATTCTGCCGCAAAGTTAAATGCAACTCACTGATCATAAATTATGTGTGCTTTCGCCTTTGTAATTTGCTCTATTATATTAGTAAGCTTAATTGGTAACGTTAAATTTTGTCTTTGTATTTTTCTTTCTTTTGTAGGTAATCACGACATTTTTTAAATGTTGTTGATGAGGAAAAGACACTACTGGGTGTTGAGGAACGTGAGTTGGATTTTGAGGCGGTCAAGGTGAAGAAAGTTAGGAGAAAAAGAAAGATTAAGGGTGATTCCTTAGGATATGAGAGTGATAAAAAGGGGAAGAGGGCAGATTCAAGATTAAAATAACTTGTTGAGAAAGATTAGGGTGGAGATGAAGAAAAAATTGATTCCTTGTACAATTTGAAGGTTGAAAATATTCAATCCTATAAGAGTTGGAGAGGCATGGAAGCCCAACTCAAAGAATTTATCAAAGTGTAGGTTGAGAGCTTGAAGACCTTTTGTGAGACATGGTTTAAGAACTTTCAAGTAGAGTTTAGACCAAGCACCTCATCACCACCACTCCCGTCTTTACCAAGTATGATATCGGTTTTGTCCACATATTTTTCAAAGTCTGCATCCACGCTTGAGGTCATTAGAGTTAGCCAAAGGAAGGGGTTTCTAAAGAAGAAGGGTTTTTGCAAACGGGCACTTAAAAGTAACATTCCAGAAAGCGAGCCGAATTATCCGGTGAGATTATTTCTCACAGAAAGAGTTAGAGAAAGTATTGATTTTGTCTCGAGTAAAATTATTTATAGGTAATCTGTTTTTATATTAACAACAATATGTTTAACATCAATATGTTTATCTTAACAGCAATATGTTTATTATTGAAAGTGAAAACATATTTATGATAGGAGGTGATATAGATGATCTTCTGGGTAAAGGCTGGGACATGGATACACATTTAAATGTCTATTCTATAGTGCTAGGAGGAAAAAGAAAACAAGAATGTCATAACAAGTTAAAAGTTATCTCTATGTGTCGCCAAATCATGCAATATAATGAGATAAAAACATTGGATTTAAATTTAATTTAATTACAGCCAAGATGTTTAAAAATATAAAAACAGATTACCTATCAACAATTTTGCTTAGGACAAAATCAATACTTTCCCTAACTCTTTCTCTGAGAAATAATCACCTCCGATAATTTGGCTCGCTTTCTAGAATGTTGTTCTTAAGTGCCCGTTTGCAAACAACCTTCTTATTTAGAAACCCCTTTCTTGGGCTGACTCTAATGACCTCTTGTGAGTGGAGTTGGGTTTTGGGAACAGGTGTACACTCAAGCGTGGAGGCGGGCTATGAAAACTGTGTGGGCAAAACCGATATAATATGTGGTGAAGGAGGGATGGTGGTGATGAGATGTTTGGTCTAAACTCTGCTTGAAAGGTCTTAAACCATGTCTCACAAAAGTTCTTCAAGCCCTCAACCTCCACTTTGATAAATTCTTTAAGTCGGGCTTCCATGCCTCTCCAACCCTCATCGGAATGAATAATTTCAACCTTCCGATTGTACAAGGAATCAATTTTTTTTCAGACCTCACTTTCTTCATCTCCACCCTAATCTTTCTCAACAAGTTCTTTTAATCCTGAATCTACCATCTTCCCCTTTTTCTCACTCTCATATCTTAAGGAATCACCCTTAATCTCTCTTTTTCTCATAGCTTTTTTCACCTTGACTGCCTCAAAATCCGACTCACGTTCCTCAACACCTAGTAGTGCCTTCTCCTCATCAACAACATTTAAAAATGGCATGATTACCTACAAAAGAAAGAAAAATATACAGGCAAAAAATTTAACGTTAACAATTAAGCATACTAACGTAATGGATAAATTACAAAAGCGAAAGCACATACATAATTTTTTATCAGTAGGTTACGTTCAACTTTGCGACAAAATTTAACACTATAACTTAGTGTAGGAGACCAACGACAAATTCTAGGTCGTGCTAACTCTACAATTGGAGGCTGAATCTTTGTGTGCTCGAACATCCACAACCTCAAAATAAAATGACAGTTAGAGCAACATAAAATAATAAAAACTAAACTAAACTAAAGAGCCTCTCATACCAGTAAAACAGTGGGGCAACCCTCCAAGTAACCGATGTTTTCATCCGCATCTTTAATGTCACTGATTTTACTTACATCATCAAATTCTCGATGTAGGAACTGATGAATGACTTGCGGCCAACTATACTTTACAAATTCTGGGAGATCATTGATCTTGTCAATACATGATGAGACCTTCAATTTCTTCAACGGAAACATAAACATACATAACAAATACTTCACTAACATGGAGACTCTTCTGCTCTCTAGTGTGGGGGACCACTCTTCCTCGATAACTTTTCGTATTCCTTCGGTCACATTCTTGTGAGTAATGGCGAGAAGGGGAGACCGGGAAACTTAAATTGAACACTTGCATTAGGGAGGCTCAATATGTGTGGCCTCGTTTATAATCATCTTCACATAGTAGTTCCCTAGCAGAAAAGCTTGTTCTCCAAATTATATAATCTCGGCAGAATATATAGCAAGAGTATGTTCTGTGGGATGCCTGACATCAACAATAACGGAAAGATCCGAGGCCCTCTTAATGTAGCTTTCGACTCTTCAGATAGGGTATTCAATAGAGGCCTAATATTTACAGTGAATGTGGTTGGTGCACATCTGCAAGATATGTATTTACTCTCGGGCATCGCAACTGCAATCAATATAAAAAAAGATAATACCTCATAAAAGTATACAACAATGCAACTGCAACCAATATTAAAAAACTCTAAACAACTCAAAAAATTATACAACAATGCAATTGCAATTAATATAAAAAACAAAAAAGTATTAGAAAATTATACAACAATGCAACTGCAATCAAATATAAAAAACCTTAAACAACTCAGAAAAGTATACAACAATGCAACTGTAATAAAAAAACATTGCAGAAACAAAGAGCATCTCAGGGGTTGTGTAAAACAAGAGAGCATCTCAGAAAAACTACAGGACTGTAAAACCAGAGAGCATCTCAGAAAAACAATAAGACTGTAAAACCAGAGAGCATCTCAAAAAAACAAATAACAATGGAGAGAAGATCCTAAACCCTAAATTAAACAAGAAAAACTCGGTTACCTTCAGAAATGAGCAGAGAAGACCCTCAAAAAAATCTTCTTTGGATGTCATCTTCGGTTTAGGGTGTGGACAAGTCGTCGGGAAAGAGGTATCCCAAGGGCTACGCCTATAGAGGGAATGGGGGAGGAGGGCCGACGAGGTTTTTTCCGAGAATAATGACTAGAGTTACGCCGAAGGAGTTAATGGCGGAGCGGCGGGCGAGGCGGTGATGACGGAAGGGCTGCGAACTGTTGCGAGAGCTCGAAATTTCGAAATTGAATGGGTGGGCACCAACAGCAAAATGCTTTTACTAACGCAGGAAAGAATCCTGCGATAAACGTATAGAAAAATTTTCCCAGGACAACACCTGCTCCACTTGAGTATTGAGTCACAGGAGTGGGCCCCGTCATTATAAGATTAGAGTCACCATGCTTTTTTCTTTTGGTTTGGCATGTAACACCCCGTTTAGAAGATTAGCAGATTCGAGTCTGTGTCTGTGAGACACAAAAACAACTAAGTTTAGTAGTAGGACTCGGATCGTTAGATTACAGTTGCGCTTAAAAACTAATCTGACAAGAATTATAAAGGACAAACATAACCCACTTAGGAGTTAGGACTTAAGTATAGACCGAAGCTTAGAGAATCTTTTAGTCAACCAACTTTCAGAACTTGAGTAATTATCCTTAACTTGGGTAAAATAGAATAGATATTTATGTTGTCACTAGAAGGAAGAGTTTTTCTTACTCTCCCATTAGACTGACCCGTTTTCGGGCATGTTTTTACAGGGGACTCGAGTGAGAAGTTGGGTCTTGGATGAGCGTTTTTGTGGAGTACCGCATTTAGTTTGTGTTTCTTTCATTTGTATTTTCCTTCAGTGATGGAATGTTTTCTTTCATGGACATTGTGTGGCTTATTTTTTTCGTAAGTTTTCATGTATCAGACATTTTATAGTGTACTTCAATTGTACGGTTCACTTTATCAATCTAGTTGACACTGTGAAATCAGCTTGTTGAGAAACATCTTTCCCCTTAGTTGCATTTTATTTACTTCCGCTGTAAGTATGCTTTCAGTATCTTTATTTTATTTTATCATGTTTGTTATTTAGTTTGTGTTTCTTCCATTTGTATTTTTCTTCAGTGTTGTACTATTTTCTTTCATGGAAATTGTGTGGCTTATTGTTTTCGTAAGTTTTCATGTATCAGACATTTTATAGTACTTCAATTGTACAGATCACTTTATCTATCTAGTTGACTCTGTGAAATCAGATTGTTGAGATACACCTTTCCCCTTAGTTGCATTTTATTTACTTCCGCTGTAACTTGTAAGTATGCTTTCGGTATCTTTATTTTATTTTATTTTATCATGTCTGCTATGTATAAATTTATTTATCGTTACTTACTTTAGTTCTTATCGTGGGACTCGACCGGACTGTTGATTTGTTATTAAACTAGGATGTGGTGTTTCAATTGGTATCAAAATCAGGTTTAGAATCTCATGACCCAAAATATTTATAGAGCCTTAGGATTTCTTCTGAACCACTTCTTCAACGATAGAGTCATCAAGTTTTATTTAGCTCTTAGTTGTGCATGTTTTTAAGATTATCCTTTATAGTAGATCCTTTATTTTTGCCATATGCATCATTAACTTCATTCCTTACGTCTTATAGGAACCGCGTACCATTGAAGCAGGCGAGCCTTCACAACATAACAGAACTCCTAAAATAGTCATGGATGAAAATAGTACACCAGCAGCGCCTGCAGCACCAGCAGCACATGTAGCACCCGCAGCACCAACAGTGCAAGACCCGACTGACATGGATGCTATTATTGCTAGGGCGGTGTCCTTAGCCATGGTGGAATACAGAAATGCACTGCCTGCTACAGATCCAACAACATTTCTGTGTCTGCTGCAGGGGACTTAGGAATGGAATGCTACCTAGAGAAATTTTTGTGAACTTAACCCCTCTGATTACAATGGGGAAGAGACGCCGATGGAGACTGACGATTGACTGATAAAGACTCGTGACTAACTCAAGGTGATGAAATGCCCAGAGAACAAGAAAGGTTCTGTTAGCAGGTTTTCTCCTAAAATAGGAGGCTCGCCAGTGGTGGACCAGACATTTAGCAGGGACCCCGCTCGCAAGTAACTTAGTTTAAAATTCGTTTTCTTTGGTATTCAGTATCCTTTAGCGTAATGATAATATGATCTCCAATGTTGTCAGGTCGTATGACAAATATGTTCACGTGGAATGACTTCTCGACAACACAAGCTAGTTCGTACCCCCGTCCGAGCGTCGCATTCTCTAGGAGAAGTATCTTAGGCTAATTCAAGGAGACAGAACAGTGGTAGTTTATGAGCGGGAGCTGACCCACTTATATCAATATGCGGGACGATGCAAGGAGAGAGAACGAGAAGTGTAGCTGTTTTGTGGATGGTCTACGCGATTCCCCGAGGAAACCATTGATGACGATGGTGAATGTAGATTACAAGAGTTTAGTAAACACTGCAAAGAAATTGGAAGCTGACCAGCAGATGGTTCAGAAGCGCAACAACTTTCAATCGAAGCGACCTCATGATGCACCGCAACAACAACAAAACAATAATAACCAAGGCATGAATTGAAATAAGAAGCAGGGGTTTGATGTTAAGAGAGGTGATCAGTTCGGGGCCAGGATCAAGGATTACCCCCTCTGTCCTAAGTGCTACCGCCACCATCTGGGTGAGTGTTTGGCTACGATAGGGGTATGTTATAAGTGTCAGCAACCGGGATACATAGCCCGCTACTACCAGGGAGATTCCATGAACAAGGTAATTTAAGCTTAAGTGTTTGATCATTACATATATTTGTATACCCTCTTCACCTTAGTCTGATAAACGTAACTCATTCTTATAGTCGAAGTTTGAGGTTGGTGGTCCTAGTAGAGTGAACAAGAGAAAGGCAATAATGAGATCCGACGAGAAGCCGGCTCCAGGATGAGGTTCGGTGCAGCCCAGAGCCTATGGTCTTGGCCAGCAGGAAGCCAAAAAGTAGGAGGATATGATAACATGTATGTGTTTGTTATGTAGATAATTCAATTAAATCCTGCTCAGTGACACTGCTAATTTCATTGTTCAAACATTCATGTAGGCATACTTATGATTCATAATGTACCCTCCAAGATTTTCTTTGACACGAGCGCTTCACACTCGTCCATAGCAGAATCTATAGTGCGTATGATGAGTTTAAAAATTCTTCCAGAGCAGCATCGTCAAAGATTATGATGCCTAATTGATCCTTCCTGCAGACCAGACATAAGTGTACGGTACTAGTGCAATTTGGAGAGAAGGAAGTCGTTATAGAAACTTTGTTCCTTCTTATTGCGGGTTTCGATCCGATTGTGGGTATGGAGTGATTATCGACTGTAAACGCCGAGATAGATTGCAGAGATAAACTGATACAGTTCGATGGACCCAACCAGGTCGTCGTTATCTTCCAGGGCATGAAGGGAGTCACTAAATTAATTATCTCCTCCGTCAAGTCTGTCAGATGCATTAGCAAAGGTTGTGAAACCTTCTTAGTGTTGATGAATGTTGAAGCCAAAATAGATCTGCTAGAAGTACCCATGGTACAAGAATTTCCTGATGTCTTTCCAGAGGAATTATCTGGTGCCCCTCCTACCAGAGAGATTGACTTCCAAATCGATCTTCTACCTGGAGCTGTATCAGTGGCCAAGTCTCCTTACCACACGACTCCTACAGAACTCGCAAAGTTGAAGGTTCAATTGCATGAGTTACTTGATTTGGGTTTTATTCGTCCCAACACTTTGCCATGGAGTGTGCCAGTTTTGTTTGTCAAGAAAAAAGATGACAGTTTGAGGTTGTGCATAAACTACCGCGAGCAGAACAAGTTGACATTTAAGAATAAGTATCATATCTCCATGATTAACGATTTGTTTGACCAGTTTGAAAGATCTTGCAAGTTCTCCAAGTTAGATCTGAGGTAAGACTACCATCAATTGAAGATTCCAGATATGAACACAATGAGTTTGTGGTCTTGCTGTTTGGACTGACCAATGCCCCATTCACATTTATGGACCTGATGAATAAGATTTTTTGGGAATTCCTATAACGCTTTGTTATCATCTTCATAGACGATATTCTGGTGTATTCTAAAAGTGTGGAAGAGCACACTTCTCACCTCAGGACCGTTTTGGGTACACTCAGGAAGAATCAGCTTTATGCTAAATTTTATAAGTGCAAGTTCTGACTTTCAGAGATTGCATTTTTGGGACACGTTATCAGTCAGAAAGGTCTCTCCGTCGACCGGAAAAAATTGAAGTTATAAGGGTTTGGCCAAGATCGAAGGCACTTACGGAGGTCCGCAGTTTTCTGGGTTTAGCAAGATACCACGGAAGGTTCATTAAAGACTTCTCGGGGATAGCTTTACCTTTGACTTCGCTCACCAAGAAAGGTAAAGTCTTTAGTTGGACAGTGGAGTGCGAGCTAGCATTTGAAGAGTTGAAAGTCGAGTTGATGACCGCTCCGATTTTGAGTTTATCGTAAGGGTCAAATGGATTTCAGATTTATAGCGACGCCTCGGTTCAATGTTTCGGCTGCACGCTTATGCAGCATGAAAAGGTCATAGTCTTTGCTTCTAGACAGTTAAAGGTTCATGAGAAGAACTACCTTATGCATGACTTAGAGCTAGCAATAGTAATCCACGCTTTGAATATTTGGAGGCACTATCTCCACGAAGTTCGTTGTGAGATTTTCAATAATCACAAAGATCTCAAGTACATCTTTGATCGACATGAGCTCAATATGAGGCAGCGCAGATGGTTAAATTTTTTGTCAGACTATGAAGTGGATATCCAGTACCCCACCCACAGATGCTATTTGATGCTCTTAGCCGAAGAGGATCGAGTTACTCCCTCCTTACTCAGCAGGAGGAGCTGGTGCGAGATTTGGAGATACTAGAGATCAGTGTTGTGTCGTGCTCCAGTTTTGGATCCGCAAGTTTGAGTTGGATGGAAATCACGTGTGACATCAAAGATAAGATCAGTACAGCTCTACCCTTGGATCCAAAGATGACCGAAATTTGGAATTTTCATCACTCGATAGAAATGGTAACCTCCGTTCAGTTACCAAAACTATTGTGTGCATCGATCCTTTCCTTTAATTCGAGCACCCTTTTTCTTCCCCATCGAGCGCTCGATAGAAAAAAAAATCGTCGATGTTTCCTTTTCTCCACAAGATCCGAGCGAGAGAGAGAGAGAGAGGTAGGGTTTCACGTTCTCGTTTCCTCGAGCAGTTGACGCTCCCCCCCCTCCCTCT
Organism: Platanthera zijinensis; assembly: GCA_039513925.1. Classification (NCBI taxonomy): domain Eukaryota; kingdom Viridiplantae; phylum Streptophyta; class Magnoliopsida; order Asparagales; family Orchidaceae; genus Platanthera; species Platanthera zijinensis. Next base: position 61,215,682 of record CM077080.1, read on the forward strand.
AGTCGACAACACTCCACTCTCTACTTGAATCTCTCATCGAGGCATCCCAAAGGAGTTTAGCAGTCGTCCCTCCCAAAAAGTTGGGTCTTTCGTAGGTAATAAGTTGACCCTTTAACAGAGAACTCCAAATTTTGTTTTTGTGGTGTTGTGCTGTCAATGGACTCTTTCCCTCCACCAAAGTTACGCAGCAATATATGTTTTCGTCGTGATCTCTAGCCAAAGTTAGCATTTCCAAGCCATTCAATTGCTTAGGTCTTGTCATTTTCTGGATTGGGACTTCGTTTCTCTAATAACAACCAGGTATCTAGGTTCCCTTCTCTTTTCTGCAATTTCTTCCCCCTTACAGCAAGTTTTCTCGAATATATAGTACCATTCGTCCCTTCAGTAGTCATAGATTTTATTTACAGTATGGTATCAAAATTATTGGTCCCTATTTGTTGGGACATGGTTCTAGTCCTTCATTCCTCCCTTGTAGGATTACTCTATTCACTCTTTTGTTAACGTTGGAAACATTGTAATGCTACCATTTGAACCCGTAAAGATTGATAAATTAAATTAATTAGGGTTCATTTCATATTTCAGATTGTAAGTGCTGGAGGGCATAAGTTGCAGAAGGCTTTGAGATATCAGATTAATCTAGAGGGGATCTTGCCGCTGCGTTTTGTGTACGAGCGACGAAATACCACGGTAAGAAATTCTTATTCCTTTTTGCTCGACATATCAATTAGATTTACACAAAAATGTCATTCATTACCTAGTAAGTTTTATTAGTTAAAAGAAATAACAACTACAACTAAATATAGTAACTCAGCAAAAACGTTCAACTAGTACGTGTAGATACAAGTTAAGATAATTTTCCCTTCAATTAGAACTTCATAGATTGAGAAATTATACAAAACTTATTCCCTTATAATTATTGAATGCGAGGGAATATTGATCGTATAGATATGAATTTTTAGTTGAGTACTTGATAGGAGGCATCACATAAGTTTTGTAGATTAATACGTAAGCAAACTAGCACAAGATAGAGTATGATTAGTAGGCACAATTGAGATCTCTTCTCGTACAAGATATAGGTGCACTATCTTTCTCATAGGGCATAGTGTACCTTATGAGTCTCAAAGTTTGGGAGATGTTATCCCTGTTTAGAAGATTAGTAGATTCGAGTCTGTGTCCATGAGATAATAGAACACCTGAGTTCGTTAGTGTAGAGAAAAACTCAACCTTGTATATACTATCTCAATAATGAAATACAATGTATGAATACACATTTATAGGAGGGAGAAAGAGAGGAGAGAGTCCTATACAAGATGTGGGACTAAAGGGGAGAAAAAAAGAAAACAAAAATGGGCCTATTACATGGGCTTTTCCAACACTCTCCCGTAAGCTGGAGCGTACAAGTCGTATGCACCAAGCTTGGACAGGCAGTGGTAGAATAGGGTGCTAGGTAGAGCCTTTGTGAGAATATTCGCCACTTGTTTAGTACCAGGAACATGCTTCAATTCTATCTTCTTCATTTGGGCTTTCTCCCGGATAAAGTGACAGTCTACTTCAATATGTTTTGTTCTTTCATGAAAAACTGGATTCTTCGCAATATGTATAACCGTTTGGCTGTCGCATAATAGGATGGCAGATGAAAGAAGTTTTACCCCTAGATTAGCCAGGGGACACTCAAGCCAGGTAAGCTCAGAAACAACAGATGCCATCGATCAGTATTCTGCTTCAGCTGATGATCGAGCAATCACTGCTTGTTTCTTACTTCGTCAGGTAACGAGATGACCTCCAAAATAGGTACAAAAACCATTGGTTGACTGGCGATCATCCAAGGAACCGACATAGTCAACATCAGAGTACGCAACCAATGTTGGAGTAGAGGATGAGGTTTTGTATACCAATCCCTGACCCGGGGCTGTTTTAAGGTATCTAAGGATGTGCTCAATAGCTAGAAGGTGAGACGTTCGCGGAGCATGCATAAACCTGCTGACCACCCCAACAACAAAGGAAATGTCCGGTCTTGGGACCGTTAGATAGATTAATTTTCCAACCAGTCGTTGATAATATTCCGGATTTTGAAAAGGGAGGTCTGTATCAGAAGAATGTGCACACAACTTATGATTTGCATCCATTGGAGTAGTAGTAAGCTTGCATCCCGAGTAGCCAGCATCTTGAAGGAGATCCAGCAGTACTTCCTTTGGGAGATGACGAGTCCATCCGGTCGTCTTGCGATCTCAAGACCAAGGAAGTAACGAAGATGCCCCAGATCCTTAGTTTGAAAGACGGAGCTGAGAAGTTGTTTGAATGCTTGAATGCCCTTTGAATCGTCTATAGTGATTAAGATATCATCAACATAAACTAACAGAAGAACAGTTCTCGTTGCCTGATGACTAGTGAACAGTGAGAAGTCCGCTGAACTCCGAGTAAAACTGACTTGTCGGACGGCCTTACTAAACTTGTCAAACCATGCCCGAGGTGATTGTTTGAGACCATAGATGGACTTCTTAAGATGACAAACTCGGGACTCCCCCGTGGTCTCAAACCCGGGCGGTTGCTACATGAAAACCGTTTCCTGGAGATCGTTGTTGAGAAAGGCATTTTTGATGTCCAGTTGGTGTAATGGCCATTGGCGATGCACAGCTACCGAGAGAAGAACACGAACGGTGTTCAGCTTGGCCACAAGGGAGAATGTTTCCTCATAATCGAGGTCTTGTTGTTGGGTGAAGCCACGAGACACCAGACGGTCAATCGTCCCATCAGGGGCATGCTTGATCACAAAAACTCATTTACACCCAACAGGAGTCTGACCGGTAGGTAATGGTACCAAGTTCCAGGTCTGGTTAGCCCAGAGAGCCGTCATTTCTTCTTCCATGGCCGCCAGCCAGCCAGGATGTTGGAGAGCCTCCAACAAAGAGTTAGGTACAGAAATCGAGGATAATGAAGTAGCAAAGGTCTGAAGTTGTGGAGACAGGTGATGTAAGGATACATAATTCGCCATGGGATGAGCTGTAGATTCTGGAACTCAGATGAGAAGTTGCGCCTTGGATGAGTGTTTTTGTGGAGTGCCACATTTAGTTTCTGTTTCTTTCAGTTGTATTTTCCTACAACGTTGTATTGTTTTCTTTCATGGGCATTGTATGAGTTATTTGTTCCTAATTTTCATGTATCAGACATTTTATAATACTTCAGATGTACGGTTCACTTTATTTATCTAGTTGGATCTGTGAAATCATCTTGTTGAGCTACACTTTTCCCCTAGTTGCATTTTATTTACTTCCACATTAAGTATACTTTCAGTACTTTTATTTTATTTTATTTATTTTATCATGTTTGTTACGTACCAATTTATTTACCGTTACTTAGTTTACTTCTTATCGCGGGACCCAACCAGACTGCTAATTTATTGTTAAACTAGGATGTAGTGTTTCATGGCAAGTGGAGAATAATATCGATTTGATAGCCCAAGCTAATAAAATAAAATTCCATCTTAATTTTTCCTTTTAAATTTTCATTTTGATTAATATTTTTTTATTTCTCATGCATGATCGAGTTTTATGGTTTGATCAGCACTAGCATTTATATTTTTTGCCAAATGAAAGTCCCCCGAGTGCTATCGTGCGAAGCCCATACACCAGAGAGAAGGTGAGCACGAACAGGGGAACCGGCGTGGACGAGGCACTGTCGCGTGGGGCCCTGGGGGCCCGCATGGAGTATTGCGATTGGGGTACTGTCGCGGTTGGACATAAGGGAGGAGCCTCATGTCTGTCACACTCTCTCTCGCGTGCGTGTGTATACGTGCGTGCGCACAACAGTTATCTAATTTCATCATCATAGCATTAAGTTGCAATTAATATAGATAAATACTTTCAGGTCATTTTTATTCTGTAATACTTGATCAGGTTATTAACGTTTTTTGGCTCTCCAAACTCAAGGATATGTATGCGTAAAGGGCCTCTTTTCATAATATAATATTATTACATTCTTCAACTTGGTATCAGAGCAAGCCCTTAAGCCCTCACCGGTCTCTCATCGTGCCACTCGCTGCTTCCGCCTCCTTCCCTCTCCAAGCCGCTCGTTGCGTACTCTTCCCACTGTTTTGTGGGCTCCTCACATGTTAAGCCCGTGCGGTTACTAATCGTGTCATCTGCTGCGATCGCTGAAGGAGACCACTGCCCCTCCTTGTGATACCCGTTGTCTCACCACAACGGCTCTCATTTCCCACTGCTAGCTTCGTCATCCATTGGTCATTCCGCCTGGAGAACCAGTCAATGACATCGACGACGCTTAAGATCGACGTTGCTTTCGCTTGATCGACTGCCTTGCTTCTTCGACGACACCTTTGACGGTAACATCGACAATTGTTGTTGCTTTCACTCGACGACGATGAGGCAAATTACAGATGTTGATTCCGCTGATTAAAGAATGAATCAGCGCAGATTACAGAAGCAATTTCGGATGTTTCCTCTGCCTTTTTCTGCAGCCATGTTCTGTTTTTTGTTGCTGCATTGTTTTTGCCTGTCGCCATTGCCTGAAGCTGCCCTGGTCACTCCATGTAGCTTCCACTGCTTCCTCTATGTCTTCCTGGAATTCTTGTCGATGCGGTGGATCTGGCTTCCTATAGTGTTTCTCCCTCGGATATTGTCTTAGGAAGGTTCTCTCTGTTTCTTTTCCTTTCAATCTACATGGCTGATTCTTTCGTCTTCTCGTCAAGTGTGGTGATTCCCCAGATGAGTGACCCTCAGAGGACGCATGGTCACACTGGCTCAATGAAGATCACCACTGTGTTGTTGAATGGAACATATTACCTTAAATGGTCTCGTGCTACTCAACATGTGATTCACAGTCATCAGATGTTTGAATACAAAAATGGAAAGGTCGTAGAACCACCCAAAGACGATTCTTCTTAAAAGCGTTGGAATTCTGAAAATTCCCTTGCATCTCTTGGCTTCTACATTTTATGTCTTTAAGGTATACCGAAGTTATATGTTGATGGACTCTGCTCATGAGATATGGACTCAGGCACTTGAAACATACTCTTAAATTGACAATTCCACCCAAATTTATGAGCTTACTCGCGTATTTTGGAGTTAAGATAGGGATCTATGACTTTGTCCACATTTTCTCAAAGTTCAAGTGACTATCCATGAATTATATTACTTTGAGAAATTTACTCTTGCTTGTACTGCTGATGCGGTCTAGTTGCAAAAAAAGAACGTTCCATTTTTATGTTTTCCTGATGGATTTGAACATGGAGTTGAATATGGTTCAGACGCATACTCTCCACTACTCTCCTCTCTCATCCCTTCGGGAGGCATTCTACATAATACTTGGCGATGAAGATCGTCATAGGACCCTCAGCATGACAGCTCCTCCTGATCGCTCTGCCTTAAAAAGTGTTGGTCGGGGCAATGCTACCAACCCCAAATATATTGTCCCTACTCGTGATTATTGTGTCCGCATAGGGCATACTATATATGTGTGATTCAAACTCCATCCGCATCATGTTTTACCAGGACCCAGACGTGGTCGTGGACGCGAACCCGAATGTGGAGGGTCTCGATAGAGTGGTTCAAGATCTCATGATGTTGCCTATTCTACGGAAGTCTATAAAGAGCTTACCTATCCGCCTCCAGGACATTTTAACGCACATGAATTGGATGCTCTCCGTCGTCTTCTTCACTCCTAGCCTGACGGTGCCTCTGAAGCTTCTACTTTCTTCGCTACTGTTGCTATGTCCAGTGCTCATGATGACACTAGACCTCCTTTTGATTGGATCATTGGCTGGGGAGACACAGATCATATGACAAGATCCTCTTCAGGTTTTGTAACCTTCACACCTTTGTCGGGTAAGGATAAGGTTATATTTTGTTGGGTTTTCTACAGGGGTGAGAACGACACATCACCATATGCGCAGCGGAATAAATATCTAGAACAACTTAAATAGAGTAGGAACTTGTGAAATCCATGAATCAAAAAAGAGACAAACCGTGAGGGTTAGGGTAAGTACCTACACGGGGCGATTCAAAAATCAACCAAGGTGCTTCGGCCAATAACTCCAAAAGATCTTCAAACTTTGTTCTTGAATCCTATTCCAGCGATTTCTGGTCCGTTGAGTCTAAAAGTGCAGAGAGATGTCTGCACCTTTACGGGTGCCATACTAACGCGAGAAACGCCTCGCCGCCGTCGCACGAGGGCAGGCCGGAAGAGAGAGGATCGAGATCTTCGTCTCCACGAACTGCTAGGTTCGATTCCTGGAGAAGATCGTCGGCGCTAGGGCTCGAATCGCACGTGAAGACGCTGTCAGGATTTCACCGCACAGAACAGTTCCGCTTCCGCGGCTAGGGTTTTTGAGAAAGAAATGAACCCGGGATAAAATCGTGCTCTAACCCTGAAATTATATCTATATATAATATTCAGTGAACCGGCTTTGGGCTAAATAGTAATTACACCTTAATAGCCTGAACCGGGTTCAAAATTCAAAATCTAGCAAAAAGGCGGGTGCAGTCGATTTTATACTTAGTTTCAAATCCAAATTTCCAAGTTATCAAACAGCATGAAATTCGACTGTATCAGCTTGACTGCATGAATTTGACTGCATGAATTCGACTACATTAATTCGACTGCATCGACTTCATCCAAGCGACAAGTTGTCAAACAACTTCACTGAAGTTCGACTGCATCAGCTCGACTGCATGAACTCAAATACATGAATTCGACTGCATGAATTTGACTACATCGACTTCATCTAGTCGAAAATGGATTTAGTCTCTGCAGCTGCCTGATATATAAGCTACGACTGCATGAATTCGACTGCATGAATTCGACTGCATTAATTCAACTGAATGAATTCGACTTCATCTACTCGAAAATGGACTTAGTCTCTACATCAGCCCGATATACAATATATTAACTGCATCAACTTCATTGATTGCATCCTGTCGAACTGGACCATCAAGCCAAATTTTTACTTAGTATCAAAAACCTTTCTCATCAGCAAGCTTTCCAATTGACAAACTGTCATACAGTTTCCAATCAACTGAATTTGCCATCACACTCAGAACCTTTATGAGTAGTCACCTCGATCAAAGATCCAATTTCTCACACGTTATTATGTGCGACCTCATAAACTCATATTACGTTAACAGCGAGACTAACTCGTTGACTACTTCTAGATCACCAAGACACAACATTCTCCCATTTGAGCTAGACAGTATCAACTATAGTCCCACAAACAATGATCGACATCTAACAATGCATCATTGTTACCCAAGTAATATAAGAGTTTGCAACTCAATGAACTTTATGTGATCAATGTTTCAGTGTTGTCATGTTCTTTTGTTCCTTACATCCGGATTGAACTAGAGGCATGAACTGTGTCACCCTCATAATTATTCAATCTCAAATTCTTGATCTAGAATGGACTAACAGAGAATGATGAGCTTAATATCATATATTGACTCAACCAAGTATGGTCATGTATTTCTCAGTCTCATTCCATCAAGGGGCTCATTGATGCAACTCCTGACATACAAGAGGACAAATTTCATATATGTTCACGCACAAACACTCAAATGATTCGTAACGCACCCAACCACCACCATTATCATCAAACTTTCTCAAGGAAAACTTTAGATGACATCAAAGTAGAGACCTACTTATGACACATTCGTATAACAATCCATAAAGTAATCTCAAGGTGGGTCTGTCCAGTATAAGTTGTTCACTAACAAGTACTTATGTGATGACTTGATATCAAAATATCATAACCTGTGAGAACCGGTCATCAGTCAACGCACTTATTAGTCTTAATGTATCATCGTCCTTCGCTTCTAAGATGATACGTCGACCAGGGACCATTTAAGAACTAAGCTTCTAAAAAACATAGTACCTCACATTCAAGTCACGCACTTGAATTCCTATAGAAGCAAACATTCTAAGAGCATTTATTACGTTAAATAATCTATCATATAACAATAAATTTGACATAATAAAAGAACTTGGCATAAATGTAAAATGAAATATGTAGTACGCTATTGGTCAAATGAATTATAATCGATAAACATATAATCCACAAGACTCTCACTAGAGTTGATCATTTAAGTATCTAATACTCATTGATCTAGTATGATCATCATGTTTTCTTTGCGCGAGAGGCTTTGTCAGTGGATCCGTTATATTTTCCTCAGTCGGCACCCAGGATCTGATATATTCTCCTTGATCAACAATCTGTCGAATAAGGTGAAACCACCGAAGTATGTGCTTGGAGCGCTGATGGGATCTAGGTTTCTTAGCTTGTGCAATAGCACCGTTGTTGTCACAGTAGAGAACTACGGGATCAACAATACTAGGAACTACATCAAGCTTGCTGATGAATTTCCTAATCCACACAACCACCTTCACAGCATTTGCGGCAGCGATATATTCGACCTCAGTTGTAGAATCAACAATTGTATATTGCTTGGAACACTTCCAGCTTAAAGCTCCCCAATTTAGGCAAAACACAAACCCTGACTGAGACTTTGAGTCATCTCTATCAGTCTGAAAGCTAGCATCTGTGTAACCCATAAAACGAGCTCTTCCTCTCAAGTACTTTCAAACATTCTTGACGACAGTCCAGTGTCTATCACCGGGATCAGACTGATACCTGATAGTCATGTTCAAAGCATAAGATACATCGGGTCAAGTACATAACATTGCAAACATGATTGATCCAATTACTTAAGCATATATAATCAACTTCATGCGCTCCTTATCTTCCAAAGATTTCGGACATTGGTCCTTAGAAAGACTCACACCATGAGACATGGGTAAGAATCCCTTCTTGGACTCAAGCATGTTGAACCGTTTCAACACTTTCTCAATGTATGTACTTTGGGTCAAACTCAGCAACTTCTTTGATATATCTCTATAAATCTTAATACCAAGTATATAAGTCGTTTCGCTCAAGTCTTTCATAGAAAAGCAGTCTCCTAGGTTGTTCTTAACAGCTTGCAGGGTCGGAATATCATTCTTGATAAGTAGTATGTCATCTACAGATAATATCAGGAAGATAACAATTCTCCCACTAATTTTCTTGTAAACACAATGCTCATCTTTGTTCTTGATAAAACCAAACTCTTTGATTTTCTCTTTAAAACGTAGATTCCAACTTCGAAAAGTCTGTTTCAATCCATAAATGGATCTCTGCAGGTTGCATATTTTAATGTCTTTATTTGGAAATACAAAACCTTCGGGTTGTGATATGTACACTTCCTCAATGAGGTTTCCATTAAGGAAAGCCATTTTGACATCAATTAGTAAGATCTCGTAGTCATAATACGCAACAACAGAAAGCAGAATTCTGATGGACTTAATCATGCCAACAGGGGAAAATGTCTCATCAAAATCAACACCATGAATTTTGATGACGAAGTTGCTGATGCGGCCGTTGATCCCCGACATAGAGAGTTCGTTGATTGGGACGAACGTTGACGCAAGTTCGAGGATGGAATTCTACCACGACGTTCTTCGCCAACACCGTCGCCGCTACATGTTCTGCTCAACGTCCGACATCACCATCAAATAAAAATATATAATTATAAAATAAATATTTATAATTATATATTAGCATTCTTAATTTAAGCATTTTATTTTAAGTGTTTATTTCATTTCTATTTTAAGTGTTTATTTCATTTCATGTATGATAGGTGCCAATAACCACCAAGGGTGTTTTTATTTCATGCATTTATTATTGTATTTGTTATGTCATGTGTATGATGGGTGCATATAACCATCAGATGTTTATTTTATTTGAATGGAGGAGATTGAGTGGTGTAGGCTATATATGGATATGCTTATGAAGGATTTGGTAATGAAAAATGAAAGAAAATTGAAACCCTAAAATCTATTGAGATTTTCTTCCCCTTCTAGGTAAATTTCGGCCAACCCCCTCCTCTCCTCTCCTTGGTCGTCGGCCACCACATTCTCCCTCTCTCAATTCCGGCCCTCCTCTCCTCCTCCTCCTCCCTCCTCAATATCTCCCTCACCTCCTCATCCCATAAGAAAACCCGACCACCTGTCCTTCCTCTCCAAGGACAATTCCGGCCACCCTCCCTCTTGAAATTCGGCCAACCTAGGTTTTTCCCTAGCCGCCACCCTCTCCCTCCATTTCCACCTCTCGGCCACCCCTCTCCACCACCCAACCCGAGCCAACATCCTCCTTATATACCAAAACCGACCAGCCCTTATTCCTCCACCACCTTGGAAGATTCCAGCCACCACCTTTCCTCTCTCCTCTTTCCATATATATTGTCCTTCAAGGTTTCTCCCTCTCCTAGGGTTTGCAAAGGAAAAGGGCTCGCGTCATTATCGTCCAATGCGGATCCGTGGATTTGTGTGGAAGTAGAATCAACCACCGTCGTGAGCGCTTCCTCCACTCATTATTGTGGACGGATTTCTTGGGATTTGGGTAACGACAATCTAAACCATTTCTTGTGTGTTTCTTCTATATTATTGTGAGATTTGGTGAAATTGAAAGCTAGTAATTAGTTCTGATTTATATTGAAATAGTGCTTTAATAGAATCTAAATTTCAAGCGTTAAATTATCCGAATATTTTTGTACAATTTGGTTCGGGTAGATCTCGTGAACGCTTGTAGAAATTAGATTCTTATCCTTGATTTCACCTCGAGTTCAAGTGATTTGGTTAACCTCGATTTAAATTAATTTGGGATCAATTTGGACTTCTTTTAAATCGTTATTTTAGTCTGGATCCTCTCTTGTTGGGTTTGTGAATGTTTGCGGATAGATTTAATTTGAATTGCTAATTGTTCGGATCGGGTATGTCATATTCGCTTGAGCGAACATTAGCATATAACCCTTGTTCAATCTCTAAAAGGGGTAGCGACCCTTTGCGTTGTTAAAGTTTTGTGTCATTAATTGCTTGAGATATCGATAGTGATAAGTAGAGAAGCCGCACGCTGCAAATCTAATTTAATTGTCAAACCCAAGAGCGCGTATTTTAATCCGTCGGAACCATTGACCTGCATGAAATTTGCTTGAAACTCTTAGCCACTAATCGACCTTTAAATGTCTGTACATTCACATTCATGTCGGTCTTCTTCTTTGTTTGCACCTACTTGCACCCTATGGATTGTACCCATTCAGGTGATTCCACCAAGGTTCAAACTTAGTTTGCATACATGGAGTCCATTTCAAAATGCATGGCCTTAAACCACTTCTTGGAGTCTGGTCTACTCATAATCTCTTGGTAGGTTGCAGGCTCATCATCATGATCCATAATCAACACATTACCTATTTGATACACGAAAAATCTATATCTCTCAGGCTCAAATCTTGGTCTACCAGATTTACTTGAGACTTGTGTTTCGTGAGCAGCCTCACTAGCTACAACTTGTAGTCATTGTTCAGGCTCTAATGCAGGTTCATTCATAGTTTGTGGTTCTTGAACTTCTTCAAGTTCTACCTTAGTTGTCTTTCTTGACAAGAACTCTTTCTTCAAAAACCACATGTCCTTGCGACAAACATTTTGCCCTCGGACGGAAGGTAGAAGTAATATCATTTAGTTTCCTTAGGATACCCCACCAAATAACACTTACCTGTTTTGGGTTACAGCTTATCAGGCATTTGACGTCGCACATACGCCTCACAGCCTCAAATCTTAATGAATGACATACTAAGACCTTTCCCAGTTCATATCTCATATGGTGTTTTTAGAACCGATTTGATTGGAGCACGATTTAGTGTGAAAGCAGCAATCTCTAAAGCGAATCCCCAAAAGAAAACATACAAATCTGCATGACTCATCATCGATCGTACCATGTCTAACAAAGTACGATTCCTGCTCTCAGATACATCATTATTTTGTGGTGTTTTAGGTGGAGTGAGTTGTGATACAATACCACACCTTTTCAGATGATCACGAAACTCATGACTTAGATATTCACCACCTCGATCAGATCGGGAGCTTTTATCTTCTTTCCCAGTTGGTTCTCTACTTTGTTCTTAAACTCTTTAAACTTTTCAAAAGTTTCGAATTTGTTTTTCATAAGAAACATGTATCCGTATCGACTAAAGTCATCAGTAAATGTAACAAAGTAGTGAAACTTACCTCTAGCCACAGAACTCATAGGTCCGCATACATCACTATGTATAACACTCAAAAGATCATCAACCCTCTCAGTATGACCAGTGAAAGGGCTTTAGTCATCTTGCCCAGCAAACAAGACTTGCATCGCTCAAATGATTCATAATCAAATGAGTCCAATAATCCATCTTTATGAAATTTGGATATGCGTTTCTCGTTTATGTGGCCTAAACGACAAGGCCAAAGGAATGTAGGATTTGTGTCATTTGTTTTTAGTCTTTTAGTATTCTCTACGTTATAGATTGGATGGTTTAAGTTCAAAACATATAAACCATTAAATAGTTTGGTTATACCATAACAAATATCATTCATAAAATTGAATGCTCTTAATTATAAATGAAAATCTTTTCATGCCAAGACTTGAAAAGGATATAATATTTCTAGTTATGCAAGTAATAAAATAACAATTACCTAATTCTATTGCAAGCTCAGTGGGCAAAGAAAGACGATAAACATCTACGGCAATGGCATTAACTCTTGCTTCATTTTCAACGCGTAGGTCCATCTCTCCTTTACCAGTCTTCTCCTTCTCAGTTCCTGCACATTTGTACAAATGTGAGAACCACATCTGGTATCTAATACCCAAGATGAAGGAGCAGAAAGGTTTATCTTTATAACGAATATATCTGAAGTGGAAGTCGCACATCCTTTCTTCTTCTGCAGATCTTCAATATAAAGAGGACAATTCCTCGTCAATGTCCAGCCTTGCCACAGTGGTGACACTTTCTCTCCTTCTCCAAACCCTTCTTCTTCAGTACTGAATACTTGGGATCAAGATATAACTTAGGTCTCACCTTAGTCTTCTTTGATCCTTTGACCTTGCCCTAACTTTTATTCACCATCAATATGGGGCTAGCAGTCTTGACCTTCTTCATATTGATTTTGGCAGTTTTCAACATGCCTAGGAGCTCGGGCAGTGCCTTATATTGTAGTTCAAGACAAACTGCCCATAACTGTCCGGCAACAATTGCATAATCAGATCAGTGGCCAACTTTTGGCCCAAGGGAAGACCCAGTCTTTCAAGGTTCTTTATATATCCAATCATTTTGAGTACGTGAGTTCCTACTGGGTCTTGAGCTCTCATCTTGCACTGAAACAATGCCATGTAGATGTCAAAACTCTCTTGTCGAGCCTGTCATTGAAATATTTTCTTTAGGTGCTCGACCTTCTCATAACATGTCATGTTCTCATGTTACTTCTGAAGCTCAGAGATCATGGTGACAAGCATAGTCATTCGACATCCAGGGAATCGTCATAATACTTCTTGTAAGCATTTTTATCTGCCTGAGGGGCAGTAGTGGTTGGCTCAACAGGGGGATCTTCTTCCAAGACATAGAGCTTGCGCTCTTTCTTGAAAACAATTCTCAGGTTCTTGTACCAGTCCAAGAAATTTGGCCCATTCAGCTTATCTTTCTCAAGAATAGCTCTCAGGGACAGGGTGGAGTGTGATCCACTTGTCATAGAAATTCTACAAAGAAATTATGCAAAGTAATTTTAGTACTATATTTAAAAATACATTTTATATTTTAACATGGACTTCAATTAAAAGAACTCACACTATTTTAATCAAATTGATAACCCTCAATATCAATTCAGAGAGCCTATACGAGCTTCTCTCTAGTGGACAAGATCAGTATTTCACCAACACCATAAGTCAGCTTTGACTGATCACCCATAGAGTGGTTATTTAGGTAAGCAACGCTTGTCAATTACATCATCATGCAACTCTTGTATGATTGGTGAATAACTCTTTATTCGCATCCATCATATGGTGCATGCCAACCATATTCCTTTAGGCACTCAACTTTTGAGGGCACCTAGTTAAGTTGGACTCGATGTCGACAGTGAGATATCACAATTTTCCGCTCGCACCCTTACCAAGATAGATTAATGAACCTTGCTTTGGCAAACTCACAATTCATCGATCGAGACAGGAAGAGTGCCATCCATCGGAAGGCATCCGAACACTTAATATTTAGTTAAGGGATTTTAGAGGATTGACTAACACTTAATCATTGTGCGCATACAAAAAATTACAACATACGCTTTCCATATACATCTCAGATGTGCACAAAAATAAAACTATCAACGCTTGATGTAAAAGGGGATAAACCGGAACATTTAGAACATTTTTAAATCTTTAGATTTACATATATTGGACACAGGCACAAACAATCTTCCATATGACAGTAGACAAGCTCGTCTCTCATTGTCGGATTCCAAATCCAAGACAATGTTTGGTTTCACAAACCACAAAGAGGGTCAGTTACTGCGTAAGGGAAAAACATTTCTGAAACAAGGAATTCACATCGCAAATCTTAGGCATTCCTGGAAATAAATCAACATTCCATTTTCCAGGAATAAATCTGGTTCTTCAAATAGTTCTAAGTCCTGATTTACACTGACTGGATCCGCGAAATCCTCGCTCTGTACCACTGTTGGGTTTTCTGCAAGGCCATGAGGATTTTTAGTCCCCTACTCTACCAACTGAGCTATCCCGACTATTTTCCATGCATCATCCTAGCAGAGTACAAATCACCATGTCCGCGACGGAATAAATCTCTAGAACAACCCAAATAGAGTAGGAACTTGTGAAATCCATGAATCAAGAAAGAGACAAAACGCTAGGGTTAGGGTAAGTACCTGTACGGGGCGATTAAAAAATCAACCAAGGTGCTCCGGCCAATAACTCCAGAAGATCTTCAAACTTTGTTCTGGAATCCTATTCCTGCGATTTTTGGTCCGCTGAGTTCGAAAGTGCAGAGAGATGTTTGCACCTTTAATGGTATCTACACTAACGCGAGAAACGCCTCGCCGCCGTCACACAAGGGCAGGAGGGAAGAGAGGATCGAGATCTTAGTCTCCATGAACTGCTAAGTTTGATTTCTGCAGAAGATCGTCGGTGCTAGGGCTCGAATCGCATGCGAAGCCGTCGTCGGGATTTCGCCGCATGGAAAAGTTCCTCTTCTGCGGCTAAGGTTTTTGAGAAAGAAATGAACCAGTATAAAATCGCGCCATAACCTTGAAATTACATATATATAATATTCAGTGAACCGAGTTTGGGTTAAACAGTAATTATACCTTAATAGCCAGAACCGGGCTCAAGATTCAAAATCTGGCAAAAAAGGCGGGTGTAGTCGATTTTATACTAAGTCGTAAATTCAAATTTCCAAGCTATCAAACAACATGAAATTCGACTGCATCAGTTTGACTGCATGAATTCGACTGCATGAATGCAACTGCATGAATTCAACTGCATGAATTCAACTGCATGAATTCAACTGCATCAACTTCATCCAGTGAACAAGTTGTCAAAAAACTTTACTGAAATTCGACTGCATCGACTCAACTGCATGAATTCAAGTGCATAAATTCAATTGAATGAATTCGACTGCATGGATTCGACTGCATCGACTTTATCTAGTCGAAAATGGACTTAGTCTCTGCAGCAACCTGATATACAATATACGACTGCATGAATTTAACTGAACGAATTCGACGGCATGAATTCGACTGCATCGACTTCATCTAGTCGTCAATGGACTTGGTTTCTATAGCAGCTCGATATACAATATATCAACTTCATTGACTGCATCCAGTCGAACTGGACCATCAAGCCGAATTTTTACTTAACATCAAAAACCTTTCTCATCAGCAAACCTTCCAATTGACAAACTGTAACTGAATTTGCCATCACACTTAAAACCTTTATGAGTAGCCACCTCGATCAAAGATCCAATTTCTCACACGTTACTATGTGCGACCTCATAAGCTCATATTACGTTGACAGCGAGACTAACTCGCTGACTACTTCTATATCACCAGGACACCAACATATTTACCAATTTCATCGTGTCCCCCATTGCGGGCAAAGCACATCCCATGTTCTCCGTTCATTTACTTTTTTTCTATCCTGCATGTTTCCTCTATTACCCGCAGTTTACTTTCGATTATTAAAATAACTTGATCTCTTGACTGTTATGTAACTTGGTACGAAGCGGACCATTGACAGTGGTAGGAACCGCGGTGGCTTATACACCTGGATTCTCAGCTACCGTCTCAGGCTCTCTCCTCTTCTACTGTTACTGTTATTGATGCTCGACATTGACATTTGAGTCTTGGATTCTCAGCTCCCTGTTTATCTTCCAAACATTTTTCCTGCTTTGTTTTCTTTTATTAAAACTTTGGCTTGTTAACAAATGGAGAAAGCAGGGAAGGATTTCCGGTAGACTAGAAGGAAGTCGGTAAGGCTTCCGGGTGGCTGGAAGGGATCAGGGAGAATTCCGTCGGGCTGGGAGGGGTTTTGGATAAACTTCCGGCTGTTCGAAAGGAAGCAGAGAGGGCTTCCGGCTGCCGAGAAAAGCAGGGAAAGTGCTGTAGGGGATTACCAGGGAGTTGGGAGGGTTGGCAGCTTGTTGGGTGAGAGAAACTAGGTTACAAGGACTTCGGTATGGCTTAACCAGGGGTGTACAGGTTGATTCCTGTTACGGAGAGAAAAATGACTTATGTCCACATTGGACCAAGTCAATATATATATATATATATGAGGTAAACAGGTAAATACAGCACATAACATAAATACAGCACATAACACTCCCCCTTAAGTTGGGTCGTGGGAACTTCCCAGACCTAACTTGTTACATATAAAGTTCATTCTAACCCCAGTAACTCCTTTCGTGAGAATATCAGCAACTTGGTCTCCAGTCTTCACATGGCTCAAGGAAATAAGACCTTCTTCATACTTCTCTCGTACAAAATGACAGTCAACCTCGATGTGCTTTGTGCGTTCATGAAACACAGGATTGGTTGATATCTGTATTGCAGCTTGATTATCACACCATAACAGCGATGAGTCATGGACAGGGTATCCGATTTCACAAAGGGTCTGTCTGATCCACATGATCTCAGCAACGGTGTGTGACATAGCCCGATATTCTGCCTCAGCACTAGATCTGGCGACAGTGGTCTGTTTCTTGCTCTTCCAAGAGACAAGGTTTCCTCCCATAAAGATAGTAAATCCTGTGGTAGATTTCCGAGTGGCTAAACAACCTGCCCAGTCGGAGTCACAGTAAGCCTCTATATTGGAATGACCATGATTTTTGTATGATATTCCTAGACCAGGATCCTTCTTGATGTACCTAACAATGCGGAGAACAGCGTCCCATTGAGAGATAGTTGGGGTGGCCATGAACTGACTGACCTTACTCACAGCACACGCAATATCTGGACGAGTCATAGTAAGGTAGTTAAGTTTTCCAACTACTCTACGATACTTCTCTGGCGATTCAAAAGATTTGCTCTCGGCATGAAGGCTCTTTTCTCCTGGTTCAAGGGGAGAATCCATAGAGCGGCAGTCAGACATTCCAAGATCAGATAACAGATCGAGGGCATATTTACGTTGAGAAACAAAGATAGAGTCGTCATGATCAGTAACTTCAATCCCAAGGAAGTATCGCAACGACCCCAGATCTTTGGTTTGGAAGTTGGAGTGTAAGAACGCTTTGAGATCGGTTATCCCTTTAGGATCACTTCCCGTGATAACAATGTCATCAACGTACACAATTAGGAGCACAGTACCAGCAGAGGAGTTCCGATAAAAGAGAGATGAGTCCTTGATACTCTTGGTAAGCCCGAATTTGGTGACAACAGACCGAAAGCGAGCAAACCACTGGCGCGGGGATTGTTTCAACCCATATAAAGAGGCAAGGAGACGACACACCTTGTTACGCTCCACCTCAGCAACGAACCCAGGTGGTTGTTCCATATACACTTCTTCCTCCAAGGACCCATGAAGGAACGCATTCTTGATGTCTAACTGATGAAGAGGCCACCGGTGAGTAGCTGCAAGAGAGATCACGATCCGAATAGAGGACATCTTGGCAACAGGAGCAAACGTTTCCTCATAATCCACGCCATAAGTTTGGGCATACCCTTTGGCAACGAGGCGAGCTTTCAAGCGATCAAGAGAGCCATCAGCATTGGCTTTAACAGAGTAGATCCACTTGCAACCAATAGCGCGCTTGCCAGGAGGCAAAGACACAAGTTCCCAAGTATTATTCAGTTGAAGTGCTGTCAATTCCTCGTGCATAGCAGCCATCCAGCCAGGATGAGTTTTGGCCTCCCCAACCGTTGAGGGAATGGTGTACTGAGCCAATGTTAAGTGAAGTGCGGTATGAGAAGCAGACAACCCCTGATAAGAGCTCACATAGAGGGGTCTAGTCTGGCAAGTCCGACTTCCCTTTCGGAGAGCAATGGGACGCTCGGGACTAGACAGGGGTAGAGCGGCAGGCACTTCAGTTTGGGTCAGGTCCTCACTTGCAGGAGCAATCTGAGGAACAGAAGTTGTGCCATCAATGGTTGAGGTAGGCTGAGATGGTGGTATTCCAGTTCTGTCAGAAGTGCGACGAGAGTAGACTTGCCCCCAAAGGGGGCACACATGTCAGTCGGAGAGACGAGGGCAGAATCAGGATGAGGAACAAGCATATCATCGAGAGAGAAATCAGGAAATGAAGTGGGAAGGGGAGAGCTAGTTGTACGATAAGAGTCAGATTCGAGGAAGACAACATCTGAAGAAATAATATATTTGTGAAGTTCCGGAGAATAACAGCGATATCCCTTGGTAGTCCGAGAGTATCAAAGGAAGATACACTTCAAAGAGCACGGATCAAGTTTAGAAACTGAGGGACGAGCATCCCGAACATAGCAAACACACCCAAAGACCTTGAAGGATAGAGGAGGCCCTGAGTGGTCGGGATAAAGGATGTGATAAGGTGTCTCCCCCTGAAGAATATGAGTAGGGAGATGATTAATGAGATAGGCAGCGGTAAGGACAGCATCTCCCCAAAAGTGTTTAGGAACATGCTTATGATGGAGGATAGCCCTGGTAACCTCAAGAAGATGGCGATTTTTCCGTTCGGCAACCCCGTTTTGTTGGGGGGTATCAGGGCAACTGGTTTGGTGTATGATACCCTTGTCGGAAAGGAAGCTAGACATGGACTGGGACATGTATTCCCTCCCATTATCGGTACGAAGACATTTCAGACGAACCGAAAATTGAGTGAAAATTTCATTCCACAAATGTTGAAAAATAGATAGTTATTCAGAGCGATTTTTCATTAAGTAAACCCAAGTCATGCGAGAAAAATCATCAATAAAGGTAACATAATATCTGTTTCCTAACAACGTAGGGACAGGACACGGTCCCCAGACATCAGAATGAAGTAAATCAAAAGGTGCAGAAGCACGAACATCTACACGAGGTACATAGCTAACTCTATGGAGTTTAGCAAACAAACATGACTCACAGCTGAGATGGGAGACGTTCCCAAACTCAGGATACAAACGACGCATGACCTGCATAGAAGGATGACCATGACGGTAGTGAAGGTCCAAGAGTTTGGCCGAAGCAGCAGAACAGGCAATGTGGGAAACTTCATCTAGAACATAAACACCACCACGCAGCTTTCCTCTACCAATAATACGGCTCGTCGACTGTTCCTGAAAAATGCAACCAGAAGAGGTGAAGATAGCAGTGCAGTTTAAATCACGAGTAAGCTTACTAATAGACAATAGGTTGTAGGCTGATTGAGGAACATGAGCAACCGAGGATAGAGGCATATCCGGTGTCACATTGCAGCTTCCAAAGCCCACAATAGGGACAGTAGATCCATCTGCAACAGTAATGGAAGACCCACAATGGGGATGATATGAATGCAAGATACCTGAAGAACTAGTCAGGTGGTCAGAAGCTCCAGAATCTGCCAGCCACAGAACTGGACGCTGGGAAGTGCAGGCAGGTTGAATAGTCTGGGACACAGCAGCACTATGAGGTGGAGAAGTAATCGGAAATGCCTGCATGCGACGATACTCCTCCTCAGAGATCTGGACAGTGCGGGGACCCGGGGTTGCCGGTGTCGAGTCGGCAACGTGAGCAGAACGAGGTGAAGAAGACGAGGTTTTGGCCGCCCAGTCTAGCTTCCCATGCACAAGCCAACACGTATCCTTTGTGTGTCCTCGACGTCCGCAATGAGTACAATGTCGCGTATCAATCTCCCGACCACGTCCAGAACCAGACCGACCGCCTCGACTATTCCCCCTTCCCCCTCGAGAGGCCAGCGCAATTGACTCGCTGGAGGAAACATGTAGAGCAGCTGGAGAAGAGGCAGAGCCCGCTTTAGTCAGACGATGGTAAACACTAGCAGTCTGCAAAGTAGAAGGACTCGCAAGCATTTCGGTTCTTGTTGTTGAGAAGTTTGGATCAAGACCGTTCAGAAGCCAGATGAGAACCAGATGTTCACGTTGAGCCTGATGTCCTTCACGAGTAGAGGGGATCTCCCAAAGATCAAGGATTTCATCGGCAAGAACCTTCCATTCGGCGAAGTACTCAGTGACAGGACGAGCTCCTTGTCGTAGCTCAGCCATCTTGGGAAAGAGTTCACCAAGACGAGAGAGGTTGTTAGCTTGAGAAAACATCATATGCAGGGTGTCCCACAACTCCTTAGTGCTATCACAATTCTTGCACATTTGCTGAACTGATGGGTCCATGGAACTCAGAAGGAGCGCAAAGATACGACAATCATCACTGTACCAATCGTCGTATTCAGCACTTCCCACGGCATGAGTAGGAAGTCTAGTAAGGTGGTGAGTACGTCGGATGCCTGCTAGAGACATAGTAACCCCCTTTTTCCACAACTGAAAGTTGGAGGAGGTAAGGATAGTGGTAGCCAGCCTTGCATTGGAAGGAAAATATTGGTAGAATCCCCTGAGGGAACAGGTGTCTGAGTGATGCTTGTAGCTGAGTCTCCCATGATCTTTGGACAAGAACCTTCAATAGACAGCAGGAGGCATCAATAAACAGTACCCGGAGACAGCCACACAACAGCGGGCGACCTCAGTGAAGCAAAGCAGAGGAGAGGAGATCGGCATCTTCAATAGTAGCAGCAGTGCAATGGGAAGACTGCATCGGCATCAACCAAGGATCGGCAGAGTGAGGGCCTCCGGCAGGTCGGACCAGCACCAAGCAGCAGCAGCGAGCAACAGGGATCAGGAAGGCAGCAAGCAGCAGCAACAACATGTATCAAGTAGGCGGCGACATCAAGCAGCAGCAAGGATCGGCGTCCAGCGGTAGGCGTCGGTATCAGGCAGCAGCAGCGACGGCAGGCGGCATCGACACACGATGCGCCTCCGTCTAGGGCACGGGAGAACGACGGCGCAGGCGAGCGAACGCGGCGGAGACGAACGCGACGGAGACGAACGCGGGGGAGAAGAAACGCGGGGGAGAAGGAACGCGGCGGAGAAGAACGAACGCGAAGGCGGCGGAAGCGAGAAAACCCTAGCGGAGCATCCGTCCCTCTGATACCATGTTACGGAGAGAAAAATGACTTATGTCCACATTGGACCAAGTCAATATATATATATATATATATATATATATATATATATATATATATATATGAGGTAAACAGGTAAATACAACACATAACAATTCCCATAGGCGGTTGAGGAACAGGAAGTTTGGAGGGCTGGCGACTACTGTAGTTGGAAGGATTTGAGGGTGGAGGGCGGTTTGTGAAGGGAGTGGCCAGGTTGGAGTAGTTATTGGAGGGTGGGTTTCAGTTTTCTGTAGGGATTAGTGGGTAATTGAGGACTTAAGAGTAGCTATGAGTGGTTATAGAAGGGAAACTGGGTAGTTATGATACAAGTCATACAACGTTGTTGTGAGGGTAGTGTGACGTTAAAGTAGTTAAAGGAAGTGGATTGTGGGGTGGTTGGTGAGGGAAAACAGGTGGCCTGGCACAGCAAGGTGATAGTCGGCCAAAGGAGGGAGAGGTGAAAGAGAAGTGGCCTAGGTTTTGACATCTAGGTTCTACAACTTCGGCACCGTAGGAAGAACCGAAAATCCTAGAAATATGATCAAAATTCTCGATGCCAGAAATCAGCCCCATGTGCATGCATTTATATGCAAAATGGTCTAGTGCCACTACGAACTGTCTCGATCAGTATATCATGATGATTGTAAAATCCTCTGAAATAAAAATGGAAAATTACATTAAAATATAAAATTTGTCATCGTCAATCCGGAAGCGAATACGCAATCAGAGAGTCCAAACAACGATTCGTTCTCCCTATCCTGTGTATGTAGATCCGCGCAGGCCCTAAGATTCGATCTCGAATTGTGATCCCCATCACCAAGCAACTGAGTTCTTGTTAGAAAAAATACGAGAAATTTTCTAGATGCAAAACAAATCACATGGTACAAAATACTGCTTCACAACTAATTTGCAGAATTTTTAATATAATTATCAGAACAATTGTTGAAACAATGCAAGCCATTGGCTAACCTTGATAAATATAAGGAAACGTAAATATCTTTAAAAAATGTATTACCATATTGTGAGCATCAGCTACCCCGCATGCAACTTGGGGTTTGACAATCATCGGGAATGATAGTTTAGCTTCAGATAGTTGATCCATTAGGCTAGGATGGTCATATTTATCAACCTGCAGATAGTACAATTTCTGATGGTAAAAATTGCAATGATAACGTTATATTTTATTAACTTCTAATTTTAAGAGCAGCATGAAAAATTATGTTTTAGGTTATTGATATCAAAACAGAATATGGACGTATTACTAAATAAAGTCAATAATTGGTAGCATTTGTGAGAACTTGATATATAAAATGAATTATTTCAATCATAAAAAGTATCGTATCCCATCTCTCTCTCTCTCTCTCTCTCTCTCTCTCTATATATATATATAGGAATAATTACCAAAACTTTCATTGGAAGTTAGCATAATTACATATTGCACCCCTCTTATTATTGAAATTACAAAAACCTCCGTTGAATGTTACAAAACATAACATTTACCTCCCCCAAAGTTCACATTTCACAACAACCATGCACAAAATACCCCCTTGAAAATGTACTCTGAGGGGGGTATTTTGGTGCATGGATGTTGTGAAATGTGAACTTCAGGGGAGGTAAATGATATGTTTTGAGGCTTTTGTAATTTCAATAACAAGAGGGGTGCAATTTGTAATTTTTCAAACTTAGAGGGGAGGTCCTGGTAAATGGCCCTATATATATATATATATATATATATATATATATATATATATATATATATATATATATATATATATCTTTAAATTATAAGCAAACTCCAAAACAGTCATGGTGTAACATTCGTCTCCCCAAAATATCCTCCAGCCATGGTATAACATTCACTTACCCAAAATACCCCTTCATATCTTCTTTTTATTTCAAAAGATTTGGTTTTTGAGTCATTTCTACTTTGCCGCCAATATGTCCCGCTCAAATTTGCGAAGGGACGCGGTAATAAAATCGGAATGCTGGACGCGTCAATATGTCCCGCGACAAATGTCGCCCCCACGACAAATGTAGCCACCACGACAAATGTCGCCCCCACGACAAATGTTGCCCGCACGGGGTCCCCCGTGCACGACTGCTTGTATACCATAAGGGAACCCAAAAATAGTCATGGTGTAACATTTGACTATCTAAAATACCCTCAAAAAATCTCTTTTCATTTTAAAATATATGGTTATTCGGTCATTTGTTAGTTACCGCTGATTTTTCCCTAAAAAATTCCGAACACCCTTTCTTCCAAACCGCGCAGCGCATTATAATAAACCCAAAAAAACGTTTCATTCACCGTCCCGCACGCTAACCCCGTCGGACCCCCCCCCCCCCCACCCCTCCGCTTTCCTATCGCTGCCCTATTTCCTCGAAGACGACGACGACAGCTTTCTGACACTTGCCCCATGCAAACCACTCCTACGCTATCCTATCGCTGCCCTATTTCGGCGAAGTTCACGGAATCGGAGTTCGCCTGTTTTTTCGATAAAGGTTGACATATTTTCCCCTCTGTCATGTCTCATATTCTTCTCCATTCTCACCCGACATTTTTTAATCTCAAACCATTGCTGCCATTCCTCGACAAAGAAGCTCTCCTCAAGAGCTCCTCCTCCACTGTTGCTACGATTCCGAAGCAACCTTCAACTGCCTCCGGTAAGCTCATCCTCCAACGTTCCTGCGATCTCCCGTCCACGTTTCGGTTTCACCTTTTGACTAGCAATTTAAGGCTTAAAAAATTATTCTGGAAAATCAAAAGACCTGCTTATTCTGGCAAAATTATGCCGATTTTAGAATTTTCTCAATGTGGCTTACTGATTTAAGTTGATCTGCTTATATGGTTGCTGGTTTTATGGTTTTATGATCAAGATAAGATAAGGTTTTACTAAATCAGTAGTTATTGAAAATATGATTGTATGGTTTTAGGATCTCTATCTCCATCCCCTCTCTTGTTTTTCTTCAGTTTTGAGTAAATGGTTGACCCCGCTTAATATGATCCCTTTCTCCATCCCCCGCTTATTTTTCTTCAGTTAAAATGGTTGACCATGCATATTTTTGTTCAGTATCTGAACTGAGACAAAGGAAATTATATTCTTTCTTTGAGTGGAAAAAGAAAAGAGTTTATGTTAGTATATAGCATAGCAGGAGTTTTAGTTAAGAATCAGCAGTTGTTTCGCCACAGACATCCAGCTCGAAATTTCGACTGCACCTTCTTAGTATGTTGCCTTCATGTCCTCTATTTTTTTGTTTATTTCCTTTTTGTTTTTTTATTCTACTAGCAGCGTTGAGTATACACAAAAATAGTTTATTTTGCAGATTTGCAGCCTCTACAAGCACATTCGAAGCAGGTATTTTCATATTTAAAAAGCTTCCGCAATAACACTATCCATCTTCACGGTGTTTAGCCAACAATATGTTATAAATCAATTTTGCATCACAGGAGTCAATTCTCTCACCTCAGAGGAGACAACACTTAATCTATAGTTGATTTAGTTGAAATCAAGTTGTTTTATTTTAAGTTTTTGTTTTGTATTTACCCATAAGGGTATTATTGTCTTTGGATTTTTCCCTCACTTATATAAGTGCAGGGATCTCTCTTTTCTCACCTAATAGATTAAATTCCCGTTTTTCCTACTTGGTATCAGAGGGAAAAAGAAAAACCCTAGCCGCGATCGTCCCACTCCCTCGCTCGCTCGCCCGTCGTCCTCGCCGCTCGATCGTCCCGCTCCCTAACTCGCTCGCCCATCGTCTGCTGCTGTGGATGTCGGGCGGCCTCCTAGCCACCGTCGGGTGCTGAGAAGGACGCCGCCGTCGTCCTTCCATGAAGCAGCCGGATCACTGCACCGCCGTCCGATCTTCTCCGCTTCTCCGGATGCTGCCGCCGATCGGGTGCTGAGAAGCTCGACTAGCCTCCTGCATCGACTAGCCGCCGCTGCGTGCGATTTTCTGCGCTGCGTGCGATTTCCTTCTGCATCGACTAGCCTCCTGCGTGCGATTTTCTCCGCTTCCTCCGGCTGCTGCGTGCGAGCTTCTCCGGCCTTCTTCTTCTTCTTCTTCATATCCAGCCATCGTCGCCGCCTTCTTCCTCTTCAGATCCAGCCACCGCCGCCGCTCTCCGGCCTATCTTCTTCTCCACCGGATGCTGCTACTATTTCTCCGGCACCTCTCCTTTTTTCAGGATCTGATGTAACTGAGCCTCTTCCGATCTGATCTCATGGATGATTCTTCGATTGGTGGTGGCTCTTCATCACCGAGTGTTTCTGTTCCCCACATGGGGGAAACCCTGCGGTCTTCCGGTTCCCAGATGGGTGAACTCCAGCGACCTTCTGGTCATGCTAGCTCCTTGAAGATTACCACGGTGCCGTTAGATGGCACTAACTATCAAGAGCGGTCTCGTGCGGCGCAGCATGTTATTCGCAGCCACCAGCTCTTTGGATACATTGATGGGACCAAAGTGGCACCCTCCCTGACTGATCCTGCCTGGTCGCGTTGGGATTCCGAGAATTCCCTGGTGGTTTCCTGGCTTCTCCACTCTATGTCTCCAAAGGTATACCGCAGCTATATGCTAATGGACTCAGCTTACGAGATTTGGACTCGCGCGCGGGAGACTTATTCTCAGATCGGGAATTCCACTCAGGTTTATGAGCTGACCCGCCGTATGTTGGAACTACGACAGGGATCTATGACTGTTTCCGCCTACTACTCTGAGTTCGAGCGTATATCTCAGGAGTTAGATTACTTCGATCAGTTTACTCCTGCTTGCACTGCCGATGCAGTTCTGTTGCAAAAGCGAGATGAACGATTTCGTCTTCATGTGTTCTTGATGGGTTTGAGCATGGAGTTGGATATGATTCGCACCAATATTCTTCATCGCTTACCCCTCCCATCACTCAGGGAGGCGTTCAGTATGGTTCTTGGCGATGAAGATCGTCGGAGGTCTCTCAACACGGCGGCTCCCCCCTCTGACCGCTCGGTATTTACTAGTATTGGCAGTGATGGTTCTAGCCATACCACCCAGATTCCCACCTGTGAACATTGTGGCCGTCGGGGCCATTCTCGGGAAGCGTGCTTCAAGCTTCATCCGCACCTTGCTCCACCTGGATACGTCCGTGGTCGTGGACGTGGGCGTCGTCCTGGTCGTGGTGGACATCGCCAGACTGACACCCGTTCTCATGATGCTGCTTACTCCACAGAGATTCAAGGGGGCCATCATGGCCAGCTCCTAGATCATTTCACCATGTCTGAATTGGATGCGTTCCGCCGTCTGCTACACTCTCAGTCTGATCCTACACCGAGTAGCTCCTCTTTGTTTGCCACTGCTGCGATGCCCAGTGCCCATGCTGCTGTGACTCCTTCGTCTGAGTGGATTATTGACTCCGGAGCTACTGATCATATGACCGGGTCCTCTACAGGTTTTTCCTCCTACACACCCTTGTCTGGTAAGGACAAGGTTGTCTCTGCCAATGGCACCTTGTCTCCTATTGCTGGCAAGGGAAATTTCTCCTGCTCTTCTTCGCTTCCTCTCACTTCTGTTTTGCATGTTTCATCCTTTCCCCGCAATTTACTTTCTATTAGCAATCTTACTAAATCTCTTAACTGTTTTGTAACCTTTTTCTCCGATTCTTGTATTTTTCAGGAACTGGGTACGAAGCGGATACTTGGCAGTGGTAGGAACCGCGGTGGTCTGTACTACCTGGATGCTACACCATCATCCCTTGCTCTGTCCTCTTCTGCTGTTTCTACTGCTGACGCTCGTTGCTGGCACTTGCGTCTTGGTCACCCGTCTCCTGTTTATCTTCAGAAACTTTTTCCTGTTTTATCTCAGTTTGTTTCTAGTTTTAAATGTGATGTTTGTGAAATGTCCAAACATGTTCGTCATTCATCATCTCACTTATCTTCTCCTAGTAGTGTTCCTTTTTCTGTTATACATTCAGATGTCTGGGGACCTTCCCCAGTTGTTTCTTTGACTGGATATAGATGATTTGTTACGTTTATTGATTGTTTTTCCCGTACTACTTGGGTTTATCTTTTAAAAAAAAAAGGGATGTTGCTTCTGTCTTTCAAACCTTTCATAAGATGATACAAACTCAGTTCAACGGAACCATTCGTGTCCTTCGTAGTGACAATGGGGGCGAATATGATGATCGTGGTGTGTTTGGGGCCTACCTCTCGAACAATGGCATTATCCACCAAACTACGTGCGTTTACACTTCCACCCAAAATGGTGTGGCGGAACGAAAAAACAGGCATCTCCTTGATGTTGCCCGTTGCCTTCTCACCACCATGCACCTTCCGAAATCCTATTGGGGCGATGCCATCATGACGGCTACTCATCTTATCAACCGTCTCCCCTCGCGGGTTCTCGCTTATGCTACACCTCTGGCTTGTCTGACTTCTAAGACTGTTGTTCATATCTCATCTCTTCCTCCTCGTATCTTTGGGTGTGTTTGTTTTGTTCATGTTCACCAGCCTCTTCGGGATAAGCTCGATCCTCGAGCCATCCGATGTGTCTTTCTTGGTTATTCTACCACCACCAAGGGGTACATATGTTATCACCCCCCAACCAGACGTACTTTCTGTACCATGGACGTGACGTTCCGCGAGGATGAATCATATTACCTTGATTTGACTCCTTGTCATCAGGGGGAGAAGGAGGATGAGGTCATTGATACTGTCCCTCTTCCTGTCATTGGTACGGTTCCTCTCACTTTTCTTCCTCCTACTTCCACTACAGATATTCCTCCTACTTCCACTACGCCATCCACTACAGATATTCCTCATACATCTCCCTCTCATCATCCTTCACTCATCACTCCTCTACCTCATATATATCATCGTCGAAAACCAGGTACACAGCCCACTGTCGCCCCGCTGTTGCCAATGCTGTCTTCAGACTCAGATCCTGATGTTGATTTACATGTTCCCATTGCTCGGCTACGTGGTAAGGCCTGGTGTACTGAACATCTCATTTCTAATCATGTTGCTTATGATCATCTCTCTAAACCTCATCAGTCATTTATATCTTCCTTGTCCGAGATCTCTATCCCTAAGACATGGCAGGAGGCACTTTGCATCCCAGTATGGGCTCAAGCAATGAAGGAAGAAATGTCAGCTTTGGAGAGGAACCACACTTGGGATGTCACCTCTCTCTCTCCTGGCAAGAAACCCATTGGTTCAAGATGGGTTTTCTCAGTTAAGAAGAATCAGGATGGGAAAGTTGAGCGATATAAAGTTAGGTTGGTTGCTCGTGGTTACACTCAGACTCAGGGGGTTGATTACCAAGAGACCTTCGCTCCTGTAGCAAAGATGGACTCTATCCGTGTGATCATATCTTGTGCTGCGATCTTTGATTGGGAACTTCATCAACTTGACGTTAAGAATGCATTCTTGCACGGTGACCTCGAGGAAGAGGTGTACATGTCTTTCCCCCCAGGTTTTGTGAAGAAGGGGCAAGAGAGGTTTGTTTGTCGGTTATGGAAGTCCCTGTATGGGCTAAAGCAGTCTCCGAGGGCATGGTTCGGCAGATTCCACAAGGCCATGATCAAGTTTGACTACAAACAGGGACACTCTGATCATACATTGTTTGTCAAGAGGAATGAAGGGAAAATTGTTGTGCTAATTGTTTACGTTGATGACATCGTGATCACCGGAAATGCTACAGATGAAATCTCAAAGCTGAAGGGACTTCTCTCAGCCGAGTTCGAAGTAAAGGACCTGGGAAGGCTACGCTACTTCCTAGGAATTGAGGTGACCTGTTCTGACAAGGGTATCTTTATCTCCCAACGCAAGTATGTGTTGGACCTGCTGGCAGACACTGGCATGCTTGGGTGTGCCCCCGCTAACACACCTATGGAGGAGAACCATAAGATTGATCAGGACAGCAATGGTGATCGTACAGATGCTCCTAGTTATCAGAGGTTGGTTGGAAAGCTCTTATACCTCTCACATACTCGTCCTGACATTACATATGTTGTTGGGATCCTGAGTAGGTACATGCATGCCCCAAGGGTCAGACACCAGGAGGCTGCCTATCGTGTTCTCTGGTATTTAAAGAAGTCTCCAGGACGGGGGCTGATGTTCTCGAAGAACAAACATCTGCGGATCGAGGTCTTCACCGACGCAGATTGGGATGGATGTCATGATGACCGGAAATCTAGAACAGGTTATTGCACCTTCATTGGAGGAAACTTGGTTACATGGCATAGCAAGAAACAAAGTGTGGTGGCCAGGTCCAGTGTTGAAGCTGAGTACCGTTCGATGTCTCAGGGTCTCTGTGAAGGCCTTTGGTTGAGCATCTTATTGCAAGATCTTGGTCTTAAGGAGAAAGCTCTCATATCCTTGTACTATGACAACAAAGCCGCCATCAGCATAGCGCACAACCCAGTTCAGCATGATAGGACCAAACATGTTGAGATGGATCGTCACTTCATCAAAGATCATCTTGACAAAGGAAGTCTAGTCACACCCTTCGTCCATTCCAGAGATCAGTTAGCCGACGTCTTCACCAAGAGTCTTGGCTCTGATGCCTTTACTGATGACATCCATAAACTCGGAATGATAGATATCTACCATCCAACTTGAGGGGGAGAGTTGAAATCAAGTTGTTTTATTTTAAGTTTTTGTTTTGTATTTACCCATAAGGGTATTATTGTCTTTGGATTTTTCCCTCACTTATATAAGTGCAGGGATCTCTCTTTTCTCACCTAATAGATTAAATTCCCGTTTTTCCTACTGATTTCTCTTAGTTTTTCCCAATGTTTACCATAGAATCTTCTTTTTGCAGAGCAGAGCAACACAATTTGCAGGTTGGAAGCAAGTATTTTCATATTTTATGAAGATTTAGCATTAACTCTATTTATCTTCACGGTGTTTAGCTGAAACTACATTAAATTATCAGCATTATCAAGTAAATCATGAATATATTTTATCTAAAATGGTTTTTGTAGGTTTTTCATCTATAAGATTGAAGGTGAAACTGAAATAAGGAGGAAGATGTAACCATCCTGGTGTCAGTAAACCTTCAGTTCATTATAAAGCTTGGTGCACTTCCTTACTCTAAATTTTTAATGATTTAATAGAGTTAGATCTTTAGTGTGTTGTCAACGAGATTGATTTAGTTGTTTGATGAATGAGGTTTTTGATATTTAGAAAAATATAATAAGGATATAAAATGTGTTGAACTTTTTATTTTGTTAAGAATTTTGGATTT
Source organism: Platanthera zijinensis (assembly GCA_039513925.1). NCBI lineage: Eukaryota > Viridiplantae > Streptophyta > Magnoliopsida > Asparagales > Orchidaceae > Platanthera > Platanthera zijinensis. Next base: position 61,246,408 of record CM077080.1, read on the forward strand.
CTCCCGACTTCACATTGGATATAAAAGCATGAATACATTTCTATTACCAGTATTAATCAAGTATTACTCAAGTTTTGCATTAACTGTATTTGTGCTATTTAAGAATTAATCAAGTATCTTTATAGTTTTGCAAATGTTGTTAGGACTAAGATTCACCTTTTGCCTTAAGATTTGGCACTAAATGTGGGGGAACTTTGGGATGATCAATTATCATAAGATTTGGGAAAGCATGGCTACATATCAATCATTAACTTCCATACACCGTGTAGCATTTTATTTGTTATGCGTTTTTTTAAAAAAACTTTAGTATAGTATTTGGCTTTAGAATTTTGCTGACAATTCTACAGACATTGCCATGCCAAACGGAGCCTAGATCTCATTAAAACTCTTTCACGTCTCCATGAGGTGATCATGTATATATTTGTGGTATTTTCATCAGAGATAATGTCTAAAAATGAGATATGATCACATGCACAATATTTAGCAATTATTGAAGATAAATTATTATTAAATGTTTTTCAGATTTGAGCTATTCATGAAAATTGTGCTGCACTGTTCGATCAGAAATTTCTATCAACATTCAGTAATAATTTTATGTAACAATTACTTGGGAATTTTGTTGCATATAAGTTTTTCAATGCATGTGGACTTAGAGAGTTATTTTACAAGTCGTCTATTCCGAGTATTACTATTATTGTGCGTAGGTGGGTTTAGTCCCACAACGTGAGTCATGGTTTAATGTATTATTGTATTCCCTATATATTCCCCTCTTTGTGGAAGAATAAAGCAAGTTTTTCCATTCAACTTGGTATCAGAGGGAAAAAACCCCTAATCCCGGTCTGATTCCGTCTCTCCAGCATCCCGACCTTCCTCATCTCGTGCTCGCTACGCCCGTCGCCACCCAGCTTCGCCCCTTCCCGCTACGCCCCAGGTCCGCCCCGATCCGCACCGCTCCACTCGGCACCGCTCCGGATGTCAGGCAGCCTCCACGCCACCGTTGGCTGCTCCGTGATGCAGTCCGCCGATTCTTCTTCCATCAAACTCTTCTCCTAGATGCAGGCCGCCCCGATCTCTTCTCCTGGTCGGTCCGCCCCGATCTCTTCTCCTTGATGCAGGCCGCCTAGCTTCTCCAGCGGCTCTCCTTCCTCTCTCGACAGCGGTGGTCTCCTATTCGGTGTCGGGCATCTGTGCAGTCCACAGTCTCGTTCGGCCGCCTCTTCGTCCGCCTCCTCCACTGGTTGGTTCCGATTTATTGTGTTTTTTCCTTCATGGCTGCTCCTTCCCCCGACGAAGGTGACTCTTCAGTGTCGTCACCATGTGTGCATCCGCCTCAGATGAGCGACCCTCAGTGGTCTCATGGCCACTCTGGTTCCCTGAAGATACCACCGTCCCGTTAGATGACACCAACTATCTTGAATGGTCCCGGGAGGCGCTTCATGTCATTCGCAGCCACCGGATGAATGGCTACATAGATGGGACTGTTAAGGAGCCCCAACAGACTGATCCCTCTTGGAAGCGATGGGACTCCGAAAACTCTCTGGTTGTGTCCTGGCATCTTCACTCTATGTCTCCGAAGGTTTACCAGAGTTACATGTTGATGGATTCTACCTTTGATATTTGGACTCGTGCCCGGGAGACGTATTCCCAGATTGGCAGCTCTACCCACGTTTATGAACTTACTCGTCGTATTTTGGAACTGCGGCAAGGATCTATGATGGCGTCATCCTTTTCTTCCGAGTTCGAGCGGCTATAACAGGAATTGGACTACTTCTCACACTTCACTGAAGCATGTACTGCGGACGCTATTCAGCTACAACAACGGGAGGATCGTTTTCGTCTCCATGTGTTCTTGATGGGATTGAACATGGAGTTTGACATGGTGTGGATGCATATCCTTCACCACACTCCGCTTCCGTCCCTTCGGGAGGCCTTCAACATGATCCTGGGTGATGAAGACCGTCAGACTCTCACTAGTGTTGGTCGTGGCCAAGTTCTCAGCCCTAGCTCATCTGCTACTATGTGTGTTGTGGTCGCAAGGGCCATACCCGGGAGGTGTGCTACAAGCTCCACCCTCATCTTGCCCATCGTGGTTATGGCTGTGGACGAGGGCCTGGACGAGGGGGCCATCATCCGGGTGGTTCCAGACCTCATGATGTTGCTTACTCTACAGACGTTTACGACGAGACACCACTGTTGTTCCCGGGCAACTTACTGCTCCTGAGTTGGAAGCATTCCGCCGTCTGCAGCACTCTCAGTCTGATTAGCCTCCGGGTAATTCCGCTTCCATTTCCACTATTATGCCGCATCCTCATGCTGTCACTGCCTCCCCTTCTGAGTGGGTGATTGATTCTGGTGTCACTCATTACATGATCGGCTCCTCCTCAGGTTTCCTCTCTTACACCCCCTTTGTCTAGTAAGGGCAAAGTTATTTCTGCTAATGGCTTGTTGTCTCCCATTGCTGGGAAATGTCAGATTTCTTGTTCCCCTTCTATCTCTCTGCCGTATGATCTTTTTCATGTTCCCTCATTTCCTCGCAATCTTTTTTCTATCAGTGACATTACTCGCTCTCTTAATTATTTTGTAACCTTTTTCCCTGATTCATGTGTTTTTCAAGAACTGGGTACGAAGCGGAACATTGGCGGAACCCCGATGGACTGTATTACCTGGATCAACCTCCCTCTCAGGCTCTCTCTTGTACTCCTGTTACAGCTGATGATGTTTGCCGCTAGCACTTGTGGCTTGGACATCCTTCTCCTCTCTATCTTCAGAAATTGTTTCTTGTTTTTTCCCCTTTATTACAAACTTTTGTCGGTGATGTATGTGATGAGTCTAAACATGTGAGACATAGTTCATTGCATTTAGCTTCTCCTTGTAGCACTCTGTTTGATGTTGTTCATTTTGATGTTTGGGGACCGCCCCCTGTTCTGTCCACCTTTGGTTTTTGTTTCTCGTACAACTTGGGTGTATTTGCTCAAAAAAAGTGAGGTCTTCAAGTGTTTTCAACTTTTTCACAAAATGGTTCAAACCCAATTTAAGGGTGTGGTTCGTGTCTTACGCAGTGACAATGGGGGGGGGGGTATGATGATCAGGGAGTTTTTAGCTCGTTCCTCGCTAGTCATGGTATTATACACCAGAGCACGTGTGTTCACACCTCTACCCAAAATTGCATTGTCGAACAAAAAAACCGACACCTATTGGATGTCTCGTGTTGTCTTCTTGGTGTTATGCACCTTCCTAAGTCCTATTGGGGCGATGCAGTTCTTATCACTGCACACCTTATCAATCGGCTTCCCTCACGTGTGCTTAGCTATGCTACTCCCCTAGCTCGACTGTCTACTATGACTGTGATCTATACTTCCCACATTCCTCCTCGTGACTTTGGATGTGTATGTTTTGTACACATCCATTTTTCCCACTATGACAAATTGGACCCTCGAGCTCTCCGGTGCGTGTTCCTCGGATACTCTTCCATTACGAAAGGGTATCGGTGTTACCACCCTCCCTCTGGGCGTATCTATTGCACTATAGATATTACCTTTCGGGAAGGGGAATCCTTTTTCTTTTCATTGACTCATGCTCCTCGTCAGGGGGAGAATACTGGCGATAGGGACGTCCCTCTTCCTCTTCTTCCTTCTCTACCACCACAACTTCCTGTGTCTCAGGAACGGGGCCCCGCCTATTCCTGTTCCTCTGCCTGATACTCTGATATCTCTTTTCTCTCACGTATATCACCGTCGCTCCTCCCGTATACAGGCTACTAAGGCTCCGCCTCTACCAGTGTCAGCTTCTACCTCAGATTCTGATGATGCAGATTTGCACATCTCGCTTACTCTGTTGAAAGGTAAGGCTGCATGTACTAAACATCCTATTTCTAACCATGTGTCTTACCACCATCTTACCCCCGGCCCACCAGACCTTTGTTGTTTCTCTCTCGACAGTTGTTGTTCCCAGGACATGGCAGAAAGCACAGGGTATTCCGATCTGGACTCAGGCTATGGAAGAGGAGATATTAGCCTTGGAGAAGAACCATACTTAGGATGTCTCACCTCTCCCTCCTGGCAAGAGGGCTATTGGCTCGCGATGAGTGTTTTCGGTCAAACAGAATCCAGAAAGGAAGGTCGAACGGTACAAGGCACGGCTAGTTGCTCCGGGGTATACTCAGACTCAGGGAGATAACTACCAGAAGACCTTCGCCCTCATGGCTAAGATGGACTCTATTCGGGTATTGCTGTCCTGTGCGGCTTGCATGGGATGGGATCTTCATCAACTGGATGTTAAGAACGTGTTTCTACATGGTGAGCTGGATGAAGAGGTATACATGAAATTCCCTCCTGGGTTCATCAAAAAACGAGTTGAAGGCCTTGTCTGTCAGCTAAGGAGATCCTTATATGGCCTGAAACAGTCCCCCAGAGCTTGGTTTGGCAGATTCCTCACGGCTATGCTCAAATTTGGGAACAAACAAGCGCAGTCCGATCACACTATGTTTATTCAGAGATGTGTTCAGGGTGTTGTGGTTTTTATTGTCTATGTGGATGACATTGTAATCAGTAGTAACAATTTGGAAGAGATTGCTAATCTCAAGTCTCTCTTAGCTGCCGAGTTTGAGGTGAAAGACTTGGGAAGATTACAATACTTTCTGGGAATTGAGGTGACTAGATTGGATCAGGATATCTTTATATCATAGCGGAAGTAAGTCTTAGATTTGTCGCAGGAGACCGGTATGCTTGGTTGTGTTCCTACAAACTCCCCGATGGAAGAAAATCATGGAATTTGTGAAGACGGTGACAGTGACCAGGCCGATGTCACTCGCTACTAGAGATTGGTTGAGAAACTAATATATGTGTCTCATAGTCGTTCAGACATTACTTATGCAGTTGGCATCCTGAGTCGATATAAGCATGCACCCAGTGTCAAACATCAAGAGACAGCGTATCGAGTGTTACGATATTTAAAGAAAGCCCCAGGTCGTAGTCTTCTGTTCTCCAAGAACGACCACTTGAGGATTGAAGTTTTCATTGATGCTGATTGGGCAGGATGTCGTGACGATCAAAAATCTACAATAAGTTATTGTTCTTTTGTTGGAGGAAACCTGGTAACATGGCGCAGTAAGAAGCAAAATGTAGTGGCCAAATCGAGCGCTGAGGCAGAATATTGTGCAATGTCACAAGGCATGTGTGAGGGTCTATGGCTGCGTACCGTTCTACATGACTTGGGGTTTCCCGTGACGTCTCCCTTCTCCTTGTTTTGCGACAACAAGCCAACCATCAACATAGCTCACAATCCAGTTCAACATGACAAAATAAAGCACGTGGAGGTAGATCGACATTTCATCAAAGATCATTTGGATAAAAAGACAGTGGTCACCCCGTTCGTCCACTCTAAAGATCAACTAGCAGATGTGTTCACTAAGAGCTTGAGAAGTGACTTATTCATGGATAACATCAAGAGACTTGGAATGACCGACATCTTCCATCTGACTTGAGGGGGAGACTTGAGAGTTATTTTACAAGTCATCTATTCCGGATATTACTATTATTGTGCGTAGGTAGGTTTAGTCTCACACCGTGAGTCATGGTTTTATGTATTATTATATTTCTTATATATTCCCCTCTTTGTGGAAGAATAAAACAAGCTTTTCCATTCAACTTGTGCTACCTTCATGTAACTTTAACCATTTTCATACTTTTTATTATTATATTCCACTTTTAATGAATTATTTCCATGACTTATTGAGAATTTTGATGATATGTGTAGAAAAAGCTCAAGCTATATTTAACTTTAAGTCTTTTTGTTGTGATAGTTATAACTTATAAATGTCTTCATGGATTGCCATTTTTGGAGGGTTTTAGGTTTTATTAAGGAAAAGGGTGCTGGGATAGACCCCACTCCCCCATTACATATGTTATTATTATTATTTTAGTGCATTTATTGTTGGGATTTATGTTATGGAAAGTAGTATGTTATGACTTATGATAGTGATTATATGTATTGTGAATGGCTACAAGGATTTATTTGGTGATGAAGTTATTTCATAAGGTGCTGAGGTTAAAGTGAAGACTGCCTTCATATATATATATATAATGATTTGCTTAATATAGAGAAAAATCCACTGTTGGGACTACAAATATCTGAAAACTAAGTCGGCCCAGTCGCCTTGATTCCACAATAGAAATTACTCAAGTACTCCCCGCCCACAACGAATGCAGCCGCCCCCGACGAATGCCTCCACCCTCGACGAATGTCGTCGCCCCGATGAATTTCGCCGTCGCTGACGAATGCCCCTGAACCCAACGAATGTTCACAGCCCCGACGAATGTTCACGGCCCCGACGAATGTCCATGCCCCTCACGAATGTCGCCTCCCCTCACGAATGTCCCAACCCCCGATGAATGCCGATGTCCCCGATGAATGTTCCCACCCCGGATGAATGTCCTCGCCCCCGCCTAATGTCGCCGCCCCCGCCTAATGTTGTCGTCCCCCCCTAATGTCGCCGCCCCCGCCTAATGTTGTCGCCCCCGCCTAATGTCGTCGTCCCCGCCTAATGTCGTCGTCCCCGCCTAATGTCACTGTCACCGCTGAATGTCGCTGTCCCCACCGAGTGTCACCGCCCCCGCCGAATATCGTCGCCCCCGCACGGGGTCCCCCGTGCACACTTGCTTGCACACACACATGAGACGGAGACGGTGCAAGGGGTGCCCCCTGTGCGGCAGCAACATTGCCTCGGCCACAACAATGCCATGGCACGACACTCTCACTGCTCACTACCAAGGTTGTAAATATTAGATGTCAGTGATATGTTGGATTGAGTTTTTAAATGTTGGATGTTGGAAGTCGAAGACACGTCAGAGATATTTTTAAATATTGGATTTTCATATCTTATAAATAAAAAATTATTTTTATGTATATCAAGTATAATTACATGTTCTAAAAAGAAAAGAAAAAATTTAACATTACAAGTAAACGACCAATGATTCATGTATATCCCAAAATAAATTTAAAAATATCAAAAGTAAAATATTATAACAAGTACAAATCAGTGCAATGTAAAATATATTTAATACTCAACACTCAAGCCTTTATCCCACTATAGTGAGGTCGGCTATATGGATCCTTTGTCGCCAGTGTGCCCTATCTGTTGTCATAATCTCATTAATGCCTAAGTACATCATGTAATTCCTTATAGTTTCATTCAAAGTCTTTATTGGTCTACCCCTCCCTCGTTTAACATGCCTAGTGACTAGACTCTCACAACGCCTAACAGGTGCCTTTAATGGTCTCCTTTATACATGTCCAAACCATCTTAGTTGAGCTTCTTGCATCTTCTCTGCAATTGGTGCAACTCTTGTCCTATCCCTGATACATTCATTCCTAATTTTATTCAATCTAGTGTGTTCACATATCCACCTAAACATTCTAATCTTCGCAACTCTCATTCTTTGCTCATGAATGTAAAATATATTTAATATTATATAAAAAATTTATTTTGTTAGTACTAGGTTTTATAGCAAATAAAAAATTTATAACCAAAATATCTTTGATTGATTATAAGTTTTATGCTTAATAAATTTATAATAAAAACATATAAATAACAACTAATAAATTTGTCAAACTTATTCTACATTTTTTGTAATATGAAATAAGAAAATATAGTGTCAAATAATTATACAAAACTAATTACAAGAATAAATAACAACACGCAAGGCTTTACCCACTATAGTTGGGTAGGCTATATGGATCATTTGTCGCCATTGTGACCTATATTTAGTCATAACCTAGCGTTTAAACTGTTTCTCAAATAATCCATATTCATAAGGGTGAGTAAATTTTACGATGGTCGTCTACCTAACACAACCCTCATCATTTTTATATGAATAACGCATTGAAAAAATAAAACAATAAGCCCAGTTGATTTAAACATACATAATATAATATATGTGTAATTTAGACATACAGTCAAACTACTGACATAACATAAAATAAAATAGCGGACAATGTGTTCAAAAATCATATCAGCCAATATATCGAAAAAAATCAGATATATCGGTCTATATCTTACAAAAAGACATAATAGACTTATTAAGAAAAATATCATTTTACCATAAATAATGACATGTTAAGAGGATATTTAAAAAAATGCTCGTAGCCACCCCAAGGGCAGTTGTGCGGGAGGACTGCAATCGTGCACTCCGGGGTAGCGTGTAGAGGGAGTGTCGTCGCGTTGTAGCATGGTCATTATAATAACCCATATTTTATAATCAAAATAATTATATTATAATACAAAAAAATAAATGTCTTAGGGAAAATTTATAATAATGGTTATGATATAACCCTAATTAAACCTTATTCTCTATTTACCTAAACGAGCCGGCCTGCCCCATATTTCCCGCAGAAACCCGATCTGGCTCTCTGTTCTTCTCCCTGCCGCAACCCGCGATCTGTATCCCGATCCCGTGTCTCCTGCTCGCCGTCGGTTGCTTCTCCCCCTCCGTCTCAGGCCGCCTCCTCTTATTCTCCCGAAGCCGCCGACCCCTTCTCCCCCCTCTCCTCATGTCGACACCTCCTCCTTTGCTAGGGTCGGCAACCTCCGACGACTTAGCCTTCCCCTTTCTTCCTCCTCCAAGGGCAGCCATCAGTCCTCCTCTTCTTCCTCCTCCAAGGGCAGTCATCAGTCCCCCTCCTCTTCTTCCTCGAGCAGCAAGGACATCAGTCTCCTCCTCCTCCAAGGCTCGTCAACCCTAATTTTGCCTCTTATCCTTCGCCTTGGCCAGGATTTGTGAGAAGAACGCCTAGGGTTTCCTCCCCTCACCTCCTTGAGCTCGGTTTTGGTCCATATTGGTAAGATTCTTCCTCCATTCATCCATATTCAAATTTTTATTGCACCATTTACAATTATTTTTCTCCAAATTTGAGTTGATCTTGTGTTTTAGATTTTTTCCCCCTTGTAATCGTCTAACCCCAGTTGTGCTTTTGATTTCCGGCACAACTCCTCGACTCAAGCGATGGAATTTCTCCAAATCCATCTCCGAATTAGGGTTTTTGTAACCCAAGCGTCGTGAAGTCTCCATCTTCGCGCCCCTCACTGTTGAAGGAGATAAATTTCTAAACCCCGCTCTTGTTTGATTCTTACGATATATAAATTGTTGTGCTAGCATTTGGTTTTCTGTCATGTCAAATTATCAAATATTGTCTATGATTGCTCCTGAATAGGTCCAGTTAGGGTTTCTAAATCTTGTTTGCGTCGCTCAGTCGCCTCCGTCAGATTCAGCCTCATTTAAGGCAAGCAAAGATCCCTCTCTCTTGCAATCATTGAGTTTAATTTTATGCATTTGTTCTTTTGACTAGTTGACTTCACTTCTAAATATTTCGATCCATCAAATGAATTTTAAACTTGAATGCCTAAATTGACATGTTAGCGGTTTAAAGATTTAACATGTTTGGAATAACATTATTCTATGATCGTGAACGATTTTATTTGGAAATTGCTTGAAATGGCATGTGTTAGTAAGTTAAAGTAGTTTTGATTGGTTTTTCCCACTTAGATGCTTTGTGTCTCATTTGTTGAATAGTCAAAGAATAGTGGATCTTTGAGCGTGAACAACATTGTCATGATAATAACTGTAATGAATGCTGGTTAGCAAATATACGTTTGGTTTTTTTTATATCATGCTCGTAGTGCTCATATTTTTCTTAGAAGATGTTTGTGTCAAAAGAATGAGTCAAATCTAGATGAGTACTTGATATCTCAGAATTTATTCACCTCAAACTTACCTCTGTGATGTGTTTGAAAAGTCTTCTTTTTATTATGACTTAAACCTCTCGAACCCGCAAGGTTCAAAACTCACTATTTAGTTTCTTCTGTGTCGTCAAATCTTGTTTCTTATGTCTGTCTGGTTACGAGAATTATGTAAATCTGTTTCATGATCTGGAATTTCCCCTTTAATGTGAACTCGTCCCTGTTACGATCGTTAAATTATGAATCCTGCAATCCATTAATGTCATAAGCAATCTTTGAAGGGTAACAGTTAGTTGGGGCAACTCTCTGCTTGCATGGTCACGGCTAGCAGGAACTTGTCCAATAAGACTTGCGTCTGACTCTGAGTTTGAACCATGTGTACCCCCGTAAACACCTACACCTTTCACTGATTACAATTAATGACATTACATGATCGGATCTATGTTATACTCCGAAGTAGTCAAATAATTTAACTTGTTCCCGTTTAACTCATTTACTGGCCTGTCTTGTTAGTATTGCTTCATGTAAACCGGTACTCATACATTTCTGCTTCGCTTACTGTTCTGCACTTTACTTTGCTAATTCTGTTTATTTCAATATTCTGAGGCTTTTTCATCTTGTTTTGGAATTGCCTTAGCGCTCGTGACAGCGCTGCCAGGTCCTCGAACCCGATCTGCATTAAGTTCCAGATTATATGTTTACATTTCATTTTTTTTACTGTCGGACATTTCTTTTATGTAAAAATAATCATCAGTAAATCATGGACAACTGCTATAGTATATTATATGTACTGGAATTTAGCATCATTTGCATATTCATTTATCTGAAATTAACATTTGCGTGGAAATCTGTATCAACACTTATATCTTGAGTTTTATTAAAATGCATGTACACTTGTTTCACACTAGCATGTTTTATAACTTCCACATAAAACCAAACTATTTTCTCCAAATAAACTATTTTAAAACTAATTATCAGTATTCTCTGTTTCCGCCTTAGCAGACATGGTTTTCTTATTGCCCATGTCTGTGGCATCACGACTCGCCTTAAAACGCACTCTGACTTTCGTTGAGACGGGTCATGACAGTTGGTATTAGAGCGAGATTGAGCATCTAAAGATAAAGTATTTTATAAACTTCACATATTTTGAAATTACATCGTATAAATATATATAAGCATGTATCATTGCTTCACTCAACATGTCATTATTTGTTATTCGCGGTTGAAACATGCACACACTCACTCATAAGAATGAGTAGTATGCACACAAATGTTAAGGGATTATGGACAGACTTAGCATTTTTGTGCATATGAATTTTCACTAGTGTATACACCGCTTGCGAATATTAAATTGTATGGGAGGTTTAATATTTTCAAATGTGTTGGCATTAGAATCATAATATGCATGACATGTTAAGTGAAATAAGCGTTTAACATGACATGTATATACATTCATTTGCATTCATATCATATATCATTGCACAAGTGTGAAGTTAAAAACAACAATAATGATTGTACACACATGGATTTATTATTTGCTTGACATCACACATGATCTCATGGTTGTACTTGCATGATTACCACCTAAAGTTGTCCAATGAAAATGTTGTAATTATTACATTGTTTATGTATCTGACAGTAGGAAATGTGTTATAATCTCTAATTTCAAGTTCCCGATATTTGTAATTTATCTTTCCTGTTTCGCCTGTCTGTAAATCTTGTTTGGTCCTCTTGTATCTCCTTCTAGTTAACTTCAAGATGATAGCGAGAAATGAGAGTCTTATTGTACATTACTCTATCGAATTACTTTGGCGTTGTTTTGTGCTCTTCTATCCTGAGATTGTCTTGATTTTGTCGGCACTCAATCGTCATTCAGCATCTTTTCTGCTCTTGAATTCTCGAGTTTTGTGTCTTAACTTCGAGCTAATTGAAGAAATTTTTGTGGATCTTAAAGCCAATCTCTCGAAATAGAATCATTCTTATGGTAGCTGTGTTATGAATACATGAAAAGTTCCCCTGTGAACTTGAATCTGACCTGCGTTGCAAGTATCTGCAACTTTTCTTTTGATTTTGGTGAGTCTCCGCGCTTGTTCTCTTTTCTTTTTTAATGCATTAATAGATAACCTTCATGCTTTGATTTGTGAATTCGTGTTGGAATGTATGACATCTGAATCTTCGACATAAGAGACTTCATTCAGAGAATCCTTAGAAAATTTCGGGACAAAACTTCCTAAGTATGGGAGATTGTAAAAACCAATATTTTATAATCAAAATAATTATATTATAATAGAAAAAAAATTAAATGTCTTAGGGCAAATTTATAATAATGGTTATGATATAAACCTAATTAAACCTAATTCTCTATTTACCTAACCGAGCCGGCCCGCCCTTTATTTCCCCGCAAAAACCCAATCCCGCTCCATGTTCTTCTCCCTGTTGCAACCTGCACTCTGTATTCCGATCCCGTGTCTCCTGCTCGTCGTCGGCTGCTTCTCCCCCTCCGTCTCAGGCCTCCACCTCCTCCTGCTTATTCTCCCAAAGCCGCTGACCCCTTCTTCTCCCTCTCCTCATGCCGACACCTCCTCATATGCTAAGGCCAGCAGCCTCTGACGGCTTAGCCTTCCCCTTTCTTCCTCCTCCAAGGGTAGCTATCAGTCCCCCTCCACTTCTTCCTCGAGCAGTAAGGACAGCAGTCTCCTCCAAGGCTCGTCAGCCCTAATTTCGCCTCTTATCCTTCGTCTTGGCCGAGATTTGTGGGAGGAACGCCTAGGGTTTCCTCCCCTCACCTCCTTGGGATCGTTTTTGGTCCGTATTGGTAAGATTCTTCCACCATTCATCTATATTCATATTTTTATTGCACCGTTTACAATTATTTGTCTCCGAATTTGTGTTGATCTTGTGTTTCAGATTTTTGCCCCTTGTAATAGTCTAACCCTCATTGTGTTTTTGATTTCCGACACAACTCCTCGACCCAAGTGATGGAATTTCTCCAAATCCCTCTCCGAATTAGGGTTTTCGTAACCCAAGCGCCGTGAAGTCTCCATCTTTGCGTGGTAATCTCTTCTCCCCTCACTGTTGAGGGAGGTAAATTTATAAACTCCGCTCTTGTTTGAGTCTTGCGATATATAAATTGTTGTATTAACTTTTGGTTTTTCATCATGTCAAATTATCAAATATTGTCTGTGATTGTTCCTAAACAGGTCCAGTTATGGTTTTTAAATCTTGTTTGCGCCGCTCAGCCGTCTCCGTCAGATTCAGCCTAATTTAAGGCTAGTAGAGATCCCTCTCTCTTGTAATCATTGAGTTTAATTTTATGCATCTGTTATTTTGATTAGTTGACTTCGCTTCTGAATATTTTGATCCGTCAAATGAATTTTAAACTTGAATGCTTAAATTGACATGTTAGCGGTTTAAAGATTTAACGTGTTTGGAATAACATTATTCTGTGATCGTGAACGATTTTATTTGGAAATCGTTTGAAATGGCATATATTAGTGAGTAAAAGTGGTTTTGATTGGTTTTTCCCACCTAGATGATTTGTCTCATTTGTTGAATAGTCAAAGAATAGTGGATGTTTGAGCTCGAACAACATTATCATGATAATAACTATAATGAATGTTGGTTAGCAAATATACATTTGGTTTTTTTATAACATGCTCATAGTGCTCATATTTTACTTGGAAGATGTTTGTGTCAAAAGAATGATTTAAATCTAGATGAGTACTTGACATCCCAGAATTTATTCACCTCAAACTTACCTCTGTCATGTGCTTGAAAAGTCTTCTTGTTATTATGACCTAAATCTCTCGAACCTGCAAGTTTCAAAACTCACTGTTTAGTTTCTTTCGTGTCGTCAAATTTTGTTTTTTTTGTCCGTCTGGTTGCGAGAATTATATAAATCTATGTTATACTCCGAAATAGTCTAATAATTTAACTTGTTCCGGTTTAACTCATTTACTGGCTTGTCTTGTTAGTATTGTTTCATGAAAACTGATACTCATACATTTCTATTTCGCTTACTGTTATGCACTTTACTTTGCTCACTCGGTTTATTTTAATGTCCTGAGGCTTTTTCCTCTTTTTTTGGAATTGTCTTAGTGTTCGTGATAGCGCCGCCAGGTCTTTGAGCCAAATCTGCATTAAGTTTCAGGTTCTATGTTTACATTTCAATTTATTTACTGTCAGAGATTTCTTTTATATAAAAATAATCATCAGTAAATCATGGACAACTGCTAGACTATATTATATGTACTGGAATTTAACATCATTTGCATGTTCATTTATCTGAAATTAACATTTACGTGGAAATCTGTATCAACACTTGTATCTTAAGTTTTATTAAAATGCATGTGCACTTGTTTCACACTAGTATATTTAAAGCTTCCGCATAAAATCAAACTATTTTCTCCAAATTAACTATTTTAAAACTAACTATTAATATTCTTTGTTTCCTCCTTAACAGACATGGTTCTCTTTCCGCCCATGCCTGTGGCATCACGACTCGCCTTGAAGCACACTCTGACTTTCGTTGAGACGGATTGTGACAGTTATGACAACATAAGAAGACCCTCGTGCATCATCTCTCGTATAGCCTAACTTTCATATATATACATATATATATTTAATTATGTCCGGCAGATAAACAGTGGCTCGTTTCACCGTTCATCTGTCTCTCTCTATATATATATAAATTTAAAAAACCCGCAAGTAGCGACGACTTGCCTACAAAAATACTGTTCACACACCAAGTTTGCTTATATATTATAGATAAACAAAAAGGATGACCGTAAAATTTTACAAGAGGTATTGGACTAAAAAAGATGAGGAAGAATAAACAATGAGCTCTTTCTTATGAACTTTTTTTACAATTGAGTTTTAACAATTCTCCTCAAGCATATATCAATCATTCCCAAATTAGTACATATATCAGAGAAGGTTAAAGAAATAGGTTTGGTGAATATATTAGTCTGTTCTTTGTATGGTGTAACAAACAATGTTGTGGATATCATCTGACAAGTCACATAAAGGTTTGATGGATAAAATGGCACGTTTCCGACATTTTTTTGCAAAGTATCGTTTTGGAATATATTTGTCGATATAACAGTTATCAACTAATATACTGACCAATATATGTCGATGGTAAATCAATTGATTTTTTAATGATTTTATTTAGCGTATATAGTTTAATAGATAACAAAACAAAATTGTTTCATTGTTTGAGTTGGTTTGTGGCTTAGCTCTCGACGCACATCCCACTTATTCTAGCTTTCTTTCGTAAGCACATATGTCATTGACGTTTATTATGCTTAACCTTTGGATTATTTCTTGGGAATTCCTCGTCTTTGATTATTGTAGATGACTTCTGGGTTTTTTGCTTTTTCTAGCTTTCTTTCTCATGTTATACCATTATTAATTATGTAAAATAATAAGCTCATACTAAATTGGTAGATTTAGAATTTCAATAAATGTTAAATTGCTAATATATAAATTTTAAAAATGATTATATTGTTAAGAAGCAAGCTAACCCGGACTTACTGGGTGGTGATGGTATCTCAATGAGTGGCTGAAAGGGCTTAAATAGCTTGGGGCCCGTACGGAATCAGTATTGAAGACTGAAAATCTAAAGGTGCGCCTCTTCTTTCTCGCAACAAGGTATCAGGGTCAGGTTGAATCCTCCATCGTCGCTGACCTGAAGGTTCGGCTTCCTATGTTGGTCTCCCGTCATCATTCCCTGCTCCCGATAGACGATTCTGTGTGTCGTTCCCTGCGCGATTTCGTGCGTTATTCTCTCGTCGCCGCTACCTGTGTGGGTTCTTCCGTCAACAGATCGACGGTCTCCTGCGCCGATTTCTCCGTCCCTGCTCCCGATTCTTTCTGTTGCGTGCTCGCAGTCCCCTGCTCCTGTTTCCTGAGTTGTTTTCTCTGGCTCGGTTTTTGGTTGTTGTTTCATGCAGGCGCTTTCTCCTATTGTTGTGTGATGTCTGCCACACAGCAAGGCTGAACAGTTGCAATCCCCTTCATTCCGTTGTTCTCGTATCGACATCAATTGTATGCTCGTTGATTGGGTTCCCTGTTGCACTTCATGTGTGGTGTTGCCTCAAGTTGCCAGTGTGAGGACACCTCTTCCTGTGTGCTCTTATGGAGGACGGAATGAAGAGTGATAATGCTTCTGAAGGGGTTGTAGATCAACCTAAACACTATAGTGGAGGAAATTCTAACATGGACTTCAATTAGGGTGTTACACACATCAAGCTCAATAAGAAAAAACTACCTCTTATGGGCTCAGGCTATGCGGATATTCATTGGGGAAGCCAAAGACTTGGGTTTATCACTGAATCCAAGCAGACACCAAGCAAGGCAGACCCTCTATATGAGGGATGGGAAGGTGAGAATCTGACTGTGATTAATTGACTTATCAACTCTATCGAACCCAATATTGTAAGTCACTTTTTTTTGTCGAACTACGAAAGAAATGTGGAAACTAATTGAATGGAATTATTCAAAAAAGAACTTGGCAAGGATATATCAACTCCAGGCTGAACAAATCTACATGACATGAATGAGTGATTTCGAGGAATATTATAGCAAGCTAATCCATAAGTGGATAGAAATTGATCAATACTCTTGCTATTCAGACTATTGAAGATTACAATAATGAACTTATGCAACGGAGGGTGTTTGAAATGTTTTATGATTTTCCTCCTGAACTTGAATTCCAGAAAGTTCAAATGTTGGGAAGAGATTTTGTGCCTGATTTGGAGACAGTGACCCACTATATTTGAGGGGAGGCAAGTCGTATAAACTCTCTTTGTACGGATGTTCATATTTGTCATGATAAATCTGCTCTTGTTGTTGAACAGAAGAAGTAACATTCAAGAAATATAAGATAAGAAGATAGGATTAAAATGAAGTGTTTTCACTGTGGGAAGAAGGGACATGGGAAAAGAGAAATGTTGGGACATACATCATAGCTTGATTCCTTCAGATTGGATTCATGGCACTGATGAGAAGTATGTGAGATCTCAAACTGCTATGTATGGCAATTCAGAGAACACTGGTTACCTTCTGGGGTAAAATGAAAATTTAATTAGAAAACTCAAGGCCTTGAAAGCTAGTGTTGTTGGGAGACCTCTTGCTGCAGACTTTGCCGATATGACTGCTCATGTTTGCACTACCTTTTTATCTTCTAAAGGGTCATCTGTTCCTTGGATCATTGACTCGGGAGCATCCGACCATATGACAGGATCTTCTATGGGTATTTCTTCTATTTCTCCTACATCTGGCAGTGTGAGACTTGTTGATAGTTTCTCGGCCTCGGTGACTGGTAAAGGGATTATTCAACTTTCTTCCACTATTTCCCTCAAATCTGTTGTAGTTGTTCCTTCATTCCCCACAAATCTCCTGTCTGTGAGCAGTTTAATTAAACAATGTACTTGTGTTATCACATTTTTCTCTTCTCATTGTGTTTCTCAGAATCCGAAGAGTGGGAAGGCGACTGATGGTGGGCATGTCATGGGCACCGGATATGCTTTTGGTGCACAGAGGTTCTCCAAACCTGATCAGTTGATGATGCAGCATAAGAGATTTGAGCATGCTAACTAGAAGACATTAAAGGCTATCTTTCCGAGTTTTGTTGATGTAACTAAATCTATTTTTAACTGTCAGTTTTGTGAATTTGATAAACACTGTAGAACCAACTATGATCCTAAATGGAGTTGAAGTGTGAGATATTTTGATTTGATACATTCTGATGTCTAGACATCTCCTATGTGTTGTGAATGAATTTAAATATTTTATTTCTTTCATTGATGATTACTCTTGGGTGTACCTTAAGAAAATGAAAAATGACATTTCTGAAATATTTCAACTATTTTATCATGTGCTGAATAAGTTTGAAGCTAAGATTAAAATTCTTAGGAGTGATAATGGAGGCGAATACACAAGTGGTGATCTTCAGAGGTTCTTGGGAGATCATGACATTATTTTCAAAACTTCCTATTTTGGGACCCCTCAGCAAAATGGGATGGTTGAAAGGTAGAACTGTCACATCATTGAGACTACTGGTCGCTTATTGCAAGAGATGCATGTCCCTAAGGGATTATGGGATGAATGTGTCCTTGCGTTCGTCTACTTAATTAATCAGATGACCACTGATACTTTGGAGGGGAAGTATCCCCCCTAAATCTTCTTTGCCCAAATATGCCATTATTCAACCTTCCTCCTAACATATTTGGATGTGTTGCATTTGTTCATATTGTGGGAGCTCATAACAAAAATCAAGTCCTCAAGCAATCAAATGTGTGTTTGTTGGATATGTTGCCAAACAAAAGGGGTATAAGTGTTACTCTACAGCTCTCCAGAGAAGATTTATATCAAAAGACGTTACCTTTTTTGAACACACTCCTTATTACTCTGATGAAGGCAGAACTGTTACCTATCAAGAGAATTCTAAAGAGGAGAGTGATATGATGACACCTCTACCTGTGTTGGTAAATGTGCTTACATCGGGCAGCGTGGATGTTCCAGTTAGGAAGGAAGTTCCCACCAATGATCTGCATGTGTATAAAAGAAGGAAGAATCTTCAAGTCTACCAGAGAAGACAACAAAAATATTGGGCAAGAATGTCAAACTCATGCTCCACCATCTATCACCACACTGCCAGATCCAAACACCTGCATCACTCAGGAGACCACATCTGCTCTCCAAATTCATAGTGGTCGTACTATACATGTTAATTATAAATATGTTGGGTATCACTCTATCTCTCACTCCTTAAAATCTTATCTTGCTTCAGTTTGTTCTATTTCTATTCCTAATCATTTTTCAGAAGCTAGCCTGAATCTCCATAGGATGAAGGCTATGGAGGAGGAGATGGATGCTCTCCAACGCAAAAGACCTGGAAAATTTTCATATCCCGCATGGGCGCCACCATGTTGGGTGCAAATGAATATATACTACTAAATTTTTTTAATATTGAACTCTTGATAGATATAAAGCTAAACTGGTTGCTAAAGGCTACACTCAGATCGATGGATTTGACTTTCAAGAGACATTTGCTCTCGTTGCTAAGCTAAATTCCGTAAGAATTTTGATGTTAATTGCGGTTTATATGTCTTGGTCATTACACCAGCTTAATGAGAAAAATACCATCCTCTACGGTAAATTGGAGGAAGAAATCTACAAGACTCCCCCACCGGGCATGTATATTCCTAAAGGGCATAAGTGTCCTCTTATGAAAGCCCTGTATGGCCTCAAACAATCACCTCGTGCCTGATTTGTCATGCTAAGTGACAAACTTCTGAATCTAAATTTCTCTCGTTGTACGTCGGATCACTCGGTCTTTGTCTACAGGAAGGAGGTATGTACCACTATCCTCATAATTTATGTGGATGATATCATTATTACAGGAACTGATGATCGGGGAATTAGTATCGGCCACTGAAATCAAAAATTTGGGTCTCTTTCGATACTTTCTTGGGATTGAGATTGCTCAATCTGTCGGGAAGATTATAATCACTTAGCGCAAATATGTCTTGGATCTTCTCAATGAAATTTGATATTTGGGAGTCAAACCTGTGGATAGTCCTGTAGACTATAATTATGATATTCACAAAGATACCTCTCCAGATCTTAAGAGGAAGTTGGAATTTCAACGCATCGTGGGGAAATTGATTTATTTGACTATAACCAGATCTGATATCTCTTTTGTTAATGGCTTAGTTAGCCGTTTCATGCACAATCCTAAAGTTCATCACTATCAAGAGGTTCTTTGAATTCTCAAATACTTAAAAAAGGACCCTGGCAAATGCATCATCTATCAAGATCAAGACCATGTTAAGGTTCACAGGTACTGTGATGCTGATTGGGCGGGTTCTTCCCTGGATAGAAGATCTACAAGTGGATATTCTATCTTTGTTGGTGACAATCTTGTTTTCAGGAGTAAGAAACAAAATGTGATTGCTCGTCCCTCCACTGAAGTAGAAAATCATGTCATTGTTTTCACTACATGTGAGTTGATTTGGGTTAAATCTATTCTAGAGAAATGAGCTTCCCTATCCTTGAGGTCATGCACCTTCATTATGATAATCATGTTGTTATTCGCATTGCTAACAACTCTGTCTTTCATGAGAGGACAAAGCACATTGAAATCGATTGCCACTTCGTGCAGAACAAAATTCAGGATCAAACTATCACTACTGTGTTTATGTCATCTGAAGATCAACTTGCTGACATACTCACCAAAGCTGTCTCTGGTAAATCTCTTCATTCATACTGCCTCAGGCTTGGGATGTTGGATGCTTATGGTGTTAGCTTGAGGAGGGGGGTTAAGAAGCAAGCTAACCTAGACTCACCGGGTGGTGATAGTATTTTAATGAGTGGCTGAAGGATCTTAAATAGAATCGATATTGAAGGAAAACCTAAAGGTACGTCTCTTCTCTCACACAACATATATGCATATATAATTAGGTATAAAAATATTTAAATCTTGAAACTCGATATATGAAATATCCCCAATATCTCCCGATATATTAAAATAACATGAAAAACTCAAACCGACGTGTCCACAACATCCATTGCAATACCTATCCAATTCCATAGCATATCAAAACCTGATTGAAGTCATGGATGCGATATAAACTAGAAAATGTATTAAAAATGGTACAAAAGTAAAAAACTAGTACACTGACATGTTATCAAAAAATTTAACTGGTAATGAACAACAAAAACAATTAATTATTACAGGTGTTATAACATACCTGACATGAACCACAGACATCTAGCAGTACTCTAATATATTAAATTACAATAACAACTCCAACACATGAACATGTAATATACATCATTTACAACGCATTTGACAGTTCTAAAGATAAACCTAACTTGAGTTTCTTCTCCGTAACTCCTAAAAAAACAAAAAATTAAACCCAAATCAATTTACGAGTAAGAACATTCATCCTTTAAAGTACAGCATTAGCCTACGATCTGAAAATACATGCATTTGAAGAAATTTCTCAATATAAGAAAATAAGCGATGTATTAGTGTATATAGCTGATTTACAATTTTTCTTCTTGTTTTTATTTCAGGTTCCTGAGCACAATATTCTGCACTATGATCATGATTTATCTAAGACCCATCCTGGGTTATTGTTCGTCTGTGTGTAAATGATGGCATATCTCCATCCAGATCGGTGTTAACTGACACAGGATCATTTGTTTATCCATTTATTATTGTTTTTATTATGACATTATGAGCACATAATGTATCTGAAATCCTATTAGGGTTACTTTTTGTGTGTACATGGTAGTATTCCTCCACCCAGATCGGTGTTAGCTGCCCAGGAAGGATCCGCTGCTGTATTCGTCCCCTGGGTCTAGTGGTTATTGGTTCCTCTTTCCGTTTCTGCCATCCTTCCCCATCTCCTAAGTGACTGTTCTTATGGAGAATAAATTAAAGGGTGTTAATGCCTGTGAAGGGGTAATTGATCAACCTAAACACTATAGTGGAGGAAGATCTAACATGGACTTCAATCATGGGGTGACTCACACCAAGCTGAATGGGAGAAATTACCTCATGTGGGCACAGTCTATGTGGATATTCAATGGGAGCCGTCGAAGACTTGAGTTTATCACCGGATCCAAGTCGTCCCCAAGCAAGTATGGTCCTATATATGAGGAATGAGAAGGTGAGAATCTTACCGTGATTAATTGGCTTGTCAACTCTTTAGAACTCAAGATTGCAAGCCAATTTCTTTTTTGTCAAACTGCTAAAGAAATGTGAGAGCTAATTGAATGAAATTATTCAAAAAATAAAGACTTGGCAAAATATATCAACTCCAGACTAAACAGATACGCATGACAGGAATGAGTGATTTCGAGGAATACTATAGCAAACTGACACATAAGTGGGCAGAAACTGATCAATACTCTACTATCCAGACTATTGAAGACTACAAGACTGAACTTATGCAACGGAGGGTGTTTGAAATGCTTTTTATTCTTCCTTCTGAACATGAATTTCAGAAAGTTCAGATGTTGGGAAGAGATTTTGTGTCTGATCTGTAGACAGTGGTCGACATTATTTGAGGGGAGGCAATCTGTATAAACTCCCTTCGTACGGATGTTTATATTGATCATGATAAATCTGCCCTCATTGTTGTACAAGGGAAGTGGTATTCAAGAAATATGAGACAAGAGGATAAGAGTAAATGAAGTGTCTTCAATGTGGTAAGAAAGGACGTGGGAAAGAGAAATGTTGGGACCTTCACCCTCACTGGATTCCTTCAGGTTGGATTCGTGGTTCAGATGGGAAATATGTGAGATCCCAAATTGCTATGTACAGCAATTTAGAGAACACTGGATATCTTCTGGCGGAAAATGAAAGTTTGATTAGAGAACTCAAGGCTCTGAAAGCCAATATTTCTGGAAGACCTCTTACTACATACTTGGCTGGTACGGCTTCTTATGTTCGCACTACCTATGTGTCCTCTAAAGGACCATCCTCTCCTTAGATCATTCACTCGGGAGTATCTGACCATATGACAGAATTTTTATGGGTGTTACTTCTATTTCTCCTAAATCTGGCAGCGTGACTCGCTGATGGATCCTCGGCTTAAGTGACTGGTAAAGGGGTTATTCATCTTTCTCCCTCTATTTCCCTCAAATATGTGATTGTTGTTCCTTCATTCCCCACAAATCTGCTGACTGTGAGCAGTTTAACTAAGCAGCATAACTATTCTATTACTTTTTTCTCCTCATTATGTTTTACAGGTTCTGGTGAGTGAGAAGACGATTGGTGGAGGACATGAGTCTGGTGGTGTGTATGTCATGGACACCGATCATGCTTTTGGTGCACAGAAATCTACCAATCTTGATCAGTTGATGTTGTGGGTCTTGTGGCAAAAGAGATTTGAGCATGCTAGCTTAAAGACCTTAAAGGATATCTTTTCACAGTTTTTTGTTGTTGCTAAATCTACTATTAATTATCAATCTTGTGAATTTGCTAAACACTATAGAACCAACTATGCTCCTAGCTGAGTCGAAGTGTGAAGTGTTCCGATTTGATACATTATGATGTCTGGACATTGCCTATCTGCTCTGTGAATGGATTTCAATTTTTTGTTTCTTTCATTGATGATTACTGACGATTTACTTGGGTGTACCTTATGAAAAGAAAAAATGACATTTCTGAAATATTTCAACTATTTTATCATCACCTGCAGACTCAGTTTGAAGCTAAAATTAAAATCCTTAGGAGTGATAATAGAGGCAAACACACAGGTAGTGATCTTTAGAGATTCTAGGGAGATCATGGCATTATTTTCCAAACTTCCTGTCTTGGGACCCCTTAGCAGAATGGGGTGGCCAAAAGGAATAACCGTCATATCATTGAGACTACTCGTTGTCTGTTGCAAGAGATGCACGTTCCCAAAGGATTGTGGGATGAAGGTGTCATCACGTTCGTCTACTTAATTAATCAGATGGTCACCGATACTTGGGTGGAAAAATACCCCCGAAAATTTCTTTGCCCAAATATGTCATTATTCAATCTCCCTCCTAAGATATTTGGATATGTTGCATTGTTCATATGTGATACCTCATAAGGATAAATTAGGCCCTCAAGTGATAAAATATATTTTTGTTGGATATGCAGCCAACCAAAAGGGGTATAAGTCTTACTCTCCAACTTTTCGTAGAAGCTTTATATCAAAAGATGTTACCTTTTTTGAGCATACTCCTTATTACTCCGATGAGGACAAAACTGTTACATATCAGGAGAAGTTTAAAGAGGAGAGTGATATGATGTCACCCCTACCAGTGTTGGTTGATGTGCTTACTCCAAGTAGTGTGGATATTCAAGTTAGAAAAGATGCTCCAACCAATGACTTACGTGTGTATAAAAGAAGGAAAATCTTTAAGTCTACCAGAGAAGACAAAACAGAAATATTGGGCAAGAATATCATACTCATGTTCCACCATCCACCACCACTCTGCCAGATCCAAACACCAGCTTCACTCAGGAGACCACATCTACTCTCCAAATTCATATTGGTCGTACTAGATATCCTATTGATAAATATGTTGGGTATCACTCTATCTCTTATTCTTTGAAAGCTTATCTTGCATCCATTTCTTCTATTTTTATTCCTAACAATTTTTCATAAGATAGCTTGAATCCCCACTAGATGAAGGTTATGGAGGAGGAGATGAATGCTCTCCAACGTCAAAAGGATTGGGAAATTGTCTCTATCCCGCATGAGCATCACCCATTTAGATGCAAATTGATATATACAACTAAATTTCTTCAAAAATGAACCCTTAATAGATAAAAAGCTAGATTGGTTGCTAAAGGTTTTACTCAAGTCGATGGAGTTGACTTCCATGAGACGTTTACTCCTATTAAATTGAAATTTTTGTTAGAATTTTATTGCCAATTGCGACTCATAAATCTTGGCCTTTACATCAGCTTGATGTAAAAAATGCTTTTCTTCACGATGAATTGAAGGAAGAAATTTATATGACTCCTCCACCAGGCATGGATGTGAACCTAAAGAACATGAGTGTCGATTTAAGAAAGCCGTGTATGGTCTCAAACAGTCACCTTGTGCCTGGTTTGCTAAACTAAGTGACAAACTCCTGAATCTAAATTTCACTCATTGTACGTCTGAAAAATAAACCACTATCCTCATAGTTTGTATATGATGTCATTATTACAGAAACTGATGATCATCACATTACTCTAATAAAAGGGTAATTGGCTTCTCCCTTTGAAATCAAGTATTTGGGCCTTCTTCGATACTTTCTTGAGATTGAAATTGATAGATCTACCGGGAATATTATGATCTCTCAGCGCAAATACGTCTTAGATCTTCTCAATAACATTGAATATTTGGGAGTCAAACCTGTGGATAGTCTTGTGGATCCTAATTATGACATTCATAAGGAGAATTCTCCAGATCTTGAGAGCAATTTAGAATTTCAACGCATTGTGAGAAAGTTGATTTATCTGACTATTACTAAACTCGATATCTCTTTTGTTGTTGGCTTAGTTATTCAATTTATGCAGGCTTAAAGTTCATTACAATCAAGTAGTATGTTGGATTCTTAAATACTTAAAAAAGACCTCGGAAAAGGCATTAACTATCAAGATCATGGCCACCTTAAGGTCCACGGATACTGCGATGTTGATTGGGTTGGTTCCTCCCTGGATAGAAGGTCTACGAGTGGATATTATATCTTTATTGGTGGCAACCTTATTTCCTGGAGAAATAAGAAACACAATGTGGTTGTTCGTTCCTCCATTGAAGCTGAATATCGGGTCATTTTCGTCACAACATGTGAACTAATTTGGGTTAAATCTATCTTGGGAGAAATGAGTTTCCCTGTTCTTGAGTTCATGCACCTTCACTGTGATAATCAAGCTGCGATTCATATCGCCAACAACCCTGTATTCCATGAAGGACAAAACACATTGAAATCGATTGTCATTTCATGCGGGACAAAATTCAGGATCAAACTATCACTACCGTGTTTGTGTCATCTAAAGATCAACTTGCTGACATACACACCAAAGTTGTCTCTAATAAATCTCTTCATTCATACAGCCTCAGGCTTGGGATGTTGGATGTTTATGGTGTTAGCTTGTTGGGGGGTGTTAAGAAGCAAGCTAACCTAGACTCACCGGGTAGTGACAGTATCTCAAAGAGTGGCTGAAGGGCTTAAAATTGCTTTGCCCTAGATGTGATCGCAATGAGGGGGAAAATCCTAAAGGTACGTGTCTTCTCTCGCTCTCTCTCGACGGCTAGGAGGTAGAGAAATAAGAGATATTGGATTAGAGATTTCAAGAGTAGGGGAGTTACCGACCTGGAAGAAATTGGGAGTAGACTCAAAGAAAGTGACTTCCAAGATTGCAGTTGTCGGGTTCATGTTAATTTTAGTTTGAAATGTAAGATGTTGGATTGTGGGGAATATATGAGGTGTATTTTACAATAACTGATTTTAATATTTAAATAAATTTAATTATATATACACATTTTTTGTAAATATATATAATTGTACACAATGAATGTTTATAAATTCCATAATAAACATGTAATAATATAATTATAATGAACATAATGAACATAATAAAAACAATTTTATAAATAAATAATTAAATATTGCAGCCAGAACATGTCTAAACTTTTATGATAGTTCGAGGATCGATGACATTCATCCAATAGTTGCATGACACAAAACATAAGATCGAATATCAATTGTAAAAAGTTAAAAAAAAAACAAGATGAATATATAGTCATAAATAGGTACAAACCAAAAGCCCAACATGGATCAAGCTATATGTAGCAAGCATGCAACATGATTATCATGAAATGAGAAACCAAATAGCTGTGAGAAAGAGAGAAACCAAAAACCACGCAGTAGTTTAAAAAACAACGCTACACTAAGGAGAAACAGAGAAGAATATAAAATAAGAACCGATCTATTAGAGACTCAGAGGCACACAAACAAAGCAGAAATCAGATACTTAGTCATTGAAGCTAGGTCACAAGAAAAGGTGTCAAAAGCTAGGGCACAAGGAAAATGAGTCAAAATCTAGGGCACAAGAAAAAGCAGCAAAAGCTAGGGCACAAGAAAAAAACATCGACCGTAGTAAATAGCATAAAGAGCACCAAATCAGAGTGAGACGAGAACTTGATGCTAGGCTTAAAGAGATGTATGAAACAAAATATTACTGATCGGTCGCTCAAAAGAAATGGAAAAGAAATGGAAAAAAAATGTTAATACTTAAGT
This sequence comes from Platanthera zijinensis, assembly GCA_039513925.1. Lineage (NCBI taxonomy): Eukaryota > Viridiplantae > Streptophyta > Magnoliopsida > Asparagales > Orchidaceae > Platanthera > Platanthera zijinensis. Next base: position 61,272,929 of record CM077080.1, read on the forward strand.
CGATGTATTGGCCACCAGATATCGCCCGATGTGTCAGATAAAACTGATATATCAGGCGATATATTTAAAAAATGATTTTTTGTTTAAAATGTCATGATGTTTTTTCCCCAAAATCATTATGTTGGCCTACATGTTAAATTGTTAATGCAATGATAACTCTTCAGGGTAGGAAAATTTCCTACGAAAATAGTCATGTTCAGGTAACATCAAGGAGAATAAATTTATCTCTCCAACAATCCGTTTAGATATGCACACAATTGCTCTGATGAATAATGTTATGTGAACTACCAAAAGAGAAAATTGTTGGATTATGTATTGTTGGACACTATCTGTAAAAATTTGAGAGCAATACAAAATTAAAGAGTGAATTTAATTATAAAATTCATGAAAAACAGTGAATAGTTCAAAACACTCTTTAAAAGATAAACCTAGGTACATCTGAAAAAAGCATCGATAAAAATAATAAAATACAAACTTGCTCCACCAATAGACTTTACGCTACATACATCAGAATTAAGAAGGTCGAAAGGATGCATAAAATCTTACATAGCATGACATGAAAACTAATATACTGATGTTTGCCATATTGGCAAACTTAACATTCAAAGATAGACTCAGACACAAAAGAAGGCAAATACAGAAGAAGAAGAAGAAGATGATGATGCCGAAATGTTTATGCCACTAAAGTACAATGGCTTTTGTGGTGGATGCTGAGAAAGTGGGAAAATGGTCAAGATAGTAAAGCTCCATCCCCCCACCCCACAATACTAAATTAAGTGTGAATTCTATAATAGAATTTATGAAAAACAGTGAGCATTAAAAATGATCTTTTAAAAGATAAACTCAAGTATATCTTAAGAAATTATCAATAAAAAACACAAAATACATAATTTCTCCACCAACATACCTAAAAAGACTTGGGCGACATACATCAAAATGAACAAGGTCAAAAAGATGCATAGAACATTTACATAGCTTAGCATGAAACTAGTACGGTGATGTCTGTCATATTGTCAAACTTCAAATTTTATGAGTCTCAGAACAAAAAAAAATGGAAATTGATGAAGACGCTGACTAAGACATTGATGTCACTGAAGTACAAAGACATTTGCAAGGAATACTGAGAAAGTGAGAAAATAGTCTAGATAGTAAAGCCCCCCCCCCCCCCCCCCCACACACACACACACAAAGTTCAGTCCCAATGGCAATTATCTTCTTCGATTGAAGGTCCTAAAAATAACAATGAGTTGGAAAGAATGAGACGCAACATTATAAATAATTTATATTGCAAGGAACATGTAGAGTATTGTCTAGTTTGAAAAAGGAGATTATGGTAGTAACTCCAGTTTCACAAACAAGAGCGTTAGATCCATAAGCCACCATTGTCGGTGGTAACGACGTATGCTCTAGTGCCAAGTGCATGCAAGAGAGTACCTAGTCATATAATAGTTAGCTCTAAAGTTGATGAGTTTCTTACCTGAGTAGAAACACAAGCACTTAAATAAGTGACAACGGAGGCAGAGTTCTTGGATTCATTAATAAGAATCTCAATGTATGTACGGCCCCGTTCATTTCGCAGGTTTTCAGAGGAGGGAATTGGTTTTGGTCCAAAACTAAAAACTCATAGATTTTGGAATTGATTCATGAAGCTCTGCAACCATGGAGTTGATATTGAGACCGCTTTTCAGCGCAACAGTCCTCGTAGACGCCTAAAGAAACCGCAATGACAGATGCAGTGGAGATTTGAATGAGCCTCCTTGGCCCCGATTGGGGAAAAAGAAGCTCTCTGCGGCGAGATTATCAAGACATTCAAATCCATTTGTGAAGACTACATCAAGCTTCGCCATAGTTCTTCATATCACCGCTCCCAAGGTTCTGTCCTTGTCACCGCTGAAGGAAGAAGGTCCATCGTCGTCTGAGAGGAGGAAGAACGCACAAGGGGTTCTCCTACAGCAGTCGCAACTTCATGCAACTCAATGGTTGCTCCAAAACTGACCAAATTAGGTAGGATTTGGGGGAAAAGCTAATTTTTAAAAAGCCAAAACCCATGGGTTTTGATAGAAAGCCAATTCCGTCCACCAAAATCATCCAATTCCAATTCTTCACTCAATTCCCGCGAAACAAATAGGGATTAGCGGAGAACAAGCTTCCTGAATCTGATGGTTGAATGGAGATGGTTTGTGAAGAAGTCTTGGATTCAACACAGAAATGAGCCTGAGCTCAAAGACAAGGATGCTTCACAAAGCAATGCTTTGCAAGATGACCAAGTTTTCTAGAGCTAGAGAAGACAGACAGACAATCCACACGTCCTTCGTTGTATCCTCAACGTCCACGTTGTGTTCCACGACTAGTAAAATCAATATAATTCTTGAAAGGCAAGGTTAGCATTGGAGGTTGACTCAAAAAATGTGTCACAGGGAATACGCGAGTACCAGTTGCATTTAATGTGGGTTTGGAAGACTTTCCCAAAATTTGTTGAAGTGTCATCGCATAAGATTTGAGAAATCGCAAAAGATATCATATGACACGGAGTTATTGAAAGTGATATTGCTAGGATGATGTTGTTGAATTTTTGCACCGATATTCTAAACTTCCACATAGGTAGCGCCAGGAGAGAGGGTCGGTCTAGCAAAGAGATCCATATATAGTGTGTTTTGGCTCCTTTGGAATAAAGGGTAGCAAGATGATCTCAAGCAGTTTTTGTTGTCTCATCATAAAGAATAATAGGCAAATGGGTATCGGATAGATTGTTGGCTAACCACGTGGGAACAAGAGCATTAGTGGCATAGCAATCTGTATAGTTGGAAGATGTAAAATCCAGGGGAGTTTAATGAGATGGCGCCACTTGCATTAAGATAGCATAAAGAAGAAAGAAAAAGCTCCAATCAGTATATTTGTGCCCAGTTAAATCGGACGTTGAGCTAAAATTTCCAAAGGCGTTGGAAAAGGGTGCAGGAATACGAACAACTATGGTGATAAAAAGAGTGGGCGTGTGCGTTCCCATTTCCGAACAAGAGCACTCCACCAAAAATAGCACGACACAACTCCTTGTGCAAGGAGAGAGACGGGACAAACCGGGAGTGAGGAGACTAGGCAAGGAGGGCGCCACGAAACGGAGAGAGGTTCTCGTACTCGTTCATCGCGAATCCTAGGTTATATCACGAGAGGTTTGTTGTGGGAACAATTATGCGTGAAAAGGGAGCCCAATAAGCAGCTGCACGAGTAAATTGGACGGAGAGAACTTGTGTTAGGTGAAAGATAAGCGCAAGAATCGGTCGCGAGAGGAGAGGCTGCAGGTGGAACAGGAGCTCAAGAAACAACTGTGTTCTCTGTCTCGAGTAGCAATCGCGCGGGAAGAACGCTGTGTCACCTCTTTCTCCGAAAAAGAAGCAATAGATGCATGAGCTTTGGCTCCGGTAGACAATTGATTGAAAAAGCAGTCAATGCGTGAGCTCTGACTCTGATCAACGTAGACGGAAGAGGCGGTAGATGCGCAAACTCTGGCTACGATAGACAATAGATTGAAGAAGAATACGATGGGCGAGCTTAGGCTCCGATCGATAAACTAAGGAAGCCAATGCGTGAGACAAAGCTTGCCAGCAAGAATATATAATTTTCACGTGAGACTGGAGATGTAAATGCTTGATTGGGAGTTTTTGCATGAGCCTAGGAAGTTATTGTTCGAGACCGAACTCTAGCATATGCGCAAGCGAGAGTGAGAGTATGCTGAAGGGATTGAAATTTTCATGAGAGCAAGTGGGAGTAGCAAAAACTTTCATCATGCACTGATATCATCTGAGAGTTTGAAATATAAATTGTATTACTTCAATCTGAAAATAAAGTATAGAAACTTCTCTACATATGTATACACAAAGAGAGTGACAACAAAACTCTACAAGAGGGGTGGGACTAAAGAAGAGACGTAGGAAGAATGAACAATGGGCTCTCTCTTATGGGCATTATCTACAATTGGGCTTTAAAAGCATGAACTATATTCTTCCAATGCCTTTCATGTGAACATCCAAACACTGAGACACTTGCAACGAACTCCAAACTTCTAGTCTGATAATGATGACACAAAGTGATACACCTTAATCAAGAAGTGAAGGCTAAATAGCATGTGCCGTGTACTCTAGAGGGAGAGTGTGTGTGCGATGTAAATGTGAGAGGGGGAGGGGAGACAAAGGGTTTTGAAAAAGAAGAAAACACGAAATGCGGTTCAATCCCTTCCTTGCAGTGTTTCTCTCACTTCGTCAAGCTCTACCTTCAATCACAGAAACCTCACATACTTAAATGAGTGCATATATAAATGGATAGCCCAGCGATGCCTTTAAACAACTAAAGATCACAATATGCAGTAGCATACAAGCACCCCATATCCTATCATCCTACTATATAAGACTTCGTAATGATTTCCTTAAACCTATGAAATTCTCACTAGGCATGGTCGCCTGGATGGGATCCAGTCGATTTTCTGTCCAATCAATGCCACAAGATTTTTTAATGAACTGAGCCATCCTAATCTTTTATATGAGTAATGAAGAATCGTGCTCAACTGAGCTGGCTAATATACTGGAGCAGTAGTAATTCAACGTGTGCTTCCAAGTATTGTCATATTGCTCGGTTTCAACCAAAGCAGAATTGCACGTATTAGTCTTTGACCTTAAACCATAATTTTTGGAATCTTCGCAAAAAATGAATCCTGACCAACACTTTAAGCTCCTGATGAATTTAGGAACTCAGACATAGCTCCTCCAGACTGTACCGATTTGTTGATCGTGAATGTTGATATCTCCACCCAGTACGAAATATCCCCTTCATCTCCTAGCAGGTTAGTACCACGGGATAATTCAACATCAGTTCTTTCAAGGGCTTGATAACTTATCATTGAACTAAGTCATCAATCGATGATAACACTTCATTCAGGCTCATCATCAACGTATATAGTGACAGTCCAACATCAATTCTTTCAAGAACTTGATATTGTATCATTGAACTGACTCATCCATCGATGATAACACTTCAATCGGCTCATCATCAAAGTATAAATCCATAGTTGTTCGTAATAAAATAAGCTTCTGTGTAAACCCAGAAACTCCATACTATACGCATTGTCATCATATATCTCCAAGATATTAAAGGCCCCACTATAAAGAGGTTGAATCAAGGCTGATTCCTTCTTGAAATGTATGGACACAAGAGCCCCCCACATATTAATCACCTTGAACTTGATGGGGAACATGTTGTATGCTAGCTTCAACTTTTGCGCCACCTCCTGGTGCAGTCACAAAACTGCTGCGAAGAATTTTTGATCCTGCTGAATCTCATCCCTCTCATCAGACAAAAGTTCAGATAAAGAGCTCAAAGTGAACTCCATATCAAAAGGGGCTTTAGTGCATGAAATCGGTAGAAACTTCCATAGGGTTCTTTCATGAGCTATGCATTGCCCAGTTAAAAAAACAAACTACATCTAGGAAACTCACTCATCCAAACTCAGGTATTCCCCCCTTTTTTTAAATAGGGGTAAGGAAGGATCTCTTTTCTGCAATGAAAAAATAATAATTCGTAGTATTAGGACATCACCTAAGTATTCACCCAAACTACCTCCCTCCATACAACACAATCAATTGCAAAGCCATTCCCTGACATTCATTCTCCTTGAGGTGGACGGATCTGCTTTATCTCCTGCATTTGCTGACATATGAGTTATGACCACATAATACTCCTGCCAGATCAGATGCTTGAATGCATGACCACCAATGTTATGTAATGCGGTATACTTTGAATACTTGTTCCAACATGGCAATGCATACCTGGAGCTAAAAATGGGCAAACTCCGCCTAATATAAGGCATAATAATTATAAAGTGTACATATCGAGTTATGACATCTAGCATCAGAACCTAAATGTGTAGAATACAGATCTTTGTTTGCCTCCTAAAAGGTCTTGATCACAAGGATGCTACCAGCCAGATCCTCTGATCGTGGCTTCTTCCTTACCCTTTCACGCTCCGCATTCTCAAGTTCATAGAATTTGACTCCTCAATGTCGCCATTCACGAGATCACGCCCTCACAAAATTGCTGGCCTGCTTAGGCGTATGTCTTTGTGTTGTGAACTTCTCCGCATCACTTCTATCATTGCCTAGATCCCATCCTCCTAAGAACCCAGCACATGGAGTTACTCCTAAGTTACATAGGCCACAAACTCCACCCTTCTACCTGACATAGATGTAATGTTGACACCTCAATGCTTGCTGAGTTATTTAAGATATTTTATTTATCATTCAGCTCAGCGTATGTTGGGCATCTGTTGATTGCAAGATACAAGTGCTTTAATAGTCAAAAGTGATCTACCTCACTTAAGAAGTGGATGCAGAACAACATATGCTTAATATACACAAGAGAGAGAGAGAGAGAGTGAAAGATTGAAGAAGACAAGAAAGTCCGAGTTCGGGTTAATCTCTTGGGATTTTTGTAGTCCTTCTCTTCTTTAGAAGCACTAACATTAATTGCAAAATCTGAGGTATTTATACATGTGCATATACATAGATAACATCTATGTATCCAATAAGTTGAAGATCGTGCACCCTCCTAATTAATCCTCACATGACATGTTATCGAACAAGCTTGCCTCAAACTACTTGTGTGACACTTATCATGTTTATTATGAAATCAAAACATTTTACATTATGGACACCCAAACCATAATACTTTATGCACTTTCGCTTGAATGGAGTACACTGTCGTCTACTAGAACTGGATTCATTCAATGTTCTACACAAGCAATACTGCTAAATAATTTAGCGACACAAGTTTTTCTACATAAACATATATTTCACTATCTGACGTGGGACTAAAAGCTATTGTTTGAGGAAGAGTAATGGCCGATGCAAAAAAAACTCATATGCCTTTAGTCTTACATTGGATAGACAAAATAAAAGTTGATGTAGTAATCCCATGAGGATGTTCGTCACCCATGAGCTTAAGATTTTGAGTAGAATATGAGTTTGACTATGATTGTATCTCATCTAAATTCCGTTCCTTTTAGTTTGTGCTTCCTAACAAGTGGTATTTTGAGGCTCCAATTTGATGTAGGGTAGGCTAAGGGGGACTCTAGGTGTAAATGCAAAGGTGACTCTCCAATATGACCCTAAGTGCAATGCGGCTGTCAGTTACGGCGACAAATAACTTTGAGCAATGAAATTTTCTAACACCACGAAGATATTTAAAATTGAAAACAATTATTTAATTCGGAAATTTTATAACGCCTTTCCTCCGCTCGGAGGGTCAAAGCAAAACGTGCGGCGAATAACTCCTGCAAATTAATAGTGTATCGAAAACAATTTTCTACTAGCAAGTATCACAGCACATATATTAATTCACCAATGAAAATGTCGAATCAAATAAGCCAATACCACAAGAAACTCACAAAGTAGCAGACTGAACCGAGACACTGAAGAATTTGGGTCTGGATGTATAGATCGGCGATCGGAGGTGGAACCGACAGCGTGAAAATGATGGAGGTGACTGTCCTCGGTGGTAAATGGTGAGATCGGACGAGAAATGGGCAGATCCGGCCTCGTACAAGTAGGTCCGGGCCGGGGGAGGGTGGATCCGCTATTTAGTGTCGGATCCGGGCGAGGGAAGGGTGTGGGTGAGGTGGAAATAACGGATCGGGGGTTGAAATTCTCAGATCTGAACGGATCTAAAGAATTTGGGTGGTTTGGGGTGGTTCGACAAAGAGGAGGGGAATAGGTGGCCGGCCGGTGGTATGGAGGGGTTGCCGGTTGTAGAGGGGCCGTGGGAGGGAGGCGGCGACTGAGGGTGGATCGCCGGGTTAGGGGAGGGGGTTGGTGGTCGGTGAGGAGGAGGGGGCAGCAAGGAAGCGGTCGGGTTGGCCGGCGGATGCAGGAAACCTTGCACAGCAGGCCGCCGGTTATGGGGGGGGAATAGGGGGCTGCAGCGGGTGGAAAGAGGAGTTTGAGGGATGGAAAATGAAGGCAAGGGTAGAGGGTACCTTGGGAGGAAGAACGGGCACCTAAGAATCGTCGTCTAGGGTTCCACGGCGTCGGCACCGCGGGGTGATCGCTGGAATCCGGGAATAGGAGCCTCCAAATTCTGCAATGATCTAATTTCAACCCCTACAACACCTATTTATAAGAAAAGATCAACCTAGGGCTTCCCAATCAACGGCTATGATTGGTTGGTGGGGTCGGCCACTAAATACATGAAAATATACTAATATATGTTTTTGACTCGCGGCGACGTGCCGGACGAAGCCGCGGAGTCGGATCGGCGATCCGATCAAGCCTTCCTGCGCGAATAAATGAACGTGGGTCCCACCTTGCGGAGAACCCCTTCAGGTGCACGAACTGATGGATCCCCATCACCATTGGTATTGTCTGCTTGGGTTCTTGCTTTCCCGCATGTTATCATGACTTGATCTTCCTCCTCACATCTCAGGTATCGATCAAATCCAAGTCAAATCAATCCAATCTAGTTCTGATAGTTTCTTTGTTACCAACATCATCAACTAATGTTAAATTAAGTCCATGAATTGCAACAAACATGTGTATATGTGGACATCTGATGTGTTTTTTTAAAGTTGAGTCAGCCAGGGTCAGGACGCTTCGACATAAACAAGACACTCAAGTTTTTCTACTGCATGTTAGTGATACATCATTATGTTTATATTTTAAATGGTTAATTTTAAGACAATACACTTTTTGTGTTTATGGTATAAAATAACAAAGCTAATATTGCAAAATCTATCTAATGATTAATAAGTCGGAGATAAATATAATTAAACCAATATTAGTTTGTTAAATCTAAAGATTATTATGTGATACTTTTTGATACAAAATATTGACATTTGGTGTTTTGATTACACGTTTTATATTGATAATTTATGGGGGAAAATGTCTCCATGGCATATGATGACCTACTTTTTTTTAATTATGCTGTGGCATATGCCTGCATCATGTTGGTGTATGTCCTTCATAGATGTGGACAAAAGTTGGAAACCTATGCCTGAACATTGTATGAGGACATTTAACACAGCAGTCATCTAGGTATGGTACAAAAAACCTCAAAGCATGATATTGGAACTAAACTAATCTAGACAAACTTCTCTACCACAGGATGTAAAAAATATCAAGTATAAAAAACTTTTCTTTCACACACTAGCCTTAGCTCCTTACATATGAATAAAATTGGATGAAAAATGTATACAAGTACCATTCAAACAAAAGGACCTTTAGGAAATTAGGTGCCCTGAGTTTACAGGGTGCATTGATGTTAAATCCATCCAATTTGCATAAAATTTGTTGGATCTTATATCGGTCCAATAAGGGGTAAATATTGTTCAGTGGATCAATCACGCAACAATCAGGCATGTCTTCAATATTCCTGCGCAATATAAAATCAGAAGAGGAATCAATTATACTGTCAAATTTAGTATTACTTTATAACTAATATTGACAAAATATTAACATAAAACAGACATGAAAACAATAACAATTAGCCAATGGATATTCACTGAAAACGAGATACTATTAAACTTCGAAGTTTGCTGTGATTACAAAATGGAGTCAAACACAAACCTCTTATAGTATGTTCAAATTTATAGACAACAAAATATAAAAAAATATTTAACAGTAATTACATGTTACCGAGGTATCAAAACCAAGGAAACAGTTATCAAAAGAATAAAAAAGATGTCATGTTCAACATTAGTATGCTAAATCCCAAGTTGGAGGCATTTTTTAATAAATCAAATGAAACGAACTTCAGTAAATACTCACTAAAGGAACAAAACTGAAAGAACGCAACTGATGAATTTAGCATTACACCTTGAATTATTGCTACAGTACATCACCAAGCAATTATTCCCAAAAAAACTATAATAGAAGGAAAAGAAATAAAATAACAGTAAAAGATGTCAATCATGTCTACTAAAGATCCAATTGCAGTGAAAACTCAAAAATGCTACGTCTTTATTACTAAATATATAACAATGTATAAGTATAAGACTGGGAAATGACGGGATGAATCCCAGAATACTAACAAAAGCATTTAAAATCAAAGAAATAACCTTTTAAGCTCATTCATTCCCTTGGAAAATAAAATCCCCTCAGTGAAGTCTAATGAAGGGTCAATGCTGATGATTTCATCTGTTGCTTTATGAAGGATCACATCAACTTGTTTTAATTGGGGTGCCAAAGGAAGCTCAAATGACAGAGGAACAAACAGAAGACCGCTATGAGTTGGATACATTGGTAATGCGCCTCTCTATTAATAAGAGATCAGAAGTAAAACTCTAATCCATGACATAAGAAATTCAATTGCCAGTATTTAGGTTGCATGAATACCTGCCTTCGAAAAATCTTCTTCACGAGATTGCTTCATAACATAACCAATCGTCAAGACAGGCCTATCCTTCATTGCCTGCTAAGTGTATATCACGTCAATTACACTCCAGAAGCATCAATGGATTGACAATATCACAAAACGGAGCAAATACATAGAGTAAGAGAGTGATTTCGTTAAAAAATACCATTTTATTTAAACTGCATATAGTGATCGGCACACTGTCCAACTTGTTGATGTTAAAAGCTCCATCTGAAGCATCGTAGTGGTCAACACCTATGTAATAGAGAGAACTATGCTTCAATAAAATATAAAATAATTGATAGAAAATAACATGGATAATTTTAATATGCTTAAAAAATCTAGTTGTGTACACAATCATGCTCACCAACATAAACAATTCTCCAACCAATCTTCTTCAGCTTTGAAAAAAACAGCTCATGCTTTTTGGACGTTATGAACAAAGAGATCGATGCAGTGCCATTCCAGGCTTGTAAAAATTCATTAAATGACTCTTCATATGTTCCACTTAGTGAAATACAATCCAATGAGTGTGTGGAAGCTATTTCTTTGACAAAGGTTGCCTGCAACAAATAGTTATAGTTGACATTTACATAAAAAGGTAAGAGGTGAGCCCCATTGTTCAAAGATCTCAAAGAGATGTGAAGGGTACAAATGGACCAAAGAATATCAACCACTTCAATAATTCAATAAATACTTGGCTCTACAGCTACTCAGTAGCCAAAGCTAAGTGAGCTTGGTGCAGGATAGGGACATGAAAGTGGACTTCTAGATCACGCAAACCCTAGGTGTAGTGCCATGGGAAAATCTACTTAAACCTAGAATGATGCATGCACGTGGGGTGATCCAACAAAACTAGCAAATAATAATTTGTTATATGCTGTTTTATATTGTATGCTTTATTACCTCTTATATATATATATTAGACTTTGTCCAAGATGGACACAAGTCATTTTCTCTCCGTAACATGGTATCAGAGGGACTTACGCTCCGCTAGGGTTTTCTCGCATCCGCCGCCTTCGTTCCTTCTTCTCCGCCGCGTTCGTTCTCCGCCGCGTTCGTCTCCGTCAAGTTCTTCTCCGCCTCGTTCGCTCGCCTGCGCCATCGTTCTCCCGTGCCCTAGACGGAGGCGCATCGCGTGACGATGCCGCCTGCCGTCGCTGCTGCTGCCTGATTCCGACACCGATCCCTGCTGCTGCTTGATGCCGCCGCTTACTTGATCCCTGTTGCTGCTGCTGCTTGATGCCTACCTGATCCCTGTTGCTGCTTGCTGCCGATCTCTGCTGGATGCCGATCCCTCTCTCTCTGACTGCCTCTCTCTCTGACCGCCGCCTCTCTCTCTCTGACCGCCGATCCCTGCTGGATGCCGATCTCCTCTCCTCTGCTCTGCTGCACTGAAGTCGCCCGCTGTTGTGTGGCTGTCTCCGGGTACTGTTTATTGATGCCTCTGATTGTCTATTGAAGGTTCTTGTCCAAAGACCATGGGAGACTCGGCTACAAGCATCACTCAGACTCATGTTCCCTCAGGGGATTCTACCAATACTTTTCCTTCCAATGCGAGGCTGGCTACCACTATCCTTACCTCCTCCAACTTTCAGTTGTGGAAAAAGGGGGTTACTATGTCTCTAGCAGGCATCCGACGTACTCACCACCTTACTAGACTTCCTACTCATGCCGTGGGAAGTGCCGAATACGACGATTGGTACAGTGATGATTGTCGTATCTTTGCGCTCCTTCTGAGTTCCATGGACCCATCAGTTCAGCAAATGTGCAAGAATTGTGATAGCACTAAGGAGTTGTGGGACACCCTGCATATGATGTTTTCTCAAGCTAACAACCTCTCTCGTCTTGGTGAACTCTTTCCCAAGATGGCTGAGCTACGACAAGGAGCTCGTCCTGTCACTGAGTACTTCGCCGAATGGAAGGTTCTTGCCGATGAAATCCTGGATCTTTGGGAGATCCCCTCTACTCGTGAAGGTCATCAGGCTCAACGTGAGCATCTGGTTCTCATCTGGCTTCTGAACGGTCTTGATCCAAACTTCTCAACAACAAGAACCGAAATGCTTGCGAGTCCTTCTACCTTGCAGACTGCTAGTGTGTACCATCGTCTGACTAAAGCGGGCTCTGCCTCTTCTCCAGTTGCTCTACATGTTTCCTCCAGCGAGTCAATTGCGCTGGCCTCTCGAGGGGGAAGGGGGAATAGCCGAGGCGGTCGGTCTGGTTCTGGACGTGGTCGGGAGATTGATACGCGACATTGTACTCATTGCGGACGTCGAGGTCACACAAAGGATACGTGTTGGCTTGTGCATGGGAAGCCAGAATGGGCGGCCAAAACCTCGTCTTCTTCACCTCGATCTGCTCACGTTGCCGACTCGACACTGGCAACCCCGGGTCCCCGCACTGTCCAGATCTCTGAGGCGGAGAATCGTCGCATGCAGGCATTTCCGATTTCTTCTCCACCTCATAGTGCTGCTGTGGCCCAGACTATTCCACCTCATAGTGCCTGTACTTCCCAGCGTCCAGTTCAGTGGTTGGCAGATTCTGGAGCTTCTGACCACCTGACTAGTTCTTCAGGTATCTTGCATTCATATCATCCCCATTGTGGGTCTTCCATTACTGTTGCAGATGGATCCACTGTTCCTATTGTGGGCTTTGGAAGCTGCAATGTGACACCGGATATGCCTCTATCCTCGGTTGCTCATGTTCCTCAATCAGCTTACAACTTATTGTCTATTAGTAAGCTTACTCGTGATTTAAACTGCACTGCTATCTTCACATCTTCTGGTTGCATTTTTCAGGAACAGTCGACGAGCCGTATTATTGGTAGAGGAAAGCTGCGTGGTGGTGTTTATGTTCTAGATGAAGTTCCCCACATTGCCTGTTCTGCTGCTTCGGCCAAACTCTTGGACCTCCACTACCGTCATGGTCATCCTTCTATGCAGGTCATGCGTCGTTTGTATCCTGAGTTTGGGAACGTTTCCCATCTCAGCTGTGAGTCGTGTTTGTTTGCTAAACTCCATAGAGTTAGCTATGTACCTCGTGTAGATGTTCGTGCTTCTGCACCTTTTGATTTACTTCATTCTGATGTCTGGGGACCGTGTCATGTCCCTACGTTGTTAGGACACAGATATTATGTTACCTTTATTGATGATTTTTCTCGCATGACTTGGGTTTACTTAATGAAAAATCGCTCTGAATTACTATCTATTTTTCAACATTTGTGGAATGAAATTTTCACTCAATTTTCTGTTCGTCTGAAATGTCTTCGTACCGATAATGGGAGGGAATGCATGTCTCAGTCCATGTCTAGCTTCCTTTCCGACAAGGGTATCATCCACCAAACTAGTTGCCCTGATACCCCCCCAACAAAACGGGGTTGCCGAACGAAAAAATCGCCACCTTCTTGAGGTTACCCGGGCTATCCTCCATCATAAGCAGGTTCCTAAACAGTTTTGGGGAGATGCTGTCCTTACCGCTGCCTATCTCATTAATCATCTCCCTACTCATATTCTTCAGGGGGAGACACCTTATCACATCCTTTATCTCGACCACTCAGGGCCTCCTCTATCCTTCAAGGTCTTTGGGTGTGTCTGCTATGTTCGGGATGCTCGTCCCTCAGTTTCTAAACTTGATCCGCGCTCTTTGAAGTGTATCTTCCTTGGATACTCTCGGACCACCAAGGGATATCGTTGTTATTCTCCGGAACTTCACAAATATATCATTTCTTCAGATGTTGTCTTCCTCGAATCTGACTCTTATCGTACAACTAGCTCTCCCCTTCCCGCTTCATCTCCTGATTTCTCTCTCGATGATATGCTTGTTCCTCATCCTGATTCTGCCCTCGTCTCTCCGACTGATATGTTGTGCCCCCTTTGGGGGCAAGTCTACTCTCGTCGCACTTCTGGCAGAACTGAAATACCACCATCTCAGCCTACCTCAATCATTGATGGCACACCTTCTGTTCCTCAGATTGCACCTGCAAGTGAGGACCTGACCCAAACTGAAGTGCCTGCCGCTCTACCTCTGGCTAGTCCCGAGCGTCCCATTGCTCTCCGAAAGGGAAGTCGGACTTGCCAGAATAGACCCCTCTATGTGAGCTCTTATCAGGGGTTGTCTGCTTCTCATACCGCCCTTCACTTGACGTTGGCTCAGTACACCATTCCCTCAACGGTTGGGGATGCTAAAACTCATCCTGGCTGGATGGCTGCTATGCACGAGGAATTGACCGCACTTCAACTGAATAATACTTGGGAACTTGTGTCTTTGCCTCCAGGCAAGCGCGCTATTGGTTGCAAATGGATCTACTCCATTAAAGTCAATGCTGATGGCTCTCTTGCTCGCTTGAAAGCCCGCCTCGTTGCCAAAGGTTATGCCCAAACTTATGGCGTGGATTATGAGGAAACGTTTGCACCTGTTGCCAAGATGTCCTCTATTCGGATCGTGATCTCTCTTGCAGCCACTCACCGGTGGCCTCTTCATCAGTTAGACATCAAGAATGCGTTCCTTCATGGGTCCTTGGAGGAAGAAGTGTATATGGAACAACCACCTGGGTTCGTTGCTGAGGGGGAGCGTAACAAGGTGTGTCGTCTCCTTGCCTCTTTATATGGGTTGAAACAATCCCGCGCCAGTGGTTTGCTCGCTTTCGGTCTGTTGTCACCAAATTCGGCCTTACCAAGAGTATCAAAGACTCATCTCTCTTTTATCGGAACTCCTCAGCAGGTACTGTGCTCCTAATTGTGTACGTTGATGATATTGTCATCACGGGAAGTGATCCTAAAGGGATAACCGATCTCAAAGCGTTCTTACACTCCAACTTCCAAACCAAAGATCTGGGGTCGTTGCGATACTTCCTTGGGATTGAAGTTACTGATCATGATAACTCTATCTTTGTTTCTCAACGTAAATATGCCCTCGATCTGTTATCTGATCTTGGAATGTCTGACTGACGCTCTATGGATTCTCCCCTTGAACCAGGAGAAAAGAGCCTTCATGCTGAGAGCAAATCTTTTGAATCGCCAGAGAAGTATCATAGAGTAGTTGGAAAACTTAACTACCTTACTATGACTCGTCCAGATATTGCTTGTGCTGTGAGTAAGGTCAGCCAGTTCATGGCCACCCCAACTATCTCTCAATGGGACTCTGTTCTCCGCATTGTTAGGTACATCAAGAAGGATCCTGGTCTAGGAATTTCATACAAAAATCATGGTCATTCCAATATAGAGGCTTACTGTGACTCCGACTGGGCAGGTTGTTTAGCCACTCGGAAATCTACCACAGGATTTACTATCTTTATGGGAGGAAACCTTGTCTCCTAGAAGAGCAAGAAACAGACCACTGTCGCCAGATCTAGTGTTGAGGCAGAGTATAGGGCTATGTCACACACCGTTGCTGAAATCATGTGGATCAGACAGACCCTTTGTGAAATCAGATACCCTGTCCATGACCCATCGCTGTTATGGTGTGATAATCAAGCTGCAATACAGATAGCAACCAACCCTGTGTTTCATGAACGCACAAAGCACATCGAGGTTGACTGTCATTTCGTTCGAGAGAAGTATGAAGAAGGTCTTATTTCCTTGAGCCATGTGAAGACTGGAGACCAAGTTGCTGATATTCTCACGAAAGGAGTTACTGGGGTCAGAATGAACTTTATATGTAACAAGTTAGGTCTGGGAAGTTCCCACGACCCAACTTGAGGGGGAGTGTTATATGTTGTTTTATATTGTATGCTTTATTACCTCTTATATATATATATATTAGACTTTGTCCAAGATGGACACAAGTCATTTTCTCTCCGTAACATAATTAAAGTATAAAGTTAAGCAATTAGAAAAATAGTTCACCGAAAAACAGAAAAAGCAAGTTCACTCTCCTTCGATTGGAGTGCTTTAATTTTAATGCGTGTGAGAATTTGAAATATTTAATAATATTTATTTTGAGAATCCTTAACAATTACATGTGAACACACCACTTTATATAGAATAGAGGAGTAATATTATACAATTGGAGATGTGAAACTAAACACAAGAGAGAGAATATACAACGGTCTCCTTTTGGGCTTTTCATCTTTGGGCTTTAACACTCCCCTTAAAGATGAAGCATAAATGTCAATCATTCCCAACTTGGGATAGATATCTGAAAAAGATGAAGAAATAGATTTGGTAAAGATGTCGGCCAACTCGTTATCTAAAGAAATAAACAGAGTGCATATTTGCTTTATCATAACTTCCTCACGGATGAAGTGATAATCAACTTCAATAAGTTTTATTCTTTTATGGAATACTGAATTTTTAGATATATTGATGAAAACTTTATTGTCACAACTCACAAAATATCGGTAGAGGATAATAGTAGATTTCTCTCAAGTCTTTTAGAAGTGTTCTCAACCACTTTAACTCACAAGCAGTCTCTTCTACAATAGTAAGAATCCATTGCAATCAAAATGTTAGAGTATTTTGATTGAGAAACTCATAGAACTACTAAAATTTTTAGAGATTCTCAAACTTCCTTTTACAACAATATTAAGATAGCAATGAACTTTTCCACAATGAAATGATCTTAGTAGAAAATTAAATTCACTTGAATATAATCTTGGTGTGGATTCCATGAGAACGATCTCTCTAGGTTTTCTTGAGAAAGAGAGAGTTGAGGAGAAAATTCGGGTTAGAAGAAAGAGAATCAGAGAAGTTTAGCATTGATTAGAGAGAAAAACTATTGTTGTATATAGATAAAAAAAATAGAGGTTTATATACTCCTATTCAAATTTCTATCAAAAAGGAATCAAAGGAAAATTTCCTTAATTCTGTTATCTTGGGAAGGCGAGATATGATGTCAGATTAAATTCTCAGAGCTTTCCAAACGGCTCGGAAAAGATCTTCAACGACTATATTCTTCAAGAGTTAATGTTCTATTATTTTAACTTATTTGTCTAATACCATTCGACTATCGATTTCTATCGAGATCTTCAGAATAATGCTTCACTCAAAGTTCATACTCATTAGTCGAGAAGAGCTTCTAATAGTAGTTTGTTCAAACTAAAATATAATTCAGCTATCGACAACTCATATTTGTTATGAGAAATTTTCTTCTTCAATAGTCGAATAAAATTAAACTACTACCTTATAATAGTTATTGTCTTAGACCATACTTAAGCTTCAAGAGACATTCAGATGTAGGCTTCTAATCCATTGTTATTTGCACTTTTATTTCATTAGTCGAAAAGAATTGGACTAACGTCTGTTATTGATCTTTAGTAAATGAAATAAGACTTGTGCTCCGAAAGCATTTCAGCCACTGCTTACTAAAAGATCTTCAGCATAGAATATGAATTGAGCTCGGAGTGCTATTCGACTGAGCTTGTTGGTAAATTTCAGAATAATATCATGCACTGACTTGCATTTGGCTAAAGACTTAGATTGGTAATCTCACTTCACGAGAGATTCAACCCTTATTGGAACCCACTCAAGTCTACTTACACGGGAGAATGGGCAGATCTAAGGGCCAAAGGGAACCCCCCCCCCTTTTGTGATTTGTTATAAGCACACCAAAATTAGGCTATTTGCAATTTGTTTGTGTTACTAGCCCAAGAATGATACCACAACAAGTGTTGCTGGAGGGATGCTTTTGTCAACATAGGATATTAAATATAGTGATGACAACTATAATTGAGTACAGACCAGTTAAATCTTACTTTGCTTTTGTCAACATAGGATATTGTTAATGATATGTATTTTGTTATTTTGACAAAAAAACAATAACAAACCTTGAGAGATGAGGGATGAGACACTTTGTACAATAATCTTACTTTTTTGCGGAAAACATGGTATTCAAACTCCTAATATGGATGATCCATATATTCTCCGAGGAAGATCAAGTAGTTTGTTGAAGTTTACACAAATTTGCACCATTACCGAGTTGAAATATTCTTCAAAGTCATCGATCTGTAACAACAAGAGTTTAACAACCGGTTTGATGAGGTTAGTATATAGTTACTTCTTTGAATAATTTGCTTAAATCCTATTAACTCTTTTTGTTGTTTTGGCAAGCAAAATGTGCTCAATTTTGCGGAATTTTATCCTAATACTTTTCAAATTTGGAGTTGTTTAATTTTGATTTTCAACTCAACAACTTCATTGTTGATATGAGGAGCGATGAGAGATATTTTGATTTGAAGGACTTTGGTTATCTCCCTATAAAGCTTGTTGAAACTGATAAACATGTTGTTTATCAACAAATTTATAAGTTTTCAAGTCCATGATGATTCTTCATGTGGTCACTGCAAGTATGAAAAGAGTACACTCGATCATGAATTATGTTAAGAACAAGTTGTGAAATTGATGCATCCTCCATCGTCGCATATGAGGACGCATGATATCACCATGTGTCATATATTTTTATTATTTATTTTATGCCGAGTATTTTTCCCCGCGCATCATTTTATGTTTCCAGCTCATCGGTTTGACCGCACGGTGAGACCATTAATAAAAGCTCTGGTAATTTAAAGTAGTTAGGACAGAAAAGGAAAGGTTAATTTAATTAAGGACATTTAAGGTAAATTAGAGAAATAAATCAAGGATATCAAAATCGTTCCCCAGTAAGAGAAAATCACTAAGAGTAACCATTCCCCACTAAGAGAATTCCATAAGAAAGAAAATTAGTAAAAACCTATTAAGAAATAAAATTAGGAAATATTTACTTACAGAGAAGATGGCAAACCAGAATAGTACAAAGGAAACGAATTCATTTTTGTTTTCCTCGGTTAAACCGAAGGAAAGACTTCACACGTCTGAAGCCCGGTGATCTTCCAGCAGGAGGCCTCAGTTCCTGCAAATTCACTCTCTAGAATGTCCCTCCCGATAGCGCCAGCAAGGAAGCCCCCGACGACTTAGAAGATGCAGTCCAAGTTGACATTCCAAGAGGATTTCTGCGAGTATTCGTCCAGCAATAGTATCACGATGCTTCTCCTTCATATGCCGCCGCCCAGGACAACTAAAAACACTAGTTTTTAGAAGTCATCATCGGCACTTTCCGGCAACCCCTCCCCGCTCTGGAAATATTCTCCTGCCAACGGTCGACGTCGACCACAGCATTTCCCTCCGCCGATCGTCCGTCCGAGCTCACACCACGAGCAACAGTGCTCGAGAGGATCACTTTTAGCCATAGCTTTTGATATGCTTGGCTAAATTCCGCATCTTCTTACTTGCTCTAAGTCAACAGAATAAAATTATGCGATACGGTTAAGTATCTATAAGCTTGCCTAGGACGTTTGCGTTATTTAAAATTATCGTTTATTCATAAATTATTGTTTGTGAATTTTTCTTGTGGATGTAAGGATTTCGTGACGAATCAAACCGTAAAACACTCAAAAGTTCACTTTCAAATAACAATTAACGACAATTTTCAAATCCAAACGTCGAGCGAGAATTGAGCGCGCAAAACTCAGATTCAATCTTTCAATCTACATCAGTTTGATATCATAGCTGATTTAGATTCACTCTCATCATGAATAAAGATATCAATTTTAAAAAATATTATTATTATTAAAATCTTTATTTTTTAAAAAAAATTGTTTTTTTGAGTTACAACAACACTCAAGCCTTTATCCCACTATAGTGGGGTCGGCTATATGGATCCTTTGTCGCCATTGTGCCCAATCTTGTCATAATCTCACTAATGCCTAAGTACATTTTGGCTATTATGACTTTCCTTATAGTTTCATTCCAAGTATTTATTGGTCTACCCCTCCTCGTTTAACATGCCTAGTGACTAGACTCTCACAACGCCAAACAGTGCCTCTAATGGTCCCCTTTGTACGTGTCCAAACCATCTTAGTCGAGCTTCTCGCATCTTCTCTGCAATTGGAGCTACTCATGTCTTATCCCTGATACATTCATTCTGAATTTTATCCAGTCTCGTGTGTCCACGCATCCACCTAAGCATTCTCATCTCCGCAACTCCCATTTTTTGCTCATGTACACAATTCACTGCCCAACACTCAGAACCATAGAGCATCACTGGTCTAATTGCAGTACGGTAAAACTTGCCCTTAAGTTTTAATGGTACTTTACGATCACATAAGATCTTTGACGCGCCTCTCCACTTCAACCAACCCGCATGGATTCTATGTCACATCTTTATCAATACCTCCATTTTGAACAATCGATCCAAAATATTTAAAACATTCACTACGGGAATATCTTGATCACCCAACTTAATAACAAAGTCATTTGTCCTTCCGCTGCTAAATTTAAGCTCCATATAGTCCGTCTTTTTGCTTTTTTGAGTTAAATAAAAAAAATCTGTGTTTTACAAAAAAAATAAATTTCAAATATGATCCTTATTTTAAGAAGAAAAATTATTATCACTCTTTCAAATTTCAAATAAAATAAAATAAAATTTACGTTTAACCATCTCAATAAAAAAGGGTATTTAAATTTTAAAAAAAACTATCTTAATTAAGCTAGTTATATAAAAATAATAATTTATTGGGCCCTTTTGAGTTTTAAAAGAGGTGATGCGGAGCAGAGAAGAGGACGCGTTTTAGGCCCGTTCGGGACTGATTTGCAACTTTCCATATAAGGCGTGCCCGGATCGATGATCGGGCTCCGCGATTGCGTCCGGAGCGTCGCCGAGAGTCAAAATACTATATTACTTTATTTTTTCAGTTTATTTTGATGTATTTTTATGGGCGAACCCACCGGCCAATCATAGTCGTTGATGGGGATGCTCTAGCCTCTCTTTTATTATAAATAGGATGTAGAGGGGCTTAATTCAGTCATTGCAGAATTTGGAGAAGAAGTATTCCCGGATTCCAGCGATCCCTCCCCGGTACCGACGTCGTGGAACCCTAGGTGACGACTCCTAGGCCGCCAAACTCCTCCCCAAGGTACTCCCTACCTCCACCCTCGTTTTCCCCACCTCGAATCCTCCATCCACCACCCGGAATCACCCCTACAGCCCGCTGAACCCCCCCAGCAATCCCATGTTTTGGTTACTGTTCATTAATACATTTTACTATTCATTTCCAAAGTTCTGATTTTTCCTGTACCTGTTCCGCACCTCCACCGCTAGCCGCTGCCTTCCGCCTCCCCTCCTTGCTACAGGCCATCCGACCACTCCCTCTTCAGCCCCCATATTCTGCCACCCCCTCTCCCTTCAGCCCAGGCCACCGGTCACCCTGACACCCCCTCCCAGCCCACTGACGGCTCCCTTACCAAAACCGGTCACCCCCCAAGGGCCCATTTGTCCTAGACGACCACTCCTCTTCCCCTTCGTGGAACCACTTCCAATCAACCTTAGTTTTCTAGATCCACTCAGATCCGAGAACTTCGCCCCCTGATCCGTTATTTCCACCGCACAAACCTTCCATTTTTGCCCGGATCCGCTCCTAAATAGCGGATCTACTCGCCCCCGGTCCGGATCTACTCATTCGTGGCCGGAACCGCCGTTTTACCCTCCATTACCACCACTTTCCGCCGAGGGCAGCCACCGTCACCGTCGCCTCGCCACCGGTTCCGCCTCCGATCGCCCGTCTTTACATCCGGCCCTGAAATCCTTCAGTGCCTCGGTTCAGCCCTCTACGTTGTGAGCATTTATGGTATGTGTTTTGTGACTTGACATTTTCATTTGGTTGTTTATCTATATTGTGTTGCGATTATGGTTGTGTAGCAGTTGTTTTCTTTTATGTTAATAATTGTTTGTGGAATTATTCGCCGCACGCTTGCCTTGGCCCTCCGAGCGGAGGAAGTCGTTGCCCAATTGCTGAAAATAATTATTTGTCTCTTTTTTAAATTATTCGTGTGGTAATCTTAATTTCATTGCTTATAATAATTGTTGTCGTTACCCGACGATCAAATTGCATTTAGCGTTGCATTAGAGTGTTTCCCGCACCCGCACTTAGAGTCTTAGTCTTCGTGCACCATGAGCCTACCCCTACATCAAATTGGTATCAGAGGCAAGGTCACCATTTGCATGCTTTGTAGTGGTAGGTCATATAGAGTCTTTAGGTTCATCCATGACTAATTATCGGCGTCGTTCCTCTCCTCTCTTGAGAGATTCTGAGTCCGCCTATACCCAATCTCATAGAGCGACTTCAGAGAAATCCTCACGTTATCACGATGATTATTATCGTCTGCGGCACACCACTTTCCGAGATCGCGTCAACGCACCAACACAACCTCACTATGTCAGAGAAGATCAGTATGATGATTGTCGTCGTTCATATCCTTGCACGCGAGCGGATCGTGTTGATCCTTCGACTCGACCTGATTACCTTAGGGATGACTATTATGAGGATCGTCACTTTGAGAGAGATCTTGAGAGTCGGTTTCGTACAGTTTCCCCTTCCTTTGACGGCTCATCGAGTCCCGAGTCTTTCAGTTATTGTCTCGTGGATATTGAGTATTATCTTGATCTTTTTGAGTTATTCGGTGAGCATCGCGTTAAGTTTGTGAAACTTAGACTTTTAGATCAGGCGATGGCATATTAGGCTAGCGTTGAGAGGACCCGCGAGCGAGACCGTCTTTGTCGCATCACTAGTTGGGTGGACATGAAGCGTACATTGTGTAAGAGGTACCTACCTTCATCATATCGGAGTTTCTTGCTCGACCAATTATTTTCCCTTCAGCAAGAATCCATGTCTGTTGCTGAGTACAGGGATTGCTTTGATGAGTTAGTTGTGAGGAGCGATATCCGAGAGGACTCAGCCATGACCACTTGCAGATTTCGATCTGGGCTTCGATCTAACATCCGTACTAAGGTGGTGTATCATAGCTCGAAGTCCCTCGAGCAGACGAACCAGCTTGCCCTTCATTACAAACAGTCTTTGAGATCCGCCAGAGCTGGTCGGTTGGACCCTCACCTTGACCTCAACAGTACGAGTCCTCATACTGAGATCACCATGAGGTCTACCACTGTCCTGCCACCCACGATGGAAGTGATACATGATACTGATTGCTCTCACCCCAGCGAGATGCTTAGCCCCGTGAGTGACTTATCTCTTGTTTCTGACTCATCTCTTGTGACTTTGACGAAAGGTGAGCCTGAGCGACCTATTGAGTCTGTAGTGTTGTGCCCCTTATCCACACCTCCACTTTTGGCATGTCCAGGGTTGATTGACACTCATACCCTACACTCATGTCTTGACATCGCACCCGCAGACTCATTCTTTAGTGTAGGTCTATGTAGCTTTCACTTGGCATTACCCTGAGCCATGTTACGACCGAGAGCCCAGAGTTTGGTGTTGATCACGTAGTGGCTATGTCACCCATGCATGGGGGCACTACCCCTTTCGATGGTGCTCATCGGGATGACCTTGATCGTAGTGACGAGTCCTATGAAGAGCCCCCTGTTGAGCCTCCTGATGATCCGCCACATCCTGGCGAGGTTGAGACACAGGTGAGCCACTCAGGTATGACGTTTCTTTCATTATCATCTCTGGTCTTGCCCCAGAGAAGGGACCTTGAGTGGAGCATGACATATATGGGGCCTACCTTGAGTCCACTTGAGCATACTCATTGTGAGGACCTACCTTATGACACCTCAAACACTGGATGAGTTTTGGGACATGCCACCCGCTGAACAACCTGATGAGTTCTTTCTTGTCTGGGACGCTTACCATACTTTAGAGTCACGATTTCTAATCGGTGTACACAATTTTCACTCAGGCGGTCGTCTCCTTCGTGATGACTTTTCTTACACATCTCCTGGGGAGCCACCTGATGCGCTACGTTCCCCGAGAGACATTTGGCTCTTTACGAGCCTGTATTTGAGTATAGTTGTCTCTCACGGTCATCTGAGCACTCGTCGCACACGGGATGAGTTTGTCTACACTCCACCGAAAGAACCTCATGATAGGCCACCGCATTTGAGAGACATCTCAGGCATTATTAGATTTTCTTATAAGGAGTATGTCGTGTCTGTCATGTTGTCTTTGCATCATTTGCATTACCTGCATGAGTCTGCTGAGTCATTTGCACAGCACTTGCATGATTTGCATGGGTCGGTCTGCCGACGAATAATAGCAAGCAATGAAAATTACAAAGCCCATGCAGATAAGCGAAGACGAGAGAAAATACTTAATGTAGGCGAGACGGTAATGGTGCGAGTCCGCCCTGAGAAGCTCCCTTCGGGGCCTGCCAAGAAGTTAAGCGTGAGGCGAATGGGTCTGTACTCCATTATTAGTCGTATTGGGACCAACGCCTACCGACTTGACATCCCGGCAAGTATGGGAATTCGCCCTGTGTTTAATGTTGAAGATCTGACTCCATACTATGAACCTCATGAGTATGTGGACCCAAGCAGTGGAGATACCCAGCCACCCCCATCCCCACTGTCGTTACCATATCACCCTCATACATCCTCACCCATTGTTGACCTCCACTCACCTGGGGACTCGTCTTCTTTAGTTTCACCGCAGGCACCACCGATCGCTCTGGGATCTACTACTCATGAGTTGAGCGTTCAGAGCTTTATGGTGACCAGACTCCACCAGTGCATTCCCACTACAGACGTTGGTGACTCTTAGGTACTTGCAGCAAAGCTTGATCGGTTCGCCCCTGGACTTCAACTTCATCACGTCCGTCTCCATTCACCGAAGATGACATCTTTTCAATCAGGGGGAGTTGATTGGTGAGGACACTTTCCAGCGACGACAATTGGGCGACCTCTGATGGACATCTTCGAGTTTTACCCGGCATGCAGCGAGAGAATTTTGATCCCTATTCATCGGGAGATGAATTCTTTCAAGTCGGGGAGATTGATGCGGAGCAGAGACGAGGACACGTTTTGGGCCCGTTCGGGACTGATTTGGCAACTTTCCATATATGGCGTGCCCGGATCGACGATCGGGCTCCGCGATTGCGTCTGGAGCGTCGCCGCGAGTCAAAATACTATATTACTTTATTTTTTCAGTTTATTTTGATGTATTTTTATAGGCGAACTCACTGGCCAATCATAGCCGTTGATGGGAATGTCCTAGCCTCTCTTTTATTATAAATAGGATGTAGAGGGGCTGAATTCAGTCATTGCAGAATTTGGAGATGAAGTATTCCCGGATTCCAGCGATCCCTCCCCGGTGTCGACGCCGTGCAACCCTAGGTGACGACTTCTAGGCCGCCAAACTCCTCCCCAAGGTACTCCCTACCTCCACCTTCGTTTTCCTCGCCTCGAATTCTCCATCCACCACCCGGAATCACCCCTACAGCCCTCTGAAAACCCCCCCACTAGCAATCCCCTGTTTTGTTTACTGTTCATTAATACATTTTACTATTCATTTCCAAAGTTCTGATTTTTCCTGTGCCTGTTCCGCACCTCCACCGCCAGTCGATGCCTTCCGCCTCCCCTCCTTGCTACAGGCCATCCGACCACTCCCTCTTCAGCCCCCCTATTCCGCCACCCCCTCTCCCTTCAGCCCAGGCCACCGGCCACCCTGACACCCCCTCCCAGCCCACTGTCGGCTCCCTTACCAAAACCGGCCACCCCCCAAGGGCCCATTTGTCCTAGCCGACCACTCCTCTTCCCCTTCGTGAAACCACTTCCAATCAACCCTAGTTTTCTAGATCCACTCAGATCTGAGAACTTCGCCCCCCGATCCATTATTTCCACCGCACAAACCTTCCATTTTTGCCCCTCCTAAATAGCGGATCTACTCGCCCCCGGCCCGGATCTACTCATTCGTGGTCGGAACCGCCGTTTTATCCTCCGTTACATCTACTTTCCGCTGAGGGCAGCCACCGTCACCGTCGCCTCGCCACCGGTTCCGTCTCTGATCGTCCGTCTTTACATCCGGCCCTCAAATCCTTCAGTGCCTCGGTTCAGCTCTCTACGTTGTGAGCATTTATGGTATTGTGTTCTGTGACTTGACATTTTAATTTGATTGTTTATCTATATTGTGTTGTGATTATGGTTGTGTAGTAGTTGTTTTCTTTTATGTTAATAATTGTTTGAGAAATTATTCATCGCACGCTTGCCTTGGCCCTCCGAGCGGAGGAAGTCATTGCCCAATTGCTGAAAATAATTATTTGTCTCTTTTATTTTAATTATCCGTGTGGTAATCTTAATTTCATTGCTTATAATAATTGTTGTCGTTACCCGACATTCACATTGCATTTAGCGTTGCATTAGTGTGTTCCTCGCACCCGCACTTAGAGTCTTAGTCTTCGTGCACCACGAGCCTACCCCTACATCAGGTTGTTTCTTCTCTCGTAAAAAAGGGAGTTTTTTATTTAATGAAAAAGAAAAATCTCTCGATTAAAAATAAGGGCCTATTAGCATTAGTTCCAATAATTTTTTAATATTGTTTATTTCTTTACTTTTTAAAATTAGATATTTTAAAAAATGGAAAATCACGTAGGACAGTTAAAGGCTAGCGTTGGAGATTTAAATACACAAATGAAAAATCTAGCAAACAAGATTGAAACACTCACTGCGGGTTTGGGAAACGTAGGTCAAACCATGAATGGGTTGCGCACATCGGTCAATAACATATAGGCCACCATGCATCTTGAGCGAGCACTTCCCCTTGCAGTCGAAGTAAACTCTAACCCGAGACGTCTAGAGTCCGCACAGCCCGAACTTGAACTCGCTAACCAACCATGTTGGGATATGGGAGTCAAATTGGAAGTAGACGACTTTGAAGGGCATATAAAACACAAGGGATATCTAGATTGGTATTATCGTATGGAGCGCTTCATGAATTGGAAGCAGATGCCTCTAAATAGGCAAGTAGAATATGCAACACTTAGATTAAAGAGACCCGCATTGGTTTGATGGGGACAATTAAAGTGCACTTTAACTTAGGGATACCCCCCATCAAATACATGGGTTGAGTTCAAGTGTCAACTTAGGAAGCGGTATGTTCCCCTTGATTATCTTCAAACCCTCTATTGAAGATTCCACAATCTACGACAGGAGAAGTCAACGGTGGACGAATACACCGAAGAATTTTTGGTCCTTCAGTCTTGACTCGATCTTCATGAGGACGATGACATTACTGTATCTAGTTACCTAAATGAGTTGTGTTATTCTACTCGGGGCCAACTAGAGTTGCATGATTATCACGACTTAAATGAAATCTCTAGTAGAGCCTGTAGACTAGAGAGCTTATAGAAGCGGACATCCAAACTTAGGTTAACTGATAGGCCACCACCCAGCGTCAGCACTACCCCCAGCACTAGAATCTTAGATTCACCTCGCCCCGCCACCACTAGAATCTTAGATTCACCTCGCCCTCCCATCATTAATGGGACCCCGACACCGACAACTAACCCCTCCCGAGGTAAGGAGACCATTGGGTTTAAGCCCAACACTGAAGTATTTTGATGCTTCAAGTGCATAGAATTGAGGCACAAATCATCAGAGTGCTCACGACGCCACTTCGTTGTTATTACTGATTCAACTGATGGACGTGAATCTGAGTATGAAGTTTACATTAGTGATTCCAATCTTGAGCCTGATCTCCAGTCTGATGACATATTAGAAGTAGAAGGAGAGCGCATTGATCACGTAGTCTGTGTCTAACGTTATAATTTGATCGCCCCAAGCAAGTTTACTAAGGAAGAACATAGGAGGCACAACATTTTTCGCACTATTGCGTGTATCCAGGGACAACTTCGTTTCATTATCATTGATAGCAGTAGTATGGAGAACTTCGTTTCACAACGTATGGTAGACGCAATAGGTTGAGATGCACCCAATAGAACAACCCTACAACTCATCCAGAATTAATAGTCATTTGACTATACCCGTTACCCACCACTGTCTAGTAGAGTTATTTATAGGGAGCACATATCAAGATAAAGTGTTGTCATATCGTCGTGGATGTCTGTCACATTCTATTATGAAGATCTTGACAGTACGACCTCTTAGAATTGTATATTTCATTATCAATAATGACCCCTTTTGGGGTTATATATACAAGACCCGAACATATAAAGGTAAATACGGATAAGCCCCTATACATACACATAATATCTAACACCCCCCCCCCCCCTCAAACTCACGGGGGATCATACATCGAGAGTTTGGACATAAGGTAGTCATGATGAACCCTCGTCTGGGGCTTGGTGAACAAGTCCGCAATCTGATGTTCGATAGGAACATACTGGGGAACCAAAGTACGTCGGCTGTACTGCTCACGGAGGAAGAAGACGTCGACTCCAATGTGCTTGGAGAGGGAAAACTTCACTGGATTCAGAGTGAGCTGAATGGCACCAGTGTTGTCACAAAAGAGAGTGGTCGGTCCTGAGGAGACAATGCCAAAATCTGCAAGAAGCCAACGAACCCAGATAATCTCCTCAGCCGTAGACGCCGTGGCGCGTAGCTCAGCCTCAGTATTAGAGCGGGAAACACCAGACTGTTTCTTGGACTTCCAGGCAAGCAAGGAGGAGCGCAAAAACAGACAGAAACCAGTAACAGAGCGACGATCAGAAGGATCACTAGCCCAAGTAGCATCAGAGCAAGCTGAAAGCTGGAGGGAACTGCTGTTGGAGAAGAACAGACCACGGCCAGGAGTCGCACGAAGGTAACGCAGTACACGCAGCAAGTGAGCATAATGGACTGATGTAGGAGTGCTGACAAACTGGCTCAACACATGGACTGCATGAGCAATATCTGGCCGAGTGATGGTGATATAGACCAGGCTCCCGACCACATGACGATAGCGAGCGGGGTCAGCAAGAGGGATCCCCTCATTAGCCTGAAGCTGCAGGTGAAGCTCCATCGGTGTGGCAACAGTGCGGGTGTCAGAAAGAGCAGCCCGAGCTAGAACATCAGTAGTATACCGCTGCTGAGAGAGCTGGAACCCTGCAGAGGTGGAAGAAAACTCAATGCTCAGAAAATAGCTCAAAGGTCCCAAATCTGTCATCTAAAATTGCTACTGCAGGTGATGCTTGACAAAGTCAATGAAAGCCGGGTCATGACCAGTGATGATCATATCATCCACATAGAGCAGAAGAAGAGTCCGGCCTCGGGAAGAGGTGTGAACAAACAGGGCCGGGTCGTGCTGGCTGGGCTGAAAACCAGCGGCTGTAACGACAGAGCTGAAGCGCTCGAACCAGGCTCGAGGAGCCTGATTGAGGCCATAGAGAGCACGACGCAACCGACAAACCATGTCAGGAGGAGCAGCAAAACCGGGAGAAGGAACCATGTAGACCTCCTGCTGCAGATCACCGTGAAGAAACGCATTCTTCACATCCAGCTGAAACAGGGACCAACGATGGATGGCATCATAGGTCATATGAAAAGAGGCTCCAGAGTCGAGTAACCACGAGGACGGAGAGATACCTGACGGGGCAGAGGCCGCTGAGGGATCAGCAGATGTAGAGGCCTGACCAACTGTGGCTGCAGATGTACTCGGGAAGGTGCCTGAAGACAGCTGTTGAGCGAGCTATATGAGCTGCTCAGAGAAGGAGGTTGTCGGAGCAAACTGAGGAGCAGCCAAGACCCGAACTAGAGCTGCACGAGGGAGCATTCTGGAGCAGGATCGATCGGCGCTGAAACAGAGACGGAATCTACGGAGGAAGCAGTCGATCGACGCAGAACTGTAGCTGCAAGACAGAGGAAGACCCGAAGCAGTCGATCAAGCACAGACGGAGGAAGACGATCGGTGGAATCGGGATCGAAACACTGCAGCGCGCGAGGCGGGATCGATCGGGACGGGCAGCGGCAACCGAGATCGATTGGCATAGAGCAGATCAGATCGGAGCAGACGGGATCGATCGGCACGGGATCGATTTGCAGACGGGATCCATCGCCGCTTCCGCCGATCGCACCGTCTGCTCTGATACCATCTTAGAATTGTATATTTCATTATCAATAATGACCCCTTTCGGGGTTATATATACAAGACCCGAACATATAAAGGTAAATACGGATAAGCCCCTATACATACACACAATATCTAACACGACCAACATATCATGTATGACGACATGAGGAACTCTCATTCCTTCGAGCACCATAGACGCAGGATTGTTCTTCTTCCCCAAAAGAACTACCTTATAGCAAAGGCACCAAAGAGAACCTCTCCATCATCTAGTTTACCTCTTGGTAACTCCACCACGTTACTACTTATCACACTCCCGATTGAACCCCTACATGACCTGAGCTCAAACCCACATTTATCGGTTTATGATGTGCAACCTGCTATTTCTCAGTTTTCCTACACTATATCTGAAGGTCACTTATCCCACACACAGCCCTAGGTCGTTTTTATATTTGGAGATCGCATTTTATTTCGCCGCGTAGCAGACATGCTTTGTTGCAACAATATATTACATTTTTGATGGTTTTTGGAAAACACTGTGAGGGCGATTGGGAACCAACCTAGAGTTTAGTAGCGGTTATCAGCCTCAGAGAGATGAACACGTTGAGATAGTTAATATGAGTTTTGTGGGCCTTCTTAAGTGCTTAACTGGGGAGAATCCAATGTAATGGCTTTTTGTACTTCCACAAGCTGAAATCATATTTAATAATTCTACAAATCAATCCACTAAAATATGTCCTTTCGAAATTGTTTATGGGTTCTCTATACCACACCTGCTTGACCACCACCCCATACCATCTCATGAACATATTTCTTCAGCGAGCAAACTCTTATCAAATATTTAAAAGATTTGCATAAAATTATTACAAATAAATTACGAACAACTTCTGGAAATTATGAAACCATGGTAGATCGTCATTGTCAGGAGTTATACTTCTTAGAAGAGGATTTAGCTTTTGCTTATTACAGGAAGTAGAGATTTGCTTCAGGGACATATCACAAGCTACAACAAAATAAGTTTGTCCTTTTCAAGTTCGGAAGCGCATAAAGTCGTCTAATTCCATCCCTAGTCCACCTGCAGCATCCCAAGATATACCACCTAACTTAGCACCAGTGTCGACGCCTACCGCTGAGGAGATAGATCAATTCCTCGATATACGAGAGTTTCGCACTCACCACAAGATGTACCATTGCTACTTGGTTTGTGATAAGGACGAGACAACGCTAATAGATCTTGTACTAGCACCGACGAGTTACAAAAACGACGCCCAGATCTCTCAAGTTGATAGTCTTTGTGAGTTCTCGTCGAGGTCAAGCGTTTTCAATCCCAAGGAAATTGATGCAGCATTTGTCGCATCCGAGGACACATGATACCACTATGCATCATATATCTTTTATTATTTATTTTACGACCTGCATTTTTTCCCACGCATCAGTTTGTAT
Organism: Platanthera zijinensis; assembly: GCA_039513925.1. Taxonomy (NCBI): domain Eukaryota; kingdom Viridiplantae; phylum Streptophyta; class Magnoliopsida; order Asparagales; family Orchidaceae; genus Platanthera; species Platanthera zijinensis. The sequence goes on from CM077080.1 coordinate 61,304,523, forward strand.
TTTTTGCTTATCGGTTTGACCACCCGATGAGACCATGAATAAAAGGTCTGATAATTTAAAGTAGTTCGGACAGAAAAAATGTGCTTAATTTAATTAAGGGCGCCGGAGGTTAATTGGAGAGATAAACTAAGGATGTCAAAATCATTCCCTACTAAGAGAAATCAATCCCCATTACAATAATACAATAAGGGAAAAAATTAGCAAAAACCTATATAGAAATTAGGAAAGGCTATTCACACACCTGAATCCCAATCATCTTCCGGCAGGAGGTCCCGATTCCTGCAAATCTGCCATCTAGAACGTCACTCCCTCCCGATAAAGCCAGCAAGGAAGCCCTCGATGACTTGGAAGAGGCCAACTATATCAACATTCCAGGAGTATTTCTGCGAGCATTCGGCCAGCAACAGTATCACGATGCTTCTCCTTCATCTAACACCTCCCAGAACTCCTACAAAACATCAATTTTGGAAAGTCATCGTCGACTCTTTCCAACGACCCCTCACTCTGAAAATCTTCTCCCGCCAACGGTTGACATTGACCGCAGCTTTTCCCTAAGTTAATCGTCCTTCTGACACTTAGACCCCGTACAATTGTGCTCGAGAGGATCACTCCTAGCTGTGGCTTCCGTATTGCTTAGATAAAGTCTGCCTCTTCTTACTTTCTCCAACTCATTAGAATAACCTTATGTGATCCGGTTAAATATCTATAAGCTTGGCTCAGGCGTTCGCGCTACTCAAAGTTATTGCGAGATCGGGTGGAATATCTGGGGCCTTGACAGGTGGCTCAACTGGTGGCCCAATGCGCTTCTGAACATGAACTTGACCAAACCTCCTGCAATAAGCAATCACCTGACCTCCCTTTGAAAAGTACAACTCATGGTGATAATGGCCGACCATGAGTGTGTAATGTTCAAAGGTTGCTCGCAAAATATTAATAGTAATTTTATGGTATTCTTCTAAATAATTAATATGAACTTGCGCATCGAAGAAAATACGTTCATGGAATGAGAGATGAAAGCGATCAGATAGGTGGAGTAACACATAGGTAATCTCAAAATGAGATATAATAAGAGAGATTTTTAGAATTATTAAATGTGAATTTTGCTCGTTGAGGTACTAGATCTCATTGCATCGGATTCTCCTCAGTTAGACGCCTAAGAAAGTTCCCCAAACTCGATTAACAACTTTTGTCTGTTTATCGATCAGAGGGTGATAAACGCTACTATCGAGTTTGGTTTCCTTCGGACCGCATAAGATGTTCCAAAAATATGATAGAAAATTTTTAATATCATGACGCAACTCCACAAATCTGTCTATATCCAATTGATGGTGACGTGAAATAAAAGCACAGTCTCTAAATATGAAATCGAGAGAGTGTGCAGAGTGAGTAGGAAAAAACTGAGTAATATCAGGTAGCACATCAAGAATCAATAAATGTGGGATGAGTGATGCTTTGGGTCACGAGTTACATTGTGTGGTGACGGTTCAGGCGGGAATGCGGTAAGCAGTAATGAGGTGGAGGTAACGAAAAGTGAATTAGAACTCGTAGAGGTCCTCTCGTGCGCCCTTGGAATGAGACAATTCTCCTGAGGAAGAAGAGCAATCTTGTGTTCGTTGTGCTCGAAGGAATGAGTTCCTCGTTCTGTCGTGCATGACATCTCGGTCGTACTGTCAAGATCTCCCTAATAAGATGTGACAGACATCCATAGCTGCGACATGACATAACACAATACCTGAATATGTGCTCCCTATAGAAAACCCTACTAGGCAGTAATGGGTAACAGGCATAGCCAAATGACTATTGACTCCAAATAAGTTATAAGGTTGTTCTAACGGTTGCGTCTCAAGCCCTAATATATCGAACATACATTGAGAGACAAAGTTCTCTATACTATTACTATCTATGATAATTGAACAAAATTGTCCAGAATGTGTGCAGTGGTGCAAAATATTTTGTCTCCTATGACCATCCTCAGTGGACTCTCTAGGGCAATCAAATTATAACGTAAGAAGCGGACTAAGTGCTCGGCGTGTTCACCTTCCACTTCTACGACATCCTCAAACTCCGATTGAAGCTCAGGCTCAAGGTGAGATTCATTGATGTAGACTTTATACTCAGGCTCACGTCCATCAGTAGAGTCGATAATAACGACGAAGTGGCGACGAGGGCACTCGAATGATTTGTGTCATGGTTCCACATACTTGAAGCATCGAAATACTCCAGCGTTGGGCTTTGCCCAAATAATTTTCTTACCGTTGGAGGGAATAACGGGCGGAGTCAAAGTTTCGGCACTAATGGGAGGGTGAGGGGAATCTGAGATCATAGCAGTGGTGGTCGTGGTGAGGCTCGATATGGATCTATCAGAAGATCTGGCTCTGCATGTCCGCTTCTGTAATGACTCCACTCTTCGTGCGCAACTCGAAATCACTAGTAAATCCTTATAATAATAAAAAACTCTAGCTGGTCTCTAATAGAATAGCGTAACCCGTTCAGATAACGGGACACAGTCATGTCATCATCCTCTCAGAGGTCGAGGCGAGGCCTATATTGTCAAAGGCGTAAGGCGCACCGAGGCGCAAAGGGCCCCTGAAGCCTAGGCGCAAAGCGCAGGCGCCTGCCTGAGGCACGTGAGTCGCAAAAATGAGGGGAAAAGGAAATTGAGTGAATTGAGCGCCCAATTCGCTCAATTTCAGCGAACGGGCGCCCAAGTGCGCCTAGGGGTGCCTCGGGTGCGTCTGAGATCATGTTTTTGCCCATCTCAAAAACATTTTTGAAAAAAACACCTTGAAAGGCCCAGGCGCGCCTTTGGTGTGCCTGGGAGCCTGTAAGGCGCGCGCCTGGCCATGCCTGAGGCGCGCCTGGGGCGCATCGCCCGCCTGAGCCATGCTGAGCGCAGCGGTCTGCGCCTAGTGCGCCCAGCACCTCAGGCGCGCCAAGGAGCGCGCCTTGACAACAAAGGGCGAGATTGTAGTACTAGGAACTCGTTCGTGTACTCATCCACCGATAATTTTTCTTGTCCAAGGTTATGGAACCTACAATAGAGGGTCTGCAAATAATCAGAAGGAACGTACAGTTTTTTAAGTTGTATTTGCTCATATGGTGATGGGGAGCATGCCTAAGTTAAATCTAGAACGCTCTAGTTGTCCCCAACAAACTAGGGCGGGCTCTTTCAGCCTAAGCGTGGCATACTCAACTTGCCTAGCTTGGGGTAATTGCTTCCAAGCTAGGAAGCGGTCCATCTAATCACACCAGTCTAAACAACCCTCGGGCTCTAAGTGTCCCTCAAAATCACCAACGTCTAATTTGACTCCTACATCCCATCGAGGTTGATTATGTGGTTCAGATTCGGGATGTGCAAGTTCTAAAGGTCAAGGGTTAGGGTTTATTTCGACCACTGGAGCAGGTGCTCGGTTTACGTGCATGGTGACTTCGATATTATTAACCGATGTGAAAAATCCGTTCATAACGTGTATGACACAATCAATATTAGCGGAGAGACTTTCAACCATTTTCATCAAATCGCTCATTTGTTGGGCCAAATCCCCTACGCTCGTCTTTAAGTGATCTACTCTCTTGTCCATTTAAAATAATTTGATTTTAATTTTGCTCAAAAATTTTTGTTGATTTTTTAATAAAATAATAATAATTTGAAAGTATCTTCTTTTATTAAGATTATTTAAAATAAGAGAGTACCTGAGTTCGTAAAAAAAATTGTTGTTTTTAAGCTAAAATAAATTTTGATTTTTTAAAAATAAGATTTAAAAATAAATTTTAATTAAAATGTTTTTTTTAATAGACCAAAAAAATTAAAATAATCTTTTTTTATAACTCATCGTTGACTTGCGATAGGAGCGAATCAACCTAGCTCTGATACCAAACTGATGTAAACTCAAATTAGGGTTTCAAAAGATAAATATTTTTATGCAAATTAATTTAATTGTTGTAGACCGAGCGGGCCAAATCGAAATTTTGACATGCACAACTCTAAATGATAACTTCAGCAAAACCGTTAACCGTTATTCAAGAAATTCCTTGGCACCTAATGAGTAGAATCATAGCGAGACTCGTACGACCACAAGCATAAACCACAGTTATAATTTATGAGATAGCAGACAATAAAAGCAGGAGTGTTTGAAGGCAAGCTTAGAATATCTAAGTGAAATGCATAAATTTAAGCTAAATAAAATGGAGCAAGGAGGTTAGAGGTTACGACAGAGGAGAGTTGACCAGCCCAAACTCAAGGAGCGCAGCTGCCCAGGCCTGATTGAACTTGGATTGGAGCCGGAATAGTGGCGAGGTCGACGGCTGTGTATTCCAGATTGTCGAAAAAATTGTGTCAAGGTCGACGACGACCCGGAGTTCGAAATCCAGCAGAAGGAAATGGCCTTGTGAGGGGTCGGCTGATTGACAACAGTAAGTCCCAGAGCGTCGGAAGAACGTGCTGAGGTCGACGACGATCTAGAGTTCAACACCCAGCGGGAGGAGCGACCTTGGGAGAAGAGTGAATTGTTGAAGTTGTCGAAGAGGACTGTGCGGGGGGTCACGCAATCCATCGTCTGGCTGAGGCTTCCAGTCACCAGCGGCCTAGGACAGGGGAACCGAAAAGGAACTAGCGGCAGGGGATCTTTCAGGCAAGGCAGAAGAACGAACTTGAATTCGTTCTTTGTTGCCCGATCCCCTTTCCTTCTCAAGGGTCATTTTAATAAATAAGGAAGCTTAGGATTTTTTTCCTTTATTATTATTTCCAACAATAGAATATCTCCCCAAATATTTCTTTCCAATTAGCTTGATTATGACTAGATAGGTTTAAAAAAAATCCCTTATTCTAATTAGGGCCTTAAGATTTCCACCGAAAATATTTTCCTCCAACTAAATTTAAGCATTCCTTAAATAACCTAAGCTTTCATTTTCCCATCTTAACTACCAAAATTACCGGACCTCTTTATTCAGGATCTCATCAGGTGATCAACCCGATAAGCTAACCAACTTCAAATTTTAAAAAAAATGCGCGAAAGAAATACATGTTAATAAGTAAAGGATAGAAAATAAATTGCGTGACTTAGGATGTGACGAAGGATGCATCATAAATAGAGTGTGATCGACATGACTTTGGCTTTGGGTATAGCCTAATGAGATCATGACTTTGTGAAGTCTCCCAAACCAAGCTCTCGGAGATTGCTTTAAGTTTTAAACTCATATAAAGCTTTCTTCAATTTACACACTTTCTCTTCAGAGCCGATAGGGACAAGACCCGGAGGCATTGACATATAAATGTTCTCTTCCAACTCAGAGTGAAGGAAAGCATTTTTTACATCTAACTATTGAAAGTCCCAACCCTTTACAGGCGGCACAGAATAATAGGACCCGTATTGTATACATTTTTGCCACGGGAGCAAATGTCTCTTGATAGTCAATATCATGAGTTTGGGTGTTGCCTCTTGCCACCAATCATGTCTTTAATCTCTCCACAATACCTTTAGAGTTCTGCTTTACTGTAAAAAGTCATTGACAACCAACTTTCTTCTTGCATGAGGGAGATCGACCAAAGATCATGTATGGTTTTTTTCTAGAACCTGAATTTCCTCCATCATTACCTTTGTCCATTTTGAGTGACAAAGTGCCTCCTCCCATGTACCAAGAACAAGCTGGTGAGCAAGAACAAGGAACGCATCAGCAGTGCAGACAAGGTCAAGGGAGGAAAAATGGTCATACTCCTGATATAGTTGAGTGAACTTCAAATAATAGGCAGACGGTGGTCGATCGTCGTGTCAAAGGAGAAAGATCTTCCTTCGTAGCTGAAAGATATGAGCAGTGTTTTCTTTTTGGGAATATGTAGATTCGGCACAACTTCAAATATTTGTTGTGGTATCCAAGAATTGGTAACTTTGTGTAATAGAATTTTGCATGGAATTAATCAACCAAGACATAACCAAAGAATTCTCTGATTCACATTGTGTCCATATGTAACGCAGTCTTCTATGACTCCTTAATAGTCTCGTTAACATAGTCAAACAAACAGCGACTCTTAAGGGCTAAGACAATAGATCGAGACCAAAATAAGTAATTTATTATATCAAGACGAATCGTGGTAATCTGGGATGTCATATGATCGTGTCCAACCCGGATAGATTCAGCGAGTTATGATACATCACAAGAATAAACCACGTCATATATAACGAAATAAGAGAAAAAAAACATCGAAGAATTTCGGATTAGGTCAAAACAGCCACCGGAAGATCGTCGAACAAGGGTCTTTGCCGGAAAATATGGCGTACACAATCAATAGGACCATCCAGGATTCTAGAGCAATGGATCCTTGAGTGTTGAAGTCAAAGAACGCCTGAAGGAATAGGTAGAGCCCTTTTCATGAGTGAAAGTAAATGGAGAGGTAGAACCTTAGATCAACGATATAGGGAGATCTAGTAGAGCGATTGATTAACCCCCCTAGCATGAGGTAGAGAAGGGAAAATGAAACTTCATTGGAAAAAATCGGTCACATAAGACAATTGTCGGAGGAGCAGCCATCCAGGCAAGCCGATCGGCTCCTGCGCCGATCGGCAGGCTACTGTACCGTCAGCACCGACTGAAGGAGGGAAAGGTCTGTGGTGGAGGGAGAGAAGAGAGGTGAGAGGCCCACTGCGGGCTGCGGGTACAAGCGCAGGCGAATGGAGACCGACGGGCGGGCGGCTATGGAGAACAACGTGCGTGCTCTGATACCAAGTTAAACCGTGAAAACATGCACCTAACTTCTTTGGTTATGATGCACTCTGCATCATAACCTTCTAAAAATTCAAACAAGTTATAGTGTGTTGCAGGAAAACCAGTAGGATATTGTTTACTTCGTCGAAGTGTGACCAAAGGCAGGGATGACGATACTACACACTCAGAACCGCAGCTGCTTAATCGAGGAGTGCTCGAAGAGAGAGAGAGAGAGAGGTACCAAGATCTCTTAACAACACAAGAGGAGAGATTCTAATTTCTTGATAAGTTCATTCCAACATCACTTACCATTGGACAACTTAAATTAAAGATAACTAGTCACAAAGCCTTTAACAACTAAGCGAGAAGCCCATAACATTACTCCCGCATTACAAATTGAATTTGTCCTCAAACTTGGAGGGAGATCAATGCTCCGTGTTTTGTTCGCCTGATTCCTTCTTCGTCAAAATCCGTTACTTCCAAGTAGAACATATTGATGCTCGCGAGTGAAGTGTTCGTCACAGTTAGAACATAACCCTTTTGTGTGTTGTTCAGACATTGTTGCACGAGAGGGTTGGTCTGTTGGGGTTTTTGGGGTGCTGCCTATGGGTCAATAGTTATTGTGATCTATATGCAGTAGACACTCACAATGCTTGTTTAAATTAATTACAATAACTAAATCATGGGGGGTCTTTGAACTTGACGTCCAATCACAGACATTCCTAAAGGCCTACCGTAAAAATTGCCACTGCATCACAGTATATATCATAATGTTAGGTAGAAGAACCTAAAATTTTTCTAGATAAGCATCCACAGACCCCGTTTATCGAAATCCAGTGAGTGCATGAAGGAGATTGTTGTGGATTGGAGGACGAAATCGCTTGTCACAAAACATTTTGAAGTCGCCCCAAGTCATTCTTGGTTGTTCGACGTGCATATGAGTAAACCATATTGCATTGAATCAAGAAGGTGGATGGACGCCAGACGAATCCATTCCATTATCAAAATTTTATAAAGGCCAAAATATTGCTCGCACTGAGTAAACCATCCCAACAGATCGATATTCTCATCGTAGGTGGGAAAATTCAATTGGGTGTAACGAGAAATGATGTGAGCTCCATGTCGGTCAAAATTTTGTGACACGGTGTATGGGGGTGTGGGTGGGGGGTAGAGGTCCCTGGTTGCTACTACTATGATCTTGTGTTCGCACAATAATGACTTGAACGGATGGTGTGAGACCTTCGAGCCTGGTCTGAATGGCGACAAGAGCTTCTTGGTGTCATTTTTCAGTGTCAGTTTGAATTGCGACATATTTCTGCAATAACGCAATAAATTGATTCATTTGGTCATGGAGTCCATCATGTTGTATGAAGAATGACAAAAGGCGAGGGTGAAGGGCCGGCTCGAGTCCCCGAGGACAGATGTAGATTGCGTTTTCAAAGTGCCACGAGTTCTGCGGCCCTTCCCTATGTTGAGGGTGTACCGCGATGTTTTGTTATGTTTGATAAATATTTATTAATGTGTGGCTTGTTGAGGACTTGATGAGGGCGGTTGTTGTGCATGACTCAAAATTAATTAAAAAAGGAGAGAATTTTTGCGGCTCTCGATGGAACAGGCTGATTTTAAACGGGGAAAGAGGAGCTAGAAAATTGAACAGCCGCGGGGCTTGAAAAGGTAATCAGGACTGGGACATAACACAAGTTTTGGCTGGTGTGCAGCTCGAAGAGGAAGGTGCATCCCCCTAGGCTTTGAGACAACGATCTGGCTGACAGTGTGCAATTGTGTAGCTTGTACAGTTAACATTGAATGTAGTGGCGTCAACGATGATGCGGAGAACATTGACTGAGACAAAATGTCAATTGGAAAAACGTCGACTACGAGTGTAGACGTGGTCACTGGAAGAGGGGGGACACTAGTTGGGAGACGCACGCAGAAAGATGATGATTGTGTCAATGGGTGAATGAAGAAAAAATCGTCAGGGAATGACGATGATGGGTTGGCATTCCTCGTGGGACATTGATGCCTAGACTACTCGTGGAACGTCGATGAAGACGCCAAGAGTGTTGGACAGCGACCTTCTTTGGGCTCCGATGAGGATTGGTGCTCTAATGCTGAGAATATAGGATGCAGGTAGTCGACCAGGGGTATAGTCAGATATCTTTAGAGGTAAATAATGGAGGCTTCAAATGGATCTAAACAGGGCACGACACCTAAAGAAGTTGAGTGTGGATCTGATGCGGCCTGTGACGCATCATAGCCTTTATGCTTTTATTTTATTTTATTTCATGCACTCTGTTTCCTGCATTTTCTTTGTATTGCTTTCTGGCTCATCGGCTTGACCGACCGTTGGGACTTCAATAAAGAGGTCCGGTATTATTAGTAGTAGAACGATAGCGGCAAGCCCAAAATTAATTACGTAAGCATAAATTTCGAATTCAAATTTCAAAATTCAAATCTCATCATTTATTGGGAAAGTCATTTAGAAGAGAATATTTTCAAAAGAAATCAAATTTATGAGTCATTGAGAATATTTTTAAAAGGAATCAAATTAATGAGATTTCATGTGCTATAGAGGGAAAGAAATAAAGGAAATTTAGTCTATTTAAAGCCCCATTTTGGTGGAGACAAGGAGACCGGATAGAAAAAGAACGAGACATTTCTCGTTCCCTGTTCATTGCCGGCGAATCCCGCAAAGCCCGACATCGAGCCACCTTCTAGCGGCGGCGTCACCTTCGGCCTCGCGCAACGCTCCGCCCGTCCACCTGGAGACGTAGCCCGTCCGCCGTCGACTTCGGAACCTTCTTCCGGCGACCGGGAGTGGATATCGGGCCGTCGACTTCGACCCCCTTTTCCGGCCGTGCCCTAGTCGCCAGCTCGAATCCGTCCGCAAGCTTTCAGCCCGATCGCGGAAGAAAACGGGAAAACCATTCCTCGTGCTTTGATTTGGGTAAACTCGATCCCTCTCCTTGTATTAGTGTTAAATTTATGCTTCTCTTAATTAATTTATGGGTTTGCCGTTGCGTTCGTACCACTAATAATATCGTTATTCCATAAGTTATTTAAAATTCAGATTTTGCTTGTGGTCGTGGATTCCGTGGAAGGTTTGACTCGTGAACGTGTGAGAGAACCACTCAAGCGAGATTAACGAACTTCTCAAAGCTCAGAGTGACGTCGTTGAATTGTGCGCGCAAAAGTTGATTTGGCCGCTCGGCCCTCGCATTTCTTAAATTCCAACCCTAAAATTTTCTTTTGTCATTTAAAATTAATGTTTTCAAAAAAAAAAGGATCAAAATAAATAAATTTTCAAAACTTTAAAATTGAGATTACATCAGTTTGGTATCAGAGGATTTTCGATTCACTTCTACCGTGGATCGGTCGATCCGGCGAATTTAAATATATATATTTTTTTATAACAAAAAAAAGAATTAAAAAAATTATTTTTATTTATTGTCTTTCACAAAAAAAAAAAATTTTATTAATTAAAATTTCATTTAAATCTATTTTCAAAATTTTCGATGGAAAAACGGGTCGATCAGTTAGAAAACAGCGTAGGTGATCTGGCTCGACGCATGAGTGAATTAATGAAAACGGTCGAGATGCTCACCACCGGTATGGGTAGTGTCACACATATTATGAACGGACTACGCACTTCGGTTAATAATATCGAAGCGACCTTGCACGTCAACCGAACACCTGCACCAGTGGTCGAAATCGATCCGGACCATAGACCTCGGGAACTTGCACACCCCGATCCGGAGGGCCATAACGAACCACGACACCAACCCCGTTGGGATGTGGGAATTAAGTTGGACGTGGGTGATTTCGAAGGGCGAATAGAGCCCGAGAGTTGCCTTGAATGGTGTGAACGGATGGATCGTTTCCTGGCTTGGAAGCAATTGCCCCAAGCTAGGCAAGTTGAGTATGCCACGCTTAGACTTAAAGGATCCGCGTTAGTTTGGTGGGGACAATTAGAACGGTCTAGGTTCAATTTAGGTATGCCGCCGATCACAACATGGAATGACTTCAAAACTCAACTGCGCAAAAGATACGTTCCATCTGATTACATGCAAACTCTGTATCGTAGGTTCCATAATTTACGACAGGACAAATTATCTGTCGATGAGTACACCAACGAGCTCCTAGTCTTGCAGTCTCGCATCGACCTCTGAGAGGACGATGACATGACCGTTTCCCGTTATCTAAACGGGTTACGCTACTTCATTCGAGATCAGTTGGAACTCTTTGATTACAAAGATTTAGGAGAGGCTACGAGTCGTGCACGGAGAGTAGAGGCACTGCAGAAACGAACATCTAGAAATAAGACTACTGACAAGTCACACCCGACTCACACTTTCACCCCTGCCGGGTCCTCCCGACCGGTAGCGACCACGAGCACCCCAGCACTCCCTTCCCCTCCCAATAAGGGTAAGGAGATTGTAGGCACTAGACCTCAGCCAGGGACGTTTAGATGTTTTAAGTGTATGGAGCCGGGCCATAAGTCTTCTGAGTGTCCGCGACGCCACTTCGTCGCTATCATTGATTCTGAGAGTGGGTCAGAGCCTGAGTACGGAGTATTCCTTAGTGATTCCCAGACTGACCTGACTCCTGAGCCTGAGCCGGAGAGCGAGTACGAAGTTGAGGGAGAACAACCTGAGCAGTTAGTGTGTGTTCTCCAACATAGCCTCCTGACTCCCAAGGCCCCTATTGACGACGAGTGGTTGAGAAACAACATCTTTCGTACCACCGCACGCATACAAAGGCAATTCTGCTCCATCATTATAGACAGCGGTAGTATGGAGAACTTTGTTTCTCAACGCATGGTTGAAAAGCTGAAATTAAAAACGCAGCCCTTAGGAAAACCCTATAGTCTGTCATGGGTCACTAGTAGTACTACCATTCCTATCACGCACCAGTGTTCTCGTAGAATTTTCCATAGGCAGTACATATCAGGACGCTGTATGGTGTCATGTAGCTACTATCGAGGTATGTCACATCTTGTTGGGACGACCTTGGCAGTACGATAGGCACGTAGTTCATGATGGTGTAAAGAACTCTCACTCCTTCGAGCGCAATGGTCGCAAGATCGTTCTTCTCCCCCAAAAGAATGGTCTTGTTCCCAGAGCCCCCGAGAGGACTTCACCCCCTTCTACCACCGTCTTCGCGATGTCCTTTCCCTCCGCCACCATGTTACTGACTGGGTCCCAATTCCAGGAGGAGATGAAGGATAGTGAGGTCGTCTATATGTTGTCAGGTATCGACACCACCCCCGCTACATTAGACATCCCTAGTACGGTGCGTCCCCTCATAGATGAGTTCTCTGAGATCATGTCGGAGGAGCTTCCCGATCAGCTTCCCCCGATGAGGGACATACAACACTGCATAGACCTCATCCCAGGCGTTAGCTTACCTCATTTGCCCCACTACCGCATGAGTCCGAAAGAGCATGAGGAACTACATAGGCAGGTGACCGATCTGATTTCAAAGGGTCACGTTAGGGAGAGTATGAGTCCGTGCGCCGTCCCCGCACTTCTAGTTCCTAAGAAAGATGGGACGTGGCGTATGTGTGTAGATAGTCGAGCGATTAATAAAATCACGATCAAGTATCGCTTTCCGATTCCCCGATTGGATGACATGCTAGATATGCTTAGTGGATCTCGCGTATTTTAAAAGATTGACTTAAAAAGTGGATACCACCAGATTATAATTCGACCTGGGGACGAATGGAAAACCGCGTTTAAAACCAAGAAGGGATTGTACGAATGGCTAGTGATGCCTTTTGGGCTCTCCAATGCTCCCAGCACATTTATGTGTGTGATGAATCAAGTGCTTAGACCACTCATAGGAGTTTGCGTAGTGGTGTACTTTGACGATATTTTAATTTATAGCCTTGATCAAAATCAGCACATGATTCATCTTAGGCAGGTCTTAGATATACTACGTGAAAATAAATTATATATAAATTTGAAGAAATGCACGTTTTTGACTGACAGCCTGACCTTCTTAGGATATATCGTTTCTTCTAAGGACATTAGAGTTGATAGAGAGAAGGTCAAAGCGATAGAATCCTGGCCTAGCCCTAGGACGATTACTGAGGCTCGAGGATTCCACGGGCTAGCGTCTTTTTATCGACGATTTATTCGAAACTTTAGCACCTTGATAGCACCTGTGACTGATTGTATTAAAAAGGGTTTGTTTATTTGGACTGAGGAAGCCGAGGGAGCATTTCTTTTGGTTAAAGAGAGACTCACGAGTGCACCGGTATTAGCGCTGCCTGATTTTGAGAAAATTTTTGAGGTTGACTGTGACGCATCGATCATAGGCATTGGCGCAGTTTTGAGTCAGGAGGGTCGCCCCATTACATTCTTTAGTGAGAAGTTGAACGAGGCCAAGACCAGATATTCCACGTACGACTTAGAGTTTTACGCTATCGTTCAAGCTCTCCGTCATTGGAGACACTACCTGATTCAGCGCGAGTTTGTGTTGAACACTGATCATGAGGCTCTGAAGCATCTGAACTCCCAAAAGGAGATCAGGCGTCATGCCAAGTGGGCTGCTTACCTGCAGGAGTTCACGTTTCACTTGAAGCACAAACCCGGAGTCACGAACCGCGTAGCCGACGCCCTTAGTCGTCGCACACATTTATTAGTCACCCTGCAGCCGTGCATTATTGATTTAGATTCACAGCGCGACCTATACGTCACTGATCCGTTCTTTCACGATATTTGGAGCTCATGTCAACACAGTGGGACTGATCCCACCACACAGTACGTCGTCAGTGAGGGTTATCTGTTTAGGGGCACGTGCCTTTGCATCTGCGAAGGACCGCTTCGAGAGACATTACTTAGGGAGCTCCACTCGTCTGGGTTAGGTGGACACGTAGGTCAATCTAAGTTATTAGATCTCGCCAGCGCTCGTTACTATTGGCCACATATGAAGCGAGATGTCACTGAGTTCGTCAGACACTGCACCACGTGTCAGCTGTATAAGGGTCATGCTCAAAACACAGGATTATACATTCCCTTACCGATTCCTGAGCGACCATGGGATGACATCTCGATGGACTTCGTGGTAGGACTTCCTCGCACTAAGAGGAAGGTCGACTCTATTTTTGTAGTCGTAGATCGATTTTCGAAAATGGCACATTTCATTCTGTGTAGAAAAACTTCTAGTGCTGTACACGTCGCCGAACTTTTTTTTAAGGAAATAGTTAGACTACACGGAATTCCTAGGTCGATTACTTCTGATAGGGACACTCGTTTTATGGGATATTTTTGGAAGACGTTGTGGGCTCGATTAGGTACCAAACTTGAATTTAGCAGCGCATATCACCCTCAGACCGATGGGCAGACTGAGGTCGTTAATAGGAGCTTGGGAGACCTTCTTAGGTGTTTGACTGGGGAGAATCCGAAGCAATGGGATCTTATACTGCCACAGGCTGAATTTGCATTCAATAACTCTACTAATCGCTCAACTACTAAATCTCCTTTTGAGATTGTTTACGGATTTCCTATACCACATTTACTTGATCGTCACTCCCTCCCGAATCATGAACGTATTTCCTTTGATGTGCAAGCCCGTGTTGATTATTTAAAGGAATTGCATAAATCTATTACTAATATATTGCGAGCGACCTCTTTAAAATATAAAACTTTGGCCGATCGACATCGCCGGGAGTTATACTTTTCAGAGGGAGATTGGGTTTTTGCTTATTTCAGGAAGCAGAGATTCACTCCGGGTAAATACCACAAGTTACAGCAGAGGAAGTTTGGTCCTTTCCGAATCCGGAAGCGCATCGAAGAGAATGCATATCTCCTTGAATTACCCGCTGAATTCGGTACTTCGCTGATATTTAATGTGGCAGATCTGACACCTTTCTATGGAGATCCACCTTGTTCCAGCCCAAGTCCACCAACGACAGCTCCAGAGATTCCACCGGACTTAGTTCCAATGCAGACACCCATTACTGAGGAGATAAACCAGGTTCTGGATGTACGAGAGTTTCGCACTCGCCGCGGGGCATACCAACGTTATTTGGTCTCATGGCGAGGACGAGACATCACAGATAGTTCTTGGATAAGCACTGATGAGCTGCGCCGGCGCCGCCCAGATCTTTCTATCGCTAGCTTTTGCGAAATCTCGCCGGGGTCGAGTCCTTTCAACCCCGGGGGAATTGATGCGGCCTGCGACGCATCATAGCCTTTATGCTTTTATTTTATTTTATTTCATGCACTCTGTTTCCTGTATTTTCTTTGTATTGCTTTCTGGCTCATCGGTTTGACCGACCGTTGGGACTTCAATAAAGAGGTCCGGTATTATTAGTAGTAGAACGATAGCGGCAAGCCCAAAATTAATTACGTAAGCATAAATTTCGAATTCAAATTTCAAAATTCAAATCTCATCATTTATTGGGAAAGTCATTTAGAAGAGAATATTTTCAAAAGAAATCAAATTTATGAGTCATTGAGAATATTTTTAAAAGGAATCAAATTAATGAGATTTCATGTGCTATAGAGGGAAAGAAATAAAGGAAATTTAGTCTATTTAAAGCCCCATTTTGGTGGAGACAAGGAGACCGGATAGAACAAGAACGAGACATTTCTCGTTCCCTGTTCATTGCCGGTGAATCCCGCAAAGCCCCACATCGAGCCACCTTCCAACGGAGGCGTCACCTTCGGCCTCGCGCAACGCTCCGCCCGTCCACCTGGAGACGTAGCCCGTCCGCCGTCGACTTCGGAACCTTCTTCCGGCGACCGGGAGTGGATATCGGGCCGTCGACTTCGACCCCCTTTTCCGGCCGTGCCCTACTCGCCAGCTCGAATCCGTCCGCAAGCTTTCAGCCCGATCGCGGAAGAAAACGGGAAAACCATTCCTCGTGCTTTGATTTGGGTAAACTCGATCCCTCTCCTTGTATTAGTGTTAAATTTATGCTTCTCTTAATTAATTTATGGGCTTGCCGTTGCGTTCGTACCACTAATAATATCGTTATTCCATAAGTTATTTAAAATTCAGATTTTGCTTGTGGCCGTGGATTCCGTGGAAGGTTCGACTCGTGAACGCGTGAGAGAATCACTCAAGCGAGATTAACGAACTTCTCAAAGCTCAGAGTGACGTCGTTGAATTGTGCGCGCAAAAGTTGATTTGGCCGCTCGGCCCTCGCATTTCTTAAATTCCAACCCTAAAATTTTCTTTTGTCATTTAAAATTAATGTTTTCAAAAAAAAAAGGATCAAAATAAGTAAATTTTCAAAACTTTAAAATTGAGATTACATCAGGATCTGAGGAAGGAGACTGATACCAAGTTATTGTGGGTAAAATCGTAGACCGTTGGTCGCTTAACTAGAGGGTGCCCAAAGGCGGGGATAACAATACAATGGAGTTGGAACCACGGTTGTCTAAGCGAGGTGATTTTGAAGAGAAAGAAAGTGAGTTACCACGGTCTCTTAACAAGACTAGGGGAGATATTATAATTCATTGATGCATTCATTCCAATATCACTTACTTTTAAATAAGTTTACAGGATTCTTAATAATAACCGCTAACTATTAACTGCCAACAACTAATAATGACTCGAAATAATAATAATAAAATACAACTTAAATTAAAGATAATTATGCACAAAGCCTCTGCTGACAACTAGTTCTGAAGCCCATGACATTATGCAAATAGGGAGGCATAAAAAATTGAAATCTAATATGAATCATATCTCTACATCATTTCTAATTTTTATGAAAAAAAGTTCTATGAAACTGTTAGAAAAATCCATGTAAAGGCTCATGTTTGTGGCCCTTTTAGTCTTTTATTTTCTCTCTTTATACATTAGTCCCACATCTTGTATAGGGGACTTTTCTCTCTTTCTCCCTCCTATATATATGTATTAAAACATTGTATTTGATAATGAAGAAATATAGACAAGGTTTGGCTTTTCTCTATAGAAACAAAGAGGATAACTCTGTCACCTTCCTTGTGATTGAGTGGAAATATCGTTGAAGCATTCTCTAGATGTTACAATATGAAAATAACTCTAGAGATAGCTTGTACTAAAAGGGAAAGTGTCCTAAATATTTTGTATATATGCCCTTTTTAGGGTAGAAAGAATGGTTGTTTATTATACCAATTTTGATAACATATAAGGAATTATGCCAATCTTGCTATAAATCCATCCACAACCCACAAAAAACTATTAGAAATTGATTAGAGCTGAGGGAAATTTACCTTCTGAGATTTATCATAATCTTGATAACAGATCCCCTGAAAGATAAAGACAATATTCAGCATCATCATACTATATGGTGCAAATAATAGCATTTGCTTTAAAGATAACTCATGTGTATGTATATGTTTATCAACTGAACCAGTGGTGTAGTGATGTTCACAGGAACTAACACTCCACAGATTTTTTGTGTGAATAAGAGTGATGGTAAAAGAAAACAAACTAGAAGAATGGTTAATAAAGAAAAAAAAAATTTAATGCATGATTGTTAATAGAATAAGAATTATAGAATAACTGATATGGACAATCAGTTAAAATAATCCTCAAATTGAAGCACACAAAAAAGTATGAAAGGAGAATCAAGTTCACGGAGAGAAAATAGAATCTAAAATTGTAACTCAATTTCTTAAATGACCTCCAAGTGCAAAAAAATCAATCAAATGACTACACCCAACATTTTTATGCAGTTATGTGATGCTTGTTATCATCATCATATCAACATCAACCATACACCGCATATTTAAAATTTCCTATATGGATCCAATATATAAGATGTTAACTAGTTTGCACAAGTATTTTCTATCCATAACCTCATCATAGGTACCATTTCAAATTGTTTCACGTTAATTTTATCTATGCAGTAATTTACATGTCAAATCTGCAAGACTATTTTGGTTACCTGACTCTAGCCAGATATTTGCTCCACATTTTAATATATTCATTTATTATCTAATTTCTTCTATTAGATTCCAAATTCATCTCATTGTTCCGATTATGGCGCACTCAATTTTGTGTATTTGTAACAGAATGTAATTTTTTTTATTTCCAATTAGATGGTTTTCCAGGAACTTGTTGATATTTTTCTCGAATACGACTTTGTTTATTGCAATAACCACAATATTCATAGGGCTTCTCATCATTTTGAGTTGATCATGGGAACTCCCTTTAGTAATCTGACCAACATTTTACTTCAGCAATAACCAACGTAGAACTTCTAGTCATACAACTTGTATTATTGCCCTGCTTCTGACTCCTCACGGCATTCATCCAAAAATACTTCGTTCAAAGAGACCACATACGTTTTTCATTCAATAATCATTCAATGAGCCTCATCAAATGATTCAAATTCGATGTTGAGGCCAACAAGAAACATGAATATCTGATTAGACTCCAGAATTTTCTGATTGTGCTTACAGTCATCACAGAACTTCCACTTATAATTATTGAGCAGGTCTACAACCTGCCACGTACATTTTAGAAAGTTCAAATACTTGATGATAGTGTCACTATCATGTTGAACTTCTCTAAGGATCCATTCCGTTCGACAGAATTGGAATTGAATTCAGCCAAACCCGCGAGAATTGGAATTGAATTAAATTTCAATTATGTTGATTGGTTGCATGATGGAATTGACCAAATTCCCTAATAATTGGAATTGAGGATGCAGAAACCAACAAACACCTCCAAACCAGGAATGACTGTAAAAATAGAATGTTTTCCAAGGCAATCACCATACTAAAGAGTGTCTAAATTAAATTGTTTCACAAATGATTAGGAGGCGCCCTTAGATCCTTTGAATTATAATTTCAGTATAAACTAAATTTTAAAAATCTCGTGTAAAATTCCATTTAGATTATAAGTTTTAAGTTTTAACTCCCTTTGCTTCGTGTAGCGATAAAAAATTCATGATGGCAAAAAGACCCAATCTTTTGCACAAATTGCGGAGGTTGAGGTTTGGGATCGTCAAAAACACAAACAGAGATTTGCATATTAAGAATAAAAACACCGACATGGGAGAAGAGGACAAATCAATCAGTCTGATATTTTTCGTTGTAGAGAAGGAGAAACAGCGGCTAGCTCGTGCGGGGTTAGGCGACAAGGAGTAGCGGTTGTGCGCGAGGAAGGAGCTCGCCTGGGGACTTCCGAAAACCTACCTACAAAGACAAGAATTGGGCTTAGGGTATTTTGAAAACCAAGGGTTTTGGCCAATTCCGTTTTTAATCCTCAATTCCCTCCAACCGAATATGAGTCTTTTTCTTTAGAAACTCCAACCTAAGGAATCTGTTCCTATGCAGATTCAATTCTCATTACCACAGAATTTCCAGCATTCTGATACTGTAGTACATATCAAAGTGTTTTACAAAGCCCGAGTATCTCAGCCAAATAGCCAATTTTACCTCTTCTATGTTTCTGACCAACTAAGTCTAGCTTAAGAAATTATTATCTTAGAGACAAATGGTGGTAATTTGTATTAAATGATATTCAGAGTTAGAGAGGATCTGAGAAGCATGAGGCATGGCTTCAACACTCGGGTTAGTAATCAGAAGAGAGTGTGATGCAACCTCTAACGGCCCAACACTCAAAATATCACAAGTACTGTTTGTTTTGATTCATCACAGCTCAAACTGAGTTGAACCGCGTAGTTTTGAATTTTTCCACAGGTGGCCTGCAAGCAATTCATAGGAGGTCACCCATTCCAGGACTACTTCGACCGGAGAACGTTTAATCTTGGAGTTTCCAATACAACTCCACCACTTTCTCTGAAAGGCATCTCTGATATTTGAGGATTCGAATATTACTTAAGCCCAACAACTTTTCATCTAATTCCGATGTGAGATCGGGTTCAGTCTTGAACCTCTTTTCACCTAAAACTCTGTCATCTTAGATGTATGCTAGGAGCTGCTTTCTCTAGGCTTCACTGCCACAAAAGCACTACCCGCCCTCGTCGGATTTAGGATGTTATAGGTCCACCAGCTTTCGCATGTTTCGTCCCCAAACCACACATCGTACTGCAGGAGGTCTGGCATTGATACAACCTATGAAGCATCATTATATTTTTATTTGCATATATATCACACATGCTTTTCGCGCATGTTTATTTCTTATTTCGAGCATTTTATTCATGCTTATGTATATTTTATAGTGCATCTCATTCGCGCACGTTCGCACGTCTTATTAAAATAACCGGACAATCTGATTAAGAATAAAAAGAACCGTCAAATTAAGATTAGTAAAACTTACGGTAAGAAAATTTGAAATGAGTTACTTAAAATTAAGTATTATTATTATAAAATAACTAATGTACGAACCAGTGTTCTGGATATCGGCCAACATGTTCGACATGTCGGCTGACATGAAGGTTTGGGAGTTAAAACGCCACGAAACCGTTTTAAGTTTTGGTTTTGGCATTTTGAAAAAAAACGGGCTGATATATCGATTTTAACTGACATACGGTCCCAAAAACTAGGCATATCACTTGTTTTAATTAAATTAATTTTTTTTATAAGTGACGGTCGTTGATTTAACTCCCCCGACCCCGGTAATATTTTCATTTCACTACGTCGTGCCCTAGCTCTCCCTCGCGCGCTTCGCTGGCGTTCTCGCCGTCGACACTCTATCTCTCTGGTTCTTTCTTCTCCCTGCTCGTTGGTGCTCTCTGGTGCTCTCCCTCTCTCGCGCACTGTCGGCACTCTATCTCTAATGTAGGGGTAGGCTACAAGTGCACAAAACTTATGACGCTAGGTGATAGTGCAAGGGTGGCACGCTAATCTGAACGTAAATGCAATGTAATCGTCGATATCTCAACAAATAAATTTGAGCAATGATAATTTTAACTCCACGTAAATATTTGAAATTGAAAACTAGTTAATTAATTTGGCAATTTATAATGGCTTCCTCCGCTCGGAGGGCCAAAGCAAAGCATGCGGCGAATGTCTCCTCCTGCAAATTATTAGCGGACTGAAACAATTTCTACGAGCAAGAATCACAGCACATATATTTATTCACCAATGAAAATGTCAAATCAAATAATCCAATACCACAAAATAAACTGACAAAGTAGCGGGCTGAACCGAGGCACCGAAGAATTAGGGTCCGGATGTGTAGATTGGCGATTGGAGGTGGAACCGGCGACGTGAAAATGAAGGTGGTGGCTGTCCTCGGCGGTAAATGATGAGATCGGGTGAGAAAAGGATAGATCCGGCCACGGGAAGGGTGGATCCGATATTTAGGAGCGGATTTGGACAAAAAAAAGGAAATATGAATGGTGAAAGTAACAGATCGAGCGCTGAAATTCTCAGATCTGAATTGATCTAGAGAATTAGGGCGATTTGGTAGTGGATCCACTGAGGGGAGGAGAGAGGGGTGGTCGACAAAGGCTAAGGAAGGGGCGGTGGGCTGGGGTGAGGGAAAGGAAGGTCGGCGGCTTGGCCTGGAGGGAGAGGGGGCGGTGGAGTAAGGTCGAGGGTGGAGGGCTAGGCGGCGGCACAGGAAAGAGGAGGGGGCGGCTTGCTGGAATATGCAGGTCGGCGGTAGTGAGGGGGGTTTTGGAGGGATTCTGGCGGTAGGAATGGGGGTTTGAAGGGTGGAAATTCTGCAATGACTTGGTTCAACCTCTTAAACCAATATTTATAATAAAAGAAAGACTATGACATCTCAATCAACGGCTATGATTGGTCGGTGGGAGAGGCCACTAAAATACATGATTAATGAACCAAAAATAATAAACTAATATATGTTTTGACTCGCGACGCGTATCCGGACACATCTGCGGAGTCCGATCGTCGATCTGAGCACGCCATATATGGTAAGTCGTCAAATCAGCCCCGAACGGGCCCAAAGCTCGTGTTCATCTCTGCTCCGCATCAATCTCCCTGACTTGAAAGAATTTATCTCACAATGAATTAGGATCAGAATTCTCTCGATGAATGTCAGGTACAACTCGAAGAGGTCCGCCGGGAGTCGTCCAAGTGTCGTCGACGGAAGAGTGTCCTCACCCATCAACTCCCCCTGACTGAAAAGTTGTCATCTCCGGTGAATGAAGACGGTCGTGTTGAAATGAGACAGTCGTGTTGAATGGAGACGGTCGTGTTGAAGTCAAAGTCTATCGGTGAATCGATCAAGCTCTGCTGCAAGTATCCAAGCGTCAACTGCATCGAGGCGGTCCCGCCAATGTACCAAGTAGCGACAGCGCAGCCCATCTGAAGTAGAAACAAACTGGTGGAATCTGAACTCTGCAATGTTCTCATCGCTTATCTCTCGAAGGGTAGAACCCGGTGGGATCGGCGGTATCGGTGGTGAAATCAAAGAAGACGAATTCTCAGGTGGAAGAGAGTCAGTAGTGGATGGGTTGTAGTGGCTATCAGACGTAGGCGAACTATGAGAGTGGTAAGGTAACGAAAGTGAGTGCGGAGGTGGTTGGGCATCTCCATTTTTCGGGTCCACATACTCGTGAGGCCCGTCGTACGGCATCAGATTCTTAACATTAAACATTGAATGAATTCTCATACTTGTCGGGATATCGAGCAGGTAAGCGTTTGTCCCAATACGACTAATAATTGAGTAAGGACCCATTCGCCTGGAGCTTAGCTTTTTGGCAGGCCCCGAGGGGAGCCTCTCAGAGAGGGCTCGCACTGTTACTTTCTCGCCTTCATTATATTCGTCGGCGAACAGACTCATGTAATGTATGCAAATGATTAACAAGTGACCCAACTGACTCATGCAAATGAAGCGAATGATACACATAGAGCATAACATACTCGACACACTTCCTAAGGAAAGGCCTGACAATGACTTGGATATTACTAACACGGGGTGGCCTATCAGGAGGCTTATCGGGTGGTCGATAGAAAAATCTGGGGTAACCGACGTCATCTCCCGTGAGGACGACGTAGAGGGTGACAAAATAGTGTGGAGCTCTGGTGTGATGGGTACCTTTCAAATGATATAACTCATCAAGTGGCTCACCAGGGGGTGTATACCAAAAGTCATCACGTGTAAGATGATTACTAGTGCGAATACACGATCCATCACTCAAGTGTAGGAGGGAAGGCTTGTCAAATAAGCCTCTCGGTGACTTGATCCCAAAGAGGTTGATAATGATAGGATAGTCCACCACGAGGAGGGAACCAATAGCAATAGTGTCTGTGGGAACAAGTATGACACCCATAACAAAGTCAACGCTAGTCTCATGAACCTCCCAAGGGAGTAGTGGATCATCAGGAGACTTATCTGGAGGTTCAACAATGAGATCATTAATAATGAAAAGGTCCATCAGATGAGTATCGTTGATAGAGTCAACATTATATTCTCAACTCTCAGTAGTGAAGTGACTCGAGATATTACTACGAAAAAAGTATGGAGAACCGAGAACAGCCTCTCACCAGGCACGGATGAAATCGAAACCCTAAACCTCTCCTCACTACTCACGCAAGCGCGACGGTGAAGATTGCATTAATTTGAAGCTTAGGTCTCTTAGGCTTCACACAAGAGCGACAGCAATGAAGGAGACTGTCGAAGAAGGGATTGCAGTGGCTTGAAGCTTACAACTCATCGGCTTTCCTCCGTTCACGTCTTAGCATCCGGCGGCGCAGGTTAGGGTTTCTTTCCAGGAATTTTTTATTTCAAAATTAAGTTGAAGCATGCCATTGCATTTGACTATGTTATGAATTTCTATCTGGATTCAGGTTGTATAGTTTAAATTGATTTCGCACAAAGTTCAAGTTCTCAAAACAAATTTTATAGTATGTAACAAGGTCGACGAGTTGATACCTCTTAAATTTTTACTAAATAATTAATTTCGAGCCGAAAACAAATTTGTTAGGATAGTTAGTAAGCATGGTTGAATGTTTATGAGAGGTAAGGGAATTGAATCCTGCTGTTTATGAACTTGTTATGCGTTGTGAGAGTCTAGTCACTAGTCATGTTAAATGAGGGAGTGGTAGATCAATAAAGACTTGAATGAAACTATAAGTAAAGACATGATGTACTTAGGCATTAGTGAGATTATAACAAAAGATAGGGCACAATGGCGACAAAGGATCCATATAACCGACTCCACTATAGTGGGATAAAGGCTTGAGTGTTGTTGTAATTAATTTTGATCCGACTCGAAATTGATTCGAGTCGGCTTGAAATTGAGTCGATCTCGATTAGAGCTGCTCGAGTCAAAATTGATTTTGATTTCGATTCGATTTCAAGCCGACTCCGAGTTGAAAATTTTGATTTTGAACCAAGCCGGAATCGATCGAAATCGACTTAATATCAGGCCTAGCTCAGAGGAGAGCAAAACCACTTAAGGACTAACCCCTCCTGTGGTTGCCACGCTCAGGTAAAGGAGACTATTAATAGTTGGATTGTAAAGGAAATTAGGATATGCAATTTATGCCCGAGTCTTCTTCCCTCTTTTTCTCTCCCTCGCTCCCTCCTTCTACATGTCGACACCGAGGGTGGAGACCCAAGTTCATTGAAGCAAGCTCCCTTCTCTCCTCCATTGCTCAATATTTAGTGTCGATACTATTGGGGGTCAACGAGAGAATCGTGCGGATCATGTTCCATTATGTTTTTGTTTGCTTCCATCTCACAAATATATAGATGACTAATTCATAGAATCTTAAAGATACAAGTGAAGTTACAACCAAAAGGACTACAAATTTACAAAATTGAAAGGGAACATGTCATATTATATTAGAAGGTCAAGTTTTGTTTATTATAGCTAATTGAAGTATCTTTCTTGGACACCTCGTGCAAGATTGGTTAACAAGCTCTATGGATTGTGCCTTTTCGGTGAAACAAGGTATACAACTATGTCCAACTCGAATCCCTACAAACTGACTTTTTCCTAGCAGATGTAGTAAGAGCTCAGTATCTCATTAGGTTTCCATAGCGCAATCAATTAAAAATTGTTGCAACTCCGATCTCACCTCCATCTAATAAATAGTAAACAAGGGAAATGATAAAGCGAAATACGTGCCCAAATTGCAATAGGAAGGAATCAAAAGTCCTTATTGGAGTGGAATACTTAGTCGAAAAATGACAATGTCTTTCGTCCTCCAGACAGCTTTCAGCTAAAATCAAAGATTGGTATTTTGTGAGTACAACTCACTGGGTATCAAGGGGATACTGTGAAATCGAAGGAGATGTTGAATGTGCATGAAGGAAGCCACGCAGTAGCACCTCAATGGACATCCAACAGAATGTGAGCGCACTAAAAAGAAAAAGACTTCCATGCCTGCTTCTCCCTTTCCACAACAAAAAATAAAAGGTTAGGTGATTGACAGAATTCTCCAGTATTAAAAGAGAGAAACAAAGTTTGAGTAGGTTTTTTCTTGCTCCTTGAAAATCCCAATCTGCAGACTATTTATACCCCGTCACACCCCCACCTTCCCAATTGTAAACTTTTTTTCTGACAACAATAAGCTTTGTTTTGAATTTTTAGTTCTCTGCAGATTTACCTCCATTTGCCTTTCCCTGAGAGTCAAATCGCTTCAAACTTGGACAAGAACAACTTTGGTTCATCTAACTGAGCCATCATTGCTCATTATATGCTCTCCGAAGTTGCCAAGGTAGCTAACTTCGCTGTCGTCTTCCTCAAACAAAAGCCACCTAGGGTTTATCCTTCGCAGTAGACATATTCTTTTTTAAGAAAATGAAGATGCCATCAAAGTCCCATCAGCAGATTAATTGGAAGAGACACGAGGTTACTTGAAAAGGGAATTTCTACTGCTAATCACCCAAAAATGGCAATGCTCCTCTTACATTCCAATCAAGACATCAAAGAGGTTATCAGGGTCCCTTCAGTAAATCATTTTTCTTGGGAGAAATAATCAATGGGCTGTACAAAAATAAGTTAACAACAACTCGAGATTGTAGAACAAGGAGTTTATTACCACACGGAGATTGGAGAAACGAAGCCGACGGAGGAGAGTTGCAGAGGCCGGACGGAGGCAAGTATTTCCGCAGGCGTCCTCGTGGAAGATGACAGATTCGTCGAGCACCACCTCTCTCACAGCTCCCATATCTGCGTACAAACTAAAAGGCTTTGTTTGTTTCCTCTTGCTCCGTTTCTTCTGCTCAAAAACGGAGGTCCTCTTCCCGATCACGCTCCTTCCAGTTCCTCAAAGTTATCACCAAATTCTGTCAAATTTGTATTTGCACATCAAAATATATAAATTTGTTATTTACAATAAAAAAAAAAAGAGTTTTGTTAAATGCAAATCAGTATCTGATATGTGCATACCAAATTCAATTACAAAAGTGTAATATTATTTTGAAAATTACGGAGAATTAGAGCAGAAAAGGCAGCCGAAGGAGGATGCAGGAGAGCGAGTAGGTGAGAGCTAGGACAGAATAGTGGAGGACGAAGGATAGACATAAAGGATGTCGGAGGAGGTGAGAGGAGAGGTGTGCTCTTCTTCTTTTTATTTTCCGAATAAAATTATGTTGATTCTTCTCTTCTTATATAAAACTCTCATTTATCATAACCAACTTCCTCACATCCAGGCACTACTTTAGAAATCTCCTGCAAAATGGACTTCTTTGCCGGAGTGAGGAAGAAGTGAAAACCTCTTCGTATTTTTTTTATTGTGTTGCCTGAGTCAAGTGAGGGGTGACCAAAATCTCCTTCGTTGTTCGATTTTTTTCCACCTGTACCGAGAGGGAGGAGGAAAAAAAACCAAGTATTCCTTATGCTACTCTGTGCGGGAATAGGAGAGCTAGCCGCATCCCATGCATGGGGTACGGTTATCCAAAGAGCACCCACGGCCATCACCGCGGCCGCCGCCGTTATCGTTGCCGCCATCGCCGCGGCAACCGCCTCCATCACTGTCATCACCGCCGCCATCGCCGTCACCATCGCCGCCATCGCCGTCATCGCCACCACCATCGCCACCACCATCGCCGCCATCGTCGCCGTCATCGCCGTCAACACCACTATCATCGACGTCATCGTTGCCGTCATCGCCGCGGCAACCGCCGCCATCACCGTTGGATCCTCTTTTCTTTTCATCAAAATTTGCAAATCTGTCATCATTCACCTTGCTTTTGTCTTAGAGAGGCTCTAATCTAGTGATTGGTTTGCTCATAGCTTGTATCTAAAAAAATTAATTTGCACTTAAAAATTATTGATTTGCACGTAACATTGATTTTCAATCATATCATTGTTTACATTCATAATAAACTCTAAATCAAAGTCCATGTTAACACCATAAACCTAGATATCAAGCACCTCCTCTACTACATCATGAAAGATAAAAGCAAAAGATATTCATTCAAATAAAAATTGTCAGGTGGACTACATCATAAAGAAAAATAAATAAAAAACATATAACAGGACAAAACTATACTCACAAAAACATGTAGCAAAAGAAAAGTAAGCAAGCAAGTGCATCAAAGATACAATAGGGTCATCCCTCAATATCAACGTCTGCGTCATCGTCCGAAGCATTCTCCATGGTAAGATCGGAGTGCTCCAGCATCCTCCAAGCAAGCCGCAATCTCTTGTCGAATCATAGGAAAAACGCGGCATCACAGTCGTCCTCCAAAAGTGGATCAACCTCTGACGTCATTATCTAAGTACGAACCTCCTCCGCGATCCGGGAACGCTCCATCTTGAATTCGTAAGAGTCTTTATAATCTGCCACCGCAGAAGCTCGCACAGCCTCAACGTACTTTTGTGCCAAGAGCATCTGGGCTCTCTTCCTTCAACCACTCCACCTCTACTTCCATATTAGACATCTCTGCATCGGCCGCCTCGGTATATTGAAGCGACTCGGCGAGCCCTCCTCAGCTACAACGAGCTTCTCGGACCAGGAAATAGCCAACGCAGACTCTGACCTGCCCAATTGGGAGAGAACCTTCTCCGTCTTCTTCAGAGCAGCAGCCAAGGACTCCTCCGACGAGGCCAGCTTTGTTCGAAGGGAGAAGAACTCATCCTTCATGAACACCTAGCTGTTGTCCCAGGTAGGCAGGACCTCCCACAATTCATCTAACTGCAAAGACAAAAGTTAGAACGGGGAATTAGAAAAGGGCATAAAAAGGGAGCAAGCAGAACGGCCATACCTTCGGCATAGCAGCTAAAAAGGAAGAAGACTCGCGCTTCTTGCCTCTTGCACTGACCGGCGGCGGCGCCGTTCCCTCCCGCAAAGCTGGCTCTTCCGCAGGCAACTGTAGGGGATTCTCAGCCTCATGAGCAGCAAGGGGAGGACCATCAACAAGCTCGTCTGTGCCATTGCCATCCACATACATGACGGTCTCAGGGGCAGCTAAGGACAGACCTACCCCCCCCCCCCCACTTCAACGAAAAGATCAGCCTCATTCCTTCTCCACTCCAAGGGATCGACATAGTTCTTCTGCACGTCAGTGGAGAGGCCCGCAAGGATCAATATCGTCTTGCAAACGAATACGTTAATCCCCAGGAGTACACCGGCCAGCTCATGTATATCCTCAAAGCCCAGCACATAGGTAAAGTCGTA
This sequence comes from Platanthera zijinensis, assembly GCA_039513925.1. Classification (NCBI taxonomy): domain Eukaryota; kingdom Viridiplantae; phylum Streptophyta; class Magnoliopsida; order Asparagales; family Orchidaceae; genus Platanthera; species Platanthera zijinensis. Next base: position 61,332,680 of record CM077080.1, read on the forward strand.
ATCTTGCCCTACGAGAAGACCAAAACAGCCTCATTCCTTCTCCACTCCAAGGGATCGACATAGTTCTTTTACACGTCAGTGGAGAGGCCCGCAAGGATCAATATCGTCTCGCAAACGAATACGCTAATCACCAGGAGTACACCGGCCAGCTCATGTATATCCTCAAAGCCCAGCACATAGGTAAAGTCGTAATCTTGCCCTACGAGAAGACCAAAACACCTTGGGAGCTCACGCCAAGTCCCGGGTAGCTTCCAAGAATTTCGAATGAATCCAAAAAGTGTCCCCTCCATGATGATAGTCTGTCTTGCCCTCGAACGCAAGCCACTTCTTGTTGCACTTAACGTCGATCTGATTGTCGGAGCCGAGGGGCAAACTTCACACCACTCGCAGAATAGCTGGACAGACAAGCGCGAGTGATACTCCCAAAAGAAACAATTAAGTCGCATTATCCTTGGCATCCCTATCGAGGAAAACTATGTTATCAGGGTACCATATAACTGGAAAATCTCAAGAGCCTCCTCTTCAGGAAGGATCCGGAAGCCTGTCTTCAAACATCCCTCCAAGACAGCGAAATAACCCAAAGGAGGATTTCGGGCGTGCTCCGATGGAAAGGGAATCCTAATCTTCACATCTGCCATAATTCTGAAGCACATCTGCCATGTGCTCACCCGAACCACGTTCAGAGCTGAGGCAACATGCATTGAGCTCCACAGAACACCACGCCTCAAAACCTGAAAGAAAAATATAATTCAACATAAAAGCCACAGCGCAATCCCGGGTGTGGCCCGTGGGAATAGCCCGCATGACACTGTCGCGCACGGTCATCGTCTCACACGTGCACACGCGCGGTCCCTCCACGCACGCTTGCGCGACACCGCTGTATGCTGGCTCCGCGGGCACCGCCACGCGACACTACCGCACGCGGGCACCGCCACGCATGCCCTCACAACACCGCCGCGCACGGGCTCCACTACTCTTGCTTGCCCCGACCCGTCGTGCATACCTGCGCGAACGCTGTCGGCCACGCTGGTACAGCCGCCGACCATGTTGGCTCCACTGTGCACGCCACACGAGCTCCACTCCCGCGCCCGCCGTCCTCGCTTGCTTCTCCTTCTTGAAATTAGATTAATTTCTTGTAAAAAATGCTTACCTTCGTGAAGGGTGACATGACAATGACAATACTTGGCAAACTCCAAACAAGAACTCCAATGGCTCCGCAGCAGTGTCAATAAGAAAGCGGGGTTATCCCCAATTTATATAGCATGTAGGGAGACTCATAATGGAAAGCTATATTAAGCCAAAGCTATATCTTACCAAATTTCGTTCTCCTTAAAAGCGAAACAGAGTCAATCATTATCCAATTAGATATTTCGCAAAGAGGGCAACAAATATCCTCCCAATCGTGATAAATATTCAACCAAATAAAGAAGATTCTCCTAAGTCTAAATCATATGCGAATAATAATTCATGACAAACGCTCATGATCATGTCTGAGGATGCTACGGACGTCGGGAAAAATATTCGCGCTCATCACTTCGCAAATTACAATTCGCTAAAATTTGGGGGCATTTAATGGAATTCCACTTGAATTTTTCGAGTCCAACTAGTAGAACTCTGACCAAGAATATTCAAGCAAAGCGACCTAACTGAGCGAGCCGCGCCCGCTCAAAGGATCCAAAATCACCTCAAAAGGGGAACGAAACTAAGCGCACATAGACGTTGCATATAACCCGCTCGCGCTTCCCGCACACCGCGTGCGTGTGCCTGCAACCGCTGACGCCTCCGCCTTCGGCCATTGTCGACCACCGCCGCCGTCCGGCAATCTGCCCGGGCTTCCCGGACCCCCCGGACCGCCCATGGGTGTCACAACCCGCATTTTCTCAATATTTAATTATATATCAGAGTGAGAGAAAATACTTGTCGTGATGTCACGCCGTGCAGGGGATAATTGCAGACGCTCAGGCAAGAACCTACTCCTATCACTTTTCATGAAATTAATAAATTTTATGATGATAGTATAGTGACATTTATGTTTTGATGGTCGTGTCCCTCGTTTCAGTGGATCAACTAGTCCAAGGGTAAAAATATACATATACGTAGCCGTCGAAGCGTAAAATACTTTGTTTAATTCATTTATTATCCTATATGAGCATGAAGGTCCATTAGAACAATTCGTGATATGCACACCTCTAGATTTAATATAAGTACTAAAAGAATTTTTATGTTCGTTAAACTAGTTCTCTTTTCATGGCACACGGTCATAACCGGTGTTTGTCAAACATATATTTCTATGATTGTCATGTTTTTGTCCAAACTCACACAGGTAAAAGGGCCACCTCAAATAGCCAGAGCCTTGACTGAGGCTCTGTTTGACTCAATTGCAACGACTGAAGAAATATCTGATTTGCAGAGTGGTGGAAAAATCCGTTGTTCTGCAGATTGGTAAGAGAAATAGTGAAACGATTTAGAACATTTGTTTTTCCAGTGCTGTTTGGAAAAAAAAAATCTACCAATACTATTTGACAGAGTAGTTGTGTAGTGATTTATTCAAAACTAAAGCAATTGCTGACAGGATATACAAATTTAATTTTGTCAAATATTAATATTATATTATGAGACTTTATGTACATCATAAAATTAAAATATAATTAATTTTGCAGTAGCTTCATTTGATCCCCACACTTCTCCACCGAAGATATTTACATGCATAATGAAGAAATATAGGATCGCTGATTCTGAGGTAAATTGTTATTTTTATTTTTTATTTTTAACTATTAAAATATTGTGTTGCGATCTTTTGTAACTGGTCGGCTATAAATCTCGTAATGCAGACATTTCATTTGCTCGAATTCCTTCAATTGATGCAGGCTCAATGTTTAGATTTTCATTAATGGTTCCTTGGTTACGAGTTAATATAAGCTCATACGCACATCAATGCACAAAGTTAGGATCCATATTGTTGTGCAATATGACCGAGTACCGCGGTAGCGCAACGGAATATAATCGAGCAAAACAATTCGTAGAAAATATACTCTCCACCTCCAGTTGTTTAATTCCTCCTGCTATGTGTCGACTATACTCTCCACCCCCAGTTGAGCTCGGCTCCTGCTAGGTGTCGACTATACTCTCCAACTCCAGTTGAGCTCGGCTCCTGCGAGGTGTCGACCTCTTCTCCACCTTCAGTTGAGTTCGGCTCCTGCTAGCTGTCGACCTCTCTCCACCTCCAATTGAGCTCGGCTCTTGCTAGGTGTCGACCTCCTCCACCTCCAGTTGAGCTCGGCTCCTGCTAGGTGTCGACCTCTCTCCACCTCCAGTTGAGCTCGGCTCCTTCTAGGTGTCGACTATATTCTCCACGTTCAGTTGAGCTCGTCTCCTACAAGGTGTCGACCTCCTTTCCACCTTCAGTTGAGCTTCCTCCTGCTAGGTGTCGACCTCTCTCTCCACCTCCAGTTGAGCTCGGCTCCTGCTAGGTGTCGACTATACTCTCCCCCTTCAGTTGAGCTCGGCTCCTGCCAAGTGTCGACCTCTTTTCCACCTCCAGTTGAGCTCGGCTCTTGCCAGGTGGCGACCTCTTCTCCACCTTCAGTTGAGCTCGGCTCCTGCTAGGGGTCGACTATATTATCCACCTTCAGTTGAGCTCGGCTCCTGCCAAGTGTCGACCATACCCTCCACCTCCAATTGAGCTCGGCTCCTGCGAGGTGTCGACCTCCTCTCCACCTTCAGTTGAGCTTCCTCCTACTAGGTGTCGATCTCTCTCTCCACCTCCAATTGAGCTCGACTCTTGTAAGGTGTCGACTTCTTCTCCAATTCAGTTGAACTTGGTTCTTATGATGTATCAACCTTCTCTCCACATCCAAGTATGCTTGACATGTGAGGTGTCACCCCTTTTCCACTCCTCCAATTGAGCTCGCTCGCCTAGCGAATGGCCTGGGAGGTGCCGACTCTTCTCCACCTCCTTCGGTTTGGTTTTACCTCTGGGGGGTGTCGACATTTTCTTTTTTTCCTTCAGTTGAGCTCCACTCCTAGGGAGGACCTCTTGCAGCGCATCTTCTGGCGTAATCTCTCTGAACTATGGGTTCAATATTGTTTTCCAAGCTCGTGTCGAGCTCAAAAAAAGCGGGGATTGTGTATAACCTGTAATTCGTCGAGATCAGAAGTACCCCAGTAGATGGCTATTCGCAGACCAGAGGCGAGCAGAGGCGAGCTTCGGCGAGCAGAGGCGAGCTTCGGCGAGCAGAGGCGAGCTTCGGCGAGTAGAGGCGAGCTTCGGCGAGCAGAGGTGAGCTTGGGCAAGCAGAGGCGAGCTTCGGCGAGCAGAGGCGAGTTTGAGCGAGTATGGGTGAGTAACTCGCGAGTTTAGGCGAGTAGCCCTTGAAACTCGCAGCCAGTAGCTGTATACTCGCCTATACCCCCCAGGATTTCTCTATAAATAGCCCCCCAGGGGTACTAAAAATGACATATTTGGAAGAGGTGAAGGTCCCCCAAGTGGATACTCGCCCAGTCAATGCCAGCCTAGTACCTCACCCAACCTTTTGGTTGTGGAGGGGAAGCTTCTTCTAAGCTTCCGGGTACATGACCGGACCTCCCTACTGGAGCACTTGGGGTGTGCTTATAGATAGTTTCCTCTCTCTCTCTCTCTCTCTCTTGCTAACCATTTGAATTGTGATGTCAGATCGTAGAATCAGTAACATTAGTCTGCCTTGATCTTATTTCTGAGGTTGGGAATTTTCCCGGCTTCAACACTCAAGTACTCGTGTTATATGTCTATTTACCTGCTTTTTACTTCTCTTTTGCAGAGATGAGCAGGTGTTCACAAGTTCTCTTCATGTATTCACGTTATATGTTAATTTATATGCTTTTGACTTCTCTTTTACAGAGATTAGTAGGTGTTCGCGAGTTCACCTCAGGCACTCATGTTATATGTTTATTTACCTGTTATTGACTTCTCTTTTGCGGAGATTAGCAGGTGTTCACGAGTTCACTTCAGTTACTCGTGTTATATGTTTATTTACCTGCTTTTGACTTCTCTTTTGTAGAGATTAGCAAGTGTTAGCATGTTCACCTCAGGTACTCACGTTATATGTTTATTTATCTGCTTTTGACTTCTCTTTTGCATAGATGAGCAGGTGTTTGCGAGTTCTCTTCCGGTATTCACGTTACATGTTAATTTACCTGCTTTTGACTTCTCTTTTGCAGAGATTAGCAGGTGTTTGTGAGTTCACCTCAGGTACTTGCGTTATATGTTTATTTACATGCTATTGACTTCTCTTTTGCAGAGATTATCAGGTGTTCGCGAGTTCACCTCAAGTACTCGTGTTATATGTTTATTTACTTGCTTTTTTACTTCTCTTTTGCAGAGATGAGCAGGTGTTCACAAGTTCTCTTCAGGTATTCATGTTATATGTTAATTTATATGTTTTTGATTTCTTTTTTGTAGAGATGAGCAGGTTGGACATATTCACCCAAACCAGTGGTGTTTATTTACCTTCTTTTGACTTCTATTTTGCAGAGATGAGTAAATGTTCACGAGTTCTCGCCAGGTATTCACATTATATGTTAATTTACCTAGTTTTGACTTCTCTTCCACAAAGATTAGGAGGTGTTCGCGAGTTCACCTCAGGCACACACGTTATATGTTTATTTACCTGTTATTGACTTTTCTTTTGCGTAGATTAGCAGGTGTTTGTGTTTTCTCTTCTGGGTCTCGCTTTATATTTTAACTTACCTACTTTTAATTTCTCTTTTACAGAGATTAACAGGTGTTCATGAGTTCACTTCAGTTACTCGTGCTATATGTTTATTTATCTGCTTTTAACTTCTCTTTTGTAGAGATTAGCAGGTGTTAGCTTGTTCACCTCAGGTACTCACGTTATACGTTTATTTATCTGCTTTTGACTTCTCTATTTTAGGGAGGAGCATGTGTTCGCAAGTTCTTTTCAGGTATTCACGTTACATGTTAATTTACCATTTTTTGACTTCCCTTTTACAGAGATTAGCAGGTGTTTACGAGTTCACCTCAAGTACTCGCATTATATGTTTATTTACATGCTATTGACTTTTCTTTTGTGGAGATTATTAGGTGTTCACGAGTTCAACTGAAGTACTCGTGTTATATGTTTATTTACCTACTTTTTACTTCTCTTTTGCAGAGATGAGCAGGTGTTCACAAGTTCTCTATCAACTCCATTTCCACCAACAACAACTGAAACATACGAAGCCTAAAACCTCACGGACTCGGCGAAAAAAAACATTAACAACAGAAAAATTGCATCATTCCTTCATTTCCCCTTTTCTATTAGTAATTATAATTTGGACACCCGATCTCGCCGCCTGATCTCTCTCCCGATCTCGTTGTTGTCGCCCGATCTCGCCACCATTGACCGATCCCGTCATTGTCTCCCCATCTCATCGTTGTCGCCCAATCTGGTCATCGTTTTCCAATCATAATTAATTGTTAGTACACAACCTGAAGTTGATTTCTCTGGAGTTGTGTTCCTATTTTTGCCAACTTTTACATTGTTTGAGAAATTGTAATAGAATAATTCACTCTATCACATAATTTTGTTGCAATAACTTCGTCCCGAGTGACACAGAGTTCCAACTTCAAATTGTTGTTGTCGCCCAATCTTGTAGGCATAAGAAAAAAATCATAAATCAATTCCAATTCTAAAAATTCATCCTGCATCCGAACAACTACATTGAAATTCAGACATGAAATTGGACGAATTCCAATTTGTACAACCCCGTGTCCGCCGAAGGGGCCAAGCAAGCAGGCGGGCCGGGTCTCAGCCGCATCTCCTAGGCGGGCCGGGCCCCAGCCGCCTCCCTCAGGCGGGCCAGCCCCCGCCCGCATCTCTTAGGCGGGCCGGGCCCCAGCCGCCTCCCTCAGGCGGGCCAGCCCCCGCCCGCATCTCTTAGGCGGGCCGGGCCCCAGCCGCCTCTCTCAGGCGGGCCAGCCCCCGCCCGCATCTCTTAGGCGGGCCGGGCCCCAGCCGCCTCTCTCAGGCGGATCGGCTGTAGTCCACCTCCCTCCAGATGACAGGGGGTGACTCGACAAGAGGTGCGTATAACCAGCCAGAACAGCGGGGTTTGGCTGTTGGCAGGCCAACCCAAGGGGCTCTTTAGTAAATTCAGGCTACCAGGGGCAGGTTATTTGCAGACCATCCAAGGTAATCTATAAATAAGACCCAAGGGGTACCTCAGAAGGCAGGCTTACTAGTTCACAAATCTTATAGCGCTTTCTGAGGTACCTTAGCCCGGCAACTGGTTAAGGAGGGGAAGCGCTCTAAGATCTTCCGGGTGTGTGGTGGGACCTCCGAGCCGGGCCCTTGGTCCTGTCCTCTGTTTTTCTTTCCCTCGTTGTTTCTCTTGCAGGAGCGAAGTAGGTGCGAGACCACCCCTTCCCCAAGGGTCGAACTCCACAGAGGCCGGTTTCCAGTTTCAACATTTTGGTGCGGTGAGCGTGGAGCGTGGTCAGCAAGGAAAACCTTCAGCAAGTTCGATGACGGGAGAGGAAGGACAAGGATCAGGCAGGGGCAGCTCGCCACCCCCTCCCCCACCCCCAGCGACGAGCGTGTCAGCAGAACTTAGGGAGGAGATCCTCGGGCTCGTCAGGACCGCCCTCGGCATGCGAGCGGAGAGCGCGACACCAGTAGTCCCAGTAGTCGCCGCTCCCGCACTCGGCGACGACGCGCCGCTCAGGCGACCAGGGAAGGAACCCGCCGAGAGAGGCGAGCGCGAGTTCCAGGGGCGAGTTCTGTTCCCCGGCTCGGCCGCAGAATACCATTTTGGCGAGACGGCGGGGAGAGAGCTCCCCCCTCGCCCAGCTGAGGGAGGAAGCCCCTTCAGCGAGTTCGTCTCCTCCGCCCCAGTTCCAGAGGGGTTTCGTGAGCCGGAGATGACCTACTACTCCGGGAAGGGAGACCCTGTCCACCACATCCAGTGGTTTGAGGACATGGTCTCTATTCGACAGATGTCCGACGGCTTCAAGTGCCGACTCTTCGCCATCACCCTCCGAGAGAAGGCGAGAGAATGGTTCCACCAGCTCCCGACCGGGTCCATCTTCTGTTTCGAGGACCTACGCCGGGGGTTCATGTTAAGGTTCACCACTTCCAAGAAGAGGAAGAAGGAGGTGGAGTCCTTGTTCCGTGTCAAGCAGAGGGTGGGAGAGACCCTGGGGAGTTACCTGGACAGATTCCAAGAGGAGTTGTCTCAAGTGCAGGAGATGCCAGGGCACACCATGATGGTGGCCTTCACCCTGGGTCTCCAATCCGGGTTCTTCGCAATGGAACTCAAGAGGTCCCCCCCAGTATCTTTTGAGGCGCTCCTAGAGAGGGCGGCTAGGGAGGCCGATATGGAGGCAGCACACCCGGAGTTTGCCCGAAGGTTGGCCAGATGGGCCGTGGAGGAAGAGAGGCCAAGGGGTGGCCGAGGGCAGGAGGAGAGAAGGGTTGAGCCCCGGCAGAGGGAACAGCCGCCGCCGCCGCAGCATCAGCAGCAACCCAGGCAGGGGAGACAGGAGCCGAACTTTCGGCTGGGCTGGAGACCCGAGTGGCAGGAGCCCGGGGCAAGGAGAGGGTTCCGCGGAGGGGACTACCGTCAAGGAGGACAGGGTCAGTTCTACCCTCCGGGCGGGATGCAGGGCCAGAGGCCGGCCCTCCCCGACCAGGAGCAGGCTATGGCCATAGCATTGGGAGAAAGGAGAAGAGCAGCACGGAGAAGAAGAAGGGATGTGAGGGTGGAGTTGCCTTACTGCGACTTCCATCAGGAGGAGGGGCACGCCACAGCCACGTGCCCCGAGTTCCTCGAGATGAGGGGCAACCGGGAGCAGCAACAACAACAGCGTCCGGAAGTGCGGATTGAGGAAATCCGGCCTCGGGCGGAGGAAGGCCGGTGCGAAGACCGGGTGGATGTGGGCTCCCGAGGTAGGATCAGAGCGATCCACGGGGGGGCTGGGATCGAGGCTTCCCGCAAGTCAAGCCTCCACACTATGTACCGCAGGAGCGTTGGCTCCACGTCCCAGTCCCCTCCCCCGGACGAGAAAATCACCTTTTCCATGGAGGACATGCCGGGTCACGAGGACCCCTTCTGCGATGCGCTGGTCATCCAGACCGCCATCGAGGACTTCACCGTCCCCCGTATCCTCGTCGATAACGGGAGCTCGGTCAACGTCATCTTCAAGAAGGCGTTCGATGCGATGAAGGTGGAGGCCCGAAGGGTGTTGGCCTCGGACGGACCCCTGTTCGGCTTCTCAGGGGAGAGGAAGGAGGTTGAGGGAGGAGTGGGACTCCATGTCGTTCTGGGGGGGCAGTCCCGCAATTGCAAGTTCGTCATCGTGGACGCCCCCAGCAGCTACAGCGCCATCTTCGGGAGGCCTCTTATCAGCGCCTTCCGCTGCGTCCCCTCATCCTTCCACCAATGCCTAAAATTTAACGTCGAGGGGGTCCAGGTTCGGGTCCGCGGAGACCCCAAGGAAGCGAGGGAGTGCTATGTCACGGCGGTGAACTCCATCTCTTGGCTGGAGGGAGCCGAGGAGATGGGGCGGAGGCTGAGGGAGGAGGAGCCGGAAGCGGGCGGGGATGAGATGGAGGTGGAGGAGAGTCGCGCCCAGGAGAAGGTCGCTGAGGAGATTCAGGAGCCGGCTGAGGCGATGGCCGTTGCAGAAGCTGAGGAGGAGGTCCTCGCCTTCGACGAGGGGGAGACTGAGGAGTGGGAGGCACAGTCCCGCCTTGAGGCGGCAGAGGAGGTGGCGGAGATGGAGGTTCTAACCACCGGAGGCAGGGTGGAGAGGATCCGCATCAGCGGAGGATTGACCCCGGAGGCTCAAGGCCGGATGCTGGAGTGTGTCCAGAAGAACGTGGACATCTTCGCATGGAGTGCCGCGGAGATGCCCGGGATCGACTCCAACATCGCCTGCCACCGCCTCAACCTGGACCCGGAGGCTCCCCCCATCCGACAAAAGAAGAGGCCCGTTGCGGACAAGCTCGCCGAGCCAATCAGGGAGGAAGTAGCAAAGCTCCTCAAGGCCGGCTTTGTATCTGAAATCCAATACCCCGGCTGGGTCTCCAATGTTGTAATGGTTAAAAAAGGAGACGGCCGGTGGAGGATGTGTATCGATTTTTCCCTTCTTAATAAATCATGCCCTAAAGATTGTTACCCCTTGCCTCGGATCGACGCGCTAGTTGACTCAACCGTCGGTTTCCCTTTGATGAGTTTTCTAGATGCTTTTTCAGGTTATCACCAAATCAGGATGCACCCTCCGGACGTCAAAGACGTCTCATTCATCACAGGGGATGGATGCTATAGTTATAAAATGATGCCCTTCGGGCTGAAAAATGCAGGGGCGACCTACCAGAGAATGATGGACAGGGTCTTTCAAGGGCAAAAGGGAAGGAATCTGGAAGTTTATGTAGACGATCTCATGGTCAAGAGTCCGGACCTCGACTCCCACCTCCGGGACCTGGAGGAGACCTTTGCCACTCTCCGCGGATGCCAGATGAGGCTGAACCCCCTCAAATGCACCTTCGGGTCGGGCAGAGGAAAATTCTTGGGACATCTCCTCACCCCTGCCGGCGTAGAGCCCAACCCCGACAAGGTGAGGGCAATCCTGGAGTTGGAGTCTCCGCGGAATGCGAAGGAAGTGCAGCGATTGACTGGGAGGCTGGCGGGACTGAGCAGGTTCCTCTCACGGGCCGGGGAGAAATGCTCTCCGTTCTTTAAAAGCTTGAGAGGAGGCAAAAAATTCGAGTGGACCTCGGAGTGCGAGGAGGCATTCCAGGCCCTAAAGAAGCAGTTGACTCAGGCCCCTCTACTACAAGGGCCAAAGGAGGGGGAGGACTTATTCCTGTACTTAGGGGCTGGGACCGAGGCCCTGAGCTCTGTTTTAGTTCGGGAAGAAGGGAAGAGACAACTCCCAGTTTACTATGTAAGTCGGGTCTTGAGGAAGGCCGAGCTCCGGTACCCCATCCTAGAGAAGCTGGCCTTCGCCCTCATCATCTCGGCCCGGAGGCTCCGGCCCTATTTCCAGGCACACTCGATCCGAGTGGTGACTGACCACCCTCTCCGCAACATCTTCGAGGGGGTGGAGCATTCTGGCAGGTTGGCCAAGTGGTCGGTAGAGCTGAGCGAGTTCGACATCTCCTTCATACCTCGCCTCTCGATCAAGGCCCAAGCCATGGCCGATTTCCTGGCTGACTATGTGGTCGAGGTGGCAGAGGAAGAACTCACTCGCCCGGTTCCCTGGAAGGTCATGGTGGATGGTGCGTCAGGGAGGCACTCCCTGGGGGCAGGGGTCATCTTGGAAAGCCCCCAGGGGGTGAGGATCGAGCAAACGGTGGTGGTGCATTTCCCCATCACCAACAATCAGGCCGAGTATGAGGCCGTGATCGCGGGTCTACGCCTGGCCAGGGAGCTGGGAGTGCACGATGTGGAGGTCCTCACTGACTCCCTGGTGGTGGCCTCCCAGATCAACGGGGAATTCGAGGCAAGGGATCCCACCCTGCAGCGTTATTTGGCGAAGGTAAAGGGAGTCATCGGCACCTTCCAGACTTTCTTCATCCGGCACGTGCCTCGGGTGGATAACGAGCAGGTGGACCAGCTGGCAAAGCATGGACCCCGGGCAGGGGGAACCATCACAGACCTCTTTCGCCCATCCATCGAGGAGGGGGAGCTGATGGAGGTGGAACAGTACCCCTCCTGGATGGACCCATTCGTCACCTTCTTGACCACCGGGGAGTACCCAACGGGAATGGACGGAAAGAAACTCAAATACAAATCGGCATACTACCTCATGCGAGATGGCCAGTTATATCGAAAAACTCTCTCAGGGATGTTGGCGCGTTGTGTGGGCGAGAGGGAGGTCCCGAAGATTCTAGAAGAGGTCCACTCCGGGGAGTGTGGGAGTCACTCTGGAAGTCGAACCCTAGAAGGCCGAATCGTCAGGCAGGGATACTTTTGGCCGACTCTGGGTCTCGACGCGGCAAAATTCACAAAGGAATGCCATAAGTGCCAGCTATTTGCTCCCCTCCAACTGCAACCAGCCCAGCGCCTCAGGAGTATCACAGCTCCCTGGCCATTCGCCATCTGGGGAATGGACCTGGTCGGGCCCTTCCCCCAAGCCAGCGGCCAGAGGAGGTTCCTGCTCGTGATGATTGATTACTTCTCCAAGTGGCTGGAAGTTAAGGCGCTGGCCAAGGTGACCTCCCAGGTCGTCAGAAACTTTGTGTGGGGGGAGATCATCTGTCGTCATGGGTTGCCCCAGGCCATCGTCACAGACAATGGCCCTCAATTCGCCAGTGCCGAGTTCACCAGCTTCTGCGAGCAGCTCGGGATCGACCTCAGGTTTGCCTCAGTTCATCACCCCCGAAGCAATGGGCAGGTAGAAGCGGCAAACAAGATTATCGTTAACCTCCTCAAGAAAAAGGTGGAGAACTTGAGAGGAAGCTGGGTGGAGCAACTCCCCTCGGTCCTCTGGGCCCTCCGAACCACACCCAACACGGCGACAGGGGAGACGCCTTTCAAACTCTCCCACGGGTGCGAGGCAGTACTTCCGGTGGAGTTTGAAGTCCGGACACCTCGGGTAGTCGGGGCCGGAGAGCACAAAGAGGAATGGAGAGCCAATAATGAAGAAGAGTTGCGGCTCTCTCTCGACATGGTCGAGGAACTGCGGGACCTTTCAGCCGTGAGGCAGGAGGAGATAAAGAGAAGAATGGCCAAGTATTTCGACAAGCATGTCAGAGTCAAACAGTTTGCCGAAGGAGACTTGGTCCTGAGGAAGGTGGACGCGGCAGGAAGATCAGCCGCAGTAGGGAAGCTCCACCCCAATTGGGAGGGACCATTCATCGTGCAGGAGGCATTGAAGTCGGGGGGATACCGCCTCCGGAATGTGGAGGGCGAGACCCTAAGTCTCACTTGGAGCGGGGACGACTTGAAGCGTTTTTTTCCTTAAAATTATGTAAACCGTGTTCAATCTCTAATGGAATTTCTTGCGGTAGACTTGTTTTCCCCCCGATGAGAACTGAACGTCATTGCCTCAGACCCCGAGTAGATCCCGCTGCCAGGCTCTCACCAAGCTGGCAGGGCTGGATGTCACTCGGAGGAGTCTGCCTCAGACCCCGAGCAGATCCCGCTGCCAGGCTCTCACCAAAGCTGGCAGGGCTGGATGTCACTCGGAGGAGTCTGCCTCAGACCCCGAGCAGATCCCGCTGCCAGGCTCTCACCAAGCTGGCAGGGCTGGATGTCACTCGGAGGAGTCTGCCTCAGACCCCGAGCAGATCCCGCTGCCAGGCTCTCACCAAGCTGGCAGGGCTGGATGTCACTCGGAGGAGTCTGCCTCAGACCCCGAGCAGATCCCGCTGCCAGGCTCTCACCAAGCTGGCAGGGCTGGATGTCACTCGGAGGAGTCTGCCTCAGACCCCGAGCAGATCCCGCTGCCAGGCTCTCACCAAGCTGGCAGGGCTGGATGTCACTCAGAGGAGTCTGCCTCAGACCCCGAGCAGATCCCGCTGCCAGGCTCTCACCAAGCTGGCAGGGCTGGATGTCACTCGGAGGAGTCTGCCTCAGACCCCGAGCAGATCCCGCTGCCAGGCTCTCACCAAGCTGGCAGGGCTGGATGTCACTCGGAGGAGTCTGCCTCAGACCCCGAGCAGATCCCGCTGCCAGGCTCTCACCAAGCTGGCAGGGCTGGATGTCACTCGGAGGAGTCTGCCTCAGGTCCCGAGCAGATCCCGCTGTCAGGCTCTCACCAAGCTGGCAGGGCTGGATGTCACTCGGAGGAGTCTGCCTCAGGCCCCGAGCAGATCCCGCTGCCGGGCTCTCACCTAGCTGGCAGGGCTGGATGTCGCTCGGAGTCGGCGATCTCTCGCCGAGCAACCAGGGAAGGGAGGCGAGCCAGGAAAGCGAGTCGGCGAGCCGGGAAGGCGAGTCAGCGAACCAAGAAGGCGAGTCGGCGAGCCAAGAAGGCCGGCCCCGGCGCATAAAGGAGCGAGCCCTAGGTACGGCGCGCGAGTGGAGAGTTTGGACTCTCACGTCGCCAGAGATCAGGTGAGCGGGCCGGTCAGGATGACCCTATGAGGCCGCAACGCCGGCCCCAACCTTCGGCCCGGCGGGTCACAGGGTGAATTAGGGGCAAAGGCTCGGAAGCGCCAAGCCCCCCCCCCCCCGAGAGGCCGACCCACACGAAGTCTTTACGCGCGGAGGACGGACCCAGTCCACTCGCATCGCGGAAGGTGCGACTCGCCGCTCGCGTCGCGCCGGCTTTAGTGTCTCAAACCTAGATCTACGTCCCGAATCTCAAATGGGCGGGCGGCCTCCCTCGCTCGCTCGCAGCAACGAAAATCAGAGAATCAACAAACAACGCACGGTAGCGATTGCGAGGCGGGAAATAATTGACAATCGAGGAAATAAGTGAAATATATTCTTATACAATTATAACTGCGGCCCGTTGAGCAGTCGCACAAAAACAAAGAAAAAACAAAATACAAAATACATGTCCAGAGAAGGGGGGAGAAAAATGCCACGAGACGGCGGGCCCTTCAGATGCGGTGGAACCCTCCTGGCTTGGGTACGGGAAGGAACAGCTCCGGCACCACTTCGGTCACCCGCAAGCCAGAGCACTCGTCCTTGAGGAGCTTGGCCCGCTGCAACGTCTTGAAGAGGTACGTCACCGCGTCGGCCCCGTTCTCCTGCATCAGAACCGCCAGGTCATACTCGCTGTGGTGAACGAGCTGACAGCCGCTCGAGGAGGCCGGCGGGACGGCAGCAGCAGCCTCGAGCGCACCCACCCGCGCCCGCAGGGTCTGGTTCTCCAGCTGAAGGGTGGCGATCTCGGTACCAAGTCGGCTGGCGGTCACCGCATCCTGCAAAGAAATTTATTAGGACGAGTCGCGGGATAAAGGCGGGTGCGAGTGAGATGGCTTACCGCGCCACCTTGGTACTGCGCGAGGGCGGCGTCAGCCGCTTCGAGCCGCCTCCGCAGGTCATCCGCCTCCTCCTGGGCGAGCTTGCGGGCCTCCTCCTTCGCATCGATCAACTTGTTGAGCGAGGGGGCATCTCTGTCCAACCGGAGGCATCGCCGGCCGACCATGTGGGCCAGGGCGAGGCTTTGAAATTGCGCCCGCGCGCTCTCATAAATAAGCACCCGCGTGGCCTCCTTGCCGTAGGTAGAAGCGTCCTCCCGCCCGTACACGCCGAAGGAGAGATTGAAGGCGTCCCTGGAGGCGGTGTCCTGCTCCGACCAGCTAGGCAGCAGCGAGGATACCGAGATGCGGTTGCCCTCCTTGTCCCACTGAAGTAACGGGGCACCGGTTCGGTCCGTGGGCCCTTCGCCGTAGCCGAAGTTGGGATGCCCTCGGGGAACCGGCTTCTCGGCGGGCCGAGTCGCCGCGAGCGGCCGCGACGACCCAGCCGCCCCGCCGGCGGGATCAACGGTCGAGGGAACCGCAGGGGCAGGGGCAGAAGATGGTTGATCCGCGGGGGCCTTGCCCTTGTCGCCGACCGAAGGAGCCTGACCGCCCGTTTTATTCGGCTTCTTTGGAGGGCCCTGAGACAGCTCGCCTCCGGATCGCTTCTGGCCGACGGGAGCCGAGAGCTCGCGGTGAGCTAGGGCTGCCGCTTCCGCACGGCCAAGCTCGCCCAAAGCGGACCGCGCGCTCTCGTAAGGCGGGTGGAGGGGGACGTCGCGCTCGCCTGCAGGAACAGGAGTTAGAAAAGCCAAGGTACGATTCAAGCAGAGGCGAGCGAGCCGCTTACCTTCCCCAGGCGGGACGGGGACGAGGTCGTCCAGATTCCGGCGGAGGAAGGCGACCTCGAAGTTCTTCCCGGCGAAGAACTCATATAGCTTCGCCTCATGGCCCCCCAGGCTAGGGGGCCGATAGCTCGCCTCGCCGAGTTGCACCGGCGAGAACGGAATGTTGCCGAAGTCGCCCTTGACGAAGACGAACTTCTTGAGCCAGTTGTGGCTCTTGTTGACCGTCTCCCGCACCTTGGCGTGCATGCTCGCGAAGCACGCGGTCCCGTCCTTATTCGCGCGGAAGGAGAACAGCTTGCGGAAGACCGCGAGGCTGAACTCGATCCTCTCCTCGCGGAGGTAGCAGGCGAACCCGACTACGACAGCGATGGAGTTCGGGGTCAGCTGCCCCGGGACGACCCCATAATACTTGAAGACCTGGCGGACTTCCGGCCAGAGGGGTAGCCGGAGCCCCGCCTCGAAGTGGGCCGTCGGGAGAGCCAGCTCATCGCCTGAGAGCTCGTTGATTCGTTCGTCCTTCCCGGGCCGCCTCGCCACGAAGCCAGGCGGGATGAAATTGCCAACGGCGTCCAGAAACTCCTTCTCCGAGACCGAGGCGGGAGGGAAGCTGTGGTCGGCAAAGATCCAGGCACACCTGCCCCTCCCGTCCGCTTCGCCACTGCCGCCCGTCATCTCGCGGGATTGATAAGCAAGCCGAGCGAGAGGAAAGAGGAAAGGGAGGGTTCTCGCGGGGTGAAGTGGGAAGGGCTCTTGAATGCGGTAGGTAAAATAGTAAATGAAGGGCCTATTTATAGGGCCGGGAAAAGGGCGGGAAAAATCGGGAAAGGCGGGAAAGTGAACTGACAGCAGAGCCAGCCCCGACGCTTCGATTCCCGAGCCCCGCCCGGGCCCGCGTCGAATCGCCGGTCGGCCGCGAGATTCTCCCGGCTGCGAGCCATCCCCTCTCCCGCGCAGAGTAGATTTTGAGAGGAATGCCCAGTCGAGGGGGGACGAGCGAACCGCCCGCCTCTTCTAGGCGGGCCGGCCCTCGCTCGCCTCTTCTAGGCGGGCCGGCCCTCGCTCGCCTCTTCTAGGCGGGCCGGCCCTCGCTCGCCTCTTCTAGGCGGGCCGGCCCTCGCTCGCCTCTTCTAGGCGGGCCGGCCCTCGCTCGCCTCTTCTAGGCGGGCCGGCCCTCGCTCGCCTCTTCTAGGCGGGCCGGCCCTCGCTCGCCTCTTCTAGGCGGGCCGACCCTTACCCGCCTCAACTAGGCAGGCTCTCCAGGGTTAAAGCTGAGAACCCAGCAAAAAAGAAATGGGAATAAATGATAAATAAGTAAAAAAAAAAGGGGGGGGGGGGAAAGAGAAAGGCATGCGCCCTGGAACGGGCGAGAAGACCCCTGAATTATTACAAGCAATCGTTCTTGGATAATATCCGACACCGACACACTGGGATGGATCGCATCGAGACGATTCAGACCCTGCGAGCAACTGCGGGCACGGGCGGGCGAGGCAGGTGGCTTAGTACTCAATCCATTTCCACCTACCCCGCCTCTGCGAGCCGGTTCGAGGCGGCACGCGAGAGTCATGATACTCCCGAACCGCCGCCAGCTCCCGCTTGGTCTGATCGGCCTGTTTCGAAATGTTTGACAGCCGCTCCTCAGCTCGCGTAATATGCGCGCCCGGAGATGTCGGCTCATCCTCCTCAGCCGAGCCCCTTGCCCCCTCCAAAGCAGCGAGTCGCTCCTCCGCCCTGACTCTGTCTCTCTCCATCCCCACGAAGGCCTCTTTGAGCAGCATCGTATGTTTCTGAAACATTCGCGCCACCTGCGCCTTCATCTTCTCGCTATCATGTGGGTCGCCCAAGAAGTCCGCGATGTCTTCCGGCTCCACGGGAGGCGAGTACCCCTCGCTCATCTCAACATCGGAAGAAGCGGCGCGATACCCTGCGGAAGCGAGGTCAGAAGCAGACGAGCGGCGAATGGGTTAACTTCAGGGAGGTTACCTGGCGTCGGTACGACTCCCGCGTCGGGAGCAGACCGAGAGGAACCCGGCCGACCTTGGAATGATTTCCCTCCCGGGGCGACGAGCGGTTTCCCCAGACCCTGGACTCTCAGCGGGGGAGGAGTCGCAGGAAGGTTGCGCGCTGGAGAGAATGGACTGACGCCCAGGTCGACCATCTCCACGGAGAGATCCGCAAGGTTCCCGGAGCCCCCTTCCAATGCATCTTCAGGGGGCGTCTCCTGCGAAGGAAAAAGTCAGTAGAAAGCATAGGTCACAGGGCGAAACCACGCACCCGGATTCAACCTCGGAGCCGCCGGAACCCAGATCATCACTCGGCGTGGAACGGCGGACAACCTTTCCCTTTGCCGGCTTAAACTGCGGGCCGGAGGATATGGGCGCCAACCACGGGGCGGCCGCGAGGGCCTCCTCCCGACCCTCCTCCCTCGCGGCAGCCAACCGGGCACGTATCTCCTCAGACGCAGGCATCTCCTGGCCTCAAACCACGCAGGAAGCAAGAGGAGAGGGCCAGTTATCGAAGGCCCGGTGGCTTATTTATAGCTAAAAGGCGGGTCCCACCAAAAGATTCCCTCCAGCTCAGCAAGGACGTCGCCGGACACGAGGGTTGGACATTTCTTTTCGAGCTTCTGCGAAGCACGCAAAGATCGGGGATTTTGTACAACCCCGTGTCCGCCGAAGGGGCCAAGCAAGCAGGCGGGCCGGGTCTCAGCCGCATCTCCTAGGCGGGCCGGGCCCCAGCCGCCTCCCTCAGGCGGGCCAGCCCCCGCCCGCATCTCTTAGGCGGGCCGGGCCCCAGCCGCCTCCCTCAGGCGGGCCAGCCCCCGCCCGCATCTCTTAGGCGGGCCGGGCCCCAGCCGCCTCTCTCAGGCGGGCCAGCCCCCGCCCGCATCTCTTAGGCGGGCCGGGCCCCAGCCGCCTCTCTCAGGCGGATCGGCTGTAGTCCACCTCCCTCCAGATGACAGGGGGTGACTCGACAAGAGGTGCGTATAACCAGCCAGAACAGCGGGGTTTGGCTGTTGGCAGGCCAACCCAAGGGGCTCTTTAGTAAATTCAGGCTACCAGGGGCAGGTTATTTGCAGACCATCCAAGGTAATCTATAAATAAGACCCAAGGGGTACCTCAGAAGGCAGGCTTACTAGTTCACAAATCTTATAGCGCTTTCTGAGGTACCTTAGCCCGGCAACTGGTTAAGGAGGGGAAGCGCTCTAAGATCTTCCGGGTGTGTGGTGGGACCTCCGAGCCGGGCCCTTAGTCCTGTCCTCTGTTTTTCTTTCCCTCGTTGTTTCTCTTGCAGGAGCGAAGTAGGTGCGAGACCACCCCTTCCCCAAGGGTCGAACTCCACAGAGGCCGGTTTCCGGTTTCAACACAATTCTTGTTTAATGTATTTATGTTCAATTGATCAAATTAATTGAACCAATTTTTACTATTTATAATTTTATTAAAATGCTTGAAATTAGGCACAAATTAAATTTTTGTGTCCGTAAATTAAAGTAATTCAATGTTAGGTCACATAACACAATATTTTCTAGTAAAAAAGAATCCAAGTTTCTTTTTTCATAATTAGAAACACCATTTGTCATCTATACTTTTAAAAGACAAAAATATACTTTGGCTAAACATTCCTATGTTTAAAATTGAGCAATGTTAAGTGCAAACCCTATTTGGCTATGTGCAGACCCAAAAAAAAAAATCAAACCCATTTAATCTCCTCTTTCAATACGTTTCAGTGCAAACCGCGTCGTGCCCTAGCTTGCGACTGTCGACTGCTTCTTCCTCTTACGCCCATTCGTCGATCTCTACCTCCCGGACACCTGCGAGCCGCTCTCCTCCCCGCTTGGCGAGCCGTTCTCCCCCACGACCCCCGTTCGCTGATCTCCCCTTCCAGAACGCCGCTGGTGTCCTGTTCCGGTGAGTCCTCTTTTTTTCCTAGGATGTTTTCTCTTTCTTCGTCCTTCGCAGTTTTTTTTGTTTTTGGTTTCGGATTCGTATTTTGCTCTATTTTCTCCTGCTATTATTTCCGCCGGCAGCCGATCTGCTATAGTTTCTGAATATCTAGCGGATTCATATAGTTTCTGCTATAGTTCTCTGTTGTCTTCGATACCAGGCTTCTTCAAGTTTGCTGGCTACTCGCAACAGAGTACATATAAAAATCTGAAGCCCCCATGCCTTGTGTTGTTTAGCGTTAATTAACCTTGATGGTGCACTGAACCATATCATCATATGATTAAATAAGCATTTGATGTTAATTGAGGGGGCAAGCTAGCTAGCTGCGGAGATTAGGTATATACTTATTTAAGCAACACGAAATTAATCTCGAGTTAGTTGATAAAGAAGGAAATTAATCATGGGAGAAAATCCTCATCATTCAAATCATCGAAAAGATGGAATTTTTGCTAGGTGGAATGTGTGGAGAAGAATTAGCTAGCATAGGAAGAACATAATCTAATTATTTTTTATTACAGATTAGGTATATGTATACTTAGTTGTACAGTATTGGAATCTTAGCCGTTGATCTATATCTGGAAATAGAGCTTTATTTGATTTGATTAATGATTAACAGTGAATCTTTACTTCATATTTTTGTAGCATAATGGATGACAAATCATATGATTGGGAATTGTCCGTCGATGTACACTCTCCCCAACCACCTTTAGATGGAGGTATCGTCTCTTCGTCAACCCTTTTTTTTAAAACTTGTGTACTATTTAGATGGTTTTGCTGAGGCTAGGTATTTTTTTTCCTTAACTTATGAAGAGGCAAAGCCCAAATTTGAAATTTATGTGGGCAAACATTTTGTTACATCAAATATGTTTTCTAGCAAAGATGATTTGGTGGAAAACAAATCACTACGGGATTGAGTTTTGGGCACGCAGTATTGCTACGGGCTTGAGTTTTGTCATCACTATACAAAGTGCAGACAAACTTACAAGCAGACTCAAACCCAGAGTTATACTTGGTTGCGATAGAGCTGGACATTATCGGCAGAATCAACGCAATAAAGGATGAGTTAGGAAAAATTTGAGAAAATCAAGCTCGAAAAGGTGTGATTGCAAGTTCTCAATTAAAGGGCAAAGAGGTTTAAATTTAAATGAGTGGAGCCTTGAAGTTATATGCGGCGTTCACAACCTTACAACTATTTGGAAAACTTTTAATCAAATGATTACTCTACAACACACAGAGATTAAACGTGCATTTGGCCAAAGCACAATTCAGTTGAATAGAGAGTTTGGTAGTGCCTTGTATTTTGAACTTGTTGGACGAATTTCTTTTATCGCTTTAGAGTTGATAAAAAAAGAAGAACTTTTGGCTAAATCTGGTTGTACGGATGCTGGTGAGTGCACACATAAAAATAGGAATGCATTGGATTTACCATGTGCACATGATTTACTTCCTTATATGCAGCAATCAAACTCTTTCCCATTATGAATGGTTCACAATCATTGGAAGCAGTTAGTTTTGCAAGAGATTGCAAATAAAGAGAGCGTTAAGGTTGAAGATGAATCGGACAATGAAATTGACATTGAAATGGAAGGAATCTTAAAAAGATACAAGAGCACAACAACATTGCAAAAACAAGAAATAAAAAAAAATTACGAGAAATTATGGAACCCTCGACAACTCAAACATTAAAGCCGTTGGTGCCAAAGACATTGAAGGGTCGACCGAGGAGTAGCTATAAGAAGTTTAGAGATGACACAAAAACAACAAAGCGTGAGCCATCCTTATTTGAGCATGTATTGATGGCCGAGCAAGTATCAACAAGAACGACAAAAGTCTGATCTACATGTAAGGTGGTACCGAAACAGAACAGATTGCTACGGAGTGTGCGTAAAGAAATGCCTTCATATGTGTCAGAGTATATTACAGATGTGGTTGATGTCATTCCAGATGGTCACTGTGGGTACAGAGTTGTTAGTAATGCTATGGGCATGGGTCAAGATTGGCAAAAGGTAAGAATTGAGCTATCTTTGGAACTGCATCACAAAGAAACCTTGTATGATGATATATTTGGAAGAGATAGAAGAGTTGAGTTACTTAGCTCATTGGATTGTGTTGTAACTCCAGCTCCATTGGACAAGTGGATGTCAATGCCTGATATTGGATTGGTGGTTGCTTCTTGTTACAATATTGTTTTAGTTCACTTATCTGCATATCAGTCTTTCACACTGTTACCATTGCATTCACCGCCATCATTGCCTCACAAGATAATTTACATTGGGTTTATAAATGAGAATCATTTCGTGCAACTGCAAGTGCGTGAAGGTTTTAAATTACCCCCAATAATATCAATTTGGAGAAGATATCGGGAAGAAAGTACGGCGCAATGGTACAATTTTATTGCAAATGAGGATGTTACTAAGCCATAAATTAGTTATAAAGGTACCATTTTGTTGCGTTTGCCAAATTTTTTTTAAATTATTCATTCCACTAGCATACATAGTTTCACCAAATATTTTGTATTGTATATTGCAGTTTTTTGTCTATATACTACGACTGGAATCAAGTCTACCACCATGGGTGTTGAATGCTATGGTGCGTATAATTAACATATATTATTGTATACTTCGAAGCTATCTATACTAATATAAATTTTTTATTTTCATGTACGTTGATTGTTTGAAAACACACAATGTGTGTTGGAACTCAAATTTTAGTATCAATTTTTGTCAAAAGGGACTCATGTTTTTGTATTAAATATCATGAAATTTGTATTAACTAATATGGACTTATGGACGATTGAATTTTTTTTTTAATAATTGGTCTGCACCTAACATTTTGATTTGCACTTAACCATGATTTGCACATAGCGAAAATAGATTTGCACTTAACATTGCTCTTAAAATTTTGCCTTGAGTATTAAAAAAATTCCTATGTTTCAAAGTTGCAATTTTCTTTTATTTTAAAAATATGTTTTCATATAAACAAAATCCTCTAACTATAATAAAAAATGTGTTCTATCCACTACTCACAAATTCCTGTGCACACCACAAAAATGAGTGATGAGCGTAATATGACACTCAAGTGTTTGCGAACAGGACAATGTGTTGGCTGGAATAGTGTCGCGCGTAGGTATTGTCGCGATTGGTCGTAGGCGCGGGGCCTCGTGCCTGTCACTGGTGATGTATTGTCGCGATTGGTCGTAGGCGCGGGTCTCGTGCCTGTCACTGGTGATTATGAACATGTATTTTACAAATATTGAATGTTTTGTTGTCAATCAAAATAGTTTAAAACGAGTATTTTTAGATGAATAATTACTCGAAAAATTTAGGTTTAGTAATTTTTTTAAAAAATTTTGGATTCGGTCTCATACATATGTGAGGGGAAAAAAATCAAAAAAGAAGGATCTTCTCTTTCTTTTATCACTTAGGAGTTGTGCGCAGTTGAAAATAGCTGTTCACATTGATAACTACACATAATAACAAATGTTCATCTAAATTTTAATTTATCAATCTATCTTCACAATCCAATCTAATAATTGAAGTCTTAAGATCCTCCAAAAATACATAAAATTTATTAATATGTGTAATTATAAAAAATGCATTTCCATGTGTGAATTCAACATCTAATCCTACTCTCTTGTAGTGGCGAGTGTCCGGTAAAGCTTGCACTCATCATCAGATAATGAGCCACAGTTTGCTAGCGACGAGTTCGTCAGCTTCTACAATCAATTGGGCATAGATCATTGCTTTGTGTTGGTCCACCATCTCAGGAGCAACAGGCAAGTGGAAGCGGCAAATAAGATAATTATGAATCTGTTAAAAACGAAGGTCGGAAACCTGAAAGGTAACTGGGTGGAGCAACACGCCTCAGTTATGGCTGATATAGAGTCGAGTTCGAGCGATTTTGACACGACTCGAAATCAAAAATTTTGGCTCGAACTCGGTTCGAAATCAAAAGTGATTTCAAATCGAGTCGGCTCGACTCGAAATGGCTCGATTCCGAGTCGGCTCGAAATCGAATCGAGTCGGCTCGAAATTGAACAATTTTCCTCTTTATTCCTACTTGGCTCAAAATTAAATTAAAATACCTATAGATTTAACGAACGAAACACTTAAATCATTCATTCTTTTATTTATGTTTAATTTTTATTATTTTTAATTTAAAAATAAGAATATATTAATAAATACATAATACATTTTATTAATTTGAGTTGATTCAAATCGCATTTCAAGTGATTCAAGGTTGGCTTGAAATCGACTCGAAATCAGATTCGAGTCAAATTGAATTGACTCAAATTGAAACCCGCGCGCACCCTCGGGGACGCACTCCGCCCGGGTGCGCGCCCGCACGAGCCCCCGAGTGTGTCCAGCGCGCACCTCCGAATGCACGCGCCCGCGCGCCCCCCCGACACATGGAGGCGCAGCCGCCGGAGAGGGGCGCAGGCATGCCCGGGTATGCGCTCGTCCTCAGATGCCCGAGAGGTGACTTCACTTCGGCCGTCGGGGACATCTCGGTCGGTGGGCTTCTTCCCGCGTCGGCGGGCTCCGCCCGCCGACTTGAAACTTCCATTTTAAGATTTACCTTTGATCGCGAAGCACTGCCATTTGCCTTCTTCGGCGCCTCCCCGTTCATCATCACCATCGTTGTCGCAGATGGAATCCTTTGTAAGAGGAGAAGAAATCCTCGGTCTAACTCTGAGGATTTCGAGGGGGGGGGGCAATTGATGGGGTCAAGTCACTTTTATAAAACACTCAGGGCGTGATTAGCCCACTCTCCCATGATCCCACTATCCAAATGAGGATCATGGAGAAACTGTCGTGCACGTGATCGTCGCACGCGATCCCCCGCATACTGATCCCACTTCGCCCACCTTTCAAGTAACCACCGCCGCTGGCGCCGGGCGGCTCGCACCCGGTTGCCCCTTCCCCGCGGCCACCTCACGTGGTCGCGGGCTCTGTCCGCAAGGGGTGGCCACGCTCAGCCACCCCTTCCCCGTGACTGCCTCCCGTGGCTGTGGCTCCACCCGCAAGGGGCTGCGCGCCCAGCCGCCCCTTCCCCGCGGCCGCCTCCCACGCTCGCGGGCTCCGCCTGCAAGGGGCAGCACGACCGGCAGCCCCTTCCACGCAGCCGCCTCCCGCGGCCGCGGGATTCGCCCGCAAGGAGCAGCGCGCCCGGCTGCCCCTTCTCCGCGGCCACCGCGGCAGCGGGCTCCGTCCGCAAGGGGCAGCGCGCCCAGCCGCCCCTTTCCTACGTCCGCGGGCTTCGCCCGTAAGCGGCGGCTCGCCCGTCCTCCCCTTTCCCGCGACCGCCTCCCGTGACCACCTTCCGCGGTTGCTTCCCGCGGCCGCCTCCCGCTGCCGTGGGTTCTGCCTTTTCCTCTGCTGACGATCATTTACTGCCGGTCCGGCTGTCCGTCCATGACAGTCTTCCCTCGTCGTCCGATCACTCTGTAACGATCACCGCCGTCCATTTCTTAAGTAATCACTCACTAACCATCGCGATTAATGAGAGTGATATTAATTAAATATTTTGTCTGCAAACAGCAAACATAATGTGCAAAATACATGCTTAAAACTATACCAAATAATAATATCGGTAGTTACTGTGTGCGAATAGCCGCATACCTACCGTAACCACCTCCTGGAGCCTATAAAAAGATCCATAGGCCTCCTCATTTCAGACGTTTTTTGCTCCTCTGCTTTCTTCTTCCTCAGGTCAGAGCTCTGTCGGATTCCTCCTACGAGCCATCTTCAAGTCATCTTCAAGCCTCCTTCGAGCCTTCTTCAAGCCACCTGCAAGTCATCGCCTTGCCACCGAAATCTGCCCAAGTCCACGAACAAGCGACGAGAAGGAATTTCCTACAACAACAGGTGCACGTTTGTACGCTTCGCAAAAGCAACAAACTACACGTGAAGCAGTCTGTTGTCCTTCGTGAGCCTAAGTCTCCCTCTATCTCATCTCCAAAGTGTAACGAGGAGTGGTCTGTCGCGCTCGATTCTCCGAGAAATATGTAACTGCAAACAAATAGCAGAGTTTGACCGACACGGACCGGGTCGCGTGATTTTTTACTCAGTTGAGGAGTTTTTCCACGTCAAAACATCGTGTGTACAATCTCTCTCTAATTGGTTGTGTGCGCGATCGATCACTCCGTGAGCTATGACGGTCTGAGTTATTCCGATCCGACCGAGACGTTGAGTTTTGCCGCAACAAATAATATTGGCAATGATGAGGCACCCAAGCCGCGATGACATGGATATTAACTATTTAAAAAATAATTTACATTTATATAGTTGTAAAGACATAGGAATATATGTGTACATATATAATTTCAATATTTATAATTATTTAGCTTGTAATCAACATTGTTTATTGAAAACACAACCTAAAAATAAATTGAAAACACTATAGAAAAAAAATATTTTTTTCAATGTTCTAGGAATATATATAAATGAAATAATATAGAAATATAAATTAAGCATGCATATGTCATTATCCCAGTCAGCAACTGATTTTACAAAATTTATAAATAAATTGGATGAAATGTTAATTAGATTGATTTCCAAAAAGTTAGAAAAATTTTAGGCTCATTTCAAACAATATAACTTTAAGGAACTATTTCAAATACTGCCTAAACTTTAAGGACTAATTTAACCATATTACCCACCTTTTTTGAATTTGGCTAAAATTCTTCCAAATGTCTCTAGAAATGAGTAGAGGGCACATTCATAATTTCTCAGAAGGATGTTCTTAATTTTTTTTTATGAAAAGTTCTTCACAGATCTCAACAATCTATGCTATAAATTGCACTGTACAATGCCAAAAATCTGATATGATGTTTTCGTCCCGTGTTGATTGAACCAGCCGGCTTGGCTTAAGAGGATCGGGATCCTCTCCATTTTAAATGAAATGGAGGGGATCCATTTCATCTTTAGTGGACAGGATTATTCCCCCAAAAAATCTAGTGGACACGATATTTTCGAATTAAAAAAATATAAAAGGTTGGGAAAAAGAGAACCCGTTGAATCAAAAAGTAAAAAATCTTGTCCGTAAAATGGATCCCCTCCATTTCGTCAGAAATGGAGAGGATCCTGAATGACTTGAGCATGGTGAGCAAGCGAAGGCTAGTAGTGGTAGTCGCATGATGGACACGACTAGAAAGTTATACGATCGTCGAAGTCGACAAATCAAGTATCTGACGGTCACACTAACTAGATTAATTCAAAAAACTTGCATCTTTAACTGAAAGGCTGCTCCTTTTTTACATGAGGAAGAATATTCGTCTCTACTAGAGCACTAATTCATACAAATGATTCATGAACCGGAGCTCAAGATAAGTCGCTAAGTTGTAACTGGGGTCCGTTCGGATCGGTTCCGCCCAAAATAATAACTGATCCATGTAGATTTAATTTTGACTTTCCAAAACCAGAATTGATCCATGTACCTAAGATATAGAATCAGACCAGAACTGAAAAACTCGATTCGGTTCTACCCATGCGATATAATATTTTTCATATAAAATTATGCATTAGTGAACATTCTTAATTATTGTATTCATTTAAGCAAATAATAAACACAAATATACATTATAAAAGAAATAATATAATCAAATAATTGTATGTTCAAAAAAATGCATGCATAATCTTATTCAATTTATATAACATACTCTTAGAAGAACAAAAAAACATATAAAATGACATGAACTAATTTTTGAATGAAACACTATCAAACTCATTAAAAAACCGTGGATACGTAGGATGGATAAAACTTTCATGTGTTCGTAATGACAACTTCTATACTTTAAATACTTAATTTCAATAATTTGATTCTCGGGTCGGTTCTTGGTACCAGGATATAAGAATCAAACGGTCGGTTCTAAGAAATTTAGGATAGAATCGGACTGAGACCCATGAGAACCGACATGAATAAGTTGGTTTGATTCAGTTCCAGTTTGGTTCTCAATTTTTCAATTTTTTAGCACTCACCTTCAATTCCAATAACCTATAAATAATTTCAAATTTTTTATGGAATACGGAAAAACAAGCAAAGTTTTTTAGCGTTGCTACTTGCTTATGAGAGAAATTTTTGGGTCTGCGATAGTCTTCAGATTAAGAGACAGGGCTACTATAATGGCAACACGTGATTATCCTATATTAAAGTCATAACTCTTTGGAGCTTTGAAGTCAATTTCTTAAAATATGATGTGACATTTGCTTTTTAAAAATGATCTTCAGAAGATCATTTCTACAGGCCTAAATATCATTTATGATCCCATGGATATCAAAATTTGATATTCCAGCTAGAATATTATATATATTTTGTGATCATTTTTGTATGCATTTTGATCATATATTGTACGCAAGAATATTATCATATCAATTATAATTTCGAGATCATATTTTGTATCATTTGAGATTATAATATGTGAATTTTACAATCATATTTTGTTTATTAGATGGATTAAAAAAATATTATTCTGAAAAAATTACATAATGGAAGAATTCAATTAAAAATCACAATGCGTACAAAATATTACCCATAAAAATATGATCGCATTGTGAACAAAATATGATAGCAAATTTATAGGTGATATCCTTGCGTATAATATATTATGGCAATGCATACAAATATGATCGCAAAAACACATAACACAGTTGTTGGGATATCAATTTTTGATCTCTGAGATCATAAATAATATCTGGGAGATAATAAATGATATTTGAGTATGCATAAATAATCTTTTGAAGAACATTTTGCATAAATAATCATTTGAAGAACATTTTTTAAAGTCACCTTTTAGATAAAAAAAGGTAAACTTCACATCAACTTGTTAAAAAGCACTTATTTGAGATAATAATAAAAATACGACGTGTCACCATCATAGCGGTCCAATCTCTAAATCTAGAGACAGGGGCGCGGACCCAAAAATATCTCCGCTCATGACGAGCAAAGTTCACTGCATCATATCCAACTTTAATTTCCCATGGTCCGACCACTAATCCAACATGTTCATAGATCTTATAACTGCTTCCACCATGACAGACTAGGCTCTGTTTTAGATGGTGGTGAAAGTGAGAAAAGTACAACTCCCACAGACAGTTGTTTTGGAGGTGTTTGGATTGCTAATGGTGGGAAAAGTGCTTATGCTAAAATAGTGTTTTCAAGACTTTTTGGAAAGCAACAAACCCTCTCACTTTTACAATAGCTAGAATGTGCTTTTCGAGTTTTCATGATTCTCTTCCTATAGGTCTACCCCCTTCTCTTCCACCTACTACTTTTCTAAAATCTCTAATAGCCAGGGGCGGATTCAGAGGGGGGCCCAAGGGACACTGGCACCCCCATTATTTTTCAAAATGGTTAGTGTATTTGAATTCCTCTCGTCGAGACAATGGATTTTGACTACTTATACGTCAAAAACGGTGGCCAGATGAGGGAGATACAGCTCCAATAAGATTGAAACGTTAAATTTTTTTTTTTTAAAGAAAGTCGATGTCTGGCCCCCCATATTAAAATTTTTAGAACACAGTGACACATTCAAAAAAAAATTATGTGTATCCCCATTATCAATTTGTGCACCCCCTTTAATAATTTTCTGAATCCGCTACTGCTAATAGCAACAATGGCTTCAAACCACTGCTTTTCCTACCGCTTCCACCATCCCAAATAGAGCCTAAGAGAATGTTAAATACCAAAATCACTTGAGTGGGAGCTTGCTAAGGCTTGGGAAAGCATGATTTAGTCCCATATAGGATAGTGCAAATATATGCTAACCTATAAATTCCACATCCATTTTAGATTAGCTCCCTAACACCCAAATTCCTTGTAGGAAACAAACAAGGACTATATTCTCAACTTTACTTTTCTAAAAAGTAACAATTTCTAAACAACCCCAAAAAAATTACAAAGGAAAACACAATTTCCATGAATTAATATACAGAGATTGCATACTAAAGGTCTGAAACTAGTGCAATCACATCTCAAACACACTATGTTAACCAATATGAATTAAGATATAAGCCACGGCGTAATTTATTTCCTTTTTTGTAGATATCCCACCAACCTGCATACAAACTGATCCCTGATTTCCAGACCCGAGGCCGCAAGGCTCTCAGGCTTCATCTAGGTCGGAACCCATGAAACCTGCATGATGAAACGAAGTATCAGGAAAGGTCAAAAGATCTGAAGTCGGATGAGAAACACAAGCAATTAAGTTAAAACCTCGTCCAATTTCCTACGAAAAATGGTTTGTATTTCTCTTCTCAGGCTTTCCAGTTCTTCGGCATAAGCGCCGTTCTCCTTCATCTTCTCCTCTAATTGCTCCTTTATTCTCTCCAGCACTTCTTCAAACCCGCAGAAATCTCTGAAATCGAATGCATCAGTAGAGGGAAGTTCAAGCAGGCTCTTAACTGCCAGTAATGCCTGAAAAAAAAAACAATTCAAGCAATTATAGTAGTTAGATCCCAGATAATAGAAAGTCGCTACTAAATAGTACTAGATAATCAGGTTTATAGTCTCACTATTTAAAAAAAAGGGCAGCCCGGTGGACAAAGCATCCCCGCACAGCAAGGGCCCGGGAAAGGGTCCCACCACAAGGGTGAAATGTAACCTTACCCTGCATTTTAGCAAGAAGCTGCTTACAGGACTCGAACCCATGATCTCAAGGTCACATAGCAACACCTTAACCGGTGCGCCAAGTCTCCCCTTCTTAAAGGCTCACTAGTTCAATTAAAAAAAACTTGACTCAGTAATTTTAACCCAGTAATTTTAGGTTCCATTCAGTTGGACTAAATTGGGGCTTCAGAATTAGAACTTAAATTTCAGGGTCCAAGCCACACCACTTCTTGTTCACATCTGGTGCTCTTCCCAGATCACAAAGCCTTCATTCAGCCACCCAACAATCTTCACAAATCACACCACCATTCTTTCTCCCTCCTATAAATGTGTATTCACACCTTGTATTTGATTATTGAGAAAGTATATACAAGTTTGAGGTTTTATCCACATGGTATCGAAGGAAACAGGTCCTCTGTAAGGTTAAGTTTCTCAAACCGTTGCTTCCCGTGCGGTTAAGCCCGTCTCTAACCGCTGCTTCCCGGGCGGTTAAATTTCTCTAACCGCTCCTCCTTCTGCTCTCTCTCTCGTGGCTTCCACCTCCCGTTCTTCTTCTTCCTCTTGGCCCTTTTATAAATCTCTCTTTGTCAGGTGGGATCATTTCCTCTTTCCCCATCTAACCGCGCGGTTTCTTCCCGCCTACCCGCTCCTCTTTCTACTCGCTGCGGTCTCCTTACACGATCTCCTTGTCAACTCGCCTTGCCGCCACGTTCTTGCCTTCTCGCCGCGTGCTCTTTCTATCCGGCTTCTCGCTACAGTCTCCTCTCTCTTCTTGCTGCGGCCTCTCTAACCGCTGCAGGCTCCGCATTTTGGCCGCGGCCTCTTTCCTTGCCGCTGGTGTGTTGTCACCGTGACCTTGCTGTCTTCTCGCGTGGTTTCTTCGCTGCTTGGTCGCTGCGACTTCTCTAATCGCTGCGGCTTCTCCTCTCTGCTGCGGGCTCCGCATGTTGGTCGCGACATATTCCTTGCCGCTAGTGTGTTATCACCGTGACCGTGCGGCTTCTCCTCTTCACTAGTCGTGGCGGCTTCTCCTCTCTAACCGCTCCGCATTTTGGTCGCGTCCTCTTCCTTGACTTGCCGCTTGTGTGTTGTCACCGTGACCGTGCGGCTTCTCCTCTTCTCTAGTCGCAGCGGCTTCTCCTCTCTAACCGCTCCGCATTTTGTTCACGGCCTCTTCCTTTCCTTGTCGCTAGCGTGTTGTCACCAAGACCGTGCAGTCTTCTCGCACGGTTTACCGTGCGGCCTCTTTCTGCTCGCTGTTCTGATCGCCCGATCTGCTCGCGCGGTCTCCTCTCTAGTTGTTGATCTTCTTGCCGCCGATTTAGCCTCCTGACCGTCTTGCCATGGGGTCCTCTCTTGATTCTACCGGACAGACGGCTTCCTCTCCTGCAGACCGCCCAACCCTTGTCCCTGAACTCCGGGATGAATTGCGGATCACCACTATTTCTTTAGTCGGAAAGAAGAACTTTGTGG
This sequence comes from Platanthera zijinensis, assembly GCA_039513925.1. Classification (NCBI taxonomy): domain Eukaryota; kingdom Viridiplantae; phylum Streptophyta; class Magnoliopsida; order Asparagales; family Orchidaceae; genus Platanthera; species Platanthera zijinensis. Next base: position 61,364,444 of record CM077080.1, read on the forward strand.
AGTGGGTGTACTCTGTTCGCCGAGTTTTCCAGTCCAAAGGCTTTCTACATCACTTGACCCAAGTTGTTCCCGCTGCTCCTACTGAAGACTGGTTGCGCAACGATGGTCGAGTTCAAACATGACTACTCAACTCCCTTGATGGAGAACCTTATCGCATGGTCATGTATCACGAGACGGCTAAGGCGATGTGGGATGAGCTCCATTCTCTCTATTCCGACAAAGATAGCCTCAAGCGCCTGTATGACATCATAATAGATCTTCAGAAACTTGACGTTGGCGGGGCCGCCGACCTCACCTCCTTTGTTGTTCGGGCCAAGACTCTGGTTGAAGTATGGATTCAACATCAGCCCCCTACGATAGATCTTGCTGCCCAACGTGCCCAAAAAGAAGCCGTCGGTGTGGTCATGATGATGGCTCGTGTACCGCCTCATCTTCAGAGCGTTCGGGCTCAGATCCTCTCCTCTGCTTCTACTCCGTCACTATCTGATGTGTGCTCCATGTTGCTCAAGGTCTCACCACCTCTTGACAGTTCTGGACCTCCGTCACTGGCCCTCCTTCAGCAGACTTCTGCGCCTTACTGCCTCTCCCTCCTCCTCGTGGGGGACGTTCACGTTCTCAGGGCAGAGGTCGGGGTGGCCGACCACGACCTAAGTGTTCCTTCTGCAGAAAGGACGAACACCTTGAGGCCACTTGCTACCGCAAGCATGGGCTTCCTCCTCGTCCGCTTGTCGTTGTTGCTGTCAACGACTCATCTGTCACTCGTACTGACCTTGAAGAGGTCCGGCTTCAGCTCCAACAACTCAGAGTCTGCTCAGCCGTCCACCTGCCTCCATTGCCTCCGCTGCCTCCATCTCAAATGAAGGTATCGCTTGTCTCTCCACTAGTACGCACTGGATAGTGGATTCAGGTGTCATTCATCACATAACCTCCCTGCGTCCACATCAGTACTTGGATTCTCCTCATCCTAAGTGTATCACAGTGGCCAATGGAGACACTTTTCCGGTCTCCGGCTCTGCTGATATCCCTCTCACTTCCTCTTTATCTCTACGCTCGGCTCTTCATGTCCGGGCTCCCTGTTTAATTTACTTTCCGTTGGTCGCCTCACTGTCAATTTAAACTGCTCTGCAAAATTACATCTTCTTTTCAGATACAGGACCGACGGACGCGGAATATCATTGGTAAGGGACGACTGCAGAACGAGCTCTACCTTCTTGATGACTCACCAACTATCCTCTCCTCCGTCTCTTCCGTCGACTGACATCGGCGTCTTGGGCATGCCCCTTTACCGGTCCTCCAGAAGGCACCAGATGTATCTCTTCCTTCTTTTCAGTGCGAATCTTGTATTTTCGGCAAACAACGCCGTTCATCTTTTCCATCTCATTGTACTCGGAGCTCTGCTCCTTTTATTTTAGTACACTCCGATATTTGGGATCCGTACAAAATCACTAGCATTTCTGGGTATCGCTATTTTTTAACTTTTATTGATAATTATTCTCGGATGACGTGGCTATATTTACTTCGTGATCGCTTCGAGCTTCCCCGTGTCTTTTGGGCATTTCTCCTTGAGACACGCACGCAATTCTCCACAAACATCAAAAATTTTCGCACTGATAATGCTCGCGAATACAGTAGCCACGAATTTGCGAATCTTTGCTCTGAATTTGGGGTCATTCACCAAACATCGTGTGCTTATACCCCCCCCCCAACAAAACGGAGTCGCGAAACATAAGAATTGACATCTGCTTGATGTTGCTCTCTCTCTCATGCTCCGCACGCAGGTTCCCAAAGCTTATTGGAACTTTGCGTTTTAAACGGCATGCTATCTGATTAACCGTCTCCCTTCCCCTATACTCCACAATGCCACTCTGTTCAACCTCCTGTTCTCCTTTACTCCGGCATTCTCTCTCACACTCCACATCTTTGGCTTTATTTGCTACGTTCACATTCTTGGTCCATCCACGGACAAGTTGGATCCCCGGGCGATCAAACACATCTTCGTTGGCTATTCTCGAACTCAGAAAGGCTACGTGTACTACTCTCCTGCTACCCGCAGGGTGACTGTTTCTGCTGATGTTACCTTTTGGGAGGATCTTCCTTTCTTCTCCGCTCCAAATCCAACTCATCTACCACCACCCGTTCTACGACCTGTCATTCCCGTTACCACTCCACCGCAAATTCCTGACCGGGCTCCCACTCTTTACAACCGCCTCTTATACATGTCTACACTCGTCGCCATCCTGGCTCTGTTGCCCCAATGCAGTCGGCTTCGACCTCTGACCCTCCGCGTCCTGCTGGTCCGACACCAGAATCAACCACTCATCCCATGGCGAACTATGTATCCTTACATCGCCTATCCCCACAACTTCAAACATTCGTCATTTCATTATCCTCGATTTCTGTACCTAACTCTGTGCAGGAGGCTCTCCAACATCCTGGCTGGCGGGCGGTCATGGAAGAAGAAATGACTGCTCTCTGGGTTAGCTAGACATGGGACCTAGTACCTCTACCTAACGGCCAGACACCGGTTGGGTGTAAATGGGTCTTTGTCATCAAGCATGCTCCTGAAGAGACAATTGACCGTCTGAAAGCCCGTCCGGTGGCTCGTGGCTTCACCCAACATCAAGGCCTCGATTATGAGAAAACTTTCTCTCCAGTAATCAAGCTTAACACCGTTCGTGTCCTCCTCTCCGTGGTTGTGCATCGCCACTAGCCCTTACATCAACTGGATATCAAGAATGTGTTTCTGAATAACGACCTCCAGGAAACAGTCTACATGCAACAACCTCCCGGGTTTGAGATCACGGGGGAGTCCCGAGTTTTTCATCTTAAGAAGTCCATCTATGGTCTCAAACATTCCCCTCGGGCATGGTTCGACAAATTCAATAAGGCAGTTTGGGAAGTCGGCTTTACTCGGAGCTCAGCAGACTTCTCTCTGTTCACTCGACATCAGGCAACAGGAACGGTTTTTCTGTTAGTATATGTCGATGACATCATAATCACTGAAGATGATTCAAAGGAATCCAAGAGGTCAAACAACACCTTAGCTCCGTCTTTCAAACAAAAGATTTGGGGCACCTTCAATACTTCCTTGGTCTTGAGGTCGCGAGACGTCCGGATGGACTTGTCCTCTCCCAACGAAAGTACTGCCTTGATCTCCTTCAAGATGCTGGAATCTCTGGATGTAAGCCGACTACTACTCCAATGGATGCAAATCATAAGCTGTGTGCGCATGCTTCCGATACAGATCTTCCTCTCCAAAATCCTGAATACTATCGACGACTTGTTGGAAAATTGATCTACCTAACGGTCACAAGACCGGATATATCCTTTGTTGTTGGGGTGGTCAGCCGGTTTATGCATGCCCCTCGAATATCTCACCTTCAAGTCGTCGAACGCATCATAAGATATCTTAAAACAGCTCTGGGTCAAGGGCTGGTATACAAAACCTCATCCTCTACTCCAACGTTGGTTGCGTATTCTGATGCAGATTATGCTGGATCCTTGGATGATCAACGGTCAACCAGTGATTTTTGTACCTATTTTGGAGGTCATCTTGTTACATGACGGAGTAAGAAACAAGCCGTGATTGCTCGATCCTCAGTTAAAGCAGAATACCGATCGATGACATCGGTTGTCTCTGAGCTCCAATGGCTTGAAAATCTCCTCTCCGATCTAGGAGTAAAACTTCCCTCACCAGTCATCCTATTATGTGACAGCCAAGCTGCTATACACATAGCAACGAATCCGGTTTTCCATGAAAGAGCGAAACATATTGAAGTGGACTGTCACTTTATCAGGGAGAAAGTTCAAATGAAAAAGATAGAATTGAAGCATGTTACGGGTATTGAACAAGTTGCTGATATCCTCACAAAGGCCCTACCAAGTACCATATTTTATCAGTTCCTGTCCAAGCTGGGTGCTTATGACATGTACGCTCCAGCTTGCGTGGGAGTGTTGAAAACGCCCATGTAAAGAGGCCCATGATGGAGCTCATTTGTTTATTTTTATTCTTCTCTCCTCTTTAGTTCCACATCATGAATAGGAATCTCTTCTCTCTTTCTCCCTCCTATAAATGGGTATTCATACCTTGTATTTGATTATTGAGAAAGTATATACAAGTTTGAGGTTTTATCCACAGTGATCAAGTGTGTTATTCGTGTAAGAAATTTATCTTTCAATGTTAATCTGCATATTATTGTCATCGGGTGTTGCATCATCCTAGGCATTAGTTATGTTTTTCCTGACATTGCACCCTAGGATTTGTATAGCCTTGAGTCTTAGGCCGCATTTGGCGCGATGTTTTCACGCCGGTGACGGGAGCAAACGCAAACGCATGGTGGCAAAAAAAATGGCCGGCGGCGCGCTTGCCGCGCCTACTCCCGCCCGCCCCTTAGAAATGGAGTGAAACGCTACATTTCAAATTCCTGCCCCCCCCCCTCCGACTCCGAACGGCGGCCGGGTTTCAATCCGCCCCGTCTGCGCAAGCCTAAACAAATGAAGCCTTAATCACCTCCCTACCTGCCGTCTAACAGTGCATGCAAAATTCAATTAGTGCATGATCCCCATTACCTAGCTATATGCAAATTCATGAAATAATTGGAAATTATTTTATTCTTAATGACTTGGGTATCATCAACCCAAAGCATGCACAGAGTAAGAAAATACCTTCTCCAGAAGACCAAGATTATTTGATGATGTTAAATCAACAAGTGACTTCAAGAAGTGGCGATCATTAATTGGAGAATGTTTTGTACCACAAGCATTATGTTTCTGGTAATCAGCCAAATCTGCTACAAGACTAGCAGCTTTTTTCTGAAGCTTAATGCCACTGGCAATATTACTCATAATGTCCTGCACAAAAGGCAGTCTTTCCTTAATGCAAAATAGTATAAAAACAAAAATCATTTTTGTGTGGTCTTTAATCTTTACCTGTAATATCAAATGACCACTCTCTGAATAAAATAACTCCTGCCCTCTCTCATTATTCCTGATCAACGAAGAAATAGCAAATAATGCCTTTATAGCTTCTTCGATTGAGCTGGATTTCGCCATGTTCATCAACCTCACCAGAACTCCAAGAGAAAGTACCTGAGACAAAGTTTGGAAAATTGTTCATAGCAGATCACATTTCAACAAATAAAAAAATACAAATTCAAGATGAGTTTCAGGATAAGTTAAGAAAGAATATCAAAACAAGGTAAAAGTAACTTCACACAAAATCTCCACTGGCAGGCTCAAGGCAAAGACCACCATTACCTCATATAAAAATCGACTCACCGCGCTTGAAGAAGATCGATCAACAGAAAAAAGTTTTCCAAGAGGCGGAGCTCTAGAAAATATGAGCCAGCCAATGGCTTGTTTTGTGAGCTTTTGATGCCAGCCCTAGTTAGTCATGGGCAAAAAGCCCGATCGGGCCGGGCCGGGCATGGCCCGGCCCGGTTGGGTCCTGGCTTTTTCCCAACCGGGCTCAGTCCAGGCCCAGTTTCAACCGGGTCGGGCCGGGCTCGGGCTCCCTCTCAAAGGAGGAGCCCGTTTAGGCCCTTCAGGCCGGCTCGGGCTAGCCTGAATTCAAAAGGCTAATCCCGCCTGATCAGGCGGGATTAAAAAATTCCGCCTGATAATCCCGCCTATGATGAGCCTAATCAGGCGGGAATAAAATCCCGCCTGGCGGGATTTTTTCCTTAGCCCGGTGCCGGCCTCAGGCTAGCCCGGCGCCCGGGATTTGCCCGGCCCGGGCAAACGGCAAAAATGGAGGCCCGATAAGGGCCCCAAGCCCGGCCTTGGCCCGGGCCGGGCTTTTCCCGGGTCGGGCCTAGCCGGGCTTTTACCGAGCCGGGCCCGAGCGGGCTTTTCGGTCCCGGGGTATTTGCCCACGACTAGCCCTAGTGAATCATGGTCCATATAAACAAAATTAAATGAAATAAAAGTAGGTCCCACAACATCAATATACACAGATAAATACAAAAAAAATACTCGAAATAAAAAAACCTAAAAATTAATTTCATTTAGTATGCGTTTGGCACAGCTTATCGCGGCTTATTTGCTCCGGTGAGGTTGGACAAAAATGTCATTGTCATACCAAAATCTTATGCCTCAAACTAGTTTCTTTTTTGGGTAACGGTACTAACTTTTGTTATACCAAACATACAATGACGATTTTGTCCAACCTCACCGGAGCAAATAGGATGCGATAAGCCGTGCCAAACACATCCTTAGAGTACACTCATTATATAAGAGTGGTAAATACAATAAACTAATCATAAACTTTAATAGTCCCCCTCAAGTTGGGTTTGTGATGTCTGTCAAATTCAACTTGCTCATAATGTTCCCAAAGGCCCTCTGACTCAACCCCTTAATAAGATCATCAGCTAGTTCTTGATCAAAGCGGACAAAAGGAGTGCTCATTGTTGGAGTTATCGTTATCGAGTCAATGTCGGTGTATTAGAGAATTTAAGTGTATTTATGTTTAGTCCCACACCGGTTATCGGTATTTTGAGTCTAGTTGTAATCCTATAAAAAGCCCCTTTGAAGATGAATATGAAGCACTGGTTATTTCCTTCTCTCATTTCAACCATGGTATCAAAGCCAGGTTAATTCCTAGCCTGCGTAACCCTAATTTCATTTGTGTGGGCCGAAACGTTCCTCTCCGCTGCTTCCGCTTCTGTTTTGACCCTCGCCGTCCCGCGATGTTAAAGCCGACAGAATCCTCGTCTAATTCCGGAGACGAGAGTGGATATCTCCTCTGACGCATCGTACTGCCTCTGATTCAGCAACAACCACTCCTACAGGTTCCGACGTTCTTTTCCTCGCCGAGCGATTCCGGCTTCTGTTTCGGCGATCCCGTATCCAGTCGACGGGAGCAGCACTTGTTTGCCTACCTCCTTTGCTCGTCTACGTCGGATCTCGCCGATCTCACCGACAGGGTGTGGCTGTTGCGGTCGTCATTGCTATCGACGGCTCTCGCCTCTTCAATTTCTCTTCTTCGTGAGATCAAGCAGTCTGCTGGCTCCGTCTACCTTCCGGAGCAGGCTCGCCATTGCTCCTTTCTCTGGTGATCCTCCCAGCTCCAATTCTCCCCATGGTTGCTACTCTCGACATCAACTCCCCCTGGCTGTGCGCCTATTTCGCTCTTTCGATACAGTCAAGCTTCCTGTCTCGTTCCGTGCTGCTGCTCTCGACGATGATCGATCTTGCTGCTTCTCTTTGTGTTGGGCTCGCTCTTTTGCTCGTCGTTGCATGAGCACTATGCTCGCATCCGGTTGAACCTTCTACTCGCCGCAGGCTTGTGCTCGTGCTTTGCTCGCTGCATCTGGGATCGTGATTTTGTCGACAGACGTTCTCCATAGCAATTTTATGTTATGTTTTTGTGTGTCGTTTTTATGTCTAATGTTTGTGTCTTGTCTTAGTGTTATGCCTTTTTGCACGTATTATCCACATGAGGGGGAGTGTTGGAATGAAGGCGGCTCGGATGATCTTCCCAACTATTTCGTCTTTGTTTCACACGACCTCCAAGCTTATGTCAACTGTTGTTATGTGTCTCCTTATATTTCTTTCGATTGATCATGTGTTGGGACACGACTAATGTTGGTGTTCTAATCTCAGCGGGTTGTGTCGCGTGGGACCGTGTCGTGCGGGACTGTGTTGTGTAGGACCGCCCTTTGGGCGAATTAACCCCGACAAATTATCCCTGGTTGCCTGTTTGATGATTTGCTCCACATCTTTCGTTCTCTTTCGCATGTTGTGTGTGTAGGTGATGTTGGTTGACCAGTTTCCAGTATTTCCATGTCGTGTGTGAGTTAGTGTCGTGTGTGGCTATGTCCCCGTCTTGATTCCCTGGTTTGGAATTTTCCCCTGGTGGCGGGGGAGTGTTGGAGTTATCGAGTCAATGTCAGTCTATAAGAGACTTTAGGTGTATTTGTGTTTAGTTCCACACCAACTATCGATGTTTTGAGTCTTGTTGTAATCCCTATAAAAAGCCCCTTAGAGGATGAATATGAAGCACTAGTTATTTCCTTCTCTCATTTCCAACATCGTATCAGCCAGGTTAATTCCTAGCCAGCGTAACCCTAATTTCATTTCTGCGGGCCGGTTCGCTCCTCTCTCTGTTGCTTCCACTTTTGTTTCGACCTCCGCTGTCCCGCACTGCTAAAGCCGACGTGCAGCTCTCCCCCCGCTCATGTCGATGGAATCCTCGTCTGATTCCGGAGACGAGAGCGGATATCTCCTTCGACGCATTGTACTGCCTTTGATTAAGCAACGACCACTCCTACAAGTTTCGGCGTTCTCTTCCTCGTCGAGCGGACTGTGTTGTGTGGGAGCGACACTTGTTCGTCTACCTCCTTTGCTTATTTGCGCCGGATCCCGCTGATCTCGTCGTCGAGTGTGGCTGTTGTCGTTGTCCTCGCTATCGACGGCTCTTGCCTCCTCCATTTCTCTTCTTCTTCGTGAGATCGAGCAGTCTACTGGCTCTGTTTACCTTCCGGAGCAGGCTCGCCATTGGTCCTTTCTCTGGTGATCTTCCTTGCTCCAATTTTCCTCCCGGCTACTACTCTCGACATCCATGCCCCCTGGCTGCTGCGCCTTCCGCTCTTTTATACAATCCAGCTTCCTGTCTCGTTCCGTGCTGCTGCTCTCGACGATGATCGATCCCGCTTCTTCTCTGTGTGTTAGGATCCCTCTTTTGCTCGCCGTTGCATGAGCATTATGCTTGCAACTGGTTGAGCCTTTTGCTCGTCATTGGCTTGTGCTCGTGCTTTGCTCGCTGCATTTAGGACCGTGATCTTGCCAGTAGCTGTTCTCCATAGCAATTTTATGTTATGTTTTTGTGTGTGTGTCGTGTTTATGTCTAATGTTTGTGTCTTGCCTTAGTATTACGCCTTCTTACATGTGTCATCCACGCGAGGGAGAATGTTGGGATGAAGGCGACTCGAATTATCTTTTCTGATTTCTTGCCTTTGTTTCATACGACCTCCAGGCTTATGTCGTCGGTTGTTATGCATCTCCACATATTTCTTTTGATTGTTCATGTATTGGGACACGACTTGTGTTGATATTCTAGTCTTAGCGGGTTGTGTCGTGTAGTACCATGTCATGTGGGACCGCCCTTTGTGCGGATTATCCCCAACGGATTATCCCTGGTTGCCCGTTTGATGATGTGCTCCACATCTTTCGTTCTCTTTTGCATGTTGTGTGTGTAGATGATGTTGGTTGACCGGTTTCCAACATGTCCACGCCGTGTGTAGGTCATATGTCGTGTGTGGGTCAGCATCGTGTGTGGCAATGTTCCCAGCTTGATTCCCCGGTTTGGAATTTTCCCTCGGTGGCTCGTCTAATGTTTTGTTCTGCATCTCTTGCCTCCATTGTTGTTATTTATCGTGTCCAAGCCGAAGGTTCTCCCTTCAACTTGAGGGTGAGTGTTGGAGTTATCGATTCAATGTTGGTCTATTAGAGACTTTAGGAGTATTTGTGTTTAGTCTCACACCGGCTATTGGTGCTTTGAGTCTTGTTGAAATTCTATAAAAAGTCCCTTTGAGGATGAATATGAAACACTGGTTATTTCCTTTTCTCATTTCCAACACTCACAATTCTCCTTCCTATGTTTTCCTTGACGAAATATCTGTCAACTTCAACATATTTAGTGAGGTCATGCTGAACAGGATTGTGCGTCATGCTGATAGCCGCCTTGTTGTCACAATAAAGCTTGATAGGGCCCCTGCTTTGAATCCAAAGTTTGTACATAATGGACTGAATCCACATTCCGTCACATATCTCAAGCCATAGCTCTGAATTTTGCATCAATACTAGAACTGACAACAACATATTTTTTTTGCTTCTCCAAGTTACCAAATTACCTTCAACCAGGGAACAATATCCAGAAGTGTATCTTCGATCATCAACAGATCCCGCCCAGTCAGCATTCGTGAAAACTTCAATGATTAACTCTAGCGCTGTAACGGTTTGGTTTGGTTTGGTTTTTAAGCAAAAACGCAAACCGAACCACCCCTATGTGGTTTCAAAAATTTGGAACCGAACCAAACCGCTCAAACATTGAAACCAAACCAAATGGTTCGGTTCGGTTCGGTTTTGGGGTTTAAGTAATGTGATACAAGCAATTTTCTAACTACAAACCTTAGTACATATTAACTGTGTATCCCAAAATGCACAAAATTCCATGATGCACCTAGGGATGATGCTAATAGTTATGAGCTTGCAAGTGAGTGTTGGACTCCAGTTCACACGGTAGATCACGTCAAAATATGCCCACGTAAAGAACTCGCCCTGCTCACGGAATCTCGTGATCATATTCTTGTCTATTTTCTCTTGCCATGGCTAACTTCAATGTTTTTTATTCCGCTTCACAAATCCATGCTTACAGCACCAAGATGTTGAGGCTGAGAACTCAGCTTCAAAATTCAGACTGAAGAGTGTGTTGAGGTTACTACTTACTAGTCCAATCACCAATAGGGTCCAACAAATAGGAATGAAAGCGAGATTTTATCGCTTAAACAAAGAGAATACAAAATAGCTACAACTTGGAGGCCTAGTCTCACACTCAAAAGTGTATAGGAACTCCCCAACTCAAACAAGATGGAGTGCTAGTATGGAGGGGAGAAATAGGCTCAGAGTGAGAATTGGCGAGCTTGTTGATTCCAGGCGAGGAACCTTGTGAGTTGTTACCACTGCTTCTACCCCTCGTCGATGAGTCATATTTATAGATAGTCAACGAGTACGAGTCATACACACCTGATTTTCATGGAAGTTCGCCATAATACTTACGATAAGTTAAGGAAAGTATTTTGTTAGTATAATTATCAGAGTTTAAAAAGCTTAAAAGAGAAAAGGAAGTTTTATATTTCACCTCGACGGCTCGACACTAAACTAATACAAGCTCAAAAATTAAAGATTAGGAATGGAAGATAAATTACAAACCAAAAAATGATCTAACCAAAATAAAACAAACCTCAAGCAAAAACAGACATTAAAATAGAACAAATTCGTAGTGTAACTTGGTGTATGGGGTATTAATATTTATTAATCATAACATATCAAAATTAAGTGAATTGCAGTTTATATGTAATAAGTATCTTGGATACACTAAAGGAAAAAATGTGGATGTAAATGAGAATAAAATTAGAGTAAACTTTACTAACTCATAAAATGTGCAGTAATTTCAAGAGGGTTCAACATAAGTTTTGGGGTTGGAGGGTGAAGAATATGAAAGGAGCAACATGCAATAATGTGTAGAATTACCTGGTTCTGTACTGGGGCATTATTTTGGCTTGCTGTTCCAAGAATCCATGCAGAGGTTATTCTTATCTCAGGCTCTGAATTATCAAGCTCTCGAATCACAGCAACAAGCCCACCCAATTTGTCAAGATCTGTAATGTAACATCTTAAATAACTATAAAGAGAATAAAGCATCATATCAAGGTTTACATATAACTTCAAGGATTAACTCTCTTGAATTTATACGCTAAGCTTTTAGAATATGTCAAGCATAGATCCTCACTTTAACAATAACAATTAATTCAAAACTTTCAATACATCTAGAAATTAGGGCAAGAGGAAAAACTTACTCAAAATGAAATATTTTGAATCATGAAGCACACTCTAGTTAATTTAGTTCTCTTAATTCATATGGATCAGTAAAAATCAATATTCTAAAGCACCTAAAAATAAGTGCAAGAAGTTTACAACAAAATGAAATCTTTTGAATCCTTGAACTTAAAATTGAAGGACCCTTTTAGACATTCTACATCATTATTAGAAATTCTGAAATTGCCTAAAGTACTAACAAAATTAGGGCAAGGAGAAAACTCACATCCTCAAGCATTAGAGCTTTCCTTTTCTTGAATATCTCTTGGGTGTCATGAAATCGACCTTGGAGTCGAGGGGAAAAAAATCCTCTGATGGCAGTTAGGGTTGAAGCTTTGTCCCGGAATGGAGTAAAGAAAATCATAGAGATGAAGAGTGGGGGTTTAAAAGAGAAGAGGACATAGGGACATCTTTTGCCACTGATGGAGAGGTTCTCGTGCGGCATCGTCGCCAGAAGAAGCGAGGAAGGAGCTCAACGCGGCTTGTGGAACGAAAGAGGCAAGGTCCAGATGGCGTTGGGAGCAATGATTCTATTTTACGCACGAACTGAAGGGAACTTGGTCGGTTTCGAGTTATATGAGGACTGGCCGCTCCTTAAGTGGTCTGTGATGGGTTTTTTTAATGTTTTCAGCACTTATTGAATCTCCTCCATTCGATTTGGAGGGGCATGGATAGCTTTGATCTCTTCTATTCAAGAAATGGAGACCACTTAAAGAGTGATCTAGGGGGTAAATGACACAAAGTAGTATATTTGAAAAAAAAATCAATAAATCTTACAAAATTTTCTCATAACTAAGCATGAACTAGTTGAGCCATTAACTAGTGAACTAAGACTTAGCGCAACGAAATTTTCGGGATGTCACATGTAAATCATGAAAAAAACAGTACATATTACATAAATTGAATGGTAGAATTGGCACCTATTGCAGTACTGGAACCTGATGCCTAAATTCAAGATAGCAACATTACCTCATTTTGACAATAAAAAAATTTCCTAGTCAACAATCATACTCTTATTTGTACAGCAAATGCTTGCATGAGTATTATGGAGTTCCAAGTAATCCAACAATTCCCCAAAAAAGAAAATAGTAGTCATGGATATATCAAACTGGCATAAACATCTTCAAAATGACCGAAAGAACATATAGTCTCGACATTCATACTAGACAACATAAATGGTATGCAATGGCAAGCTATAGGAAGCCCCTTGCTAGTAGTACAAGACATAAAGTTATACATTAATAATATTAGCATACGCCCAAGTACTGTAATGCTTGACAGTTTAACACAGTAAAAAGGAGAAGAGATGCAATGAAAGTCAAACTCGTAGCAGAAGATGAAAGTACGCAAGGAAATAAGTAATTGTGAATGCACCAATAGCCTAGTGCAAAGCAGGTACCAAATCAAAACAATGCATGATTATATTCGTGTTAGAAAGATAATGTCAATGAATAGCAATAAGTAATGATGGGGATCCATCAAATCACGCACCAGGAGGGGTTCGCCAAAAGGCGGGACCCACATTTGTGTATTCGCATAGTAGGGCTTGATCGGATCGCCGAACCGACTCCGCGGATGTGTCTGGATCCGTGTTGCGAGTCAAATTCATATATTACTTTAGTATTTTTGGTTTATTTTTATTGTATTTGAGTGACCCCACCTCCTGCAATCATAGTCATCGAAGGTGGGATGTCCTAGCTTTTGTTTTATTATAAATAGTCATATAGTGGGTTGGTTTGGCTAATTGCAGATTTTGGTGAAAGTATTCCCGGAATCCCGCGATCAACCCACAGTGCCGACTCCGTGGAACCCTAGGTGACGACTCCTAGGTGCTTTTCTTACTCCCCAAGGTTTGCCCTAACTCTAGCCTCTTTTTTCCACACATCAAACCCCTCTTCCACCTGCTGTAGCCTCCCAATATCCATCTCCCAACCGGCGGCCTGCAATTTTCTCCCTCCCTGCAGCCGTCGGCCCAAGGCCGCCCACTCCACAAACCGCCACCCCTACAGGCTTCCCCTTTGTCGTCAGTCTCCCACACCCCCTCTACCTTCTCAATCGACCACCCCTCTTTCCCCCAAAAACCACCGCCGCCTCCCCCACTAGCATTTGCAGCCATCACCCCCTTCTCAACCCTAACCTCCCCTTGCTGCCAACCCTCCTCCCGTGGAACCACCTTCCATAGCCTTCCCCTTCCGGATCAGCCCCGATCTGGAAATTTCAACCCGAATCTGATCTCAAATTAACGGATCTATTCTTACCCGCCCGGAGCTATGGTCAGATCTATCTATTTCCAGTCCGATTCCAACTTCCACCGCCGAGGACAGACACCTACGCTATTTCCACACTACCGGTTCCACATTAGATCATCGTCGAAACGCATCCGATTCTGAAATCTTCAATGCCTCGGTCAGCCCACTACATTGATGAGTCACTTGTTGTATTGGATTATTATATTCAGCATTACACTGCATTTTTGGGGAATTGTGTTTGTGGAAATTTGCTTTAATACGCCTATAATTTGCAGGTGGGATGTATTTGCCGCGCGTTTAGCATTGACCCTCTGAGTGGAGATAGTCATTAATTGTTTGTTAATTGAATGCTATTTTTTGTTATTTAAATATTTGCATGAGTTGAATTTTCAATTGCTCAAATTAATCTGTCGCCATCACCGACAGTATCATTGCATTTTGATTTGGGTTAGTGTGACACATTTACATTCCCCCTAGAAATCTAGGTTTTGTGCACCCCCGTAACCTACCCAACATCAACTAAGATGAAAAAAGAGGAGATTTCCAACGAACTAGGAAAGTGGAATAAAAATATACTCCATTTCTATTTGAACAAAATTTAGGAGTAACTTTGTGAAGAACAAACAAGTGTTAACAACTAAGACCGTGTTAAGTCCATGGTGAACATAAATGAAAAATGTGAAATATATATCCTAAAAGTCTAAAACAAGTTGAACAGTGTTTCAATAGCATTACCATTTGCATTATCAATATCCTCGACAAGAATCAAGAGTTCATTTAAAGCGCGTTGACGATCTTCTAATGAAATAGAATAATTACTGAGATCATCAATAGCTACTTTCATCAACTCAGCATCTGAGGGCATCTTAAGTTTCTCCATTAGTTCCTGCATTTGGCATCACACGGATGGGCAAAAAAATCTAAGTAATAATTATAATAAATAATAATGGTAAAAATAATAATAATATCATCACTAGCCTTATCCTGAGTGTTTGGGATCATATACAAAAATTTAAATAAATAGAATAAAGAAGAAAACAAGGTTAGAAATAATCATTCCAATACGAGATTGTTGAAAAATGAAATCTGAGAAAACCCCAACATATATATGAAAGATCCTAGTGATGCAAGTGCTCCATTAATGCAGTGCACAGCTACATGAATAGATTTAGATTTTCCTCTGCAATTTCCGAACTTTTCAGCAACCACTTTCTCTGCCGGTACAATAGCAATAAGTGCAATAAGCTAAGAGAAGGTTCCATAACAATGACTGTGTTAAGATAGCCCATGTAAAGGGCCCATTATTGGGCCCTCTTTTATTGTTTTATATTCTCTCCTCTTTTAGTCCCACACCTTGTATAAGATTTTCTTCTCTCTCCTTCCTCCTATATATTTGTATTCTCTCTTTGTATTTAGACACAACAAGCAATACATACAAGTTGATGAGCTCTTCCAACATGGTATCAGAGGGAGTGGTCTCTCCTTTGCGGTTTCACTGTTTTTAACCGCCCAGTCCGCCGTACCCGCCCTCCTCTTCTCTTCCTGAGGATTGTGCGCCTATCCGGTCTCCTATCTGCGAGCTCGGCGGTCTGACTCCCTGCATTCCGCTTCTCCTCTCCCTCTCCGTGGTTCCACCCTCTTCAGGCTTCTTATAGCCACCTCTCTCTACTTCGTGGGGTCCACCTCTTTTTTTCTATCCGTTGCGGACTCTGCCCCTGTCTGCTGCGCGCTCCCACCCCTCTGCTTGTTTCCTGTCCGCCGCGGTCTCAGCGGACTCTGCGGCCTCTGCGGACTCCGCCCTTGTCCGGCGCTTCCTCCCTTTGCTTACCGCGCGGTCTGTCCACACCGCTGCGGATTCTATTTATCCAACCCGTGCGGACTGTTTGTATCCGCGCGGTTTCCCTCTCTCTCTCGCTGCGGTTTTCCTCTCCGCGCGGACTGCTTCTCTCTCTCTCGCTGCGGCTTCTCGCGGACTATTTGTATCCGTGCGGTTCTCTCCCGTTTTTCTGCTCTCTGACTGCTGCCGGCTTCACCTTGACCTCGCGGTCTCTCTTTTGTTTCCGTCCTCTAGTCGCGAACTGACTACTCGTTGGTGTCTGGCTTGACCGTGCGGACTGCTGTCTATCCGCATTTTTTTTGGTCGCGGTCTTCGGTCAATCTTGCGGCCTACCGTGCGGACTCTCCTATCCGTTGTTTGTTGGTCGTGCGGACTGCTGCGGTCTCCTTGTCTTCTCGCAAGGGGTTTATTTCCTTCTCGCCGAGTCCTCTGCGGTCTGCCCTTATGGGCTCCTCCGGTAACTCCTTCGGTTCGGCGGCCACCCTGCCTGCTGACCGCCCGGCTTCTCTGACTAACCGCCCGGTTTACCCTCCAGAAGTCCGTGACGAGCTGTGCATCACCACCATCTCTCTTTCAGGCAGAAAGAACTTTGTTCCTTGGGTACATTCGGTTAGACGGGTCCTTCAGGCCAAGGGCCTTCTCCATCACCTGACTCAGGCTCCTCCCACCCCTCCTACCGATGACTGGCTCCGCAATGATGGCCGAGTTCAGACCTGGATCTTGAACTCTTTAGATGGCGAGCCATATCAAATGACTATGTATCATGAGACTGTCAAAGATATGTGGATTGAACTACACTCCTTATATTCTGGACGGGACAACCTCCAGCATCTCTACGATATCCTCACTGACCTCTTTGCTCTCGACGCTGGAGGGGCCTCCGATCTGACCCCATTTGTTGCTCGTGCGAAGACTCTTGCTGAAGCATGGATCCAGCATCAACCATTCACCAATGACGTTGCTGCTCAGCGCGCTCAGAAGGAAGCCGCCTGTACTGCCATCATCATGGCCCGTCTTCCCCCTCACCTTCAGAGCATTCGGGCTCAGGTCCTGGCGTCCTCTACCACATCATCCTTTTCTGATGTGTGCTCCATGATTCTCCGTGTTTCACCTCCTTCAGATACAACGGCTCCTCCTCCGGCCCTTCATCAGCAGACACCTCCACTTCTACCATTCCCTCCTTCTCCTCGGGGGGGGTCGTCCGGGCTCTCGCGGTCGTGGTCGTGGTGGCCGGGGTCGGCCGAAGTGTTCCTTCTGCGGGAAAGATGGTCATCTCGAGCCTACATGTTACAAGAAAGTTGGCTATCCTCCTCGCCCGACGGATTCTGTTGCTCCTCTGCCGGTCATCCAGCGGGCTCTCCCCGATGTTTCTTTTACCCCCTTTCAGTGTGACTCTTGTATCCTCAGAAAGTAGACTCGCTCCTCCTTCTCTTCACATTGTACTCGGAGCGTTGCTCCTTTTGATTTAGTGCATTCGGATATTTGGGGACCTTTTAAAATTACTAGTATTTCTGGTTTCCGGTATTTTATAACATTTATTGATGATCACTCTCGTACTACCTGGCTCTACTTACTTCGGGATTGCTCCGAGCTTCCACGTGTCTTTCGGGCATTTGTTCTCGAAACCCGTACGCAATTCCACACGACCATAAAAATTCTACGAACTGACAACGCTCGGGAGTACACTAGTCATGAATTTACTGCTTTATGTTCTGAGTTCGGGATTCTCCATCAAACTTCCTGCGCTTACACGACACAATAAAACGGTGTTGCCGAACGCAAGAATCGCCACTTACTCGATGTTGCCCGTTCCCTCATGCTTCAAATGCATGTTCCTAAACCATATTGGAACTTTGCGGTCTCGACCGCCTGTTTTCTCATTAACCGTCTCCCTTCGTCCATTCTCAACTATGTTACTCCTTTTAGCATACTCTTTCCCTCCACTCCGGCTTTTCCGCTTCCACCGCGTGTTTTTGGGAGCCTATGCTACGTCCACCGTTTAGGGCCGTCCTTGGATAAATTGGATCCCCGCGCGGCTAAGCATATCTTTGTTGGTTATTCCCGCACTCAAAAGGGGTATGTGTGTTATTCTCCCGCTACACGCAAGATCTCCGTTTCCGCTGATGTCACTTTCCGCGAGAATCAACCGTTCTTTCCTGCTCCCGTACCCGACCACCTACCACCCACACCTCCTCCTCCATCCATTCCCCGCCCGGTCATTCCCGCCACTATACCACCTCTGTCGGTTCCCTGTGAACCGCCTGTCGTTCCCTCCAAATCACCCGTAATCCGCGTCTACACTCGTCGCTCTACCAATTCCGTTGCCCCTCTGCCTTCGATCTCTACCATGGATCCTCCGCGTTCCCATGATCAGGTATCGCCTTCCACTGCTTATCCTCTGACAAACTACATTTCTCTTCATCGCCTCTCTCCCCATTTACACACTTTGGCTACTTCTCTCTCTTCGGTTGCTATTCCTAATTCTGTGCAGGATGCGCTTCAACATCCAGGATGGCGAGCCGCCATGGAGGAAGAAATGTCTGCTCTCTGGTCTAACCAGACATGGTCTGTTGTTCCCCTTCCCCCAGATTAGAAACCAGTTGAGTGTAAGTGGGTCTTTGTCATCAAACATGCTGCCGATGGGACAATTGACCATCTAAAGGCCCGTCTTCTCGCTCGAGGTTTCACTCAACAAGAATGGCTAGATTATGAGGAAACGTTCTCTCCGGTCGCGAAGCTATAGTGTTCGCGTTCTCATCTCCGTTGCTGTCCATCGCCGATGGCCTCTCTTTCAGCTAGATATCAAGAATGCTTTCTTAAATGGGGATCTCCAGGAAACTGTCTACATGCAACAACCACCCGGGTTTGAGACCACGGGGGAGTCTCTGGTCTGCCATCTTAAAAAGGCTTTATATGGTCTCAAACAATCTCCACGGGCATGGTTTGAAAAATTCAGCAAGGTACTCCGTGAGATTGGCTTTACCCGGAGCTCGGTCGATTTCTCGCTCTTTACACGTCACCAACCAACAGGAACGGTTATTCTGTTAGTATACGTCGACGATATTATCATTACTGGAGATGACTCCCAAGGGATACAGACAGTCAAAGTCCATCTAAACTCAGTCTTTCAGACAAAGAATTTGGGACCTCTTTGCTATTTTTTGGGTCTGGAGATTGCCCGAAGGCCGGATGGGCTCACTCTCACTCAACGGAAATATTGTCTTGACCTTCTTCATGATGCGGGTCAGTCCGGCTGCAAGCCATGTGATACTCCTATGGATGTGAACCACAAACTGTGTGCCCAGGCATCTGACTCGGATCTGCTTCTCCAGAATCCTGAATATTATCGACGTCTGGTTGAAAAACTGATATACCTCACGGTTACCAGGCCGGATATTTCTTTTGTTGTTGGTCTTGTCAGCAGATACATGCACTCTCCTCGAAAATCTCATCTTCAAGCAGTGGAACGAATTCTCAGGTATCTTAAAACCGCTCCTGGTCAGGGACTTGTCTACAGGACCTCCTCTTCTGCTCCAACTCTGATGGCATACTCAGATGCTGATTATGCTGGCTCTCTTGATGACCGGCGATCTACGAGTGGCTTTTGCACTTACCTTAGAGGACATCTTGTCACTTGGCGAAGCAAGAAACAAGCAGCCGTTGCTCGATCTTCAGCCGAGGCAGAGTACCGGGCAATGACATCGGTTGTATCAGAATTGACATGGCTTGAGAGCCTTCTTTCTGATCTGGGTGTAAAATTACCATCACCGGCTCTTCTCCTGTGTGACAGTCAAGCCGCCATACACATCGCCAAGAACCCGGTCTTTCACGAAAGAACGAAGCATATTGAGGTCGATTGTCACTTCATTCGGGAAAAGGTTCAGATGAAGAAGCTTGACTTAAAGCATGTCCCAGGATCAGAACAAGTTGCGGATGTCCTCAACGAAGGCTCTCTCCAAGGCACTCTTCTACCAATGCTTGTCCAAGCTTGGCGCATACGATTTGTACGCTCCAGCTTGCGGGGGAGTGTTAAGATAGCCCATGTAAAGGGCCCATTATTGGGCCCTCTTTTATTGTTTTATATTTTCTCCTCTTTTAGTCCCACACCTTGTATAGGATTTTCTTCTCTCTCCTTCCTCCTATATATTTGTATTCTCCCTTTGTATTTAGACACAATAAGCAATACATACAAGTTGATGAGCTCTTCCAACAGACTGCAATTCCATTAAAAATAGGCAGAGAAATAAAATGGTAGTGGTCATGACAGGAAAAGTGAGGACGCACATGATCTCCTTAATAAAAAGATTTCTACTTTTATCTATTATTATTTTTAAGGTATAGGTGCCCAACTTCTCATCCGGATAAATTAGGGATATTAGGCGCCATTATTTAATTTCATATATCTTTACTATAATAAAAAGAAGAGAAATATATATTTTATGAGATCAACAACAAAAAACTATTTTATAGCATAAGCCTAACTTATAATAAAGCATTTGGACTGAACAATAAATGCTGAATAACATGTATAACTGAAACATAAGTCTCAAGCATTGCACAAAACGTTTACATTGAATCTGCAACAGTAGCTCACGATTATTCTAGCTTGATAAGAAGTAAAAAAATGAAGTAAAATAAATCCAACAAACACTTGTGCCATTTCTTATGACCTAATGTATCTAAATCCAACTTCAGCGTGCAAGACATGGTAGAACTTACCTAGATTTAAGTGATTATAAAGAATGATGGAAAATATCTATGAGAACTGTTGAATGATATATTTAAAGACCCATTAGTAAAGACTCATTTAGTCTTTTAACTAGGATGTTTAGTCCCACATCTTGTAATAGGAATTTCTCTCTCTCCCTATATATTTGTACTCACACTTGTAATTTGACATTCAAGAAGTATATACAAGGTTTACTCAACTCTACTACATGGTATCAAAGCGAACTGATCCTCCCGACGGATAATCCCTTTTCTGACCGCCGGCCTACTTTCCTGTCCGCCTCCTACTTTTCGGCTTCCTAACCGCTCACCGTTGGGCGGTCTCTTTTTTATTTAACACATCCCCTTCTGCGGGCTCGGTATTATCTTACCTCCCTCCCATCTCTTCTCTCCTCTCTCATTTATATAGGGATTCGTCTGGGCCCCACTTTCCCCTGACCGCTCGACCTCTTCCTCTTTCTTTCTTACAGCTTCTGAACTGCCGACCTACTTCTATCCGTCGTGATCTGCTTCTTCCCGCTGCGGTCTGTTTCTATCCGCTGCGGCCTCTTCTAGTCGCGGACTGTTCTTAGCCGTTCGACCTCTTCTTGTCGCGGATTGATTCTCTTCACCGCGGACTGCTTGCGGTCTCTTGCAACACGAAGTTTTATTGCTCTTTCTTTGGGCTCCTCTTCTACCCGCGGTGCTTCTCGTTTACCCGTTGCGGTCTTGCTCCCCACCACTGCGGTTTTGTTTCTCTTCTCTCGCGGACTGCTCCTGTCAGACTTATCGCGCAATCTACTCGTTTGCTTTCTCGTTGTCGTTCGTTGCGGCCTTTCAATTTTTCATCTACTCGCAGCGGCCTCCTGCGAACTCCCGCGGTCTTCTTCAGATTTCTTTTCCACCGACGCCCTCTCTTCTTTCTCTGCTTGTCGCGCGGATTGGCCTTCTGTTTTGGCTTTCTACCCATTGTTGTAGGCTTATTCCTCTATCCGTTGCGGATCTGGTTCTATACCCGCTGCTTCTGCGGGACTTGCTTCTTGTTGTGGGCTTGCTCCTCTATCCATTGGTGACCTCTCCTGCTGTCCGCCGGGGGTAGTCGTTGCTACTTCTCTGGCCGCTGATCTATGGCCGCCGCGGCTCTTCCTCTAGCAGCAGTTCTTCTTCAGGCTGCCTTGTCTCTGGCCTCCTTGTGTATGCTTGTCTACCCGCTAGTCCGTTGCTCCTACCTACCTGCGAGCTCTAATTCCCGCTGTGTCCTGGCCCTGCTTGCCGCCTGTGGTTTGCTACGAATTACCTGCTTCTCCTGCAGCTGTTCTCCGCGATTTGCTCATTGTCGCTGGATGCTATCTACTTGGTCGCTGGGTCTTCCCGGAGTCTCTTTGTCGTCACTAGCCACTGCGACTTTGCCGCACAAATTGCATCTTAGCCGCTGCGACTTCTTTGCCCATGGCTGCCCATTCTACTTCACAAAGCCTTTCGTATGACATTGTTGACTTGCGACTCCAAATCCAGTAACTTCAAGGGATGATCGACCATTCTTCGAGCACTGTTGTGTCCATTTCTGGTGGTGTGTTTTCCTGTCTTGCTCATAGTTCGTCCTGGATCTTGGATTAAGGGGTCTCCCACCATATTACCTCACGGCAGCCATCTCGCTACTTGGACTCGGTGCATCCCAAGTCTATTACTGTTGCAAGTGGGGGCACCATTTTTGTCTTTGGCTGCGCCGACATTCACATTGCTCCCTTTATCACTCTTTGCTCTGCTCTTCATGTTCTGGGCTCTCCTTTCAACCTTCTCTCTATTAGTCGTCTCACTCAAAATCTTGATTACTACGTAACATTCTCCTCCATCTATTGTGTTGTGCAAGATCGCAAGACGCGATCTATCATTGGAAAAGGGCATTTATCGAATGGTCTCTACATCCTTGACCCCTCTCCTCAGACGGTTTTGTCCTTTGTTAGCTCTTTTGAGTGACATCGCCATCTTGGACACCCTCCTCTAAACATACTCCGCAAATCTCTTCTCGGTGTCTCCATCCGAGAATTCACTTGTGAGTCCTGTATCTAGGGAAAACATCATCGGTCCACGTTCTCGCCTCATCCCACCCGGAGTGCTGCTCCCCTTGATCTTGTTCACTCTGATATCTGGGGACCATACAAATCACCAGTGTTTTTGGCTATCATTACTTTGCTACATTTGTAGATGATTACTCTAGAGTGACATGGTTGTGTCTCCTTCGTGATCGCTCTGAACTGCCGGGTGTTTTTTGTGTTTTTATCACTAAAACTCACAACCAGTTCTCCACTACAATAAAAACTCTTCGTTCTAACAATGCCCGTGAATACACTAGTCATGCGTTTACCAACCTATGTGCTGAGTTTGGAATCATCCACCAAACCTCTTGTGTCTATACCCCCCAACAAAATGACGTTGCTGAACGCAAGAATCGCCACCTTCTTGAGCTTAACCGCTCTCTTATGTTTCAAATGACTGTTCCTAAGCAATATTGGAATTTCGCGGTCTCTACTGCATGTTCTCTTATTAACCGCATGCTTTCCTTTGTCCTCAACTTTGCGGTTCCCTTCAACTTTCTCTTTCCCTCCACACCTCCCTTTTCAGTCACTCTTCGCGTGTTTAGCTGCGTGTGTTATGTTCATAATCTTGACTCGTCCACAGACAAGCTCGCTCCTCGTGCCACGAAATATATGTTTGTTGATTACTCTCGTACTCAGAAGGGTTATGTTTGTTTCTCTCCTAAAGATCGCAAAGTTATTACTTCTGATGATGTCACCTTTCCCGAAGATCGGCCATATCATTCTCAACCAACTAATTCTCTCCTTCCACCATTTCGCGACCTGATGTCCTTGTTACTTCCAAACTTCCGCCTCTCCTTCCTACACCACTCCCACCAAACCCACATCCTCTTACCACGCCACTTCCACACAAACCACCACTTACTCGTGTCTATACTCGTCATCCTCATTCACCCACTACCCTATGGGAAATGCCCTCCTCTGATGATATTTTACAGCCTGCAGATCCGGCAACTACTTCTACTGTTCACCCAATGATGAATTATGTCTCGTTCCACCGTCTCTCTCCGGAACCTACTTCTACCGCTATGGACGAGAAAATGTCTGCTCTTTGGGTAAACCACACTTGGGATCTTGTCCCTCTTCCTTCTAGACAGATTTGCGTGGGTTGTAAGTGGGTGTTTGCCCTCAAACAAGGAATAGATGAGACGGTTCAACATTTGAAAGCTCATCTGGTGGCTCGTGGTTTTACTCAAAAACAAGGTCTAGATTATGATGAGACATTTTCTCCAATTGCCAAACTGAATACTGTTCGTGTGTTGATCTCTCTCGTTGTTCATCGGCACTGGCAGTTGCACCAACTGGATGTCAAAAATGCTTTTCTTAATGGTGATTTGCAGAAAACCATCTATATGCAACAACCTCCCGGGTTTGAGACCACGGGGGAGTCTATTGTTTGTTGTCTGAAGAAGTCACTTTATGGTCTCAAACAGTCGGCTCGGGCATGGTTAATTTAATCTGACTGTTAGTGTTGTTAGGTTCACTCTGAGTTCAACCGACTTATCATTATTCACTCGGCATCGTCCAACAGGCACAGTGATTCTCTTGGTTTATGTTGATGATATTCTGATTACGGGAGACGATCTTACAAGAATACATATGATCAAACAACATCTGGTGATTGTGTTTCAAACAAAAGACCTGTGAAGCCTTCGTTATTTTCTTGGTCTCAAGGTGGCTCGACGACCTGATGGATTCGTGTTATCTCAAAGGAAGTACTGTCTTGACTTGCTCCATGATGCGGGCTACTCTGGATGCAAGTCTGTCGACACTCCCATGGATATTAATCACAAGCTCTGCGCTCATGCCTCAGACTCTAATCTACTCCTTCCAAACCCAGAGTATTATCTTCTTATGAGAAAACTGATATATCTCACTGTTACAAGACCTGATATATCATTTCCTGTTGGGATTGTCATTCAATTCATCCATGAGCCACGTATCTCTCATCTCCAGGCAGTTGAGCGCATTCTTCGATACTTGAAAAGTGCTCCTGGACTGGGACTTGTATACAAGCCCTCTTTGTCTCCCTTATCTTTGAGTGCTTATTGTGATGCTGATTATGATGGTTCATTGGATGATCGACGTTCCACAAGTGGATACTGCACTTATTTTGAAGGACATCTCATTACATGGCGTAGCAAGAAACAGTCTGTTGTTGCTCGTTCATCCGCTGAGACCGAGTATCGTTCAATGGCAGCTGTTGTGCCTGAGCTCACTTGGCTTGAGAGTCTCCTTGATGATTTAGGAGTCAAGCTTTCCGCACCGGCCACCCTATTTTGCAACAGTCAGACTGTCATACACATTGCCAAAAATCCTGTTTTCCATGAACGGACGAAGCACATTGAGGTTGATTGTAATTTCATCCGAGAAAAAGTTAAATTAAAGAAGATAAAGTTAATGCATGTTCCATCTACCGAGCAAGTTGCTGACATCCTCACCAAGGCTTTACCACGACCTCTGTACTATCAGTTCTTGTCCAAGCTCGGTGTCTACGATTTGTACGCTCTAACTTGCGGGGGAGTGTTGAATGATATATGTAAAGGCCCATTTGTAAAGGCTCATTTATCTTAACTAGGATGTTTAATCTCACATCTTGTAATAGAGATTTCTCTCTCTCTCTCTCCTTATATATTTGTACTCAAACTTGTAATTTGACATTCAAGAAGTACATACAAGGTTTACTCAACTCTTCTACATACAAGGTTTACTCAACTCTTCTACAGGAACTTTGTAAGATATCAAAATTACAAAGAGGTATTCTGTACAGAACAATACAGCAAAATAGACTTCATTATTTGTATAGTCCATCTACCACAAATGCAAGTTAGAATAAAGTTTGTAAAGGTTTACTCAACTCTTCTACAGAAACTTTGTAAGATATCAAAATTATTAAGAGGTGTTCTGTACAGAACAATACAGCAAAATAGACTTCATTATTTGTATAGTCCATCTACCACAAATGCAAGTTAGAATAAAGTTTGTAAAGGTTTACTCAACTCTTCTACAGGAACTTTGTAAGATATCAAAATTATTAAGAGGTGTTCTGTACAGAACAATACAGCAAAATAGACTTCATTATTTGTATAGCCCATCTACCACAAATGCAAGTTAGAATAAAGTTTGTACATGTAATGACTTAAAACCCCATCTGCAACATCCCCATACCGCTCAGTTTATTTTTGCTATCATGCGTAGTTTAAAATTTACAACACCTGATTTTCCTTATACTAATGGTGTAAGCCTAAGCTTTCTTCTAAAAATTGTGTAAAATAGAATTTTTTTCAGAAAAAAAAACATTCATACCATAGAGGATCACATGCCTTCACTAAAAATAAAGGGACAGATTTCTCAAGTAGGGGTGCAAAGTGTAACGCCCCGGTCAGCTACGGGCGCACTACAGGTCTGCAGACAAGTGACCCCAACCCCTCTCCACAGATCTGATTGGTCGCAACCACTAATTCCCATGGCGGCTTGTTGAGGCCGAGGCATGAACCTCACATCTCCTAGATAAGGGATCTTTAAATTGGTCCTTATCACCAACTGAGTTGTGACCGGTTTAGAGATCCCTTACCTAGGAGGTCTGGGGTTCAATCCCCAGCCTCAACAACCTGTCATTGGAATTAACGGTTACGGCCAATCAAATCAATGGAGATTGGTTTGGGTCACTAGTCTGCAGACCCGATCCGCTGCTCTGTGTTTCATCCATAAGGTATTTTACAAAATTTTGTTTCTAGTCACTTACTTCCGCAGTAAGCTCTAGTTATTTCCGTTATGATATTAATTTTATATATTGCTGCTTAGTTTGTTTTACATCATAAGTTTCGATTAGGCTTATGATATGTCCCCCGGATCTGGATCGGGTGATAGGGCCGGTTGAAGAAGAAGTCCCGCTAGGGTTGGACGAACCCGTCGGGGAATCCGGTGAGGCTATGGTGGGAGAGGAGATATGAGAGTAACAAGAAGAGGAGGAGGAGAAGGAGAAGGAGAACGAGGGAGATCGGCGGGAAGGGGGGGCATCCGTCGCTCGTTGCCGCCTAGGGCGCGGGTTTCGTCGTCCGCTCGGGTAGAGAGAGAGAGAGAGAGAGAGAGAGAGAGAGAGAGAGAGAGAGAGAGAGAGTTTAGAGAGAGGGAAGACTTTTGGACTAATTTCTTGCTTGCTTCATTTCACCAAACCCATTGACCAAATAGGTCACACCACATAAACAAATATCCAAAATATTAAAAGTTCATGCACCTCATGTGGCTTACTACAAGTGAGATAAAACTGAAATAGATTTGCTGAAATAAAATACGATGTAAGCTACGATAACAAGAGCGACCCATCATGTGGCCGTGGTCGTTCGACGGCGATGGTAGGTGCGGCCCCAAAGCGGGTCTGGCGTGTCGAGTGTCGTAACAGCTTATCAATTGATGTTAAACTATGCAGGAGTGATACAACTCTTATCAAAATAAATGACATCTATTGACATATCTTTTCAAGGTGATAAGAATGTATCCCCTTCTGCCCTAATTTTCTCTAGGGTTAGGCTTGTTTTGAAGATTTGGTGTGTTGTTTTAAATGATTTATTAAAATTGGATTGAAGTTTTGATCATAAGGACTCAGTAGTTTGTTACTTACGAAGAATGGTCTAGAAATACTTCGACATTTGGCTACGGTAAGAGCAAATTTTTTCATTTTGGATTCTCGTTCTTGTGGTATTTGTAGTATTTTATAGTAAAATTAGTCTAATCTTGAAGTGGATAACATGTTTAGGTATTTTTGTTACTTGTGGATTATTTGGAGTTATATGAGAAAGGTGATTGGAAGCTGTTTTTCAGTGGATTCCATCATGGCGGAACATTGAAAAATGAAAGACAGATTCGTGAGTCTTGAGTTCACCTTTTGCATAAATTTATATTCTCTTAATCAAATTGGTGTGCATCACACAGTTATCCTAACTTTTTTTAACTGTTATAAAAGAATAATAGTTCATTGACCAGAGTTGAAAACGGATGAAGTAGGAGAGAAGGTAACCTTTAGTTTTAATTGACGTTGCTGCAGTTCAGCTGGAGATGATCTCTGCACATTATTTGCTTTCTCCTTCAACTTCTCCACATCAGAATGGCCTAAATTATATAAAATCAGTAGTGTGAGGAACAAAAAGGGAAACTAAATAATTTTGCAGGACCCCCAAAGTTATCATCTTGTATTTATGATACAAAAATAAATTAATAGTCAATACATCTCCAAAAATGGCAGAGCAACAAAATAAGCAGAAGAATCTTTGAACTCAAATTAATATTGTTATTTGCATATCGCAGAACTTCATAAGTAAATATTTAGTAGAACTACCAAGAATTTCATGCGAGGGCAATTTAATTCAACTTAAGCCAAGTAACTGATTTCAAGCTTCTACAATGGCACAAAAGTCCGGTATGCATCTAGTAAAACAAATGCCAACGAAACATTCCATTTTTCCAGCCTCATCACTCAAATACACAAGGAAATTGTTCGTGATGATAGCTCTTCAAGACAATAAAACTAAATTGAATGCCTTTCCATCAGCAATCAATATCTCTGTTTGCAAGATATACATGAAACTTACAATCAAGATATTGAAGTTTATGAATTATTGTATCAATTGGGAGAATCAAAAGCTAAATCCTTCGCAAATGAAGAGAACATCTGAGATCCCATAATTAAATTTTTATTTATCTTGCTCATACTGATTATGCAACGATGATGTAACCTAACAGTATCCGCTATTTTATGCAAAAAACATATTTTTAATTTTGATGCTACTAAATATTAATCTATGAAGTATATTAGGAACCTTTACAAATATAATATAGTTTATATTTTGTGTATTGCTTATCATTTTCAAGTGGTTTTTTATTTAATTTTCTCGATTTGTATACGTAAAAATATCCTAAATTTTAAGTCATTTACATAATTATTCATGCCTTATCATCATTTTAAAATAAATAAAAATGAAACTCAATACATTTTTCTATACATTCCAAATTCTCTGTAAGTTAGGTGGTGAAGTTCTTCAGTTTGAGCTTAAAAACATAAAACTTCAGATTCAGTCCACTCATGCCAACACCATCTATGTAAAACAAAATAACATTTTCTTACATTTTTACTTAAAGAACATTAAATTATATGTCAGCTTATCAATCATTATGCCTGAATCACTGGCACAGTAAAATATTTTACGATATAAAAGATATTTCATGTGCATATCCTTAATACTCAAAACTGAGCTATGTGAATTTTAGTCCAAAATTACTTTAAAGATGGATCCACAATAATCTGACAATCTCTATTGCTATATTTAGACACACTCTAGATGACTATAAAAATAATGCTCCTGATGTTCTTTCATTGCCTTGTGTGAAGCATTGATGTGTAAAAGTATGAGTTTCAACCATACAACACAATATTTTCGATGAACCATGGAAGTGTGGAAAAATCATAGATATGTGGTGCCCATGAGTACTTTTCAGAAGGTCACCCATCCCATGACTGCTCTTATCGGAGCGCGCCTAACTACGGAGTTTTCCTTCATAACTCGGTTAATTGCTCCAAAAAGCGCATCTAATATTTGTAGCAACCCAACTCTAATTATCAGAGTTATTGTCCGCTTTGATTCAACTCATCTCATACTAAATTGAACATGTTTTATCCTTTTTTCATAAGCAGTCTACGAGTATTTCTCAAAAGGTCACTCATCTCATGACTACTATGACCGGAGCATGCTTGACTGCGGAGTTTTCAACAGAACTCTGTCATTTGCTCGTAAATGGCACCTATGATATTTTGGATTATGAATTATTACTTAAGCTCGGTAACTTCATCACTCATTCTGATAAGAGATTTGGTTCACCCACTATTTATCATGCATGATTATCACTAACCATAGGTATCCATCATTCAAAATTAACACTAACCACATATATCCATCTTGGTCTTGGGCTATTACAGGTAATTGGGAAGTAATCGTAGGCTACCTGTGAAAAAGGATAAAATCATGCAGTTCAAATTTGTATGGGCTGGGATAAACAAAAGAGGACAACATATGATGTTGTGGGTTGGGTTGGTACAAAGAAGATTAGCATATCCCCTGCACAAGGATGACACCCATAAATTGAGAGCAAAGTTGGACCTCCTTCAGTATGATGTGTAAATCGGAGGTGAACCAAGTGAAAGCTGGTGGGTGTGTAACAACATGATTCCATAATGAATACTTGTCGTTAGTGATAACTATAGAGGATAGATACATATTGTTAGTGATAACCATGGATGACAGATACATACTTAATTGAATTTCACATCAGGACGGGACGAAAAGTTATTGGTCTTAAATAATAATTCAGAAATCTAAATATTTGAGGCGCCTTTTGGAGCAGTTGGTGGAGTTATGTTGGAAAACTCCATAATTAAGCATGCTCTGATGGGAGTACTCCTAGGATATGTGACCTACTGGGAAGCAGCACAAATCACCTATGAAAAAAGATAAAATTATGTGGTTCAACTCAATATAAACTGGGTCGAAACAAAGCGGACAATACATCTGCTATTGGGGGCCATGTCGGTGCACCCTAATGACATAAATCTTGGATTTAATAAATTCATACAAAATTTCAAGATTTAATAAAAATTGCAATACATTCCACAGCTGAATTCATTCTTCTATGCAGCCTTCCTCCTATGCCAAGACACCCATCTTCTACGCCAAATTCATTCCACAGCCGTTCAGATCTTATGATAGCATTTTTGGTGTTCTTTGTGAGTTTGGTATATATGATAAATAATACAATATTGAATATTCAAGAAGGTTAAGTGTAATGAACGACACTTGGAAGAAAGTACGCATCAAAGAAGATAATAGTTACGGGCTACAATATGATGGTAATGTTAGTAATGACCTATATGTATCTATCTACAGAGAGAAAGAAAACAAAAATCAGAGGAGAGCAAGAAATAAAAGTTAGGATAGAAATGGAGCATGAGTACTGTGTGTGATCAATGTTATAAAGAAGTTATATCAGTCTCTGGCAGAGTTTTCAGTAGATCCTCACTTCTCCAAGATATAACATTCCGTTAGATATCAAAAACTTTGATGTGAACGAACACCGAAGAAACACAAAGCACCCAATTGATGAAGCAAATTCAGAGAACAAGACAATCGTAGAAAGTAATCTTTGTCTTGCAAAAACTAGTTTATTTTCTTGGCAAGATATATCAACCGTTGTTTGTGAACGCTTGGTGCGGTGGTGCATTTTATGCACAAAACTAATGTATTTTCTTGGTAGCAGTCATAATCTTGTCTTGCCAAACATACATTAAGTTTTTGACCAAACTCACATGAGCAAAGGAAGCATAAATCCTACTTAAATAGGATTTGTCAAATCCGGAATTACAGAACTCTGCAGCCAGAAAGGTTGAACTCTTGTTTCGATTACTTGCTGACCAGAATTGAAAACCCTAAAAAGGGCAAAAGAAGAAAAGAACAAAACAAATACCTATCGCCCACTGCAACATGCCCTCCAGGGAGGAGAATCCTCCGGTGAAATCCGATGCATCGCCGCCGGCGACGTTATCTCCATTTGGATCTATCACTGCGAGTATATCGCTATCGCCGTTAGCGGTGGCCCATAAGATGCCGCCGGTGGAGGACTTATTAACCCGACTCTCCGCTGCGGCCGTCGCGGTCGCCAATAGATTCAGCGACAAAAGTAGGCATAGAGCCATCGCCGGAGGAACGCTGCCCATCGAACCTGATGCGGCTGGGTTGGAAGATCCGGAAGGGTGTACTGATCACGGGGATGGTATTTCCTGTGGGCGTTTTCCAGGAGCGACAGAATCCCGTATGCAGGAAAAATGGAGAGATTATTAGGACCGGGCTCCGTCCCTAAATCTACGTCCGGGTTAAACAACGCGACGCCAAGTGGAGATAAGAACGGCCGAGATTTAGAGAGAGGCAATAAAAGCAAGTCGACGCGCGGAAGATGTTCACGTGGCATGCTCTCATTGGACGCGGACTCATCCGACGCCCGGATGCAAAAATTTCTGGGAAAAATGAGTAGAAGAAAAAAGAGGGTGGTGATATTGATACATCAAAAATGGCTATTTATAATCCATGGATGTTTGTACATCTCGAAAATTTATTTGTACACCCACTCGCTATTTATACCTTAAATTTAAAATTATAAACGGTAACATACGATGCCTAATTAAAACACTAATAATCATATGTTGTGCAATAAAGGTAATACATTGATTGTCATCATTTAGCTTTCACCTGCTCATGATAACTTGCTACATAGTGTATTAAATATTAAAAGTTAGCATAAAGTTAGTTTGCAATATATACAAAGTAACTGGAACATCCCTAAGTGTCCCCCCCAAAAAATTAGTTTGCAACATAGTGTATTCCCCCCAAAAGTAGATGTCCCTGCAAAATAGTGTAATCAAATTTTAAAATCAAGAGACAAATTAAAAAATTATAATGAAAATTTGTCTAATTAATCTTACCTAATAACTTGTAGTCCATATGAGGACCCCATTTTTCGCCAAAAATACGGGGTCAACATTCGCAAGTGTCCCCCAAAAAAGTTGATGTCCCTGCAAAATAGTGTATTCAAATTTTAAAATCAAGGGACAAATTAAAAAATTATAATGAAAATTTGTCTAATTAATCTTACCTAATAACTTGTAGTCCATATGAGGACCCTATTTTTCGCCAAAAATACGGGGACAACATTCGCAAGTGTCCCCCCAAAAGTTGATGTCTCTGTTGAATAGTGTATTTAAATTTAAAAATCAAGAGACAAATTAAAAAATTATAATTGAAATGTGTCTTATTATACCTGATGATCAAAGGAGTCGCGTAATATATGGAATTTCCCACTGCGATGCTACATGCTCATGATATCTTGTCCAGACTGGAAATAATGGTAGGAGCGGGCAGTCATCATTCACCTGCAACTCAATGAAGTGGTTGTCATTTATATATCCGAGATAAACAACCCTTCTAATATCTGACGGAGCTGAATGTAGGGGTAGGAACGTGAATGATTGTTGGTCAGAGAAATGAACCAGTTGTATGTTGTAGCAAGATGCAACTATAAGCCCCATGTCCGGCATTGTCATCCACTTATCTAGTGGGGCCGGTGCTGTCCAACAATCTAGTGATTTCAGTAATTCCACTCGCCTTGCCGTCCCAAATATGTCAGTGTACAATAATGACCTCTCATGTATCTCGCCCGCCAGATCGTGTCGGACTTGCATCCAATTATCTCCCATATGTAGAGCCCGACCAATAACTCTGTATCTGCAATGCCCATCCCCCGCTACATCAATGACATCAATGATATATGTACGAACATTTTCTGGCATTTGTTGCGTACATTTTCAAGAAAACCGCCTCTTCTTAATGGAATTTTCTTTGTCGACTTAATCAATTTAACAACATGTTGTTGTTGCTTTTGTTGTTCATCTTTTAGGACATGCTCAAAATGTGAAGGGTCCCTCTTTGTCGATTTATAATCCTCCAAAAAATTTTTCAAACTACCTTTCGGCCGCCCTTTCAATTTTGCCGGCATTTTTGGTTCCTTTGTTTGGCTTGCATCCGGGTTGACTAGTTCACGCAACTTTCTTCTTATTTCCTTTCTTTGAAGATCACTAATACTGCTATATTTTTGCAATATTCCTTCAATATCATTTTCTATGTCCACACACTCCTTATGTTCTTCTTTCACCTTGAACTCCTCTTTCTCTTGTATCATTAATTGTCGTCACTGTTTGTGCACCATCCATAACGGAAGTGCGTTACTCTCTTTTAGGTACATGACAAGCTCATGTGCACAGGGCAAGCCAAGTGTGCAGCGGTTCTTATGTGTGCATTGCCCGTGCTCAACATACCCTGATTTGATTGTATCCTCCTCCTTCTTTATTATTTCTAGTGCGGCAATTGAGACGTTACCGACGAGTTCAGAATAAAACAATGATTTATAACCCGAATTTACATGCATCCGGCTTTGACCAAACATTTTCTTGATTTCTGTGTGTTGTAAATCTATCATGTTGTCGAAAATTTTCCACACAGTGGTGAGGTTTCCAACCGAAACTTCAAGAAATTTTTTAAGGTTGCTGTGCCCCCCCCCCCTCTACCCGGTTGGTAGTCGTGTTTCCGAAGTGCATGTATTTATCAACCCAAGACGAAACAAACATTTGCTTGTACGGTTTTAACCATGCACTCGTAACATAAGCTATCACTGCCGGATAATCTGTAGCATAGTCAATCATCATTTGATTTACCCGCATTTGAAAATCAATTTCAGAAGTAGAATTCACAATGTTTTGCCATACACACATAAAAGCTTCAAAATCTTTCCCTTTACTAAATTTTTTTTTGCAATGTGCCAAGATATTGCGATTTATATGTACTTGGCATAGCAAATTAACTGCCTTCGGAAAAACAACTCTAACAGCATTCATCAAAGCAATTTCACGGTCCGTTACAAATACATTGGGCACCACATTTTCATCAAGTGTCAGTTTGAAGCACTCAAGAGCCCACTTGTAATTGGATTTAGTTTCAGCAGACATAAAAGCAAAGCACGAGTAAAATGATTGATTGGTGGATGCAATACCGACAATGGAAAGTAGAGGCAACCGATAACGATTTGTCTTATATGTGCAATCAATCATGAATGTGTAGAAGAACATATTACTTAGTCGTACGGCTGTAGGATGCGCAAAAAAAGTGATTCCAATTGCATGGTGCCCTCATTCACTTTGGTGAAACTAATGTAGCCGGAATCACTTATGCACTTAAACAAATATTGCACTGGAGTTCCACCCTCTAGTTGACTCCTATATAGCTTTGCCTTCTCATTATATATTGTTCTAAGTGAGGTGCAATTCTCTGGATTTCTATTCTTTAAAGCCGTTAAAATTTTTCGTGGCTTACAACCAGCATTAAACATCTCCTCCGCCATCTTCTGCTCCTCCTCATCTAGTCGGCCGGCATACGGATGTGCTTCAAGATGCACGAACTCATGATTGTGTATACCATTTTTTACTACAATCTTCCATTCATTATCAGCATTTCTTTGCCCTTTCAAAGCAAACTTACACCCGCAATGCTTCGAACTAGATTTCCTTATGTTTCTCTTAATGTATCCTTTTCTATTTGAGTTGTCATGAGGTAACCCAGATCTATCACAGCCCAATGTAACCCTTGGTGATGCTCTAGAGGTAATCACATCCGCCCTCAAAACAATGATAACAAACCCCAAATTTATTGCAATTTTCCTAGCCCATTCAATCAACTTCTCCTTACTTTCAAAACTCAAATCAGTGCAGAAATGAACTCCAACATCTACCACTATATCCTTAGGATACTCTTCGTTACACAACAATAACATTTTTCTGGACTCATTCCTATCAAATGATACACAAAGAATCACAAATCACACACAACATGCACATTTCAACAGCATTCATCAGAAAATTTTTTAGAACCCTAAACCTAAAAATGGAGTCAGAGGAAGAACAACCTTGGATTGGAGCAGTGCAGGCGAGCGGTGGTCGGGGATGGCGTGAGGGGGAGCGTCGACCGTGAGTAGATCCGGTGAGCAACCGAAATGGAGAAAACCCTATAACCTGGAATTAAATGCTGTCGATGAGAGCTTGAAGATGAAGGAATAGGACCTGCAACCGAAATGGAGAAAACCCTATAACCTGCAACCGCAATCGGGACTGGTTAGGGCGAGCGCCGCCGGCTACTTGCAAAGCGGCGATAGCACAGCCATCTTCTTGACGGAAAACCGAGGGCCAGCCCGCGGGAGACGCGCCTCCGGGAGCGGCGAACTGCGAAGGAGGAGGGACGCGCCTCGGCGGGGTCGGGGATGGCGTCGGGTGAGGGGGGGTATGAATATTAGGTTTACGGTAGAAAAAAAGGGGGTTTTAAGTTTCAAAATGGGGTGTCAATAGCGAGATGTGGTGTACCAATATCACCACCCAAAAAAAACAAATTCAATTGTGTGTCCGGTGTTCATAAAAAACGGCTCGGAAAAAATTGGGTGTGCCTGGTCCTGGGCCAGCCTGCCTCGGGCCCGGGCCTGGGCCGGGATCTGGGGGTCTGGTGCTCGGTACGGGAGATTGAGCACCAGGTCCGGTCTGGGCTTGGAGCAAGCCTGGTCTGGGCCTAACACTCAAGCTAGGCACCAGCCAGCAATCCCGTCTGATTTCCAAATGAAATCCGGCCTATTGGTGGAATTTCCAAAATTTAGTAAAATTTAAAGTTTATTTTTTACTTAAAATATTGTATTTAAATGAATTAATTTAAAAATATATTAAATGATCGGGCCCGGCTTGGCCCAGCCATGGAAGCCTTAGCAGGCCCCCTTTGGAGAGGTAGCCAGAGCCCCACTAAAGCAATGCCCGGGTCCGAGCCCGGGTGGCAAAAGCCCTGGCCTGACAAGCCCGGTCTTGACTCGAGCCTTCCTGAGTTTTTTGAACAGGGCTATGGGCATACAAACCCACACGAGTGACAGTGTGGCCGCGAAAACTGTCACGACCCGTCTCGACAAAATTCAGAGTGTGCTTCGAGGCGAGTCGTGATGTCACAGGCATGAGCGGAAAGAAACTATATCTGCTAAGACGGATGCAGAGACACTGGTAATAAGTTTAAAATAATTACTTTTAAGTAAAAACAGTTTGATTTTTATGCGGAGGTTTAAGAGTTTAAAATAGTGAGAATTTAAAATGCATATGTATTTTGTAAAATACATATTTTACAGAACACTGCTACAGATTTCATGCAATTATGATTTAGAAGATGATGCATATGCATTAATATCAAATTTTAATACATAAAATATTTAAATAGCCTAGCAGTTGTCCATGATACCAAAGAAAATGTCTGATTACAAATATTAGATAAAAGAAATATTTGACAGTAAATGAAATGTAAACATATAACCTGAAATTTTAAGCAGATCGGGTTCGAGGACCTGGCGGCGACGTCACGAACGCTAAGGCAATTCTAAAACAGAAAATACGACCAAGAGGTATGATCCTCTTTCGGATAGGCCCTGAAATGAGAAGGAAGGCTGGAATGCCAACAGACGTCTGTCTATTCTCTAATTCACCCGACCCGATAGTACCCATTTTTATAACGTCCAGTGCCAAAGTCACTAAAAGCATCAGAACATTGAAATAAACAGGCGAGCAAAATAAAAGTAAAGTATAAGCATGAGAAACACAAATCTACACGTACTAGTTTTCATGAATCAAAGCTAGTAAATCAGACAGGTAGAATAGTCAAACAAAAATAATTGAATTAAGCTTATTCCGGAGCATAACATATAATAGAACAAGTAATATTGTACAACCCCGTATCCCGCGAGTGATCGACAGGAGTTGAACCGGCCGGCTTAGACCAACTTGGACCCAGCATGCCGAGCCCGAGCTCGGCAATAGTCGAGCCGAGCTCGACGATGGCCGAACGAAGCCCGGCACGCCGAGACCGAGCTCGGGTGCGGGAACAGGGCTCGACGATAGTCGAGCCAAGCTCGACGATCCCCGTGCCGAGTTCGGTTTCTGTCGGGGCTCGGCGATCGTCGTGCCGAGCCCGAGCTCGGCAATAGTAAAGCCGAGCTCAGCGGTAGTCGAGCACAAGTCTGCCGAGTACCTGCCCGCCCAGGCCCAAGGCGAGGCGAGTCAGGCCTCCTGCCGAGCGAGTGCCCCCTCAGGTCCAGCTCGAACCTCGGCCATGGCATACCTTTACTATGTGGCCCCTTTTGGTTTGCCTGTAGTCCTCGAAAACAGTGAAGGTTGTATATTAGCAGGCCATCTTTTCCTATAAATAGGACCCAAGGGGTACCTCAGAAGGCACGCTTACTAATTCTCGGGCCTACTAGCGCTTTTTGAGGTACCTTAGCCCGGCATTTGGCTAAGGAGGGGAAGCGCTCTAAGATCTTCCGGGCGTGTGGTGGGACCTCCACGCCGGGCCCTTGGTCTAGTCCTTGTTCCTTCTCTTTTTCTTTGTCATTTTCTTGCAGGAGTGAAGTAGGTGCGCGGCCACCCCTTCCCCAAGGGTCGAATTCCACAAGAGACCGGTTTTCCGGTTTCAACATTTTGGTGCGGTGAGCGTGGAAAGTGGTCAGCAGAGAAAACCTTCTGCAGGCTCGATGACTGGAGATGAAGGACAGGGATCAGGCAGGGGCAACTCGCCACCCCCCCTCCCCCACCCCCAGCGGCGAGCATGCCGGCGGAGCTCAGGGAGGAGATCCTCGGGCTCGTCAGGACCGCCCTCGGCATGCGAGCTGAGAGTGCGACGCCGGCAGTCCCGGTGGTCGCCGCTCCCGCACTCGGCGACGACGCGCCGCTCAGGCGACCAGGGAAGGAACCCGCCGAGAGGGGCGAGCGCGATTTCCATGGGCGAGTTCTGTTCCCCGGCTCGGCCGCCGAGTACCACTTCGGCGAGACTGCAGGGAGGGAGTTCCCGACTCGCCCGGCTGAGGGGGGGAGCCCCTTCAGCGAGTTCGTTTCTTCAGCCCCAGTCCCCGAGGGGTTTCGCGAGCCGGAGATGACTTACTACTCTGGGAGAGGAGACCCGGTCCACCACATCCAGTGGTTCGAAGACATGGTCTCCATTCGACAGATGTCAGACGGCTTCAAGTGCCGACTTTTCGCCATCACCCTCAGAGAAAAGGCGAGAGAGTGGTTCCATCAGCTCCCGACCGGGTCCATCTACTGCTTTGAGGATCTGCGACGAGGTTTCATGCTGAGATTCACCACTTCTAAGAAGAGGAAGAGGGAGGCGGAGTCTTTGTTCCGCATCAAGCAGAGGGTGGGAGAGACCCTGGGAAGCTACCTGGACAGGTTCCAAGAGGAACTGTCCCAAGTTCAGGAGATGCCAGGGCACACCATGATGGTGGCCTTCACCCTGGGTCTCCAGTCCGGGTTCTTCGCAATGGAACTGAAGAGGTCACCTCCAGTGTCTTTTGAGGCACTTCTGGAGAGGGCGGCCAGGGAGGCCGAAATGGAGGCAGCACATCCAGAGTTTGCGCGAAGGTTGGCCAAGTGGGCCGTGGAAGAAGAAAGGCCAAGGGGTGGCCGAATTCAGGAGGAGAGGAGGGCTGAACCTCGGCAAAGGGAGCAGCCGCAGCAGCAGCCGCAACCCAGGTGGGTGCGTCCGGAGCAGACCCACCGTTTGGGATGGAGGCCCGAGTGGCAAGACCAGGCACCACGAAGGGGTTATCAGGGAGGAGATAACCGCCAGGGTGGCCGAGGGCAGTACAACCCCCAGGGGGGTAGGCAGGGTCAGAGACCCCCCTCTCCCCGACCAGGAGGAGGCAATGGCAATTGCCATGAGGGGGAGGAGGAGAGGACAGCCGAGGAGAAGGAGGGAGGTCAGGGTGGACCTGCCCTATTGTGACTTTCATCAGGAAGAGGGGCACCTCACATCCACGTGTCCGGAGTTCCTCGAGATGAGAGGGAGAAGGGAACAGCAACAACAAGACCATCAGGAAGTTCGGATAGAGGAAATCCGACCTCGGGAGGAGGGGGATCGGTGTGAAGACCGGGTTGATGTGGGCACCCGAGGAAGGATCGGAGCGATCCACGGGGGGGCCGGGATCGAGGCCTCCCGTAAGTCGAGCCTCCACACTATGTACCGGAGGAGCGTTGGCTCCACATCCCAATCCCCTCCCCTAGAGGAGAAAATCACCTTCTCCAGAGAGGACTTGCCGGGTCACGAGGACCCCTTCTGCGATGCGCTGGTTATCCAGACAGCCATCGAGGATTTCACTGTCTCCCGAATCCTTGTGGACAACGGGAGTTCGGTCAACGTCATCTTCAAGAAGGCGTTCGATGCGATGAAGGTAGAGGCCAGGAGGGTGTTAGCCTCGGACGGGCCTCTGTTCGGCTTTTCAGGGGAGAGGAAAGAAGTCGAGGGAGGAGTGGGACTCCATGTCACTCTAGGGGGGCAGTCACGCAACTGCAAGTTTGTTATCGTGGACGCCCCTAGCAGTTACAGCGCCATCTTCGGGAGACCCCTCATCAGCGCCTTCCGCTGCGTCCCCTCGTCCTTCCACCAGTGTCTAAAGCTCAACGTCGAGGGGTTCAGATCCGGGTTCGAGGAGACCCTAAGGAGGCAAGGGAGTGCTACGTCTCGGCGGTAAACTCCATCTTTTGGTTGGAGGGGGCCGAGGAGATGGGGCGGAGGTTGGAGGAGGAGCAGGAAGCTGACAAAGAAATGGAGGTGGGGTGCCGCGCTCGGGAGGAGGCCGCGGAAGAGGCTCGGGGGTCGGCCGAGGCCATGGCCGTCGAGGAGGCTGAGGAAGAGGTCCTCGCCCCCGGAAGGGGAGGTATCGAGGAATGGGAGGAGCAGTCCCGTCTGGAGGCAGCGGA
Source organism: Platanthera zijinensis (assembly GCA_039513925.1). Classification (NCBI taxonomy): domain Eukaryota; kingdom Viridiplantae; phylum Streptophyta; class Magnoliopsida; order Asparagales; family Orchidaceae; genus Platanthera; species Platanthera zijinensis. Next base: position 61,404,341 of record CM077080.1, read on the forward strand.
AGACGTGGAGGAGATGGAGGTCCTCACCATTGGAGGCAGGGTGGAGAAGGTCCGCGTCAGCGGAGGCCTGACCCCGGAAGCTCAAGGCAGGATGCTGGAGTGCATCCAGAGGAACGTGGACATCTTCGCCTGGAGCGCCGCAGAGATGCTAGGGATCGACCCTGACGTGGCCTGCCACCGCCTCAACCTGGACCCGGAGGCTCCCCCCATCCAGCTGAAAAAAAGATCCATCACGGACAAGCTCGCCGAGCCGATCAGAGAGGAAGTCGCCAAGCTCCTCGAGGCTGGCTTCATATCTGAAATCCAATACCCCGGCTGGGTCTCTAACGTTGTAATGGTTAAAAAAGGAGACGGCCGGTGGAGGATGTGTATCGACTTTTCTCTCCTTAATAAATCATGCCCGAAAGATTGTTATCCTTTGCCTCGGATCGACGCGCTGGTTGACTCAGCCGTCGGTTTCCCTGTAATGAGTTTTCTGGATGCTTTTTCAGGTTATCACCAAATCAGGATGCACCCCCCTGACGTCAAAGACGTCTCGTTCATCACAGGAGACGGATGTTATTGTTACAAAATGATGCCCTTCGGGCTAAAGAATGCAGGGGCTACCTATCAAAAAATGATGGATAGGGTCTTCCGAGAGCAGAAGGGGAGGAATCTCGAAGTGTACGTGGATGATCTCATGGTCAAGAGCTTGGATGTCGACTCCCACATCCAGGACTTGGAAGAGACCTTTGCCACTCTCCGCAAGTTTAAGATGAGGCTGAACCCCTTGAAGTGTGTCTTCGGGGCTAGCCGGGGAAAGTTCCTAGGGCATCTTCTCACCCCCGCTGGGGTAGAACCTAACCCAGATAAGGTGAAGGCAATCTTGGAACTAAGGTCGCCGCAAAATACCAAGGAAGTACAGCAACTGACAGGGAAGTTGGCAGGGTTGAGTAAATTCCTCTCCCGGGCCGGGGAGAGGTGCTCCTCATTCTTCAAAACCTTGAGAGGGGGTCGAAGGTTTGAATGGACCTCGGAGTGCGAGGAGGCGTTCCAGGCTTTAAAGAAACAGCTGACTCAGGCCCCCCTGCTCCAAGGGCCCAAGGAGGGGGAAGACTTATTCCTATATCTAGGGGTCGGGGCTGAAGCCTTGAGTTCGGTTTTGGTTCGGGAAGAAGGGAAGAGACAACTCCCCGTCTATTATGTAAGTCGGATATTGAAGAGGGCCGAGCTCCGTTACCCCATCCTGGAAAAACTGGCCTTCGCCTTAATCATCTCAGCCCGGAGGCTTCGACCCTATTTCCAGGCACACTCAATTCGAGTAGTGACCGACCACCCCCTGCGCAACATCTTCAAGGGGGTAGAGCATTCAGGTAGGTTGGCCAAATGGTCAGTGGAGCTGAGCGAGTTCGACATCTCCTTCGTCCCCCGCCTCTCAATCAAGGCCCAAGCTATGGCTGACTTCCTGGCAGAGTATGTGGTCGAGGTGGCGGAGGAGAGACTCACTCGCCCTCTCCCCTGGAAAGTCAGGGTGGACGGTGCCTCGGGGAAGCATTCTTTAGGAGTTGGGGTCATCTTGGAAAGCCCCCAGGGGATAAAGATCGAGCAGACTGTGGTAGTGCACTTTCCTATCACCAATAACCAAGCCGAATACGAAGCCGTAATCGCAGGTCTGCGCCTGGCAAGAGACTTGGGGGTGCATGACGTGGAGGTCCTCACTGACTCCATGGTGGTGGCTTCCCAGATCAAGGGGGAGTTTGAGGCGAGGGAACCCACCCTGCAGCTCTATTTGATGAAGGTAAGGGGAGTCATTGGGACCTTCCAGACCTTCTCAATCAAGCACGTGCCGCGAGAGGAAAACGAGCCAGTCGACCAGCTAGCAAAGCACGGCCCCCGGATGGGAGGCACCATTACGGATCTCTTCCGACCTTCCATCGAGGAGGGGGAACTAATGGAAGTAGAACAGCACCCCTCATGGATGGATCCCTTCGTCACCTTCTTGTCCACCGGAGAATACCCGGAGGGAATGGATCGAAGAGGGCTCAAGCACAAGGCGGCATACTACCTCCTACGTGAGGGACAGTTGTACCGCAAGACCCTCTCAGGAATGTTGGCCCGTTGCGTGGCCGAAAGAGAGGTGCACAAAATTTTGGAGGAAGTCCATTCCGGTGAATGTGGGAGTCATTCGGGGAGTCGGACTCTGGAAGGGAGAATCGTCAGGCAAGGGTACTTCTGGCCCACCCTCGGTCAGGATGCAGCCGAATTCGCGAAAAAATGTCATAAGTGCCAACTATATGCCCCACTCCAGCTCCAGCCGGCTCAGAGGTTAAGAAGCATCATGGCACCATGGCCCTTCGCCATATGGGGGCTGGATCTCGTAGGACCTTTCCCTCAGGCCAGCGGGCAGAGGAGGTTTTTGTTGGTCATGGTTGATTATTTTTCTAAGTGGATGGAGGTGAAGGCTCTAGCCAAGGTGACCTCTCAGGTAGTCAGGAACTTTATCTGGGGGGAGATCATCTGCAGGCATGGGCTGCCACAGGCTATCGTCACGGACAACGGACCTCAGTTCGCCAGCACGGAGTTCATTCGTTTCTGCGAGCAGCTAGGGATTGACCTTCGGTTCGCTTCTGTCCATCACCCCAGAAGCAACGGGCAGGTGGAAGCGGCCAACAAAATCATCGTGAACCTCTTAAAAAAGAAAGTGGAAAACTTGAGGGGAAGTTGGGTGGAACAGCTTCCATCGGTCCTCTGGGCCTTGAGGACCACCCCCAATATGGCCACAGGGGAGACACCTTTCAAACTCTCTCACGGCTGCGAGGCCGTTCTACCTATCGAATTCGAGGTCCAGACGCCTCGGGTCGTCGAGGCAGGAGCCGGAAGGGAAGAATGGAGGTCAGAGAATGAGGAGGAGCTTCGACTCTCCCTTGATATGGTGGAAGAACTACGCGACTTGTCCGTCGTCAGGCAGGAAGAGGCCAAGCGAAGGATGGCCAAGTATTTCGACAAACAGGTCCGTGTCAAGCAGTTCGCGGAAGGGGACCTTGTCTTGAAAAAGGTGGACGCGGCAGGGAGATCAGCCGCTGTGGGAAAACTCCACCCCAATTGGGAGGGCCCCTACATTGTGCAGGAGGTCTTGAAATCAGGGGGGTATCGCCTCCAAGATGCAAGAGGGGACACCCTCAGCCATACTTGGAGTGGCGACGATCTGAAACGTTTCTACCCTTGAAAAAATTGTAAATATCTTGGCCTTAAGAATGAAAACAAATCTCATTGTCGTATTCTATGCTCTGTCAAAACAGTGAGGGTAAAGAGGTTCGCAGCTTAAACCCCCAAGGGGGGCAAAAATTTCTAAGTCTTCTCGCTCTGGGGTTAGGTCTCGTCACTCCCCTGCCAGGCTCCCACCTAGCTGGCACGGCCGAGTCTCGATGGACATCGCTATGACCCTGGGGCTGAGCCCGGAGGATGTTCAACACCCGCCCTCAGGCTCTCACCTAGCTGACTGGCCCGGTGGTAGCACCCGGGAGAGGCAAAAGTTTCTAAGTCTTCTCGCTCTGGGGTTAGGTCTCGTCACTCCCCTGCCAGGCTCCCACCTAGCTGGCACGGCCGAGTCTCGATGGACATCGCTATGACCCTGGGGCTGAGCCCGGAGGATGTTCAACACCCGCCCTCAGGCTCTCACTTAGCTGACTGGCCCGGTGGTAGCACCCGGGAGAGGCAAAAGTTTCTAAGTCTTCTCGCTCTGGGGTTAGGTCTCGTCACTCCCCTGCCAGGCTCCCACCTAGCTGGCACGGCCGAGTCTCGATGGACATCGCTATGACCCTGGGGCTGAGCCCGGAGGATGTTCAACACCCGCCCTCAGGCTCTCACTTAGCTGACTGGCCCGGTGGTAGCACCCGGGAGAGGCAAAAATTTCTAAGTCTTCTCGCTCTGGGGTTAGGTCTCGTCACTCCCCAGCCAGGCTCCCACCTAGCTGGCACGGCCGAGTCTCGATGGACATCGCTATGACCCTGGGGCTGAGCCCGGAGGATGTTCAACACCCGCCCTCAGGCTCTCACTTAGCTGACTGGCCCGGTGGTAGCACCCGGGAGAGGCAAAAATTTCTAAGTCTTCTCGCTCTGGGGTTAGGTCTCGTCGCTCCCCTGCCAGGCTCCCACCTAGCTGGCATGGCCGAGTCTCGATGGACATCGCTATGACCCTGGGGCTGAGCCCGGAGGATGTTCAACACCCGCCCTCAGGCTCTCACCTAGCTGACTGGCCCGGTGGTAGCACCCGGGAGAGGCAAAAGTTTCTAAGTCTTCTCGCTCTGGGGTTAGGTCTCGTCGCTCCCCTGCCAGGCTCCCACCTAGTTGGCACGGCCGAGTCTCGATGGACATCGCTATGACCCTGGGGCTGAGCCCGAAGGATGTTCAATACCCGCCCTCAGGCTCTCACCTAGCTGACTGGCCCGGTGGTAGCACCCGGGAGAGGCAAAAGTTTCTAAGTCTTCTCGCTCTGGGGTTAGGTCTCGTCGCTCCCCTGCCAGGCTCCCACCTAGCTGGCATGGCCGAGTCTCGATGGACATCGCTATGACCCTGGAGTTGAGACTGGGAGTTGGCCCGAGGAAAACACCAGGGTGCGAGCTCGCCAGTCAAGACGGCGAGCTCGGAATATCCTACCCCCCCCCCTCTCTCTCTCCAGCGAGCCTAGCCTCGCTCCAGCTAACTCGGCGAACGACACGCCCTGATGTCTAAGGCGGATGCCGGCAGCATCTTGACCCAAGCGTATTTTCACTTGTCTGAATTATCGAAAAACTAAGGCGAGACATGGCGGGGGAAGGTGAGGCGCGAGTAGGATATGGCGCGAGCACGCGTCCTAGGGATTCGCCGCGAGCACCGCGGGGGCTGGTCCTAACTCAAGACACTCTACAGGCGAGGTCGCTCTACCAAGCGCGCGGGTATAATATCGCAAGTGAGCTTAAAAAGAAGATAGCAAAATTGTGCAAAATATCTTTGATTCATCATTACAAGTTTACAAGGCCCGCCTCGGCAGGGTACAAAAAAAAGCAGAGAGAAGAAAACAAAAAGTTAACTCTCGCCCTCCCCCCTCGAGTGACGGTCCTCCTCGTCACCAAGCCGAGCGTCCTTCTCCCTCACCCCCGCAAAGAGCGAGTCGAAGCTATCTTCCTTCTCGCTGAGCGGGCTGGGCGGGAATAGGGTTGGCAGGAGCTCCCGGACGGTGACCTCCTCGCAGCCTTCCGCCAAAATCCCCGTCCCCCTCATGGCTTGTAGAAGACACTCGGCAGCCTCGACGGAGTTGACTCGCAGCCGCTCCGCGACGTCAGCCTCGCCAAACACCCGGGGCCTCTTGAAGGGGAAGGCCGGCTCGCTGGCGTCCGGGGGAAGGAGAGCGTCGGCTTGGCGGAGGACCTCTCCCAGGAGCCCCTTGTTCTTCTCTTTCAATTCCTCCACCTCCGCCCCCAGCCGGGCGACAACAGCCTCCTGCTCCTGGGAATATGTCTTTTGCTCGGCGAGCTGGGCTTCCCGCTCAGCGAGCTGAGCCCGCAACTGAGCTACCTCGTCTCGCATCGCGTCAGCGGCTTCGGCGTCCTGTAAGGGTTAAAAGTTCAGAACACGCGCAGGAATAATCTTAAGCAAGGTAAATAGAGGTATCCAGTGATTACCAAGCCACCGACAGACTTCGCGAGTAGAGCGTCCGCGAGGCCGAACCGCCTTTCCGCGTCGACCGCGCTCTCCTTCGCCAGGTCGCGCTCCTGCTCGGCAGTCAGCAGGGCGTTGCTGAGTTGGAAGCTGCGGCGGACCATCATGTGATGGAGCTCGAAGGCCCGCAGGTGGGCCTGCATCCCCTCGTAGCCGAGCTGACTGGGGGTAAGTTTCTTGTACGACTCGGCGCTGTCGCGGCTGTAGAGGCCGAAGCCGAAAGCGAAGGCGTGGGCGGTGGGCGGCCGGCGAGCTCCCCAGGAGGGGGCGCGAGTAGAGACGGAAACTCGGTGAGCCCCCTCGTCCCACTTCAAGATGGGCTCGCCAGCCGCATCTTTGCACTTGCACCCCTTGCCGAAGTTGGGGTGATCCTTCGGCAGACTGGACTCGCGGACGGCGTCCTCCCCGGTAGAATCGGAGGACGGCCCGCTCTTCTTCTTCCCCTTTCGGGGGGAGGAGGCTTCTTTCAACGGGCTCAAGGGCGGCTCGTCGGACAGAGCCTCCGGCGAGCTCATGAACTTGGTAGGCGACGGGGGAAGGTGCAGCCGTCCGCGCGAGACCACCTTCGCCCTCTTCTTCTTGGGGAGCGAAGGATCGGGGCGCGAGCTCGACCCCCCGGACTCCAAGCGCTTCTTGCCGGGGGGTTGGACTCGTGCTTGCTCCTCGCGACAAGCCGCTGCCGCCGCCCGGGCCAGCTCCAGAGGGTCTGAGAATATCCCCGGGTCGGCGAACGGCGGATGCTCCGGCAGAACCCGTTCCCCTGCAGAGAAAGACTTAGTCAAAAAAAGGGGGAAAGAAGAAAATATATGATAAAGTTCGCGAGAGGGCAGAGCGAGATATACCTTCACCGGGGAGAACGGGTTGAAGCGAGTCGAGGCCGCGGCGGAGGAAGGCGACCTCGAAGTCCTTGTGGAGGAAGAACTTGTGGAGGTCGGCGTCGCTACCAGACAGGGAAGGAGGACGATATATGTCCTCGCTCTTCTGCAGGGGCGAAAGGGGATGTTGCCGAGCTCGCCCTTAATGAAGACGAGCCGGGTCATCCAATTATGATTCTTGTTCGCCAGCTCGCGAACCTTGATGAAGGACCCGCCGAAGTAGGCGACCCCGTCGGGGGTAGCCTTGTAAGAGAACAACTTGCGGAACACCGCGAGGTTGAACTCGATTCGCTCCCGGCGAAGGAAGCAGGCGAACGCCACCATCATAGCAATGGCGTTGGAATTCAACTGCGCGGGCACCGCGCCGTAGTACTTCAGGATCTGGCGGATTTCTGGCCAGAGGGGGAGGCGCAGTCCCACCTCGAAGTGCGAGATGGGGAAGGCGAGCTCACCCTCCGGGAAGGAATTGATGGCCTCATGCTCGGCGGGCCTGCGAGCCTGGAAGCCGGGGGGGACGAACGCCGCCGTGAACTCGGCGAGCTCCTCCTCTGTAATGTGCCCCTCGAAAAAGCAATGATCGACAAAGTGCTGGGCGCACTTAGACCGGCCGTCCGCGTCAGGGTTGGTCTTGACCATGGTCGCAGAGAAAAGGGAAATCGCGAGCTCAGGAAGACAGAGACGAAGCAAAAATTCGAAAGCAATAAAGGCGTGCCTCGGGGGTAGGTGAGAAGGTCTATTTATAGAAGAAGGTAAAGAAGGGCGAGAGGGAGGGCGAGTCGGCCGATCGGTCCGGTCTCGCCACGCCACCTCGCCACCCTCTCCTCGCAAGTCCTGCGAGCCGGCCAGGCTCCCGAAGGGGGAATTCAAAAAGACTCACCAAAATATTGAAAAAACATCTACATATACAAAGTGGTTGAAAAGTTGTTCCAAATTATTACAAACAGACCATTCGGAGCAAATAAAAGAAAAAATATAAATAAGGGCGTGAGGATCATGCGAGGGCGGGGGCGAGTACCGGCCGACTGACAGAGGAGCTGTTTCATTCTCCCCGGTCTCGCCGGCCCGCCGTCGCAGGCCGCCGCGCATGAAGTTCGCGAAGCCGCCCCATGTTTCTATTTATCACCCGCAGGTTCTCGTCAATTTCGTCCATCAGCACCAGGGAAGACGCCTCCTCGAACGCCAGGCTGACTCCAGCACCGTCCGCGAGACGCGAGCACTCCCACTACAGCCTGTTGTTGTCCTTCCGCAGGTCGTGGAGCTCGCGCACCAGCTTCTTGAGAACCTTCCGCTCCCGTCTTGCGCGTTCAGGGCTGCCCACCTCGGAGTCCAGGAAGGCGTCCAGGGCGCTTGGAGAAGGGAGGGGCGAGTAAGGAGGTCGATCCACGGACTCGCCGTCCTCCGTCCGCCCGGGAAATTCTGGGTGAAGAGCTAAAAGACGGTCAGAAAAGCAAATATCCACGGAGCAGAAGAGCGATGCCGGAAACTTACCGCGCGAGCCTGGCTCCTCCGGGTTGGCGCGAGGAGAGAAGTGGCGCAGGTCCTTGCCACGCCCCAGCAGTTCTTGAGGAGCGAGCTGGTAGCCGGGAACATGGATAATCCCGGCGTCTCTCCCCACGACCAGGGATCCAGGGGAGGGTTGCCGAGAAGGGAGGCGACTCGGCGACGCCGGCTCTCGCGAGCCCGGCTCCTTAACCTCGGGATCCTGCCGTGGCGAGTTGACGGGAATGCTTTTGGCCCGAGGGGTGGATGCTTCGCCGCTGTTCTCCCGGTCGGAAGACAATTCCACTAGATTTTTAGCAGAAGAGCCAAGAACTGGCTGGTTGGAGGAACCGGCCCCGTTCCCCAAGGCGGCAGTAAAGTCGGCCAGAATGGGTTCGGCCCCCGGGGGAAGGGGCTTCGCCCGCTTGGCCGAGCCAAGATCGGCAAAACGGCGAGCAGGGGCCTCAAGGTTGGTCAGCCCCGCGGCCTGGGCAGCGATCTCCTCGCGGGAACGTGCGAGTCGCTCTAAGACTTCTTTGGGGAGCGGCATCTTATCAGAATTTGGGGAAGGGCAAAGGTCAGCCAGATGCGCAGGGGTACGTATATATAGCTACTTGTGGGGCCTACCAGAAGATTCCTTTTTGCCCCTGTCGCACTCGCCGGATCCTATGGGGTTGGATGTTTCTTTCCGAGTTTGTCCCAACCTCGCAAAGAGCGGGGATTATGTACAACCCCGTATCCCGCGAGTGATCGACAGGAGGTTAACCGGCCGGCTTAGACCAACTTGGACCCAGCATGCCGAGCCCGAGCTCGGCAATAGTCGAGCCGAGCTCGACGATGGCCGAACGAAGCCCGGCACGCCGAGACCGAGCTTGGGTGCGGGAACAGGGCTCGACGATAGTCGAGCCAAGCTCGACGATCCCCGTGCCGAGTTCGGTTTCTGTCGGGGCTCGGCGATCGTCGTGCCGAGCCCGAGCTCGGCAATAGTAAAGCCGAGCTCAGCGGTAGTCGAGCACAAGTCTGCCGAGTACCTGCCCGCCCAGGCCCAAGGCGAGGCGAGTCAGGCCTCCTGCCGAGCGAGTGCCCCCTCAGGTCCAGCTCGAACCTCGGCCATGGCATACCTTTACTATGTGGCCCCTTTTGGTTTGCATGTAGTCCTCGAAAACAGTGAAGGTTGTATATTAGCAGACCATCTTTTCCTATAAATAGGACCCAAGGGGTACCTCAGAAGGCACGCTTACTAATTCTCGGGCCTACTAGCGCTTTCTGAGGTACCTTAGCCCGGCATTTGGCTAAGGAGGGGAAGCGCTCTAAGATCTTCCGGGCGTGTGGTGGGACCTCCACGCCGGGCCCTTGGTCTAGTCCTTGTTCCTTCTCTTTGTCATTTTCTTGCAGGAGTGAAGTAGGTGCGCGGCCACCCCTTCCCCAAGGGTCGAATTCCACAAGAGACCGGTTTTCCGGTTTCAACAAATATCATAAGCTGCAATCAATAAAGTGTGTATGTGTTTTGAGTGGTGCGCATTGTTCACACTCAGTCCGGATACAAGTCTTATTAGAAAAACTTCATACTTGTCATGACCATCGTCACGGCCCAGGCCCGGCTCCATGAGGCTTAGTGGGTCCCAACTAGCACCGTGAAGGCTGCAACCCAAGTGACTTCAACACGTTTCATTGTTTGCATATGATATTATGAGTTACATAATTCACATTTTAAGATATTACTAACATATCATGACAAGTTATAAATTTAGCGATTCAAATGTACAGTAGTAGAGTTACAAACACGACAAGGGAGAAATTGAGTTATAAAACAATATTCGCTCATGTTTTAGAATCAAACAGACATAAGAAACAGAATTTGATGACACGGCGAAAACTAGATCGAGAATATATTGTAGAGGTAAGATGACATGTATCGGGTCGGAGATATTAAGTACTCACATATGGTAAATCATCATTTGACACAAGTATTTTCCAAGTAAAAATGTGTGTTACGAGTATGATATATCAAAACACCAATCACATACCTGCTAACCAGAATTCATTACAATTATTATCATGACACTTGTTGTTCATGCTCAATATTCTATCATTCTTCTTATTATTCATCAGATGAGATCAAACCATTCACCCTAGTAAATATCCAAATAAAATCATTCATCAAAGTGTATATCAATGTAAGACTAATTCATGATCACAAATTCATGTAATTTCAAACATATTACATCCAAAATTATTAACTTATCAGACTAAGTATTCAAGATTTAAACTTATTGACAGACCAAACGTTAAAGGGTGAAATCATATAATCGTAAGAACAGACAAAATAATTAGGATACAAATCCATTTAACAGATCAAAATATATAGAAATGCAGTCATAAATAAGAGAATAGAGACATTAATTTAAATTCGATGCTTGCAAGAGAGAGATCTCTACTTGGCTTAAAGAAGCTGAAATTGGCGGCGGTGGCAAGCGGCGCAAACAACAATTAAGGACCCCAAGCAAACCTATTCAAGAACCATCACAATTGATATTTGGCAAGACGGAAATTTACGCTAACACGGGGACTTACTTACAAAACTTAAAACACAAAAGAGTTAGCAATTTACCTCCCTCAAAAGTGAGGGGAGAGGAGAAGCCACGCGGAGATGGAGACTTGGCGGCGCTTGGGTATGGAAAAACCTTAATTTGGAGAGGACTTCACAAGATTCCCACCAACTGAATTGAGGAGCGGCGCCAGAAAACACGAATATATCACAGTTAGATGATCGCAAGGGGGCAAAAATCTGAATTGCAACGTATACAAAATTTGGAGACAAAAACTTCCAAGAAAAGTTCATGGAAATCTGAATAGAAAAGAGAGGAGGGAGATTATTACACACAGAAGTCAAATCCGAGCCCAAAATTTAAGTAGAGGAGGGTTTGAGCAAAACCCTAGGCGTAAACGGAGCCCAAGGAAGCGTGGAAGCTGATGTTGGCCCCTTAGGAGGAGCAGGGTCGCTGCCCTCACTAATCGAAGAAGAGGAGGCGTTGCCGGCCCTAGCAAAGAAAGAGCTGAAGCAGTCAGCCATGACAGGAGGAAGAGACACCGACCACGGGAGGAGGAGAAGGCGGCGGCCTGAGACAGAGGAGGATCCAGAGGAGTTGTCGGCGCCTGGAGCAGGAGACGGGATCGGTGCCGGAAGACGGGGCTTCGTGCAGGAGCAGCGGCGGAATCGGATGACGGGCTTGCGCTTGAGTCGGGATCGTGAAAACCCTAGACCGAGCAGGTTTAAGAAGAGGGTTGACTCGATTTGGTATAAGAGGGGGGAATCAGGGTTATTTATTTATTTATTTTATTATTATTATTACAACATATATTAAAATCGGGTTTTACAACAACACCTCCAATTGGACATATTTGGATCCTCTCTCTATTTGTGGTCTCAAATTGAGGTTCATTTTATGATGAGAATTGATTCTCAATTTATCTAAAGATCCATATTTTTTTATTAAAAGAAATTATAAAATGATGAAATTAGTAAATCTGTTAGATCGTGGACTATGAAATGGATACTATCCATTTGAAGGAGAGGATCCGGTACCAATTTGACAGCACCTCCAATTCACATAGGGGTTACCCTCATGCTCGACTGCACTTGGTTGTGAAAGGGCTCTGCCCATCAATACGCTGCTTTGGATGCGCACCGACGAAAAGCTGCATGGGCTTCGCTGAGCGACGACTTAAGGGACTAACGATCACCGAGCGTCAATGACCAAATAGGTAGGGTTCTAACTGTTTGCCCAAATAAAATTTTGATTATAGTGTTGATGAACCTTTTTCTAAAAATTTTAGTAAAAAAAAAATTTGCAATGCATCTAAACACCAATAAGCGACCACATTGTTTTCACTTTTCAGGAGATCAATATGCAAAGAGTAACAAATAAGACACTAAATATTATGAAAAAAGTTAAACATAACACAAAATTGATGATAAATATTGATTTACCCTTCCTCATACCAACATTTCGAGATCACAACTCATTGGATCGCCGGGGCGATTCGCCTCGCCCGTGCATCCCCGCTCGTGCAGCGCACGTGCCTGCACATGCTCGTCTGAATTCGCCCGAGCACAAGATCACATGCGTGCAAGACTGTACATGCACGGCCACGCGGTCCGTGTCGGGTGATGCACGCCCCTGCATGCCCCTGCATGCACCTGCGCGGCAGTGACAGATCCAAAAAATTAATAATTGAGGTGCACAAATTGATAATGGGGTACACAATTTTGTTTTTAAAACGCTTTCATCTTTTCGGAGTTGTTTCTCCCTCATCTGGCCACCGTTTTTGACGTATAAGTAGTCAAACTTCATTGCCTCGACGAGAGGAATCCAAATACACTAAATATTTTGAAAAATAATGGGGGGAGATCAGTGTCCCTCGGGCCCCCTTTGAATCCGCCCTCTCATTGTGTTGTCGCAGCCATCCGGCCCCGCATGCACCTGCATGCACTCGCGCGGTGGTGCACGCCCCCGCGTGGTGGTGCCCCCTGCATGCGTTTGCGTGACCCTGCATGCGCCCGTGTGCCCCTGCATGCGCCCGCGTGAGACGTCGTGTGTGGGCGCGTGGTGCGTAGCTCCGTGCGGGGCCGCGCTATCGTGCATGCCCATGCAGTGTCACACCTGCATGATGTCGTGTGTGCGGGCCCGTGCGGTGACGTGCACACACCCATTGTCGCGCAATGACTCGCACGCACTCACTGCAGCGCAGTGCCGAGCATGCTCCAACGCGGTGTCGCCCGCGCTCCTGCGTGATGCCCCCCACGCGCCCGCGCCTCCACTCTTTTCCCTGTGCCGCCCTCTCATTGTGTTGTCGCAGCCAATGTCCGCCGAAGAACTAGCCTAAACTACCTTGATTGCCCAAGCCGCACAGGGGGGCATGATCGTCATTTTTTTGGAAACTGGTGATTCAAATGATCGAAATCGTGCATTACTAATCGCCTGTTCAGAAACCAGAGTAGCACAATCATCAATGCACCTCTCAAAAAAGCTATAAAGAGCCGCTCAGACCTTCATTTTCAAGGGAACGAAAATAAGAGGAGCTCTAAGGTTTACTGACGAAGACTTGATTTTCTATGTGCTTCCCTCCTAAGCATTCTCTTTGCTTACATTGGAGACTAGTTATAGCAGAACCTATTACAACAATGACTACTAAAGAGACTATTAGGGAGACCACTCCCGCGTGTGCTACTAAATTCTTTAATTTTTCCTCAATATATTTGTAGAAGGAGCGGTGATCTGTCATCCTTCTGAAAAGTCTAACTCTTGTAACCGCCTGCACCTAAAGGATTTTGTCAGAACTGAGAATCATGTCCCGTAGTTTTTTCTCTTTCTGGGGTTTTCATGTAAAACTTGTTCTCTATTCAACTATTTGCACGTTTGACTCACTTTTGAGCTAAAATGATCTAATTCACTTGATCTGTGGGAGCGTTAAGCGACTAGCAATAAATATAAATTTGACTCACCTCTTAAGTAAGGCCAAAAAGAATTTCAGCATGCATTGCCCTTGTGACGTCATTGACCGCAACATGTATTACTAATTAAAGCATTTTATGCTAATTAATGTGCATGTCAAAGAGGCGATATAAATTAAGGGTTCGTTCGGTCCGGTGTTTGGAGTCGTCGGTAGGAGGAGAAGAGCTGTTGATCGAAACGGAAGGGGGATCGCGATTCGAATAGAGCCGTTTTCCTCCATTTCCTACGGCATTGCGGGCTCAAACGCGGCAAATGCCGCCGGAGGGCGTTTGTTTACACGCCGTCCGGCGGCGTTTGCCCCAAACGGCCAGCGCAAAGCCGCGCCAAACGAACACTAAATGGTTACAATGAAAATAAGAAAAAAAAAAAAAGGTTAAATTATGTACAAAGCGAAGTAAAATTAATTGGACGAAGTAAAATTAATTGGAGGTCGTAATATTGTAGGGTCATAATGAATTTGAGATAAATGTGTGACTTTGTTTAACGTATTAATTATAATTTTTAAATTTACATTAAATTGATTGAGGGGGTTGGATTGAAAAAAAGAGAGGTTAAAGCTAAAAATGAACTAATCGGTCCATAAATGACTCATGGTGGATCGATAGTTGCGCGTCACAAAAAGGGCTCGAGTCTTGATAAGAAGAAGAGAAGCTGAATCCTACACATTGTTTCACGAGCACGGAATCGCTTCCGAGTGGGAATCCGGCGCTTGCCAACCCTCGATGATAGCCCAAATCAGCTCCAAATCGCATGATTACTTCTACTAGAGCAAGGTAATCCATCCCTATCAAATCCTTTTTTTGTTTCATGCGGATTCGCTCCCGACTTTGTTTAATATATTAATTATAATTTTAAATTTAAGTTAAATTGATTGAGGGGGCTGGATTGAAAAAAGGCTGGCTAAAAACGAATTGATCGGCCCATAGATGACTCACGATAGACCGACAATTACGTGTCACGAAGAGGGCTCGAGTCTTGATAAGAAGAAGAAAAGCTAAACCGTACCCATTCTTTTCACGTGCACGGAATCGCTCCCAACTCCAAACGACAACCGGTGCTTGCCAACCCTCGATGATAGCCCAAATCAGCTCCAAATCGCACGATTACTTCTTCTATAGCAAAGTAATTCATCCCTCTCAATTCCTTTTTTTGTTTCATGTGGATTTGTTTTAAGGTGGAAATCCTTGCACTTTCTTCTCAACAAGGATTCATCTATCAAAAGGATCCAGTACACTAAGTGCCTATAATTCTCGGAGATTTGTTCGCACAGGATTCAATCTAGAAGACAACTTATTCTTTTTTTTTTTTTACTTTTTCTCATTCTGTAACTGAGTAAATAGTTTTAGGAATCTATCTTCAAAGGATTCAATCTTGATTCTAAGAGTCATTATCAAAAGACTCAGTTTTTGGTTCAAGATCTTCTTATTAAAACATCTACTTTATTCGTTTTGAGAGTCTTCTTATCAAAAGACTCAGTTCCTAGTTTTGAGTGTCTTCTTATCAAAAAACTCAGGCACTGTAATAGTGTATTTCTTCCAATGTGGTAGAAAAGTGTACGTATCCAAATTTTGGGAACCGCTATATTTTTTGGTGTCTTCTGTGCTGTGATTTTCTTTGTTGTTTTTTGCTTGCATTTTTATATTTTTGTGATTTTTCCTATTTGTGATTATGTGGATGCTAATCTGAGATTGTTTAAATCTGATAAATAGTCAAATATTTTTAAAATCTCTATCCCCTCTCCCCTGCCTCTAGTGAATTCTCATATGTTTAAATCACAAATATTCACCTTTTCAATTGGTATAAGAGCTAGGTTGATCAAATAAATGTTAACACCCTGATTATAAAGATTTGAGAGAGAATCTTTTACCCACGTCGGCCGTCTTACGATATTCACACGAGTAAACATGCCCGCTCCTCAAGAATAAAACGATCTCCTTATAAGGCTACATAAAAGAACATTATCACATCCAAAAATATTATAAGTAGAAGCAAAACCCGGAAAAATTAATATATATAAAACAACGATGTGACTAGAGTTTATACATATTAGCCCTAACCATGTGAGAGCAAAAGTACAAAAGTCTCGCTAACACCGCTACCTAGCATCTCACGTTTCGGAAGGTAGGTGGAAAAGCGGTCGTATCTACACCGTCGGGAGCTAGCTCTATCGCTGTAATGCCCTCAATCTATGGCAGGGCCTCATACTTAGAAATCCCCTAAAATGGTATACAACGATAATATTAATCAAAAGATTAATGGAACTATTACCTCTTTCCCAATAACTCGAAGGCTTGGGAACAAGAGCGAGTCTCTACGAGATTATACAATTGCTGAAGCATATACAATCTAAACATTAATTAGTAATCTATGCATGAATTAAATGCAAGAGATAAATGCAGAGACTGGGCACTTAGGCTGCGTTTGACACAGCTTATCACAACTTATTTGCTCCGGTGAGGTTGGACAAAAACGTCATTGTATGTTTGGTATGACAAAGTTACTACCATTATTAAAAAAAAGAAACTAGTTTGGGGCATAAGATTTTGATATGACAATGACATTTTTGTCCAACCGCACCGGAGCAAATAAGTCGCGATAAGTCGCGCCAAACGCAGCCTAATCTATTATCTCATATTTAGTTTGTCAGTATACATAACCCACAACAAATCTCTATGTCGACATAATTTGACATTCGCTTCCAGCGGGATAACTAACCATGTGGGCCTCACTATCATGGCTAAACAATGATAGTGGTTGGTCTCTTAACTTCTGGGTATAGCCGTACCTCAATTCTCACGCCTTATCATGCATCACGGTGTAGTCAGGGATGTGAGTATCACCCGACAATAATTTTAACTGGCTAACTAGTGGAGAGACTCTGTGGTGCAATATAAAATAAAAGATAACTTCTCGTAGTTCATACACTTCATAGTGCTCAAGATTCGTCAACCCTCACAGACTGATACGAACGGCTCGTGAGCATGATCGACCCGTCATAACAACCAATTTCCTAAATCATAGGCATTTTATTCAAAATAAAATGAAGAAAGCCATGCATCTCAAACCTTGCGGTCGCTTGCCCTACTAGACAGTTAAATGATTCGGGTAAGCGACTAACAAACACATTGGACTCGATCGCACCGCTCAAGTTTTAACACAACTAATCGAGTGTGGTGATCGAGATCGGGTAATATTTAGAGTAATTCTTGGAGGAATGACACATCTCCAAGCTAACTCTAAATATGGCTTATATAAGTGCAGTAACAAGGAATAATAGAGTAATCCAACAGTAATTTAAAGTGAAGTAAACAAAAGTGCAGTGAATGAAAGGCGTGTTGGTTTTTTGACTTCATTGACCGGGCCCACAAGTTTGGGGGGTTTATTATAGAGCATTGTTACGTGCACCACAGTTTTCGCTATGTGCACTACAAAGTTACTAAATCTTTAAGCCAAACTTCTCCCCAAATTTATAAATAAGGGCACGTAGGTTTTGCGCACCGCACATTCCTCTCTCAAACCCTAGCTTCGACTCTTCCGCCTAGCCCCGTCGCTTCCGCCTGGTTGTGCCCGTCCGCCCCTTCAACCCACGCCGCCCACCCTGACGGCCGCCGCCCCCACGCCTGCCGCTCGCCCCGACGACGCCCGCCCCCACGCCTGCCGCCCGCCCCCACGCCTGCCGCCCGCCCCCACGCCGCCTGCCCCGACGCATTCCACATTCTGGAAGCACGCCCGCCGTTGCTTCCGCCTGGGCTTGCCCCTCCGCCCGTCGCCATTGCTTCCGCCTGGTTTGCTTTTTCGCCATTGCTCGCCGTCAGTGCTTCAACGCTCGCCTACGACTGACCTTGCCCCTCCGCCGCCAATATGAGGTCTGTCCCTTCAACCCTAGACCCATACGTTTTTTGTCATTTTTTCTGAGTTCTGAGTTCTTCAAAACATGATATTTGTGTTTTCATTAGTTATACCTTTTAACACAAGGCATATAGATGTTCTAATTTTGTTGTGACTTGTGTGACTTTCTCGTGTATTTTTACATGAGGAGCATATTTTTCTGAACATTGTGTGACTTGTAATGAAAACACAAATATCATTTTTTGGCAGACTTCTTTAAGTGTATATGTATCATTTATATTGTTTGTCTCTGCTAAAATATGTATTTGTACAAATTGGAATAACTTTTACAGTATGGAGGGAGAAACTCCTATGGTAATTAGTAATTGCGATGATAGGACAGTTGAAATTGAAGTTGGTTCTCATTTTGAGACGGATCAAGTTTTTGAGAGCAAACAAACCTTGATTGAGTGGGTTCGAAATGTTGATCGTAATTTGGGTTTCGTTATCACCATCAGCTGTTCCGATATGGTGTTTCATATTTATCTTTTATTTTTATGAAAAAATATTGTAGTCCATTGATATATCAAGTTAATCGTTTAGTTTGCTATTAACAAAATGCGGTGCACATAACAAATATGTGTGCACCTATCGTAGTGTGGTGTTCTTAACAAAAAAGTGCACATAGCGAAAACTGTGGTGCACATAACAATGCTCTTATTATATTTATGTTTTGTTTTAAATGTAGGGGAGATAGAATGCATTAAGTGGGAAGTTGAGAAGTTGGTAGATGAGAGGTTGGTGACATTTATTGTGTTAGAAACTTGTCATGTTTTCATTTGTTTTGTTTGTCTATAAATAGGCTTGTATGTGTTCTTTTGAAGGTTGATGAATATAGTGTGATAAGCTCCAAAATTCCTGTCCCTGTTTTAGAGAGAGAAAGAGAGAGCCGCAGCGCTAAGGGTGGTTTGGCCGAGCGGTTAGAAAGAGAGTTCGTCGGTTGTGTCTTGATCTCGGCGCGAGCGAGAAGGGAAGTTTAAGTCTTACGGGCTGAAGCGTCTAGCGCCGGGCGGTTTTGGTGTAGTCGTCGGGCGAGTTGGGCATTTGCGAGTAGGGCATCTCTCCTGGGAGAGCTCGTTGTGCAAGAAGTGCACTCGCTAGTCGTTGTGTAGCGTTATTCTCGCGTGCGAGTAGGACAGCAGCCACCGTGAGTGAAGACGAGCTCACCCGCCCCATATCCACTAGCCGCTCTTGCCGCTCTGGCTGTCTCGCCGGAAAGCTACTCGCGCGGGTAGGGGGGTTCTCGCCTGGGTAGTACTCGCCAGGAAGGTGGTCTCGCCAAGAGTGCAGTGAGCTCGCCGGTAGTGGGGGAGGTGCTTGCGGTTTTGGTCTCGCCGACCAGTTTTGTGTTGAAGGGGAGAGAGGGAGCCATACGAGTTTCCAACAAGGCGCAGAAAAAAACAGTAAACGAAAGAATAAAATATAATCCTTTGCGTTTCAATTCTTATCTCTGTTCCTAGGAGGCATCTATCTTCATTCCAAGGAGGCATTCATCTTCGTTTCAAGGAGGCATTCACAGTTCTCATCTCCAATCTTAGGAGACATTCACAGTTCTCATATCTGTTCTTATGAGGCATTCTAAGTTTAGCGAGTTCGTGGCGGTGGTTATTATTTTGAATTGAGGGTTCGTCGGATTTCCCGTTACTCGAATCCGACAATTATTTAATATCCTCACATTGAATTTTATAATTGTAATTTAGCAGGGCTTAGTTAATACGAGAGTTCGGACCTTGGGGGTGTAGGTAGCACCTACTTATCCCAAATCTTGACCTCTGACTAGCAACGAAGAACCTAGAACTGAACCTTAGCCTCAGCTGGGAGGTCCCTCCACTAACCCGGAAGATCTCTGAGCGCTTCCCCTCCAAATCCAATAGCTGGGCTAGGAGAACCTCAGAAAGCACACTAGAGAATTGTAGAAATGATGATGGCTACTTTCTGAAGAACTTCATGGGTCTATTTATAAGTTTTCAAAGTCTGGTCTGCCAAAAGCGTACTTTTGCTACCCTAAAATTACTATCAAGACCCCGGGTTGATCTACCAATAGTCAAACTCCGCTGTTCTGAAGAGCTAAATGCAGACCAAAGGATATTTAGGTAATTTCAGGTTTGGGTCCCACCTGGCGGAGGCTCTTCCTGCTGAGCCATGTGGGAACCCTGCTTGCTCTGAGCGCGAGCCTTCCCGCCTACCCCAAGCAGGAACAAAAAATAAAAGAGGCGTTAAGCTTCCGTCAAAGAGAGGCGCGAGCCCTTTCGCCTGCCTAGGGCGGGAGCCTTCCCGCCGGCCTAGGGCGGAAGCCTTTTCGCCTGCCCGACGAACCATCGTTTTCAGTTCGACGATCTGAGCTCGACGAACCAGCGTTCTGAGCTCGACGTTCTGAGCTCGACGAACCAGTGTTCTCAGCTCGACGTTCTGAGCTCGACGAGCTGACGCTACATAACCCCTGGGCGAGAGTCTTCCCGCCTGCTCCCGGCGAGAACCCTCCCGCCCAGTCCTCTTACCTGACACAATATGCTTAACGATGGCCTACGGCTAGCCCAGTTCGGGTCCTTGGGATATCTTGGTCCTACCCAGCAAATATGAGGTTATACAAAATCTCCGCTCTTTGCGAGCTAGGCTTGCGCTCGGAAAGACACGTCCAACCCCTAATATTCGGTGGGTACATGCTGATCTGGCAGGGAATCTTTCTGCAGACCCCACCCCCGCCCTATAAATATACTGCTGAGTTTATCTTTCAGGCCATCTCTGCCGTCATTACTTTCTGCTCGAGCCCCTGCAGGGCCATGAAAATGCGTGCCAAAAATGCTGAAAAGCTGCTCTCGGAGGAGCTTCAGGCCCGCCTCACCGCGGCCCAGGCGCGGACCCGCGCCAATTGTGCCAAAGTCGCCCCTTGGCTGATGGGCAAGAGGCCCGCCGGCCAGAAGGTAGTGGGCGAGAAGTCAGCTGGCGAAAAACCAGCTAGCGAGAGCTCCCGCCCAAAGAAAAAGAAGAAGGCCAAATCGGTCAGGCACGACCTGTTGAAGGAGAACCGAGCCTCGCCTACCCCAACTCCAAACAAAGACGAGAATCCCTCTTCCCTGCCAGAGGTACTTTTCTCGCCTCGCCCATAGGCGCGAACTTTCTCAATGAACGGGGTCGTGTACTGATGTATCACCCTTCTCGCAGGGGATGGTGCCGAAAGGCGTCGCCGACAACCCTCTGGCGGATGCTGAGGCATCCCGCCCCCTCCTCGAGGCTCCGCCATCCAACTCGGGGGACGCCCCTCCGACTACTCCGGCCGATCTCCCAAGCACTCATGGTATTTCATCCTGTGGCTTTCGCTTTAACTGATCTACTTTTACCTTCCGCTGACTATGCTTCTTGCAGCGCCTTCTCTTGGAAACTTAGACCTCGTTGATCCGAGGCCCAGGGCTTCCGCTATCGAAGATCCTGTCAACCAATCGGCCGACATCGCTCCCGCGGTTGGAGTAGTTGTCGCTGAAACATTAGCTTCCGCACCAGAATCCCAGCCTCCGATCGAAAAGGGTGTCTATGTCCCCCTACCGACGGAGGCCGAGACCTTGGAGCGTAGGACGTTCTGCCTCGGGCGGGGAAAACCGCTTCACCTGCTCTTTGGAAAGAGCCCTGAGGGACTGCCTGGTCCCTCTCGCCAACCGTCGGCGGGAACCCCCAGCCACAACTCAGGTATGCGGGAACCTATCATTTTCCCACTCGCTCCTGCTTTGATCTGACCGACTGCCCTTCATGTCCAAAGGTGCAGGGTGCGGAAGCCGAAGAGGAAGAAGATGAAGATGAGGATGAAGAGGAAGAAGAAGACGGGGGAGACTCACCCCTCCCCTCTCCTGGTGAGATGGAAGACTTTCTTGAAGCCTCCGGGAGTGGCAAAGCGCGACGACAAAGGATAGCGTCAATCCTATTGAAGCTTGTGCGGCGTCAGCGATTCGACTCCGCGGTGGTGAAGGGAATCCAAGAGACGATGGAGCAGCGGCTGGGGACTGTCGAGCGGGACTGCGTCTACCTCATTGGCAAAATGGAGTCCCAGGAGACGTTTTCCACCAAGACCTCCCCCATAAGATATATCGCGCGGGTTCAGGATCAGCTCTGCTTGGCCAACCAAGGGCTGACCGCTCTGACGGCCTTCTACAATCTGCGGGCACCTCCAAGGCCGGGGAGACGAGATCGGGGTCTTTGGAGGTGGGAGCCGTACTGAGCCTTGTGGCCTTTATCTCTTCTCTCCCCAACCCCCCCCCCCAACCCACCCCTTCCCCTTTGTACCACTTGCGCCTTTCGGCAGCTGACAATTATTATGAGTATTATTTGTTATTATTATTTTCTTTTTTATCTTTTGTTGTTTGGAGGCTCTCGCTCAGCGAGACCCCCTTTGTATCTGTGTCCTTTTCGCCTGTTCTTCGCATGCTCTCTTTGATACTTTACGAATGCCTGACCTATACACCTTGCTCAATACTTACCGCGCGCTGAGATTGTTTGTCTTCTCCCTAGCCCTCCCGGGAGGTTATCGCTTCCTGCAAGTCCAAGGAGAACTGGCGAGGCAAAACGGAAACCGAGGAGTCAGGACGTCAAGATTTGCCAACTCATTGACCGTTCCCCTGCCGCATTTCTTAAGAAAAGACTCATGATTACCGTATCCTCTATAAATAGGCCGATCCACCAACCACATTTACTTCTCTGCATTTACTTCTTACTTTTTTGATTCCAAGCCTTTGTCCTTCTCCCGACTGCTCTCGCCGATCTCTGCAGTGCAAAGGATCTCGCCTTCTCTTCGAAATGCCTGGCGAGGGCGATGGCCACTCCAAGTGCGCGCAATCCTTTCTTGAACACAATTTCTCTCCCTGTCGGCTGACTTTGGAGGAGTTCGACATGATAGTCGCAAACTTCATCCCCATTGGGTTCTCAGCGCGGAACCCCGGGAACGATGACAAAGTTAACCTCGCGTCGGCCGGGGAGCTTGCCATTCCCCTGGAGCACTTCGAGGTGGGGTTCCGCCTCCCCCTCTGGCCGGAAGTGCGTTAGGCCCTTCGGTACTATGGGGTGGTGCCGTCCCAGCTCAACCCAAACTCCGTCGCGATTCTGGTGTCCTTCATCTGCTACATGCGGGCGGAAGGGATCAAATTCAGCCTGCCCATCTTTCGGAA
This sequence comes from Platanthera zijinensis, assembly GCA_039513925.1. Taxonomy (NCBI): domain Eukaryota; kingdom Viridiplantae; phylum Streptophyta; class Magnoliopsida; order Asparagales; family Orchidaceae; genus Platanthera; species Platanthera zijinensis. The sequence goes on from CM077080.1 coordinate 61,426,924, forward strand.
GCTGTTCAACTTTCGCGCGAAATGCAGAGTGGTCTTCTTCTCGGGGCAATTGGTGAAGACGAGCGGTCTCGCTAACAAGAACCACCACTGGGGACAGAGATTCGTTTTTGTCTCCGGTGACTTTGGAAACATTCCGCTCGCGCCAGTTCAATACGACGACGCGACCTATAAGCCTCCCGCACTCGGAGGGCGAGAGGGCGCCCTCGTCGAATTTTTCGGGACCAAGATTTTTGATGTCCCATTCCTTCGGTGAGACCTGGATTCTCTCCTGCCTGTTCCTCCCGACGAAGGTATTATTTCAGTCTATTCTCGCAATCCTTTGTTTTGACTTGAGAAGCAGGGTTACTTAGCCATGGGTCTCGCAGGTGAACGAGAAATCCCCCTCCACCAACTTTTTGACGAGACCAGGGCACTCGTCAACCCCTTGGCTCTCTCCAAGTCTACAGCAACCGCTTGTCGAGAGGAGCCGAGATCCTCTTCCGTGCCAAGTGATTAGAAGCAGAAGTCGAGTTCCCGCCGTGCCCCTCCTCTCAAGATATCAAAACCGTCGGCTGCAGACAAGGGTAAATCTGTTGTACTGGTTTCCGTCGAAACCCTTCAGTTGCCGGTGAGGCGGATGTCGTCCAGCCTGCCGCAGAGACCCCGGTCGAGTCCTCTCACCATCCGGTGCCGAAAGGGCACCGGAATTTAGGCTTCGGCGATAAATACAAGGATACGGAGGGCCAACCTTTACACCAGTGGGATCATACCACCAACCACATCGCGGTTTCCACCCTTCTTCCCTCCTGGAGGGAGCGGGATTCAAGCACCGGCCACGCCTTCGCGCTAGTCTACGACCTCTACAACCGGGAGGACGCCAGCAAGTTTGACCGGACGACATCCTGGGACCTCGTGTTCGACGCTGCCCAGGCCCAACTTCGAGCGGTCCAGCTTTCGCACATGGCTGGGCGCCGCACCCTCACCATAGAGCGCAACCTCGTTGATACGATCAAGTCGAGAGATGCGGTCGTGGCTGAGGTGGCCAGCCTGAAGGCCGACTTAGCGTCCTCCCAAAAGCTTCTCTCCCTTCGCCCGGCCGCCGAGGTAAGAGGGACCTTCCAACACTCACGCTCCCTTAGTATGTATATTTAGCACATACATTTTTGCCTAACAGGACGTTCTCACAGGACTCCGCGCAAGCCCAATTGACTCGCGCCAGAGTGGCTGGCGTCGAGTGCGAGAACCAGCTGCTGCGAGCCGAGATGAAGCACCTAGAGGAGGCGCTGGCCCTGGCGCTGGCCCGGTCGTCGCTGGAGGAGAGAGTGGAGCGCTGCCACTATTCTGCGTACGAGCTCGACGTGATCATCCAGGAGAACGCCCAAGCTACGGCCAAGATGGTCATCGGGGTGTTGCAGGAGACAGAGCTTTTGAACGAAAGAGGCGAGACCCTGACGGCGCGAGGGGTTTTGCCCGGGTTGTTCGAGCCCATCCCCAGACCTGCGGGAGAGGACATCTCTCCAGCCATCAACACGACGGAGGTGGTCTTGGACGAGGAAACTGGCGGCAGCTCGCCCGGCGAGTCCTCCGGCTACACCCCCAGCAGAACTTCCAGCGGAACCTCCGGCGAGACCTCAAGCAGAAACTCCGGCGGGACCCCCAACAAGCCTGCACAATAGCTTCCACAATTTTGAGCTTTCGTTGTAATCTTATTTTTGTAAACACATAAACACGTAAAGCTGTATTTTTTGTAACCTTGGTAAGGGGCGAGATTCCCCAACCAATGCTTCCACTATTACTTCGTATTGAAAGATCTGTCTTTTTGCTGGGGTTTCCATGACTTATGCGCGAACCCTAGGCTCTTAGGTGATAGCCTCCGCCCGTTTGAAGAGCTGGCCCAGTAAAACTTGCCGGAATGGACCTGCTGAATGCCTTGCCGAAAGGGGGCCGTGCCGAGATCCTTGTCGAGAGGTGCAGGTCGGGACCCCAGGCGGGAGGTCTGTGACGAGAGCCTGGGCGAGACCCCTGCCGAGAGGGTTATGCCGAGAACCTTATCGAGACCCTGTCGAGAGTGTTATGCCGAGAACCTTGTCGAGACCCCTACCGAGAGGCCTGTCGAGAGGGGTCTGGGTTATCCCATCATCACTTAGGGCTTGGTGTTAGTTGTGTGGGAAGTTGTCATCAAGAGTATCATGACTCCATCATGATTTCAACTGCTCTGTCTGCTTGGTGTAAACTTGGTTATCGGGCCCACCTGGGACCACTTAAACAAACATACCCTTCTTCCTTCTTCCCCCAAGAGATTACACGGTCCTGTCAGCTAGTGAGAGCCTGACAGTGGGTCCACTCAGGATCTTGCTTAGTTCCTCAATTCTTTTTTTTAACCTCCCATCCTTTCCCCCCAGGTGGGCCTACAGCCCCGCCCAGCTAATGAGAGCCTGGACAGCGAGTCTACCCGGGGCCGAGCGTGCCTTCTAGTCCTGCCAGCTAGGAGAGTTTGCGCAGCGGAATCACCACTCGAGGTATTCCCTTACCCCCCCCCCCCAGGCGAGCCTACGGCCCTGCCAGCTAGTGAGAGCCTGACAGCGGGTCTAATCGGGGCCGAGCGCGCCTTCCAGACCTGCCAGCTAGTGGGAGCCTGAACAGCGGGATCATCTCGGGGTCTTGCTTAGTTTCTCAATTCTTTCTTCAACCTCTCATCCTTTCCCCTCAGGTGTGCCTACAACCCCGTGTGCCTACAACCCCGCTCAGCTAATGAGAGCCTGGACAACGAGTCTACCCAGGGTCGAGCGTGCCTTCCAGCCCTGCCAGCTAGGAGAGTCTGCGCAGCAGAATCACCACTCAAGGTATTCTCTTACCCTCCAGGCGAGCCTACGACCCTGCCAACTAGTGAGAGTTTGGCAGCGGGTCTACCTGGGGCCGAGCGCGCCTTCCAGACCTGCCAGCTAGTGGGAGCCTGAGCAGCGGGATCATCTCGGGGTCTTGCTTAGTTTCTCAATTCTTCCTTCAACCTCTCATCCTTTCCCCCCAGGTGTGCCTACAGTCCCGCCCAGCTAATGAGAGCCTAGACAGCGAGTCTACCCGGGGCCGAGCGTGCCTTCTAGCCCTGCCAGCTAAGAGAGTCTGCACAGCGGAATCACCACTCGAGGTATTCCCTTATCATCAGGCGAGCCTATGACCCTGCCAGCTAGTGAGAGCCTGGCAGCGGGTCTACCCGGGGCCGAGCGCGCTTTCCAGAGTTGCCAGCTAGTGGGAACCTGAGCAGCGGGATCATCTCGGGGTATTGCTTAGTTTCTCAATTCTTTCTTCAACCTCTCATCCTTTCCCCCCAGGTGTGCCTACAGCCCCACCCAGCTAATGAGAGCCTGGACAGCGAGTCTACCCGGGGATGAGCGTGTCTTCCAGCCTTGCCAGCTAGGAGAGTCTGCGCAGCGGAATCACCACCCGAGGTATTCCCTTACCCCCCCCCCCCAGGCGAGCCTACGGCCCTGCCAGCTAGTGAGATCCTGGCAATGGGTCTACCCGGGGCCGAGCGCGCCTTCCAGACCTGTCAGCTAGTGGGAGCCTGAGTAGCGGGATCATCTCGGGGTCTTGCTTAATTTCTCAATTCTTTCTTCAACCTCTCATCCTTTCCCCCCAGGTGTGCCTACAGCCTCGCCCAGCTAATGAGAGCCTGGACAGCGAGTCTACCCGAGGCCGAACGTGCCTTCCAGCCCTGCCAGCTAGGAGAGTCTGCGCAGCGAAATCACCACTCGAGGTATTCCCTTACCCCCCCAGGCGAGCCTACGGCCCTGCAAGCTAGTGAGAGCCTGGCAGCGGGTTTACCTGGGGCCGAGCGCGCCTTCCAGACCTGCCAACTAGTGGGAGCCTGAGCAGCGGGATCATCTTGGGGTCTTGCTAACTGTCAACCTCTTTTTTCAACTCTCAAAAGAAACCGACCATGAAATAACTTAATGAATTTATTACAAATAAGATTTACAACCTTATCTCCCACTAAGGGTAGAAGCGCTTCAGGTCGTCGCCACTCCATGCATGGCTCATGGATACCCCTTCCACATTCTGGAGGTGGTATCCCCCCGACCCCAGGACTTTTTCCACAATGTAAGGCCGCTCCCAATTGGGGTTAAGTTTGCCCATGGGAGCCGATCTTCCAACCGCATCAACTTTCTTTAGGACCAGATCTCCTTCGGCGAATTCCTTGATCCTCACGTGCTTGTCGAAGTACTTTGCCATCCGTCGCTTGACCTCCTCTTGCCTGACGGAGGTCACGTCGCAAACTCCTCCACCATGTCCAATGAGAGTCGTAGCTCCTCCTCATTTCCTTCCCTACATGGCTCATCTCCTTTGTTAGCAGCTGCAACTTGAGGGGATTGAACTTCAAACTCCACAGGCAGGACCGCCTCACAGCCATGCGAGAGCTTGAAGGGAGTCTCTCCAGTTGCCGTGTTTGGGGTTGTCCGCAGGGCCCACAGCACCGAGGGGAGTTGCTCCACCCAAGTCTCCCTCAGGTTCTCCACCTTCTTATTGAGCAGGTTCACTATGACCTTGTTCGCCGCTTTTACCTGGTCGTTGCTCCTGGGGTGGTGGATGAAGGCAAACCTGAGGTCAATCCCTAGCTGGGTACAGAAGTCGATGAACTCTTCGCTTGCGAATTGTGGTCTGTTGTCTGTGACAATGGTCTGAGGCAACCCGTGCCTGTAGATGATCTCTCCCTAGACGAAGTTCCTGATGACCTAGGAGGTTACCTTGGCCAACGCCTTGACTTCCTTCCACTTCGAAAAGTAATCAATCATGACTAGGAGGAACCTCCTCTGTCCGCTTGCTGGAGGGAAAGGTCCAACTAAGTCCATCCCCCAGATAGCGAAAGGCTACGACGACGTGATGCTTCGGAGCCTTTGAGCAGGCAAGAGCTGAAGGGGGCGTAGAGTTGGCACTTATGGCACCTCCTTGCAAACTCTGTCGTATCCTTCCTCAGGGTGGGACAGAAGTATCCCTGCCTGAACACCATTGCCTCCAACGTTCTTCCTCCCGAATGGCTACCACATTCCCCGGAGTGCACCTCCTCAAAAATCCTCGGCATCTCTTCCTCCACCACACATCGTTCTAGAAAGCTCGATAGCATCTTCCGATGTAAGCTCCCTTCATGCATAAGATAGTGGGCCGCTTTATGCCGAAAGCCCTTTGCCTCCCAGACCCCTTCAGGGAGGTTGCCCATGGTGAGGAAAGTCACGAAGGGATCCACCCACAAGGGTCGCCGATCCACCTCCATCAACTCCCCTTCCTCGATTGTTGGATGAAATAGCTCGGTCAAGGTCCCCCCCCCCTCGGGGTCAAAACTTGGCCAATCGGTCCGCTGCTACATTTTCTTCCCTAGGGACATGCTGAATTGAGAATGCTCGGAACCCTCCAATGATCACCCTTGCTTTGGACAAGTACCTCTGGAGGGTTGGCTCCCGAGCTTCATATTCCGCCCTGATTTGCGACGCCACCACCAGTGAGTCTGTGAGCACTTCCACATCGTGAATCCCTAGCTCCTAAGCCAACCGCAACCCGACTATGACAGCCTCATACTCCGCCTGATCGTTGGTGACCGGGAAGTGCAGCGCCACCGCTTGCTCTATGGTGTCCCTCTGGGGGCTCACCAACACTACACCTCCCCCAAGGGAATGTTTCCCCGAGGCTCCTTCAACGTACATCTTCCACGCTTCCCTTGGCAGCGCTTCCTCCCCTTCCAGCTCTATGACGTAGTCGGCCAAGAAGTCAGCCACCGCCTGTGCCTTGATGGAGAGCCTTGGCACGAAGGAGACGTCGAATTCGCTGAGTTCAATGGACCACTTGGCCAACCGCCCTGAATGCTCCACCCCTTCAAAGATCTTGCGCAAGGGATGGTCCATCACAACTTTGATTGAATGAGCTTGGAAATATGGCTTGAGCTTTCTGGCTGAGATGACTAGAGAGAAAGCCAACTTCTCCAGGATGGGGTAGCGAAGTTCCTCCTTCTTCAAGATCCTATTGACGTAATAGATTGGAAGTTGCTTCTTCCCTTCTTCCCGCACCAAAACAGAACTCACCGCTTCTGCCCCTACCCCAAGATACAGGGTTAGGTCCTCCCCCTCCTTCGGGCTCTGAAGGAGTGGTGCTTGGGACAGTTGAGCCTTCAATGCTCGGAAAGCCTCCTCACATTCCTCCGTCCACTCAAACTGTTTGCTCCCCCGAAGCGTTTTGAAGAAGGGAGAGCACTTATCCCCGGCTTGGGAGAGAAAACGGCTCAACCCGGCCAGCTTACCTGTCAAGCGCTGAACCTCCTTGGCATTGCGAGGCGACTCCAACTCCACGATGGCCTTTACCTTATCCGGGTTAGGCTCGACCCCCGTCGGGGTTAGGAGGTGCCCAAGGAATTTGCCTCGGCTTGCCCCGAAGACACACTTCTGGGGGTTTAGCCTCATATTGAACTTTCGCAGGGTCGCGAACGTCTCCTATAAGTCAAGTAGGTGCAAGTCCACCCCCTGCTCTTTACCATAAGATCGTTGACGTAGACCTCCAGGTTCCTCCCCCGTTGGTCTTGGAAGACCCGGTCCATCATACGCTGGTAGGTTGCCCCTGCATTCCTAAGCCCAAAGGGCATCATTTTATAGCTGTAGCATCCCTCCCTTGTGATGAAGGAGACATCCTTGATGTCGGGGGGATGCATGCGGATCTGGTGATAACCTGAAAAAACATCCAAAAAACTCATAATAGAAAAACCGACGGCTGAATCAACCAGCGCGTCGATCCGAGACATGGGGTAGCAATCCTTAGGGCATGATTTATTCAATAAAGAAAAGTCTACACACATGAGCCGCCTCCCATCACTCTTTTTTACCATTACCACATTGGAGACCCAGTCTGGGTACTGGATCTCTGAAATGAAACTTGCATCGAGAAGCTTCGTCACCTCCTCGCGGATGGGATCCTCCAGCTTGGTGGCGATGGTCCTCATCTTCTGGCGAATGGGGCGCGTCTTGGGGTCCAGGTTCATACGGTGGCAGGCCTCATCGGCGTCAATGCCCGGCATGTCCGCCACACTCCAGGCAAAGATGTCAACATTCTTTTGGATGCACTTCCGCATCCTTGCCTGGTCTTCTGGGCCTAAGCCCCCGCTGACCCTCACCTTCTCTACATTCCCTTCCCTATTGACGACCTCCATCTCCACGACTTCCTCTGTCGGTTCCAGCCGAGACTGCTCCCTGCTGGCCCTTTCCTCTTCTCACAACTCCTCCTCACCTTTTAGCCTCTCCACCTCCATTGCTTCCAACAAGCCTTTCCCATGCAACTCTACTTCTTCACCTCTCTGGGTCTCACCCCCAATTTCTCCCTCTACCCCCTGCTCCTTCGCAGCGTGCTCTCCAGCCTCTCCTCGACTTATCAATCCTTCTTTTGCAGCTTCCTCTTCAGCCTCACCTAGGCTCTCCACTCCTCCCCCATCTTCCTCTCCAGCCTCAACTAGGCTCTCCACTCCTCCCACAACTTCCTCCTCCCCTGTCATCTCCCTCTCCAGCTCTTTCGCTTCCGCCATCCAGAATATGGTATTGACGGCAGTCACGTAGCACTGCCTTGCCACCTTCGGATCTCCCCTGATCCTGACCTGCACTCCTCCGCTGTTAAACTTTAGGCACTGATGAAACGAGGAGGGGACGCAACAAAAGGCGATGATAAGGGGCCGCCCAAAGATTGCGTTGTAGCTGCTCGGAGCGTCAACGATGACGAACTGATAGTTCGTCGATACCCCCCCCCCCACGTCACATGCAACCCTACTCCACCTTCAACTTCCTTCCGCTCCCTCGAGAACCCAAACAACGGTCCATCCGAGGCTAGAACCCTCCGAGCTTCCACCTTCATCTCGTCAAAGGCTTTCTTGAAGATCACATTCACGGAGCTCCCGTTGTCCACCAAGATCCGGGAGACCGTGAAGTTTTCCACCGCCATCTGGATCACCAAGGCATCGCAGAACGGGTCTTCATAGTCTGGCATATCCTTTGATGAGAAAGTGATTCTCTCCTCTTCCTGGGGGGGGGGGGGCGTCTGGGAGGTCGAGGCGACACTCCTTCGGTACATGGTATGGAAGCTCCTTTACGAGTGGATTCGATCCCCACACCCCCATGGATCACCCTGATCCCTCCTCGGGCCCCCACATCCGCCCGGTCCTCGCATCTATCTTCTCCTCCTCTTGGCTGAACTTCTTCAATCCTCACGAGTGGCTGCTGCTGGACTTGCCCCCTATCCCCTCTGATCTCTAGGAACTCTGGGCAGGTGGTCTTTGCGTGACCCACTTCCTGGTGGAAGTCCCAGAAGGGCAACTCCCCCTGGCTTCTCTCCTCCCGGCTTCTCTCCTCCCGGCTCCTCCCCGAGCTCCTCTCCTTCCTCCTCTTCCTCTCACGATCTCCATGGCCTCCTGCTGTGGCGGGAGGGGGGCCCTCTACCCCTGCCTCCAGGCCGGCTGGTTGAACCTTCTTTGCTCACGGAAATTGTCTCCACCTTGCCATCCTCCCCCCCCCCCCCGCCCCTAGGGATGACCTTCCTGGGGCCTCGAGCCCAACCGATTATTTAACTCCCTACGCCCCAACCCTTGGGGCTGCCCCTGATGCCCTTGGCCCCCAGGCTCTTCTCTTCTCCTCTCCTCCCTATGTTCCCTCTGCTCTCTCTGCCTCCCAGCTCCTGGTTCATTCACGTCCTCTTCTGCCAACTTGGCAAATTTCTTGGCAAACGTCGGATTGGCCGCCTCAATCTCAATCTCCTTCGCCGCCCTCTCCAACAACTCTTTGAAAGAGAGGGGGGAACTCTTTTCAACTCCATGCTAAAGAAGCTAAGCCTCAAACCCAAAGTGAAGGAAAGCATCACCGTGTACCCTGACATCTCCTGAACTTGCAGGATCTCCTCTTGGAACCTATCCACATAGCGTCCCAGCGTTTCCTCCGGCTTCTGCTTGATCGCAAACAAACACTCTGCCCCCTTCTTCCTCTTCTTGGACGTCGAGAACCTCAACAGTAACCCTCAGCGCAAATCTTCGAAGCAATAGATTGAGCTTGCAGGCAACTGGTGGAACCAGTACCTCGTCTTCTCCTTCAACGTGATGGCAAAGAGCCTACACTTGAAGGCATCCGACACTTGCCTTATGGAACCAGCATCTTCAAACCACTGCACATGCTGTATAGGGTCGTCCCTCCCTGTGTAGTACGTCATGTGAGGCTCCCTGAACCCCTCTGGAACCGGAGCTGAAATGATGAGTTCACTGAAAGGGCTTCCGCCCATAGCTTGCCGAGAGGGCTCCTCCCGCTTCCTCGGCTCGCTGGCCCTGTCGGCGCTGGTCTGCCAGGGGAACAGCTCCCGCCCGGCGAGATCCCTCTCGGCACCCTCCGCCAAGACCTCCTTCCCGGGACGCTGCCCGGGAGCGTTCTCACCCGGAGATAGAACGACAGTCACTGGGACTTGAGGCGTGTCCCACTCGCTCCTTGTCGAGAAGGCCAGGTGGATGGTTTGGAGGACTTCTCGCCTGAAGTATTCTAGCATCCCTAACGCCACCCCACTTCCCCGAGAGGGGGAACCTCCTGAACCAGCTCCTTGCCCTTCATCCCTAGCCATGGGACTCAGCTTAAGATTTTCCTATACCAACTACGGTCCACGCTCACCACACCAGAAATGTTGAAGCCAAAAATGGCCTCAACGAGAGTTCGGACCTTGGGGGTGTAACTAGCACCTACTTCTCCCAAACCTTGACCTCTGACTAGCAACGAAGAACCTAGAACTGACCCTTAGCCTCAGCTGGGAGGTCCCTCCACTAACCCGGAAGATCTCTAAGCGCTTCCCCTCCAAAGCCAATAGCTGGGCTAGGAGAACCTCAGAAAGCACACTAGAGAATTGTAGAAATGATGATGACTCCTTTCTGAAGAACTCCATAGGTCTATTTATAAGTTTTCAAAGTCTGGTCTGCCAAAAACGTACTTTTGCTGCCCTAAAATTACTATCAAGACTCCGGTTTGATCTGCCAATATCCAAACTTCGCTGTTCTGAAGAGCTAAATGCAGACCAAAGGATATTTAGGTAATTTCAGGTATGGATCCCACCTGGGTTCCACCTGGCGGAAGCTCTTCCTGCTGAGCCCTATGGGAACCCTGCTTGCTCTGAGCGCGAGCCTTCCCGCCTACCCCAAGCGGGAACAAAAAACAAAAGAGGCGTTGAGCTTCCGTCAAAGAGAGGCGCAAGCCCTTTCGCCTGCCCAGGGCGGGAGCCTTCCCGCCAGCCTAGGGAGGAAGCCTTTTCGCCTGCCCGACGAACCATCGTTTTCAGCTCGACGATCTGAGTTCGACGAACCAGCGTTCTCAGCTCGACGTTCTGAGCTCGACAAACCAGCGTTCTTAGCTTGACGTTCTGAGCTCGACGAGCTGACGCTACATAACCCCTAGGCGAGAGCCTTCCCACCTGCTCCCGGCAAGAACCCTCCCGCCCAGTCCTCTTGCCTGACCCAATATGCTTAACGCTGGCCCACGGCTAGCCTAGTCCAGGTCCTTGGGAGATCTTGGTCCTACCCAGCGAATATGGGGTTGTACAGGATTGATAATTAATTTGAACTAAAACTCAAGGTTTTCGCCTTAATAAATAGAAACTCCTTTTTTTAAAAAATGTAGAAAAAATTATATTTGGGTTCCTTGTGAAATTCTACACATTTTTCATATTTGGGTCATCTTTGGCAGAGGAAAATCATTGCTTGTTCACTTAAAGAAATTATTTTATTTTTGCTAAAATTATCTAGGTGTGATTTGATTATTTATTGCTTAATTTTATTTCTCCGTCAAATCTTGCATCTTACATATAGTTTTTTAGGGTGGTCGAGTTGTTTCACTGACACTTCACTTAGGATTGCATGTTTAGTCACACATCCATGCATCCAACCCTTAGGTTAACGGTGTTTAGGTTCATTGAATTTGTCACGTGCGCATTTGCATGCATGTAGGGCTAGGACATCGTTAATCTGCCACATAGATTCGTCCTGCGTCAAATAGTATCAGAGCTAGGTTGCGAGCACTCGATTGATACGCAGTCATTGAGTCTATAGGCTCCTCCATAGCTATTTATCGACTTCATTCCTCTCCTCTGAGGATCCCGAGTCTCTCTATACTCAATCTCATGGATTCCATTAATTAGAGAAATCCTCATGTTATTACGACAATTATTATCATTCAGGGCACACCACTTCCAGAGATAGTGTCGTACCTTCGAGATGATTCCATTATGCTAGAAATAAACACCATGATGAAAGATCCTCACGTTATCATCATTACACATCTCCACAACTTTATGATGGTAGAACTGAGTACCGTTGAGATCATCATCTTTATACTTCTTCATTATTTGAGAAATTGGAGTCCATATATGCTCAACCCCATGGAGCTCCACTAGAGAGATCCTCATACTATCATGTTGATCATCCTCACCCGCCGTCGCACATTCGTAGGGATCACGTCTACCCACATGCACAATCTGATTACATTAGAAAGGACTATCAAGATGATCCTCGGGATCCCTATAAAAGTCACAATCACCAGGATGTCAAGACCCACCCAGTGATTCACAAATAGAGATACCTGAGGCCGAATTTTAGAGATTAGTTCTTGTGATCAATTTGATCGCACGGATGCTCATCTTGATCACTTGAGGACTACCTTAAGAGCAATCAATAGGAGAAAGCCTAGGAATTTAGGTCAAGCCATCAATGCGTCCAGTAGTTCTCCTATTGATATGAGCGACTCGACACTTGATTTTGATTCATCAAGTCCTGATGAGACTCGGTTCCCACTTGATTTCGAAGCCGAGTCTGATCATGACGGTTTGATACAGGTGAAGAGTAATATTAATATGACTAGTGAGCAAGGTCACGAGAGTGAGAACGAGCGGCCCAGTGACACTGTGATGTTATATCTATCCTCTGTGCCTCACTTAGGCCTAGTGTCCCCTTCGGCTAGAGATCTAGTCCTTGACACTCTCTCTCTCTATTGGCCCACTCTTGAGTGTGACCTTTTCCCACTTTTCCCCTGTTATTGTCCCAATCCACATCACGGCCGAAATACAAGATCTTAGTGTTGATCTCGTAATGACTGTCTTGCCCGTTTTTGGGAACACTAACCCTTACAATGGTACTCATTTGAAGGATCATGACCCAGTTGATGGGTTCTTTGATGAGCCCACTATTGAGCCTCATAATGAATCACCGCGTCCTTGTAAGGATAATATTTAGGTGACTGTCTCATTTATAAATATTGAGTTATTGTCGCATCTTCCATTGTCGCCCCTAATATTTATATTAATATTGTCCCAGAAAGTGAATCTTGAGTGTAGCTGTAACGCCTCTAGCCGATCCAACGTGACAATGCAACGGCTCCGCTCTAGGCGACGCTACCGGGCTGCAGCCCAAGCACCTCAACCCCTCTCCAGCCCACTGGCGGGTTGTTGGTGGCCACAGCCTCCCTTTGATGAGTCAAACTCGATAGTCAAGCGCGCACCACGGGGATAGTCAAGCGCGCACCAGTTGAGAGTTGAAAGAACTCCATAGTTAAGCGTGCTCGGGCTGGAGTAGTACTGGGATGGGTGACCTCCTGGGAAGTCCCCGTGGTGCGCGCTTGACTATCGAGTTTGACTCATCAAAGGGAGGCTGTGGCCACCAACAACCCGTCAGTGGGCTGGAGAGGGGTTGGGGTGCTTTGGCTGCAGCCCGGTAGCGTCGCCTAGAGCGGAGTCGTGGCATTGTCCCATTGGATCGGCTAGGGGTGTTATAGTAGCATCAAGTATATATGTAGTGTTTTCCTTAAGACCACATAAGCATACTTTTGATGTTTTGAGAGTTTATCCTCTGATCACTCACACTCTCGATGAGTTTTGTGACACACCACCTGCTAACCCATTAGATGAGGGTTTCCCTGTGAAGGGCACTCGACACACTCCAGAATCACATCTTATTGTCGATGTTTATGATTTTCACTTATGTGGTCGTCGCATTCGTGATGAATTTTCATACAAACCCCTTGGTGAGCCACTTGATACGTCATGTTCCCTGTGAGACATTTGACACTTTATGTGCTCGTATTTGAGTGTTGATGCATCAAACATTCATTTGAATACTCGACGCACGTACACTCAATGAATTTTTGATTCCCCACCAAAAGAGTCTCCTGATAGACCGCCACGTCTTAGATATTTGCAGGTCATTGTCAAACCGCCCCCTCAAGAACGTATCATGTCAATCGAATTTCATTTGCACGAGTCTGTTAAATCATTTGTTCATCATTTGCATATGTTTGTTGAGTTGTTTGTTCATCGTTTGCATGTGTTTCATGAGTCGGTTCGACGGAGGATCAATACTGGTAATAAATATTATAAATCGCATGCAGATGTTCATTCGCAAGAGCAGGTATTTCATGAAAGCGGACAGGTGATGGTGAGAATTTGTGTTGTGAGGCTCCTTGGGAGGCCTGCTAAAAATTTGAGTGTTAGGCAAATGGATCCCTACACAATCATTAGAAGGATCTGAATAACTTGATATCTCTACGAGTATGAGCATCCATCTCATATTTAGTGTTGAGATCTTGATGTCATACTACAAGGCTCACGAGTATATGGACCCATTTCATGGAAATACTCTTGAGCTTACACATCCACATCCTTTTGAGCCCACACCTTCACATCCTCAATCTTGCACCCAGTCAACTTCTATGCCTCACCTGCCTTTGGGTCCGTTATTTATGGTTTCACCGTTTGCACCAACGATTGCACCATGACTTCTAGCACATTAGTGGATTGTTGAAAGCATTATTGACATTGTGTCTCACGCACGAATAGTCGCGCCAGACAGCCAAACACTGGAGTACCATTGGCGAGGATGCTCTGCCATCGATGATACTTGGCCGACCTATGATGGACCTCATCAAGTCTTACCTGACATATATCGAGATGATTCTGATCTCTATTCATCAGGAGATGAATTCTTTCAAGTCGGGTAGAATGACGTGGAACGGAGACGCGGGCCCGCAGCAGAGAACGAGTTTTGGGCCCATTTGGGGCCGATTTGCTTACCTACCATACATGGCATCCCCGGATCGAAGATCCGACTATGCGGATGCATCCATAATTTTCTTTATATGTTTTTTCATATAGAACTTTTGTAATTTCAGTCATTATTTAATGTAATTGGGCACCTAACATTCTCGGTCAATCATAGTCGTTGATGTTAGGGTGCCTGAATGTTCTTTTATTATAAATAGGAGAAGGGGGGCTACCATTTGGTTCATTTCAGATTTTGAAAAGAAGAATCCTGAAATCCTGCGGTCCCTCCATGGTGCTGATTCCGTAGAACCTTATGTGACGACTCCTAGTCCCTCTCCCGCTCCTCAAAGGTAACCGTTATCCCTAACCACCTTCCTCCACCCTCAAATCCCCCCACCACCACCCCCACATCTCTCCAACAGCCACTCGCCGCCCCTATAGCTCTCCAAACAGCCCGTTGATGCCTCCTTCATGCTGCCCCGCAACCGCCGCCCCTATAGCCCTCCAACCAGCCCACCTCCTCAATCCTTTTTCAACTGTCGTCCACCCAGTTGTCCATCCAATCCGCCCAAACTAGCCCTCCACCTTCCAAAACATCCACCTCCACCCATATCTGCCTAAAAGAAGGCCCCGGCCTTTCAAAACAGCTACCTCCACCCAGATCCGCTCAAAACCAATCCCCCACTTTCCCAAACAGTCGCCAACCACCCCGATCAACCCTCCCACAACCCGATTTCACTCCATATATCCAGATCTAGTCCAACCGGCTCTTGTTTCCCTTCTAGATAATCTCCACCACCGCCCCACGCTATCATCCACTGGATCTCAGCGCCTCGAGCAGCCCCCATATCTTGTGAGTGTTTTATTATTGTGCGGACCCTTTTTTAGCATTATATATGGTGTTGTGACTTGGGCTCGATTGGATATCTAGTATTGTGGAATTTTATTTTATATTATTTTGTGATTTGCAGGAATCATTCGCCGTGCGCTTTGCTTTGGCCTTTCACACGGAGGAAAATCATTACTTGTTCGCTTAAAGAAATTATTTTGATTTTGCTAAAAAAATTTATGTATGATTTGATTATTTATTGCTTAATTTGATTTTGCGGCATTTATTTTCATCGCAATTGTCACGTACTCATTTGCATTACATGTAACATTATGCATCAATAATCCGCAAAGTATGGCTCTGTTTGGGACAGCTTTTGATGATGAATAATCTCTATTCAAAACGCAAAAGCTGTTTTTCAGGTGTTTGTTTGTGCAGCATATGGAAAATCACTTATTTTAAAATTGATGATAATCTGATTTTTCATAAGCTATCCAGGTCCAGCTTATGGATTCTCATAAGCGCTTATCTCTTAAAAAAACTCAAAGTTGATTTTTTCCCCAGACGTGATTTTTTCGCCCGGGTGTGAATTTTTCGCCCGAGCGCAATTTTTTCGCGCGGGCGCGATATTTCCGCTCAGGCGCGAATTTTCCGTCCCGGGCTCGAATTTTCCGCCCGGGCGCGAATTTTCCGCCCGGGCGCGATTTTCCGCCCGGGCGCGATTTTCCGCCCGGGCGCGATTTTCCGCCCGGGCGCGAATTTTCCGCCCGGGCGCGAATTTTCCGCCCGGGCGCGAATTTTCCGCCCGGGCGCGATTTTTCCGCCCGGGCGCGATTTTTCCGCCCGGGGGCGATTTTTCCGCCCGGGCGGATTTTTCCGCCCGGGCGCGATTTTTCCGCCCGGGCGCGATTTTTCCGCCCGGGCGCGATTTTTCCCCCGGGCGCGATTATTCCGCCCGGGCGCGATTATTCCGCCCGGGCGCGATTATTCCGCCCGGGCGCGATTATTCCGCCCGGGAGCGGATTTTTCGCCTGTGCGCGGATTTTTCGCTTGGGAGCGAATTTGACGCCCAGACGCGAATTTTACACCGCGGCGAGAATATTTCCACCCGGACGCTATTTTTCCGCTCGGGGGCAATTTATCCGTCCATCCACGATTTTCGTACGACAGCTGTTTTTTCTCCCTGGAGCGATTTTTTCGCCCGACGGTGATTTTATCGCCTAACAACGATTTTTTTCGCCCGGACACGAATTTTTCGCTCGTGAGTGATTTTTTTGGTCGGACGCGATTTTTTTCGGCAGAATGCATTTTTTTGCTTCCGTTCAAACATATCGCGTGTGAGCAAAAATATCGCGTCCGGGCAAACATATAGTGCTCGGGAAGAAAATTCGGGCAGGGGCGGAAAATTCGGTCCCGGCCGGAAAATTCGCGTCCGGCCAGAAAATTCGCGCCCGGGAGGATAATTCGCGCCCCGACGAAAATTTCGCTCCCGGGCAAAAAATTGGCGCCCCGCCTGAAAATTCGAGCGGGGGGGGGGGGGGGGATTCCCTCCCGGGCGGAAAATTCGTGGTTGGGGGAAACATTCACGCCCGGGCGAAAAAATCGTGCCCGAGCGAAAAAAACGCTTCCATGAAAAAAATCACACCTGAGCGAAAAAACCGCGCCCGGGCGAAAAATATGCACCATGGCGACAAATTCGATCCCGGGTGACAAATTTGCGTCCGGGCGAAAAAACCACGGCGGGACGAAAAATCCGCATCCAGGTGAAAAAACCGCGTCCGGGCAAAATATTTGCGTTTGGGCGAAAAAATCGCTGCGGAAAGAAAACATCGCGCCCATGTGAAAAATTCACACCCAAGCAAAATAACGTGCCTGAGTGAAAAAATCATGACTGGATGGAAAAAACATGTCCAAATGAACAGACTTTTATGAATGAATACAACTTTAGATAAGCACTTATGTACAAACTATCCAAACATCCTACGACTTATTAATCATTGTTTTTATAAAATCTATATCCAATCATCAATTTTCAATTAGCAGCTTATTCATCATCATAAGTTGTCCCAAACAGAGCCTATATATTCGTCCCGGGTCAAATTATACTATAATTTTTAAACATTCTCGCAATGTTCATTGAAATTTTACTTGGTTACACTTTAAAAGTGGCAAGTATCGAAGTATCAGAAGAAAAGGAGGAAAAAGTAATTATGTTCGTTTGCTTTTGAGGCACAAGAGCACATTGCATTTGGGTTTTTTTGCAGGGGCATCACAAAAGGCTACAAGTATAATGATATTTGTTTGTATTAATGCCATTATTACATGGTGTTGTTATTAGCAAATCTATTTTGATTGTTCACAAACCGAAAAATCCGGTTTATCACTTTTTCCTATTTTTTCCCTCCTAAAAATTTTATGCTAGCAAATCATTTAGGGTTCGGTCCGATTCCTCCAATCCTCCATCCCGCAGCCCGCAATTCCTCTTCGACGGCGTTCGCAACCCATGATTCCTCTTTGACGCCATTCGCTGCGTGCGATTCTGCCACTGTCGCCGGCGATTAGGTCGTTGCCGCTATTGGAGGAGGCTCGCTTTTCTTCTTCGTCGTGATTCCTCCAACCCGCAGTCGCCGTTCTCCTCCCACGTCGCTGCCGCCCGAGATTTCCTTACCGTCGGCGATTAGAGGCAGATATTTCTTCCAGCGCGGAACACCGAAGGCTAATTTTTCCTTCTAATTATGTCATCTGCATTAACGGCTTTTTGGCAGATTGCACCCCCCAAATCACCCTCTTTGACACTTTGCACCCCCAATTCATAAATATAGCACTTTGCACCCTCCATTTGATATTTTTTTGGCACTTTGCACCCTAGGGTGCTTTCATGAAGGGCAAATTGGTCCACACAATTTATTACAGTTCCTTTTATTTCTCTAATCCCTAGCCGTCATCATTTTCTCTCCTGATTTCGCCGGAGGGTTGAAGATTTCCTGCATCCCGTCAGAAGGCCCGCATCCCGCCTGCTTCCCGTCGGAGATTTCCTGCAGCTCGCCCCGCATCCCGCCTGCTTCCTGTCGGAGATTTCCCGCAGCTCGCCGGAAGGCCCGCATCCCTCCTGCATCCCCTCGAAAATTTCTTGTAGCTCGCCAGTAGGCCTCCATCCCGTCAGAAGGCCCGCATCCCGTCAAGCCCTAGCCCGCATCCATCTGAGTTCTGTCTGACTGTATAAAAAAGGGTTTATTGAGGGTTTATTGTTAGTCTCAGATTTTTGTATTAAGGTTTTATTGAAGTTTATTGTGTCTATTTTTTTATATTTTGTTTGCATGAAAACACTCTATATTGTTTTTACAAAAATGTTTTGATTTTTTTAGGTTTTTCTAAAGAAATGTCTTCAAGTGAAGATGTTGATCGGCAAAATATTTTGATTGATGAAATTGTTTTGAACAAGGAGATGACGTCGTAGTAGTGATTCATCATACGTGGAAGAGGAGTCAGACCAAAGATAAATCATCGTTTAGTGATGGCTTGATTGATAGTGAATTTGAAGTTGATGATGTGTTGTTTGATGACGACATTGATGGAGAAATTCAATTGATTGGCGAAAGAACCGAGCTAAAAGAGCCTGTAAAAACGAACGTTGGAATACATATAAGGGAGCCCGGTAGTCAGTCTTCAGCTCAGGCATGAAAAGTGAGATGTACACAAATAAAGGTTTATCAAGAAGATGAAAATAATTCTGATTTTGTGTTTGAAGTAGGCTTGTGTTTTAATAGTGCTACTGATTTTAGAGATGTTGTGATGTTGCATGCTACTAAGCAAGGTAAACCATTGAAGTTCACTAAAAATTATAGTGACAAAATTAAAGTAACATGTGATTGTAGTTGGCGTATGTATGCTTCTTTCATGTCAAAGTGTGAGAAAATATTTCAAGTGAAGACGATCAAAGGAGAACATACATGTTATAGAGTTTCAAATTCTCAACATTGTACATCCAAGTTTCTTGCGAAGAGGTATGAGCATAATATTAGGAGCAACCCAGAAAGGCTCGTTGTTTCAATGCAAGAAATAATGCAAAACGGTAACAAAACTTCTTTTAAGTTTATGAAAGATGTATAGAGTAAAGAAACATGCCTCTAAAGCAATCAGTGGAACAGAGATAGAGCAATATAACAAACTTTGGGATTACTTTGAGAAAATTTATAGGACCAACCCTGACACTACTATCAAAGTTAAATGTAAGCATGATTTGGCTTCACAAACATACATTTTTAAAAGGCTATGTATGTTGGGGTGCATTAAAGAAGGGTTTCATAGCAAGATGTAGACCTATTATAGGGTTGGATGGGACTCATTTGAAAACATCTACTGGTGGTATTTTACTCTACGTTGTAAGCGTTGATGGCAATAATAACATGTATCTTATTGCATATGTCATTGTCTTAAAGGAGAATATAAATACCTGGACATGGTTTCTTAGTCTTCTTATAGAAGATTTGTGTAATGAAAACACGCATACATGGTCTTTTATTTCGGATAAGCAGAAATGGTTGATTAAAGCAATTAATGAACTACTCCTCAATGATGAGCATAGGTTTTGTTTGCGACATAAACAACTTCAAACAAAAGCATAGATGATTACATTTAAAAAAACTTGCTACGGAAGGCAACATCGGCAAGTAGGCTAACAGATTTCAACAATGAAATGGAAAAGTTGAAATTGAGTGATAAAAAGTCTTATGAATGAGTTAAAGAAAAAATGAAAGACATTGGGCTAGATCTCATTTTAGCACTTGGCCTAAATGTGACATGTTAAAAAAATTTGGCGAGACTTTCAACAAAGTCATTCTAAAAGCAAGGGATAAACCTATAATAACCATATTGGAGACCATAAGAGTGTTATTGATGAAGAGACCACACACACCAAGAGATAAAGTATCAAAGTTCAGTGGAGACATATGTCATTACATACAACGCTCGTTGGAAAGTAACAAAAAAATGAACACAACTTTATTTTAGTATGGAATGAGCATCATAAATTTGAAGTTGAAGGATGGGGGGGAGACAAATGGACTGTTGATCTGAATACATGGAGTTGTAGTTGTAGGAGATGGGATTTAGAGGGTATTCCCTGTGTGCATGCAACATCGTAATCCGGACATTGATGAAATTAATGTGTCAAAGGTGTATGCATAAAAAATAGGGGTGCAAAAGGCCAATTTAAAGAATTTGAAATGCAAAATGCCAATATATGTGATTTCAGCATAATCCGGACAAAAATGCCCCACGAAATTAAGCTTGGGGTGCAAAGTGCCAAAAAAAATCAATTAGGAGGTGCAAAGTGCAATATTTATGAATTGGGGGTGCAAAGCACCAAAATGGTGCAATTTAAGGGTGCAATCTGCCAAAAAGCCCTGCATTAACCATGCACAATAGTTGTCGATGTTCTATATCGGATACTTTTAGCTCTTTTCTTAACTCAGTTATTAGCTCTTCCTTCTCCTGGAGAGTTAATTTCAGGTATCATTGATAGAATAGACAGGGAAGATAAGAAACTGTCAGGTAGTCATTCTATGTGAATTAAACTGCGCATGAATGAATACCCAAGTGAGAGTCGTGAGAGTATCTGATTGAGCATTAGGCTTCGTTTGGCGTGGCATTTTCACCGGCCGTTTGGGGAAACGCCGCCGAACGGCGGGTAAACAAACGCCCTCCGGCGGCGTTTGCTCTGTTTCAACTCGTAGCAAGGAGGAAACAGCCCTGATCTGCTCTATTTCGACCCCCGCCTCTCCCCCTCCGGTTCCAAAGTCCTGTTTCGACCCGCCGACTGCACCCACCACCGCCAAACCAAATATAGCCTTCGGTTCCATTTGGCACGGTGGTTGCGGTAATGAAGGTGGGAATTAAATTGTCATTTCATAACGCCCACATAAGGAACTTCATCCACTTTTATGTTCAAACAGATGATATTAGATAAGTGATCTTTAACAAATGACTGTTTAACCCATGGGTAACAACAAACTCCAATAGTATTGAATGAATGGATGCAACTTAGGCTCTGTTTGGCGCGGCTGCAGCGACTGGAGAAGCAGTGGTGGAATAATCAGCTGTTTTGCAGAGTGATGGCAGAATCTGCGAATCTGTTTGGAAGAATAGCGTTTGGATGTTGTTATTATTTTTAATTTATAAATATATTTTAATATAATATAATAAGTTATAATATAGGCAAAATTATCAAATTGGTCCCTAAACTTTGGGTACTTTTTCAAATCAGTCCCTAAACTTTCAAATGATTTAAATAGGTCCCTAAACTATTAAAATCACTTCAAACTAATCCCAAAAGATTTTTAATTATTATAATATCTTATTTTTTTAATATATTATTTACTCCTCCCCCGCTTCTCATTTCCTCCGTCCGATACTAGCTGCTGTAAAAAAACGGTCTTGATCGCCGATCTTTTCCGACCCTGTACAAGGTCTCGCAGTTCTGCTCACCGGAGCTAGGGGTGCAAACGAGTCGAGCTCGAGTCGAGCATGGCAAAATTTCCAAGCTCGAGCTCGAGATTTTCATTTCGAGCTCGAGCTCGAAGACCTCATTTATTCCAGCTTGAGGTCGAGCTCAATGCCAACTTATCGAGCACGCGAGCTCGAGCTGCTCGCGATTTTTTTAGCTCATGAACTTTATTTTCTTATTTTATATATATATATATATATATATATATATATATATATATATAATTCTAAAATATTTAAATAAAAAGCTCGCAAGCCGATAAATAAAAAGCTCGCGAGCCGGCTCGCGAGCTCATGAATAACAATAGATGAGCTCGAGCTTGACTCGTAATCGAGCTCGAGCTCGTCGAGCTCGAGCTCCACAGGCTCGAGCTCGAGTCGAGCTTTTTTCGAGCCGGCTCATCGAGCTTTCGAGTCGGCTCAACTCAATTTGCACCCCTAGCTGGAACTCATCCATCCTCCCCGCCGGTGATATTATTAAAATAATAAGTTTCTTTCATTTCTCTCGCTGTCTTCTATTTCCCCGGCTGGTGTTTTAGGGTATTTTGCTCTGCTCGCCGGATTTTGTTTTAGGATTTTGCTTACAAGACATATTTCGCTATAAAACAAATGCAATTAATGTGAAAATTGTTTTGTGGCAGCTTATACTGGGTGGTTGTTTGAGTAAATTAGAATGCTTAATTTATTTTTTATAATTTTATAATCATTTTTTTTAGAATTATCTAATATTTGTAATATTGCATTGAAATAAAAATTTAGTTAAATAAAAAAAGAAAGGAAAAATCACTTTAGGATTATTTTGAAGTGATTTTAATAGTTTAGGGACCTATTCGAATCATTTGAAAGTTTAGGGACTGATTTGAAAAAGTACCCAAAGTTTAGGGACCAATTTGATAATTTTGCCTATAATATATTAGTATAATATAATAATTTGTAATACAAGCACTGAATCATGAAGGCCGGACATTAATATAATAATTAATATAATATAATAATTAATATAATATAATTATTAATATAATAATTTAATATTAAAAAAATATTTTTTATATAAAAAACAGCGGCAGCGCTGCAGCCATTGGCTGCAGCGCTGCCGCTATTTCCCAGTCGCGGAAGATTTCCGCGACTGGGAAATAACGGTGGCCGGCTAATTTCAGCAGTGGCGTCAGCCACTGCAGCTAGCTTAAATATTGTTTGGCGCGGCGGTGGCAGAATCAGCAGCGTGCCGCTCTAAAAACGCCGCGCCAAACAGAGCCTTAGTTTATAATTATGTGTTTTTAAAAAAAAAATTGGATGATTTGCTAATAACAAAACGATTTTAAAAGTCATTTTCAAAAATAATGATTTGCTAACAGTAATGATTAACTAACAGCAGAAAAAGGGTTTGCTAATAGCAGCACCCTTGTTATATCATAATTTTTGACAATATTTATGACCCATGTGGAGGTCTGCAATGTTTGTTCTATCATATATTTGTCATTTTAAAACAATTTAATTCTACTACAAAGCCACCACACAGCAGTTCCATCAAATAGGTAAACTTATCTCTATACTCTAAACAGTTTCATCAAGCTTCTCATGACTCTGTAAAATAGCTCATTCTCTAAACAGTTTCACATTACTGCTTCTCCCAGTACTAGAAAGCTAAACAAAGCCTAAGCTAATTTTCTATGATTTCAAATAAATATAAGCAATTTCACTTCAGATTTTAGACAACTCCAGTCAATTTTATCACTGTATTTTACTTGAATTTACTTCGAAAATGACAAATAAATATTAAAACATCACCAAAAAAAACATATGCACAAGAAAGTTATCAGGAATCTTAAAAAAAACAAATTTATGCATATTTCTCATGGTGCTTTTGGCTTGATTTAACTTAAATCTGGATAAATTTGCTTCTGTTTAATAATGGCAGGTTACAAAGGTTTTATTTGATGTCATGACAAATGATACAACTTAGCAAAATAGCTAGATTTATGTTTGAAGTAATGGCAAAGAACAAGCTCTTGCAAGATTTTCTCAAACGCTAGCAAATACAGCATGTTTTTTTAGTATAAATATCATGATTTCCAAAAAAATATTGTTCATTAACAAACAAAAACTTCATGAGCATATATATAAAAAAACAAATAGAAAATACACATATTTGAGATTCATTACTAAGGCTCCCTTTGGCATGGCTTTTTTGCTCCGGTGAGTTTGGACAAAAACACCGTCATCATACAGTGCATGTTTGGCAAGATCATACAGTGCATGTTTGGCAAGATGATGGTTATGCCCGCTACCAAGAAAAAATAACTAATTTTAAACATAAAAGTGGATTAAGATACTTGGGTAAGGTCGGGTGCTCACGAACGATGGTTCATAACCACCGCGTTCGTGACTGCTACCACCGTGCCAAACAGAGCCTTAAGAGAATATGAATGAGAGGATCTGCACGGCGACCTAGCCAAAAGAACATTCCATGTTTGCTCAATGGAGAAGACGGATGAGAGAGTGATTAAGGCTCTGTTTGGGACAATTGTGGCGGTAGGAAAAGCGGTGATGGGAAATCAGTGGCAAGATTTGAGATGTCGGAAAAGCAGTAGGAATAGAAAGGAAACGTGGACCTGCTAGAACTTGAGCATGAAATATGTGGAAAGTTCATTTTAACTTTTCTAAAAGTGGGAGGGTTCACTATGATAGGAAGAAGAAGGGGGAGAGAGGGATCTAAGGAGGAAACTAGAGAACTAGGGTTGAGGAGGAGAGAAAAGAGAAGTACCTTGAATGATCTTTCATATCCCCCACATGAGAGCAGCCCGAGTATAAATACCTGGGCCAAGGAGGGGCCGGTCGACCCCTCCAAAAGGGGCTGTTCAGCCCCGGCTGGCCGGTTCACTGAGAGGTGGCTGAACCAGATGGTTTAGCCCCGTTGTCGTTTGTCGACTCCTTGCGCCTACGAACATACTGTCGTCCCGAGAAGCGTAGTGGCGGCGTAATATTCCCCTCCCCATCAAGAACCAGCTTGTCCCCAATATGGTAGTCTGGGTAAAGCTCCTTGAAGTCCAGCAAATCCACCCAGGAATTGTGCGCCGTCGAGAGATTCTTCCACTTGACTAAGAGCTTCGGGCGGTACTCAGCGCCTCGTCGTTTCCACTTGAGTAGCACAATATCCTCCGGAAGTGGGCGAAGCTCGCCCGCACTTGTAGTCTCTGGCAAAAGAGCACTTGGTTGGACATTGGCTCTGACCTTCCGCTTGAGTAAGGACACATGAAAAGTTGGGTGAATGCGGGAACCCATAGGCAATGCCAACTTGTATGCCACCGGCCCCACCCTGCTGAGTATACGAAAGGGGTCGTAATACTGGGGAGATAATTTCTGATTCAGACGACGAGCGACTGACAACTGTTGGTACGATCGTAGCTTGAGAAACACCTCTTCGCCCACTGCAAATTTCCTCTCCTTGCGATGCTTGTCCGCCTGAACCTTCATGCGATCCTGGGCAAGGTGAAGGTTCTCACGCAGGGTTACTAACATGCGATCCCTGTCCCGAAGGGCCCAATCAACCGCCGGCATGGTCGTGCTGCCCGGCTCATAGCTGCTCAGAGTAGGAGGGGCGGCCGTAAACAACCTCAAACGGGGTGGTAGGAAGTGTTGTAGCAATATTCGGCCCAGTGCAACCACTCCGGCCAAGTCCGGGGTTCATCCATAACAAAACAATGGAGGTAGGTCTCCACCCCCAGATTTAAGACCTCTGTCTGGCCGTCCGTCTGGGGGTGGTGTGCGGTACTGAAACGTAGACATGTCCCTTGCAACCGGAATAGTTCTTGCCAAAAGTTGCTCACAAAGGTGGGGTCTCGGTCGGAGATGATAGCTCGGGGCAGGACGTGCAAGCGGATTATCTCCCGGGCAAAAAGAGCGGCGACAGATTCGTCGGTATATGGATGACTCAAGGCAAGGAAGTGGCCGTACTTGGAGAGTTTGTCAACCACCACCATAATTACAGATTTCCCCTAGGATTTGGGCAACTCGTCAATGAAATCCATCGACACCGTATCCCAAATCTGTTGCGGAATCTCGAGAGGCACAAGCAGTCCTGCTGGCGAGGTCGTCTCGTACTTCTGACGTTGGCAAGTCTCACACTGCAGCACAAACTGTTGTATGTCATGGCGCATGCCGGGCCAAAAAACATTTACTCGCGCCCGCTGAAGGGTCCGGAGCACTCCCGCGTGGCCGCCTGTCGGTGAAGAATGAAACTCGTGCATCATCACAGTTTTCTATGCCGAGTCCGGAGGAAGAACCACTCGGACATGATGGTAGAGGCGGCCATTTTGAAGGTGATAGTTGGGAGTCCACGGTCTCGCCGCGCTGTAAAGCCTCCACCATGGTGCGTAAAGCGGTAGTTCGCATCACTTCCTCCTGTATATCATCCTGGGAGTCCACTAGTGGCCCCGAGATGTGAGCAACAGTACCCTCAGGAAGACGAGAGAGAGCGTCAGCCACCACGTTATCTTTGCCTCTCCGATAGGAAATCTCATAATCATAACCCAAAAGCTTGGTCACCCACTTTGTTGAAGAGGGGAAGAAACCCGTTGGTCCAAGAAATGCTTCAAGCTCCGGTGGTCGGTGCGAATCGTAAAATGCCGCCCTAGAAGGTATGGCCGCCACACAGCCACCGCGTGGATGATAGCCAACATCTCCTTCTCATAAGGGACAAGCCCAGCGTGCGAGGGGCCAGTGCCTTGCTGTAGAAGGCTAGGGGTCGGCCCTCCTGCATCAACACCGCACTAATGACCACCCCAGAGGCGTCAGTTTCCAGCACAAACTCCTTGGTGAAAGCTAGGAGCGCCAGGACTGGTGTCGACGTCATGGCCACCTTAAGTGCCTGAAACGCTGCCTCTGCCTCATCCTGCCAAACAAAGGCATCTTTCTGTAACAACTGGGTGAAAGGTCGGGCAATCTTGTCATAGTTTTTCACAAAGCGGCGGTAGTAGCCTGTGAGGCCCAAGAAACTCCTCAATGCTCATATAGTCTGAGGGCGCGGCCAGGATAACATGCTTGCGATCTTTTGAGGGTCCGCCTTGACGCCGTCGGCCGACACCAAATGACCCAAGTACACGACCTCCTCCTGCCCAAAAGAGCATTTGGACTGCTTGGTATACAGTTGGTGTTGGCGAAGAATGGCGAAGAATGGCGAAGACCGGCTCCACATGGTGCAAATGCTCCTCCCAGCTGGCACTGTAGATCAGAATATCATCAAAGAATATCAGCACTGACTGACGGAGAAGGGGGCGGAATATCTCGTTCATGACGGCATGGAATGTGGAGGGGGCGTTGGTGAGCCCGAACGGCATCACCAGAAACTCATAATGCCCGTCATGTGTGCGGAAAGCGGTCTTGTGGACATCCTCTTCATGCATGCAAATTTGGTGGTAACCCGACCGGAGGTCGAGTTTGGTGAAACTGGAAGCACCGTGTAGTTCATCCAGTAGTTCTTCAATCAGCGGTATCGGAAACTTGTCTTTTACGGTGGAACTATTTAGGCCGCGGTAGTCCACGCAGAAGCGTAACGATCCGTCCTTCTTCTTGACCAAGATTATGGGGGACGAGAACGCACTGGTACTAGGGCGAATGAGTCTCGCTGTGATCATTTCCCGAACGCTGCGCCCGATCTCGGCCTTTTGGCTATACGGGTACCGGTACGAATGAATATTGATGGGCTCTGTACCGGTCTTCAACTGAATCCGGTGATCGCGGAACCGCGATGGTAGGAGCGTCCTGGGTGTCTGGAATACATCAGCATACTGAGCGAGCAGCGCCTGTATCTGCTCGGAAACTGTCGGAGACGCCCCGGGGGTCTCCGTAATCGCCATGATCATCGCCATCGTGTTGCCCTGCTCCCTTAGTCGCTCAAGACTGCGGAGGGATATCTCCTTCAGCGGGGAAGATTTGAGGCCACCCAGGCAGTACTGCCTCCCCTGTTGGAGAAACTCCATTGTAATTTGTTCCCAATCAAAGGTCACCCTCCGAAGTTGTTGTAGCCACTGCACCCCAAGCTCTATATCCGACCCTCTGATGGGTAGGAGATAGACGTCTGTGCGTCCCGAGTACCCTTGTATCCTTAGTTCCACGCCTTTCATGACCCCCTTGCACTGGAGTTTGCTCTCATCGGCCACCATAACGTGAAAAGCAGCTGCTCGGTCAACCTCGTGTCCCACCCTATGCGCCACTTCCGGGTGGATGAAGTTGTGTGTACTCCCGCTGTCTACCAGGATAGTCACCCTCTCCTGGCGGACTCTCCCGGCCATCCTCATAGTGAGTGGTGCATTGCATCCCTCCATCGCCTGAAGTGACACGCCGAACTCAATCAGATCCAAGTCCCCGTCCCACTCTGATACAGGTGTGCACTCGTCCTCAGTGTCCTCCCGTAGCATAAAGACCTGTATCTTTTAACATTTGTGCCCAGGAGCGAATTTCTCATCACAATTACAGCACAATCACTTTTCCTTCTGCGCCTGATGTTCCGACCAAGTCAGCCGAGTGACAACCGGCTTGCCCGGTCCCTGTGAGTCCCTCTTTGCCACTGGCGTAGTGGTAGTAGAACGGGTTGAGCTGCAGTAACGTTGTCGGTTGTAGCGTTCCTCCTGTATCCGAGCTAAACTGATCGCATGGTTCAAGCTGCGGGGCATGTACGACTGGATCTCATCCCGCAAATAATCCTTGAGTCTGAATACAAAAATAACTGAATAGTGTTTTCTCCTCCCACTGCACTCGATTAGCCAGCTTTTCAAACTCTGTTCGATACTCCATCACTGTACCCTTCTAGTGCAGCTTCTGTAAGAGCGCATCAAAGTCTTCGTACTCGAGAGGCCCAAAACGAGCGGTGAATCCATCCACGAAGTCGGTCCAGGGTACGTAGTCCTTGCCTCTCAGGAATCACTGCACCCATTGGAAAGCATCATCCTCCAAATGAAAAGAGGTCAACTGCACCCATTACCCTCGGAAACCTCCTGGTAGCTGAAAAATAGTTCCACCTTCTACAGCCACTCCAGGGCATCTCCGCCATTAAATTTGGGAAAATTCATCCGCGTCAATTTTGGCAGCATGTACGGCGGGTGTCCGGCTTGTCCACGCCACCCTGCCTCCTGTCCATACTCTGCCGGTTTTCTTGGTTCCCCGGGTTCAAAAGGCATGCCGGGGACCCCTTGACGAAACGGCCCCGCCGCTGGAGCTCAACCCCACTGCATGTCGCCTCTTGTCGGAGGGGGCAGCAGGCCCTCCCCCGTGCCATATGCGGGAAACGGCCAACCGCCGTCCCTAGGGCCAAAACCACCCGAGCCGCTCCCACCAGTGCCGAAACCGGTTGTACCGAACCCGCCGGGGCCCCAACCTGCTACACCGACCCAGCCGGAGCCACCCCCGCCTGTGCCGAACCCGCTCAGCCCGATCCCGCCTGCGCCGACCCCGCCGAGCCCAAGCCGCCTGCGCCGACCCCGCCGGAGCCAGTCCCGCCTGAGCCCCCCGTGCCGAACCCGCTGCTCTGGGTCGATCCCAAGCCCGCGACGAACCCCACACCTCTGGCAGTCCTGACCGGGCCTCCGTTTGCGCCGATCCGGTGCGAATCGACTCGTGCGGCGGAAGATCCGCCCGAATCCTCTTCCGACACGGCCATACCCTTCAGACTTTGTGCCAACAACGCCATGATCTCCTCCATTCGGGTGTCGATCCGTTCTTCTAGCCTTTGCGTGGATGTTTTCACGTTTTCCTCGATGACGGCCACCGAATCCGTCAATCCCGTCAGATTTTCTTCTAGGGTTTCCAAGCGGCCGATTTCCTCTTGCGTTCGAGTCGTTACCATGGTGGAGAAAAGTGTCTCTGATACCAAATGATAAGAAGAAGAAGAGGGAGAGAGGGATCTAAGGAGGAAACTAGAGAACTAGGGTTGAGGATGAGAGAAAAGAGAAGTACCTTGAATGATCTTGCATATCCCCCAAACGAGAGCAGCCCGGGTATAAATACCCGGACCAAGGAGGGGCCGGCCGGCCCCTCCAAAAGGGGCTGAACCCGTTGGTTCAGCCCCGGCCGGCCGGTTCACTGAGAGGGGGCTGAAGCAGATGGTTCAGCCCCGTTGCCGCTTGTCGACTCCTTGCGCCTACGAACATACTGCCATCCCGAGAAGCGTAGTGGCGGCGTAACACACTAATTTCCAAAAAATCATGAAAACACTATTTTGGCACAAGCACTTTTCCCACCGCTGCGGAATCAAACACCTATAAAACAACGGTGACGGTGGGAATATAACTTTTTTCACCACCACTAACACCGTTCCAAACAGAGCCTAAAGGGGAAGAAGACTATCGGTGATGACTTTATCTTAGATCTTAGAATATGAACAGGTGCATGAGTGTTCTGCTTTTTGAAGGGTCTGGTCAAAGGGTTGTAAGCATAGAATGTAATTTTTTTAAAAAAAATTCTCCTGATTATCCTTGATGTTTAGAGGGAACAGATTTGCACTTCTTTGTAGTAGGGTCACCAAGGGCAACAGAATGGTAATGTTACCGGCGGTGAACTTATGGTCGACTACTTGGATGGGTGGACTACTTGGAGGAATGGTGAAGATGTTACTGATGGTGAACCTATGATGGACTACTTAGAGTGAACAATTATACAATATTTGACTTATGCAGCAGGTTGGGATTATATATTACTATGTTCACAGAAGCAATGCCTCACACAACATATTGGGATTATATAATTACTATGTGGGATTAATTGCCAGGATCCCCATTAGGACTTTGCATAATTACAATGAGCACTGATGTATTTTTTTGAAATTACCATAACCAGCTCTCCGAGCCTATGTTGTTAACTTTTAGTACAATAAACCTCTTGATGCGGGACAGGAGTCCACCTGTCCGCCACCCTTGAGTCAGCACCAGGCGGATTTATCAGGCCCGCGGGCCGTACATCCCAACCAGCTCTCCGCCATGGAGTCAGCACCATGCGGCAGGTTGTTGAGGCCGGGGCTCGATCCCCAGACCTCTTAGATAAGTGGCCCTCACCAGCGCTCTCATCGCCCCCTAGTGGGACTCCAGGGTGGCGGGTAGGTGGACTCCTGTCCCGCATCACCTCTCCTCTGAAAGGTTGCGATGAATTGTAGCATTGTACAGTCCTAGGGGAGGTTCCCGTAATTAACTCTACATTGATAGAAACAAATAACAATAATTACACCAAGAAAATGTTCAAGAGCCTAAAAGAATGTTGTTATATCAGATTGATTATGTTGGAACTAAGTCATATAACCTCCCATTTGTTATGGCTTGGCCCTTTTATGGCATATATGTTAGTTTTTCCACTACTTAGTAGAACAAATCGATCTAGTCGACCAGATCGATTTCATGTCAAGTCTATTCGGACCTCCCACTGTGTGTCATTTTTTGTTTGCGTAAATGGTCAAAACCGTGATAGATGGGCTTGACCATTTCGGACCTTAATTGTGCGTGCTTGGTCCTACCCTTGACAAGCTTGTATTAATGCAGTTTGCTCTGCTAATTAATTAAATAGAAACATGAATTTGATATTAAGATGATGAAGGTGCTAAGCTTAAATTCCCTTCATCTAACCCTAAGTCTCCTCTCTCTCTATTAAATGAGAACTTGGGTCCGATTAAACCTAGGGATTTCCTGACGGTGAACAAGGGAGGACAAAAGTCATGCGTCATTTCTCGGTTTTTTCACTCAATCCCAAAAACTTAGTTGCACGCGCACTCTGGTGCTTCATTCGGAGACTGCCTCACATGGTTGGTAATGACCTCCAAGCGTTGACCGAGGAATCCTCAAGCAAGAAGATCAAAGAATGGTGCATGTTTTAATTTTTTCGCACTTGGTTTTATTGCGAGCTAAACTTCATTCATGTATATTTAATGTGATCACATTAATTAATTATGAGATCAGTTGTTGTAATTTCTATTACAATCCATGTCTAGGAATTGATTAATATTATTCTTGATGATCATGTTAGCATAGGCCACCATTGCACGCATTGCTTGAGCTTAAGGTCTGTTTGATTCGGCTGTTTAGGAGCTGCACACCACAAATTTCCAAAAAAATCGAGCCAAACGATAAATGTCGTGCCTATTTTTCACCACCGACCGCACATTAGGCGCAATTTTAGGGCTTCTTTCATCCCAATTTGCAGGAATTCATGAAGTTAAAAATTTCATCATGCTAGGAATGGTAAATTATTTAATGACAGATTAATTATCTTCTAATGGTGCAGACGTGTGTGGTGTTCAGTGATGCAGTTGCAATATTTCATTTTGTATGTATTTCAATTACATTAAGAATAACTTTAGTTTCATATCAGCCACCATATAGCTATTCTGTCAAACAGGTTAATCTGCTTCTCTACTCAAATAACACTGAAAAAATAGTTCCTCCAAACAATTTCATCAATTATCTCACCACTCTGCAAAATAACTAATTAATCAACCACTGCTTCTCTCAACACTACATTTAAGCCAAACAGAACCTAGTATGCTTTCCGGCATTCATGCAGGTGATCCACGCACCTAACTAATTTCACACTATATTAGTGAACACACTCACTTTTTCCTCTATATATTACAAAAGGGGGATTTACATATGATCTAGAGGCTAAAAAGAGAAAATAATCATATTGCGTAGATCTACAGATTAATACTAATTAAGCACAGTATCACATAAAAAATCACAATCTGAAGGGCAACGTTATACATTTGGAAGTAAATTAGAGACAGAATTTACAAGTATCTGATAGAGAAGATTTAGGCTCACCTGAACTCTTGAGAGTAATCAGATCACCCAGAACCAAGAAACTACTGAGCCAACTGCCAAGCCAATAACTAGGAATAAAACAAGCACAATTCCAGCAATCTCAGAATGCTGAATTGGCACGGTTTTGGGACCCAGCATCATAATAATAGATGTAAAATACCCATTTGTTAGACCTAGAAGACATGTCAAAACCATCACTGGGATTTCCGTCCTGAAGAACTGGGGCCCGTGCAGGCAGCCCAGGAATAATGGATAGAACAGTAGCCTCGCCACGCAGGCGCCGACGGCAACATTCGCGCTCTCTAATCGGTAAACGGCGGGCAGAGCCTTGCCCACAAGATCGAACACATTGTACCCAGTGATTAGTATTATGGGGTACCAGTCCTTGAGTGCTTCGGAATGCACGTCTTCCGTGATATATCCGGGGAATATGGAAAGGGTAACGACATAAATGAGGACGATTCCAAAACCATACCATTTGACCCTGCCAACAATACCCCACAGAGTTGATCTCCAGGCATATCCAGTTAACGGGCTTGTTCCCACTCTCTCTTCTTTCATGGCCTGCAGTTTGATGTTCTGATAGTATTGGACAACAGGAAGACGGTTAGCCACATTGTAGCATATGATGCAGATGATCATTACCACTGTGGTAACTGCAAAGTACAGGTTCGCACTGTTTCTTAACCCAACAGCGTTTTGAGGGAAGATAGATTTGCATGTGATTCTCATTGCAGAAACAAGCACTCCTGCATTAGAAAAGCATCAATTGAATACAAACAAAAAGTGCGCTTTAGTGGAAATGAATCACAAAAACATGAATCCCTAGAAAATATAGTTGAATTGTTGAAATGAGGATGATAGAAAATCATGATGGATTTTGTTTCGCCGAAGCGGGTTGGAGTTATGGTTATTATGAGTCATCAAGGTATTTCAGAATAGATTTTAAGTTGTCATTGATTACATTGCTATTATTTTAAGTGTCACAGTTATTGTAAATAAAGAATAATTTTTGTTGCTTCGAGTGTTACGCATGAGGGAGAGGCCCGCTCTTGTCTGTTGCGCGTATATTGACGTGATGACGTCAGACCGAGGCAACAAGGACATGGATCTCAATGAGATGGCAGACGTTGGCCAGTAGATTGCAGGAGAAGCGCACACTCCGTCATCCCTATTTTATTATCGCATTTTGTATTTCAGGATTGTTTGGCTAATTATCTTTTGCCCTTTCATGTTCGTTGAGCAAGGCATTATAAAATCTCATGTGAGACCTAATATGATACGTCTACGAACGAAGAGCAAGACATGATTGCATTAAACGGAAATACGAATACAATCTGGAGCGAACTCCGGCCAAGATCAAGGAGGTTGGTTCCTCCTATGACCCCTCTCTCAAATGAGAGTAAAAACCAAAGATACCTCAACACATGAACCCCTCCCCCTTATATAGATGAGGGGGGGGGGGGATACCTAAGGAAATACAATACTAATAAAGTAATTAATTAATATAATTAATATTAATTACTACCATTTAATTACAAGCATTAATCACGGCAGCTTCCAAATGCACTCCCCCGACTCCTGCAAGGTGGTGTGCTCAGGCGGATGCACCCTCGTAACAATATGCCGCCCTTGAAAATGGACCTTGTCCTCAAGGTCAAGAGTACAGGATTTGTCGGGGTTATTAAAATTGTAGGCAGCAGGTATCGTTGAAGAAAAACAAAAAATGATGGCTGAGGGGCAGACAAATAAGGATGGTGAAAAGAAGTGAGGATGGGATTGGGTGGCATGAGGGTGTAAGGGTGAGTGTACAGGATGAGACAAAAAAATAGGGGTCAGGTTGGCATTTGAGAGGACGGGATAATAATAAAAAAGGGGAGTGGGCAGGCGCTTGAGGGGCTCGAGAGGAGAAGGATAAGGTAGCATGAGAAGGGGAAAAGTCGATCCGGAGGCGTGCCAGTAGGGGGCGTCGAGAGCGAGGGAGATCACCGGCGCGTCGGCGGGGAGGGGTCGACGAATCCAACGTGGGCTTCCCCGGAGGCCGTCATCCCGCTGGGAAGGAAAGATCGGGCAGCCGATTCGGCCGAGGAAGAAATCGTGTGTGTCCTGTCCCGTCGGCAACGAAGCTGGATGCCGCAGTGGGTGAGAGAAGTCGGATGACGCAGCGCGCGTCTGTTTCGGCAACCAGAAACGGCGCTGGAGGTGCGGCTTTTGTCGGAAGGAGATGTGGCAAAGAAGATGTAGTTGAAGGTGTGGGCTGGATCTGGCGGGCTGAATCTAGCCGTGAGGCAGTGCTGAAGGAGGCGGCTGGATCTGGCGACTCTGTATGCTGATGGTGCGGGGTCTGGCTGTAGGCGCTGGTTGGAGCGGGCAGTCAGCTGCTGGTGCTACGGAGGGTGTCATCTGCAATGCTGGAGGGGCGGCGACGACCTCTGCTGCCGGAATCGGGGCTGGAGGAATCCAATCGTGTTCGGCAAGTTGATCGAGCTTATCGTGGAGGCGATGCGCCATGGCGAGAATGTTGTCGAGCATCTCGGTTTGTCGATCGAGCTTGGCACAGATGGAGATGGCGGTGAGGCGGGTGTTCACCGTGGCTTGATCCCCGGCAGTTTGGAACGAGCGGACGGGGGTGGCAGGTCGGACCATTGATACGTCTATGAACAAAGAACGAGAATGATTGCATTAAACGGAAATACTGATACAATCCGGAGCGAACTCCGTCCAAGATCAAGAAGGCTGGTTCCTCTTATGACCCCTCTCTCAAATGAGAGCCAAAATCTAAAACCAAAGATACCTCAACACATGAACCCCTCCCCTTTATATAGATGAGGGAGGAAAAATACCAAAAGAAATGCAGTACTAATAAAGTATTTAATTAATATAATTATATTAAATAATTAATATTAATCAATTAATTAATACCATCTAATTACAAGCATTAATCACGGCGGCTTCCATATGCGCTCCCCCGACTCCTGAAAGGTGGTGTGCTCAGGCGGATGCAACCTCGAAACATAATATTGTGTATCTTAGAAGCAACATCAATTAAACGAGCTCTAGGAGCTGAAATTCTCTTCTATAATGACTTCTTCTCCCCCACCCCCACCCCCACCCCTCTTCCTCTAAACCTTCCTCTGTAACATTTGGTCCAACCTTCCATCATCAGGTTGTGGTCTCTGCTGCCTAAAGCACGATCTCGTGCCCACTCTGAGACTTCGTCTGCGTCTGTCCGTCTGTGCCGAGTCACGTGCCTTCTGCCTGCAACGCCCAAGCCCTTCGCTCCTTATCCATGACCGCAACGCCCACACCCTCTGCACCTCATCTGTACCTTCCTCACCCACACCTGCTATAGCCCACGGCGTCACCTACGACGATATCTGCTCTTATCATCCTGCTCCCAACATCGACTACTCCCACGGCTCAACTCCCTAGTGACCCGACCATCTCTCACTTCCTTTATGCTTATGAGGAGTTCATCGCCTCTCTCTAGGCCCTAATCTAGCGGTTGGATGCGACGTTTGATACCTTCATCGCGGATTGGTCGGGCACCTCGTCGACTTCCAATGCCGACTCCCATTCGGTTCTTAGTATTCCTACGAGATCTACCATCGAACCTCCCCCACCGCCTTTCACTGCTTTGCCACCGATCCACTCCTTTGACATCCCAATCTTCAACGAAGCAGATCCCCAGCCTACGGCTCGAAAGGACGAATGTCGGCACCCCCAGCACCATGCTCGAAAGGGTTCAGCTTCAACAGGTCTGCAGACCATGCACCCCAACCCGTCTCTGCAGCTCAATTGGTGATAAGATGCGAAAGTACTTCATAGTTAAGCGTGCTCGGGCTGGAGTAGTCCTGGGATGGGTGACCTCCTGGGAATTCCTCGTAGGGGCGCTTAACTTGTCTTTCCTTCATCAAAGGGAGGTTGTGGCTTCCAACAACCCGCTGGTGGACCGGAGACGGGTTGGGGTGCATGATCTACAGACATGTTGAGGTTGAACCCTTTCGAGCGTGGTGTTGGGGGTGTCGGCAGTCGTCCTTTCAAGTTGTAGGCTGGGGAGGCCGTTACACTATGTCGAGGTCATAATAGACCTAGTATCATTTCTAGAAAGATTTATAACCGGTGGCCCTTTACTTCTGCTCTCATCCTCCTAGTGTAAGTCATGGATGAATAAACCCATTGAGTTGGAGAATTCTTGTCTCCAAATCAGCCCTTCATTCATGAGGGATGACACTTCTATGGTCATTGCACATGACATTTATATAATTTCTTTCTAAAGAGGGCTTAAGTGTTAGGCAATAATTTATATCCCAGATTTTGGGTGTGTCTGATTTCCTAGAGCCACGCCTAGAGAATGGAATGAGGAAAGGGAAGCCAGGGTATGGATGATCAGGTTCATAGATGTTTGAAGATTAAGGTAGGTAACTTAATCGCTAATGTAGATAGTAAATGTCTTCTTCTCAGGTACGCCATTTTGCTATGAACATGCAACTATAGATTTTCAATTGCCAATGAATCTTCAGATATATGGCATGCTCTTAATAACGGTATAATCATGAAATAAATGTGTTCATAACTTGCTCGTTTTGCAAATATGATCTCATATGCCATAAAGTGATACAAAGTTACAATTTGAACCAAAACTATGCACCATGATTATTTGAATATGCTATGCGTATGAAAATGAACTTCCATACCAGACCCGAAAAAAGAGAATGACCATCACGACAACTACCATGAATTATGGATTTGTGCGCATGAAGTTGATGGAGCTCCCCAACAAAACCTAGCTGAGAATTACCTAAGTGATGATGCAATGAACTTTCCTACATGCAAATTCTAACAGATTCCTGGATTCATATAGATAAAAACAGAGGAAGAACTTGATACATTCGCTTACAGCAATTGTTCTCTTATAGGCTTAGTTTTAATGTTGTTAATTAATGCATACGGGAAATACTAAGCATCACTTATGTTGGGAAATTAAACATTGTTTAATTACTGCTTGATGACATGGTCATTTGGTATTTTCGCAGTTATTAATAACAGGCGGCGTGTTGATCACAGACATCAATACCCCCTCTTGATCTGAGTGGCTCAAAACTCTCATCTTCTTCCTTAAAGTTTGGAATCGATCACGATGTAGAGCCTTGGTTAGGGAATCAGCAAGCTGAGTCTCAGTCCTGCAATGCACTAGTTGGATGCTGTCGTTCTCCACCGTTTCTCTAATGAAATGGTAATGCAAGGTTATATGCTTGCTTCAGTTGTGAAAAACCGGATCCTTGGTGAGAGCGACGCGCCGACGGCGGACAAATTGTCGCATTTTAGTGTTATAGATTCTGATCATCTCTTATCTTCTTCATCTTCCATTCTTCCAGTTTGCAGGAAATAATGGATTTGTATAAACCACATGGCCTCGCAAGCTGCATTTGGGAGGGCCATGTATTCCACTTCCATCAAGGATAGCGCAATTGTTTGTTGTTTGCGAGACGACCAAGAAATGGAGTTGTTTCCATGGAAGAAAATATACCCTCCTGCGCTCTTACTTTCTTCTGAACACCCCACCCCCCACCCCACCCCCCAATTTGAATCACTGAAACCTGTTAGGACAGGAGAATGATTTGAGGTGTAATATAGCCCATAGTTGGATGTTCCACAGAGATAGCGCAGAATTCTTTTAGCGGCGTCAAAATGCCGCGCACTTAGGTTAGATACAAATCTAGAGGCCATGTTGATGGCATACTCAATATCAGGGTTTGGTTGTGGATAGATAAATGAGCCGCCCAACCAGAGATCGATGCTGCTCTGTATCAGTCTGCTCTTCTTTTTTTCTTTTCTGAAGCTTTTCTCCTGGGCTCATTGGTGAGAGAGACAGTTTATATGTGTATAGCTGAAATTTCTTTAATAGATCCTTAGTGTATTTTTCTTTCTTTAATAGATCCTTAGTGTATTTTTCTTGAGATAGAAAGGTGAAGGCATCTTGTTGAGTTATCGGTATCCCAAGGAAGTATTGCAACATCCCTAAGTCAGTCATATTGTATTGAGATTTAAGGCTTTGTTTGATCTCTAATATGAGTTTAGGAGATGAGCCAGTTACGATCAAGTCGTCAACGTATAAGCATATAATTGTTGAGCCCTGGATATGAGTCTTAATATAAAGGGATAGTTCAACTGGGCATTTTGAAAAGCCTATACTCAGTAGGTATTCGTCGATATTGGCATTCCAAGCACGCAGTGTTTGACCATAAGACTCTATCTTGTGCCCCCTTTCTCTCGCACCCCTTCGATTGTTCTACAAAAACACTTTATGTGATCTCCCCATTTAGGAAGGAAGATTTACATCAAGCTGGTATATAGGCAATTAGTGATGAGCAGCATGAGACGCAAGGAGTCAAATTGTCTTCATCCTGACAACGGGTGCAAAGGTTTCTACATAGTCACAGTCTGGCATTTGGGAATAGCCCTTGGCGATAATTCGTGCTTTGTATTTAACTACATCTCCGTTTACATTACACTTTACTACTTTAGCTTATAGATCCACTTCAGGAAGATGATTTTTTAATTAGGAGGCTTATAGACAAAGGTCCAAGTATTGTTCTTCTCCACAACCTTTATTTCTTCACACATTGAATTGTTCCACTCCTCCTTTTCTGATGCTTCTGCATAGAATTCTTGAATAGAACTTAGCATTACAACCTCACAGTGTTGATAGATTTTGGCAAGACTGCAAGTTCTGACTGGGGGTGATAAACTGGAGCAAGAATCTTGTTGAGGTGGCAGAGTTGCTTCGGTATCAATTTGGATGGTCATGGAGGCAATTACTTCTCAACAATTGGTACTGGAATGCTTGAAGAGAGCTGTTTACCTGATTCCCAGTCCCAACTCTCATGTTCATTGAAGATAATATCTCCTGAGATGATTAATTTTCTGCCTCCTGGATCATATAGTCTATAGGCTTTTGATTGAGTATTTATAGTCTATAGTGTTAAATCCTATGTTGCACCGACACCGACACGCGACATGCGACACCGACACGCGACACGCGACATGCGACACGACACGCGACTCGTCCATTCTCCTAAACTACTAATATTTGACACGTTCGGACACGTTTGTTAAATTCATATTTTATAATTATAGAAATTGTAAAATACTAATAAATAGACAAGAAATAAACAAACTTAGCATATAAAAATGTAATACTCATATTTACATATTATATATCATCTAAAAAGATAACTGATTCCATGTCCGGCTCATCCAGTGAGAGATTTGCAATTTCCAGCATACCAACATCTTCGAATGTATTAAAAACATCTCCGTCAATATCTCACATCTTTGTTTCTCCTTGTGTATATTGTGGATTTTTTCTTGAAAATAGACGTAAATTGCTGTGTATGAAAATCAGATCTTCTGCACGCTTTGGTGTCATTCTATTTCTCTTCATTGAGTGCACAAAAGAATATGAGAAAAAATACAAGACCTCTGCGTGTTTCCCGGAGAACCTTCTGGGAGGGAAGCTAACACAAAGAAGATGAGAAACCAGGAAGACCTATGCAAGCTATTGTGCAATTGGGAAGTGATAAACCAGGAAGCGAAAGGATGAGAAATCAGGAACGGCGGGAAGCGAGAGCACGAAGAGGATGCATTACCTCAAAGAAGCGAGAGCACGAAGAGGATGGGGAGCACGCAGAGGTCGATCAAGAAGAGGAGCGTCGATGCCCTAGATCTCGCGAGAGGAAGACGGAAGTCGGCTTACAGGAGAAAATGGGGAACGATGCGGGTTTAAAATTAATAAAGAGCCGTCTCACGCGGGACTCGCGTGTCCAATTAAGC
The DNA here is from genome assembly GCA_039513925.1 of Platanthera zijinensis. Classification (NCBI taxonomy): domain Eukaryota; kingdom Viridiplantae; phylum Streptophyta; class Magnoliopsida; order Asparagales; family Orchidaceae; genus Platanthera; species Platanthera zijinensis. Next base: position 61,466,935 of record CM077080.1, read on the forward strand.
GGGACACGTGAGTCCCGCGTGACCCAAAAGTGTCGGCCTGCCGACACGCGTGTCAGCGTGTCGGACGATTGTCCAAGAGTCCGACACGGACACGTTGTGTAACACCCCAGTTTTCTAGAACTTGAGGCTCTGGGAGCTACCGTGCGGCGGTAGGAAGCTATCGTTCGGCGGTAGCCTTCTTTCGTCGAGACCGGAGCGTTGAGACGAAAGCGTCAAGTGGTAGTGTGCGGCGTTAGTTAGCTACCGCTCGACAGTAGCCCCTTTTCGTCGAGACGAAGCGTTGGGACGAAGCCTTGAAACGAAGCGTTGAGATGAAGGCATTGAGAGGTTACCGCGCGGCAGTATCGCTACCGCTGGCGGTAACGGGGCGTTCTGCAGAGATAGACGGCTCTGTGAGCTACTGCGGCGCGGTAGGTAGCTACCACCCGGCGATAGCAGGCAAAACAGTTTCGTAACTGGTGAAATTAGGTCGTCCGATTTTCTTAGAAATCGATCCTATGGCCCAGAATCCTCCGTCCCTGAACTTTAAGTAGGGTTGAAACACTCATTCCCCTCATTCTTCTCATCCTTGGGTGAGAGTTAGGGTTTTGGGAGTGTTTGGAGGAGGAGGAAGAAGAAGAGCATCTTCCGCCATTGACGAAGCTTCGAAGCTCCGTTCGTCGATCCGAGGCCAGATCTGTAAAGAGGACTTGAAGGCGCACACTTTCATCCGTGCAAACCAAGATCTCCATGGCTAGGAAGAGGAGTTGTAAGGTAACGACATTTCTCCTCTCGGTTTTTAGGATGCGTGCATGACATCCGTTTCGTTTTTACTTTCTTTCAAGCATTTAGGCACTGGATCTCTCAAATGAGAGGGGTACGGGTTTTCATGGTTCAAGAGGAGCCACCGGGTCGATTGTGTCCGTCCCCGGCATGATGTTGCGTTAGAAATCCGCTCCGTTAATGGATTAGGCATTGTGGGTGAAGCCGTAATCGCGACCAATAGTCTGATTCGGTGATGTTGCATAATGAGCACTATATGGATTTTGCTAGAAATCTGATTGCGGCAAGACGCCGTTTGTGATGTTTGCCCTCTTTTTTGTGTAAGAACGAATGGTGTTTTAGGGCGCAAAATGATGTGATTGATTGATGTGCGAAGGCGCGGCTTTGTCTTTGTGGTCGGCTGGCTAGTCCGTGACGTTGCAAAGTCATGTGTGGAGAGTGTCCCGGCAAGACGAGCCCCCTTCTGTGAAACTGACGAGAACGTCAAGCTTTGGACAAGCCCGGGCGATGAATCCCACGAGCGGGTGGGGTCAAGCAAGGGTTCTTAGTATCGGTTTGTTTGTGTGACGGAACTGACGTGAGAGTCAGAGCTTGTAGGCAAGCCCGGGTTTTGAGACCCACGAGCGGGTGGGTCTTATGCAAGAGTTCCGTGTGCAGCTTGAACGTCGATAGGGGAAAATGGAAGTACCCTTGTGATGTGATGTGATGATGCGTGGTAATATGCTAGAATCATATGCGCTATAGGGTGCATTGGGTGAAACCCAGGATTGCATAAATGCTGCATGTTAGGCTCTTTTTTATTAAATGCTCAACCTAGAAATGTATATGTTGTATGAGACATCCAAACCTGTTGCTTTACTCTTTATGTTTATGTATATTTGCATGCGAAGTGCTGACCTGTAGGGTGATAGAGTGCCCCGGGATCCGCTAGGGACGGCCAGGAGAAGATGTGTTGGTTACACAGTTGAGGTCAGCTTTTACTGACCCACGTTACAACAGATTTTACAGGGCAAGGATCGCAAGCGGGAGCAAGCTCGTCGGCCAAAAAGGTTTAAGCCTCATGAAGTGTACCCTCTTGTATTTACTTATGAGTTGTTGAATGTTATGCTCCGTGAACTGTAATCTGGCTTGCATGTTGAGGTATCCTAGGAGTGTTAAGGCACGTTTCTCTGCTTGTTGTTGTTACAGTTTTTGGCATTTTGATTGTTGTAAGGCCTTAAGGCCGTTTCGGACTCCTATGGTTGTGGATAACTTTTAATTTGTTGTGTGTTTCTGTTATCTTGTTTTTTTGAGTTATGAGATGGATAGTTCTTTATATCATTTTATAATGCTAAAGCTGTGGAGTTTATATGTCGTGGGGCCCCGGCCGGACCCATATTATATGGTCATTACAGGGAAGGCATTACATTTTGGTATCAGAGGGAGGTTAGTGTCCAAGTTAAGGTTAGTGGTCGATTTGACATAATCGGATCGCGTAAGTAAGTTATCCACATATGAGTATTACGGGACAGTGACTGTCCTTGTATCTAAGTTTTGCGAATGGAAATTGATTCTTGTTTTACCTTGCTTTTGATAATGGTGCAAGCGACGAGGCGGGGACGTCGAGGCCGCAAGAGGAGCCTTCGGCGAGTAGTGTTACTGCTCCGGGTCTTATGGGCATGGGTGTAACCCCGGCCGATTTCTGTCGCATGCTAGCAGAGGCAATGGTAGCAGCCCAAGCTGCGGCGGCAGCGCAGGTTGTGACCCCTATTGCGCAAGTAACGACTCCCGTTACCACGGATACGAGACCGGTCATACCAGGCGGAAGAGCCAGACAGGCAGAGTTGTTGGCTGAGAGAGTGGTTGTTGGGCAGGGAGACCGACAAATGAAGTATTTTCTAAGTTTCCATCCTCCGACGTTCAAGGGAGTCGGCACACCGACTGATGTCAAAGACTGGTGGGCGAGGATTCAGGAACTCTTGAGGGTGGCAGAAACGCCAGAGGATAAGCAGTCCCAATTCGCGACCTTCATGTTAGAAAGCGACGCAAAGTTGTAGTGGGTGAGCCATCGCGACCGCCGGTTTCCTAGACGCACCCTGTCCATGGATGAATTTGGGAATGCCTTCTTAAGGAAGTATATTTCATCGTCGACAAGGTTAGCCCTTCAGAGGCAGTTTCTGCACTTGGTGCAACGAGATAAAATCGTGGATGAGTACGTACAGGAATTTACTCGTTTTGGTCGTTATGCGGGAACGACCATGGTTGTTGATGAAGAGAGGGACAACCTCTTCTACCATGGGTTGAGAAAGAACTTGAGACAACCCCTTATAGCTTTGAAGAATGTCGGCTTCAATGAGTTGGTTGAGGCTGTCAGAACGTTGGAAAGTGATTTGGAGCGAACCCAACGTCGCAAGGGGCTTGCAGTGAAGCAGGGAGAAGGAAAGCCTTCTCAATCGCAGTGGAAGTCTGAGGGGAATAGGTGGAGGAAGAAGCCCCAACCCTTCAGGTCAGGGGAGAAGAGCAGTACGACGTCGAGGGGATCTCGTTTCAAGGGACCACCAACGTGCTACAAGTGTGGCAAGTCAGGTCACATAGCTCGATTTTGTACTGAGGGTGGTGCTGAACCCGAGCCAAAGCAGGAGCAGTCGGTGCATTCCGGTCCCAGTATCGCAGAGAAAGGGAACATGGCAGAGTCGAGCGCTTCACGTTTCCAACCTGTGCAACCAAGAGCTTACAACCTTGGGCAGCAGGAAACGATTTGACAACCCGATATGGTGGCAGGTACGGAAAAGTTTTAAGTTCTTTTATTATGTTAAGACTTTCGAGATCTTTTATGTGTGTTGCATGTGTACTAGGCTTTGTGCTAGTTTCAGGTAATCCCGCTAGGGCATTGTTCCACATGGGAGCGTCGCACACATTTCTTGCAGAAAGCTTTATTCGGAGAATTGGGGTCGAGCCCTGTTTGGCGGACGCAGAGCTTAGGTTGTGCATGCCCAGTGGGTTCTTCATTACTACCGGGACGAAGGGGAACATTGGTTGGAATCTAGACGGGATTGACTTCGTGTTGATAGCGGCAGTCCTACCGTTAGCCGAGTTTGATGTGATCTTGGGGATGGACTGGCTTGCAGAGCAGCAGGCCAGTATTGACTGCCTATCTAAGGTGGTGACCCTGATGAGCGAGGGAAAGGAAGAAGTCAAGTTTGAGGGCCTTAACGGAGTGGCATGCTCCCTGATATCGGTCATGCAATTCGTGCGGGCAATTAACCGGGAAGGAGTAGCATTCGTAGCATTGTTGGAAGTTCACATTTCTAAGTTATCAATTAGAGAAGTGTCGGTGGTGGCAGAATTCGAGGATGTGTTTCATGAGGAGCTTCCAGGAGCACCTCCTCGGCAGGAGATCGAATTCTCGATTGAGTTAGCGCTAGAAGCTAGGCCGGTGTCACGTCCTCCTTTTAGGATGGCACCGAAGGAGTTGGCCGAGCTCAAGGTACAACTGCAAGAGCTGTTGGAGCGGGGGTATATTAGGCACAACTCTTCGTCGTAGAGCGCGCTGGTGTTGTTTGTAAAGAAAAAAGATGGTAGTATGCGTTTGTGCATAAACTACCGTGAGCTGAATAAACTAACCGTCAAGAATAAGCATCTGATTCAACGGATAGATGACATGTTCGACCAGTTGGTAGGGTCGGTGGTGTACTCTAAGTTGGACTTGAAGTCAGGGTATTACCAGTTGCGGATTCAAGATGAGGACATACCCAAGACAGCGTTTGGTACAAGGTATGACCACTTCGAGTTCTCGGTGATGTCGTTCGGATTGACGAACACACCATCGGTATTCATGAATTTGATGAACCGAGTGTTTCGGGAGTACTTGGACTCGTTTGTGGTGGTCTTCATCGATGATATTTTGGTATACTCCAAATCTGAAGCAGAACATGAGACGCACTTGAGAGTGGTCTTGCAGGTTTTGAGAGAGAACCAACTTTATGCTAAGTTCTCGAAGTGCGAGTTCTGGTTAGAGAAGGTGACGTTTTAGGGTCATGTGATCAGTGGTGATTGGGTGGCGGTGGATCCGGCGAAAGTTGAGGCTATCAGGGATTGGCCAATTCTGAGAACCGTGGCGAAAGTCAGGAGTTTCCTTGGACTAGCCGGGTACTATAGAAGGTTTGTGGAAAACTTCTCGCGGATAGCTCTGCCTCTCACTTCTCTGACTCGTAAGGACCAGAAGTTTGTGTGGACTCAGGAGTGCAACAAAGCGTTTGACACATTAAAGGAAAGGTTGATGGTGGCTCCAATCTTAAGCCTTCCTAAAGGGACAGAAGGATTTCATATTTTCAGCGACGCGTCGGATTACGGTTTGGGTTGCGGTTTGGGTTGCGGTTTGGGTTGCGTGTTAGTACAACATGGCAATGTGATAGTCTTTTGGTCTAGACAGTTGAAACCGCATGAAAGGAATTATTCTGTCCATGACTTGGAGCTGGCGGCGGTAATTTTTGTGTTAAAGTTGTGGCGGCACTATGTATACGGTGCGAAAGTGAAGATCTTCACAGACCACAAAAGCCTAAAATACCTTTTGGATCAAAAAGACTTGAACATACGGCAGCGCAGGTGGGTCGAGTTCCTTGGGGACTACGACGTGGCGATTCAGTATACACCAGGCAAGACCAACGTGGTGGCTGATGCCTTGAGTAGAAAATATTCTGGACAAGGGAAATGGATTGAAGCTCACGATGAGCGGTTGGTGTGGGACTTTGAGTCCCTTGGCATTGATTGTGCAGCAAGAGGCGAGTCTAGCATGGCTCGGTTGAACTGGATCGAGTTGCAAAGTGACTTATTCGATCGTATCCGAGAAGCAACCAGTGTGGATGCAGAGTTCCAGCCATTTGTGGTGGAAGCTCAAAAAGGCGAGGGTAGTACCTGGGAGATTATTGGTGGGATCTTAAAGAAGGATGGAAGGGTATATGTACCGCATTTCGGCAAGCTCCGTGAGGAGTTGATGTTTGAGGTGTTGGAGTTACCATGGTGATCTAGAAGTGGTCAAACATGTAATCTCACTGCCAACGCGATATGAGCCTGCAGGGTTGCACATAAGAGCATGTGGAGAAGTTGGTAGATTGACTGTGTTGGTAAGGGTTACCAATCACCACACAGAATGGGGTCGGGCAAACGTTGCCAAAGGAATTTCGTCGAGAGTCGTCGAGTATGACTCGCCGACTAAGGCAAAGTCGTCGAGAGTCGACGGGAGTCGTCGAGTATGACTCGCCGACTAAGGCAAAGTCGTCGAGAGTCGACGGGAGTCGTCGAGTATGTCTCGCTGACTAAGGCAAAGTCGTCGAGAATCAATCTGCTGATTCGTCGAGAATCGAGGACAGAGTCGTCGAGACTGCCTGCTGATTCTCGCCGAATCTGGCTGCTGATTCTCGTCGAATCTGTCTGTTGATTCTCGCCGAATCTGTCTTATGGATCCCGTCGACTGATTCTCACCGAACCTGTGCTAATTCTCGGCGAATGATTCTGAAACCCTATTTTGGGTGGTCTGCGGATAGCGATACTCTTAGGTCTGTTTATGTCTTTGGTATAAATTGAGACTTAGGGTTTTGGGAAAAATAAGATCGGGCTTTTTCTCGTGTGGCTGGATCGAACCCGACGAAAGCGTTCCGCCGCTCGCTCCGCCGATTCCCGAACCCCGCCGACGGAAGAGTTCCGCTTCCGCCGCCTCGTTCGCTCCGCCGATCACCTTCTCTCCGGCGACAGTCGTCGGTGTTGCTATTCCTGGCGCGGACCTAGCAGTCCGTGGAAGTGCAAGGTGCGGTTGATCTCCTTCCCGACCCTTCGTGCGACGAAGCTCGGTGTTCTCCTGCTCGTGTGGATTTCTGCAGAGACGTAGACGTTATTCTACGTAGAACTCGCTACCGACAAGGACTCAAAGCTTGGAGCATCTCTGTTGAGTTTTGACTCAACACCGGAAAGGTAACTTTTACCTAGTTGTTTGTTAACTTCTTGATTCAACATTCATGGCCCGATCTCAATCTCTTTGGGTTGTTCTTGATTTTTATTACTTCCGCTGCGTGCACAAGCGTTGTGTCATCCTCATAGAGAAACCCAACAGTGGTATCAGAGGGAGGTTGCGTACAAGATTGTTGTTTTGGAAGTTAGGTTATTCCAGTACGTGTAAACCTAGGGATTTAGAAGCGTTCTAAATGTCTAGATTTAATCCTAGAACATCAATTGTTGATGGTTTTTCCAAAAAAAATCGGTGAGCCCATAACCCACAGGTTAGGGGCTCTGCCCCTTGGAACCCCGTCAGGAACGTCTGGGATTTCGTGGTAATTTCTAATTGTTAGAAATTATTGTCTCCTTAGCAGTAACCGTCTCTCGACTGGTTAATGAACCAGTGCATTGTTTTGGATTTTGAATCCAACAATGAGAGACGAGTTTGTCTACTGCTTTAAGTTGAGTTGCCTTTGTCTTTGTCCAATGCATGTAAATCTGAAAATTTGGAAGAGTCTGGATGTTCAGACTTAGCCCTTTCTTCTATCAAATATTGATAGTACCATGTTGTGCACATAAGGGATGCATGTTGTTTTTAGAGATTGTTTTTCTGTGGATGTGCACATTGATCAAATGTTGATCATAGTTAATTGTTAACCAATAATCAAAAATCCCTTCCTCTAATATTAAGTGTTCGGATGTCTTCCGATGGATGACACTCTTCCTGTCTTGATCGATGAAGTGTGGGCTTGCCAAAGCAAGGTGCATTAATCTATCTTGGTAAGGGTGCGAGCGGATAATTGTGATATCTCACTGTCGACATAGGGTCTAACTTAACTAGGTGACCTCAAAGGTTGAGTGCCTAGAGGCATAGGATTGACATGCACCATATGATGGATGCGAATAAGGATTTATTCACCAACCATACAAGAATTGCATAAGGATGCAATTGGCAAGCGTTGTCTACCTAAATAACCATATCGTGAGAGAAAAGCCAAAGCTAACTCATTGTGTTGGTGAAATACGGATTTTGTCCACTAAGAGAGTAGCTCGCATGAACTCTCCGAATTGATAGTGAGGGCTATCATTTCGAATAAAATAGTGGGAGTTTTAATTGAAGTCTAAATTAAAAATAAATTGTATTTTGAAATTTTGGTACTGATATTATTCTGCATGAATTCTTGTAGAATTCCATGACAAGTGGTTCACACTCCACTCTGTCTCTGAGAGCCATCCTTGAGAAGGATAAGCTCAATGGGACTAACTATATGGACTGGTACAGGAACCTGAGAATTGTTCTCAGGCAAGAGCGAAAGCTCTATGTCTTGGAAGAAGAAGCCCCCGAGGTGCCGACCGGGAATTCTTCCCGTGCTAATAAGGATACTTATAAGAAGTATACTGATGACGCCTTAGACATCGAATGTCTTATGCTTGCCACCATGAACTCTGAGCTTCAGAGGCAACATGAGAACATGGGGTGCAAGGAGATTGACGAGCATCTCAAGAAAATGTTTCAAGGGCAAGCTCGTCAAGAGAGGTTTGACGTCACAAAAGCGTTGTTTCAGTGCAAGATGGGAGTTCGAGACTCAGTAGGGACTCACGTACTCAAGATGATTGGGTATATAGAGAACCTTGAAAGGCTGGGTTTTCCTCTGGGTCAAGAGTTGGCCACAGATCTGATCCTGCAATCGTTGCCGGACAGTTATGAGCAGTTTGTCTTGAACTACAACATGAATGAAATAGACAAGACACTGCCCGAGCTCCTAGGCATGTTAAGAACTGCCGAGATCAACATGAAGAAGGTCAAGTCTGCCAGCCCCATACTGATGGTGCATAAGGGCAAGGGCAAGGCCAAGGGCTCTATGAAGACGAAGGTGGGACCTAAGTCACATCTTGAGGCCAAGTCTTCTGCACTGAAGAAAAAGAAGAGCACGGTGAAGGAAGGGAAATGCCACCACTGTGTCAAGGCTGGTCATTGGAGGAGAAACTGTCCTTCTTACATTGAGGGTCTGCAGAAAATGAAGGGAGGTATGACTTCCGCTTCAAATATTTATGTTATAGAAATAAATCTCTCTGCTCCTTCATCTTGGGTATTGGATACCGGATGTGGTTCACACATTTGTACAAATGTGCAGGAACTTGAAAGAAGAAGATTGCTGAGTAAAGGGGAGGTGGACCTGCGCGTCGGCAATGGAGCAAGAGTTGCTGCTGTAGCCGTAGGGGTTTACCGTCTTTCTTTGCCCAGTGGGCTTGTAATAGAACTAGATAATTGTTATTTTGTTCCGGCCATAACTAGAAACATTATATCCATTTCATGTTTGGACATGATTGGATTTTCTTTTATAATTAAGAACAACTGTTGTTCTATATTTAAGAATGATGTTTGTTATGGTGTAGCGCAATTGTTTAATAGTCTTTATGTTTTGAACTTGGACCATCTGATCTATAATGTAGAAAATAATAAAAGACTAAGAACAAATGACTCAAACCCTACATATCTATGGCACTGTCGTTTGGACCATATAAACGAGAAGCGCATATCCAAGCTCCATAAAGATGGACTTTTGGACTCATTTGATTATGAATCATTTGAGCGATGCGAATCTTGTTTGTTAGGCAAGATGACTAAAGCCCCTTTCACTGGTTTTACTGAGAGGGCTGAGGATCTCTTGGGTGTTGTACATAGTGATGTATGCGGACCCATGAACTCCATGCCTAGAGGTGGGTATTTCTACTTCGTTACATTTACTGATGATTTCAGTAGATACGGATATGTGTATCTTATGAAGTGCAAATCCGAGACCTTTGAAAAGTTCAAAGAGTTCAAAAATGAAGTAGAAAACCAGTTGGGTAAAAGGGTTAAAGCACTCTGATCTGATCGAGGTGGCGAATACCTGAGTCATGAGTTTCGTGATCATCTGAAAGAGTGTGGTATTGTATCACAGCTCACTCCACCTAGAACACCACAACATAATTGTGTGTCTGAGAGGAGAAATCGTACTCTGTTAGACATGGTACGTTCGATGATGAGTCATGCAGACTTGCCTGTTTCCTTTTGGGGTTTTGCTTTAGAAACTGCTGCTATGACACTGAATCGCGCTCCAACGAAAACAGTTCTGAAGACACCATATGAGATATGGACTGAGAAGCGTCCTAGTATGTCGTTCATTAAAATCTGGGGCTGTGAGGCATACGTGCGACGTCAAATGCCTGACAAGCTGGAACCCAAATCGAATAAATGTTATCTGGTGGGATATCCTAAGGAAACGAAAGGGTATTACTTTTACCTATCATCCGAGGACAAAGTGTTTGTCGTAAAGACTGACGTCTTCTTGGAAAGAGAATTCTTATCAAGAAAGACTGAAAAGGTAGAACTTGAAGAAGTTCAAGAACCACAAGTAGTGAATGAACCGGAATTGGATTCTGAGACAGGACTACAAGATGTTGTAGCTAGAGAACCTGCTCAAGAAACAAAAGTCCTACGTAGATCTGGTAGACCTAGATTTGAGCCTGAGAGATATGGATTCCTTGTGTCTCAAATAGGTAATGTGTTGCTTATGGATCATGATGATGAACCAGCAACCTACCAAGAGGCTATGAATGGACCGAACTCCGACAAATGGCTTGAGGCTATGAAATTCGAAATGGACTCCATGTATGCAAACCAAGTTTGGAACTTGGTGGAACCACCTGAAGGGGTACGACCCATAGGATGCAAATGGGTCTTCAAGAAGAAGACCGACATAGATGGGAATGTACAGACATTCAAAGGGCGACTGGTGGCTAAGGGTTTCAAGCAAATTCATGGTATTGACTATGATGAGACTTTTTCCCCTGTTGCCATGGTAAAGTCCATAAGGATATTGCTTGCTATTGCTGCGTATTATGACTACGAGATCTGGCAGATGGATGTCAAAACGGCTTTCCTTAATGAAAACCTCCTTGAGGAAGTGTACATGACACAACCCGAGGGTTTTGTATCCCCAAATGAAGCCACGAAAGTATGCAAGCTGAATAGGTCCATTTATGGACTGAAGCAGGCCTCTCGAAGTTGGAATCTTCGTTTTGATGAGAAAATCAAAGAGTTTGATTTCATCAAGAATGAAGATGAACCTTGTGTTTACAATCGAATCAGTGGGAGCGTTGTTATCTTCCTGATATTGTATGTAGATGACATACTGTTAATTGAGAATGACATTCCTGCCCTGAAAGTTATTAAGAACAACCTAGGAAACTGCTTTTCTATGAAGGACTTGGGTGAAGCGACTTATATACTTGGTATTAAGATCTATAGAGATAGATCGAAGAAGTTGTTGGGTTTGACCCAGAGTACATACATCGAGAAGGTGTTGAAGCGGTTCAACATGTTTGAGTCCAAGAAAGGATTTTTACCCATGTCTCATGGTGTGAATCTCTCTAAGGACCAGTGTCCAAAATCTTGTGAAGATAAGGACCGCATGAAGTTGATTCCATATGCTTCGGCAATTGGATCAATCATGTATGCAATGTTATGTACTCGACCCGATGTCTCCTTTGCTTTGAGCATGACTAGCAGGTATTAGTCAGACCCCGGTGAGTGTCACTGGATTGCAGTCAAGAATATCCTGAAGTACTTGAGAAGGACAAAGGATGTGTTCTTGGTGTATGGTGGAGAGGAAGAGCTCGTTGTAAATGGTTACACGGATGCTAGCTTCCAAACTGATAGGGACGATTCAAAGTCTCAGTCAGGATTTGTGTTTTGCCTTAATGGAGGAGCTGTGAGCTGGAAGAGTTCCAAGCAAGAGACAGTTGTTGATTCTACAACAGAGACCGAGTATATCGCTGCAGCTAACGCAGCGAAGGAGGCTGTATGGATTAGGAAATTCATCGGCGAGCTTGATGTAGTTCCTAGCATTGTTGGTCTCGTAGTTCTCTACTGTGATAACAATGGTGCAATTGCACAATCTAAGGAACCTAGATCTCATCAGCGCTCCAAGCACATACTTCGGCGGTTCCATCTTATTCGTGAGATTGTCGAACGAGGAGATGTGAACATTTGCAGAGTGCCGACTGAGGAGAATATTGCGGATCAACTGACAAAACCTCTCGCGCAGAGAAAGCATGATGGTCATACTAGATCAACGGGTATACGATACCTAAATGATCAACTCTAGTGCGAGTCTTGTGGGTTGCATGTAAACATATATTCTGTTGGTTGTTTATTGTTTATTCATATGATGAATCATGTACCTAGATTTTTCTTTTTACAATTAATGGCATGTTCTTTTATTATGGTTTCTCTATGCGATAGTTAAATGTTAACATAATAAATACCCTTAGAATGTTTGCTTCCATAGGACATCAAGTACGTGACTTGAATGTGAGAGCCTATGATTTACTTGAAGCTTCATTCTTAAAAGGTCTCTGGTCGTAGTATTATCATAGAAACTAAGGGTGATGATGATACATTAAGACTAGCACGTGTGTTGACTGATGACCAGTTCTCATAGGTCATGATATTGTGATATCAAGTCATCACGTGGGTACTTGTTAATGAACAAGTTGTACTGGACAGACCCAACCTGAGACTACTCTGTGGATTGTTATCTTAACGTGTCACGAGTAGGTCTCAATTGACAATGGTGTTGTGGTCCTTTGACCTGAAGTCACAACATTCATCAAGTGAGGAAGAGTGTGATTTGATGTCATCTAAAGTCTTCCTTGAGAAAGGTTGATGATAAGGGTAGTTGTTGGGCACGTTACAAATCATTTGGGTGTTTGTGTGTGAACAGATATTGAATTTGTCAAGTTTCAATACCCTTATCATAGTTTCTGCGATAGTTAAATGTTAACATAATAAATACCCTTAGAATATTTGCTTCCATAGGACATCAAGTACGTGACTTGAATGTGAGAGCCTATGATTTACTTGAAGCTTCATTTTTAAAAGGTCCCTGGTCGTAGTATCATCATAGAAACTAAGGGTGATGATGATACATTAAGACTAGCACGTGTGTTGACTGATGACCAGTTCTCATAGGTCATGATATTGTGATATCAAGTCATCACGTGGGTACTTGTTAATGAACAAGTTGTACTGGACAGACCCAACCTGAGACTACTCTGTGGATTGTTATCTTAACGTGTCACGAGTAGGTCTCAATTGACAATGGTGTTGTGGTCCTTTGACCTGAAGTCACAACATTCATCAAGTGAGGAAGAGCGTGATTTGATGTCATCTAAAGTCTTCCTTGAGAAAGGTTGATGATAAGGGTAGTTGTTGGGCACGTTACAAATCATTTGGGTGTTTGTGTGTGAACAGATATTGAATTTGTCCTCCTATATGACAGGAGTTGCATACATGGCCCCTTGATGGAACTGGATTGAGAAATGTATGGTCATGCTTGGTTGAATCAATATGTGATATTGGACTCACCATTCTCTAGAAGTCCGTTCTAGATCAAGAAACTTGAATTGAGCTATTATGAGGGTGACACGGTCCATGCCTCTAGTTCTTTCCGGATGTAAGGGACAAAGATAACGCTGGGACATTGTTTATAAAGGCTTATGAGTTATGAACTCTTATTGCTTGGGTAGCAATGATGCATTGCTAGATGCCGCTCATTGTTTGTGAGATTTTTGGTTGATACTTTCAAGATCAAGTGGGAGACTGTTGGAGTTACCATGGTGATCTAGAAGTGGTCAAACATGTAATTTCACTGCCAATGCGATATGAGCCTGCAGGGTCGCACATAAGAGCATGTGGAGAAGTTGGTAGATTGACTGTGTTGGTAAGGGTTACCAATCACCACACAGAATGGGGTCGGGCAAACGTTGCCAAAGGAATTTCGTCGAGAGTCGTCGAGTATGACTCGCCGACTAAGGCAAAGTCGTCGAGAGTCGACGGGAGTCGTCGAGTATGACTCGCCGACTAAGGCAAAGTCGTCGAGAGTCGACGGGAGTCGTCGAGTATGTCTCGCCGACTAAGGCAAAGTCGTCGAGAATCAATCTGCTGATTCGTCGAGAATCGAGGACAGAGTCGTCGAGACTGTCTGCTGATTCTCGCCGAATCTGGCTGCTGATTCTCGCCGAATCTGTCTGCTGATTCTCGCCGAATCTGTCTTCTGGATCCCGCCGACTAATTCTCGCCGAACCTGTGCTAATTCTCGGCAAATGATTCTGAAACCCTATTTTGGGTGGTCTGCGGATAGCGATACTCTTAGGTCTGTTTATGCCTTTGGTATAAATTGAGACTTAGGGTTTTGGGAAGAATAAGATCGGGCTTTTTCTCGTGTGGCTGGATCGAACCCGACGGAAGCGTTCCGCCGCTCGCTCCGCCGATTCCCGAACCCCGCCGACGGAAGAGTTCCGCTTCCGCCGCCTCGTTCGCTCCGTCGATCACCTTCTCTCCGGCGACAGTCGCCGGTGTTGCTATTCCTGGCGCGGACCTAGCAGTCCGTGGAAGTGCAAGGTGCGGTTGATCTCCTTCCCGACCCTTCGTGCGACGAAGCTCGGTGTTCTCCTGCTCGTGTGGATTTCTGCAGAGACGTAGACGTTATTCTACGTAGAACTCGTCACCGACAAGGACTCAAAGCTTGGAGCATCTCTGTTGAGTTTTGACTTAACACCGGAAAAATAACTTTTACCTAGTTGTTTGTTAACTTCTTGATTCAACATTCATGGCCTGATCCCAATCTTTTTGGGTTGTTCTTGATTTTTATTACTTCCGCTGCGTGCACAAGCGTTGTGTCATCCTCATAGAGAAACCCAACAGCCGGGTATATGTATCGCATTTCGGCAAGCTCCGTGAGGAGTTGATGTTTGAGGCTCATTTCACGAAATACTCCATTCACCCGGGCAGTACACAGATGTATTTGGATATGAAGAAATCCTTTTGGTGGTCTGGGTTGAAGCAGGAAGTAGCTTTGTACGTGAGTCAGAACCAGACATGTACCTTAGTGAAGGCTGAATGTCAGAAGTCGGGCGGGTTCTTGAATCCCCTTCCTATCCCTGAGTGAAAATTTGACGACATCTCCATGGATTTTGTGCAAGGCTTACCTCGATCGCAGCAGGGTAACAATGTGATTTGGGTGATTGTGGATCGTTTGACCAAAATGGTTCACTTCATTCTGAATCGGAAGGAGGACAGCGTGGAGAAGCTGGTGGAATTGTATGTTCGTAATATTGTGCGGTTGCACGGGATTCCAAAGAGCATTGTTAGTGATCGTGACGGACGGTTTACGTCCAATGACTGGAGACTAGTGCAGAAGAGTCTGGGTACCAAGCTCAAATTTAGTACGACATTCCATACTCAAACCGATGGTCAAACGGAAAGAACAAATCGTACAATAGAGGATATACTGAGAATGTGTACCCTTAATTTTGGGAAGAAGTGGGAATACCACCTTTTCATGGTAGAATTTGCCTACAACAATAATTTCCAGGCGAGTATCAAGATGACGTCATACGAGGCTATGTTTGGAAGGCGGTGTCGAACACCGATCTCTTGGATAGAGGTGGGAGACACCAAAATTTTGGGAAAGGAAGTGGTGGACGATGCTTGTGAGTTGGTACGAACAATTCAGGAGCGCATGAAGGTTACATTAGAAATCCGCTCCGTTAGTGGATTAGGCATTGTGGGTGAAGCCGTAATCGCGATCGGTAGTCCGATTCGGTGATGTTGCATAACGAGCACTATAGGGATTTTGCTAGAAATCTGATTGCGGCAAGACGTCGTTTGTGATGTTTGCCCTCTTTTTCGCGTAAAAACGAATGGTGTTTTGGGGCGGAAAATGATGTGATTGATTGATGTGCGAAGGCGCGACTTTGTCTTTGTGGTCGGCTGGCTAGCTCGTGATGTTGCAAAGTCATGCGTGGAGAGTGTCCCGGCAAGACGAGCCCCATTCTGTGAAACTGACGAGAACGCCAAGCTTTGGACAAGCCCGGGCGATAAAGCCCACGAGCGGGTGGGGTCAAGCAAGGGTTCTTAGTATTGGTTTGATTGTGTGACGGAACTGACGTGAGAGTCAGAGCTTGCAGGCAAGCCCAGGTTTTGAGACCCACGAGCGGGTGGGGCCTATGCAAGAGTTATGTGTGCGGCTTGAACGTCGATGGGGGAAAATGAAAGTACCCGTGTGATGTAATGTAATGATGCGTGGTGATGTGCTAGAATCATATGCGTTATAGGGTGTCTTGGGTGAAACCCAGGATTGCATATATGCTGCATGTTAGGCCTCTTTTTACTAAATGTTCAACCTAGAAACGTGTTTGTTGTATGAGACATCCAAACCTGTTGTTTTACTCTTTATGTTTATGTACATTTGCATGCGAAGTGCTGACCTGCAGGGTGATGGAGTGCCCCGGGGTCCGCTAGGGACGACCGGGAGGAGATGTGTTGGTTACACATTTGAGGTCAGCCTTTGCTGACCCACGTTACAACAAATTTTACAGGGCAAGGATCGCAAGCGGGAGCAAGCTCGCCGGCCAAAAAGGCATAAGCCCCATGAAGTGTACCCTCTTGTATTTACTTATGAGTTATTGAATGTTATACTCCGTGAACTGTAATCCGGATTGCATGCCGAGGTAGCTTAGGAGTGATAAGACACATTTCTTTGTTTGTTGTTGTTACAGTTTTTGGCATTTTGATTGTTGTAAGGACTTAAGACCGTTTGGGACTCCTATGATTGTGGACAACTTCTAGTTTGTTGTGTGTTTTCGCTGTCTTGTTTTTCTGAGTTATGAGATGGATAGTTCTTTATATCATTTTATAATGCTAAAGTTGTGGAATTGTTACGGCACTCGACACACCAGACCGGCATTGGGGCCTCACATACCAGCGTCGCCGATCGACTGCGGCCGCATGATTCGACTCTCATGTTATCGTCGCAATTCTCGTTCTTTTTATTTCAGTATTTCTATTTCAGTTTTTATCTCACGTGTAGTAAGCCAGAGTGAGGGGCATGAACTTTTTAACATATTGGGTTCTGATGTGGGTGATTTATATGGTCTGGTTTGTTGGAATGAGAAAGCAAGCAAGAATTATTCTAAGAATTTCTCTCTCTCTAATTTCTCTCTCTCCCTCTCTAACCGAGCAGGAACTTCCGCGGAACCCTAGGGTTCGGGTTCGCGTCGCCCTGCGTGCAGCCGACGGCCGCCTCCCGCGCCTATTCCGTCGGGCGCTCCTCTCGTTTTCCCTCTTCTTCTTCTCCCCTCTACTCTCCTCCTCTTCCCCCTCTCCTTTTTGCCATTCTCACCATTGCACCACCCGGTTCTACCACGGGTTCCTCCGAACCTCGCGGATCGTCATCCTCTTCCGGCCCCATCACTCGATCTAGGTCGGGGGGTCATATCAACTTGGTATCAGAGCCATCCGCCGGCCTCGCCTTACCCGGCTCCTACCGTGCCGCCCTTGTCGAACGCCACCGTCCAGCCCTACCCCTTCCGCCAACCAGAAAGACCGTCGGGCTGTTGTCATCCCCACCCTCGCTCCATCTTCCCATGGCTGACGGCAACCCTACGATCGGCCAACTCATGGAGATGTTTTAAGCAATGTTCGCTGCGCAAAATGAAAAGATGGATACTCTCAATGCGCGTCTCGATGTCGTCCATGGCATCTCCCCTTCGCTGCCGCCTGCAACACCTCCGTCCGAGAGTCTCGTGGACTCGCATCTCCCACACGGCGAATCCCACTCGGGCCAACCGCTTCGTCTGCATGGATTTCCCTTTATACGAGGGGCGTGAAGACCCCTTATCTTGGCTCACGCGCTGCGATTTCTTCCTCGCCACCCAGCACACTCCGGAAGAGGAACGTGCCGGCATCGCCTCTTTCCACTTACTGGGTCCAACGCAACTATGGGTCACGCAGCTCCTGCGGGAGCACCCCGCCACTTCGTGGGACGATTTCCGGACAGCTTGCTCCCTTCGCTTTGGACCGGCCATGCAAGGCGATCCTCTAGGCGCACTTATCGCTCTCAAGTACACCGGATCCATGGAATCCTATCTAGAACAATTTCAGTTGCTGCTCTCACGTGCCACAATTGTCTTACCCTCCCAACAAGTGCCACTGTTCATTGTCGGCCTGCCCGACCGGCTACACTGGGATGTCGAATTTCAGAAACCTCCAGACCTGTTGACAGCTATGAACCTCGCTCGTGCTTTCGACCGGCGCCTCGCCTTGGATCGTTCGTCTTCGCTTCGCCCTCGACCCTTCCCATCAGCCTCCCCCGCTCCGCCATCGGATGGGGCACAGCCCCCGCGGCCTACCTTTCGGCGTCGCTTGACACGCCCGGAGATGGCGGCCCGTCGGGAGAAGGGCTTGTATTTCAATTGTGATGAGTTATACACACCCAACCACCAGTGCAAACGTCTTTTTTGGTTGGAAGTGGATGATCCAACGGAGGACGACGACGATGGATTCGACGACTCGGACACGCCCCATTTGTCCCTTCATGCCTTGGCCGGCCGCAAGGGGGCTGCACCATACAACTCTATATGACCCTTATGGGTACGCCTCTTCTTGCTCTTCTTGACACGGGGAGTACCCACAGCTTCATATACAAGGACCGGGCACTCCAACTTCATCTTCCATATGTGTCGAGCAGCCACGTCCGGGTGGCCGTGGCAAACGGCCAGCAGCTGCAGTGTTTGGGGGTATGCCGGCACGTGGCCTTCGAGGTCGAGGGCTCTTCCTTTCAAACCGACCTCTTTCTGATTGACCTTCGGGGTTTTGACCTCGTGTTGGGCGTTCGTTGGCTACGTACATTGGGGCCCCTCACGTGGGATTTTGACCGCATGACCATCTCTTGGCGAGAGGGCTCTCGAGTGATCCACTGGAAGGGACAAGTACCAACACAGTCTCCGTCCTCCTTCTTAGTCCACACAGAGCCGTGGTTACCTCCTACACCGTCGTCGGGGGACTCTCCGGCAGATCTGGCTATGCTTCTTCAGTCATTCCCAAAGCTTTTCAGCCCCCGTTTGGGCCTTCCACCGCGGAGGCATTAGGATCATCGCATATGCCTCCTGCCTGGGGCGGCTCCAGTGGTGGTGAGACCATATCGCTACCCTTTCCTCCAGAAGGACGAGATCGAACGTCAGTGTGATCTTCTCCTCCAGCAGGGTCTCATCAGACGCAGTGTCTCTCCTTTTTCCTCTTCGGTGTTGTTGGTGCACAAGAAGGACAGTACTTGGCGCATGTGTGTGAACTACCGCGCCCTCAATGCAATAACAGTCAAAGAAAAATTTCTGATTCTGATCGTCGAGGAGCTCCTGGACGAATTACACGGAGCACGTTTCTTCTCCAAATTAGATCTATTTTCCGGGTATCATCAAGTCCGCATGACGGAGGCAGATGTAGAGAAAACGGCTTTCCGGACACACCACGGCCACTTCGAGTTTTTGGTTATGTCATTCGGCCTAACCAACGCACCCTCTACCTTTCAAGCCTTGATGAATGAGGTATTACAACCCCTTCTACGCAAGTCCGTTCAAGTTTTCTTTGACGATATTTTGGTGTATAGCAAGACTTGGGAGGAGCACTTATGTCATCTCCGAGCCGTCCTCAGCTTGGCCCACGCGCAGCACTTGGTCCTCAAGCCGTCCAAGTGCTCTTTTGGACAGAGCTTGATCACTTATTTGGGACACGTGGTGGATCACTCGGGGGTTTCGGCCGACCCGACCAAGCTGGAGGGTGTGGCATCGTGGCCGCTACCGCAAGACATCACCGGTCTCCGGGGCTTTCTCGGCCTCACGGGATACTACCGCCGCTTCATCCGCGACTACGGCGGCATTGCCGCCCCTCTCCTCAGCCTACTACGGAAGAATGCTTTTGTTTGGACATACGCGGCGGCACAGGCGTTCCACTCTCTTCAGGCGGCCTTGTTTTCTGCCCCGGTGCTCCGTCTTTCGGACTTCACGTTGCCCTTTCTCGTCGAGTGCGACGCGTCCGGTGGGGGCTATGGTGCAGTACTCCAACAAGAGGGCCACCCCATCGCCTATTTCAGACGTCAGACAGCCAACCACAATCGGAAGTTACTGGCATACAAGCAAGAGCTCATCGGGCTCGCCAAGGCGGTTCAACATTGGAGGCCGTATTTATGGGGTCGCTCCTTCATCATCCGGACCGATCATTTCAGCCTAAAGTACCTTCTGGAGCAGCGACTCACTACCGCGCCACAGCAGCGGTGGGTCAGCAAGTTACTAAGTTTTGACTTTCAGGTGGAACATAAGGCGGCCTCTCTCAACCACGGCGCCGACGCACTATCCCGTTGGGACACTACGGTGGGCGCCACCCTTTGTGTCATCTCTTTTCCCACGGTCGATCTCCTCTCCTTGCTTTGTCAGAAGATTCATGCTTCCCCAAGTTTGACCGAGCTACTTCGCCGGGTGGAGCAGGGCCTCACCGATACTCAATGGACCACCCGTCAGGGGTTGATCTACTATCGGGAGCGTTTGTACGTGGATGCGGCCTCGCCACTCATCCTCTCCATTTTGGACGACGTTCACTCCCGTAGCCACGAGGGTGTCCACCGTACTCTCCAGCGTCTGCGCAAAGAGATCTATTGGAAGGGCATGCGTCGCCATGTCCACGAATTCATCTCTGCCTGTGCTGTCTGTCAACAGAACAAGGTGGACCACCTTCTTCCGGTCGGCTTACTTCAGCCCCTACCGGTTCCTTCACAAATTTGGGCGGATCTTTCTATGGACTTTGTGGAAGGGCTGCCCTCAGTTCGCGGCAAAAGCATTTTGATTGTGGTGGTGGATCGTTTCTCCAAAGGGGCTCATTTCCTTCCCTTGACACGGCCGCTCGTTGCAGAACACGTGGCTCGGGTATTCTTTCAGGAGATATTTAGACTGCACGGCATGCCGGAGACGCTTGTCTCGGACCGGGATCGGATCTTCACCAGTCGTTTTTGAAAGGAACTTTTCTCCCTCAGTGGCACCAAGCTAGCTTTTTCCTCGACATATCACCCCCAGTCGGATGGCCAGACCGAAGTGATCAACCGTACACTCGAGATGTACTTACGGTGCGTGACGGGCAATCATCCGCGGGATTGGCCTCGTTGGCTACCTTGGGTGGAATATTGTTACAACACGGCGTATCATACAGCTCTGCAGACCACACATTTTCGTCTCATTTATGGTTGTGATCCCCCCCCCCCGCCTGTTATCTTACACGGGAGGCTCAACTCGCCTGACTGCCTTGGACCGAGAATTGGAAGATCGAGATGCTTTTCTACAGAGCGCCCGGACTCGCCTCCTCCAGGCTCATCAGCGCATGGAGGCCACATATAATCAGGGGCATCGCGACCTCACACTCGTCGTGGGAGATTGGGTTTGGGTGCGGCGTCGCCCTTCCCGTCAAGCCACCGTCACTCGGCTGTCCTCCAACAAATTGGGGCCCAAGTTCTTCGGCCCTTCTCCCGTCGTCGAGCGCATTGGCGAAGTGGCATATCGCCTGGAGCTTCCTCCAGAGGCCCGGATTCATGATGTCTTCCACATTTCCCAGTTGAAGCCGTTTGTCGGCCCTCCATCGTCCGCTCCCTTGGTTAGCACCCCACCACAGCTTGAGGACAAGCTGTCTTCGGACGAGGGCGGTGATGCTACGGCACTAGACACACCAGACCCGCATTGGGGCCGCACATACCAACGTTGTCGATCGACCGCGGCCGCATGATTCGACTCTCATGTTATCGTCGCAATTCTCGTACTTTTTATTTCAGTATTTCTATTTCAGTTTTTATCTCGCGTGTAGTAAGCCCAAGTGAGGGGCATGAACTTTTTAACATTTTGGGTTCTGATGTGGGTGACCTATATGGTCCGGTTTGTTGGAATGAGAAAGCAAGCAAGAATTATTCTAAGAATTTCTCTCTCTCTCTCTAATTTCTCCCTCTCCCTCTCTAACCGAGCAGGAACTTCCGCGGAACCCTAGGGTTCGGGTTCGCGCCACCCTGCGTGCAACCGACGGCCGCCTCCCACGCCTATTCCGTCGGGCGCTCCTCTCGTTTTCCCTCTTCTTCTTCTCCCCTCTACTCTCCTCCTCTTCCCCATCTCCTTTTCTCCATTCTCACCATTGCACCACCCGGTTCTACCACGGGTTCCTCTGAACCTCGCGGATCGTCATCCTCTTCCGACCCCATCACTCGATCTAGGTTGGGGGGTCATATCAGGAATCTATATGTTGTGGGGCCTCGGCCGAACCCATATTATATGGTCATTACAGGGGAGGCGTTACACGTTGATCCCCCAAGAGTGTCGGTGCTTCATAGGTTATATCTAATGAACATGATTTTTGTTGTTTTAAGGTCCAGCTTATCACTTTTGTCAGCAAGAGGATATAAGCTACACAACCAGAAATTTTAGGTGTGAAATGGAGGGCTTGCGGTTGTATAATGTCTCGAAAGGAATTGTTGTCTTCAGCCCCTTGTAGGTGAGAGGTTTAAGAGATAAACCGCAATGTTTTATCCCTCAACCCAGAATTGCTTAGGCATTTTGGATGAATGTAGCAGTGCTCTTGTTGTTTCCACAACAGTGTGATTTCTTCTTTCGAAGACCCCAATTTATTGTGGGGATCTTGGTATTAATTCTCTTTTGATGCCCTACTCTTCACAAAAAGTAATTAATGTTTTGGAAAGAAACTCTTCTCCTCTGTCTATGCAGGATTTCTTAATTTCTCTCTAAAACTCCTCTACTAGTGTATTTAAGTTTTGGAAGATGTCGCAGACTTCTGATTTCTGTGAAAGAAAATTTATCCACATATGGCGTGAGAAATCGTTACAAGTAGAAGATAATACGTTTTTCGCCAATGAATTTTGTGGAGGATGGTCCGTAAATGTCACTGTATATCCTTCACAGATCTGCTTCTGAAATTTCAGTTCTGGTAGGCATGTGACCATTTCTTCATCTTTCAAAGACTGGATGGCTTCCCAATGGAGGTGCCCAAGCCAGTGATGCCAGAGTAGCCCCTCATTACAGCAACCCTAATTATAGGTGAAGGCAGCTTGACCATTTGTTGATTCCATGTTGAGGACAAAGACATTGTTTGGTGATATTTTTGTTGAGGCAAGATGGACTCCAGTGGCTCCGTCTAAAATGTGACACTCTCCATAGTGGAAGTTTAGCAATGTGGCCTCTTTGAATCAGTTAACCTACGCTCAACAAGCTAGGGAACCTATTGCACTTCATTGATGTATTTTGCCTCCCCTATTTTAGTGAGTACTGCAACCATCCCTTCTCCTTCAATTCTGTGTGTTTACGTCTCCCAGGAAGATTTCTGAGTTCTGACTTGAAGGTTTCATCAAGTGAAAAAAAACATCTCTTGAGCATCCACTGTCAATGACTCAAATGTGGTCATGGCGGTTTTCTTGCATTTGTGAATAGAAGAATAGCAATTAGCCAATTTCTTTTATTTCTTTTTTCACTCAGGTTTGCTTCTTCCTTGTGGCAGCATTCATTCTCAAAATGGTTAGGCAACTTGCATCTTTTGCATTTCCAAAAGCAATCTTTGAATCATGATTCTTTCTTTTACACAAGGTGTAGAACAGGCTTGGTATTTCATGCATTTGCTCGTGGCTTCTACCTCTCCCCCTTTCTCTCCCTTGTTTTTGGAAATGTTTTAGCAGTAAACTGGTATAATGTGATTTCTTTTTGTCTCCGGGCTTATTGAGATTCATTTTTGGATTGAAGAGCGGTTTCTAGCCCAGAATGTTTTCTCAATCTCTCCTCATGAATTCAGAGGATCTCAGGAAGTGATCCTTGCAGCTCGGTGATGGATAAGACTGAGATGTAACGAGCCTCTTCAATGGCTGACGATTGGATCAAAGAAAGGTGTGAGGGATCTGAGTAGCTTAGGAACAATTTTATTGTCCTCTAAGTTATCTCCTAGGTCCCTGATTTACTTTATCAAACTCTTTGTTCTAGCGATGAATTCTTTGATAGTCTCACTCAGTGCCATTTGCAGTGTTTCAAAATGCTTCCATAATGTCTGGAGTTTGATGGTGATCACTTTCTGAGAACCCTTAAATTCATCCTTAAGAATTTCCCAAGCTTGTTTGGCAGATGATGTTGTCATTATCCTGGGAAAGATTGCATTTGACACGCCCTGTTATATCAACAACAGATTCTTGCCATCCTTCATCTTCATCATTTTGCTTATCGTGGGCGATGTTCCCTCTAGGACTTTGCTAGAGGTGGAGGAAAGAGTCACATGCTCTATGATGTCCCACAAATCCTGGGAGATGAACATCGTCTTCATTTTGACACTCCAGAAAACGTATGATTCACCGGTGAAGATCGGCACGACAGCCATGGAGAAGGTTTGATTGGTGTGGGTAGGTGATGAATGCATGACTTATGTGAGAAGGAATCCAAGGATCAGATCCATGCGCTCTGATACCGCTGATGTTCTGAGAATAAGTTAAACGCAAGCATAGATTGATGGAAGGGAAGAACTTTGGATTCATTCAGATAAAAATGGAGGAATCACTTGATACATTCGGTTGCATCAAATGTTTTCTTATAGGCTTAGTTTTAATGCTGTTAATTAATGCATACAGGAAATACTAAGCATCACTTATATTGGGAGATTCAACATTGTTTAACTCCTGCTTAATGACATGGTCATTTGGTCTTCTCGCAGGTATTAATAACAAGTGGCCGGTTGGATCCGAATCACTGTCAGTTGCACCTTCTTTGTGGCCACCCTGATAATCATCCTGTTATCCTATGTTGGCAGCTTTATGTAACTTTGCAGTTCCTACAATACCACGCTTTCCGCTGTCATCCTTGACAAGTATTTAGCCTATTTCCATTGCATAACCTTAGAAAACTAGCTCACACAACTGAATAAACAGCTACATAAGAATACAATATTGGAATGATGATGATCAGATAAATTAACTAATTATGTGTAAAATGGATTATTACTGATCAGTTCCCAATTTTGTCTCATGCCAGTGCTCTATGTAAACAAACGTTAAAATAAGCAGTTTCTTCAATCACCAAGTAATTATTATCACTCAATGATAAAACCTCAACCAAAAAAATTGGTTTTTTTGGCACTTTGCAGTCTGAATCATTAAAATTGGCACTTTGCCCCCCCCCCCCCCCCCACCAATTACCGATTTCTGGCACTTTGCAGCGCCAAAAATGCTCATGTTGGCACATTGCACCCCGGATTATTGGTGCTGCCCGAACCTAAATACATCTTGAATAAGAGTGTTGTCCGGACCTAAGTACCCTTGAAATTTCGGCATGGGAGTGAAAAGTGCCGGAAATTGGTAATTGAAGGGCGCGAAGTGCCAATTTTAAATATTCAGGGTGCAAAGTGTGAAAACCCCAAAAAGTTTGCTGGACAGATTCAGAAAAGGGTGAGGTTGAATTTGGACCTGAAGCCGCAGTCCCAGAAAAAACAGCCTGCGTGTAGATCTCGGGAAGTTCTCCGGCGGAGCCGATAACACCTCCCTGAACAAGCGCATCCCCAACTCCAGAAACGATGACAGCACCAACCGTGACATAGAAGGCCCCGTAAATCTCCCTGGAGTTGCGAACGTAGAATGCGTCGATAACGGGGACGACGACCAGGGAAGCCGTGAAGATGGCCAAGCCGACGTTTATCCGAACGAAGGAAGAAGAAAGGTGCACCCAGCCAACAATGAGGAGAAGGGGCAGGAGGCAGGAGACCGTATAGGCCACCGAGAAGACGCGATCTACCGGCACTGCTGGATAGAGATAGCTGAAATAGTCGACTGCCGTGATGAAGGCGTTCCAGGGAAGAAGGAAGCCCATTCCGAGGGTGAAGTAGACTATGTAGGCGATGTGGAATCGATCCTTGGGAGCTGCTGCGATTACCGCCGACGCCCTTGTCGCCGGCGGGAGCTCCTCGTCGGAAACACCAGATTCCGGTGGTGTGAGGAGACGACGCTGATCTTCGTTTTCGTTGGTGAACCCCATTGCTGCAGGAGATCTCTTGCTGCACGCTGTGCTTACCTAGCTCCTCCCTCTTTGAACTAATAGAGAGTCACCGGTAGACCGGAATCTCGCCCGGTTGACAGGTGAATTTCAAGTTAATTTGCCCACTATATTATTATTATATTATATGTTATTTATTTATTTTTATTTATTTGTTGAAAGGCTTATGTTAGTGCTCCCACTTCTCATTAGGACCCACATCCAACTAATTTCGAGGAAGAGCTCTTTATTGCGCGATCATGGCACTCAGGAGAAAAATTAGGTTTTTATTAGGTGATTGTTATGGATAAACCTATTTTGGATAGGTGCAAATCAATTTTATGGGCAAGCCAAAAAAAATTATGTGCAAACCAAATTGTTACGGGCAAACCAAAATAAAAACTTTCATAATTGATTTAGCAAAATATAAATTAACATATTAGCATCAACATTAAACTTTAACGTATTACAAAAAATTTCTAATTCATTGTAGAAATCTTTTTTTAGTGACAATTGTTTGCTCCAACTGTTACACCTGTCAAAATAACAATAATCAATGATTGAAAACATATATGTATATGAAAGTATAATATCAATGTGTATGTTGTATATCACCTTTAATTCCAGCACATTGATTGAAAAACGACGTTAATTATAACATCAACTATTTTGACACCTGCAACAGTACTCGTTAATTAGAAGAAGAGCAACAAAACAAATAATTTAACAAATGCAAAAAAAGAGCCACGGGTTATTCCAGTTATAATCAAAGTTAAACATACAATTTAACAAATGCATGTAAATGATAAAATATTTTCGAGAAAGTTAAATTTTGTTCAAACTGGCATGTCTAACTCATAAGCATAAGTGATGTTAATTGAAGCCAATTATGCAGGAATAATAACTGTGTTGTTGATTAAAAGAAAATGTGGGTGGGGGATCAACAGATCTTACCTATAGTCAGGTTGTGGTGTAGTAATTGTGGCAAGAGGAGATCTCATTATTTTGTAATCACTTCAATATAGAGCTTGTCAAATTAAAATGAGGATAATATGAGAATTTGAAATTTGAAAAATTTATAGGAGAAAATTTTGGCCAACGATCATGGTCAGATTAAGATGATTGGGATGTATAGGGTTAAACTATCAACTTCAGGCCACATGATTCATGATTGGAATGATAGCTAGGTGTTGGGAAGTGAAGTGCGACCTTGATCGTGGACCGCACAAATGAATATGCATACAAATAGCAAGAGACGAAAATAAAACAAAACAAATTCATCATTGAAGAATTTCAGCAAACATCTAGAATGCATTCCTATGAAATATGTGTTAGAAGAAGAAAAAAACTGAAGGCGTTTGTTTACCCGTCCGGAATCGGGAGAGAGGCGACCTGGGGAGCGACTGAATCGGGAGAGGAGGTGTTGGGAGCGGTCGGTGTGTGTTGGAGATGCAGAAAACCGGATAGGCTCGCTGGCGTGTGCTGGAGATGCCCGCCTTTGAG
The DNA here is from genome assembly GCA_039513925.1 of Platanthera zijinensis. Lineage (NCBI taxonomy): Eukaryota > Viridiplantae > Streptophyta > Magnoliopsida > Asparagales > Orchidaceae > Platanthera > Platanthera zijinensis. The sequence goes on from CM077080.1 coordinate 61,494,088, forward strand.
GTTTCCGGAGGAGTTGTTACCGACGACGCGGGGAGAGAGGCGGCCGTCGGGCGAGCGGGGAGAGAGGCGGCCGGCGGGCGGAATTGGAAGAGGCGGCCTGGGAGCGAATGAATCGGGAGAGGGGGTGTGGGGGAGTGGTTTGCCCGGATGAAATAAAACCCTAAATATAAAATATTTAATTAATGTTTTTTATTTTAATTTTTGGTTTGCACCTATCCAATATAGGTTTGCACATAACAATCACCTTTTATTATTGGGCGGCGCAATCTTGGCCTCGCAACCTTGACCGGCCACGGGTTCATGTTCTCCGGCGCATAGCCGAGCAATATGGGCCGTGTATATTTTTTAAAAATAAAATAATAAATATAAATAAATATGTCAATATTATATTAAATATCAAATAATAGTTGATAATTGTTAAACACTCGTAATTTTTTTAAAAAATATAAATAAATATGTTATATATAGAAAATAAAATGATAAATAAAGTTTGTAAGACATAAGTAATTGTAAGTAATTAAAATAATAAATTTTAAGATATTACAAATTTGTGTTATATTTTAAAATTTAAAATAATAAATGTGTCATATCGAAATAAAATGGTAAATAAATGTGTCATATTTAAAAAATAAAATATATATATATGTGAAGTAAATAGATCGAAAATAAATGTCGAATGAATATGAAATAAAAAGATAAATAAATGAGCAATGAACAAAAATTAAAAAGATAAATAAATATGTCTTGTATAGGAATTGAACTCATGACCACATAATAAGATACTAAAAATTCTACCAACTTAAACAAATAAAAAACATGTTTTCTACTATTTAAAAATAACATTTTTCTAAATTAGTGTGGGCAGCCGCCCATACTGGGCCCTATGTGGGCCCGTCGGCACCTCTGATCTAGAGGGGAGTCAAAGGGACACTGCCCTCCCCCCCCCCCCCTCCTGTTCTTTTGCAAATTTTTAATAGCAGTTCATAATATGGCTATTTGCATATCAAAATTTACTGTTCGAATATCAAGCACGTTATTTGTGCACCCCCAAATTAATACGACTCGCGCCCACATCATTTGTGAGTCATGAAAGGTGCATATTTCAGCATTTAGGATAAATTAAGCAACAAGATGCTCACTCGCGATTTGCGAAAGACGCATCTCCCACTTTGATTGTTCGGCATCTTCCATTTTTGAATCGGAGTTCTTCCCTTCCCTTAGTTCCTTGCTCGACACTCGGCAAAGACGCATCTCGCCATTATCTCATCACGCCATCATGCATAGTAAATTAGCAATCACTAATTGGAGTTATTCACTTCCTAATCGAGGCAAGTTCCTGAATTGACCATTTGGAAGTTGAAAACTAGAAGGTAAAGAGTCTCATTTTGTTTACCTTCTACTTCTTGTTTATGTTATGAGTAGTGCTCACGATGTTCTTGATGTTGAATCGTGCTTATCATCGAAGTATTAGAATTCTTGTCAAGCGTTGATTCGACTAGATAGTCAAACCGAATGATTATAGGTTAGAAAACTCATGTGGTATTCTCAGTGAATTTGATAAGTATGGAATCAACTAGAAAATCAAGTCTTGGTTCTGAAGATCGATTCATGTTGAATTAACGTGAAGTTCAAACTCAGCTTAAGTACAAATTCGAGCAAAGATCAAGGCAATCGTATTGAATTATCAAGACGATCACACTGAATTATCAAGTCGACTCTTGCTGATGTTCGAGAAATACTAAGTCTGTGAAGGTTCGAGTTATCTTCAAAGTATTCGTGCATATATGTCAAGGCAAATCCAGGCGAAGAAAGAATTGATAAGCAAACAATGAATTCAGTATTTCGACTAGACTCTTTCAACTTAACTATGAGAAGAAGAATTACTTTAAGTCCAGTTTCGATTGAAAGGAGTTCAAAAGAAGAATTCGACCAGATACTCTCAATTCGACTGGAAAGAAAACCATTCGACTAGATGACAAGAAGATTCGAGAAGAAGGATTCTGAAGAAGTTATTCGACTGGATGAGAAGAGAATTCGACCAAATATCGTAGATTCGGCCAAATGAAGATTTAAAAGAGGAATTCAACTAAACAAGTTCTATTTGGCTTGACAAGAGCAATTTGACTTAACAAAGCTTATCAAGTCGAATTTCCCAGAAAAGGCGGAAATTCAAATTGCGCAAAAATTTGTCTTAATGCATTAAATGCTATCCCAGAAAGGGTCAATCAGATCTGTCCTTTATGAAAAAAGATTTATGACAACTGCAGTCTGAGAAACGATTGTTACACCTCGATCCTATAAATAAAAAAAAGACGAGAACTGTAACCCTAATAAAAATAAGAATGAGAATAGAATCAAATAGATAATGAATCGATTAAGAAATCAAGAAGAGCCTTTTTGCCGCAACTTTCAAAAAACTTGAAGTTGGAGAATACTGTAAGGCAAACACATCTTTGATTCTCTAGAAGAAAAGTCAATTTGTTATTGCTCATACTCAATCAGTTTCATCTCTTAGATTCAGCAGAAGGATCTTCACCAGTATTGAGCAGTTTTCATTGAAGAACTATAAATTTCTCAAACTGAAGATCAAGAAGAAGTTATTCGTTATCAAAGCTTCAAGAAGACTCTTGTGTCATCAAGATATATCAAATAGAGTTTATAAAAAATGTTCATTTATAAAAACTTAATCAACTGTAGGATCTCGTTGAGATCTGAGCTATAGGATCTTTTGTGGATCCAAGTTGTGGGATCCCGTACAGGGGGGGGGGTCTTAGTTGTAGGATTCTGGAGTGAATCTGAGTTGTAGGATTTTGAGTGTGAAATTTGAGGTAAGATCCTCTGCAGATCTATGAGAGGAGACACAGTTTCTGAGTTGTAGGATCAATGGATCTGAATTATTAGTGGAGTTTGTCGATGCTAGCTCACTACTAGATAGGCAGAGGGGAAAAGTGGACATACCCAAATCGGAGAACAACTATATATTGTTGTGTGTTTGTGTTGTGTGTGATTTATTTTGAGCATTAATTTAGTCCTACAAATATTTTCAAAAAAGGCCAAAAACCTATTCACCCCTATAGGTGAGTGAGTAGTGACATCCCACGACTTACATTTTAGTTGTTTTAGATTCTGCTAATCTTTTAATGTTTAACAGCTACTTGAAGGAGTGAGGGGCATAACATTCGGAGTTAAGCACTTAAGCTAGTGTTTTGTTATTGTTAAGGTTATGTTTGGTTAGTATTAAAGTCTTGGGCTTCGTTTGGCGCGACTTATTTGCTCTGGTAAGTTTGGTCAAAGTGGTAAATATCATAAAACATATGTTTAGCAATGTACAACTCGCACTCGTCAAGGGAAGACTTAGTCGCGCCACGCAGGCAAAGGTCAAAGTCAACATCGAAGAATGGGTCAGGGTCAGTGACCTACCAAAACAGACATTCTTTATTTAGAGCAAGTCACGAGATCAGTAAGTCCAGAGATGCAACCTCGTGGGGCTGGGTATTCTCTCCTAGAGACACCCCCCCCCACCCCAGGATTTGTCTATAAATTTGATCCCAGGGGAACCAGAAATGACACCTTAAAATCTTGTAATCATACCCTCTCCCCTCATCATCTTTATACTTCAATTCTCTAGGTAATGCTTTTCCCATACTTTGCTCAGCCATTTTGGTTGTGGAGGAGAAATTTACTTCAAATTTTCAGGTATGTGGTATGACCTCCCAAGTCCCATCTGCAGTGTTTGGAGACCTCTTATTTTCTCTCACTTCTCTTTGTTGTTCTTCTCTTCATAACTGGTTGGCCAAATCATGGGACAAGTAGCCTCGGGCTACACTTAGATTTGAATTTTGAAGTAGACATTTCCCGGTTTCAACACATTGGCGCAGTAAGCGTGAAACGTAGTTAGAGGAGAAAAGTCTAGTAAGGAGGCAGCATGGTGGATGAAGGTGAGCATGAAGGAGTGGCAGGAAACTCATAGTGTCTGAGCAAGTATGTAACCCGGGCAGAGTTTAGCATGGAGTTCGGCTGGCTCGCACGGTGCTTAGATGATACAGTGTACTCGTTACTGGCTCCTCGTGCGGAAGTCATGTCATTGTCGCCCTCGTCGCGGGACCCCATCGGAGGACGTCGCACCGTCTAGGCGAGCAGGCAAGGAGCCGATGATGGAGGAGCTGGAGTGATCAGTGTAGTCAATGTACTATCATGTGAGCAACCATGGGATCAGGATCAGGGAAGGCGAGTATCAATGGAGTATCTGGGATACTCGCACAAGCGAGTTTGGTGCTTCTCGCCAACTTGCAAGTCACCGTCAAGGAAGGAGAAGCCTGTTCAGCGAGGAGGTGATGTCAGCTCCAATTCCCGAAGGTTTTAGGGATCTAGTCCTGAGCTACTACTCGAGTAGAAATGACCCGGTCAGGCATCTCCAGTAGTTCGAGGACGTGATCTCGATCCATAACATGATGGACGCTTTCAAGTGCAGGTTCTTTGCTATCACTTTCGAGGGGAAGGCTAGGGACTGGTTTCACCAGTTTCCAGCAAATTTGATCAACTGCTTTGAGGACTTGTGTCGAGGTTTGATGGTGAGCTTCGAGACGTCGAAGAAAAGGAAGAGGGAGGTGGTTGTATTTTTTTCTTTTGACACAGGAGAGCATGAGAATTTGGGTAATTACATTGACTGCTTTCAGGATAAAATCCTGGGTATCCAGGAGATGGATAGTGCTTCCCTTCACCTAACCCTGACTTTTGGATTGAAGTAGGAATCTTTAATCTAGAAGTCAGTACGAATCCCCTAGAGTCTTACAAGGAATTGATTGAGAACCAACAAGTTCATGTAGGGGGCTCAACCAACCACAATTTTTGGACAGGTTAGACATGATAACCCGGGAAAAGGAGGAGAAGGCGCAAAAGAGGTAGCCTGAGGAGGGGAAGAGAATAGGAGAAGGGAAGAAGTGGGAGGAGATGAGAAGGGAAGATTATAGGAGAAGGGAGAAGAGAAGACCCTTGTTGCTCCTAAGAATTAGGAAAAGAGACGGAGGTTCTAATACCATGTGAACTAACCCCTGTGGAGGCCGTTAGGAAGGCCTCAGCAAGCAGGCGCCAGAAGGAGGTATTCCCCGAAGAGGAAGAGCAATCGCCACTAGCCAGGAGGGCATCAAGGAGGAGACTAGAGGGAAGCATTGACAATTTCCAAATAAGACAACAAATTCTAGAGGAGGAACTAGAGGATGAGGAACATAACAGCGAATGTTCCCCTTTATTGTAAGCTCTATCAAGTCGAGGGGTACGGTACCATGATGCGCTGAGATTTTCTAGAGACTAGGAGGAGAGCTGGAGAAAAAGTAGGAGGAGAAGAAGCATTGAGGCCGAGGGGTCAGGAGGACCCGAAGAGATAGCAAGTCCCCCATATGGAGGAGGAATGAAGACTGGGTTGATCAAGGGGCTTTTGGAGGAGATAGCTAAGGAGGAGGGAGAGGAGTCGGAGCGATCCATGAAGGAGTGGGGGTGGAGGCATCCCACAAGGGAACTCTCCACATTATTTACCAAAGGAGTGTCGCTTTGACCTTCTATGATCCTTAGCAGATGAAAGAGATAACCTTTTTGGTGGAGGATATGTCAGGGAATGGGAACTCTTTCTATGATGCCCTCGTCATCCATACAGTCGTCGTAGACTTCACCGTCGACCAGATCCCCATAGATAATGAGAGCTCTGTAAATGTCATCTTCAAGAAGATGTTTGACTCAGATGTCCCTCTCTTCAGCTTCTTCAAGGAGAGGAAGGAAGTGGAAGGAGAAGTGGAGCTACTGGTGATCTTGAGGGATGATAATCCAATACATGTTTGTCATTGTGGATGTGCCGAGTTGTTATAGTATCATCTTCAGAAGGACTTTCATCAACTCCTTTAAGGCAGACTCGTCCTCCTATCAATGCCTAAATTACTACTAGGGGACATCTAGGTAAGGATCAGAAGCGATCCACGAGATGCCCGAGATTGTTATCTAAATGCGATGACCACCATTAGCTAGATGGAGGAAGCAGAGAAGTTGGAGAGGATCCTTAAAGGAAGAGCCAAGCTGGAGGCTATAGGGGAGGTATAGGAAGTGGAAGTGGTGACTGAGGACGGGAGGTCCAGGATGTTAAAGATAGGAGGGGCACTAAAGGCGGAGGAGAAGGTGGGGCTGGTGGCATGCTTGTAGGAGAACGTGTACATCTTCACCTGGGTCATCACCGACATGTCGAGGGTTGATGCCAACGTGGGCTGCCATCGCCTCAACCTCGACACGGAGGTCAAGCCCATTAGGCAGAAGCAAAGGGTGGTGGCTGCCAAGTTAGCCAAGCCCTTCTGGGAGGAAGTGAAAAACTGCCAGAGGCAGGTATTGTATCAAAGATCCAGTACACAGTCTGGGCATCCAATCTGGTGATGGTAAAGAAGGTCTCAAAAGGCTAAAGGATGTGTATTGACTTTTTCTTGTTAAATAAAATCTGCCTGAAGGATTGTTGTTCCTTAATTTGGATCGACACGGTGGTTGATTCAGCCATCGGTTTTTCTGTGATGAATTTTTTGATGTTTTTTCATAATATCACCAAATTCGGATGCACTCCATGACAAACACGACATCTCCTTCATCACTTGTGGTGACTGCTTTAACTACAAAATGATGTGCTTTATGTAAAGACCCCACGTATTAGGCTACCATCACAATTTGCATTTCTTTTTCATGATACATTAGAGGCACCAAGAAATTGAATATTCAGCAGTTATGATTACAAAGTACATAAAGAAAAGTGCAGAAAAGTAAAATATTTTATTTATTTAATATGATCAAGTACATCTGGTCATCAAAAGATAACTAAGCATATGTATACAAAATGTGAGTATCTCATATATGTGCGACATAGAAGAGTACATCATATGACTATAACAAAGTGTGACTATGAGCAACAGATCAAAACTACACTATTGTGCTACATGACAAAGACACTATAGACTACTGGAATCAGAACTGGAACTCATCGTAAGGGCAATCTGGATCACGACAGGCCGCCTTGTAGGCATCCCGAACTCCGAAGACCGCGGTGACGACTTCGACCCAGATCTTGTACATCTTTTCACGACGCGAAGGGGGTCGGCTAGAAGTGCTGGGAGTGGCTTTCTCTTTGACATGTTTAGCTACATTTTCTATTAGTCAAAAGACTAAATGAATTCTTATGATTCCCTTTATTCCTACAGTGACTTATTTATTATTTGCGGATTACTCGTTTTATATTTCCTTGGTGTTGTCTTATCTCACATTCATCTTCTTTTTATTAGTTCTTATCTCTACATGTACATCTTTATTTTCATTTAAATATATACATATCTTTACATTTTTCTCATTTACTTAGCTTTTGAAACATGTTTCCTTCTTTTTACATTCTCATATTGTTATCAGGCAACGTTAAAGGTATATTAACATTTCATGACATTTATATAGTGCGCTTGCGTGCCTTTTTATATTCGCACAAATTCCTTTACGTGTCTTTTCTTATTCGCACGTTTACTTTCATTTCATTATACGTTGAGAGGACATTCACCTCACTTCCACTAGTTGGGTTGACCCTTAACCTAGCCCATTTCATCACAATTTTCATTTATTTTTCATTTTTCTTCATTTACATAATTATTTAGATTTCTCTTCGTTCAACATAAAGCATATTTAGATATAATAATTATACAAATCTGAAATGAGAACAATTATAAATTGGGTAAGAACTAACCGTGGCTTTTCCTTTACCTTTGTCACTCCTATCACCATTGTTGCGTCTCCTGCTTCCATGAGATGTCATTTCCTATAACATACCGTCCTTATGTGTGTTAAGAATATCAAATTGATGTCTCCAAACATCATTTATCACTACACAAGTCATCTTGATTTGTTGCCCTAATTTAAATTAGTAGACTTTCACTGTTTTAGTGAAAGGAGCAGCGATATTTAGCATCCAAATAATTATTTGGATTACAAAGATGATATTTCCCTCAATGAATTGTCATCCAAAGACTATGGAGATGAGGTTTTACTCATATGAGAGAGATATACATGCTAAGAATCCTTAGGGTTTCTGTTTTTCCAACCATAAAATCAAAAATCGACATGAACTCAACTAGGGTTCCACCAAAATTCCTTGAAATCACGGATTAAGGCATAAAGTACATTACAAAAACTTTTCATATAAAAATAACCAAAGAAAATCGAAAACCCCCAAACCCTAGGATTTCTACCCTTTTCAATCTGTGTAAAATCTTCATAAAAGTAACAAGAGGAATGGAGAGGAAGAGATTACCTCTCGAATGTCCAAGATTTTTTGCGAGATCAGGAGAGAAAGGAATGAACCACGAGCTTCTTTATTTTATTTTTTTATCGGGCACCGACTCTCCCAAGCATGACATCCACGCCTATCAACCGGGAATTGCCGGTTTAGCCCATTGCAGTCGGTTCTCCTCTTCCTTACCACTAATCCTCTCCATCAGTTTATCATTTATTGAATTAGTTTTGTCTAATAACATGATATGTATTACCACGTTAATCTTTTACTTTGCGACGTGCCACTTTACGCCGATTAATTAGATAAATACATAATACCTATAGTTAACGGCATCACAATTCTCCCCTCCTTATTAAATTTTCGTCCGCGAAAATCTTTAATCTAAAGGTATATCAAACAATTGAGGGAAGAGATTTTTATTACTTCTTCTTTTTCTCATGTTGCCTCATAAATACTATGTCCATTCAGCCAGATCTTGACAAATCAAACTTCTCGATTTCAGAGTTGTTTATCACTACACAAGTCATCTTGATTTGCTTCCCTAATTTAAATTAGTATACTTTCACTATTTTAGTGAAATGGGCAGCGATATTTAGCCTCCAAATAATTATTTGGATTACAAGGATGATATTTCTCTTAACGATTTGTCACCCAAAGACTATGGAGATGAGCTTTTACTCACATGAGAGATATCCATGCTAAGAAACCTTAAGGTTTCTTTTTTTCCAACCATAAAATCAAAAATCGACACGACCTTAAATAGGGTTTCACCAAAATTCCTTGAAATCATGGATTAGGACATAAAATCCATTATAGAAATTTTTCATAGGAAAAGAACCAAAGAAAATCGAAAAACCTCAAACCCTAGGATTTCTACCCTTTTCAATCCGTGTAAAATTTTCATAAAAGGAACAAGAGAAATGGAGAGGAAGAGATTACCTCTCGAATTACCCTCTCTCTCCTAATCTCATGACCAATTCGTAGAGAAAAAAGTTAGAGATATATATTATGTATGTGATTTTTTGCATTCACTATTTTCTACCTTTTAAAGATAAATATCTTTCAGAAATCAAAGCTGCGTGAACATACATACTTGTTGCATGAAATGACATACTTGTTGCATAAAATGACATGTTTGCTGCACAAAATGACATGCGAGGAGTGTGAAGAGAATCATACATATATGTGTTGTGTTGGGTATAAATTAAGGCCACATACAGGTGCTTGCTGGATTATAACTGAAGAAGAAAAAAATAATATACCGGAAAACTCTCAAGAGATATGATGTCATTGTTGGGCTCGAAGAGAGGTGGGGGGGGGGGAGTTGCTAGAGTCGGAAGAAAAATCTCCCGAGCAGGCGGAAGAGTATTCAGAGAGCAGGAAAACTCTCAAGAGGTATGATGCCATCGTTGGGCTGAACGAGAAGCGGGGAAGAAAGTCGCCAGAGCGTGCAGAAAAATCTCTCGAGCCGACAGAAAATTCGCCCCAGAGGAAATTTAACAGACGTGTTGTTGGGCCGGGCCAAGGAAAAGCGGCTCCCGGATTTCATTTGACAAAGTGTCGACGTTCTCCCATTCGTGTGATCACTGTAAAGCTGTAAATCATTTTTTGCGTGGACTCACTCACCGGCCGGAGATCTACCTTTGGAGCATCTTGGTTGAGTGCCGACTCAATCCCGCCAAGGTATACTTTTATCTAAAGTTGTTTTTACTTCTTGATCAATGTTCATCGCAAGATCCATTTCTCTTTGGGTTTTCTTGACTCCTTATTCCGTTGCGCACATGTGATGTGTCTCTCATAGAAACCCAACATCTACGTCGATGACCTCTTAATCAAGAGCAAGGGCATCCATGGACACATCTAAGATCTATTGGAAACCTTTGCGATGCTGCGGTAATACAATATGAGGCTCAATATGGCAAAATGCGTGTTCGTGGCAGGCTGAGGAAAATTATTGGGACATCTTCTCACCTCCTGAGGGGGTGGAGCCAAACCCCGATAAGGTCAAGGCGATCATGGAGATGACATCTTCTCAACTCATTATTGTGTCATCGATGAGGATGATATTATAAGTTTCTGCCCTTTATATGATTACACCCAATCTTTATAAGCCTTTTTTCAATAATCTTGTATTTATACATTTTAGTGCCATAAATGTGTTCATTAGATACATCTGGATGATATTTACAATTAGCCCATTTAGTATCATATAAAATAAAACTCACTTCCAATAGAATATAATTGTAGATGTTTGCTATTTCTTTTTATTTTAACATACACAATTTTCATATAGAGTTTTTGATAAACAATTTTTTAGTTTTAAGTCTTATTAAATCTAAAATAAAAATTAGTTTGTTTGACCATATCATTGATTGTCCAGGTATGAAGTACATTATCGGATGATTACCTTTAGAAAAGTAATGTATACATGTTGATGTAATTCAGATCATCATGAATAGGAATTAGGTGATATGACATGTGATTTGGAGATTTTCAATTTCATATAGTTGTTCTGTACAAAAAGCAAACCAATTTGCAACTCTTGTCCTATGAGGGGAAATGTGGATATTTTGCAAGTGCTTTTACGAGGTATGTATGAACAAACATTTCTCATGTTGGGAAATTGATTTAAAGACAATAACATAAAGTACTGCTTGTAAATTCAATTGCTCCCGTTAGCAACATTTCTTTTTCCGATGTGCATATAAAAGCTCAAAGATTTAGGAATTTAATTTCTTGATGAAATTTTTACCGAGTATATTTTTTTGATATGTGAATCTTTCATTTCTTGTCCATTACACGATGATGTTTGCATCAGAATCTCTACCTATCTATCCATAGAGATCTGTCATGAACCTTTAAAGTAGTATTGTAGTTATGTTAATTCTAGTTAATCTGTTGCTTTATAGGCCTGGGCGGATAGGCGGTTAAAGACCGGGCGGTTTGGTAACCGCGCGGGTTGACGGGTTGTCTCCGGCGGTCTGATATCTGAGCAACGATAGCGGGTTGGCATGGCGGTTTGGTAACCGGGCGGTTAGCCGGTTACTCTCTAGGATATCGATGGTCGGCGGCTCGTCTCCTGGTGGTAACCGAGCGGTTAGTGTTCTTACTAACCGCGCGGTTAGGCGGTTAGCTTTGTATATGCTGTATTTCTGTATTTAGTCCCACATTAGGTATTTCTACTCTATCTCATCTCCTTCATTCTATATAAGGGAGGCTATACCTTTGTAATAGATAGTTTTTTGGATAATAAAATTTTCATTACTCCAGTTTCCGGATTGTTTTGGTTCTATTCGCACATGGTGTCAGAGGCAGCAATCTAGTCCCCCTGTTTGTGTTTGCCTTCAGCTCGTGCGATCTGCTTGTCGCGCGATCTCTCACGATCTCTCGCGATCTCTCTCGTTTGCCTTCCCCTCTGCTTCTCTCGCGATCTCCTCTTCTCGCCCGAACAATCTGTTCGTGCGATCTGCTTGTCTCGTGCGACCTGTCTTGTCGTACGACCTTCTTTCCCATTGGTTGTCCGCAGTTGGTCGTGGCTTTTTCTAACCGCTGCTCTCTCCTTTGACCGCTGCGATCTTCTCCTTCTGCTGCTCGCCCGGTTTACTTTCTTAACCACGCGACCTCTCTTCCAGAATGACTACTTCTGATGTCTCCACCTCGACTACTGTCGTTACCCACCCTCCTCCTCCTCTTGCTGCGTCCGGGAACTTTGGAACAGTTTCTAAGCTTCTCGGCCCCAATTATCCCGACTGGAGTGTCTCGTTTACCTTTCTTCTCCGCTCTCAGTGCAAGCGTCATCATCTTACCAATGACCCTCCTCCTGCGGACTCTGACCAGTTTAATGACTGTGATGCGAATGACGCTCTTGTTCGTACGTGGCTGGCAAACATCTTGTCTGATGAATGTCTTCCGGTCATCCGTCACGATGAGACGGTCAAGCAAGCTTGGCTTCACTTAGCCGCCCTCTACTCTAAAGGGGGTCAAACATCTCGCATCTATACTCTGTATGCGGATCTCTTTGCTCGCCAATCCATGTCTCCTGCTGCGGCTTACCAACAGGTCCAAGCCCTTGGAGCGGAGATTCTTCAACATCGTCCCCTCTCTGCGGACGTGGCCACCCAACTGAAGCACTTCCAGGAACTCCTGGTTATTTGTTACCTTCTGAGGCTCCCGGATTCCTATGATATGATCCGGTAGCAAATTCTTGGAGAAGCTGAATCTCCCACCCTGGATGCTACCGCTGCCCGCATTGCCGTTGTTGTCTCTCTGCTCAATCATCCTTTGCTTGCCGCTCCTCCTGCTCCGGATGCCTATGCCCACCAAGCACATCATGGTGGCTCGGGTGGACGTGGTCACCAGTCCGGCGGACGCGACCCTTCTCGCTATCTCTGTTCTCACTGTAGCCGCACATGCCACTTGATTGACCGCTGCTGGACAAAGCATCCGCACCTTCGTCCCTCTAGTGATGCCCCCCACTCATCCAACTCATCTGCCTCGGTGGCCACGACTTCAGGTAGCGCCCATGTGGTGACTCAAGGTAAATGGTTAATCGACTCTGGCGCCACTAATCATATGACGGGCAATCCTCAGTGTTTTCTCTCTCCTAGAAACACATGATCGATTGCCCCCGGTTCTCGTTGCGGTTGGCTCTCCCTCTCCGGTGCATGGGACTGGCATGGTTCAAGTTACTCCGTCCCTTCGCCTAGCGGATACTCTCTATGTGCCCAAGTTCCCGTGCAATTTATTGTCGGTTACTTCCCTTTGCAAGCAACTTCAGTGCTCAGTCACGTTTACTCTTGTTTCTTGTTCTTTTCAGGACCCGGACTCCAAGCGGACGATTGCTACTGGGACTGAGAGAGGCGGCCTTTACTTCCTTGATGATGTATCCGCTCTTTCAGCATTCTCATCCGCTTCTACAGATCTTCTTCAGTGACACCTTCGTCTTGGGCATCCTCCATCACGTCTCATCCACCAACTGTTACCCCACCTACCTCAGCATGCTTCTCCTATCAACTGTGATGCCTATCAGCTAGGCAAGCATCACCGCTCCCCCTTTCCTCCTAAGCAAGATCGTGGCTCTTCTAAGCCGTTCGACCTTGTTCACTCTGATGTATGGGGTCCTGCCCCCACCCTTACCGTAGGGCGGGGTAGTTCCTATTTTGTAACCTTTATTGATGATTTCTCTCGATGTACATGGGTGTATCTTTTAAAAGAACGCTCTGAACTATTTTCTGTATGACAATCCTTCTATTTTATGATTAAAACTCAGTTTGGTGCTTCTGTGAAAGTTTTTCGTTCAGATAATGCTAAAGAATACCTGAGTAATGAATTTTCTTCTTTCTGTATGCAACACGACATCATTCATCAAACTAGCTGCGTATATACCTCCCAGTAAAATGGGGTGGCGGAACGTAAAAACCGTCACCTCCTCGATGTCGCTCGCACTCTCATGGCACAGATGCAGGTTCCTCGTAGCTACTGGGGTTATGCAGTTCTCATCTCCTGCTTCATCATCAATCGTCTTCCCTCGACAGTTTTTAAAGGCAAAACACCTTTTTCCATTCTCTATCCGGCCAAGAATGCCTTTCCCTTACCTCTACGCATTTTTGGCTGCACCGCCTTTGTTCAGAACCCTTCCGCAACTCGCGACAAGTTATCCCCACGTTCCACCAAGTGTATCTTTTTGGGTTATTCTACTACTCAAAAAGGTTACTGTTGCTTTGACTCTGTTCATCGCAAACAGTTCGTTTCGGCAGATGTGACGTTCTTTGAAAATGCCTCATACTTCTCCTCTGACCATACTCTTTCTCCGACTGACTTGCCCTCTCCAACCATTCCCTCCGTCTCATCCACTCCTCTTGAGATTCCTCCATCACCAACTCCACCGCACACTCCGTCTGTTGATCCCCTGCCATCTTCCTCCTCTCCTCGGCCGTCTCTCTCCTCTCCCGGGCCAGCCTTCTCCGCCACGGATGCACCGGCGACTGAGGAACTAGATGACCTGGAACTGCCCATTGCTCTTCGCAAAGGGGTTCGGACGTGCACCCAGCACTCGCTGGCCGCTGTTGTTTCTTATGATCGGCTAACACCTTCTCGCAGGGACTTCGCCCTAGCCATCTCGACGACTTCCACTCCTCGCAACTACCAGGAAGCCCTTGATGTTCCTCACTGGAAGGCGGCCATGGATGAAGAAATTGCTACTCTCTCTGAGCGGGGCACTTGGACTCTTGTGCCTCCTCCTTTTGGCACGGATGTGGTTGGATGTCGTTGGGTCTTTGTCGTCAAGTTCCGTCCGGATGGTAGTGTGGACCGGTACAAGGCCCGTCTTGTGGCCATGGGATTTACCCAGACTTACGGTGTTGATTACTTCGACACGTTCTCTCCGGTTGCTCGTCTCAACACTATTCGAGTTCTTCTATCGGTGGCGGTCAACAAGGATTGGCCTATTTCCCAGTTGGATGTCAAGAATGCCTTCCTCTATGGTGATCTTCATGAGGATGTCTACATAGAGCAACCTCCTGGGTATGTTGCTCAGGGGGAGACTCGAGTATGCCGGTTGAAAAAGGCCATTTATGGTCTAAAGCAGAGTCCTCGGGCATGGTTCGACAAGTTCAGTGGCATAGTTGGGGAAATCGGTTTCAGAAGGAGTTCGGCGGATCACTCCTTGTTCATTCGCAAGACATCCTCGGGTCTGGTTGTGCTAGCCGTTTATGTGGATGACATACTTCTTACTGGCGACGACCAAGCTGGTGTAGCCCTGACGAAGGTCCATCTCCGCCAACACCTTGTCACGAAGGATATGGGTTCTCCAAAATACTTTTTGGGAATTGAAATCTCTCGGAAACCGTGCTCCTTGGTTCTCTCCCAACGCAAGTATGCTCTTGACTTATTGAAAGAGGCAGGATTGACGGGCGCTAAACCTGCTCGGTGTCCCATGGCTCCTGGAGAAGACAAAACATGGACTGACGAATCACCTCCTCTATCGGACACTACGAGGTATCGGCGTCTTGTTGGCAAACTCATTTACCTCACGGTGACCAGACCAGACATCTCTTATGCAGTAGGAAAGGTCAGCCAGTTTATGCAGTCTCCTAGGAAATGTCATCTTTAATCCGCTCTAAGAATTCTGGAGTATGTAAAGTCATCTCCTGGGAAAGGTCTCCTCTTTCAGAAGAATGGCCATTTGAGAGTGGAAGCGTACTCCGATGCTAGCTATGCGGACGACAAAGGGGATCGCAAGTCGACATCTGGCTTTTGCACGTTTGTTGGAGGAAATCTGGTTAGCTGGAAGAGCAAGAAGCAATCAATTGTCTCCAGATCTAGTGAGGAAGCAGAATATCGAAGTATGGCGTCAACCACGTGCGAGTTGAAATGGTTGCGGGCTCTCATGTTGGATTTAGGAGAAGTCTACAACTATCCGCTTCCCATGTTTTGCGACAACAAGGTGGCCATCTACATTTCCAAGAACCCAGTCTTTCATGAGCGGACAAAACACATAGAGGTTGACTGTCACTTCATTCGGGAAGAAGTGTTGAAGAACCAGATTTGCACTCCGTTTGTTACGTCAGAGAAAGAGTTAGCAGATATCTTCACAAAGCCTGTATCCGCTTCCTTTTTCCACATTTGCAGCAAGCTGGGCATGATCGACATATATGCTCCAGCTTGAGGGGGAGTGTTGATGTATAGGCCTAGGCAGACAGGCGGTTGAAGACCGGGCAGTTTGGTAACCGCGCGGGTTGACGGGTTGTCTCCGGCGGTCTGATATCTGAGCAACGATAGCGGGTTGGCATGGCGGTTTGGTAACCGGGCGGTTAGCCGGTTACTCTCTGGGATATCGATGGTCGGCGGCTCGTCTCCTGGTGGTAACCGAGCGGTTAGTGTTCTTATTAACCGCGCGGTTAGGCGGTTAGGCGGTTAGCTTTGTATATGCTGTATTTCTGTATTTAGTCCCACATTGGGTATTTCTACTCTATCTCATCTCCTCCATTCTATATAAGGGAGGCTATACCTTTGTAATAGATAGTTTTTGGGATAATAAAATTTCCATTACTCAAGTTTCCGGACTGTTTTGGTTCTATTCGCACATAATCGTAAATTCATCTTAGTATTATCGATTTGTGTTAATTCTCTTATGCAAGTAAACCCTCTATAGATAAATCATCTCTTAAAAACTAATCAAACATAATTTCTAAATATATGATTTTCATATAGTTTTTTCTCATCTGGATAACTCTTCTCAAATAACCATATAACGGGAACATTATAACAAATTATAATATTGCGTAATAAGAAGGTATATCTAAATTTTCTGGAAACCCTAAGCATTTGTTTGTGCTTCTTTGATCCTTTATGAGTGATGGTTATATCTATAATCTATACACTGTATGTCAGAGTTGCTGAACATCTAATAATCATCATTTTCGATGTTGCATCAAAAATACATATTGATTTTTTTGTTATAAATAATACTTGAAATATTTTGTATAGAAAAATAAGTCAAGTTATTTAATAGTTCAAGGACTACCTCCTAAGCATTAGAGGACTAGGGCTGAAAATTAAAGAATGTATTCACCTTTTAAATTAACAATAGTTGGTTTTTCCGATTTGGTATGTAGATTTCTTTCTAAATGAATCACATTTTTGACAAACTAAATGAATACTAAAAAATAACTTGTCACTCCATCTCCTTCATCACTAATTTGGTTGATACCAATATTAATCGTATGTGTCTGACTTGAATGGGTTTCTCTACAGTCTTTGCCTGAATCATTTCAACTACATCTTTTGGAACTATAAGATTATATCATATATTATGCTTAATGAAAAATGCAAAATAAGAATTTATTTTGCTCCATTTTTCTTGAATAAGTATCATGTATTAGCCACCATTCAGAAGTACATTTGACCACGATTATGCAAGCTTGACCAACGCACATTGAAGTTATGACCAATGATCTGAAATGTATCTCTAGTAGGCACAGGTAACTCTGAATGAAATGTGTCTCCGTTTGAATGATGAGTTGGTGGAATTGTTGGAGGTATGAGGTAGCTCTCAAGGTGAGACTCAATCTGTTGGGGATGATGCGAAGTTGCGGGAACTGAAGAAGGTTGGGTCAAATGGTGGTGTGGAAAAGGGGTCCACATACATGCGCATATCGTAAGGAGTCAAATAATCTATATTGAATATTTTGTCTATTCTCATATTCAGAGGAATGCCAATCACATACGCATTCGTACCGATCTGTCGTATGACTATATAGGGACCCATTCGACGAGCGCTCAATTTTCTTATCGTTCTCAATGAGAATCTCTCAGGTCATATGTGAATCATCATCTACTCTTCATCCTCAAAGATTTGTTCTCTTAAGCTAGCCTGCTTGAGTTTTATAGTAATCATTACTTATTATAATTTTCTTTCAGAATGACTCATGAAGTGCATGCATATGATGAATAAAAAACTCTACAGACTCACAAGGTCGGGCCTCTAAGGGAACATCAATTAGGTCAATAAATTTCCTAGGTTCATAGCCTAACATGATATGAAATGGGCTTCGACTGGTGGTTCTATTAACTAAACTATTATATGCAAACTCAGCTATAGATAGGACAGAATCCTAGGTGGATAGATTATCACCAACTAGACATCGCAAAAGAGCTCCTTGGCTACGATCGATAACCTTGGTCTGTCCATCTGTCTGCGGGTGGTAGGCGGTAGAGAACCTCAAAGTCATACCAGTTTTTCTTCTACAACATTTTCCAAAAGTAGCTCATGAAGCGAACATTGCAATTAGAAACTATAGAGTGGACACATTAGAAGCGTAAGCCATGGTTGTCAGGATCGTGTTTTGGATCATTACGATCCTACAATCCAGATTTTTGTAAATCAATCCAAATTTTGTAAAGTGATCTTAATGATCCTCATTTCCGATATTGCATCAAATATACATATTGATTTTTTTGTTATAAATAATACTTGAAATATTTTTTCTAAAAAAATAAGTCGAGTTATTAAATACTTCAAGGACTATCTCCTAAGCATTAGAGGAATGAGGTTGAAAACTAAAGAATGTATTCACCTTTTAAATTAACAATAGTTTGTTTTCCCGATCCGATATGTAGATTTCTTTCTAAATGAATCACATTTTTGACAAACTAAATGAATACTAAAAATTAACTTGTCACTTCATCTCCTTCATCACTAATTAGGTCGACACCAATATTGATCGCATGTGTCTGACTTAGATGGGTTCCTCTATAGTCGTTACATGAATCATTTCAACTACATCTTTTGGAACTATAAGGTTATATCATATATTATGCTTAATGAAAATTGCAAAATAAGAATTTATTTTGCTCCATTTTTCTTGAATAAGTATCATGTGTTGGCCACCATTTAGAAGTACATTTGGCCTCGCTTATGCAAGCTTGACCAACGCACATTGTATCTCCATTAAACAATTTGTCCTTATCATTGTTTTGTATTTAATTCTTGATAAATAATTTTTTAGTTTTAAGTCTTATTAAATACAAAACAAAAATTAGTTGACTTAATCATATCATTGGTTGTGTAGGTATGAGTTGCACCATCAGATGATTACTTTTGGAAAGATAATGAGTATTAATATAATTCGGATCATCGTGAATAGAGAATTAGGCGGTGTGACAAGTGATTTGAAGATTTTTAATTTTATGCAGTTGTTCTGTACAAAAGTAAGTCAAATTGCAATTTATGCCCTATAAGGGGAGAATGCATACATTTTACAAATGCATTTGTTATGTATGTATGAACAAATATTTCTCATGTTGAGAAGTTTATTTAAATACTTCATAATATAAAGTATCGTTTGAAAATTTAATTGCTTTTGTTAGCAACATTTCACTTTCTTAAGTACACACAAGAACTCAAAGATATGAGAATTCAATTTTTTAAAAATTTCTACTAAAAATCTTTTTTGATAGATGAATCATTCATTTCTTATCCATTATCCGAAGATACTTGCATCAAAAATCTCTACCTAACTATCCATAGTGACCTATCTTAAACCTCTAAAGTACTATTGCAGTTATGTTTATTGTAGTTATCCATAAATTCATCTTAACATTGTCGATTTGTGTTAATTCCCTTGTGCAAGTATGCTCTCTATAGATAAATTATCTATCAAAAGCTAACCAAGCATAATTTCTAAATATATAATTTTAATATAGTTTCTTCTCATCTGAATAACTCTTCTCAAATAACCTCATAATGAAAACATTATAACAAATTACAATGTTATGTAATTCAAAAGGTATATATGAATTTTAAGGAAATCCCAAGTTTTGTTTGTGCTCTTCTTTGATCATTTATGAGTGATGTCTATATCTCTAATCTAGACTGCATATAGTAGGGTTCTTGAATTTCCAGTGATTGTCATTTTCAAAGCTACATTAAAGATACACATTGATTTTTTATGTTATAAATGATACTTGAAATATTTTTCCTAAAAAAATAAGTCGAGTTATTTAATGCTTCATGGACTACCTCCTAAGCATAAGAGGATTGAGACTGAGAGCTGTAGAATGTCCTTTTGACTTAATATCAATTAGCTTTTCCGATATGCATATTTTTTTCTAAATGAATAACATTTTCTGGTAAATTAAATGAATACTAAAAATTAACTTATCACTTCATCTCCTTCATCACTAATTAGGTTGACACCAATGTTGTTCGCATATGTGTCCGATTTGGATGGATTTTTTACATTCGTTGATTGAATCACTTCAATTATATCATATATTATGCTTAATGAAAAATGCTAAAAATAATAATTTATTTTGCTCCATTTTTCTTGGATAGGTTTTTTGTGCTGGCCACCATTTAAAAGTATCTTTGGCATCAACTATGCAAGCTTGACCAACACACATTGCTTCTCTATTAACTTACAAAATTTTCTTATAGAATTTTTGATAAACAACTTTCTAATTTTAAGTCTTATTAAATACAGAATAAAAATTAGTTGGCTTAACCATATCATTGGTAGTGTAGGTATGAGCTGCACTATCAGATAATTACCTTTGGAAAGGTAATTTATGAGTGTTGATGCAATTCCGATTATTATGAACAAGAAATTATGTGATGTGACATGTGATTTAGAGATTTTCAATTTCATGCAGGTGTTCTGTACAAAAACAAGCCAAGATGCAGCTCATCATGCCTTATAAGAGGAGAATGCATACATTTTGCAGGTACAATTACAAAAAGCAAGCCAAAATGCAACTCATCACGACCAATTATTTACCAATAAATGCATGCATTTTTTTGAATGTCAAATGAAATTCAAATGATTTTAATTTTTTTGAGTGTGCTTAATCATGATATTACGTGTAATTTTTTTAGAGCTGATTAGAGTGAGTCTAACATTAGTGAAATTCTTGATGGATTGTTTTTAAAATTAATATGATTAAGTGTACTTTTGTAAGAGCTGATTGGAGCGAGTCTAATTTGATCTCATAAAAGGTTAAAAAAATGATACTATTTAATACTATGGTTAGAAACTATGCCATGACCATTCCGTATCAAAAAATCTTTCTCCACACGACCTTTGACTACAAATTTTTCCCGTGGCTAAACCATAGCAAAAGCTTTTAAGCTAAAATTTTGAACTTTCTGCCACAGTTTTCTTGTAGTGTCATTTTGTGTCCTTTATCATTTCTGTCAACTATGCGAAAAAAATCATTTTTTTGGTTCAATCGTTTTGAATGCATTATAATATAAGAGTATATGTGGAAAAAATTATAAAGCATAAGTAGAATCAAGAACCAAATCGATCTTTTCCGTTCGGATCTAGTTCTATATCTTGGGTACATGTGTCGATTCCGATTCCTCAAAATTAGAATCGAACATACATGAATCAGTTCTAGGTTTTAAGTGAAACCGATATTAATTGACCCAAGTTACACCCCTATCTGCAAATATCAATTGTGAGGTTGCTAATATAAATCTCTAACAAACAATGTTACACTCTTATCAGGGGCAGTGGTAGACCTAAATTTTTTAACAAGAGGGGGATCAACTTTCTCCAACAACCAAAAAAGCTGAACGTCTTCATCTTATCAGAACCGTTTCTCTCTCATCAGGTTACCATTTTTTACGTATTAGTCAAAATTCATTGTCTTGGCGAGAGAAATCTAAATCCACTAACCATTTTGCAAAATTCTTAGGGAAAAGACGGGGGCACAATATACTCCTATTATCATTCCCAAAATTGTTAATCGCTAGTATTGGTTGCGGTGTCTCACCTCTTCTGCCAGGAAACTTTTTGAATACACCTAGCATATATATCCATTTTGTGCGCGTTTAAATAGGCGTGGGCCCCACCTTTCCAACCTTCACACAATAGAGCAATTTTTTTGCCAAAATAGGGCATTTTATGTGAAGGTTGGAGGACGAATTTTAAAAAGGCCCCCTTGCTCAATAATACTTAGGCAGAGGCCCTCCTTTTCATAGTACTTAGCAAAAGGTCCACCTTTCCTCCATGTCATCGCTGAGATGACATTTTTTGTCCTTTTTTCGGCTGAGCATGTAAGCTGAGATTGCATTTTTTGTCATCTTTCATTGAAATCTCCTGAAAAAAATTAAAAGTAAAATTAATGTATATTTTAAATACGTTAATTAAAAATCATAAATTACCTTCTATTTTCTGGATTTTGAGAACATGAATATCGATTGTGCCCAAAAGTTTTACATACTCCACACCTTCGATTAGTTCTATTCTGATTTTCATCCATAGTATTCCTAAATCATTGTGTTTTCAGACGTCATTTTCTATGAATCATAATTGATGGCAATTATTCTATTATGCCCCTAGCTTCATCTAAGGGCAACCATGAAGTTATATCTGGAATTCCGTGAAAATCTGTACCGTAAGTGCTATAATCATAACCAACATGTTATATATTTTCTGCATCATAGGTCTGAGATTCCAAATACATGGATATCTCATCGTATAATCCAAGATCATTGTAACTTGAGCTAGCCATTCCTAAAAAAAATTAGATAATAACAAGTTAGAAAATAGCAAGTTGGAAAATAAAAGAAATAGAGAGAGGGAGAGAAGAAATATACCCGTTTCTCTCAGTTAGGAAGAAATCTCGGTTAGGAAGAAAAGTGAAATATGGGAAAACGGGGGGAAGCTTTGCCCCTATGTATAGCGTGAAGGAGGGGTGGGTAGGTACCAGATCTTCATTTTACATTAATTTTACTTTTAATTTTTTTCCAGGAGATTTCAATGAAAGATGACAAAAAATGCCATCTCAGCTCACATGTTAGGCCGAAAAAGAACAAAAAATACCATCTCAGCAATGATCGGGAGGAAATGAGGACCTTTTGCTAAGTACTATGAAAAGGAGGGCCTTTGACTAAGTATTATTGAGCAAGGGGGACTTTTTAAAATTCGTCCAAGGTTGGAATGGTGGGGCCAGCTCCTATTTAAAAGGCGTACCAATCGGAAATACAACCTAACTCCACCCGCTTCCATCCGCCCTAGCTGAGTAATCTTCCACACTTCCTTTCATTCGATCTCCGCTGCAAATTTGCAATGGCCTCTCTCTCCACCTCTGCATATCTGAGAACCCCTCTTCCCTTCCCTTCTCGAAAGCCCTATGCCCTACAGAATCGGGGTCCCTACATGGACACAACCCTACGGACATCCCATGGTGTACTCACCCTCTCTAACACCGTCTTTGTTCGCAGCCGGCCGCCTGGACTCCGATCATCTCGCTCCTTTGTTTGCTTCGCATCCGGTAGAAATCTCGTCGCCTCCCCTCAATCCTTCTATTCTAATGTGGAGGTGATTCGATCGGATGAACTCTGAGCCAAATCGTTCTGTGGGGTTTACAGCGCTGAGTCCGGAGCTGAAGCAGACCTTGGACAAGGTGGTGAGATCGCATAAGGTGGTTCTCTTCATGAAGGGCACCAAGGATTTTCCTCAGTGCGGCTTCTCCAACACCGTGGTGCAGATCCTGAAGTCGCTGAACGTGCCCGTCGAAACCCTAAACATTCTAGAGAACGAGATGCTGCGCCAGGGACTCAAGGAGTACTCCAGTTGGCCGACCTTTCCACAGCTCTACATCGACGGAGAGTTTTTCGGCGGCTGCGATATCGTAGTGGGTGAGCTTACAGTTCCCAGCTTGCCTTTTGTTTTCTTGTTCTTCATTTTGAGGAAAAATGAGTTTGACTGTGCCTAGAAAGGAACATTTTCAACCTTACTTATTCCATACCCATGAAATTTGAATCTTCATCATAGAACAAGAGAAGTTTGGTCAGTAGAGCTGTCACGGTTCCATTAAAACCAAGAACGGAACTGTCGAGCTAACAGTTATTCAAATTATGACCAGAACATTATTTGGTTGACCAGTTCGGATTTCATACCCATGGTTCCGATTCAACAAGAATCAGAACTATTTTTTTTTTAGTATCGGTTCGGTCCGGTTCTATGCTGTTCAAGTTTCTATTCCTAATTAATCAACATTGCTAGAGTCGTGGATAAATCACATTATTAATTTGTGTATTTTACAATATAATAAATCATTTCGGACAATGCATGTTAATAAATAAGATCGTTTATGGAAAAGGAAAAAATAAACATGTTTAACATTGTTTGAAGAAACAATGATAAAAATGACAAATTAATCCATGTTTGTCGGTTAGATAATCACAACACAATGCATCAAATCAGATGCTTGAAAGGGGTGCGCTTACAGATCTGTAAAGATTAATCGGAAGAGGAAGTCATGAGCGGGTAAGATTACCACAAGGCCCTTTTGAGAAGTAGAACGAAGAGAAACATGATCCTCGCAGCTGGGGAAGATCGTCAGAACATAGATGAGAAGAGACTCGATCTCGCCAGGAGGAAATAGTCATCAACTAGGAATTGCGATGCCTAAACACGAGAGGGTATGCTTAAAGATCTGTGAAAATTAATCAGAAGGAGAAGTATTGGGCGAGGAAGGTTACCACAAGGTTCATTTGGGAAGCAGAATGTAGAGGAACATGATCCACATTGTCAGGGAAGGTCGCCGGAAAATGGATGAGATATCGATAGGAACGAAGAAGAGCTACAATAGTCTGAGATCGATGTCTTTCAACTGGAGTTTGGAAAGCTGAAGTGTCTTGATCTGGTGTTGATGCAAGAAGCCTTGTCTTTGATAAATCATAAAACACTAAAATTGAATAACTTCATTTTCCTCATATCAGAATAGACCAAGAGGCTCCCCAAATGTGGTTTAAATTAAATTTGTACAATTAAAACAACCAATAGTTTTTTTTAATTTTGTTTATTAAGAGTATAATACATATATTAAATTAAAATGAGTTGTGGTTGGCGGTTTGATTCTGATTCACTCCAGTTCAGATCATGTCTAAACCTTTTGGAACTATTTGAAACTTTGTGGTTGCAGTTCCGATTCCAGTTCCGGCCCGGGTAATAATGTAAATGAAGCGGACCCGAACCATTTTTTATCAGGGTTGTTAATATCGTATGATGGTGATATATCAGTTTGAGTTTTTAAATATCATATGCTGGAAGTATGAGTCATGTCAGGGATACTTTAAAATATCAGATTTTCATACAACAACAACACTCAAACCTTTATCTCATTATAGTGGGGTTGGCTACTATATGTATCCTTTGTCACCATTGTGCCATATATTTAGTCACAATCTCACTAATGCCTAAGTAAATCATGTCTTTTCTTATAATTTCATTACAAGTTTTTATTGGTGTACCCCTCCCCCGTTTAACATGCCTAGTGATTAAGCTCTCACAACGCTTAACAGGCGCCTCTAATGACCTCCTTTGTACATGTCCAAACCATCTTAGTCGAGCTTCTCACATCTTCTTTGCAATTGGTGTCACTCCTGTCTTATCCCTTATACATTCATTCCTAATTTTATCCAGTCTCGTGTGTCAACACATCCACCCAAGCATTCTCATCTCTGCAACTCCCATTTTTTGTTCATGTACACAATTCACTGTCCAACACTTAGAACCATAGAGCATCGCTGGTCTAATTGCAGTATGGTAAAACTTGCCTTTAAGTTTTAATGGTACTTCACGATCACATAAGATCCCTAACACATCTCCCCACTTAAACACCTGTTTGGATCACAAAATATCATATCTTCATATCTTATAATTTTTTTTATATACCAAGTATAATTATATGTTATAAAAGTAAAATAATTACATAATAGGTAGATGAACAATGAGTCATATATATAACAAAATAACTTTGAAGAGTATCCAAAATAAGATATTATTAACAAGTACAAATAGACACATTATAAAATATATTTAATATTATACAATAATTTTAATTTGATAACACTAAATTTTATTAGAAATAAAGAAAATTTTAAAGCTAAATATCCTTGAGTTATTATAAGTTTTTTAAGCTTAATATATTTATATTAAATTTTATCGAGTCGAGTCTTTATGTAGTGAGGCGAGTCGTTATTATCGAGTTGAGTTCTAGTCTTTGCGTCATATTAATATTTACGCGTCTGTTGTTGTATTTACGATTATGCCATTAGAGTTTCTATTCAAGGGAATTTATGAGATCATTGTAGTTTTGCAAGAATTAAATCAAAGTTCTCTTTCTCTCTCTCTATTTCCTCTTCTCAACTCCTCCCTCATTCTAGGGCTTTGCCCCTTGTATCTCCGCGCCCTCCCCGCTGTTAATACCTTCAACGACGCTTCACAAAATAGGCCCGTAACATATTTCTTTGGAGGGTTTTTTGTTTTAGAAGCTTTGGTTCTTTTGCATCCATTAAAACTGTTTGGACTTCTAATACAAGTCTTCCTTTTTATCAATCCATAAAAAAAGAGCAAGCCATTTCCACCATCATTATCAAGCCATCTCAAGCTTTTTTGGCATCAAAATGGTCATCCTGTCTTCACATACACATCAGGAAACCGTTGATCCAAGAGGAGAAGAAGCGATCTATCTTGATATATTTCTAGATTTGATCTACACGTTGATTATTGTCTTATGTTGCTTCAAGCATTAACCAAAAAAAAATTCCCTCTATGATTATCTTACTATTAACCATCCCTCTCTGAATATCTTACTCTTGTCAATCATTGAAGAACAAACCCATCTTTAGTTAGTTCTTTTAAGGTGTCATCTACATCAGATTGAGAATCTTACTATTAACCATCCCTCTCTGAATATCCTACTGTTGCCAATCATTGAAGAATAAATCCATCTTTAGTTAATTCTTGTATGGTGTCATCTACCTTAGATCCATAATTTTAAAATGCCCATTTATTTGAATCTTAAAGCTCAATCTAAAGAGTTACATGCCGAATCACTTTTTGATCTAGGTCTATGTTTGTTATAATTGCGAACTCCTATGCAATAACAACTTCTTTCCATTGCCATGGCATAGTAGATTGTGATAAAGTAGTTAATTGAATTTACAATGATGCTGATGGGGATCAATCACACCCATTTGATCAATTTAGGTCATCAACAACTTTTGGATTGCCAGGTTGATGATCAAAGAACGTCGTTACCTTTGTTGCGATTTTTCATATCTTTATGTATTTTTATTTTATTAGACTCGTATTTTGAAATTTAGGTTAAGTTATCCGATTGAGCGATTGAGGCCGTTAGATGATTTAACCTAAATTCCCTCCTTATTTATATTCTAGTAGCAGCCAAGTAGAGGGGGTCGTTGATTGAAGTCTTTAGCCACCGCAAACGGTCCTAGATGGGTGTCGATTCCCATCTCCCGTTTGATGTGACGCCGAACGACCACCGTTGTTCCTTCATCACTGCCACTTATTCCATCTTCGGGAGGCTTCACTGCCTCCTCCACCCTCCACCGGCCTCACAGTCGCCCCCCATTGCGCCCTTCTATCTTTCCCTGCATTGAACAACCCCATACCACACCAACCAACCATACACAACACCGACCGACCCTTCCCTGCCCATGCCGACCTCCTTCGTCTCATTCCTAGTCTAGTTCGAGTACTCTCAAGCCCCCTCCAACCACCTCTATACCCACCGGTTCTCCTCTCCAGGCCCCTACCAGCCCCGACTGACCCCATCAGCCTCCATCCACCCTTCTAGCATCCCAAATTCCCCCAACAACCGTTTATCTTACATTACCCCATCCTACAGCCTCCCCACTGCTCCCCCAACAATCTTCACTCATCACAGTCACCACTTGGATCCATCATTATGTTGGCCAGCCATTACTTGGCCAGTTCTTACTTTTTCATTTTTTGCATTGTTCAGATGTTCCTTTTATTTCTAGTAATGTTTGACTCATTATTTTTTACCTGTTTCTTTTAGTAGATGTGTTACACTGCATTTTAATTTCAGTGCACTTTCAGTTCATATTGCAATTGTCGCGTAATTACTTAATTTATAATGTTTGTGATTAAATGCATGTACTTAAAATTTCTTATTTAATTAATTATGCGTTAGATATTTTTGCTTGAATGAATCATCGACATCGCATTAGAGTTAGGGTTTATGTTTTGCTTTTCCTGTTCATTAAATTGTGTGCCTCATTCACATTTTTATTTAGCTGTCCCGTAGTCTCAGTGATATTAGGCTTTTTTAAAAATTCATTGAAGTTCTCATTTTCCTTCCTTCATTTATTATTTAAATTTTAAATCATGCATGATCAAATCAGAAGTTGGTCTACCTTTTTTGAAGTAAAAAGTATTCTGATCTTCAAGATTGACTTACTCTAGAATCAATTTCCTTTTGCAAGTTTCTCATTGTTCTGTTGACAAGCTCTTCATTGTGTAAATCCCTCATTGTTCTGTTGACAAGCTCTTCATTGTGTAAATCCTTTTACGCTCCATTTATGTCCCTTGTTTCCAGTTAGGTATGTTGTCCAAGTGTGTCATTTATTTCCAACTATGTCCGTTGTACGTCTATTTAATGACTCTCTTGGGTCTTATAATGCACGCAAGAATAAATTTGTTTTCTCTTCTCTTGTTTGGTGAGATATTAGTAGCACTCTCCTCTAACAAGCACACCTCACTTAGTCATCTGTAGTTCTGGCTCTAAGGTATCCTCCTCCGTCATCGTTATCTTTGCCTCTAGTACTTCCTCCGACTAGGCCCATAACAACTTGGTATCAGAGCTACTCAGTCCTCTTCCGCATGTCGTTTCTCTGTCGTCAACCGTAGCACCATCCGTTTCTTCATTGACGAACCACTAACTACGTCTCCATCTACAACGAAGCCATCGTCTACTTCCTTTCGCCATGATCGATCCATCCTAACATTGACGTCTTCCACACATATTTTGCGTCTCCAGCAGCAGATCCCTCGACGCCGCACTTCCCTCTCCCAGACAACCTACCAAAACGAAGTAATCCCTCAAAGTCCTTTTGTCGAGTCTCTTCATCGCGTCCATTAGTGGATCCCTCGACGCCTTCAAGCCGGAAGCCAACCCATCTGTTCGTCGATAGCAGCATGCCGGATGCCCTCGACGTTTTCCTCCGCTAGTCGCACTTCTCTCCAAAAACAAGCAGACAAATCACGCACGTCTCCATCATGCCTTGAGGCCGCCAGACGAGTTCTTAGGCAGTTCCCCTAGCCGCACACGCTGATTGGTCTTATCATGCTCCACGTTCTGACGCTCACAAACGTATCTCGCGATTTCTGCCAAAAAAGGATACCAAAGGCAGTCTGCCTTCCTTTTGTTCGAGAAGCAACATTAATTGGGCCTAATTGGCGGGCAGCGATATTAATTGGTTTCCAATTAAGGCTCTGTTTGGCATGGTAGTGGCGGTCATGAACATGAGGGTTAAATTGTCATTTGTTAACGCCCAACTAAGAAACTTCATCCACTTTTATGTTCAAACGGATGGTGTTTGTTAGGTGATCCTTAACGAATGACGGTTTAACCCATGTGTTTACGACCGCCACCACCGTGCCAAATGAAGCCTAAGTTAAGTCCGATTTAGAGGTATTTAATTCATGAAGAAATTATTGATTTTCGGACCCCACCTCAGAAATTTCCTTCATCTCAACATAGGGAAACACCGCAGGTAACATGGAGCACCAAATTCTCGTCCATCCGCTCCACTCATTCATCCAGACTCAAACCTACCAGTAACTCACCCAATAATCTCTGCACAACATAACATGGGCGACTCATCAGATCAGCTCAACATACTTCTGACCATGGTGCATACCTTCATGGTGCAAAAAACTGCCATTGTGGAACGTTATCAAGAGGCCATTACTGCACTCTCCAAGTGCCTCGATGATCACTCCACCGCTTCCGCACGCGAGCACGCTTGCAAGTTGCAACAGCCAGATATTGTAACCACCAACAACCCTTATACGCCCTAAGGTTGTTCCCCCACCGCGAACACTCGCTTGAATTTCCCAACCTATGATGGGAAGACGAACCCCTTAGGTTAGCTTACCAGGTGCGAGCTACTCTTTGGCCACCAACACATTTAGGCCGTTGAGCGGCGGCCCCTTGCCTGCTTCCATCTTCTCAACTTTGCTCTACTTTGGGCCACTCATCTCCTTATCGATCAACCGTGACTGATGTGGGATTCAAACGCTTCTGCAACCTACGCTTTGGCCCTCCCATCCATAGTAATCCACTTGGTGCCCTCACGACATTGCTTCAGACGGGATCCGTGGATGATTTTCTGGACCAGTTTCAGCATCTCCTGGCACATGCCATCCTCTCTCCAGATGTGCAGGTCACCATCTTCACCGTTGGAATTCGCGATCACCTGCGAATTGATGTCGAATTTGAGGGTCCTCCAGACTTAGTGTCTGCTATGAGTCTGATCAGGCTATGTGACCATCACCTCCAACTGGCGCAGGAGGCCTTTCTGCCCACCAACATAGGCATTCTGTAAGGCCGTCCAAAGTGTCATCCAACCCCACCAGCTCGTCGACTTTCTTGGACTGATATGATGGAACGACGCCCACAAGACTTATGTTATAATTGCGACGAGCAACACACTCGTGGCCACAAGTGCCAACAACTTTTCTACCTGCAGATCGAGGACTCCGATGATAAGGCATCGGCAAAGGCGGACACTATTGATCTTCCTCGAGCTTGAGGTCAACCTCTTTTTGCAAGGCGGAAGAGATGGTATGAGTTATTTTGACAAGTTATTTTATAATTATTTGTGTCTTTATGTCGCATTCCTTTTTAGTTTGTCCTTTTTATTTAAGTCCATTTATGTCGCTTATTTCCAATTAGGTCTGTTGTCCAAGTGTGTCTTGTATTTTGAACTATGTCCGCTGTACATCTATTTAAAGACTCTCGGGTCTTATATTGTGCAAGAATAAATCTGCTTTCTTTTCTCTTGTTTGGTGAGATATTGGTAGCTCTCTCCTCTAACGAGCAAGTCCCACTTAGACAACCGCGGTTCCTGCTCTACAATATTCTCCTAGCTGTCATCATTGTCCCCTCTGGCACTTCCTCCTACTGGGCCCATAACATAATTATCAACTTAGGTGGGAAAGAGATGCGACTTTGCCAAATGCAAAATGACACCAACTGATCTCAAGAATGGGGCTCCTACAATAGGTAATGAGTTATTATTTGTGGCCTCTTCACTTGAATTTCAGTTGAGATGGTTTCCTCTCCCATGGATATTTCAACATTCTTTACCGCCCCATCATTAACTACCTTTGTGCTGTCAACAAGAATAAGTGACACACTGTGATGACCCAAAAATGCGCCAATTTAAATTTATTACTTCCCCGATGATGATCATGAGGCAAGGGGCAATATAGATTTTTTTAGTATTATTTTTTAGCGTTTTCCATTTCGTTTTATTGTTTAAATTTCCTTTATTTTGATATTGGGGGTGCTAATAACCATTTCAAGTAGTGGAAAATGGGCTGCCATTTAATTATGGGCTTGTATTGGGCTGGCTGAGATTGTTGGGCTGACTGTTTTTATGGTGTTGGCTGAGTAGATGTGCTGGGCTGGCTGTTTAAGTGTTGGCTGGATGGAGCTTTGGGCTTATTTGGGTGGCACCTGTTACACGGTTTGGCTTCTTCCTGCCGCTGACAGCTTACTCCTCTGTTATAAAATCGAGCCCGAGTCGCTGCTTCTCCCGTCTGTGTCGTCTCTTTGCCTCCACTCTGCTCCTGCGACTACTTCTTCCTGCCGCTGCTCTGCTCTTCTTCTTCTTCTTCCTGACTTTCCCTCTGTGCTTCTGAGTCGTCACTACTTCTGAGCTAACGGTGCTACTGTGTCGTTGACTTTGCTGTGCCGTCGACCCTGCTGTGTCGTCGACACTGCTGTGCCGTCGATTCTGCTGTATCGTTGATTCTTCTGTGTCGACGGTTCTGTCGTGCCGTTTAGGGCTTGCTGCTGCTCCTTGCTGTTGCTCCCGAGCTACTTCTGTGTAGCTGCTATACTGTGCCCTTCCCCTCTCCCTCTTGTTGTTTTGTGCCGATTTTGTGTTGATTGAGGGCTGGTTTTTTAGCTATTTTTGGAAATTGAGTTTGAACTATTTAATTGCTATTTTCACGATATTTCGACGTTGTTTTTGAGCTATTTAAGAGCCGTTTGGATGGCTAAGGTTGAGATTTGCAGTCTCGATGGAGGACTGTTTTGTTTGGACGACTCGTATTAAGATTTTTTTTTATCGTTTATTTTTAACTTTCAGATTTTAACGAATTTTAAACACCTTTTTAAAAAACATTAATGCTGCGAATATCAAGTGACGCAACCCAAATAAAAAGTGCATACAATTTCAGTGGTTTCCGAGGCCCAGAAATAAGAGGATGACATCGCAAGATAACCGTGACGACAATGCAAACAAGAACATGAATAAAGGCAGGGCCGTGGTGAGATTCTTATTTCTTGAATTAAGTTTTAATTCACATAATTTCTTATTTCAATTTTATTTTTTTGAATAAACATTGCCTGTGCATGAGTTTAACTCAATGGTATATCACTAGAATAAATGTAAGCCAGAAAAAAACATAAAAGTGATGCATATTTCTGAAGGAATTGTTTTATTAAAACTCTTGTTTTCACGAAAATTACAATCAAAATAAGAATTTATTTAAAACTCTACATAGGGAAATGTGAAGGATTCGAATCCTATGATGTAGAGGCATCTACTGATGGATTCACCAGTAGGGGTGAACCTACAATTTCGCCCTTCGGCGGTGTGGCCAATTCAAGTTTGCATGCTGGAGCATTTCCTATTTTATGTAACTAAAATTAAGGAGTAATTTAAGGATCAGTATTGAGAATAATGAAATAATTACTTTATTGTAATGTATGCATATTGTTATCTCCCCTTGTTTGCATGTATGACTATTCACGAAATACTTTTCTCACTTAGTCATAATTTTTATGACTAACCCATTATGAACCCATTTTTTTTAGGAAACAGGAACCACTTCTAGTACTCGGAAAGGAATTCCACTAAAAGAGTTGACAAAGGTATGGTTGAAGATTGTTTATAGGCATTGACGAAGCTCAGGAAAGACACAAAGCCTCGTGTACCGATCCTAGTGGTGATTTTTGTATTGAGTATAGTTGAATGTTTGTGGTCCCTTTATCGACGGATGTAAATAAATAAATGAATGAATAAAAATTTTGTGTTCATGCTCTTTGTACTGTGATGCTGCGACCTTTTTATTGAAAACATGTTCGATTCTCAAATCATTTGGGAAGCCCGGAAAAAGGGTCTTCACAACTTGGTATCAGAGGAAATGGTTTTCAATAATTTGTTGTAGGCAGTACGAAGTCATGATACAATTTAAGAATGTAACATAATTAATTTAAAATTTACGTATAGGAACCTATAAATTTATTCCAGTCAATATCGTTACGAGATTCGAGAAGAACGTGAAGATCAAGATTAGAGGAAAGCGACAATGGACATTTTGATCAACTTTCAAATCATAAAGCTTGTTTTCGAGGACGAAAACCCTTTAAGGAAGGAAGAATTGTGACGACCCAAAAATGAGCAAATTAAAATTTATTACTTCCCCGATGACGAGCAAGAGGCAAGATGCAATATAAATTTGTTTCGTATTATTTTTTCGCGTTTTCCATTTTGTTTTATTGTTTAAATTTCCTTTATTTTGATATTGGGGGTGCTAATAGCCATTTCAAGTAGTGGAAAATGGGCTGCCATTTAATTATGGGCTTGTATTGGGTTGGCTGAGATTGTTGGGCTGGCTGTTTTATGGTGCTGGCTGTTTAAGTGTTGGCTGGATGGAGCTTTGGGCTTATTTGGGTGACACCTGTTACACGGTTTGGCTTCTTCCTGCCGCTGGCCGCTTACTCCTCTGTTATAAAATCGAGCCCGAGTCGCTGCTTCTCCCGCACTTCTTCTTTCGTCTCTGTGTCGTCTCTCTGCCGCTACTCTGCTCCTGCGACTACTTCTTCCTGCCGCTGCTCTGCTCTTCTTCTTCTTCTTCCTGACTTTCTCTCCGTGCTTCTGAGTCGTTACTGCTTCTGAGCTAATGCTGCTATTGCGCCGTCGACTTTGCTGTGCCGTCGACCCTGCTGTGTCGTCGACACTGCTGTGCCGTCGATTCTGCTGTATCGCCGATTCTTCTGTGTCGACGGTTCTGTCGTGCCGGTTAGGGCTTGCTGCTGCTCTTGAGCTGCTGCTGCTCCATGTTGTCGCTCCCGAGCTACTTCTGTGTAGCTGCTATACCGTGCCCTTCCCCACTCCCCTCTTGCTGTTTTGTGCCGATTTTGTGTTGATTGAGGGCTAGTTTTTGAGCTATTTTTGGAAATTGAGTTTGAACTATTTAATTGATGTTTTCACGATATTTCGACGTTGTTTTTGAGTTACTTAAGAGCCGTTTTTGGCTATTTTGTGTCGTTTGGACGGCTAAGGTTGAGATTTGCATTCTTGATGGAGGACTGTTTTGGTTGGACGGCTCGTATTAAGATTTTTTTTTATCGTTTATTTTAACTTTCGGATTTTAACGAATTTTAAACGCCTTTTTAAAAAACATTAATGCTACGAATATCAAGTGACGCAACCTAAATAAAAAGTGCGTACAATTTCAGTGGTTCCCGAGACCCAGAAATAAGAGGATGACGTCACAAGATAACCGTGGCGGCAATGCAAACAAGAACATGGATAAAGGCAAGGCCGTGGTGAGATTTTTTTTCTTGAATTAAGTTTTAATTCACATAGTTTCTTATTTCAGTTTTATTTTTTTGAATAGACATTGCCTGTGCATATGAGTTTAACTCAATGATATATCACTATAGAATAAATGTGGGCGAGAGAAAAACATAAAAACGATACATATTTATGAGGGGATTGTTTTATTAAAACTCCCATTTTCACGAAAATTACGATCAAGATAAGAATTTATTTAAAACTCTGCATAGAGAAATGTGTGATTTGAATCCGATGATGTAGAGACATCTACTGATGGATTCACCAGTATGAGTGAACCTACAATTTCGCCCTTCGGGGGTGTGACCAATTCTAGTTTGCATGCTGGAGCATTTCCTATTTTATGTAAGGGGTAATTTAAGGATCAGTATTGAGAATAATGAAATAATTACTTTATTGTAATGTATGCATATTGTTATCTACCCTTGTTTGCATGTATGACTTCACGAAATACTTTTCTCACTTAGTCATAATTTTTATGACTAACCCATTGTGGACCCATTTTTTTTAGAAAACAGGAACCACTTCTAGTACTCCGATAGGAATTCCACAAAAAGAGTTGGCGAATGTATGCTTGAAGATTGTTTATAGGCATTGACGAAGCTCAGGAAAGACACAGCATCGTGTACCGATCCTAATGGTGATTTTTGTATTGAGTATAGGTGAATGTTTGCGGTCCCTTTATCGACGGATGTAATTAAACAAATGAATGAATAAAATTTCTGTGTTCATGCTCTTTGTACTATGATGCTGCGACCTTTTTATTGAAAACATGTTCGATTCTCAAATCATTTAGGAAGCCCGGAAAAGGGTCTTCACACACACACTTCCACAATAGACTCAGTGTGAAATTTCTCCACATCTTAAAGAGATATAGGATTGCATGAAGAGCCTGTGTCACAAATGACTTGGGTGGTAGTAGTGCAAGGAATAACAATACTTCTCTCAAAGGTAGGAGCTGACTTTGAAGTGACACAAGCTTGCTCCTTTGGATTCGTCTCAGTGTTACTTGGGAGAGTACCTTGCAGGCTCTAGTCAAAATATCTGCAAGCTGCCCCAATTAAGTCTCCAAATTCTTTATGGAGCCTCTTGATTTTTAAGTGTAGATTTAGTATGCGCCATAAAATTCTCCATAAGTACTTCCAAACTACTCTTCTTCGACTGCTGCTACTATTCTTGGGAGTAACTGTGTTGAGTAGCGTGGCCTCCACCCGATTTTCCTCCCTGGACATACCCTTGACTCCAATGGTCTGTTCCATTTGATGGAAATGGCCGACAAAATTGATTTTGGGTTTAAGTAATTCATTTGTGGTTGTTCGGGTTATAAGAATTGAGGGCAGAATTGAAATTAGGCAAAACCCATGATTTTCGTATTACTCTGTTGGGAAAAACTCTTATAATTTATCTTAACAAATTATTTTTAATGATTTTACATCCTAGGTTTATTACCCAAGATGTATAGTGAGGGTATTTTGATCTTAGGCTTCGTTTGGTTTTGCGTTTCGCCGCCTCTGTTTGGAGCAAACGCCGTCGGACGGCGGGTAAACAAACGGCCGCCAGCGGCGTTTGCTCCGTTTGCACCCGCAACAAGGAGGAAACGGCCCCGATCCGCTCCGTTTCGACCCCACCTCTCCCCCTCCAGTTCCAAAGTGGCGTTTCGACCCACCGGATGCACCCGCCACCGCCGAACCAAATATAGCCTTAGAAGTCCTAGGATGTCATTGATATAAAAGACATAAGAAAGACATACTAAATATTAGAGAAAAATCATGAATTGCCAACATGCGTCGATATGAAGTCGACGCAACTTCGACTAGAAGTCGATGCAACTTCAACTGGAATTCGGCGATACTTCAAATAAAAGTAAGAGCAACTAAATTTGATAGTCGGCGACATTCAAAGGATTATATCGACGCATACTTCGACATGATATCGATGGAACGTCGACTACAAAGTTAATCTTACAGATAGTTAGAATTCGACGTTGCTTCTATTAGAACTCGACGTTACGTCGAGTGCATTTCTTAACAGAATTCATTTTGAGACTTCAATCAAAATTAATTCAAGAAGAGGTTTGAATAACAGAATCTTGGAGATGTTAGAAGATGTCGACCTATATATATGTGATTAGATACAACAGACAAGACAGAGAGTGAGAGGATCATGATTGATCATTGAATTCTTACATCAATCACCAACTACAAACGATCATGAAATTCACATCAGATCCTGATAGATTGATTTCGACAGAGAAAGTTTGGAAAATCATCATCAACAATTGAATTTCTTCCATCAATCAGTCAGTTTTTAGTTTTTTGCTGAATCTGTAAAAGAGAATTAGTTCTTATTCTTCTCAAGAGGAAATTGCATCAAATTCAAAGAAATTCAAGGATAATATGGAAATATGGCATATAATATTTATAATTTTGATATTCAGAGATTCATCAGAAATTTCAGATATTATCACCGTTAGTCCTCAGAAATCTGCTGAGAAGACACAAAGAGAAGATTAATTCTATTACAAATCTTCTTTCATTTTCTCGTTACACTTTGTGAAAAGAGTTTTGAGAATGCCTCTTCAAAAGATTCAGTAAGAGGTTTTGAGAGTCTACTTGAGAAAAGACTCAGATTGTATTGGTTCAAAATCTTCTTATCAAAAGATCTAGTGTTGGTTTTAAGAGTCTCCTGATTAAAAGACTCAGACACTGTGATAGTGAATTTCTACCAAGGGGGTAGAAGAGTGAATGTACCCAGATTGAGGGGAAATCACTATAATCTTTGTGTCTCCTGTGTTTTGTATTTTTTTTTAATTCTGTGATGTGATTTTATTTACCTGCATCTATTTCTGCTTGATTGTTGATGTATATGCAAATTCTGTGAATTAAAATAAGTATTTGAAACAAAATTTTAATCTCTATTCACCCTCCCTCTAGAGAAAACTCTGAGGTATTTTGTAACTGATTTCCTATTTCATACTCTATTCCCAATTCTTGTCTAAATAGGTAGGTTTTCGACCGAAACAAGTCCTCAACAATCTCACGCGACATCGTTTTCCACTCCTCGGCGCATCGATCTTGTTAGAGCTTGCTGCCGGTGGCAAGTCCTCTGGTTCTTCTTCTCTTCATCTCCCTCTCGGCCACACTCTCACAACATGTCTGTCTACAATTGACCGACCTTTTCTGGATGGTACCCTCCTTGTCCACCTTCTCCCTAAACCCTAGATTCATTTTCTTTCCTCCCATCACAATCCACGTTCATCCTCTCCCAGGTTTCAGGTTTTGTACCTGGCCATTAAGGCGCTCAAGGAATATTGACACGATCCTATTTATGATGCCATTGCAGAGCGGCGCAATTTTGGAGGTCTGCTTGACTTTTTTGTTTTTGGTTTTATTTTGTGAATCAATGTTAATTTAGCTGATATTGTTCTGATTTCAATCTACTTTCTTGTGATTTTTCAGATTTTGCACAACCATGCAGGTAAATATGAAAAGTCAGCAAATTCTTTCTAGAATTTATCCTAATTTTGTTCTTCCCTGATGTAGACCGGAATACTTGATTCAATTATAAATAAAAAAACTTGATTTCTCTTTTAAAACTTGTAGCGCAAGCTGGATATTCTCGAGCAAACAGTAAGGCAACAATTGACCCCAATCTTGTAAACACGCATCTGAGCCTAACATTCGCTCATAACCAACAATATGACATAACTCTTCCACAAGCATGTGAACAGAGATGGACAAGGGCGTTTTAAAACTAACGACAAAAATGGTTCAACATCAATTAAGGCAAGCTTGCTCTAAATTTAAGATCAACTAAATATTAAGCATATCTTAGGCTAACATGCAATGAGCAAGAGTTAAAATTAGGGGATTTACCGAAGGCTCACGACTAGAATGATGTTGGTTCACAGGAAGAAAATGACAGATAGCATCAGATCTGATGGCGCACAAGGCTGCAGAATCAAGTTGTTGTCGTCAACTTGGGTTCTGGTTTGCCGGAAGTAAACTCGCGCGTCGATGGCAACCCCAGAACTTTCGTCGCATTTGCAGAAGGGAACGGCCGGTGGCATTGTCGTGCGTCGCGGATGTAGCGTCTCTGGTCACTGGACGAATGTGTCGAAGTCGATGGGACAGAAAGGCTTGACGATGGCGCCAATAGGGACGAAGGTCTGCGATGTAAACTCTGGCGGAGGCTTCGTTCCCGACGGAGGCAAGCATGGAAGGTTCGCCTGAGCCTTAGGACTGACGGACGGCGGTGCAAACAGGGAGGGCATCGTCGATGCAGGTGGCATGTGAGGGAAGGGGATCAGGCTGGCTCCCTACTAAATAGAAGGAGCTCTGTTTTGTCGATATTGCCAAGCTACCCCATTGGAGAGGGGGGGATAGTATTTAATAAATATTATTCCGATTATTTTGTTAGACAGTTTTTGGAAAATGGGAAAAAGGGAATGGACTCGATATTTTAGATACGAGACTTCTCCAAAATTCTGTTTTCCTTCTTTAGTTTTCAAAACAAAATTTAATTTTAATGTATACATTACCTAAAATAAAATATGCTTAGTTATTTTAGATTGCTTGCCTTGATTAACCTATTACCTAATTTGACGGTTTTTTTATTCAGGGACATATTGGGCGATCACACCAATATGCCGCAACAAGCGCGCGAAGTAAAATGTATATGAGCTAATACATGCGCTACAAAATACCAAATCAAAATGCATAAAATAAAATGACAATGCGTGAAATAAAATAAGACACGTGATGCCACGCAGGTTGCATCATTCTTTCTCCTTCTTTGTCATCATGATTTAAATTGGATAGGTTTGGTGAGATCTCTGGTGTCGGGCAGCCTACCCTACATGCATCAAGGTTGTATGTTACTCGGCGCACCTTATGATAGTTAAAGAACACAATAATGTTAGTAAAGTGCTATTCAATTTTGATGCGGGACAGGCGTCACACCTGCCGAGTCCCACCAGGGGGCCCACCCGGAGTCAGCACCAGGCTGCTTTGATCAGGGCCGCGGCCGTACACCCCAACCAGCTCTCCGCCATGGAATCACCACCATGCGGCAGGTTCTTGAGGCAGGGGCTCGATCCCCAGATCTCCTAGATAAGAGGCCTTCACCAACGCTCTCATCACCAACTGAGCCGCGGATCAATTGGTGATGAGAGCGCTGGTGAAGACCTCTTATCTAGGAGGTCTGGGGATCGAGCCCCGGCCTCAATAACCTGCCGCATGGTGGTGATTCCATGACGGAGAGCTGGTTTGGGTGTACGGGCCGCGAACCTGATGTAAGCAGCCTGGTGCTGACTCCGGGTGGGCCCCCTGGTGGGATTCCAGGGTGGCGGGAAGGTGTGACGCCTGTCCCGCATCATAAAAGTGCACTCAAGGTAGGCCCTACATATGTCATGCTCCACTCAAGGTCCCTTCTCTGGGGCAAGGCCAAATATGATAATGAAAGAGGTGTCATACCTGAGTGACTCACCCGAGTCTCAACCTCACCAAGATGTGGCGGATCATCAAGAGGCTCAACAGGGGGCTCGTCATAGGGCTCGTCACTAAGGTCAAGGTCCTCCCGATGAGTATCATCGAAAGGGGTAGTGCCCCCGTGCATGAGTGACATAGCCACTACGAGATCAACACTATACTCTTGACTCTCAGTAGTGAAGTGACCCGAGATAATACTAAGGGAAGAGCAGGGGGAGCCCAGACTCAAGTGTCGGTCAATCGATATAGTGTCGAGAACCGTGTCTCTGTTCAAAGAGGGCACTAGGTCTAGGTGTAGGTCTAGGTGAGGTGAAAAGGATGGGTATACCATCACAGTGTCGCTAGGTCGCTCGTCCTCACCCACGTGACCATGCTCACTAGTCATGCCAGTATCACTCTCCACCTGTATCAAAAAGTCATGATCAGATTCAACCTCAAGATCACATGAGCATTGAATCTCTTCAAACTGAGAAGGATCAAATCCAAGTGTCGGGGCTCTTATCTTGGTGGGAGCACTACTCGCCGCATCGGTGGCTTGACCCAAATCCTTAGGCTTTCTTCGTAATGTAGATCTTAGGTGATCAAGTTGAACTTATAATAGATCAAAGCGATCAAGAACTAATCGCATAAATTCAGCCTCAGGTAACTCTATTGGTGGAACATTAGGAGGGTCTTGACATGTATTGTGTTCCTGCCGATGGTGACCTCTATAGGGTTCCCGAGGGTCGTCTTGATGGTAGTTCCTAACATAATCAGATTGTGCTCGTGGGTGCGTATGGGCCCTGCGAACGTGCAGTGGAGGTCGCTCATATCCAAACCCAGGTTCCTCTCCTAAAGGAGATGTGTAGCGGTGATGAACTGAACGATATTCAATTCTATCATCGTGAAATCGCGGAGAGGTGTAATGATGAAGACGCGAGGACCTCTCGTCCTGGTGATCGCCTCTAGCATGATGTAATTGTGTAGAGGGGTCGACACGATCTCTAGGAATGGTGTGCGGGTAACAATGATAATCATAATGATAACATGCAGATCTCTCTAGAGGGGCTCTATGAGGTCGGGTATATGTAGACTCGGGATACTCAGATGGAGGAGACGAACAACGACGATAACTAGATATAAATGAACCCAATGATTATTTAAAACCTATCACTATGAAACATGCAAATGACCTAACCTTGACCTCTGATACCAAAATGATGTAGGGTAGGCTAGTGGTGCTCGAAAACTACGACTCTAGGTGCGGGTGCAGGGGGTGACATATTAATGCAACTCTAAATGCAATGCAACCGTCGGTCGACGACGAAAATTAAAATAAGCAATTAAATTATTAACACCACGCAGATAATTAAAAGGAGACAAACAATTAATTTTAGCAATTAAGCAACGGCTTCCTCCGCTCGGAGGGCCAAAAAAAGCGTGCGGCGAATAACTCCTGCAATTATTAGTATAATAAAACCAATTTCCACGCAACAATAATCTCAGCACAGTACAATAAAACACAAAATGAGAAATGTCAAATCACAAAATACAATACCACAAATGCTCACAACGTAGAGAGCTGAACCAAGACACTGGAGAATTTGAAGGGCCGGATATGTAGACGGGCGATCGGAGGTGAACCCGGTTGTACGACGACGGTGATGTGGCTGCCCACGGTGGAAAATAGGGAAAACGGGCCGGAAATAGAATGATCCAGATAGATCTAGGGTTTTCAGAGCGATGGGAAGTGGATCCCCGGAGGGGAAGGAGGAGGAGTGGTCGGCTAGGGCAAAGAGGGCCTTGGAGGTGGCCGGTTTGAGGTGGAGTTGGGCGGCTGACCTGTAGCAAGGAGGGGAGGCGGAAGGCACGAGCTGAGAGGTGAGGAAAGGCACGAGCTGGGAGGTGAGGAATCGCCTACACGATAATCAAAAAAATACTTAGGAAATGAATAGTGAACATGATTATTGAACAGTAACTAGCTGTTTGCAGGAAATGGCCGGTGGGTGGTTTTAGCGGGCTTTAGGGGTGATTCCGGGTGGTGGATGGAGGCTTCGAAGTGGGGAAAAGGAGGCTATGGATAGGTAGTACTTTGGGGAGGAGTTTGGCTGCCTAGAAGTCGTCACCTAGGGTTCCACGACGTCGGCACCGGGGAGGGATCGCTGGAATCCGAGAATGCTTCTTCTCCAAATCCAACAATCAGTCATTTCCCCATCAACGACTATGATTGGCCTGTGGGTCCGCCCTTAAAATACATCAAAAATAAATTGAAAAAATAAAGTAATATAGTATTTTGACTCGCGCCGACGCTCCGGACGCAATCGTGGAGCTCGATCGTCGATCCGGGCTCGCTATATATTGGAAAGTTGCCAAATCAGCCCCGAATGGGCCCAAATCGTGTTCTCGTCTCTGCTCCGCATCAAATTTCCTCCTTTTCTTCTTCAGATTGAATTCCAAGTCCTATTCATGCAGGTTTTGTAATTGCCAAACATCATATTTGGAATTCAACTCAACTTCAATTCTTGTGGGTTTTGAAATTGGCTGAATTCCAATTTCTCAATTCCAAAACCCGCGATCCGAACAAACCCCAAGAGTCCGTTTAGATCGCAGAAATTAGAATTGCATAATTGGAATTCATCCAATTCCAATTCTTGCAGTAATTGGAATTGGTCTGAATTCCAATG
The DNA here is from genome assembly GCA_039513925.1 of Platanthera zijinensis. Classification (NCBI taxonomy): domain Eukaryota; kingdom Viridiplantae; phylum Streptophyta; class Magnoliopsida; order Asparagales; family Orchidaceae; genus Platanthera; species Platanthera zijinensis. The sequence goes on from CM077080.1 coordinate 61,536,694, forward strand.
TTGTTCGGCTGCATGATGGTTTTTTTGAATTGAAATTGGAATTGCTTTTTTCCTATGGCTACATGATCATGTGTCTGCACATCGAGCGCCACGAGGTTGCTGTCGTTGTAGATGCAGGAGCGGAAGAACTGACACTGACTGACCGATTGTGTGCGTGCCCAAGAACATCGTCATGTCTCGGACGTTGAGCCCGTTTGCCGAGAACTTGGAGACTCCATCTCCCTGTCGCCGAGCTTAACAACTCCATCACGGGCGGCCTAGCGTTGCTCCCTCGTGTTGCTCCCTCGCGTTTTCATTCATGGAAGATGAGTTCAACGATGACATCTTTGATAGCGACAATATTATTTTCTCCCCCTCTAAAAAATAGCGAGTTACCAGAGGCGAGATCAAGCGACAATGATGAGATGGGGCGACAACGACGAGATCAGGCGACGACAAGATCTGAAGAATGTGCGGCGCGATAAAATATCGGGTAGGGATTTCAATAAAAAATGGGCAATATCTGCCGTTACCCCTAAGAAATGGCCATTACATAAAACCGAATTTCATGAAATTGATCCATTTCCAATTCCGCAGGAATTCCTTACATTAGAACACTGGAATTGGAAGTCCGTTGTCCCAATTCTAATTCTAGGGACCCGAACGGGCCCCAAGAGAAATTGAGGTGATTTCGCCACCTCAGATTGTACATGTTGGAGTATGGGTTACTTCTTTGCCAGTTTCTTACATAACTTACATTTTCATTAGAATAAGAGGGACCCAACTGGCATTCAAAATTGTGGTGCATGAAGTGTCATAGTTTTCACGTGCAATTTGCATGACCCCGTTGGGTGGAGAGGTGGAAGGACCCATGATACTCAATCTATCCAATTTCTTCGCCATAACACTCATCTTAGCGTTGGGAGTAGGTATGGCATCAACCTCAATTACTCCCGCGACTCTTTTGAGCGCCGCCCTGCTAGCCGTCCACTGTTGTCTATTTGTAGCTATCTCCTCCAACAATTGAAGTGATTCTTCTAGTGTTTTTCTCATTAAGGATCCTCCTGCAGCTACATCAATAGTAGAGCGAAAATGGGGATTAAGATCAAAATAAAAAGTTTGTACCTGCAGCCATGTAAGAATCTCATGACAGAGGCACTTTTTAAAAAAGTCATAAAATCTTTTCCAAGCCTCAACAAGGGACTCTTGATCAAGCTGAAGAAAGTTGGTAATTTCATTCCCTAGCTGGACAATCATCTTCAGAGCAATGTTATCAGGATCACGATCCAGATTGTAGGATCGCACGATCCTATGATACCGATTTTAAAATTCAATCCAAATCTTACTTGGGATCGAAACGAGTGCGTGCCCATGCAGGATTGTGATCCGGATCGTTGAATCATTATGATCGCGATCCTAACGGGTCAGGTCTTTAAAAAAATCAAGCGCCCTTTTTTATTTCCACTTCGGCTTCCCGAGTCCGACCGCACGTCTGTCTTAAGTAAGAAACGCTATTCCCATTTTATTTTGATTTCCGCTCCATCTTCTCTCACTCTCTCTACGTGAGCATGACTGCGTCTTTGCCAAAGTCGATTCAGCCACCGTCGTTTCTGCTGAGCTCCAAGCCTCTAATTGTCTACGTCGATGAACTCCACTCCTCTCCATAGCTTCTGGTCGACGATCTACCAACCATCCAGTCGGTATCCAGTGCTTCAGCCTTCATGTCGACAACCTGATCCACGCGATCCCTACCTTGCATAAGCTATTAAGAGACAAGACGAGAACAAAACTCGATAAATGATTAAAAACAAGTGAAAAAAACATGAAATAACTTAAAACAAGAAAAAATGAGTAGAATAACTAAGATATTCTCATCCCGATCTCCATAAAAATCATTTGTGCTCTCCGACAACCTACGATTCACTCCAACCTTGCGAAGGGGAAAAATACAAAGGAAGCAAGAATCTTTGCCTCGGTACTGATAGTGAGCGCCAGATGGTCAATCCGTGCCCTATTCTGATCCTTGTTGTCACCGTCTTCCCAATGTTTTCTGTCTTCTCTTTTGTTCTCTCCCTCCACATAATCTGTAACACCCTATCCTAGTTTAACAACAAATCAGCAGTCCGACCGAGCTCAGCGATAAACAGTAAACTAAGAAGCAGTATTAAAATTGATACTTAACATGCATAAATGAAAAGTACTGAAATGTAAAATTTCAGCGAAGTAGAATATGCAACTAAGGGTAAAAGTATACCTCATCAAGCTAAATTCACAGAGCCACTAGAAAAGATAATAAACCAACAACTGAACATCTGAAATACTACAAAATGTTTGGTACAAAACAAATTCTTAAACATTAATATTACAAGTCTCCATGAACTAAACAGTACGGTACTAAAAAGAAGAACAACTGAAAGGATCACAAACTATAGGTGCATCTCCAAAAACATGCTCATCCTAGATGCAACTTTCCACCTGAGTCCCATGTAAAAACAAGCCCAAACATGGGTCAGCCCAAAGGGAGAGCTAAGAAAATTTGAAAATAAATGTCTGCATGCTTTTAAAATAAGTTTTATACCACAGAAAAATTTTATGCTAGTGTGTTATGCATGCTCTGGTAAAGTACTACTGACAACATAAAATATTTGTTCTAAATTTACACATATCTAACATATTTACTCAAATTCCGAAAGTTTGTCTAAAATATTCTCTAACGTTCGGTCTATACTTGAGTTCTAGGTGGCTCATGTTTGTTCTTCTTTTAAGTTCTAAGCAGAGTAACTTCTATCACGCAAATCTAGTCTAACGATCCAAGTTCTAAAGAACTCAGGTGTTCTAGTGTCTCACAGACACAGATTTGAATCTGCTAATCTGCTAAAATGGGGTAACATCTCCCAAGTACTGAGACTCATAAGGTACACTACGACCCATGAGAAAGATAGTGCACCTCTATCAGACACGGGAGGTGGTCTCAACTGTGCCCACTAAACATCTTCTATCTAGTGTTATGCTGCTTGCGAACATATGTGCGTGATATAGATAGTTCATCATATTTATTTAATCGACTAGAAATCATATTCATGAATTTGATATTTCATGTTCGTAAATCTATATGGGTGTAAAAATTCCGTAGAATGCACTATTTTCGGTGGTCTAACTACTTGGGGAATTTTGAAATTGCTAATTTTCTACATATACCAATTGTATGATAACTGAATTACCAATCTCTAATGGTAATAAAACTTCTGAGCATCTATAATAATTTTTCTGAACTATACGAATATTTTTATGTAAGCTATTGATATGTCTAACCAGAAAGAATAAGAGTTTTTACCGCTGTATTGCGACGTTCGTATACAAGACGCGAAATAATTTCAACTTAGTTGTAACCACCTTCGTACCACCTTCCCGACGCACTGACGACAAAGAAATTTACGAAACGATTACTCAAAATCAGGGTCTACCAAACCCGAGCCAAACTCCATGATTACAACAAAAAGTGAACACTATTTAGGAGAAAAAATCTTAATACCTTGTTGGTCGAAACAGAGGTGCTAAACGCCTTCTAGTTTGGGCCTAACACCACCGCAGAACCCAGAGTTCTCGATTGGGGGTTCTGGTCTCGGTTTAAAGGAAGGAAAACAACTGATCATCACCCAAAGAATACGAACCAGGAGAGGGAGGAGTCGGCTAAGTTATCGACGCTACTTACCTCTCAGGAACAATGGAGACCATGAGCGAGATCGACGCTATACTGCGGCGGCGGTCTTCAGGTTTGCCTAGAAAGGGTTTGACGAACTCTCCTGAAACGAGGAAAGGGGCCTGCAACCTGAATCAACGAAGAAGGAAGGCTCGAACTTGCCGGATATGCACTCTGCGAACTCCAGACGGGGAAAGAAGAGGGGGACAACGACGATTTCGACGTCTGCGATTTAGAGAGGGCTCGACAAGCCTCGTCGAGAGCAGGGAGATGAGTTCGGGACTCACGGAAGGCGCGCGGTGACTGCGGGAAGAAGACCGACAGTTTTATCGTGGAAAAAAGGGGTTACAGGGCTTAAATCTAAGCGGCAGGATGCGGTTTTGGTAACCGCTGGGTGAGGGGAGGTTAACCATGTCCTTTCACATATCACTTAGGAGGAATTATACACTTCCAAATTATTACTAGTTTGCCATTTCACTCCACTCAAACACTTAGAATTTGTGCTACGTCCTCGCACTAATAATTAACATGCATCGAACACATACTCAACAGCTAAACTTAATCCAACATTTACTATACAAGTTTCAACCCTACTAAAAACGTACCTCGACATGATAATTACTCGATCAACTCCGCTCGCGATCAGGCCCTAAAAAAATTCAATTTTATGTGCGCTTTAGTTTAAGAATGTTACATAATCCTCCTTATTCATCCTTATCATGCGAGCAAAGCAATGAAAATATCCTTTGAATGCCTTGGAGAGGTTGAAGAAGTCTTAGGGTAGAGCCCTGGGCTGAGGGGAGAGAAAAGAAGTGTAAAATTTCGAAGTAGAACGAAGGTCCCAATTCCGACTCTAATTTTTGGCTTTTATAATCACATGATTTTTAAGTTGCGCACAGTCAGATGCACGGTCGTGCACAAAGACTAAAATAAGAGCGGAAAATGTGATATAGGGCAGGAGAATGAAATAATATTATATGCATTCCATCGTGCGCCCCACACACGGTCGTGCATGAAGGGAGCGCATGATGTGACCCAGAGTTTCGATTTCCATCCATTTGACATGCAGCGAGAATCACAAGATCAGGGGTATAAAACTGCAAGATCGTGTGCCCAGATTTGTTGAGTGCAAAGTAGTCATGCGCCTCGCTCACGGTTGTTCGTTAAGGAGACACAACATCCTTTAGAGTTTTGTTTCCTAGGGCAGGGGAAGGAGAAAGCACACGACCGTGTCATTTTAGACCATGCGACTATGCACAGTGTGATATCAACCAAGCATGATCAAGAATCAAGGAAATCAAGTCTTCAGTTGCCAAGGATCACAACTAGCACGTTATAGATGTAAAAAAAATATTAGATAATAATTAATAAGAAGAGATATGGGGAGATTACTGAGTGCACGTCCGTGCTAAACCTAGCATAAGGACCGTGCACCATGTCCAAAGTATTACATTTGTCTCCCCAGGGCTCCTAGCAACATGAAAGTCCTCCTTTTTGCTCTAATTATGCTCATGTGTCATCTTTTGGAAAACATGGAGTAAAGTGGTTAAATCACAATAGAAAAGAGCTATTAACATGAGTATGAGAGCTAAAAGGTTGCCTAAATCCCTATATGAAAATCACCTATCATACACTAGTCCAAATATCATATGATGTATCAAGTAGCACATAGGTTTTGTAAATGTGGGTCTTCATATAATTAATGAGTCCAGATATAACTGAAGAGTTTTCTGACTCCCACTTATCAAATGAAGGATCACACACGAGGGAAACACGTTTGCTTCCACTGATATACCCAAATAAACGATGACTTCTGAGAGCAAACACAAACACGGGAGGCTAGACAAGATAGTTGGAATCATCGAGAAGGATGGAGGTAATGGTAGTAGGGTGATTTTAAGGGCCACTATTGGAAGACAAGGACTATTGTTCTGTGGAGATAGTCACGTCAGACAATTATTTTTTGTATGTGGAGTAGACACAGTTGAAAGAGAGGCCGGTGCCAACTGAAGCCAATCATGAAGTATCAAGTAGCTCACACAGAATCATGGCCAAAAGGCAGAAGTGGGCGTTGCAGGCCGGAGATGCAGTGGATCGTATAACTGATCGAGAAGCAGTGTTGATCAAGCTGCTCTGGAGATGTGTGCTAAAGGTGATTGAGGAGCTGCGCACTGAAGTCATACAAAGGAGTGGCACACTGAAGCCAATTGAGAAGCTGTGTCAAACAAAAAGAGGCGCACTGAATAGACAATTCGTAGATCTAACGTGGGAACTTTCAACCAAGAAAGATAAATTTAGGACCACCATTAAATAAGAGGGGAGCAATGTTATTAGCATCCTAAAATTTGTTATTAGCTGTCATATTATATCAGCATCTCAAAATTTTCATTTTTCACATCAGCGGGTTATTATTAGCACACCATAAATTTTTATTTTTATTTTTAAATTTCATTCATTTCAAACCACAAAATACAACATCTACACTAGCAATACTTTGACACAACAACAACAACAACAAAATCCATATAGTCCCCAATCATTGATTGTATGGGCGGGGGAAGGAAAGAGTCCTAACCTTTGGCATTATGCACAAAGTGGCTTCTCTCAGAGGAGAAAGACCTAACCTTTGACAATAAATGCACAAAGTGGTTGCTCACAGATACCACTGAAATAGTGGCCCCCTATACTGTCACGTTTGCTGTGGAATCATGCCCTCAAATCAAAGTCAAAGACATCAGAGAGGGCAGACCCAAGAATCCATTTTAATTTATGTGCACATAACCATGCTTCCTTCATTCAGCATCCAGAGCATTGGCCTTGCACAAGACTAGCAATACTTTGAACAAAAGAAAAATTATAATGTCAGCAAAAGTAAATAAAAAAAATCAAATGTCCCAAAACATCATCAATAATCCTTGTTGTTTTAGTATCGACAGTCGTTAAAAATGGACAGCCGGCAGTCGTTCGTGCAGGGGATTGGACACCGGACAGAAATTTGACTCAAGTTTCGATAGAGGCCTCTAAAAGAGAAAACATAAGCTTATCCTTGCACCCCACCGAATTTATAGGGTGTACAGCAGTCGTTAAAAATGGACAGCCTCCGCCAGAAGAGTCGCCTGGGGTGGAGATGGTGGGGCGTGATGTCGACGACGAAAGCAGCATCGGGAACGATGAGGATGAGCAATGAGCCAGAATCGTGGGTGCGGGGGGCGCGGGTTGGTACTGGGGGTGAGAGCATACGGGTGAGGTATTAAAATTTGTGTTATTTGATGTTTTTTATGGAGCGCTAATATTCATAAAATTTATGTGTTATGTGGTGTTTTTATGGAGTGCTAACTGCTAATATCTATAAGTGAGTTGCTAATATAAATGCTACCAAGTACAGACGCAGATTCTCTTCTCAAGTTTGCCCAAATTTTAGAGAATACAATACTAAGGGAGAATTCTCTTAATATAAAGTCCATGTAAAATAGGCAACAGGCAATATCCATCTCCATTATGGCTTTGTTTGTTGCGGCTTATTTTTTTCGTTGAGTTTGGTATAAAATGTCATTATCACCGCTACCAAGAAATTACACTAGTTTTGAACATAAAATGCATGAATTTTTTTAGGTTAGGTCAGTCCTTCACGAACAATGATTCATGATTTAAACGGTTCATGATTACTGTGTTCGCAACCGCCACCGCCACGCCAAACGAAGCCTAATTTATTCATTAGTTATGAATTATTTTCATTTGATTACAGTTGATGGTTAATAACACAGTGTGCTCTTTGCATGTTTCCTTTTCATCTGCACAACAGAAGCATACCAGAGTGGGGAATTGCAGGAGCTACTGGAGAAGGCGTTGCTGTCTTGACAAAGCTATGCCTGTATATTATGGGGGAAAAAACAACATATTGTCAGATTTATATGATTAATTCTACTTTCTCAGGGTAAATTAGGTTACTTTTCCATTGCAGGAGCTACTGGGCAGCGGTGCTGGTTTGTCGTCTTTTAAGAAATCCGAGCGAAACCGAGCCTCAGTGGCAGAGGATTCAATGAATCATTATCTGCAGCATATCTTGCTTCTTCTGTACATTAATGTTTAACTAGTATACAACTTGATTGTATGATGAAACCGAGCCTCAGGCTCCGTTTGACACGGTTATGGTGGTCATGAACATGGGGGTTAAGTTGTCATTCGTTAACGCCCAACTAAAAAACTTCATTCACTTTTATGTTCAAGCAGATGGTGTTTGTTAGGTGATCCTTAATGAATGACGGTCTAATCCATGCGTTTACGTGTTTACGAACGCCACCACCGTGCCAAACGGAGTCTTAGGCTTTATTTGGCTAGGTGGTGGCGGGAGGAGCCGGCGGATGGAAACGGGGATTGGGATTGGAGGGGAGGAGGCAAGGCTGGAAACGGAGCAGACGGATGACTTTTCCTCCTTGTTGTGGGAGCAAATGCCGCCGGCGGACTGTTTGTTTTTTCGCTGTCCGGCGACGTTTTCTCCAAACGCTCCCGTGAAAAACTTAAATAAATGAAGCCTTGGTCACAAAGCTTTGATTATTTCCCAATAATACAGAGTGGAGGTCTTAAATAAATAATAATAATAATTCAATTAGAAATAATTTTATCTCGTACAAATTTTTTTTTTATGATGAAATTGATACTATCTCATCCAAATATGATTTTTAATATATAATTTAGGCTTTGTTTGGCGCGGTGTTTTCGCCGTCCGTTTGGGACAAACGTCGCGGGACGGCGGGTAAACAAATGTTCTCTGGCGGCGTTTGTTCCGTTTTCCCCCTGCCGCACCTTGAAAAACAGCAAAAAAGCAGCTTTTCGAACGGCGCCCTCCTATCTTGTCAATCGGCAGTGTCGTCTCCTCCCGCCAAACCAAACAAAGCCTTAGATATATAAGTAGATGTATGCCATTAATTAATAGTTTGGTTCGATTTGTTAGAAAAATTAAGTCGCATTAATGCATCACCTACATCAAATTTTATCAAACCAATTTAATGTATACATGATCTACGCTATCTTGATTGCTGTGAATGAAATTAACCAATTTCTATGTTAGTGTAATCAACTCAAAAAAATTAAGGCTTTGTTTGGAGGGACTTATTTTCACCGGTCAAGCGGTCACGACCGCATGAACCGGGCCTTAATTAAGACCCAGTTCATGCAATCGTGACCGCTTGACCGGTGAAAATAAGTCCTCTCAAACAGAGCCTAAGGCTCCGTTTGGCACGGTGGTGGTGGTCATGAAGATGGGAGTTAAATTGTCATTTGTTAAAGCCCATCGATGGAACGTCATCCACTTTTTTGTTCAAACGGATGATATTTGATAGACGATCCTTAACAAATGATGGTTTAACCCATGCGTTTAACACCGCCATCACCATGCCACGTTTAGCACGGTGGTGGCGGTTATAAATATGGGGGGTTAAATTGTCATTTGTTAATGCCCATGTAAGAAATTTCATCCACTTTTATGTTCAAACGGACGATGTTTGTTATGTGATCCTTAACGAATGACGCAATGATCCTGCATTTGTACGGATGAAAGATGGGATCGAACAAGCAGGACTTTGAGCGTTCTTTTCACTTACTAATACAAAGATTAATATACTCGCTCTCTTGCTTTTATTAGGTTTATGATTGCTTTAGCTGGATTCTCCTTTTTTTTATGGGAGGGCAAGAAATAATGGATTGAAGAAAATTAAAGACGAAAGCAGGCTACGAAGAAAGACATCGTCTAGCTTTCGTTCTCCGGAATAGGGGAGGATGACGGCACTTGGACTATGTTCGGTTGAGCTAATCTCCGTCAAAACGAAGTAAAGAATGTCGATCGATGGAGAGATGGTTGCAGGCTAAGATGAAGATGAGATGACTTAAAGATGAGTTTTAGAGATTGAGCTATACAAAAAACAACTTTTCAACAACTAGCAAGCCGGACCGTAAACGTCAACAATTTCGTGGTATATGTGGAGTTGCTAACCGATAGTGTCTTGTCCTAACAAGCATGCAAAAGAAAATAGTATGGCTTTGAAAGAGTAATACCGTAGCTATTCTAATTGTATATATTTTTTGATTGGATGGATAACTCGAGTTAGTACAAATCTGACAGTCGTTCGTTGAGTCATTACTTGCTCCTTGAATGTACTTTTTCAAGGGTTGTGCAGTCTCGCTCTAAGTAGCCCGCCACTCAGAAGGAAAGTAGCACAAGAGAAGGAAAAAAATGAAGAAAAAATGAGGTGATTTATGTGGAAGAAGGTGATTTGTGGTGACTATTTATGACAGAAAATTAATGGTTTGTGAAAAATGAGGTGACTTATTGCGGTTATTCATGAAATAGTTTGCGTTAAAAAGGATAATTTATGGCGGATATTAAAGACATGAAGAAAAGTGATTTATGTGTGAAAAATGAGTAATTTGTAATGATCATTCATGGAACGAAAAAATGAAGTAGTTTGCGTAAAAAAAGTAATTTATACTTTATAGTAGTCATTCCTTATCGATTTATGTACGAAAAGAGAGTTATTTCATACATGGGCTAAATTATTTGACTTTGTATGATATTGTGCTTGACATGCTCAGAATCTATAATATACAGTGTTGATATTCATAGACCCAATATGACTATTCATGCTCTTAAAATTCAAAATTTAAAATAATTTTTTAACACCAAAAACACTAAATGTACCCCCTTATCTTTTCGTGAAAACCATCCCAACGATAATCCGTCCGCCCTAGTTGTTCGTCGATCCCTTCCTCTTCGCCGGAGGGAATTAGTTGTGATCCTGCCAGCAAGAACGGGAATCAAAAGCAGGATGTGTTTTCTGCGATGAAGAGGCACCGGGATGCTAAACATGGTAGACTTCTGCGACTTAGGATCCAAGTTAGGGGAGTTGGAGTTACCTTCCTTTTTGAGGACATACACACAGTGTCTTAATGAGAGAGGTTTGAATATAAGATGCTGGGGAGGAGATCCAGGGGAGGGGCTGGGACTCCTTACTGGTTGCGGCGGTAGATGGGTCTCCTAGAATAAATAAACTTGGTAGATGGGAGGAGGGAGACAAATGGGTCGCCGAGATGTCAGCGAGATCGGCACCGGTGCGAGAACGGGACGGAAACCAGTGCAACACACTGAAGAAGGGGGATGGCAAGCAGAGGTGGGATTGTTATTGAAGGGCCATTAGAGACGATCTCCAAGATAATGTTATTACTTCTTGCGTGTGTTGTCTCAAATGCCCCTTGTGCGCATTGTCTACCGCAAAAATGCGCACAATCGCAAAATATTTTTTTGTCGATAAATTTTGTGTAATTTATTTTTCCTTAACACACATATGCAAGAGTACTTCCTTCTAAATTTGCTAAATTATAAGTTGCACTTCTCTCTTACTTTTGAAATTATAAAAATTCCTCATGTAAGAGCACATTTCATAACATCCATGCACAAAAAGACACTGAAAATTTACTCAAAACGGATATTTTTTTACATGAATTTAATGAAATGTAAAGTTATAGGAAAGGTTTTATAATTTTAAATGTAAGAGGAGTGCAACATGTAATTACATTAACTTCTAGAAAAATTTGTGGTAATCATTCCTATTATATATACACACTAATACACACGCACTTGAATTATTTATTTATTTTATCTTATATTTTTTTTCATTTAGTTGATTTATACTTCTGTTGCGGATCACTCGACACTCTGTTAGACTGATCGAAATGAACCGTTTGAGCTCAAAAGTAAGCAGAGTGTGCAAAAAATCAAAGTAAAATTAGACAGCTGATAAGAAAACGTTTAAATGTGAAACCCAAAAAAAATAAAAAAAATCACGGGACCGGATATACACCAACCAAATTACACTATATTTCTAGTTGTTACAAGTAGTCAAACGCAAGAAGGTGACAAACCACTACTCATTGCAAGGGGTGCAAAAAGAAGTGTGAGAAAGAGAATCTTATAGAGAAGGGAGATCTTCCAAGGCCAAAGAGAAATCTTCAAATCGCCTTCGACGGAAATCTTCGAAAGAGAAGATCTTCGAAGGTCAAATGAGATCTTTGAAGGATTCTTCTTCACACTAATGAAGAACTCTGAAAGATATTCGAAGGATCTCTCTCGAGCACTGAAGGCAATCCCCCTTAAATGAGGGCTCTGGGCTCATTTTATATCTTTGGATAGACATAGTCCGGTAACTTTGCCATTGGAATCACCATAACACCCTGACAGGTGAATCACGATTATCGATCTGAAGCACATGGATCACCATTTTTTTGGATATGGCTGTTTTGCTTCCGGACATGCAATTTGGACAATTCTGTTGGTAGCGATGACAAAAACGAACAAAACATGCAATATGGGAAATATAGAAAGTTAACTGCCACGCACAACACAAATGCAGAGGCGTTCAGCGCACGGCGTGAACATGGATGTGTTCGGCATACGCCTACAAAACATAGAGACGTTCTGAACAAGGCCCGTATTTGGTCTCTTGGGGGCGGGTGCGCCAATCAAGGCCGCGCAAAAGTGTTGCGGGCATGCCATGAACGCGGAGGCGTTCGGAAGCGCGTCGTGTATGTGGAGGTCTTGTGAGCGTGCCACAGTGTGTGGCAATTACAGTACAATCTGTGCGACAATGAGCCCATTGAAATTGTATCGGCAAGCCTGTCAAAGTCATGACAAAAGTATCTTTGGGAACCCCATAAACTTTAACAATTTTTTTTAGCAAATAAAAAATAATAACACAACTACTTTTAAATTTATTCCTTGGCTTAATAGATAATGTAATGTTGGTTTGTCTTATTAATACTAAAATTGAGGTTTCTCTTATTGCCCTTTCGCTTTTATTCTTTTTATAGGGGTGCTAGCTAGATGCACCAGTGATATATGCACAATTGTGCATCGCGAAATCTTATATGCAGACCACTTTATTAATTGCACACCAAAATCAAATTAAATAATAACCTTGTTATTGGATTTAACAAATCATACGAGAATACATGAAATATTGACAGCTTCTCTGAAAAATAAGATTATACCACAACAGTTTTTGAGATAAAACTACAAATTAAGGCTTTGTCCTAAACACGAATTAAACCGTCATTCGTTAACGATCACCTAAAAATTTTCATCTGTTTGACCATAAAGTAAATAAAGTTCCTTAACAGTTTAACCCCATGTTCAAGACCGCCACCACCATGCCAAACGGAGCCTAAGTTGATCCAATCACAAAGAACAGAAAACAATAATATCAGTAGTCATCGATCGACAAAGATACAACGACATTAGAAATGTGCGGTGATTTTGAGGTCAGCCTCTCAGTCACTCTTCGCAATCACACGAGATTTTGATAAGATCAACATCTCAGCCACTCTTCGCAATCAAGGCCACATTGTGCTCCATGTGCATCTCTAAGTCATAACTCTCCATGTCCTCCACCCGCTCCTACGTCTGAGCCCACACCAAACGCAGCCCTAAGAAATCACTCGCAATTAAACAACAAGATTGCGAGGAATTCCTTTTCGGCGCCACCGACTCCAACGCAAACAACGGCCTCGCGCTCAACAACCCAAACATGAAACAACTGCAAAAAGAAAGGGCGCTGCTATCCGCACCGCAGTTTTGGCTATTCGCACCGCACTTTCTCCTAATTTTTCGCGCCTTTTGAAAATACGCTTTGTACATGCATTTTTAGGAAAAGTGTTCAACACGAAAGTTGTAGATATCGACGAGATCTACAACTTTCGTGTTGAACACTTTTCCTAAAAATGCATGTACAAGGCGTATTTCCAAAAGACGCAAAACCTGGGCGTATTTCCAAAGTACGCCTTGTACATGCATTTTTTGAAAAATTGTTCAACACGAAAGTTGTAGATCTCGTCGAGTTCTACAACTTTCGTGTTGAACACTTTTCCTAAAAATGCATGCACAAGACGTATTTCCAAAAAGCACGAAAAATTAGGAGAAAGCGCGGTGCGAATAGCCAAAACTACGGTGCGGGTAGCAGCGCCCAAAAGAAACCAGCATTGGACGCCATGGAGCGACTTTTATGCATTAGTAATTTCAATACTAGTCAGCATTCCTACTTCCACTCCTTAGGGCAGAGGGGAGGGTGTGCGATTGGGATGAAAGGCGCTTTGGCGAGAATGCCCTCCAGGTAGATTGAATAGAGGGGGAAAACTAGGTTATTATTTTTTGGGTATTTGTGCGTGCATAGTGCCTTTAGATGTGCACTTAACAACTCTCTCATTTTACCACCTAAAAAGGAGGGAAGGCAAGATGAGAGGAGAGAAGAGAGGGGAGATGCCGAACAATGACTACTTTTGTTGTCACACCCTGACCCGAAAAACTCGAATAATAATATATACATAGCATAAAGTTTAAAACATTTACACAAATACTTGTGACCAACACAAAAACAAACATGTTCTCCTGAGCTCTATAGTTACGCAAACAAACCCTTGAAATTTTTTCTAAAAGAGAAGCATGCAGTCACTAACAACTGAGCCACCTTAAAACAGAAGATCAAACAAATAAATATTAGATTGTAACTTGGTAGGCCATAATATGGAACAATAATTGAGAATGAGCCAGTAAATAAATAAGTAATACATGCATGTATTCCCACTGCCTGGGTTTGTTTGCATAGTGGTGACAAAATAACTTGTTAAAAAGAGTTTTCAGGGGGGCACTCTGCTTTCCATAAAGAGCTTCTAAACAAATTCACGTTTTCAGGCTAATTTTATGCAACCCGTTCCGGTTTTCACGCAGCTGGCTCCAGTTTTCATGTGAAAGGATCCCGATCTCCTGCTTCACCGGCAGCTCGAACTTCTCCGACACCGGGTTTCTCACGATCTCATGCTTGGGTTCTCACAGAAACGACTCCCCGAGGACCTTAGAGTTCTCATATCTCCCGCTACACTGTTTGTTTCATCTTTTTCAGCCGCTAGGGTTCTCGTAGAAACAGCTCCCGGGTGCTCCATCTTCGATGGAGCCTAGGGTTCTCATAGAAACAACACTCGATCGGCTGTTCTCGCATCTCCTGCTTTGATGATCTAGGTTTGGCGCTCTCGCATCAATTTAAGTTATGCTCCTCCCTGTTGAGGCATTCATTCTTTCCATAATTTAAAATGTAGAGTCATAAGTGCCTCCATGCTGTTTTTGTTTCTGCACCAATTAGGTTGAGGTTTGAGCACATGTATTGTTTTTCCTATTTTTGGTAGATTGCCCTCCCAATATAGCAGTTTGCCCCCCCCCCCCCCCTCAATCACATCGCACATTGCCCCCCCCCCCCAATCATGTTTGTAGAATGTTTTTCCAATAGTGAAGAGAAAATTTATGAATTGTACTGTCATTGTGTGCGTAAAGTGCACAGACTATTTTAGCCCGGTGCTAAAATTTTAAAATTACGTGAATATTGTTGCTCTAAGGGCGGATCAAAATGAGTGTCAAATGTTCCAGATTCATAATTTAAATTTCGTTGGTTAGATACTAGGACAAATTGTTCGCCTATTATAATTATATTTAATGAGAATAAAGAAGGCAAACAACTGACTGTTGGCAAATTTGTCAAATAACATAATCATCACCTTGCTATTGAAAATGAAATACACTTGTTTCCGTCACAATGAAGTGTAAGGAGAATGGTAGTGTTCTCCGGTCAATGACTGAAGCAGATATAAGAACATCTGATGCATACTCCAACCTAGCTGATGAAGTAGGGAGATCTCGGAATTTGGGCTTCACCAAACGTGATGCATATAACTTTATTGACAAGAGAAGATCTAAGTTAGATGGTGGTGATGTCGCTAGTCTTTTAGAATTACTTAAGAAATGTCAATTGTAGGATATGTTTTCCTTTGATGTTCAAGTCGACGACTTGAACAAGTTGACAAATTTTTTATGGATCGATGGTCAAGGCAAAATAGATTATGATTGCTTTGACGATGTAATTACATTTGATATTACATATAAAATGAACAAGTATAACCTTGCATGTGCTCCGTTTGTGGCAGTAAATCATCATTGACAGAATGTAGTTATTGCGATAGCGTTTATATTTGAGGAAACCATAGAAACATTCACATGGTTATTTGAAAGTTTTCTAAAATTTATTTCCGACAAACAACCTTTGACAATATATATAAATCAAGATCAAACAATGACTACATCAATTGAGAGAGTGTTGAGCCAAACACGACATCGTTTATGTCAATGATATATTGCTAAGAAAGCCCTTTCCAAAATCCACTAATTCAATACAGACAGCAATATACGTTCTATATTTTACAGTTGTCTTAGCAAATGTGATACCGCTGAAGATTTTGAAGAACATTGAGGCCTAATGATTGTTCTTGAGAATCTTCAAGAGAACAAATGTGATACCACTGAAGATTTTGAAGAACATTGAGGCCTAATGATTGTTCGTGGTCCTTCCGAAGCACGAACGGGCAAAGGCCTTTCACTACCTCCACTGGAACGGACCCTGAATCCTTCCTAGTCTCGAACAAGCAAAGGTCCTTCACTGGAACGGACCCCGAGTCCTTCCGAGGCGCGAACGTACAAAGGTTCTTCGTCATTTCCACTAGAATGGACCACGAGTCATTCTGAGGTGCAAATGTCCTTCGCTACCTCCAACAAAGCAAGCTCCAAGTCCCACTACTAAAACCAAAAGGGGTCATATTCCTTTGCATCTCCTATAGGGGTAAGACCTGAATCCCCTATAGAATCTGGCAAAAACGGATTCTGAGTCTTCCCACCTTGGCAAGGGGGGCAAACGCCCCTCCACACCGTACTTAAACGCCTACGCTCGTGCCAAACGCTAAACAGTGACCGCTAAGACTAATACTAAACATCGCACGCGCGCGTTAAAGCAAAAGGAATGTGAAAAGACAACACTTCCAAAACATCGCAAAAGATATCCATTCAAACTGAACACTGCCTTGCGGGCTACATCACCAAAGAAGATAGAGAATGCCTATCTGGGAAGGACGTAGACAAGTCACCCCTCGATGTCGACATCAGGATCGTCATGCGAAGCGTCGTCTACACCAAGATCGGAGTGCTCCGGCATCCTACGAGCTAGCCGAAATCCCTTACCGAATTCCAGGTAAAATGTGGCGTCACGCTCATCCTCCAACAACGGATCGAGCTCGGTAGCCATCATCTCAGAACGAGCATCCTCCTCAATCTGAGCCCGCTCCACCCTGAATTCGTAGGACTCCTTGTACTCTGCCACCGCGGAAGCTCACATAGCATCAACGTCCTTCTACGTCGCGGACAACTGTGTTCTCACCTCCTTCAACTACTCTATTTTCACCTCCATCTTGGACATCTCCGCACTGTCAGCCTCCACACCATGGAACGCCTCTGCAAAGCTCGACTTAGCCGCGACGAGCTTCCCCTGAAACTCCTCGGTCGCAACCCTGGAAGCAGCCAGGGCAAACTCTGATCTCCCTCCACTTCCTAGCTGCAGTCAAGGACTCCTCCGATGAGGCCAGCTTCGTACGGAGAGAGAAGAACTTTTCCTCCATAGCCACAAAATTGTTGTCCCACGTAAGTAAGACCCCACGCAGCTTGTCTAGCTAGGAAAACAAAAGTTGGGTCAGAACGACGACAAAGTACATGACAAAATTACGACCAAGCAAAGCAACCAAACATACCTTCGGCGTAGCAGCCTGGAAAGAAGAGGACTCCCGCTTTTCACTCTTCACAGCAACTAGTGGCAGCGTTGGTCCTTCCCGCGAGGCTCATCCACGGACTACTTTGGGGTCTCCACAGCTTCAAGAGCACCAGATAGGGGACTGTCCTCAAACTCACCTGGGCAATCATCAGCAACCTCTATGACAGTCTCAGGGTCTACAGAGGATGATTGTGCCTCCCCCCGCTTCAGCGCAAAAATCAACTTCCTCTTCTTCCCCCATTCCAAGGGAACGGCACAGCTCCGCTTTGCGTCAGTAGAAAGGCCTACCAGGATCAGCCTCATCTCGCCAACAAACACACCAATCCACAGGAGCATGTCTGCTAACTCGCGCGAGTCCTCAAAACCTAGCATGGAAGTGAAATCTTATTCCCGTCCCTCAAGTCAGCAGCAACGCCTCGGAAGCTCCCGCCAAATCTCCGGCAATCTCCAAGGATTCCTGACGAATCAAAAGAGCATTCCTTCATGATGGTAATCAGTCTTATCCTCAAAGGCGAGTCACTTCGTGTTGCCCCTCACCTCGATCCGATCACCGGTGTCAGGGCAGACTTCGCACCACTCGCGAAAAAGTTGAACGGATAGGTGAGAGCCATGCTCCTAGAAAAAGCATATCAGCCTCATGATCCTCGTCATCCCAACCAAGGAGAACTGCGTAACCGAGACGCCGCATAATCGAAAGATCTCAGCAGTTTCCTCAGCATGAGGGATCTGGAAGCCGGCCTTCAACCACCCATCTGAGATTGCAAAATAGCCCGGGGGAGAATTCTGAACATGCTCCTTCAGAGAAGGAATCCTTACCTCAACATTTGTTAGGCTTCCAAAGCGCTTTTGCCACATGCCAACCTAGTCCTCGCACAAAGTCGAAGGGAGACACATTGAGTTCGATGGAACGTTATGCCTCGGAGCTTGAAGAAAAACAGGAGTCAGCACAAGGGGCAATAATAAGAAATATTTCAGAACATACGGAACCAACTCGCAACGCGCGCCCTAATGCACCACACCCACACAGACACCGCACACGCACAGAGGCTGCGCACCCGTACGAGCGCCGCACGCCCGGGAAGTCCCGCGTGCCCGCGCGACAACACTTGTGCCTTCAACATTGATCATTCATCTCCCCACCTATAACAAATTAGTTTTAGGCTGGATGATGCTTATATAATTCACTCTTTAGTGTAAACAAAAGAAGAGAAGCATAGATAATTGGATAGATTTCATCAAACCTTTTTTTTAAATTTTTTTAAAAATTTATGCATCTCAAAAATCAAAAATATCATCCATCATTGCTGATTGACTGAAATGCTTCATCATATAAAAGAAACTTGATCTGCAATATAAATGCTTCAAGTTCATACAATTAAACTACAACTTCAATTCCTACTTGAGAAAAACAATTGATTGGCTTCAAATCTCGATTAGCTATTACTTCAATAATGTTAACATTAGAACAAATGTCTCAAAAAAATATGAGAAAATGAAGAGTAAATACTAAAATTAGAGATATAAAGCTAGCAAATAAGAAGAGTGATAAACAAACCCATCACAGGTCCACAAATATACCTTTCCCACAACATATCTAGCGAAATCACATGCTTATATGCATCTTGTGCGAATATAACAGACGTATATTCCTCTTGAACAGGTGATTCCTCATGTGCCTCAATGACCGAATCCCCTTCATGAGTCGAAGATTGTTGCTTCTTCGAATACATTAGTCCACCATTGTTGTCTCTCAAACTCTTCACTTTCAAAATGTAAAATCTTAACCGCGTAAGCTATGCCGCTTGTCAAAAGCAATTCTTTCAGCATGTCATCTACTCATAAATGAGTTATTATCACAAACTTGACTCCAAACAAAATCAAATAATATACAATAAACTTCTACATTATAAAATGATTATAAGACAATTACTATCTGGTCGATAGCAGATGGTTGTTTGACATGATGACATGTGGCGATGTGAATTGCTAGAGCCTGAAGATGGTTCATACTGACAAGGAATTGATCCTGAAGCATCTGGGCTCGCTCGCTGCACGTGTCAACGATCAATCCATGTCATTAATCCATGTAGCAATCACATGGATTGCTGACCGCTGGTAGACAGCCGCTATCCTGGCGGAATAGCATTGGCAGTGCACTGTTCGAGGTAATATATAAAATGGAGGGGATTCCCACCGAATATTGAATCACGTGGAGCGTGAATGACGATGTTAGGATGTCCTCAGCCTTGAGCTAACTAAGCGAGCTAGACCCTCTTCGACACGGGGGCGCCCACTCATTCATATCCCATGACTTCATACAAAAGGAACGGGGGTGGTCCCCACCCCCTCTCAATTGTTGTTGTATGGTGGAACTCCCCACGCTTCCTCTCGACTATATGTGGATTTCCACCATTTGGTAAACAATTCAATTTATAACAATTGTCTATTTTCAAACCACCTTCCTCCTCTCAACACATAGCCGACCACCTCTCTGCGCATCGCTTTCAACACATGGACTGATCGTCGGCATGTTCGGCGAGCGAGCCCAGATGCTTCAGGATCAATTCATTGTCAATATGAACCATCATCAGGCTTTAGCGATTCTCATTGCCATATTTCATCATGCCAAACAGCCATCTGCTATCGACAGGGTATTAATTGTTTATAATCATTTTATAATGTAGAAGTTTATTGTGTCTTATTTGCTTTTGTTTGGAATCAAGTTTGTGAATAATAACTCATGATGAACAGATGACATTTGCAAGATATGCTGAAAGAACTGCTTTTGAGAGGCCACTGACGAGCGACATAGCTTGTGCGGTTAAGATTTTGCATTCTGAAATTGAAGAGTTTGAAAGACAACAAGGATGAACTATTAAAGTAATGTATTCGAAGAAGCAACAATCTTCGACTCATGAAGGGGATTTGGTCACTGAGGCATGAGATGCATTGTCTGTTCAAGAGGAATATGCACATGTTATATTGGCACAAGATGCATATAACATGTGATTTCGCTAGATATGTTGTCGGGAAAGACAAACTTGTCGACATGTGATGGGTTTGTTTATTATTTTTCTTATTTTCTAGCTTTATATCTCTAATTTCAGCATTTACTCTGCATTTCCTCATATTTTTTGAGACATTTGTTCTAATATTAACATCATATATATAATAGCTAATCGAGATTTGAAGCAAAATAATTATTTCCTCAAGTAGGAAATAAAGCTGCAGTTTAATTATAGGAATTTGAAGTATTTCTGTTGCAGAGCAAAGTTTATTTTATGCGATGAAGCATTTCAGTCAATTAACTATGAAGGATGATATTTTTGATTTTTGAGATGCATTCCATTTCATTTTATTTTTAAATTTAAAAAAGGTTCGATGAAATCTATCAGATTATCTATATTTTTCTTCTTTTGTTTACACTAAAGAGTGAATTATGTGAACATCATCCAACCTAAAGCTAATTTGTTATGGGTGGAGAGGTGAATGATCAATGTTGAGGGCACAAGTGCGATCGCAAAGAAGCGCAACACTGCGCGGGTGTGCAACGCTTGTGCGGGTGCGCAGCCTCTGTGCATTGGGGCACACATTGTGAGCTGGTTCTGTATGCTCTGAAATTTTTCTTAATATTGCCCATGTGCTGACTCATGTTTTTCTTCAGGTTCCAAGGCTTAACGTTCCATCGAAGTCGATGGGTCTCCCTTCGACTTAGAGTGAGGACCGAGAGGGTGCGTGGTGGAAGCACTTTAGAATCCTAGCGGACGTTGAGATGAGGATTCCTTCTCCGAAGGAGGGTGTTCAGAATCCTCCCCTGGCTATTTTGCGTTCTCGAAGGGAAGCTTGACGGCTAGCTTTCAAATCCCTCCTACTGAGGAGACTGTTGGGATCTTCCGATTATGCGGCGTCCCGGTTACGCAGTTTTCCTCGGTTGGGATGACGAGGATCATGGGGCTGATCGGCTCTCGCCTGTCCGTTCAGCTTTTCCATGAGTGGGGTGAAGTCTGCTCTGTCACCGGTAATCAAATCGAGGTGAGGAGCAACAAAAAGTAGCTCGCCTTTGAGAATAAGATTGATTACCATCACAAAGGGACGCTCTTTGAATTCAACAGGAATCCTTGGAGATTGTCTGAAATTTGGCGGGAGATTCCGAGGCGTTGCTGTCGACTTGAGGGACAGGAATACGACTTCACTTCCGTGCTAGATTTCGAGGACCTACATGCGTTGGCAGGCATGCTCCTGATGATTGGTGCGTTTGTTGGCGAAAAGAGGTTGATCCTAGCAGGCCTTTTTACTGAGGCTGCTTCCAGGGTCGAGACTGAGGAGAGAGCACAGTTGTCCGTGGTGCAGAAGGACAACGAGGTTGCGCGAGAAGTGGCAGAGTACAAAGGAGTCCTATGACTTAAGGGTGAAGTGGGATTGGATTGCGGAGGAGGCTCGTTCTGAGATGATGGCTACCGAGGTCGATGGAGGATGAGCGCGACACCGCATTCCTCCTGAGATTCGACAAGGGCTTTCGGCTAGCTCGGAGGATGTCGAAGTGCTCTAATCTTGGTGTAGACAATGCTTCAGATGACGATCCTGATGTCAACATTGAGGGGTGACTTGTCTGCACCTTTCCGTATTTGTGCGTCGTATTTGTTAATTGATTTTTCTTTGCTTTGCTTTTGCCGGTGTAGGTGTGGCACCATAGTATGCTTTCCATATCTTCTTTGGTGATTGAGCCGGTGGGGAAGTTTTCAGTTTGAATGGATATCTTTTGCAAAATATTGGAAGTGTTTTGTCTTTTCACATCCATTTTGCTTTAACGCGTGTGCGCACTGTTTAGCGTTTGTCTTAGAGGGTACTTTGGTTGTCTAGCGTTTGGCGTGAGCGTAGACGTTTGAGTACGGTGCGGAGCGGCGTTTTCCCCCTTGCCAAGGCGAGCGGGCTTGGGATTTGTTTCCTACAAATCCTTTAGGGGGATTCGAGGCTTATCCCTATAGGAGGAGCAGAGGGAATTTGGCCCTTTCTAACATAGTAAAGGAGCTTGGAGATTGCTTTGTTGTGGGTAACGAAATACATTTGTGCCTCAGAAGGACTCGGGGTTTGTTCTAGCGGAGGTGACGAAGGACCTTTGTCCGTTCGCGCCTCAGAAGGACTTGGGGTCCGTTCACGCCTCGGAAGGACATGGGGTCCGTTACAGTGAATGACCTTTATTCGTTCGCGCCACAGAAGGACTCGGGGTCCGTTTCAGTAGAGATGGCAAAGGACCTTTGTCCGTTCGCGCCTCGGAAGCACTCGGGGTCCGTTCCAGCGGAGGTGGCGAAAAACTTTTGTCCGTTCGAACCTCGGAAATACCCGAAGTCCATTCCAATGGAGGCGGCGAAGGACCTTTGTCCGTTCGGGCATCGGAAGTACTTGGGGTCCGTTCCAGTGGAGGTGGCAAAGGACCTTTGTCCGTTCACGCCTCGAAAGGACTCAGAGTCCATTCTATTGGAAGAGGCGCAGATGGACCTTTGTCCATCTCGCCTTGACGGTAGGTGTTGAAGCCGGAAAAATTCCTTACTCCAAAAATTCGGATCAAGGCAGCCTAAGGTTACCGGTTCAGCGGTCCGACACCACAATTCAAATGACTATCGCGGGAGAGAGAATATTATCTATAAGCACACCCCAAGTGCTCCAGCAGGGAGGTCCCACCACGTACCCGGAAGTTTGGGAGAAACTTCCCCTCCGCAACCAAAAGGCTGGGCGAGGTACTAGGCATGCATGGACTTGGTGAGTATTCACTTCGGGGGACCTCAACCTCTTCCAAAAGTCTATTTTTAGTATCCCTGGGGGGCTATTTATAGAGAAATCCTAGGGGGGGGGGGTATAGGCGAGTATCCAGCTTCTGCCAGCGAGTTCTAAGGGTCTACTCGTCCAAGCTCGCCTCTGCTCTCCCAATGGTCCGCGAATAGCCACCTGTTTGGGTACTTCTGATCTCGACGAATTACGGGTTATACACAATCCCCACTTTTTGAGCTCGACACGAGCTTGGAAAAACAATGTTGAACCCGTAGTTTGGAGAGATGACGCTAGACGATGCGCCGCGCGAGGTCCTTCCTAGGAGTGGAGCTCAACTGAAAGAGGAAAGAAAATGTCGACACCTCCCAGGACATTTGCTAGGCGAGCGAGATCAACTGGAAGAGGTGGAAAAGGGTTGATACCTCGCATGCCAAGCTTACCTGGAGGTGAAGAGAAGGTTGATATCTCATAGACACCGAGTTCCATTGAATTGGAAAAGAGGTCGACACCCCGCAAGAGCCGAGCTCAACTGGAGGTGGAGAGGAGAGTCGACAGCTCACAGGAGAGGAGCTCAACTGGAGGTGGAGAATATAGTCGACACCTTGCAGGAGCCGAGCTCAATTGGTGGTGGAAAAGAGGTCGACACCTAGCAGGAGGAAGCTCAACTGGAGGTGGAGAAGAGGTCGACACCTCGCAGGAGAGGAGCTCAACTGGAGGTGGAGAATATAGTCGACACCTAGCAGGAGCCGAGCTCAACTGGTGGTGGAAAAGAGGTCGACATCTAGCAGGAGGAAGCTCAACTGGAGGTTGAGAAGAGGTCGACACCTCGCAGGAGAGGAGCTCAACTGGAGGTGGAGAATATAGTCGACACCTAGCAGGAGCCGAGCTCAACTGGTGATGGAAAAGAGGTCGACACCTATAGCAGGAGAAAGCTCAACTGAAGGTGGAGAAGAGGTCGACACCTCGCAGGAGAGGAGCTCAAATGGAGGTGGAGAATAGGTCGACACCTGACAGGAGCTAAGCTCAACTGTAGGTGCAGAATAAGTCGACATCTAACAGGAGTCAAACTCAACTGTAGGTGAAGAGTCGACAACTCACAGTAGCCGAGCTCAACTGTAGGTGGAAGCTACATCTTGCAGGAGCCGAGCTCAACTAGAGATGGGTCGACAACTCTCAGGAATCGAGCTCAAGTGGAGGTGTAGTCGACAGCTCTCAGGAGCCGAGCTTAACTGGAGGTGGAGTCGTCTCGGGTTGAGCTCGTAGTCAGCTTGCATGAGGGGAGCTCGTACATGGGGCTCGGGCTACAACAACAACACACACGAGGAATCAACATCTTACGGGAGCCGAGCTCAACTGGAGATGAGTCAACAACTCTCAGGATCTGAGTTCAACTGGAGGTGGAGTAGACAACTCTCAGGAGTCGAGCTCAACTGGAGGTGGAGTCGTCTCGGGTTGAGCTCGTAGTTAGCCTACAGGAGGGGAGCTCGTACAGGGGGCTCGGACTACGACAACAACACACACTAGGAATCAATCTCACCTGAGGGGGTTGGTAGCCGATATGCAGGAGAGGAGCTCGTGCAGGGACTCGAACTACGATAACTCCACAACTCGAGGACTTCTATTTGTGCTGAAGTCATTTGCCCTGCTGCTTAGGAAATAGCCAAAGAGTTAGATGCATCAATTTATTTGAAGACGAAGGAAACTTCTAAAAAGACGACGATCTTCTCCTCATCAAGTTGGAAGGTTGGCGTCCAGACTTGTTCCTGATAGTTCCTCCAGTCGGAGGAGAGATGCAATCAGGGGTAGCTAGGCCAACATGCAAGGGGGGAGCTGATCTCGACAATGCAGTGGCTCAGTCTAACAAAGACGCTTAAATCCCGAAGCATCGTCTCATCGTTCGCCCTGGGCTTTTTAGGAGAATCAGGTCGGATGCTGGTTTCCAAAACTGACCGAGGAGATTGACTTCACTGCTTCTAGCTGATTTGAGACGAGACGATCAACACAAAGAAGACAACTCGCAACCACCCGTGCCTCCGGGGGGGCGAGGAAATGTATAAAAATATGAGAACAATATTACAGATAAGCAATACATGCTACCGCTAAGGATATAACCTTTTCAGGTCATCCCCGCTCCAAGTACTTGAGGAGATGAAATGAATAACATAACGTCCTGGTTGCTGAAAATAGCCCCACGCGTATAAACTCGCAGAATTCGAACACCATCTATGTTGTCAAAGGCGCAAGGTGCACCGAGGCGCAAAGGGCCCCTGGAGCCTAGGCGCAAGGCGCAGGCGCGCGCCTGAGGCACATGAGGCGCAAAAATGGGAGAAAAAGGAAATTGAGCGAATTGAGCGCCCAATTCGCTGAAATTGAGCGAATTGAGTGCCGAATTGAGCGAATTGGGCACATAATTCGTTGAAATTGAGCGAATTGGGCGCCTAATTCGCTGAAATTGAGCGAATTGGGCGCCTAATTCGCTGAAATTGAGCGCATTGGGAGCCCAATTCGCTGAAATTGAGCGCATTGGGCGCCCAATTCGCTGAAATTGAGCGAATTGGGCGCCCAATACGCTGAATTTCAGCGAATTGGGCGTCAAATCAGCGAATTGGGTGTCAAATCAGCGAATTGGGTGCCCAATTCGCTGATTTGCCGCCCAATTCGCTCAATTTCGGCGAATTGAGCGCCCGATTCGGTCAATTTCGGCGAATTGGGCGCCCGATTCGGTCAATTTCGGCGAATTGGGCGCCCGATTCGCTCAATTTCGGCGAATTGGGCGCCCGATTCGCTCAATTTCGGCGAATTGGGCGCCCGATTCGCTCATTTTCGGCGAATTGGGCGCCCGATTCGCTCATTTTCGGCGAATTGGGGGCCCGATTCGCTCAATTTCGGCGAATTGGGCGCCCGATTCGCTCAATTTCGGCGAATTGGGCGCCCGATTCGCTCAATTTCGGCGAATTGGGCGCCCGATTCGCTCAATTTCGGCGAATTGGGCGCCCGATTCGCTCAATTTCGGCGAATTGGGCGCCCGATTCGCTCAATTTCAGCGAATTGGGCACTCAAGTGCGCCTAGGGGGTGCCTCGAGTGCGTCTTAGATCAGTTGTTGGCCATCTCAAAAAAAAAATTGAAAAAAAACACCTTGAGTGACTCAGGCGCGCCTTTGGTGCGCCTGGGAGCCTGTAAGGCGCGCGCCTAGGCGCGCCTAGGCCGCGCCTGGGGCACATCGCCCGCCTCAACCTTGCTGAGGCGCGGTGGGCTGCGCCTGGTGCGCCCGGCGCCTCAGGCGCGCCTAGGCGCGCGCCTAGGCGCGCGCCTTGACAACATAGAACACCATAGTTGCTGAAGTAGTGATCTCGCGAGTATGAACTCACAGAATTAAAGGAGAGCACAATAGCTGTTGAACAGATGACCTCGCGAGTATGAAATGTAGGTTGACGAAGGAGATCATCGCAAGTAGGAGCTTGTAGAGCACCTTGTATGTTTTTTTTGGTAGTGAACTCATCGTGATTCGCCCGGTTTGTTAGTCATACAAAAAGTACTCACGGGCTTTACCAAAGCGCCTGTAAGTATGAACATGTATGAAAAGCACCACTATTGAAAAAGGAGATGAACTAAGCGGATGGTAAGTGTCACTTTTGACATTATAACCCCTACGCAGAGTTTTCAGAGCTCTCCCGGCCTTGCGAGTAAGTCACCTGCAGGACTCGCCTATGGGCAAGTAACAAAGATACTCGCCTCTTCAACTCACCTATGGGTGAGTATCAAAGATACCTCGCCAATCCTGTAAGTTCTCGCCTATGGGCGAGTGCCAATCCTGCATATACTTGCCGGTATATAGCTGTCTGCAACTCGCCTTCATGAACTTTTCTGCATATACTGGCCAACTGAAGTCGTCATCTGGAGCCGGCCTAAGGAGGTCGCAATCTGGAACTCGCTTCTTAGCGATTAACAGGGAAGCTCGCCTCATGAAGCCGGCGAGCTTGAAAGTCGCCATCGTGAAGTCGCCTATGGGCGAGTAACCAGAAAACTCGCCCACCTTGCTGAGAACTCGCCCACCTTGCTGAGAACTCGCCCACTTTCCCGAGAACTCGCCCACCTTGTTGAATGCTCGTGAGTTGCCGCCTTTGGTCTCTAGCTCGTCATCTTAAGCTATGAAGTCTTCTTGCAAAATTTTCTTCCTCGGCTACGATCCACGCTCTCCGCACCAAAGTACTGAAGCCGGGAAAATCCCTTACTCCAAAAATTCGGATCAAAACAGTCTAAGGTTACCGGTTCAGCGATCTGACGCCACAATTCAAATGACTATCGCGGGAGAGAGAAAACTATCTATAAGCACACCCCAAGTGCTCCAGCAGGGAGATCCCACCACGTACCCGGAAGTTTGGGAGAAACTTTCCCTCCGCAACCAAAAGGCGAGGTCACCCCTTTCCCAAGGGTCCGAACTCCACAGAAACCGGTTCTCGGTTTCAATAACGAGTACCTTCTCGAGGAGAGGCACGTTGCCGGTAGGTGAGTTGTTGGAGGCTTGATTGTCAGATTCCTTGTAAGTTGCTTGGTCCGCGACGTGCCCGACTCCTCTTGTCGTTGTCGTCAGATGGGTGTGCTTGCGCAGGACAAACGTTATTTCTAGAGAGTTGTTGCAGAGCTAGGAACACCTTTCCATAGACTGCGTCAAACTGTTATGGGTCGCCCGGTTCTCCTCCGGTACGTAGAATCGGCCCTCCTTAGCTCATATTGTCAAGGCGCGCCTGAGGCGTCGTACGCACCACACGGTGCCCGAGCACGGTCAAGGCGGGCGAAGTGTCTCGGGGGCGCCTAGGCGCGCGCCTTGCGTGCCATCCAGACGCACATTAGGTGCGCCAGGCGATTTTCGGTCGGTTTTTTTAGATTTTAATCCTGGCAGCCGGTTCGGTTTAATTAGATTTTAGGGTTTTATTTTATCATAAGTCAAGGGCTCATTTTTATATCACGCCGTCAGAAGCTCTCGCCCGACGCCCGTTGCTGGAAAGTTGTCGCCCTCTCTGCCCGGGTGCGTTTTTTCGTTCGCCAACCGCCGCTGATTTTGCTAGTTTCTTCTTCTTTTCTCATTATAGAGTTTCCAATTTTGCATTTCTAGGCTTGTGAAGTGTTCCAAGTTATCCTCTGTCGTTAGTGTTTTCATTTCTAGGCTTGTGTTTGTGTCTTATGTTTGATGTGTGTATATCTGTGTTATGCGTGTATGTATGTGTTTGATGTGTGTATATCTGTGTTATGCGTGTATGTATGTGTTTGATGTGTGTACATGAAGTTGAGTACAACATTAATTTTAGTATGATATTGTGGGCATTATGCTATGATATAAAATAAAAATGCATTGCCAAAACAAATTAGGATATATAGTAACATGCAGCACTCTCTGATCAAAATAAATAACAGATGGCTACTATAGTTACACATGAAGGCATCTTTTTCTCAATAAGTTGAACTGTTGCTGAAAAGAGGATATTGGAAAATGATCAATATATATGTTGCATAGTGTGGGCAAAGAAATACCAGAGAAATGATAAATGGAAAAAGAAATATTTGATAGGGAAAAAATAATACAAGTTTTGGCTTGTAAATAAGTTTTAAGTAATTATAATTATTGTTAATACTCAAATTGAGATTTCTCCCATGACAGAATCAAGTAGTTTAGTCTTTTTCTGTTTTTCACCCCGTGTTGGGGTAGTTGTGCCTTTTCCTGTGTTTTAGGTTTTCCCTTACTCAAGTATATGTATGAGTAAGGGACCGGTGTTTTTAATAATTCACATTTTTTCCTTTCCACTTGGTATCAGAGGAAATCCCGTGCCCTACCCTCTCGTTCCGCCGTCTTGCGCTCAGATCGTCCACTCCATCGCTCGGATACTCCACCTCGGCTCCTTGCATCGTGACTTCTCTGCCGCTCCTCTGCACGCGATGCCGGGCGGCACTCCTTCCGGCTGTTGAGAGGAACACCGCCGCCGTTCCTCCATGAAGCAACCCGCCTCTTCTTCGTGAAAAACGATGTTGCTGTCGTGTTGCCTAGCTGCTGCCATGCCGTCGTTCTGTGCTTTCGTGCAGCTACCTCGCTGCCTTGCTGCATGCTGTTGGTGTGTCCTGTGCCGCTGCCCTGCCTAGCTGCTGCCTTGTTGTTGTTGTTCCATCGTTGTTGTTGTTGTGCCCTTGCTATCGTGCCTTGCTTCTTGAGATGTTGTTACTCGTGCCCTGCTTCTTGAGATGTAGTTACTACAGATGACCCTGCTTCTTGAGATGAGTTGATCCGCTGCTTGCTCTTGTGTCGGTATGGGTGAACCCGATTCATTGGTTTCTTCTCCGGGCGTGATCCAGCCTCCGATGGTTGAGCCTCAGCGGCCCCATGACCACTCTAGCTCCTTGAAGATTACCACAGTTCCTCTGGATGACACGAATTACCTGGAATGGTCTCGTACTGCTCAACATGTCATCCGTAGCCAACAGATGTTTGGCTATATCGATGGGACGATTACAGAGCCCCCAGTGTCTGATCCCTCCTGGAAGCGCTGGGATTCTGACAACTCTCTAGTTGTATCTTGGCTTCTGCATTTGATGTCGCCCAAGATCTATCGGAGCTATATGCTGATGGACTCAGCATTCGAGATCTAGACTCGTGCTTGTGAAATATACTCTCAGATTGGTAGTTTCACCCTGGTTTATGAGCTGACTCTCCGCATTTTGGAGTTGCGTCAAGGGTCGATGAATATCTCATCATTCTTCTCGGAGTTTGAGTGCTGAAGGCATTGAGCGGTGTCGAGTGAACTCGACGCCCCTCAACGCGGCGTTGAGTGGTCTTGATGCCTTTTTACTTAGACGCTGCGAGATGATGTTGGTGTTGAGTGGTGTCGACACCACTCAACGCTTTTGACATAGAATTGTTGGAATGCTGACGGCGTTGAGTGGTGTCGACACCACTCAACGCGGCGTTGAGTGGTGTCGACACCACTCAACGCCTTCAGCACTCCAAAATATCTTAAGTCAAAAGCATTGAGTGGTGTCGACACCACTCAACGCCGCGTTGAGTGGTGTTGACACCACTCAACGCCGTCAGCATTCCAGCAATTCTAAGTCAAAAGCATTGAGTGGTGTCGACATCACTCAACGCCAACATCATCACGCAACGTCTAAGTAAAAAGGCGTCGACCACTCAACGCCGCGTTGAGTGGCGTCGAGTTCACTCGACGTTTCGTCGAATGGCGTCGAGATCACTCGACGCCTAAAGTTTCCCGAGTATTTCTAAGTTAAATTCGTCGAGCGGCGTCGTGTTCACGCATCAGATCCATCGTCTCCCAGGTGTGCTCCTCCCGCACGCGTTTTGAGTCAAGAGAATTGACTCAGGCTCGGGAAGCGTCGAGTGAGTCGAGTGAACACGACGCCGCTCGACGAATTTAACTTAGAAATACTCGGGAAACTTTAGGTGTCGAGTGATCTCGACGCCATTCGACGAAAAGTCGAGTGAACTCGACGCCACTCAACGCGGCGTTGAGTGGTCTCGACGCATTTTTACTTAGACGCTGCAGGATGATATTGGCGTTGAGTGGTGTCGACACCACTCAACACTTTTGACTTAGAATTGCTGGAATGGTGACGGCGTTGAGTGGTGTCGACACCACTCAACGCGGCGTTGAGTGGTGTCGACAGCACTCAACGCGGCGTTGAGTGGTGTCGACAGCACTCAACGCTTTTGACTTAAGATATTCTGGAGTGCTGAAGGTGTTGAGTGGTGTCGACACCACTCAACGCGACGTTGAATGGTGTCAACACACTCAACGCTTTTGAACTTGGAGCTATTTTTCTGTATAACCTTTATCTGCTTTGTCCGGCCTAAACCGGGTTTTCAGGAAAGGTGTTTTTGAACCCGGTTCATTGCAACAACCTATTTAATAGGTTGATCTTCTCAAGAAGATTTATCTTTAAACAATATGATACGATCTCCCGACCGAGACCGAGTGATAGGACCTTCGAGAGAGGGAGTTGCCCGTAGATCCGGCGGAGCGGACGGCCCCTCGTTGGGTTCTATGGTTGCGGAGCGGAACACACCTCCCGGAGGGAGTAGCAGAGAGAGAGAGGGGGAGGAGGAGGAAGAGAAAGAGAGATACGGGGGCGAGAGGGAGAGAGAGATCGGGGAAGAGCCGGGCGGCGAGGGTTTCCGCCAACCCTAGCGGGCGAGAGAAAAGGGGTAGAGAGGGAGAGAGCCGATTAGAGAGAGAGAGAGAGAAGTAGATTCTAATTTCATGCATCCCAACAACAAGAGTCCAACCGGTTAATAAGCCCGGTGCCAAACACAAACCGGCCCCCCACCTGGGCTTAGACATGTGGGTTCAAATAAACGTTCGCATACTAATTAAAACATAAATTCTGAAAAGAAAAAGAGGGAATTAAAATTGTTCTTCCGCCGTAGCGGGTGGGCGACGCCGATACGTGTGTCCCCAACGCCCCTCGGGCTCGGTAGGTGCCGTAACATCACCGTCCTCGTCCAAAGACAGCTTGTCCACAAGCTGGGGCGGTATGTCGACAATAGGTGTGGCCGGCGGTTGTCCCACAAATAACTTCAGCTGCGAGACATGAAAAACGTCGTGTATGCGGGCTTCGGGAGGAAGCGCAAGCCGGTACGCCACTTCGCCAATACGGGCGGTAATCTGAAAAGGGCCAAAAAACTTCGGCCCAAGCTTGTTGGAGGTCGGGCGGACGGCAGAAACTTGGCGAAAAGGACGACGGCGCAGCCACACCCAGTCACCCACGGCAAGTGTGAGCTCGCGATGACCCTTGTTGTAAGCCGTTTCCATCCGTTGTTGATCCTGTAGTAGACGGTGTCGGGCACTGAGTAGGAATTCATCACGGTCTTGGAGCTTGGCGTCCACGGCGGCCAAGTTGGCCGAACCCCCCGTGTAGGAGAGCAGTCGGGGAGGGTCGCGACCATAAATGAGGCGGAAGGGAGTGGTCTGCAGGGCTGAATGGTATGCCGTATTATAGCAATATTCCGTCCATGGAAGCCAACGCGGCCAATCGCGGGGCCGGTCACCTGTGATGCATCGCAAATACATGCCCAAGGTCCGGTTGACGACCTCCGTTTGCTCGTCGGACTGGGGATGGTAAGCTGAGGAGAATGCGAGCTTAGTGCCGCTAAGGGTGAACAGCTCCTTCCAGAAGGCACTGGTGAACACCCTATCGCGATCCGAGACAAGTGTCTCCGGCATCCCGTGGAGCCGAAATATTTCCTGAAAAAAAACCTGAGCGACCGTCTCCGCCACAAGCGGTCGAGTCAAAGCGATGAAGTGCGCCCCCTTGGAAAAACGGTCCACCACGACCATTAAGATAGACTTCCCGCGAACGGAGGGCAGCCCCTCGACGAAATCCATGGAGAGGTCCGCCCATATCTGAGTGGGCACGGGCAGGGGCTGAAGCAAGCCGGCCGGAAGGAGGTGATCCGCCTTGTTTTGTTGGCAGACGACGCAGTTAGCAATGAATTCATGGACATGGCGCCGCATCCCCTTCCAAAAGAATTCGGAGCGGAGGCGCTTAAGTGTGCGTTGCACGCCTTCATGGCTTCGAGCATGCACGTCGGCGAGGATAGCCGAGCGAAGCGGCGAGGTGGCGTCCACATATAACCGGGTGCGATAGTAGAGCAGCCCGTTAGAGGCTGTCCAATGCGGGCCCGCCGCACCTTGACCGGCCCGTCGCAAAAGCTCAGATAGCTCCCCTGAAGTGGCAATTTCGGCGCGGAGCGCGGGCAAGAGTTGAGCGGTGGGAAAAGAGATGGCGAGGAGGGCACCGTCCGACGGTGTATCCCGGCGGGAGAGCGCATCGGCGGCCCGGTTGAGCGTACCGGCCTTATGCTCTACCTGGAAGTCAAAACCAAGGAGCTTGCTAACCCACCGTTGTTGCGGCACGGTCGTGAGGCGTTGCTCCAACAAATACTTGAGGCTATAGTGATCCGTCCGTATGATTAATGGTCGGCCCCACAGGTACGGCCGCCAATGCTGCACGGCCTTGGCGAGGCCAATGAGCTCTTGTTCGTATGCCGGTAGCTTGCGATGGTGGGAAGCGGTTGGGCGGCTGAAGTAAGCGATCGGATGCCCGCCTTGATGTAAAACAGCCCCATAGCCTATGCCCGAGGCATCACACTCGATCAAGAAGGGGGCCGTGAAGTCCGGAAGGCTGAGCACCGGGGCGGACTGCAGGGCGGCTTGGAGTGAACGGAAAGCTTGAGTAGCGGCGTCCGACCAAACAAACGCGTCCTTGCGAAGAAGAGCCATCAAGGGGGCGGCGATAGTGCCGTAATCGCGGATGAAACAGAGATAATAGCCCGTGAGGCCCAAGAATCCCCGGAGCTCGGTGGTGGATGTGGGTAGCGGCCACTCGGCTACCCCTTATAGTTTGGCCGGGTCGGCCGAAACGCCGATGTTGTCCACGATGTGGCCCAAATACGCCACGGAGCGTTGCCCAAAAGAGCACTTGGACGACTTGAGGATCAAATGGTGCGAGTGCACCAAGCTAAGAACCGTCTGCAGGTGAACAAGATGCTCCTCCCAAGAGCGGCTATACACGAGGATATCGTCAAAGAACACAAGTACAAATTTGCGGAGGAGTGAATGGAATACCTCATTCATGAGCGCCTGGAAGGTGGAGGGGGCGTTGGTGAGGCCGAAAGGCATGACCAAAAACTCGAAATGCCCGTGATGAGTGCGGAACGCCATCTTTTCCACATCACCTTCGGCCATCCGTACTTGATGGTAGCCGGAGGAGAGATCCAGTTTGGTGAAAAAGCAAGCGCCATGGAGCTCGTCCAAGAGTTCCTCGACCACCGGTATCGGGAACTTATCCTTGACGGTGATGGCGTTGAGCGCCCGGTAATCCACGCACATGCGCCAAGAGTTGTCTTTTTTGTGGACCAACAACACCGGTGATGAAAAAGGTGAGACGCTCCGCCGGATAAGGCCATGTTGCAGGAGGAGGTCGCATTGACGCTCGATTTCATCCTTCTGGAGGTACGGATACTGATAAGGACGCACCACTACCGGGGCCGCACCCGGAAGGAGACAAATGCGGTGGTCCTGATGTCGGCGCGGAGGAAAAACCAACCGGTCCGTAAAGATGTCCGGAAAAGCCCGTAGAATCGCGGCCAATTCGGAGTGACCCACCTCGGGCTGTGACAGCAGAACTGGTGACACCAAGTAGGAGGCCGGAGAAGATGTTGGGGCCGTACCTTGCCACCGAACAGAGCGGGTGCCCGTCTGCCAAGAGATCGTCAGCCGGTCGAAATCCCACATAATGGGGCCCAAAGTTCGCAGCCAGCGGACCCCCAAGACCACGTCGAAGCCCCGCAAGTCGACGACAAATAGGTCCGTGTGGAACGGGTAATCCTCCACCATGAACTCCACCCGGCGGCAGACGCCCGGACAAACCATATGTTGACCGTTGGCCACGGCCACCTTGACGTTGTCGCGAACGACGTAGGGAAGGCGAAGCTGGCTCGCCTTATCCCGGCCGAGGAAACTGTGCGTACTTCCCGTATCCAAAAGAGCAAGGAGGGGGTGACCCCCAAGAGTAATGTATAGCTGGATGGTAGAGCCCTCTCGTGGCCCGGCCAAGGCATGTAGAGACAGCTGGGGAGTGCCCAAATCCTCACTGTCGGCTTCCTCGTCGTCCGGAGGGTCGTCGACCTCTAACCAGAAGAGGCGTTTGCACCGATGTGATGGCGTAAACTGCTCGTCGCAGTTGAAACAGAGACCCTTGGCGCGGCGTGCGTCCATCTCCGGCCTTGTAAGTCGGCGGCGGTAAGGGGCCCGGGTCGGTTCAGCGTGGCCTGGCGGTGGCGAGGGAAGAACGCTGGATGAGCGGGGGCCCGAGAACTCCCGACGAGGCGGCGGAGAGCGGTCGATGGAAAAGCGATAGTCAAAAGCACGAGCCAAACTCATGGCCTGTAGGAGATCGGCCGGCTTTTGGAACTCCACGTCCCAGCGGAGGCGGTCGGGCAGGCCGGCAGTAAAGAGGGGCACCTGCTGCGACGGTAGAACAGAAGTCGCGCGCGATAAGAGCAACTGGAACTGCTCCAAGTAGGTGTCCATCGAGCCCGTGTATTTGAGGGCGATCAGATCCCCAAGAGGGTTGCCCGGCATAGCTGGCCCGAAACGCAGAGTGCACGATGCCCGAAACTCCTCCCAAGTGGCATCTGGGCGTTCCCGAAGAAGCTGAGTGACCCACAATTGGGCCGCCCCGAGGAGATGGAAAGATGCCAAACCCACTTTGTCCTCGTCGGCAATGTGTTGATTAGTGAAATAGAACTCACAACGTTGTAGCCACGGTAAGGGGTCTTCGCGGCCCTCGAAAATTGGAAAATCCATGCGCACAGATCGGTGAAAGGGAGGTGGGTCGTTGTGGAAAGCGGGTGGATCAGTCCGACTGGCGGTGGAAGAGGTGTTTGGAAGATGCAGAGGCGGGGGAGGTGGGGTACCCTGGAGAGTGTCAAGACGGGCCGTGATGACATCCATCTTGTCGGCGAGCATTTGCTGAAATAGTTCCATGATCTGGTTGAGGGAGGGAGAACTTTCACCCATCGAGACGGGCGGACTACCCGCAGGAGGCGGTGGCAGTCGGGAAGCAGGGGCGGGGGCCAGAAGTAGTCCCGCGGCAAGGCTCGGCGGCGGCGGCAGCGCTGCGGAGGAACGGGGCGACCGGGCGAGGGCTGCGCGGTAGGAGCCGGAGTGCAGAGCGCCGGCGTGTGGCTCTGATACCAAGTTGATACGATCTCCCGACCGAGACCGAGTGATAGGACCTTCGAGAGAGGGAGTTGCCCGTAGATCCGGCGGAGCGGACGGCCCCTCGTTGGGTTCTATGGTTGCGGAGCGGAAGACACCTCCCGGAGGGAGTAGCAGAGAGAGAGAGAGGGGGAGGAGGAGGAAGATAAAGAGAGATACAAGGGCGAGAGGGAGAGAGAGATCGGGGAAGAGCCGGGCGGCGAGGGTTTTCGCCAACCCTAGCGGGCGAGAGAAAAGGGGTAGAGAGGGAGAAAGCCGATTAGAGAGAGAGAGAGAGAAGTAGATTCTAATTTCATGCATCCCAACAACAAGAGTCCAACCGGTTAATAAGCCCGGTGCCAAACACAAACCGGCCCCCCACCTGGGCTTAGACATGTGGGTTCAAATAAACGTTCGCATACTAATTAAAACATAAATTCTGAAAAGAAAAAGCGGGAATTAAAATTGTTCTTCCGCCGTAGCAGGTGGGCGACGCTGATACGTGTGTCCCCAACGCCCCTCGGGCTCGGTAGGTGCCGTAACACAATAATTGACGGTCCAATAAAATGGTGACACGTGGCGGCATGGAGGAATCATGCTCAATGACGACCGGCCATGCCCAGACACTCCTCTTAAGTCAAAGCCTTTAAACCACCCCACTTCACCTCCATTCCACCCCACCATCACCTTCAATGAACCCTAAGGAGCAAAAACTGACAGCTGGAGCAGAGGATTAGTCGGAGAAATCAGGAAAAGAGCTAGCTCGCCGGAGCAAGGGTCGGCCATGGCGCACCACCACCAAACCCGTCGTCAAGCTCGTCTAAGGGTCCGTTTCTCTTCCCCTCCCTCTGTGCTAGCTGTCTAGCTCTTTTAGGGGAGATATCGGGCTCAAATGAGCCTGATTCCATGTGAGAGGGAGCATTCCGAGCATTTCTTCCTGCACGGGTTCGCCGGAGGAGCCACCTCCGGCGGCCACGTCCCCGGGAAACGCTAGCCGCCACCTCAATGGAGGTGGTGACGACAATCGTCGTCGTCGTCGGCGGCCAGAAGGCAGGGAAATGCAAGATCTAGCTGTTCTAGGTCGGGGCAATCTGGACCGTTGGCTCATTGGAGAAGATGACCCGATGCCGTTGGTTTTTTTTATGAAATAATCAAAAGTGTATTTTTTGTCCCAAATTATACAGTCACCTTGTATGAATTATTTAGGCCTCTTAGAGGCATTTTCAGAAATGATGCTCAACATGAAAAAAGTAGATCTAGGTCTTACCTTTAATTTGACACCCTAAACTCGAAAGTTGGAGCACTATAGCTCCCTGTAGGGCCATTCTACTATGACTGGTCCTAGGCTAGGGTAGATTTTTAAATAAGTGCCCAAGTCAAATCCTAAGTCCACATGCAGTGAAATTTTGGACATGCATCCGTTTATGCTAGACTTAGGTCTTGTCAAAAAATCAGAATTTTTGAGATGTATTTTTCTATAGTTTTTATAGAAATATAAATTATTAAATAAATGGAATATAGGAAGATTCCCTCTTCCAAATGCCTCTAAATTTGGGTGACATGGCCACTGGGTCATTATATGACCATGGTAAAAGTTGCAGGTCATTTGGACCTCTGTATGTTGGGGAAATCCAACATGCATGGTGGAGGTAGATTTGTAAATATTGTGCCAAAATGTAAAAATGGAAAGTTAGCCCATTTGGCCCAATGAATGTCCATGGGATTTTGGACAGAGGCTTATAGGGATGAATTACACCTCCCATGGAAAGAGTGAGATTTTTGGAAACAAAAATCCCATTATTTTGAATTAATGGAAAATTAGCTCTTTTAGAAATAAAAAAGAGATATAGGTTTACTGAGCTTGTAAAATTCTAAAATTTTGATACATGCCCTAATATGATATTTTACATCTCTGAAAAAAGTTATAAGTCTAGTTGAGAATTATATCTTGTGTATATAGTAAATTTACAATAGAACCCTTTTGGAAATTAATTTAAAAGTAAGGGAAAATTCTATAGAAAATTATGGAAAAAATTTATAGCATCCTATTTCTGTGATTAAAACCCAATATAATTATTTGAGAATTTTTGAATGATTATATATGCTGAAAACCCTAGTAGTGGCATTTTGGCAATAATGTCCATATGAAATTATGTGAGGTCAAATCACTGATTAAGATCACGAATTTTTGTCCTGAGTATTATTATATCAATTTTGATCACCAGTAATTTTCTAGAAATTTTTGGTTGTATATTTTAAGTACTTCATTTGAAAAAATGGATTATTTATGGATTTAATCATAAATAGAAAATATATGGAAATTCAAATTGAAAAATCATGATTTTTGATGAACATACATTTTTAACCTAGATGAATCTCAGATAATTTATTTAGACATAATGGACAACTGGATATAGTAGCTCGTGTACAAAGTGATCTAGGTCACCTAATTAAATGAATTAATTTATGGTTCTAAACACTTAGAAAAAATGATGAAATTCTGAATGGTTGGTATTATGTATATGACAAACCCATGATAAATAGTTAGGGGCCTTCGACCCAATGAATTGAAAGTCATTTCATTTGGGCTGGAATTAGGTCCTGAGTTGCGATTAGATAAAGTAACACATAACATTAGGACCCACAGGGGATATGATAGGTGGTTGGATTGAGAAACGTATTTGGAAGTTGGAACCCTGGTTGTTGCCAATTGGGTCGCTACATAGTAACGAGTGTTATAGTGCAAAGCCCAAGGAAAGTAATTAGAACGGAGATCGACGGAAGACTGTCGTTCTCCTAATAATACCTTAAGTCATTAGGTTCACTCAAGAACAACATTGAGAGCTGGGTATTAATAATGGGTAAACATTAATAAAAGTAAGTGTTCTTGAGAAAGGGAGCTTTAGGCTTCAGCCCATCGTAGTTCCTAGTGCCCCCAAGAGCCCTTCACCGGGTATGCCCTGGGCAGTCCAAGGACTAACCATAAATTGATATGTCTAATAAGCATTAGACAAAACTAGTCTAATAGGTTAAGGGAACGATGTGACAATCTCACCCGTATATGGTTGGAGGATAC
The DNA here is from genome assembly GCA_039513925.1 of Platanthera zijinensis. Taxonomy (NCBI): domain Eukaryota; kingdom Viridiplantae; phylum Streptophyta; class Magnoliopsida; order Asparagales; family Orchidaceae; genus Platanthera; species Platanthera zijinensis. Next base: position 61,575,662 of record CM077080.1, read on the forward strand.
AGGACGGGTTTTTGTGTCCTGCGAGCTGGAGGCTCGGATGTCTGGATACAGGACGGGTTTTGTCCTGCGAGCTGGAGGCTCGGGTTGGAAATAAATTGCATGTGCATAGAACATATTAGTGGCGGGTCATGCCGTACTGGGCCAATCGTCACACCGAAGGCAGTACGGTGACTCAGGTGAGGTGTGAGGGTTTGAGGGGCCAGTAGGTTGTTTATACTGCGGTCTGGAGGACAATCCCCGAAAACGCACACCCAACCTAAAAGTCTGGTGGATTAGCCAGCGGTTTAGTACGTGGTGACTCTGGTGTGTTCTTCAAAGGCGTACGGAAGGTCTAGGCCTGGTAGTGTGTATACCCGCATAGGAGTGGAGACGCCCGCTCCACTGCTGCCGTAGCCACAACGGTAGTACCTGAGAGTTAAGCTAACTCCAAAAAGTGGGAACTAAAGGTTTGTGCGCATAGAGTCGTGTAAGTGAGTTGCACTTGTATGATACATAACCCGCATACCATACCATACAAATAACTTAGGACATACGCACCATAAATCCTTATCATATAAATTAGTATAAACTCTTTTATATGATAAGTTACATTTGTGAAACCTTAACTTATAAGTTTATATGTGCATTCATATAAGTTAAAGTACTTCTGTGATGTTAATGTAGTAGTAGCTAGCTTACTTTTTCGCTCAGTACTTTACTCTACTTACCGCACTTCTTTTCAGTACTGTTTTTACTTTCTTACTTGTACTATGTAAAACTGCTAAAGTAGAGATATATTTGTATATGATAGATTAAACTCACTGTCACCTGCTTTCCTTTCTATACCCCTTGTTGTCCTCCATTTCGTCCTCCCACTCGGTATCTAGGAGTCGCGGGGGTGAGGCAAGGACAAAATGACTTAGTCTTTATGACTAACGGTCGGTTGTGACCGTATCATTTTAGGAGCTCGAGGAGTTGGAGCACCAGCAGGACGAGGTGGCAGGACGAGGTGGCAGGACATGAGGAGCTGGTACCACCTATTACTACTACTACTGCAGCCCGACGTCAGGTGATCACGCGTGTACTGATGATAGATTAGTTTCCACTTAGTTTAGATTTTGTGAGAGAGAGATTGATTACTATGTACTGGGCATAAGCCTTTTTCTCTTTCACTCTGTACTCATTGTGGACTATTGAATCTCTCATTATATTTATATTATGATGATGCTGTGATGTAGACTTGATATATAATTGCTTATATTGTTTCTCTTCTCGATTGGCTAAATAAGTTGAATGATCGTACTAGCCGGCAGGTCCGACGTCATGCGGTGTTGACTAACCCGTGTGTTAGTATCACCGTAAGGCGACGGTTTTGGGCATAAGACCGGGTTACGTCCTTGGTGGGGGGGGGGGTCTTACAGCGGGAAGACCCGCCATACTAGAGATACCTGCTTCAAGCTTCATGGTTTTCCTCATCGAGGTAGCCCCGCCTCTCGTGGTGGCCGGGGAGGTGGTCGCCCTCATCACAGGCCTCCTCTGCGTAGATTAGCCCACTTATCGGACGCTGTGGAGGACTCTACCGCTCCTCACTCTCTGGTTTCCAATACACCTCCGACTCTTTCGGCTGAAGAAATTCTGGCATTCCGCCAGATGATGCTTGGACCTCCAGCGGAGCCGTCCGGTTCTGCCTCCTCTTCCTATGCTCATCAGGAACCTGCAGGTGCTCACTCGGCTTCCTCCCACCTCTCCTCTCAGTGGATCATTGACTCTGGGGCTACAGACCACAAGACCGGATCAGCCACAGGTTTTGTCTTACACACCATTGTCGGGCAGGGACAAAGTGAGCATTGCTGATGGATCACTATCTCTCATCGCTGGGAAAGGATCCATTCCTTGCTCTTCTCTTATCCTCTCATCAGTTCTTCATGTTCCTGCTTTCACCCACAATCTCCTCTCTATTAGTCACCTGACAAACTCTATGAATTGCTCAGTGACCTTTTTTCCTACCTCTTGTGTTTTTCAGAACCTGAAGACGGGGACGATGATTGGCTCTGGTAGACTGTGCAACGGGCTCTATGTGTTCGACCCCTCTGCTTCCACTTCATCCATCAACGCTCAGCCTCCCAACGCTCTTCTTGCTGCTTGTCCCTCTGAGTTGGATTCCTGGCATTATCGGCTAAAACATCCTTCTATCGCTATTATGAAGCTGCTGCTTCCTGCTATGTCTTCTAATTTGTTTAATGTTTTTCATTGTGATGTGTGTGAACTGACTATACATCATCGTAATAGTCTTCCTCTTATGTCCCCCCGGAGCTCAGTTCCGTTTGTTGTTATTCATACTGATGTTTGGGGTGCTAGCCCTACTGTTCTATTTCTGCTTGCTCGTGGTTTGTTTCTTTCATTAACTGTTACCTAATTGTACCTGAGTTTACTTAATGAAGCATAAAAGTGAGGTGTTCTCTATTTTAAACGCTTTCACAAGATGGTCAAAACTCAATTTGGTGCTCTTGTTAAAATCTTACGTAGTGACAATGGTCGTGAATATATTGACGCTCGTCTTGACAAATACCTAAGTGACCTAGGTATTATTCATCAAACCTCCTGTGTGTACACCCCTGCTCGGAATGGGGTGACTGAGCGTAAGAATCGGCACCTCCTTGAAGTGGCTAGGTGCCTTCTCCTTCGGATGCATCTCCTGAAATATTACTGGGGTGATGTTCTCACCGCGGCCTACCTCATCAATCGTCTTCCTACACGGATCCTCGGGTTTCAGACCCCTCTCACCACTCTAGGGGTCTGTCCTACCTCTCTCTCACCCCGTGTCTTTGGATGTGTCTGCTTTGTCCACACCCAACCTAAGAAAGGCTATATGTGCTTCCACCCGATTGCCAAGCGGGTATTTGTTACAATGGATGTCACCTTCCGGAAATCTGAAGCTTATTATGGGAACTCTCTTCAGGGGGAGAGCACAGCTACATAAGTGAGTTCCCCTCCTGTTCATCTGTCTATTCCTTCGTCTATGGTGCCACCTCCCGTTCCGGTCACCCCACCGTCATCTCCTGTTCCTACTATTCTCGTTCCTCCGGTGCCTCCTCTTGTTTTACAGGTCTACACTCGACGCAGAAGGGACACAAACACTCAGGCTCTTGCTATTCAACCCGTGCTATCATCCAATCCATCGTCAGATATTAACAAAGGTAGCTCTGCTTCTACTTTACATCTTCTTTCTCACTTTATGACTTATGACTCATTGTCTCCTTCACATAGAGCATTTGTCACCTCCTTGGCCTCCATTTCTATTCCTCAGTCTTGGCAGGAAGCACTTGAGCATAGTGAGTGGAAGACAGCCATGCTGGAAGAAATGGGAGCCCTTGGCAAGAACAGTACTTGGGAGTTGGTCCAACTCCCTAAGGGGAAAATGAATGTGGGATGCAAGTGGGTTTTCTCTGTGAAGCAAAACTCCCAAGATCTTGTGGAATAATACAAATCCAGGTTAGTGGCGAGAGGATATACGCAGACAGCGGATATTGACTATCAAGAGACATTTGCACCAGTGACAAAAATGAACTCCATCGGGATCTTGCTTTCATGTGTCGTGTGCAAAGGGTGGAGTCTCCTTCAGTTGAATGTGAAGAACGCATTTCTCCATGGTGATCTTGAGGAGGAAGTCTATATGTCCTTACCTCTTGATGTAGTGATGTTAACCAAGAAGGATCGGCAGGGAAAATTTGCAGGTTGAAGAAAGCTTTGTATGGCTTGAAGCAATCTTCACGTGTGTGATTTGGGAGATTTCACCGGGCTATGATCTCTTTCGGGTACAAACAAAGCAATGTTGATCACACCTTGTTTGTGAAACATAGTGAGGGTAAGGTGGCTTCTCTTATTGTCTATGTGGATGATATAGTAATAACCGGCGATGATATCGAAGCGGTTGAACTTCTGAAATCTAGATTGTCGCAAGAAATTGAAGTGAAGGATCTTAGCCCCCTCAAGTATTTTCTGGGCATCGACGTGGCTAGATCCAAGCATGAGATCTTTATATCTCAAAGGAAGTATGTTCTAAACTTGTTTGAGACGACTGGAATGCTCAGGTGCAGGCCAGTCGATTCCCTAATTGAGGTCAATCACAAACTTGGAAGAGATGGAGGAGAAGCTGTTGATGACATAACTGGCTTCCAACGATTGGTGAGAAAGCTTATCTATCTTTCCCAAACTTGACCAGACATATCCTATGTTGTGGGGCTCCTTAGTACATGCATTCACCTAGATCACATCACCTGGATGCTGCACACAGAGTTCTGAGGTACCTCAAATCCACTCTTGACAAGGGAATTTTGTTCTCACCCAATGAGGCATTGACCGTAGAGGTCTATACGAATGTGAACTGGACATGATCAGTTGATGACCGGAGGTCAACATCAGGGCATTGTTCCCTTGTTGAGGGTAATTTGGCAACCTGGAGAAGCAAAAAACAACATATTATTACCAGATCCAACACAGAGGTAGAATTTTGTACTATGACACAAGGAATATGTGAAAGGTTGTGGATCCAAACGATCATGAAGGACCTTGGCGTGAAGCATGACGGCCCGATTAGGATCTATTGCGATAACAAATCCGCGATCAGCAGTGCCCACAATCCGGTGCAACACGATCGCACCAAGCACGTGAAGATCGACAGACACTTCATCAAGGAAAATATTGTTAGGGGGATTGTGAGTACCCCGTTTGTCCCATCAAATCAGCAGTTTGCAGATGTGCTTATCAAAGGGCTGAGTCAGAACTCATTTGACAGAATACTGAACATGTTGGGTATGATAGACATTACATGCCCAACTTGAGGGGGAATGTTGGAATTTGTTAGAATAAAAAGTTTTATATTGTTACTGTATTATCGTCATGTACACTCATATATATATATGGGAGCCTCTAATGTAATGAATAATTTAATTCTTTTCATCAACATGAGATTTTTTTAAACAACATTTTTGCTTAAAATGTCGATGTCGTGGTGTTTTCTGCCCAAAATCTTTATAACGACCGACATGTCGGACATGTCGGCCGATATCTTCAACACTGTTTGCAAGTATTTGAGTTCCTCGGAGGATAACAGACCAAGTCTCGTTACAAGCTTTGGGTGTAGAGAAACAAAAAAAATGTCTAAGTCCACGAAGGCTTGAAGAGTGCGTCTGCAGGAGCTTCCACGAGTGCGTTCTCCAGAGCTCTTTCCATCGCCTGTTGTTGTGTCTGCGTGCACGTTGAGCGTGAGCGGACTAGGGAGGGAGAAGAGCGAAATCCAAGCGATGGAATGATCTAAGTCTCACGTTCTCACCGAAAAATTTCAGAGCTCTCTCTATTCTCTCAAGTAACTTGTCTTCATATGAATGCCTGAGAGTCTTTTTATAGCTTTCTTGAAGGGTTGCGTTGGTAATTGCGTCTAGCTCAAACTTGAGTTGACAAATGACGTTCAATTCCGGTCACTTATATTCACCAATTTTTTTTGAAATGACAAACACCCCCACCCCGACGATTCGGACGGCCCGGGAAGGTTACCCGGCGGCGGCCGACGCCAGCAGCTGACGCTGGTCCGCGCGCGCGCCCGTGTGACGCGAGCGCGTATAAGGGGCACACACACGCGCGCTCATGCGACGGTTATGTGCCCGCAGAGCAAGCCCTCTTTGGGGCGGCTTTGAGGTTGTCCGAGCGAACGCGGCTTGTGCGCACGTTCACTTGTTCGAGTCGTCTAGCTCGAGTGCTTCGGCTCGGCCCAACTCGAAAATTCTTAGGGGAACCTCGTCAGCCTTAAAACTCAAATTATATTGTTACATTTATTTTAAGGAATTTGAAAGGAAGACAAGACTAGTGGACATAATAATTGGAAGAAGAATAAACATTTCTCTACATGAAGCTAAATAGATGGGAGGGGAATCCAAAGACATTAAATAAATTTATATGTTAGCGTGAGTTGAAAAGGTTGATAATACAAGTGAGTTGGATAGTGGTGGAATGATAGTTGGCTTGTTGGGTAAATATCCTCAATGATAGGGTAATTGTTAATACAATAATTATCAATAAGAACATTACAAATATAGTAGTTTTTGAGCTCTTTATTCCTCAAATTGGACTAGTTTAAAACTAATTTTTTGAGAAGAGATGGAAACTATTAGGATATACACTGGAAACCAAAAGGATATTGACTAGAGGTGACTTATATGTACATGCATATTATAGTAGAATGTGCTATGTGAGGATTCATAATTGGTACTGAGAATGATGTTTATATCTACTCAAGACCTTAGTTATTAAAGGCGCAAGGCACACCAAGGTGCAAAGGAGTCTTAGAGCCTAGGCGCAAGGCTCAAGCCGCAAGCGCGCGCCCGAAGAAAACAAGGCGTAACCATATTCATTTTAAATAATCACCATCAAACATCAGTTCATTTTCTTGAACAGATTCTTCATATATTATACTCATTAATCATTCAATACTATCATTTATCTTTCTTAAAAAATAAAATCAATATGGTTACTTGCATTATATCTATGTCTTAACGATCGATTATGTTTCAAAAACACTAAATCATATAACAATTATTGAATTATTGCATTATTTTTTTAATTATTTTGAAAAAAAATACAACAAAATTCACACATAGTTGCACCTTTATTGTCCAAACGCGCAAAAAAGGCGCACGAAGGCAAACCTCTGAGCCTAGTGAGCCTGGAGCCTTAGGCGCAACTTTAACAACATAGCTTAAGACTCGCTCGATAATTGTTCAAATTTTAGCCGACCTGAAATTGAAAATCGATAAAGTTGATATATATTCTACAAAAAAAAGAATCAAAATAAATAATTTTTCAGGATAAGGTAGTGAAATTTGAAAGATGAGAAACTATATGATATAGGGTAGGCTACGTGGTGCACAAAACTTAGGCTCCTGAGGTGAAATGCACGCGCTAGTCCTAAACTACATGCAATGAGACCGTCGGAAGTGATGACAAATAAATTGAGCAATGATAATTTTCAACACCACGCAAATAATCAAGAGTGAAAACGATTATTCAATTTAACAATTTTATATGGCGTTCCTCCGCTCGGAGGGCCAAGGCCAAGCGCACGGCGAATAATTCCCCCTGCAAGTTAGTAGTGTATCAAAAACAAAATTCCACTAGAAAAAATCAAAGCAACATACAATAGTTCACCAATGATAGATGTCAAATCACATAAACCAATACCGCAAGAGAACTCACAAAGTATCGGGCTGAACCGAAACACTGGAGATTATGGATCCGGATGTGTAGATCGATGATCGAAGATGGAACCGGCGGCGTGAAAATGATGTCGGTGGCTGTCCTCGACGGTAAATGATGAGATCGGACGAGAAATGGGTAGATCCGGCCACGTACAAGTAGATCCGGGCCGGGGGAGGGTGGATCTGCTGTTTCGGGTTGGATACGGGCTAGGGAATGGCGTGTGGGTGGTGGAAATAATGGATTGGGGCTGAAATTCTTAGATCTGAATGAATATAGAGAATTAGGGTGATTTGGAGGTGGTTCCACGAAGAGGAGGGGAGGAGGTGGCCTGTCAGTGGTAGGGAGGGGGCTGCCGGCTGTAGAGGGGGCTGCCGGCTGTAGAGGGGCGTGGGAGGCAGGCGGCGGCTGAGGGTGGGTCGCCGAAGTGAGGGAGGGGGTTGGGTAGTCAGTGAAGAGGGTGGGGGGAGAGGGGGAGAGGCAGCCGATTGGCCGGCGGCTGCAGGAATTCCTGCACAGCAGGCCGACCAATTAGGGTAGGGGATTAGGGGGGCTGCAGCGGGTGGGAGAAGGGTTTGAGGGGTGGAAAATGAAGGCTAGAGGTAGGGGAAGGGTTTGGGGAAGAGAAACCAACCTAGGAATCGTCATCTAGGGCTCCACGACGTCGGCACCGAGGGGTGATCGCTGGAATCCGGGAAGAAGAGTCTCCAAATTCTGCAATATCTCCATTCAGCCCCTAACACTCCTATTTATAAGAAAAACAAAGTTAGGGCTTCCCTATCAACGACTATGATTGGCCGGTGGAGTTGGTCACTAAAATACATAAATAATAAACCCAAAAATATAAAGTAATATATGTTTTTGACAAGCGGCGACGTGCCGGACGCAACCGCGGAGTCGGATCGGCGATCCGATCAAGCCTTCTTGCGCAAATAAATGAACATGGGTCCCGCCTTGCGGCAAACCCCTCCAGGTGCATGATCTGATGGCTCCTCATCAACCCCCAACTGAAAAGTCTTCTTCTCCGATGAATGGAGACGATCGTACTGAAGTCGAAGTCCAGGAGCGAGTCGATCAAGCTCTGCCGGTAGTATCCAAGTGTCGTCAGCGTCGGGGCGGCCCTGCCAATGTACCAAGTAGCGACATCGTGACCCGTCCGTGGTGGGAACGAACTGGTGAGATCTGACCTCTGTGATGCTCTCAGCTCGCATCTCTCGAAGGGTGGAACTCGGCGCGATCGGCGGTGCCGGTGGTGAAACCAAAGAAGACGAATTCCCGGGTGGAAGGGTGTCAACAGTGGATGGGTTGTAGTGGCTATCAGACGTAGGGGGAGTATGAGAGCAGTAGGGCAGCGAAAGTAGGGGTGGGGTGGCTAGGCATCCCCACTGTTCGGGTCCACATAATCGTGAGGCTCGTAGTACAGCGTCAGATCCTCAACATTAAATACTGGATGAATTCCCATACTTGTCAGGATATCGAGCCGGTAGGCGTTTGTCCCAATACGACTAATAATTGAGTAAGGACTTATTCGTCTGACGCTTAGCTTTTTGGCAAGCCCCGAGGGGAGCCTCTCAGGGCGGATTCACACCAAAACTTTCTCGCCTTCATTAAATATCTGCTCTCGCTTCTGCTTATCTGCATGGGCTTCGTAATTTTCATTGCTCATTATTATCCGTCGGCGAACTGACTCATGCAACGTAAGAAAATGTTGTGCAAATGACTCAGCAGACTCACTAGGGCGAGACTCTAATGGGAGGAGAGGGCTGCCGGCTGTAGAGGGGGCGTGGGAGGCAGGCGGCGGCTGAGGGTGGGTTGCCGAAGTGAGGGAGGGGGTTGGGTAGTCAGTGAAGAGGGTGGGGAGAGGGTGGGGGAGAGGGGGAGAGGGGGGGAGGTAGCCGGTTGACCGGCGGCTGCAGGAATTCCTGCACAGCAGGCCGACCAATTAGGGTAGGGGATTAGGGGGGCTGCAGCGGGTGGGAGAAGGGTTTGAGGGGTGGAAAATGAAGGCTAGAGGTAGGGGAAGAGTTTGGGGAAGAGAAACCAACCTATGAGTCGTCATCTAGGGCTCCACGACGTCGGCAACGAGGGGTGATCGCTGGAATCCGGGAAGAAGAGTCTCCAAATTCTGTAATATCTCCATTCAGCCCCTAACACTCCTATTTATAAGAAAAACAAAGCTAGGGCTTCCCCATCAACGATTATGATTGGCCGGTGGAGTTGCTCACTAAAATACATAAATAATAAACCCCAAAATATAAAGTAATATATGTTTTTGACAAGCGGCGACGTGCCAGACGCAACCGCGGAGTCGGATCGGCGATCCGATCAAGCCTTCTTGCGCAAATAAATGAACATGGGTCCCGCCTTGCGGCAAACCCCTCCAGGTACATGATCTGATGGCTCCCCATCAACCCCCCTAACTGAAAAGTCTTCTTCTCCGATGAATGGAGACGATCGTACTGAAGTCGAAGTCCAGGAGCGAGTCGATCAAGCTCTGCCGGTAGTATTCAAGTGTCGTCAGCGTCGGGGCAGCCCTGCCAATGTACCAAGTAGCGACATCACGACCCGTCCGTGGTGGGAACGAACTGGTGGGATCTGACCTCTGTGATGCTCTCAGCTCGCATCTCTCGAAGGGTGGAACTCGGCGCGATCGGCGGTGCCGGTGGTGAAACCAAAGAAGACGAATTCCCGGGTGGAAGGGTGTCAACAGTGGATAGGTTGTAGTGGCTATCAGACGTAGGGGGAGTATGAGAGCAGTAGGGCAGCGAAAGTAGGGGTGGGGTGGCTAGGCATCCCCACTGTTCGGGTCCACATAATCGTGAGGCTCATAGTACGGCGTCAGATCCTCAACATTAAATACTGGATGAATTCCCATACTTGTCAGGATATCGAGCTGGTAGGCGTTTGTCCCAATACGACTAATAATTGAGTAAGGACTCATTCGCCTGACGGTTAGCTTTTTGGCAGGCCCCGAGGGGAGCCTCTCAGGGCGGATTCACACCAAAACTTTCTCGCCTTCATTAAATATCTGCTCTCGCTTCCGCTTATCTGCATGGGCTTCGTAATTTTCATTGCTCATTATTATCCGTCGGCGAACCGACTCATGCAACGTAAGAAAATGTTGTGCAAATGACTCAGCAGACTCACTAGGGCGCGACTTTAATGGGCTCGGGATGAGATCAATGGGCTTCCTAGGGTCGTATCCTGACACTACCTAGAATGGACTTAACCTGGTGGACCTATTGACAGAACTATTGTACGCAAACTCCGCAACTGGAAGATCTAAGTCCCAACTACCTACATGCTCTCTTACTAGACACCTCAAAAGGTTTTCTAAGCTCTTATTCGCTACTTCGGTGGGGAAAACTCCAAAACTAGGGTTCCAAAAAGCTTACCGCCCCGTGGGTAGAAAAGTTTGAGAAAGGGGCACCCCTACTATACCCCTAAACTACAAGCTAGCGCACACCTGATTGAGAGTAACATCAAGTTGCAGAGATTCCTTTTCTTCTTGGAGCTTCAAAAATCAAGAAGATGGTACACTCGAATTGTGTTTTTTAAGTGCTTCTTGCTTGCCAAAGATCCAACTTCTACAATTGGTAGGTCACCGGGTTCTTCAAATCAGTCGTATTTTTCGTGGTTTTCCCATGTTACAACTTTCGTACCAATTCGATCGATCCGAAATGGATTGGTTAAACATTCCAAGAAAATTCACGTTGAGAGTCTTTGAAGTGGAAGCAAGAAGCACGACAAGATGGCTAACCCACTTCTTCTTTGAAGTCGAGCCTTGCACTTCCGTTCATATCTTCCTTTCCTATAACCCTGGCTTTTTTGTTTGACACTTGCTTGCTCTAGAATCCAGGATGCTGTCACCTTCCCGGAAGAGTTGATATTGAAGAGCTTGCTTTCAACATTAGATTCGCCTAAAGACCGCATAAACTCATTCATTGATGGGAGCACCGGTCAGCGATTTGGTTTTATGCATTACACAAGGTGGCACGGACGTCATCCGACGGTATGCCAGTTTCGTAGAGAAGTTCTAATCACCTTCTTTCATGATTGAGTTGCTTCACTCAATCACGCATCGAGATTTTCTTAGTCTTATACCGAGAAGTCAACCTACTCCCTGACACGAGAGGGAGGAGGGGGCTTGAACATCCGTCCGTCTGCGGATGATATGCTGAGAAGAACCTACGGATGGTGTCAGTCTTGTGTCACAGAGTCTTCCAGAAGTAACTCATGAACCTCACATCGCGGTCTGACACAATCGACTTGGGTAGGCCATGCAACCGAAAGAAATCCCTCATCAAGATAGACGTTATATGAGTCACGTCTGTCGTCTTACGACAAGCAATAAAGAGTGTCATCTTTGAAAACCGATCGACCACCACGAAGATGGAATCGTGTTTTCGCAGGGTGCGGGGAAGTCCAAGAACAAAATCCATGCTAATGTCCTCCCAAGGGCGGCGTGGGACAGGTAAAGGCGTGTACAGACCCGTGTTTTGTTTGGTACCCTTTGTCGTTTGGCAGATACGACAGTGGCGGACAACGCGGGTTACGTCCTTCTTAAGGATGGGCCAGTAGAGACGGTCCTCAACAATGACAATGTACTTATCTCACCCAAAGTGCCCTGCGGCTTCGCCCGCGTGCAACTCCCAAATCAAATAATCACGGTATGACATCTGGGGAATGCACAGGTATGAGCCCCAGTACAGGTATCCCTCAAAGATCTGATATCCAGAATCAATCACTCATACCTGTGCATTCCCCAGATGTCATACCGTGATTATTTGATTTGGGAGTTGCACGCCCAGACTTTGGCTAGTCCTGTCATTCGGGCATGTCGGATAATCCAGAATCAATCGCTCAAGCCCCATCTACGCTTGCGGTCATCGTCTGGAATAGGGAGACGCGGCGACTCAAAGCATCAACCGGTTTGTTCTCAACACCAGCTCGGTGCTTGAGAATATAATGAAAGTCCTGCAGGTACTCGACACATTTGGCATGCCGGTGTCCCAGCTTGCGCTGCGAATCGAGATAGCGTAAGACCTAGTGGTCGGAATACAACACAAACTCCCAGGGAAGGAGATAGTGTCTCCAGTAACACAGAGACTGGACAATAGCATAAAATTCTCGATCATAGTTTGAGTATTTCTTCTTGGCCTTGTTCAACTTCTCACTAAAGTAAGAAACTGGGTGTCCCTCCTGGCTCAATACACCACTGATGTCTATACCAGACGCATCACACGCGACCTTAAAAGCACGGCTAAAGTCCGGCAATCTCAGAACAGGAGCCGTCGTCAGTCTCTCCTTAATCTCCTTGAAGGTTTCTAGTGACTGCGGGGGTCCACTGGAACTCTCCCTTCTTGAGACAGCTCGTGAAGGGGGTCATAATCGTATTAAACCCATGTACGAAATTCCTGTAGAAGGTGGCAAGTCCGTGAAACCTGCGAGCCTCGTGGATGTTCGCCGGCACAAGCCAGTCGCGAATGGATTTGACCTTCTCGGGGTCAACATATACTCCAGTCAAGGATATAATAAATCCTAGAAAATGAACAGACTCAGAGAGGAATGAAAACTTCTTCAGATTCACATATAATTTCTCTTGGCGGAGGGTGCCAAAGAGAAGCCTCAAGTGATCGAGGTGAGCAGCCTGTGTCTGGCTATAGATCAGTATGTCATCAAAATACACGACCGGAAACTTACCCATGTAGATGTTCGGGGCGTTAGATAGCCCGAATGACAGGACTAGCCACTCATAAAGACCGTCTTTGGTTTTGAATGCGGTCTTCCACTCATCGCCATCACGAACTCGTATCTGATGGTACCCACTACGGAGATCGATCTTGGAGAAGATCTGGGCACCAGACATAGTATCCAGTAGATCGCCGAGTCGTGAGATCGGGAAGCGATACTTGACCGTGATATTGTTAATGACGCGGCTATCGATGCACATAAGCCAACTACCGTCCTTCTTATGGGTCAGAAGGGACGGAACCACACACGGACTCATGCTCTCACAAATGAACTGCTTCCGAAGAAGCTCGTCAACCGGCCTCTTGAGCTCAGCGTGCTCATCAGGGTGCATACGATAATGGGGCAAGTTCGGGATGGAAGCCCCCGGGACCAAGTCAATAGCATGTTGAATGTCCCATGACGGGGGCAGCTCATCTGGGAGCTCATCCGACATAATGTCCGCAAACTCATCTAAAAGGGGACGCACAACTAGTAGGTGGTCAGCTGGGGCCTGGGGTGTCCTCAGACACCTGGGTGGCAGCCACAACGTAGATGATATTCGATTCAGCACTATCTCGAACAAACTCATCTTGCCTCAAAATATGCAGGGGCCTCAAGGCGCTCGTACTAACCGATGGCTCAACCATACCCTTGGAACTATCCTGGGGTTGGGTGGGCGTCAACGTAATCTTCCGCCCTTTGTCGTAAAAGACACGTGTTCAAGCGGCTGAAACACGTGAGATCACGATCAAATAGCCAGGGGCGGCCAAGTAACACATGAGCGACGTCCATGGGAATGACATCGCACCAGACCTTGTCCTGAAATGAAGCAATGGTGATCGGGACGAGGCAACACTGGGTGACTTGAATCGCCGTCTTATCTACCCAGACGACACGATATGGATGGGGGTGAGGCTCTGCCTTCACCTGCATACGGTCAAGCCCCTTTTGGGCCACGATGTTCACACAACTCCCACTGTTAATAGCCAACTTGCAGGGGCCACCTGTACTGGAAAAGTACGTGTAAAAGATGGAGGTGTGTCGCCAATCCTCATCTGCACGAGGGATGTGTAGGAGGCGTCTAATCACTCTCATCTCTAAAGATCTCTCGGTGTCACTCTCCCAACCCTCTTCGACAGTGGCCTTAACTTCTTCTGTCACCTTCACATCTTCCTCTAAATCCTGCTCCTCACCCTCAACTAGCAGGATCCGCGTGGGGCACTGCGCCACCACGTGTCCTCTGCCCGAACATCTATAGCACAGAATACCCCCTAGATTGCCAATCATCAGCGGCAATGGCCTTGCCCTTAGTGTCCGTGGAAATACGTGAGGGTGCAGCCGTGGTGGCCTGGGGCGGAGTGAGTTTCCTAAAAGTCGAGGAATAAGTCCAAGAGGGGAACTGCCTCGTGGTAGATGACCGGAGGTATTGCTCATACCCTAGAGCGAGCTAAAATATTTGATCGACAATCTCTAAGCGATGTGGAATCAACTATCTCCGAATCTCTGAACGAAGGCCCGCCTTGAAACGGGATGAGGCTGCGATAGGCTCCTCCGAGACGTTACTCCTAACAACTAGCTCGTCGAAGCGAGCCATATACTCAGCGACAGTGAGTGTCCCCTGCTGTAAGTTCTGTAACTGCTCGAACAACTGGTCTTGGTAAGATGCGGGGAGGTACTTCTTTCTCAGTCTTTGCTTCATCTCATCCCATCTGGCGATGGGGTAATAGCCATCTCGCTCCAACGCTCTCTCAACGCTAATCCAGAATACCTTAGCCTGTCCAATCAGATTCATTTTTGCGAAGCGAACACAATGCTTGTCACTCATGTCATACCACTTGAAATAGTGGTCCATATCCAAGAGCCGATCACTGAAGGCTTTCGGGTCTAGACGACCATCGAACGAAGGGGCGTCGAGTCGAATACGACGAGTGATGTCTAGGTGGTGGCCTCCTCTTCGTGGGTCGGGATAATCCTCGGGGTACTCGTCATGGGCGTAGTCATATCGAGCGGATGGGGGACCACGCTCTCTCCGATCCGGGGGATAATATTCATCGTGGTGATGATCACGGCGACTGTGTGGGGGCACACGATCTCTGGGGTCAGGCTGAGGCTGACGTGGCATACAGTACTCATCACGCTGATGTGGAAGTCTATCACGCGTCGGAGCTTGCCTATGCTCCATCACAAAATCAGGATTTCTCCTTACCGGCAGAATTGGGGCACGATGAGGAATATCACGACGGTGGCGGTCTGCTGGAGGCCGACCATCTCTCGGATGCTGGTAATGACATGGAGGAGCATCAGGGTCGTCCTCAAGTGAATCGTCACACTGTGTTGGAGTGTCCATGACATTCTCTAAGTGGTCTAGACGAAAATTCACCTCGGCAAGATCATAACGCACATCGTTGAACTGGGCATCTAAAGCGTCAAAACGGTCTAGGATAAGGCGCTGAAACTCAGCAAAAGAGACGTCCGAATTCGAGCTCGTCGTTCAGTCGTCGGTGACTTACGGATCTACCATGCTTCTTCTAAATATCCTACCACTACGGAGCATGCAAATGACTCAACCTCACTCTGATACCAAAATGATGTAGGGTAGGCTACGAGATGCACAAAACCTAGGCTCCTGGGGTGAAATGCAAATGTGACGCGCTAGTCCTAAACTACATGCAATGAGACCGTCAGAAGTGACGACAAATAAATTGAGCAATGATAATTTTCAACACCACGCAAATAATCAAGAGTGAAAACGATTATTCAATTTAGTAATTTTATATGACGTTCCTCCACTCGGAGGGCTAAGGCCAAGCGCGCGACGAATGATTCCCCCTGCAAGTTAGTAATGTATCGAAAACAAAGTTCCACTAGCAAGAATCAAAGAAACATATAATAGTTCATCAATGATAGATGTCAAATCACATAAACAAATACCGCAATAGAACTCACAAAGTAGCGGCCTGAATCAAAGCACTGAAGATTATGGATCTGAATGTGTAGATCAGCGATCGAAGATGGAACCGGCGGCGTGAAAATGATGGTGGTGGTTGTCCTCGGCGGTAAATGATGAGATCGGACGAGAAATGGGTAGATTCGACAACATACAAGTAGATCCGGGTCGGGGGAGGGTGGATCCACTATTTCGGGTCAGATCCGGGCTAGGGAATGACGTGTGGGTGGTGGAAATAATGGATTGGGCTGAAATTCTCAAATCTGAATGGATCTAGAGAATTAGGGTGATTTGTAGGTGGTTCCACGAAGAGGAGGGAGGAGGTGGCTGACCGATGGTAGGGAGGGGCCTGTCGGCTATAGAGGGGAGTGGGAGGGAGGCGGCGGCTGAGGGTGGGTTGCTGGAGTGAGGGAGGGGGTTGGGTGGTCGGTGAAACGGGGGGGGGGGGGGGAAGAGGGGTGGAGGCGGCCGGTTGGCCGGCGGCTGCGGGAATTCCTGCACAGCAGGCCGGCGGTTAGGGCAGGGGATTAAGGGGGCTGCAGCGGGTGGGGGAGAAGGGTTTGAGGGGTGGAAATGAAGACTAGAGGTAGGGGAAGGGTTTGGGGAAGAGAAACCAACCTAAGAGTCGTCATATCTAGGGCTCCGCGACGTCGACACGAGGGGTGATCGCTGGAATCCGGGAAGAAGAGTCTCCAAATTCTGCAATACCACCATTCAGCCCCCTAACACTCTTATTTATAAGAAAAACAAAGCTAAGGCTTCTCCATCAACGGCTATGATTGGCCGGTGGGGTAGGCCACTAAAATACATAAATAATAAACCCAAAAATATAAACTAATATATGTTTTTGACTCGCAGCGACGTGTCAGACGCAACCGCGGAGTCAGATCGGCGATCCGATCAAGCCTTCCTGCGCGAATAAATGAACGTGGGTCCTGCCTTGCAGCGAACCCCTCCAGGTGCACGATCTGATGGCTCCCCAACACTATAAAAATGAATTTTTCAAGATATGTTAATAAAAGCGGCAAATTAGATTCTTCAGTGTATGAAAAAGCTAAGTGCATATGCGCCTTATTCTATAGTGCATGATCAAATTAAAATTCATAATCAAATGGATTACATTTAGAAGATAGCAAGAGAGAACACTAATCTAATTTATTTGGATAATCTATCCTAAGATGGTATCCAACAACATTGATGTAAACCGGATTCAGGATATTCAAAATAAATGTTTTTAAGCAAATATTTTATTTTGTTATAAAATAAATTTATGATTTTTCTTTGAAAAAAAGATTTTAATTTTGAAAGGAGAGCCGAGTTGGCCAAAATCTGAATTTTTGCACGCACAATTACTCTCAACCGCTTGAACTTCACGAGATCATTAACCGTTATTAGAAAATATTCCGTGACGCCTATTGAATTGATCCATTGCGAGATCTGTACAGCCACAAGCACAATCCCAAACAATAATTTATGAAAATAGCGGTAATCAAGGCAGCAAGAACGTTCGAGGCAAGCTTATGTTTAACTATTTGGAACGCCTAAAATTTAACCAATAAGAGTAGCATGGAGGAGAAGAGGATTACCCCAGGGCTTGGGCCATCCCAGGCCCAGTCAATGCAAAGAGGCTCGTTGAGTGGGTTGTGGGCTTCATGGGTTGGACAGTACAAGAGGCGGCTTCGGTTGAGCTTGATTTTGACGGGAGGCCTGAACAGAGGGGTTTAATAGGCGGGTCGAAATCCGGCCGATTGACGGAAACCACGTGTCGGGGTCGACGTCAATCGGAAACTGTCGGGCAACCGTGAGGTCGATGGCGACCTAGCAGAGAGGATCGACGCTGGAAACTGTTGAGGCGCTGGACTGGGGTGTCATCGGGGTAAGCGGCGGGAGGAGGAATGGAGCTCTAGGACTCTTTCGGGCTGATCGCGCTGAGCGACTGGGAGATGGTGAAAGCAACGTCGGGGCGCACGGCGGGGCTCGGAAAAACTCCGGCGATAGAACGTGACTCGTTGGCAGCGATGGAATTGGGCTCGGCCGGCAATACAGGGGAAGGAAAATCGAGTTTCCTCCTCTGTTTCAGTCTGGTTCCCTCTTCTCTTTGCTGTATATTTAATTAAATAGAGGTGAAAATGCCTCTTTCCTCTTTTAATAACTTTCTAAATATCTCCGGGAATAATATTTCCTATTGATTTCCTTCTGTTTCTAGTAGATTGGTGCAGATTTTCTGGAATTGCTCTTGGTAACTTCCCAACCAAAGATTTCTCGACTTAAACTCTTGTTTCCTCTAATTGTGGGGCTTAATTTTATGTGTCTTTTAATAAAGTAAAACTTGCCTTTTTTTCGTTCCCACTACCTAAATTACCAGATCTTTTTATTCATGATCTCATCGGCCGATCAAACCGACGAGCCAAACAAGTACATGATATGAGAATGAGTACATGAAATAAAATACACAATAAATATATGAGAAAGTACTACGATGCGACGAAGGATGCATAAAAAATGCATCATTCCAATGCCACCTCCAAACTCATTTTGAACTTGCACTTTAACTATTTCAATTTAATAAAAATTTATTTCATTGCATCACAAGAATTCTTATGTTTGCATATGTCAATAAAAACAAGCTAATTGAAAGGGAAAATATAAATCCATGCACTAAAGTTAGACATAGAAATAAATAAAAGAGCTGTAAAGATGTACCTACAAGATTCAGCCACAACTTTCATACATCAAGCATTGCTCCATCTCCACCATCATCATCCCCGCCAAAGCCTTCCTCCTTCTTTAACCAGCCACATGCATTGCACTCCAACAAGCCAGATGGAGTGCCCTCCGGTAATGGCGGCAGGGGAGCCATTGTCCCCCCACAGTTCTCCTGATCACATACATATCTAACAAAGAAATAAGCATGGGGGAAATCAGCATCTCCATCTCCTTCATCCTCGCAATTCTCCCCCTCCAATCCCTCCACCCCTTCATCTTCCTCCTCTTCCATGCCCTCGTCGCCATCCTTCCAATTCTTCTCCACCTCGCATCTGTCACAGCTGCAATGGAATCCATAATCCTCCATTAACCTCTGCTGCCTCTCGGCGTACCCCCAATTTGCAGGGAAGTAGCTCAAGCACACCTCTCTCCCCTCCGGAATGTCGTGAATCGCCCTAATTGTAATGCTGGTGTTCCCGTCCCCATCCCGATCAAGGTAGTCGAAGCGGCAGGCATTGGGAAGGCAATCATGGTTAAAAAAGGATGCTTTGGGGTAGATTCCGTAAGCCCTGACCGTTCTTCCACCGGCATTCTCCTTCCTTAAGGGCTCCATGAGGCCGAAAGAGTTTCGCTTATCCTTGGCGATCAGAGCGGCGGTGAGTTCGAGAGAGAACCCGGTGAGAGGGCCAAGAAGGAAATGGAGGAAGATTGCGTCCTCCTGGCTGGCATCGCTGCCATCGAGGGAGAGGAGAAGATGGAAGTTGGCGGGGGAGGATGAGGAGAGAACGAAGGCGGCCAGGAGGAAGTGGGACTGAGCGAGGAGGTCGGAATTGGGAAGGGGTGGAAGTGAGGCTAAAATGGCGCAAAGAGAGGGGGAGTGGAAGGAGGAGAGTCCGGCGGAAAGGCAGCGGGTGGAGCAGAAGACGGCGGTGGGGCAGAAAACGCAAGGAACTGGATCAGAGCGTAGAGATCGGAAGCAGTGGGAGCAAAAGGGTGAGGTAGATGTGAGCGAGGAAGAAGGGGCGGAGGCGGTGGGGCTGGCGGGGTAGAGAAGAAGAGGGGCGTCAGAGAGGAGGATCTCGCCGGCTTTTATGTGGCGAGAGGCTAAGAGGGCGCGACCACGACCTGGTATATTCGAAAGCTTCACGAGGGGCTCCGTCGGTAGGTTTCCGGCCGCCATTATCGAGAAAGGGCGCGATAAACCGACGTCGCCGAGGACGAATTTCAATGGTAAAAGGTCTCGCCCTACATGGAGAGATTATTAGGACCTAAGGGTCTGTTTGGGACAGCTCTGGCGGATTGAAAAGCTGCTGTCCGGATAGAGCTGTTTTAAAATAAATCTCTGGGGAGCAGTTTTGAAAAGCTGCAGACTGTTTGGGTGTTCTGTGCAGAAGTGCGCTCGGAATCGCCGGAGGAAGGACGTCGGGGGCTTGGAATTGCCGGAGGAAAGCCGCCCGGGGCTCGAAATCGCCGAAGGAAGGCCGTCCGGCCTCTGAGCATGTTCCAACTGAAGAAACCATTAGATTTCCAAAACATGTGTGAGAGAAAGCTATTTTGCGGGAGCAGAAGCTGAGGAGGGAGAGATTTCTGAAAAGCTGCAAAACAGCTCCAGATTTTTGAAAAGCTCTTCACAGGGAGCTGTCCCAAACAGACTGAAAGCAGCTCTGGCGGCTGGAATAGAGATTTTCCAACCGCCAGAGCTGCGCCAAACAGACCCTAAATCTCCCTCGGATGAGAGGTGTTGCCCAGTGGAAATATCAACAGACGCTATTTAGAGAGAGAAAAAACAAGGAAGGCAAAGCCGCGCGAGTATATTCTTAGTAGTCGCGTGCGAGCAAATCTACTCGCCCCGGAACCCGGACGAAATAAATTCTCCCATACACGTGCACACACTTACAACTTGACCATAAGTTTACCGGGCTGTTACTTGCAAACCATAAACCGCTGTTAGCAAATCACAATCGGCATTTCTTCTTCTTAATTTTTACCTAAAAAACCGTTGTTAGCAAACCTACTTTATAACCCCATTCATGACATAAATCCTCATTTTCTTCCTCCCGACTTTTCCACTTGCCCTAGTCGCCCGCCGCAAAGCTATTCCGCCGTCTCGGAGAAGGTTCGTCGGCACCCGCGACAGAGTTCTTCCGCCTTCGTGGAGCAGCCTTGTCGTCGCCCGCAACATCTCCAGCTTCGTCGGCGCCCGCAGAGTTCTGATATGAACTGCTCCAACCGAATTCACACAGATACACGATCCTAAGGCCGATGACCTGAACAGATCGGAAGGAGGTGCAGGGGACTCTTCCCGTAGCAGCCACCAACACAACACGTCAACACCACAAACACATATAGTTTTCAACATGCCATAACCCTAAACTAAACCCCACTATTTATAAGATCATAGCTGGGGATAATTACATAAATACCCTTAATATAAAATAAGGACATATCAAGTTCTCCCTGCCCCCGCTAACTGTGCGCCTCTCTTCCGCCGTTCCGAGAACCGCATGCCATTTTTACTTCTTCCCCATCTTCGTCCATCGATCCTGGAACTTGTCTGGAGTGTTTGGCCCTTTCCAGATTCCAGCGGCCTTCTTCCATTTGTTGGAAACTTGAAATTGCTGCTCAAGGAGTTTTTGGTTGCTTTGCTCCGTTTCAGTAAGAAATGTGTGTGTGGGCAAATTTGAAAATTGGAAATGAAACCACATGTTTATATTTATTTTTGTTAATTTCATGTTGCTATTGAGTTTGTTTGATATAAATTATAGAATATAGTATATGTTCTGTTTGGAGTATTAGGGTTTAGGAATTTATGGTTTAGAAATAGAGGAGCACATATAAATTTTTTTTTGTTTTTACATGATTAACGTATTTTTCTTAACGTTTTTTTTAATGTCCTAAAACTTGTAGATCTGGAGATTGATAGCATTCAGCTGATCTTCGTATTGTAGGAGCAGTTTCGTGAGCGCCCTTCATCGTTGTCCAACGGACCATCAATGAAGATTGTTCTACAACATTCATCTTCTACAAGGTAATAATGCATTATTTCAACATTGATTGTTCTTGTCTTTATATAGGAAATAAGGCGTTTGAATCAAGGTTGTTAGGATCGAGATCCTAGATGAGATTTGTTTTGAGGTAGAATCGGATCTGATAGTAGGGTCGGATCGAGGATCGCTTTACAAAATAAGGATCGATTTACAATAAGGATCATTTTGGGCATGTGAAAAATAAGGATCATTTTGCACTTGCAATAAAAGAAGTTGATCAACTACTACAAGAGGGGTTAATTGAACCCACAAAATCATGAGCTGAGAAGACGTTTGGGTTGTAGGAAACTCTTGTGGAGAAGATTCTCGGGATGGATGTTTTTCTGGTTTTCGTTTGGATGACTGAGGTATTTCATAGCGTGGTTTTGGGAGGAATGCAGCACTATTGAAAGGATTGTGGTCAAATGGGGAGAAAGTGGATAGAAGTTGAGAATATGTTGGAAGAGGTGGTAAATATGATGAGTAAGGAAACTCTTGTGATGTGGAGGATCCCTAGAAGGGCAACCACAGAGCATACTATCTCTAACCATATGCAAGCCAGCATGAACAAATCATGCCAATACCATCATGAACAAATCATGTACACCTCTTAAAAAAGGACATCAAAGATGAAGACAGACATCAATTCAAAGATGAAGAAGGACATCAATACTTTGACATATGCTCCTGTGCAAAATGCAAAGTAGACTATGATGATGATTCCGAGCTTGATGATCTACCAAAACGGTGGAGAAACAAAAAGAAGTCGACACAACAGCTGCTTAAAGAACGCTATGAAAAATTTCTACCACAAGTTCAGGTATAAGATTTCTGATGTGGAGGATCCCTAGAAGGGCAACCACAGAGCATACTATCTCTAACCATATGCAAGCCAACATGAACAAATCATGCCAATACCATCATGAACAAATCATGTACACCTCCGGATCATCAAGAGAAATAAGGGGAAGTTTTTTAAGCTTCCATCCCTCTGATACCAAGTTTGTAACTCACGGAGAGAGGTACAATCACACAGAAGGAATGCACAAGAAAACGTAAGAAAAAGAGTAAGAAGAATACCAAAGAAGAATAGAACTCAAACACTCAAACTTTTATTGCTCTGGAATACTTGCCAAGACTGAGATAGATAAAACATTACAATACACCCTTATTTATAGTCATCCCGTAAGGGGATAACTTTCATCACACGCTAAGGATATTCTAAGAATATTCCTTTCTTACAATACAAGTTATTCCTTTCTTGACTTCTACGACACACCGAAATAACTTTATGTCACATCATACATTATTTATTCCTTTCTTGACTTCTACGACACACCGGAAATACTTTATGTCACATCATACATTATTTATGAACTTTATATTACAACAGATGCTAAAGATAAGATTCCCTTCTTTCATCCTTTCCCCCGGGTGAAAAAAGGTGATGGCTCTACGTCATCGTAAGCACGGGTGGATCGATGTGTTGGTGGAGCCTGTAAACGAGAGCCTTGGAACCGATGGAGGCTGTGTTGTATCTCATCAATATACTGGAGGGGAAGAACTCCGGTATTTCGCCAGTAAGCCGTGGGCAGACCCAGAGGGACATCAGTGATAGGCACACCGTTTATAGTACAGAGGAGTGCTTTATGGGCTATAGTTGGAACTGGGCTGCTGTACTCGTAGTCATGCCAGAAAGTACAAGAATACTGTTTATGAATAAAGATATGAGTGTCCAGATTGCGTAAAGATTGTTGGCATCGAAAGTGGATAAGAACATGCTTCTGCTCGCGCACTCCATTTAGACTATTGCCTTCAAGTCGTAAGTTTTTACGCCAGAAGCTGGTATTGCCAAATAAGTTAAGCCACTTGAGGAGTTGTCGATGTTGCGGTTTGCATGGATATACGTCGTTTTGGGCGATATATTGGAGTAGCTTGCCTTTGTCAAATATCATTCCAAACGGGCAGCTTTCAATAAAGTACCATAACACCATGTAGGCTTCTTTAGGAAAATCATAATAAAAATCTGCCTTGCATTGGAGTATGATAAGAAAAGGGAGAACGAGATGGAACGGTAAAGTGGTAAGAGGACCGTTATCTAGGCCGTGCTTGCTGATATATATTTTCTGGAAAATCAGGAGGCAGGATAACGATCTTTTTCGCAGGAGAAAATGCAGCAATTTGTGTTGAATGTGTGATGGAAGATCTATCGGCTGAAAATGGTAGATGACTGGGAATATCATAGAGATCGTTCTTTGAGTTCGTGATAAGAAATCCGGGAGGAAATTATTTTTTCCTTTGATATGTTGGGCGTCAAATTTCCACTGAGAGAACCAATTTGCCCATCACAGAAGTTGGGCTTGGGGCAACATCTTTTGTTTAAAATGTAGCATTTTTGGAAACGCTGACATATCCATTTCTATTAGAAAATGTTATCCAATGAGATGAAATTGAAACTTCTCGATACCTCTTTTGACAGCAAGGATTTCCTTATACGTGGAGTGATAATGAAGTTCTCCACTCTTGAAAGCTCCGCTCTTGTATCCACAGATTCTTCGTTTGCCATATAACTCTTTAAGTAGTATGACACCCCAAAAATGATCACTAGCATCGGCCTGAAGGATTCTTCTCCCTGATGAGGGAATCTGGAGAGGGGGCAAATCCTTTGATAAGGACTTTAGTTTTTTAACTGCATTAGTGCAGGCCTCATTCTAGGGCGGCGCTTCTTTCTTAAGCTGATTAGTGAGAGGAGACCTAAATTTAACCAAATCATGAATAAATTCTGCCATATAATTTACGATGCCTAGAAACTGTTGAACTTGTTTGAACGTTAAGTTCTCATTCGGGAAATGATCCAGTTGAGTTGCAATATGCGGTTGAAGCTGATATTGACTATTCGAAATATGCATACCCAGGAAGTCAATGTCTGGTTTTCCTATAATCATCTTTCGTTCAGATAGCATAATCCCGTATTCTTGAACCAAACTATAAAACTGTGAGAGTAAGGCATGATGGGCATCAATATCCGGAGAGAATAGTAAGATATCATCGATGTAGATCAGAGCATTTTCCATGATTAGCTGGAATATTTTTGTCATGGCTTTCTGGAATAAGGAAGGTGCTGGTTTTAAACCAAAAGCTATGACGGTCCAGTGGTAGTGTCTTTCGGGAATGCAGAAGCCAGTCTTATGTCTGTCATCAGGATGAATTCCTAACTGCCAAAAACCAGTTTTAAGATCGGATTTTGAGAATAACTTTGTCTGGGGGAGTTTCTGGAATAGAACTTCTCTCTTTGGTAGAGGAAATTTATCATCTTCAAGAAAATGGTTGAGAGGTTGGTAATTTATTACAAGCCTCATTTTTCCTCTAGCTTGCTCGGTCCTTTTGTTTACGTAGAAGGCTTCACAGGCCCATTGTGATTTAGTGGGTTCAATTAACCATTCTTGTAGTAGTTGATCAACTTCTTTTATAGCAAGTGCAAAATGATCTGGGTTCATACCTTTATGGCTCGCCTTTGTAGGATTGATATCTTCATTCCTTTTGAATGGTAGGGAGACAAAGAATTGAGGATTTCTCCAAAGGGGGTGATCATATTTCTGTAGGAAGTCCGTGTGTGATTCAGCACAGGAGGTGCGCGTAATCTCGTCCCTGATGGGGCTCAGAATTTCTAATGGATAAAGATGGAGAGTTTTTGTCCAAGGCAATATGTGATTTTTGTACCTTAGCTCTTCTTTGCTCCATGAAATCCTTTTTAGTGAGTGCAAGATATTAAACCCAATAAGTAAATCTTTTGCAGGGAGTTCTGAGCCATAAACTTGATGCTTAATAATATAGCCTGGAAAAATCTGGATGTTGATGGGTTTACTGATCAGAGTGATTGTGAAGAGATCACCGTTGGCAGCTCGAAATGATTTGTAACAGGAAGTCCAACAATCTCTTGGTAAAATGTTAGGCTTCATGATAGAGGATGCAGCTCCGGTATCAAAGAATGCGATCACCGGAATAGGTTTTTCCCATTTTCCTGTGAAGACGTGGACTTTTGTAGAAGGAGTTGGTTGGCAAAGAAGACTGTCATCGAGTGCAGTGGTGTAGATAGTGTTGTCAAAGAGAACTATATCATCGTCAGATTCGGCAGAGGAGTCGGATAGATCAGCTCCGAGGGCGAGAATGGTATCTGGTCCAGCTTCTTCGTCCATAGAGAAAAGTGACTCAATATCATCGTTGTCGACATCTTCGACTTGGGAAAGTTTGGCAATGAGGCGTGAGCTCCTTTCTTTGTCAGGACATTCTTTGGCAAAATGTCCTTTCTTTCTACATATATAACATCTGGAGGATTTTGTGCTTCCTTTTTTCTTTCTGAGAAAACTCCAGTGCTTTTTATTCTTTTTAGAGAAAGAAGTTTTTCCTCTATCCTTTTTATACTTGAAAGGCTTGTCCTTCTTCTTTTTCCCGCATGTGCAAGATTTGTCTTTGCCACACTTGATCTGAAGGTCATGACGATCACAGGCTGAGCCAAGGTTCTTACTTTGATCTTCAATTTGTTTGAGAAACCGTTTCTGATTGCATAGCTTCTCAAGTGAGAGTAACACATTCTGGTATAACTCACCAATAGATGTGTGACTAATCGGGATATTTTTTACTTGGAGGAGCCGAGATGTTTCGTTTCCAAGTGGCTCTGGGAGCGAATTTAGAAACGTCTGCTTAAAGTTAACATCGTCGATTCCATTAATGGCATAGAATCGCTTCGACATTTTCTCATAATGATCCTCTAGGTCTTTTCTTTTGTATGAGCAGCACTTCATACTCAAGTATTCTTCTCTGGCTTGAGTTGTATAATGATCCCATACTCCCAAGAATTCGTTGTGGACATGCATAATTAGGGCATCAACATTTGGACTTTGTTTGACCATTTGTTGCCTATATGGTCCCAGGGCAATCCACCATTGTCTCAGTCTACCATGAAATTTGGACACAAATCTGTCAGCTACAGCAGCCATTGTTACCCCTGGCTGTAATAACTCGGCGGTGCACCAGGCATGCATTTCATAGATTCGGTCACGCCATTTTGATCGTGGGATGTTGTCGAATGAGAAACCGTTTGAAGGGTCATTGGGGAACTGACTGGATTGCTCGGACCCTTGGTGGGGGGTTTGGCCAGTCTCATCATCTTCAACAGTTGGATCCTCTGTGGGTGGATCAGCCATCAAAATCTCGAGTGACATGTCCTCGGTGTCGGAATCTTCATAATACTTTTCTTTCAGGGATGGTGGTTGTCTTGGAGACAGTGGTTGCGTGGCTATTTGGTTTAGGAATGAGGATATAGGATTACTAATCATGAGCTGAGAAGACGTTTGGGTTGTAGGAAAATCTTGTGGAGAAGATTCTCAGGATGGATGTTTTTCTGGTTTTCGTTTGGATGACTGAGGTATTTCATAGCGTGGTTTTGGGAGGAATACAGCACTATTGAAAGGATTGTGGTCAAATGGGGAGAAAGTGGATAGAGGTTGAGAATATGCTGGAAGAGGTGGTAAATATGATGAGTAAGACGGGGCTTCATAATATCCCGAGAAATGATATTGTTTTTGGATTTGGATAGAATGAAGCTGGGCTTTGAGACTCTTTAACTCCGCCTCCTTTTGCGCCAGAAGTGGCGAGTTAAAAGAAACAGTACTAACCAGTTGAAGTAATTCGTGATGTACAGCCGTTATCTCATCCTGAAGTTGCATAGTGACTCCAGTGATTGTCGAAAACCCGAGATCGAGCTTTTTCTCGATTGTTTGTTGGCTAGATGTTATTTGTTTCAAGACTTTGTTTTGTGCTATAGCATTTTCAGACTGCCAGTTCAACGTAGCCTCTGCGTGAGAGACATGCTTCGTAGATCCATCAGGATTTTTTGTAGTTGGGTTCTTTATCTTCCAAGTATGAGAAGTCCTGTCTTCATCGAACTCCATGGGAGGGAATTCTTCATGATAGGATGTTGGCTGGAGCATATTGATTTCTGATTCTTTAGAATAAAGGACATAATAGTCAAATTTGTCAGATTGTTCGCCAAGTAATCCAACCTTTGGATCTCCCTTTTCATAGCGTTCTTTGAGCAGCTGTTGCGTCGACTTCTTTTTATTTCTCCGCCATTTCGGCAGATCATCGAACTCAGAATCATCATCATAGTCTACTTTGCAATTTGCACAGGAGCATATATCAAAGTATTGATGTCCTTCATCATCTTTGAATTGGTAGATAGGTAACCCGTCAGCAGTAAATGGAAGTATGGGCTCACCAAGCCCAAAATCTTGCTCTTCAATCATGTTTATTTCTGAGGCGAAGATGGGGGACGTGCTAGAGGAGGGGTCCTCGTTGTTGAACACAATTTCTACCGCGCCGTCCTTTTTTCTTATGAATGAAGGATTTACAGAATGAATCGGTTGGTTATTGATTCGTACCTTCTCGTAATGTGTTACCCAAGATTCTGGAAGGAGTTTAATGAGCTCGTCTTTCGGAAGCTGTTTTGGGACATGAACGCATGAGGAGCCCGAGCGAGCATCAATTTCCAAGTATAGGGCTTCGTCAGTGTCTTGAGGAAGACTTAAGTCGAATGAATGATTTTGGACCCGATAAGCCATTTGATAGTGAAGCGTAGCAGCATATGTTCTCGCAACTTGGGGTGCTCCAACAATTTGAAGTTGAACTCTAAGGTTGTTGTAGATATGTGGATCATCAAGCCTCAAGTTGAAATTTGGGAATAAAGTTATAAATACAGTGCCAGCATTCAGGGTAGTCTGGATAGTCGCGATGCAGGCATGACTGTATTGCTGAAACCTTGTGTCCAGGAGGGCTAATCGCGCCACTACTGGGAGGCCTTTTCTTGCATGCAAAGTAAGGGCCATTCTGACAGCTCCAAAATGAATGTGGGAATAACCATGGGCCTTCCACTGCCCAGGTAGTGCCTCATTCAATCTTATAGGGAAGATCTGCTCTGCTTCCATAGCAGGAATTGGTACTTGTTCTAGCTTTGAGGCTAAGACAAGTTCTTTTGCAACAAGCGTCTTGTTGGGAGTAAGGGCTTGTCGGAAAACACGAGAAATATGATGATGTTTCTTGGTGAAAGCTTTATAAGGATTTAGCAGGGGAAGGTCGGTGACTGGGATGCGACTATCTTCAGTAAGGTAATCGACTTTATAAAGCAAATCAGAGGTTTTTGCGGAGGAAGAGGAACTGTAGGAATTTCGAGGGTAAGAAAAAGAAGAAGAACGAGTAACTGGTTGTGAATTTGCCATAGATGTAAGAGGCCTTATTTCTCGAGAATCTCCTTTGGTGTTAGGATAACTTGCTATCATATGGAATGATAGAACCGTTTCTGAATTCTTGTGAAAACCTGAGCATATACCCACAACCGCACACCTAGCAGCTTCAAAGGCCACAACTCCGTTATTTTCACAAAGAATTTCTACCACAAGTTCAGGTATAAGATTTCTGATGTGGAGGATCCCTAGAAGGGCAACCACAGAGCATACTATCTCTAACCATATGCAAGCCAGCATGAACAAATCATGCCAATACCATCATGAACAAATCATGTACACCTCCGGATCATCAAGAGAAATAAGGGGAAGTTTTTTAAGCTTCCATCCCTCTGATACCAAGTTTGCGTCGTACCTTCAAGAGGGGTTAATTGAACCCACAAAATCACAATGGGCATGTGAAGCCTTCTACGTGAACAAAAGAACCGAGCAAGCCAGAGGAAAAATGTGGCTGGTAATAAATTACCAACCTCTCAACCCAGATCATTTTGCACTCGTAAGATCCTATGATCTGAATCGCAATCCTGACAACTTTGGTTTGAACCTATTTTTAAATTTTAATTTTTGTAGCGAATCAAATGTGCATCCGGATGTTGGTAGACACTTTGAAACTGAAATTTAATTTTCATCACGGGAATCTTTAATTGAGTGTGCTCGTAATGTCGGTAAAAATCTTAGTTTTGCGGTCACTGTTAAAGATTTAGATAAATTAGTGGGAGGAAGAGCAAGCCCATGTGTTTCTTGGGTGCGATAGAGGTGATTTATACCGTGAGAAGCAATGCAAGAAAGGTTGGGTTAAACAAAATTTGAGAAAAACTACTAGCAAATGTTGTGGGTGTTCTTTTTCTTTGATCGGGAAAAAAAATGCACACTCGGATGAATGGACTATTCAAGTCAAATGCGGGACGCATAACTATGAAATGGTTCACTTAGAGAGCACATGCAACTGTGGGAAGATTGGATGGTGAGGAGAAAAAAATAGTTCATGACATGATTGCCTCTAATGTGAAACCAAGAAGCATATTAATCACGCTTAAAAAAAGGAATGCAGAAAACCATACAGTGATGCAGACTCATTTGGGCAAAGTGTTGAAACTAGAAATTGGTCTCAACGAGTTCGGACTCAACAAGGCAGCTTAAGCCTACTTCTCCCAACCCAGCACTCCTGACTGGAAACCTTTTTTTACTATAGACAGACCCTGGGCTGCAGTGCGGAGGTCTCACCACACACCCGGAAGATCGTAGAGCGCTTCCCCTCCCTGGCCAAAAACTGAGTCAGGCACCTTAGGCAAGCTAAAGAAGAAGAGCTGAAAGTTGGAATGCCTCTTAAAGGTGCCCTTAGGGGTCTATTTATAGTTTTCAGGTTTGTTCTGCAAGTATCGTAACTCCGCTGTTAGGTTTTACTAAATACAGCCCAAAGGTGGTCTGCAAACAGCGAAACTCCACTGTTTGGAGAGGCTATTGGCAGACTAACAGGGGAAGCGTGTTAAATTCACTACTGGGGCGAGTAGTCCTGGTCGTCGGCACTCACCTGGGGTGGCGAGTCCCTCACGAGGAGGCCAACACTCGCTTGAATTGGCGAGTGCCCCGCAATGGGAGCTGTCACTCGCCTCCTAGCTCTGAATCAGGGCAAGTGCGAATCCGTTTGGACCACTCGCCCTGACTTTCTGCTGGTCAGAGTCGCAGGCGAGCCTAAATCTCATAGGTCACTCGCCCATTGGACTCGCCTAGGTCCTAACCCCTCCTTTAGGCGACCTAATCCTCGGCCAAGGCTCCACTCGCCAATCCTGGCTCCACTCGCCAATCTTGTGGTTGTACACAATCCCCGCTCTTTGCGAGATTGTACTAAACTTGGAAAGAATCATTCAACCCCACGAGTTTTGGCGAGCGGAGCCTTCCATGGAGGGAATCTTATGGTGGGATCCTCCCCACTCTATATATATGTCCACCTCAAGGGAGGGATGCTGCCCCCCTTCCCTCCTTTACATAAACCTTACTGAATCATGTCCATCTTTAAAGAGTTCCAAGAGAGGATCGCCAAGGTGAGGAGCTTCATTCGTCAGGTACTGTCGAGCTGATTCCTTGGCTGTCCCACCAATCTCCCAACAAACAACTAAAGATCAAGTCTGACAAGAAGGCTAGGCCTGAGGTGGCCCTTGGTGAGACCTCTGTGGGGCTCTCCACTTCCCGGCCAGAATCCGCCCTCGCTCCTTTGACGGAGGTGTACAAACCCGTGTTCGCCGAATGGGTCCACCAGGCCAGGTGAACAGACCAGGACAACCCATCCGCGTCAGATCAGCAAGCGGGCGAACTCAGAACAACCAACTCGCTCTCTCCAAAGCTAGGCAGGCGAGCTGCGGGAGCCAGGTCTCGTCCGCCTCAGTGGATTGGTGAGTTATGGCGAGCTCACCTCCAGACCCTTGTAACCTGCCCAGTGGGGCCCGGAAGCCAAATTACCTGGGTGCCCTTGCTGGGGGTTCGAATAGTTGTTCAAAATAGCAGAGTTACGCTGTTGGCAGACCTAGTTGGGCTGCACATAGCTGTTCAGAACAACGGAGGTTGACTACTTGCATGCCGTTTTAAGAATTCCATAAATAGACTCAAGGGGGTATCTCAGAAGGCATGCTCACTTGTCTCTCAGTCTTCTAGCACTTTTTGAGGTAGCTTAGCTTGACATTTGGCTAAGGAGGGGAAACACTCTGAAAGTATTTAGTTGTCTACCTAAATCACCTATAGGGGGGGTGAATATGTGAGTTGTGCATCTTTTTGCGGAATAAAAATTTAGGGATCTAAGCACACAATTATCAACCAAGCAATCACAGACGACAAAAGATTTATAGTGGTTCCTTAATCTTGGGTACATCCACTTTCCCACACCGATCTAGCAAATCACTAGACTCGGCTACTCCATTATCTCGGATTGAAAACCAATCCTACGGCTCGGAACAAAGTTCCTACAATCTCGATCCACAACACGGATCTACACTCGGAAGATAAAACTTCCTACAACTCGGAGAAAAAAAGAGCTCCCACACTCGGAGAGAAATCTCCTACAAGAAATAAATTGAGAGTAATTGAAAATACACACAATAATTCTCAGATCTGGAAACAGTCGGCCTAGGTCTTCCTCTTGATCTTTGCGGCTCTATTAGAAAGTTGAAGAAGAAACTCTGCAAGATCTGAATCTGAAATTTCTTTGACTCACACGATCCGAGAGATGATGAGGAGTTGAAGAGCAATCTCGATCTGTAAGTCGACCTTGATTCTGAATCTTCTTGAACGCAAGCCCTAGGCGATTTGCACGATGAAGATCGGCGACGGCTTCCATTTTTGGAAAGAGAAAATGCGATTCAGAGACTTAGAATATTTCTTTTGACAGCTTGTTAGGGTTAGTCGAAATGACAAGACCTTATATAAGATTTCCCTAACGGTCATAATTAGCATAAATGACGTACACGTGGACCAATCACGTCAAGGCATTTGAAAATCCCGTCAAATCTGAACTTAACAAATTTTCTGAAAAGATTCTAATTTACTCGAGTAAACTACTACCTACTAGAGTACTTAATAAGATTACTCGAGAGAGTAGAAACAGACTACTCGAGTAGAAGTCCTTGAGAAAATCCAGAATAGAATGAGTAACTACTCGAGTACATAAAGACTTACTCGAGTGCTAACATAGTTACTCGAGTGCTAACATAGTTACTCGAGACGCGGAGTTGAACTACTTGAGTACAAGAAATATTACTCGAGAGAATAGAAATTAGCTACTCGAGAGGAAAAATGATTACTCGAGTCAAAGACTTAAAATAATTTCTGAGAGAAGAAAACGGGCTACTCGAGAACTGGAACCGGACTACTCGAGAGGAGATAAACTACTCGAGTATATGGATACCACTACTTGAGTAATGGACTTAGAAAGAATTCTGAGGGATGAAAACTTATCATTTGAGAAAACCTGGACTACTTGAGTGGTAGATAGACTACTCGAGTACATGATCTTGACTACTCGAGTGAAGTAAAACAACACGAACATCTTCCTTCTGTAACTCGAGACAAAAGACTTATTTACTCGAGTGATTAACATGACTACTCGAGTAAAGGACTTAGATTATTTTCTTAGAGAAAATTCTGTCAACTCGAGAGTAAGAGAAAATCTGCTCGAGTGATTGACTTGGAGACCCGAGAGTTATATTCAGGCTACTCGAGAGCCATTCCCTTACTCGAGTACAGATAGACTTACTCGAGTATAAACTAAGTATTCAACTCGAGTATATAAAGTACTACTCGAGTGAAAGACTTAGAAAATTTTCTTAAACAGAATTTTCTCTTCTTCAACAAACTCAGCAACATTTCTTTCTCCAATCAATCCCAGTGCTTGAAACATGAAGTGTATCCCAATAGAGAGGCTACACATGAGTCAATACCATGGATCACACAATGAAGGATTACATTGTATGGTCCTGTATTTGGTGACCCATTGTAGACTGACATTGGTCTACACTTGACAATATAATCCTGCAAACACATAACCCAAGCAAAACAACAAATACAACTTAATTCATCTTAGTTCAAGGGTGACTTCACCAAATCTGGGTTCTTGTGGATATAATACCCAACAATCTCCCCCTATTTGTAGAAGTCAGAACCCTTTACACTAAGGTGAATTATATAGACATATAAAGAACTAGATGTGCAATAGAGAAAACAATGCAATAAGCATAAGGATTAAAATCAAAGAGCATATGATCAGAATTAAGAATTATATAAATAAGATTGTCCAAAATATCATTTCTACACAGATCATATCCACACTCTCATAATTCTCTATGCTTAGACTTGATGGTGATGCTTGTCCTTCTTCTCTTATTGTCTTCTTTGGTAGCTGAAGGGATTTGGATAGTACTTTGGAGGCTTAGGAGGAGCACTGAGATTGTTCCTCCCATACTCTCTGTCATAAATCCTTCTCTTTGTTAGTGACTTTTCATACATTTCCCATTCCTTGGAGCTGTAATGATCATTCATGTTTTCATTGAAGTCCATAATAGGCTTGAGACTTTCTAGAATGATGGACTTTGAAGTTGGGGACCAGATCTCTGCAAACTCTGAAGCTTTCCTCTTTTCTACCTCAGGATTTGGAATGAATCTACTAGCAGAGGGACCCTCCCCATATTTCCTTCTTTTCGGGATCTGAATTTCTGGTAAGTCTTTAGGGATGTCAGATTCCCATATCTGAGAATAGGATTCTGGAGGTTGAGTTTCATCATCAGGCTTGGGAGAGAAGGTTGGCATTTGAGCTAACATCTGAGCTGGAGCTGGCTGGCCTTCAACAAGTGGATTTAGATGGTGAGGAATGATATATGGATCAGCCTGAAATTCTAGAAAAATTTGATTATGCATCTAAACAGTAGTATCATAAGTGTGGAACTTTACTGACTGTATCTGAGCTAGCGCATCTTGATTAATTTCCTTTACTTTCTCAGTCCAGAGGGTCTGGACCTTAGTGTCATATTTTTCAACTTGTTCTTTCACTAAGTTCTCCGCCTTTCTGAATTCTACACAAAGTTTCTCTATAGTGTCATCCTTAAAGGTGCCCACTTCTTCACAGACTTTCATGACATGCTCTTGGGATTTCTTCTCAAGTTCAATTTGATTGTTGGCCAGTGTCTCTAGAGCATAGACCATGTCTTGAACTAATTTCAAAGAATCATCGAAGTATTTTCTCTGTTCTAGCAACATTTGCTCAATCTTACCAAGAATATCTGAAGAAGCTGGAGTAGCTGAAACAGTAGGAGTAGCAGCAGGAGGAACAAGAGCTGGAGGAGGAGGGGCTGTCCATGGAGCAATTTTTGTAATTACTACTGAGCTTTGAGCTCTTGTAGTATGGACCAAAATATCTCCTTCCTCACCAGTGAAGGTGGGAAGAGAAAAATCTAATCTCCTCAAGGGAGGTTCAACGGGCTATGAAGATGCTTCATCCTTCTCGGTCAGCAGAATGGTCTCTGGTTGGTCTTGCTCAGTAGCTGGAGAGTGATCAATGGGTGACTTTGGGGAATGCACAGGTGAGGGAGAAGGTGCTGGTGATGGAGAAGGGAAAAGAGTAGGTGTGGGAGATGGTACATGAGTGGGTAGCTTGGGTTGTTCAGCAGGTTGCTCTTTTAGAAGAGGGGAAAGGGGTTCATCAGTGGTTAATTCTTCAATCATTTCATTGATTGCTGCATCAGTTGATAAAAGAGTATCTTGTAGTGAGGCTTCTGATGGAACTTGTTCAGGAGTGGATGAAGGAGGAGAGGTATTTGGTGGTGGAGTAGAAATTCTGTGTTGTTCTGAATGAGAGGTATCTAGTGGGGGAGAAGGTACCTTGTCTTACAGGATAGAGGAGGTAGGAATTCTGTCTGGAACAGAAGGAGCAGGCTCCCCCTCAACAGTGGCACCAGATGAGCTGACAACTTGAAGTGGAGAGGGAGATGGGGTCCTATCATCTGTAGCTGGAAGGTCATGAGCTTTGGCAGATTGAACAGGGTTCAAGAGCTTTAATTCCCATCTCTGAATAGATGAAATGGAGACTTTCTTCATGTGATGGAGAATTGTTCCTTTGGAGAAGCTGAATACTTCAGGATTAATCTCATGGAGGAGGAGAGAAATAATCCTAGCATAACTTGGAGCCTTTATGTTGTCCTTGATCTTCTCCAGAATTAACATCCCAAATTGATATCTTTTCCTACAGACAATGGCTTGCATGATGTCAAAGAGGCTGAATGAAATATCCCTGATTGAATTTGTCTTATAGAGAAGTATCTCCCCAATGATATCCACCAAGAGCTTTCCTTCTGGATTCAATTCTGATCTTTTGATGGTGAGAGCTCCTGGAGAGACACCACAAAACAGACAAGTCCTGTCATAGTCTTCAGGACCTAGGCCATCTTCTTTATCAACGACTGGCAGTCGAAGGAGAGTAGAGACAGAGGTTTTGTCTAGCTTGATTGTGATTCCTTTCACTTTGGACTTGAGAACTGTCATATGTCTCTTGACCTTGATATTCTTGTAGAGTTCTTCAACCTCAGGAAATAGAAGCTTACATGGCTGTTGTAGAACAAACGTAAGGCTGACGGTGTTGAGGAGAATCAGAAGGTTGCAAAAATCATCTGAAATGTCGGCGATTCCTGCGGCAACAAGTTCTGAACCTATTCCAATATTAGAAGATGGCGCCATGATCCAGAGATTTGAGAGAAATCTGGTGCGGGAATAAGAAGGCGCGGGCTCTGTAAATTTCGGCGGAAGACGAAACGTCTGTCGGCTTACTCGAGTGAATGGATTTGATTCGTGTAGAAAATGGAAATCCGAACCTTTCTATTTATATAACCCTAATTTATCTATTCTTAAGAAATACATTATGCTTACATACCTGGGAGAGAGTGGCATAAGCCTCAGGTTGCGAATAGAGGAATTTGAATCGAAGAGAGAATACCTGAATTCTTGACACTCGAGAGGCTTGACAGTGCTCGAGTGAAGATATAAAAGTACTCAAGTGAGATATGCTGAAGTACTCGAGTGGGATTATAGTACTCGAGTAGGTCTTGGAGGTACTCGAGTGCCTTACTTCTTACTCGAGTAGTCTTTATCTTACTCGA
This sequence comes from Platanthera zijinensis, assembly GCA_039513925.1. NCBI lineage: Eukaryota > Viridiplantae > Streptophyta > Magnoliopsida > Asparagales > Orchidaceae > Platanthera > Platanthera zijinensis. Next base: position 61,612,230 of record CM077080.1, read on the forward strand.
GTCATAAAGTTAGAATTTTGAAAAATTTCAACTTTTGACTAATTTCTTGATCTCTGAGCCTTTTTGTGAGTCCACCTTCTCTAATCTTCTTTGTTGAGCATACAAAGTTCTGTTTTGAAGAACGAGAACTTAGTCTCGTCCAGCGACTTCGTGAAAATATCTGCAATTTGCCTATCTATAGAGACATACTGTAGATCTATATCCCCATGATCCACATGCTCCCAGATGAAGTGGTATCGCAACTCTATGTGTTTTGTCCGACTGTGAGAGACTGGGTTGTTGGCTATTGCAATTGCGGTAGAAGAGTCACAAAACATTGGAATGTTCTGAAACTTCATGTTGTAGTCTTCAAATTGATTCTTTATCCATAGCAGTGTGCACAACAACTACCTGCAGAGATATACTCTGACTCAGCTGTTGAGATTGCAATACAGTTTTGCTTCTTACTACTCTAGGAAATGAGCCTTCTTCCAAGGAATTGGCAAGTCCTGGAAGTGCTTTTCCTATCGTCTTTACTTCCTGCAAAATCTGCATCTGAAAAACCAATTAGCTCGCTGTCATTACTTCCTGGGTATCATAAGCCAAGATTCGGTGTACCTTTAAGGTATCTCAAAATCCGCTTTGCAGCAACATAGTGAGATTCCTTACAGTTCACTTGGAATCTAGCATAAACATATGTAGAGAACATTATGTCTAGTCTACTGGCAGTAAGGTAGAGCAAGAATCCAACTATGCTTCAGTACTTGGTTTCATCAAAAGATTTCCCTTTCTCATCCTTGTCTAGAGACACAGCTGAACTCATTGGATTCCTCATAGAGGTTGCACTCTCCATTCCAAATTTCTTAATCAACTCCTTGGTGAACTTAGTCTGCGAGATGAAAATTCCATCTTCAGTTTGTTTCACCTGAAACCCTAAGAAATACTTCAGTTCTCCCATACTGCTCATTTCATGTAAGACCCCCATTTTTTTCTTTTTCGACACCGGGGTCTTAGGCCCAGAACCGCCACCTTGCGGTGATACCTTCGCACCCGGGAAGGTCGTCACTACAAGATGCCAATTCTGCCGGCCAAAATCGATCACAACTGTAGCAATAGAACAAAAGCAAGTCCACAGAAAATACATATAATAAAAATCTCGGGCTTATGCCCGGTACATCAAGTCCTCACTACAAATCACTCATCGTGGAAGCAAACTAATACAACTACTAGTGTTCGGGACTCACAGTCCCTGCTGTCTGGACTCCAGTACAAGACTGTCCGATCTCCAAGCGTGCCGACCTCCGGGGCTGCTCCTCCATGCTGGGCTCCGTGGTCCCCTAAATGATGTGGTTCGAAAACTGTTAGTCTAAAAGACTAAGTCCTATCGTCCTCCGCCCCTTCCCCCATGGCTCCTAAGCACCGAGCGGGGAGAAGGAAAGGAAAGGACATGAAGGTGGAGAATGTCAAATAGCAGATGGCAGCGGAACTAGACTAGTAGTTCTAAGTATGGTAATAATGATACAAAATTAGAATAAGTAACCTTAACTTATGTGAATACACATAAGCTAAGGGATCTCTTGTAGGGCTCCTATCGTATAAAAAGTCTCATACCGATTTATACGATAGGGTGTCGGTTTTACTAGCAGGCTTAAATATATAATACTGAAAGAGAACCTTTACTTATAAGCACGCTCGCACGAACTTATAGGCCAAGGGGTCGTTTTATAAGGCTTAATGTATAGAGCGTCCCATACCGCTTATACATTAGGTGTCAGGTTATATGCAATGGTTATGCTATGAAATACAATTATGCTATGATGTGAACATGCAAGTGCAACTCACTCACTCGACTCTGTGTACACAGACCTTTAGTTCCCCCTTTCGGAGCCGTTACCTCTCAGGATATCTCCGTAGTGGCAGACGGAAGCGGTGGGTTGGGCCTCGCCCACCTCTAAACCAGTAAAGCACTACCGGTCAGACCTATCGTACGCCTCAACGCTTTGTGCACAAAGCGGACTCCTGCGTACTCTTGCCGGCTGGCGTACCGGACTTCTATTGGCGAAGTGCTAACCACACTTACCGAGTCAGCGTATTGGTATCGGTGCATCGGCCCTCCAATACCGAAGACCCACCTCCTTATACCTTCTATGCACATGCAATAGTTATGAGTCCAAACAACAACCGAGCCAAATCTCCCCGGACTATCCCGTCCGTCATAATCAACAACCGAGCCGAAGCTCCCCGGACTATCCCGTCCATCATAATCAACAACCTAGCCGAAGCTCCCCGGACTATCCCGTCCGTCATAATCAACAACCGAGCCGAATCTCCCCAGACTATCCCGTCCGTCATAATCAACAACCGAGCCAAAGCTCGTCGGGCCACCCTGCCTATCACCATAACCACTGGGCTTATTGCCCGAGTAACCCAAACTATCTCTCGGGACATTGGGGTTTGAGAGTGTGAAATCCTAAGTTTACTATTTACTCTTCAGTTTATTTTATGCCTATGACTTAGGTTTGACCAAGGATTGCCCAAGGTATTCCCTGTGAAGGGCTCTCGAGGGCACTAGGAGCTATGATGGGCTGAATCCCAAAGCTCCCTTTCGCAAGGCACTTATTCTTGTTGGTTGATAACTAATCCCATATCCCTTACCCATTCCCTTTTCATATTACGCTAGGCTAAACCTAAGGTGATTGACCTTTCACTCTACGAGGAAGACGATCTTTCGTCGATCCCAAACACCATCTAACTTTTAGCCAAACCCAACCTTTTCTCATCCAACCCTGAGGGATGAACTCATTCTAAATTATCTAAACCTATAACCACTAATCTCGACTTATGTGCCTAACTTGTACTCCAAAATATTTCTGTCGATTTACTATATGCAGACCACCAAAGTTTAATGCCATGTAAAATGGGAAGTACATCAAATAATCATCCAATACTCCTATAATAATTAATGGGGGTCCATTATGACCTTTATTGCCCAAATCCAGAATTTCACAATTTTCCTGTTTATCTAGTAATTTATTAAATATTCCTAGTGGCCAAGGTCTCCGAGATTGAACAGGAGGTACCAAATTTAGACAAGATACAATTCCCCCAGATTTATGTTATACTCATTATAAATATTTAACATAAGATCCAAGGTCTCTTAAATTTTCAGCAAGGTTTAGGCCACTAATTTTATTTTAAAGGTAACTTGCAATAATTTATTAAAATAGATAAACATGGCAATATTATTTCTAAAAATTCAAGGAAAACTCTAACCTGATTGCAAGGGCATATAAATGCTCTGGGTCAAATATCATAAGTGATTAAGGAGTGATAAGGTTCAAACAAAAATCATGAACAATTTTCCAAAATTACTAAATGCAGACCACCAAGGTTAAACTTCATGTAAAATGGAAAGTACATCGAATGATCATCCAATACTCCTATAATAATTAATGTAAGTTCCTTATAAACTTTAAGCCTTAAATCCAGAGACCCAAAATTTTCCTTATTTATTTAATAATTTATTTAATTATTATAGTGACTAAAGTTTTCAATAATGAACATGAGGTACCAATTTAAGACAAGATATCATTCCACTAATTTTATATAATATTGAAAATAATAATTTAACTCATCCTCCAAAATATCTAAATTTTTCAGTAAGGTTTTATCCCCAAATTCTTATTTCATTTTAATCCTTAAAAATTCATTTAAAGAGATATAAAAGACTATATTGCTTCCAAAAATTCAGAGAAAATTCAAGTAGGATTCTAATGGAATATAAATGATTTGAGACAAATTTAATAATTTATTTATTAGTAAATAGACTTAAATAAATTATTGAATAATTTCCTTATTTAACAAGCTTGTGAAGTAAGTACCTCCAATATGTATTTAAAAATTCTCATAAAATTTATATATTTCTATAATGCTTCAAGACTTCCTCTTCCAAACTTGTATGTCTTCCCAAGGGGCATAGGGACCATAATGATCAATTCATTAAATTGTGGCATCCCCTTTTGTTATAAAGGAAGTACTATAAATATTATCCCAAAATTTTCAATTAAATTACCAGAGGCTGATAATATCCTTATGACCATTCTACCAAAATTTCATCTTAGTTTGAGGAGTTTAACAAGCCCATTCTAACCCTACAATATTTGTGCCCTAAACTAAGGTTAGGGTTTTGTGGGTCCCAAACCTTTCAAAATACCCTAAGATTTTCACCAGAGGGCTTTAGTTACCCTAATACCCTCCCTACAAAATTTCATAGTAATACAAGGTGTTTGGGCCACATGTCCTTCACAAGGTACAAAAGCCCTTCCTTAGGGTTTGACCTAGGATCTTGGGCAAATCAATTCCAAACCTCCCCATATTTCATTGTAAGGTGCACAAGTTCATGCCAAGTCAGTGGCCCAAATTTGAACCTCTGTTGAGGTGAATTGGACATCCTAAACCAACAATACATTTTTAGACCAAAATGTCCTTCTTAGGGCAAGGCTAGGGTTTGCATGATTTCCATTCAAATCACCTCCAAACTTAATGAAATTTTAACCAGAGGTCTATATTAACCTCACATACCTCCCACCAAAATTTGGATGAATTTGGGTTTCATTTAACCCCTAAATTAAATTACCCTAGGTAAATTAAATTATTTACAAAACTATCGAAAAATTATTCCAAAAAATTCCCATTTTTGGGCAGGGTCTACATATTTGGTAGGGTGACTTCCTGCCAAAATTTCAGCTCATTTGAGCTAAGGATGAAGTGTGGGCACTCTGTTTAATGTCTGCCTAGTCATATGTATAGACCCCACAAAAATGAGTGACCTGGTCAAACCAGGCACCCAAATTGGTTCAAACTAATTTTGTATGAAAGTAGACTCAGAGGGCTACATTTTATGTGTTGACCATTTTTTCTGAAATGGCCTCTAAGTATTTTTTAATAATTAATTACATTAAATACAAGATATGTGACAAAAATGAAATGAATCAACATATATATTCCATAGTTTAAATATCATCCCGCACGAATCTTGACTCAAGACCGACGGCATCCCGTCGTCTTCTTCCTCCAGCAGACGGCTAGGATCTATCCTGCCTGGGCTGACTTCCAGCCGCTGCCGCCGGCGATCCGGCCACCTCCCCGGCCGGCCACCGCCGCCAACACCTTCGTGGTGGTCGGGGCTATCTCCAGGCGGCGGCTTGGCCGCCGGGGAGCCCTATTCTAGCGATCCCGACAAGCGGAAATTTCATGGAAAATCCATGAATTTAAATTTTGGATTCGGCTCAATTGAGCCCAAACCCCGGCCCTAAAGATTCTAAAGATCTGCCCATGCAAGAAGGAGTGGAGGAGGACCTGTAGTGGCGGCTGTAGCCGTGCTGATCGCCGGATTGGCATGGTGGTGGCCGGTGGTGGTCGGCTTCTTCAAAAATGCAGGAAACTGCTTGGCTCCTTCAGGTAAAGTGTGTGAATTCCTCCTTGGAGTCTAGGGAAGCTTTTAAGGAGGGAGAGGAGAGGTGTTAGGTGGCTGAAAGCTTCATGCCATTATTGGCCATGGTCAAGGTTGGCGGCTTGGATAGGTAGGGGGGTGGAGCTTGCTCTAACCAGTCAAGGATGGCTGCTACACTCCCCTTGTCTTGCTGAATTGAATGGGGAGGTTGGGGAAGGGGGAGGAGGAGCACAAAGTCCTCCTTCCGTCTTCTTCCTTCTCTTTCTCTCTCCTCCATGGGTGACTTTCTCTCTCCTAGTCACCAAGCCTGAAATTTTGCTCCTACATATCCCATGGCAGCCCACAAGTCCATTTGGTCACTTAAGTCAAGGTTAGCCCAATTGCAATGGGCTTGAGCTTGAGTTAGCCCATTTGGGCTAACTTGACCCAAAGTTAGACTAGGGCCCACCTAGGTCAATTTGGTCCTTGAGGTTTCTTTAATGGGTCCTTGGTGACCCATTAGCCTCCCCTAGGGTCAAGGTGGGGTTGGATTGGCCCTTGGAGGTCACTTGACCCTTAACTAGGGCACTTTGACCATTTTGGGTCAAGAGTTGACTTTGGTCAACCTAGCCTTTATGATTGGTCCCAATGGATCCTTGGTGATCTATTGGCCTCTCACTAGGTCTATGAGGGTAGGGGTGGGGTCCACTTGGCTAAGGGACTGTAATTGACCCTTGTGTAGGTCAATTTGACCCAATTAGGGTTAGAGTTGACTTTGGTCAACTTAGCTCCCTTGACTACCCTCCATGGGTCCTTAGTGACCCATTGACCCCTCACTAGGTTTATGGAGGTATAGGTGTGGTCCATTTGGCTAAGAGACTGCAATTGACCCTTGTGTAGGTCAATTTGACCCAATTAGGGTTAGAGTTGACTTTAATCAACTCAGGTCCTTTGGCTGCCCTCCATGGGTCCTTAGTTACCCATTGACCCCTTACTAGGGTTATAAAGGTATGGGTGGGGTCTTGGAGTCTTGGTGAAGCTTCATGATCACCTTAAACCAAGGTTTTGGAGTTTACTATTTGCAGACCATAGTACCTCTATCCACACCACCAGGTCCACTTGACTCTTTCTTGGGCTTCCTAAGGTTTTGTCATGACAAAATCACTCTTAGGGGTCTAGTTGGAAATGAGATGTTACAAATCCCAATAAACAAAACAAAGATTTCGTCCCCGAAATCAAGGTTAAGCCCGCAGGGACTCCTATCTGGGAGAAGAAAACTTGTAACATCCCATGAGAAACGAAAGATTTAGATCACGACCATGTTCGCTATGTGAGGTTTAAAGGTGATAGTCATATCTAAGACCAATTCGCTCAATTGGCAAAGTCTAGACCCCAATAAAAAAAAGTTTAGCCCATATTCTTGAAATTTCAGTCCTACTAGTTTAAAATAGGAAGGTAAATTGAACATCCTGAGAGGTTGTGAGGTATACCTGACTGAAGAGTTCCGGGTATCTTTGTCGCATCAAGTCCTGGGGCTCCCATGTGTGCTCCTCTCTTCCGTGATTTCTCCACAGGACCTTGACTAATGGAACCTTTTTGTGGCGTAAGACTCGTACTCCCTTGTCGTCAATCCGGACCGGTTCTAGGTGAACTGACCGATCAGATGCTATCGGCCTATCTGTGGTTGTAACTTGCTGCTCTGGGCATAGTAGAGCTCTCCTAAGAGAGGATATATGGAATACGTCGTGCAGACTTGCCAGCTCCGGTTGCAGCTCCAGCCTGTATGCCAAGGGACCGATCCGCTCTTGGATCCTATAAGGCCCCATGTATCTTGGACTGAGCTTCTTCCTCTGTCCGCGTACCCGAGTAACTCCATGCATTGGTCAGATCTTCAAGAACACCTGATCTCCTACCTGGAATTCCACCTGACGATGCCGAGCATCGTAATACTTAGCATGCCGGCTCTGTGCTTCTAGCATCTTATCCCGTATCAATCTCACCTGAGCCTCGGTGTCCTCAACAAATTCCGAATCCAATGCCTTAGGGTCCTCGTCCTCCAAATTTTTGGGCATGCGGGGCAACCTGGGGTGTTGGTAGAGGTGCTTCCCTCATGGGGCAGTTTCTCCGAATGTGTCCTATCTGATGACAGTTGTAGCATTCTGGTGGGGGAAATGCCATACCCCCGGGTCTTGGTTCCTCCCTCATCTGAAGAGGCTGAGGGGCCAATATCACCTGCTCCCTCGGCTCCTGCCTCACTTCCTGATGAGGCTGGTCCTCTGTCCTTCTCCCACCTAGTATAGCACCTTGTCGTTGATCATTTCTGGCTCTCCGGCCCTGATCCTCCGCTTGCCGCTTCCGGCCCCGAGTGGTGTGCCAATCAGCCTCAATCCTCTTTGCCATCTCCAAAATCCGGGAGATAGGCCCGTCGGATACAAACAACAAAGCCTCCCTCAAGTCCTCCCGCAGGCCTTTATAGAATCTCTTGATGTACCCCGCTTCGTCCAGCTGGTAAGAATCTGCATATCGAGCCAAATGGTCGAACTCTTGATGGTACTCTACCACTGTCCGGGTGCCCTGCTTCAGCTGTAAGAACTGCTCCTCCAACTCATCCCTGGCCGACTGCAGAACAAAATGTTCCAGGAGTGCGGCCCTGAACTCTTCCCAGGAAATTTCTGCAACCTCCCTATCAACAAACATTGTGTCCAGCAGCGTCTTCCACCACCTCTTGGCATGGGACTCCAGGCAGGAGACAACCAAGGCCACCCTCTCCTCCCAGGGACACCGTATCCCATTCAGTATTTCGTACATAATATCTAGCCATTCTTCTGTCCGTACAGCGGATTCTGTCCCCAAGTAAGATGGATGAGAGAGAGTCCTCGAAAGATGCTCAGGCAATTGGCCCCCGGGTTTGGCTGCGGAGCCGGAACCTGCTGAGCCCTGAAAGCATCTAGAATGGCCGTCAGCGTTTGACCCATCTCCGAGTGTAGGAATGGAGTGGGGACCGGGGGAGGTTGTGCAACAGTCGGAGTCTGCTGAACTCCGCCTTGTAGTGTTGGTTGTGCTGGGGGCTGCGTAATAGAAGCCAAATATAAGAAGTCTCACAGATTTAACTAAAAGTGGACAATTTTCATGTGATTTCCCATATGGGCACACCACTGCTTTCGCTGCTTAGTTTGTCCCCAAACTAAACTCGTACGGGGGTGGCCCGAGGTTTGTGGACTGCTACCTTTTGATCGATATGTTTCCCTCTGATACCACTTGTAAGACCCTCATTTTTTTTCTTTTTCGACACCGGGGTCTTAGGCCCAGAACTGCCACCTTGCGGTGATACCTTCGCACCCGGGAAGGTCGTCACTACAAGATGCCGATTCTGCCGGCCAAAATCGATCACAACTATAGCAATAGAACAAAAGCAATCCACAGAAAATACATATAATAAAAATCTCGGGCTTATGCCCGGTACATCAAGTCCTCACTACAAATAACTCATCGCGGAAGCAAACTAATACAACTACTAGTGTTCGGGACTCACAGTCCCTGCTGTCTGGACTCCAGTACTAGACTGTCCGATCTCCAAGCATGCCGACCTCCGGGGCTGCTCCTCCATGCTGGGCTCCGTGGTCCCCTAAATGATGTGGTTCGAAAACCGTTAGTCTAAAAGACTAAGTCCTATCGTCCTCCGCCCCTTCTCCCTTGGCTTCTAAGCACCGAGTGGGGAGAAGGAAAGGAAAGGACAAGAAGGTGGAGAATGTCAAATAGTAGATGACATCGGAACTAGACTAGCAGTTCTAAGTATGGTAATGATGATACAAAATTAGAATAAGTAACCTTAACTTATGTGAATACACATAAGCTAAGGGATCTCTTGCAGGGCTCCTATCGTATAAAAAGTCCCATACCAATTTATACGATAGGGTGTCGATTTTACTAGCAGGCTTAAATATATAATACTGAAAGAGAACCTTGACTTATAAGCACGCTCGCACGAACTTATAGGCCAAGGGATCGTTTTGCAAGGCCTAATGTATAGAGCGTCCCATACCGCTTATACATTAGGTGTCAGGTTATATGCAATGGTTATGCTATGAAATACAATTATGCTATGATGTGAACATGCAAGTGCAACTCACCCACTCGACTCTGTGTACACAGACCTTTAGTTCCCCCTTTCGGAGCCGTTACCTCTCAGGATACCTCCGTAGTGGCAGACGGAAGCGGTGGGTTGGGTCTCGCCCACCTCTAAACCAGTAAAGCACTACCGGTCAGACCTATCGTACGCCTCAACGCTTGGTGCACAAAGCGGATTCCTGTGTACTCTTGCCGGCTGGCGCACCGGACTTCTGTTGGCGAAGTGCTAACTGCACTTGCCGAGTCAGCGTATTGGCGTCGGTGCATCGACCCTCCAATACTGAAGACCCACCACCTTATACCTTCTATGCACATGCAATAGTTATGAGTCCAAACAACAACCGAGCCAAATCTCCCCGGACTATCCCGTCCGTCATAATCAACAACCGAGCCGAAGCTCCCCGGACTATCCCATCCGTCATAATCAACAACCGAGCCGAAGCTCCCCGGACTATCCCGTCCGTCATAATCAACAACCGAGCCGAATCTCCCCGGACTATTCCGTCCGTCATAATCAACAACCGAGCCAAAGCTCGTCGGGTCACCCTGCCTATCACCATAACCACTGGGCTTATTGCTCGAGTAACCCAAACTATCTCTCGGGACATTGAGGTTTGAGAGTGTGAAATCCTAAGTTTACTATTTACTCTTCAGTTTATTTTATGCCTACGACTTAGGTTTGACCAAGGATTGCCCAAGGTATTCCCTGTGAAGGGCTCTCGAGGGCACTAGGAGCTATGATGGGCTGAATCCCAAAGCTCCCTTTCGCAAGGCACTTATTCTTGTTGGTTGATAACTAATCCCATATCCCTTACCCATTCCCTTTTCATATTACGCTAGGCTAAACCTAAGGTGATTTTTGACCTTTCACTCTACGGGGAAGACGATCTTTCGTCGATCCCAAACACCATCTAACTTTTAGCCAAACCCAACCTTTTCTCATCCAACCCTGAGGGATGAACTCATTCTAAATTATCCAAACCTATAACCACTAATCTAGACTTATGTGCCTAACTTGTACTCCAAAATATTTCTGCCGATTTACTATATGCAGACCACCAAGGTTTAATGCCATGTAAAATGGGAAGTACATCAAATAATCATCCAATACTCCTATAATAATTAATGGGAGGAGGAGCACAAAGTCCTCCTTCCTTCTTCTTCCTTCTCTTTCTCTCTCCTCCATGGGTGACTTTCTCTCTCCTAATCACCAAGCCTGAAATTTTGCTCCTACATATCCCATGGCAGCTCACAAGTCCATTTGGTCACTTAAGTCAAGGTTAGCCCAATTGCAATGGGCTTGAGCTTGAGTTAGCCCATTTGGGCTAACTTGACCCAAAGTTGGACTAGGGCCCACCTAGGTCAATTTGGTCCTTGAGGTTTCTTTAATGGGTCCTTGGTGACCCATTAGCCTCCCCTAGGGTCAAGGTGGGGTTGGATTGGCCCTTGGAGGTCACTTGACCCTTAACTAGGGCACTTTGACCATTTTGGGTCAAGAGTTGACTTTGGTCAACCTAGCCTTTATGATTGGTCCCAATGGATCCTTGGTGACCTATTGGCCTCTCACTAGGTCTATGAGGGTAGGGGTGGGGTCCACTTGGCTAAGGGACTGCAATTGACCCTTGTGTAGGTCAATTTGACCCAATTAGGGTTAGAGTTGACTTTGGTCAACTTAGCTCCCTTGACTACCCTCCATGGGTCCTTAGTGACCCATTGACCCCTCACTAGGGTTATGGAGGTATAGGTGTGGTCCATTTGGCTAAGAGACTGCAATTGACCCTTGTGTAGGTCAATTTGACCCAATTAGGGTTAGAGTTAACTTTGATCAACTCAGGTCCTTTGGCTGCCCTCCATGGGTCCTTAGTGACCCATTGACCCTTTACTAGGGTTATAAAGGTATGGGTGTCTTGGAGTCTTGGTGAAGCTTCATGATCACCTTAAACCAAGGTTTTGGAGTTTACTATTTGCAGACTATAGTGCCTCTATCCACACCACCAGGTCCACTTGACTCTTTCTTTGGCTTCCTAGGGTTTTGTCATGACAAAACCACTCTTAGGGGTCTAGTTGGAAATGGAATGTTACATTTCAAACATTCCTTGCATAAGTTTTGAAAACTTCTTGTAGAGGTTGTCGTCGGTAAAGCCAAAAATAATGTCGTCGATATAGATTTTCACTAGCAAAATCTTGTCTTTTATTTCCCTAAGAAATAATGTCTTATCTATCTTTTTTATTGTGAACTTGTTCTCAAGAAGAAAGCTAGACAGCGTCTCATACCAAGCTCGAGGAGCTTGTTTCAGACCATATAAAGCTTTTTTGTAATAGGTAAACATAATTAGGAAAGTTAGAATCAACGAAACTTGGGGGTTGTTCCACATACACTTCTTCCTTTATGTCACCATTAAGGAAGGCGAACTCCACGTCCATCTGATAGACGGTGAATCCCTTAAGTGCAACATAAGCTAGGAACAATCTGATTGCCTCCAGTCTGACGAAGTCAATTCCTTCTTCTTGACGATATCCTTTGGCAATGAGTCTGGCCTTGTTCTTTATGATCATTCCATCCTCGTCCATCTTATTCCTATAAACCAACTTTGTCCCGATGACATTCTTCCCTTTGGGTCTTGGAACAAGTGTCCATACTTTGCAGCGCTTGAACTGATTTAACTTTTCTCCCATGGTCATAATCCATGAAGCGTCCGAGTTTGCTTCCTTAAACTTCTTTGGTTCAACCTGCAAGAGAAAGCTCAAATATAAATTTTCATTAGTTGTGCCTCTACGAGTTCTGATACCATCCCGGGGATCTCTGATGATTTGGTCCATAGGGTGATCCTTCAGATGTCTGAGCTCTAGAGTCCTTGCATCTGGAGCTTCTTCAATCACAGGAGTGACTTCATCAACTTAAGTGATTTCTTCATCTTGATCATCTACCTCTCCAATAGGGGTTAGAGTGGTGATCTTGATGAACTTTTCACCTTTATCTTCATTCGGTTCATCCAAGCTAATTTCTTTCAACTTTGTACCTGCATCTTCAATGAACACACTAGAAGAGTTTCCTTGCAGCAAGCTCGTCTCATCAAATACAACATGTATTGATTCTTCTACAACCAGAGTTTTTCTATTGAATATCCTGTATGCCTTCTATGACTACTATATCCTACAAAAATACCTTCAAAACTCTTTTCGCTAAACTTGATAGTATGATACTTGCCATTGTTAAGCACGAAGCATTTACAACCAATGATTCTAAAATATGAGACAGTCGGTTTCCTGCCCTTTAGAAGTTCGTAAGGTATTTTATTATGGTTCTTATTTATGAGTGCTCGATTTTGCACGTGGCATGCAGTGTTGACGGCTTCAGCCCAGAAGTATTCCGGAAGTGAGGAATCACTCAACATGGTTCTGCAAGCCTCTATGAGTGTTCTATTCCTTCTTTCAGCCACTCCATTCTATTGAGGAGTACGGGGAGAGGAAAACTCATGAAAGATACCCAAGCTCTCACAGAATTCTGTCATGGCCCCAGACTTGAACTCTGTTCCATTGTCACTTCTGATTTTGACTACGGAATAGTTGTATTCATTCTGGACCTACCTGAAAAAATTAGTAAAGATGTCGAAGGTATTTGACTTGTGTTTCTGAAAGAACATGTTGGGGCTGCGGTCCGGAATTGCCCCCGCGCTGCGGTGCTATGCTGTAATGGCTTAACTGGCTGCCCCGTGGATCCGCCCGATGACCTTTGATATAAAGATTAGTTGCTGCGGTCCGGAATCGCCCCCGCGCTGCGGTGCTATGCGGTAATGGCTTAACTGGCTGCCCCGTGGATCCGCCCGAGGACCTTTGATATAAAGATTAGTTGCGCCGTCCTCCATCAGTCCGGGCTTTTGGTGCGAGTGGTTGCGCTAAGTCCTCTCAGAACACCCACGCAAAGCGCGAGTAATCATCAACAATAACAAACGTATAATCCTTACCTCCCAAACTTCTAACTTGCAGTAGATCGAACAAGTCCATATGAAGTAGATGTAGACATCTATTAGAGTCTTTGCCAATAACGCTTTTAAAGGTAGCCCTTGTTTGCTTGTCTTTTACGCATGCATGACAAGATCTGTCTTTGACGTACTTTACATTTGGGGCATCACGTACCAAATTCAGTGAAAATAATTTATTAATAGTTTTAAAATTAATATGTGATAATCTCTTGTGTTATTGGTCACAAAGAGACGCACTATCTTTTGCTAAAAAGCACACTGGTGTAGAAGAGTCAATACAAATAAAGTTTAAATAAAATATATTTCTGGTACAAGTACCTGATAAGATCGTTTCCAAATTATCAACGGACTTTATCAAGGGCTTATCAGCATGAAATTCAACAATGTATCCTTTATTGCAGAGCTGACTTATGCTAATGAGATTGTGTTCCAATCCTTCAACATAAGCCACATCCGAAAAGGATACACTACCGTTAGTGATCATACCATAGCCTTTAGTGATCTCTTGGTCTGAACCTCCAAAGATGACCTTTGGTCCGTTCAAGACTGAAGAATAGTTCTGAAGTAGGCTTCTTGTCCCGGTCATGTGCCGAGAGCATCCACTGTCCAAATACCAGATCAGCATTTTGGTGGTCAGAGGGTAGCAGATCCAGAGGGACTCGCCAGAGAGGGAGGATCACTCACCCACGACCCATGCTGGAGAACAAACTGAAGCCCCCGCCCTGGAGCCCCTGAGCGCCCACCGTAATTTTTGGCTCGGTAGTAAAGTGAAGGACCAGGTCGGCGAGCCCATGGTACTGTGGGACGAGGCTGCTCATCTCCACTCCATATCCCCGCTCCTCCCTTCTTGGTTAGAGCGCCACCCCCCCCCTGACGGCCATGCCTTCGCCCTCGGCTTCGGCCTCTACAGCCGGAAGGGGGGCGAAGACTTATGACGATATGGCAATGCAGTGGCTCGGCCATATGAGCACGCGAGCCCAGATGCGGTCCTTGGAGCTCTCGCATATGGACGTCCATCGCGACATCACCCTCTCGAGAAAGTGGGACGACTCTGAAGAGGAGCGAGCTCTCGCGGAGGAGAGCGCGGCGGGCTTGAAGCAACAGCTGGAGGTCGCTGAGGGCCTATTGGTGAAGAATGCTGGTGGTGTGGTATACTCTCGCCGCCTTATCCCGTGTTCCTTCTTCGTGTCCAATTTCTAATACTAATTTTGGTTATCATGCAGGATGCCGAGACCGCCGACTGCCTCCATTCTCGCGTCACCGCTCTAGAGGAGCGGAACCAATTTTTGGATGAGCAAAATAAACAACTTACGACGGATTTCACTCGCCTGGTGGACAATCTGCTTCCTCCAATCCACGACGGGTCAAACAGCCAAGGAAAGAAGCCACAAATGTACAGCGAGGCCGAGGTCAATGAGATGATGAGGCTTACCTCCATCAAGGCCGCGGACCACACGCTTTAGATGATGTTGGATCTTCGGGTGCCGACCCCCGACTGCGAGAAGATTACTGCCAAGGAGCTGGTCCCTGAGCTGTTCATTCCAGTCTCCATCCCCGGCGAAGAAGAAGATGAGTTCGACTCGCTCTTCGGCGACATGGAGGATGATCAAGACTACTAGCCAAAAGGGGAAGGCGACTAGGAATCTCGCACCTCTTTTTTTTGTACATATATATATGCGCTTTCACCTTGTAATCTCTCCCCCCTCCTTTTTGTACACTCGCCCTAGAGGCGACCTTTTTTGTAATCTTATATTATCAATTGAATGCATATTTTTACCTTTTTCTTCTAAGTCATTTTCTTTATCTACAATGTCTCAATACTGTGATGTGCTCGCTCGCATACCCTCAACATCTCGACTTCTCTGACATGGGGCGCGTCTCGCTGGGATTTTGCTTTCTCGCCCCCTTCATCGATTAGGTCTAGGTGACGCGAGTCTCCCGTACTTTGACCCGCCACTATTCTAAGGACTCTCGGATCGCGGGGCGATGAGCGGGCAGCGAAACCCATCCTAGATGGCCCTCGCGAGTCCCTTTTACCATACTCACCGTAGTTATTCTCTAAGGTAAAATGTGAGAGAGTGGCGCGTGGTCGGCCAACTTGGTGTGAATACTCCCCCTCCTTTTTCTTTGGTCAGATCTCTCGCCTCTTTAGTCCGATTGCTAGGAAAATCTCGGGAGTCGACTCACTTCCTTCTAGATGACCCTTCAGTGTGAATTTCTGAGTTGGCAAGTCCTGAGCCGGCGAGGCCTAAGATCCCGAGTCTCGAGCTGGTGAGCCCTGAGCTGGCGAGTTCTTGAGTGGGGTCAGCTCGTGTGATAGTTAAGCTTACCCCAAAAGTGGCATCCACCACTAAATGACTTCCAGCCCTACCAGCTAGTGAGAGTCTGGTCAGCGGGATCTGCTCGGGAATTGCCTTTGAAAAACATTCTCATTCTTCCACCGAGTGACTTACAGTCCTGCCAGCTAGTGAGAGTCTGGTCAGCGGGATCTTCTCGGGAATTGCCTTTGAAAAACATTCTCATTCTTCCACCGAGTGACTTTCAGTCCTGCCAGCTAGTGAGAGCCTGGTCAGCGGAATCTGCTCGGGAATTGCCTTTGAAAAAAACTCATTCTTTCACTGAGTGACTTCTAGTCCTGCCAGCTAGTGAGAGCCTGGTCAGCGGGATCTGCTCGAGAATTGCCTTTGAAAAACACTCGTTCTTCCACCGAGTGACTTCCAGTCCTGTTAGCTAGTAAGAGCCTGGTCAGCGGGATCTGCTCAGGAATTGCCTTTGAAAAACACTCATTCTTCCACTGAGTGACTTCAAGTCCTGCCAGCTAGTGAGAGCCTGGTCAGCGGGATCTGCTCGGGGCTAGTAATCTCATTCTACACTTGATTTGTATAGTAACCAGAAAATATTTCAAAAGGAAGAACGAGAAATTATATATGTAATCAAGACCTGATTACAATAGCTCTTAAGGGTAAAAACATTTTAAGCCATCTCCACTCCAAGTGTGTCCCAGGAGCTCTCCTTCCACATTTTGAAGATGGTACCCCCGGATTTGAGCGCCTCCTTGACGATGTACGATCTCTCCCAATTTGGATTAAGTTTCCCCATTGCCGCCGATCTTCCTGCTGCATCTACCTTTTTCAAGACCAGGTCCCCTGCCATAAACTGCTTGATTCGAACGTGCTTATCAAAATACTTAGCCATCCTTCGCTTGACCTCTTCCTGCCTGATGACGGCTAAATCTCGAAGCTCTTCCACCAAGTCCAATGAGAGTCGTAGCTTCTCTTCGTTTTCAATTCTCCAATCTTCATCGTCTTCTCTCGCGGCTTCCACCCGTGGTGACCTGACCTCGAATTCTACGGGGAGTACCGCTTCGCAATCGTGAGATAACTTAAAAGGAGTTTCTCCCGTGGCCGTGTTCGGGGTGGTCCTTAAGGCCCATAAGACCGAGGGAAGTTGTTCCACCCAATTTACCTTCAAGTTCTCAACTTTTTTCTTCAGTAGGTTCACGATGACCTTGTTAGCGGCTTCTACCTGCCCATTGCTCTGCAGGTGGTGGACTGATGCAAACCAGAGGTCTTTACCTAGTTGAGTACAAAAACCAATAAACTCCTCACTAGCAAATTGCGGGCCGTTGTCTGTCACGATTGCTTGTGGTAGCCCATGCCGACAGATGATCTCCTCCACATGAAGTTATGGATCACCTGGGAGGTCACCTTAGCAAACGCCCTAACCTCCAGCCATTTTGAAAAGTAGTCTATCATGACCAGGAGGAACTTTTGCTGCCCGCAGGCTTGAGTAAAAGGTCCCACTAGATCCATCCCCCAGCTTGCAAAGGGTCATGGTGCTGTAATACTCCTAAGTCTTTGGGCCGGCAGGATTTGGAGGTGTGTGAATGCCTAACACTTCTTACATCGCCTCGCAAATTCCGCTGCATCTTTTCTCGTGGTTGGCCAAAAGTATCCTTGTCTCATCACCCTTGATTCCAAGGTCCTGCCCCCCCGAATGACTGCTGCACTCCCTCGAATGAACTCCTCCAAGATTTTGGGAATTTCTTCCTCGGTCACGCACTTGGCCAAGAGCCCCGATAGAGTTTTACGGTACAACTTATCTTCATGCATTAGGTAATGGGCTGAATTTCTCTTGAGCTGTCTCCTGTCCTGGCCTTCTTTCAAAGATTCACCCGTAGTCAAAAAGAATATATACGGATCCAACCATGCGGGGCATTAATCTATTTCCATCAACTCACCTTTCTCAATAGATGGGCGAAATAGATCTGTCTGAACTCCTTCACCTCTAGCCCCGAATTTGGCCAATCAATCAGCTATTTGATTCTCCTCTCGAGGTATGTACTTGATAGAAAATGTCATGAAGCCCCCTATGAGCTCCTTTGCTTTGATCAGGTACCTCGCGAGAGTGGGTTACCTTGCTTCATAATCCCCCTTAACCTGCGATGCCACAACCATTGATTCGGTAAGCACCTCTACATTTTGTATGTCTAGCTCCCTGGCCAAGCGCAACCCGGCGATCACGACTTCGTATTCCGCCTGGTTGTTAGTGATTGGAAAGTGCAGAGTCGTGACTTGATCTATCCTGGTCCCTTGAGGACTGACCAGAACAACCCCGCCACTGGTAGAGTGCTTGCCCGAGGCCCCATCCACCAATACCTTCCAGGCGATGGGCCGTGTTGATTCTTCTTCCATCCCTTCAACGCAATCGACCAAAAAGTCAGCCACCACTTGGGCCTTGATTGAAATCCTTGGCACAAGGGAGAGATCAAATTCGCTGAGCTCCACAGACCACTTGGCCAAATGCCCTGATGCTCTACTCCTTCGAAGATTCTTCGAGGGGGGTGATCGCTCACCACCTTTATTGAATGTGCCTGGAAGTAGGGTGTTGGAACACCCTATTACTATTTGGACCAGGATGACTATACTTCTATAGGGATTTTGGTTTGTGACCTCCTTGTTGTTATAAAGGTCACATAGGCTAGTTAGAATAATCTTCAGCTCGACGTAGAGTCGATCTCAGCTCGACGCTGAGTCGATCTCAGCTCGACGCAGAGTCGACCTCAGCTCGACGTAGAGTCGACCTCCGCTCGACGTTCCGTCGAACCCAGTTCTACTTACAGAAAACAATCTCTGGCCGACGTGTGTCGTGCTCAGATCGACGTTTTAGTGTGAGCTCGACGCTTTTCAGTCCTCCGTCAGTTTTGAATAGGAATTCAAATTCCTTCTGTCAGACAATTAATGCTGAAGATTTATTGGCCGTTACAGCATATCTGGTGCATGGCTCAAGGAATTTTCTAAGGAATGTCTGCCTGTCATTTCCTTGGAGGCATGGAAATTTAAGGAAAGCAATTAATGCTGACTTCCAACGGCTATCAAAGAAAAGGAAGAAGAAGACTCAGATATATAATTCATTCTTTCAATTCTTCAGAATACAGAGAATATACAGAACAAAAAGAGAACAACAATACAGGACTTCAGCTTCTTTCTCTGTGTGATATTGTTTTGAAAGACTCACTTATAGGAATTCTGATTGCTTCAGACACAATCCTCCAACCTTCTTGGATTATCTCTTGCTGGAGCAAATCAGATCTTTGAAGACCTGTCACCCTTGTGCAGAGCTCTCCTTCCTGAACCTCTTCTTGATCTCAGGGGGAGCTTTGACAACAACTTCAGATCCACCTTTGCTTCTCTCTACTTGTTGATAGAGAAGACAACATCATTCTTTTTCTTTTTCTTTCTGTACAGGGTTTTAACTCCCTTCAAAAGTTACTTTTGGTTTTGCTGAAACCTGGTCAAAATCAGCTTCTTTGGTTTGTGAGAACCTGGTCAAAAACTCTCTGGTGCTCAAGACACCTGATCAACTCATCTTGAAGTGGATTCCTATCAAGGGTGATAGAAGAGTGGATGTACCCAGATTTGGGGAACCACTATAGCTCCTTGTGTCGTCTGGATTGCTTGTCTCTTTGTGTTTTGCTTTGTGCTGTGAATTTCTTTTTACTCTGATTATTTGCTATAGCACCTTACACTAAGTAAAGTAAAATTTTCTCTGCACACAAGTTTTATTTGCAAAATTATTTTAAATAACTCTATTCACCCCCCTCTAGAGTTAGGATTGATCTTATCCTGCACTTTCAATTGGTATCAGAGGCAGGTTGATCATTCATACAGGCTAACACCTAGATCAAAAGATCCCTGATAAGATCATTTCTCTCAAAGGGTTATTTTCCTTAGTTTTTCTTATCTTTAAAACTCATGGCACAAAACAAGGACTTTGCTAGTACCAGACCTCCTATGTGCAATCTATCTAAGTTTGCACTATGGAAGGCAAGGATTAGACTTTACATGAACTCTTTTGATGAAGACATTTTTAATTCTGTGTTGACAGATTGTCCAAGACCTCCCACAGGAACAAGTACATCAGCTGTTCCTCCTCCTTCAGGAACTGATGCTGACATAAAGAAGTGGAAGGCAGCAGATGCTAAAGCCATGAACATTTTGGCTCAAACCATGTCAGATGACATTTTCCAGAAAGTAGCTGATTGCAATACTGCTAAAGAGATCTGGGAAAAACTTTCAGAAATTGTATCAGGTTCTGCAGATGAAAGAAAGGATAGGAGATCCTACCTCATCACCCAGTATGAGAACTTCAAAAAGGCAGAGTCTGAGTCAGTTGCTGACATGTACAACAGACTGAGTCTGATCATAAGTGAGCTTAGATCACTAGAGAAGGACATATCTCTCACTGAGATAAATGACAAGATACTGACTTGTTTCCCTAGCTCTTGGGACTCAAGAATATGGTCAATTAAAGATGGAAGAAATGTCTGTGAGTTATCCACAGAAGCTCTTCTAGGAAAGCTCAAGAGCTATGAGCAATTTATTAAGAAGAGAGAAGAAGAGCAGAAGACATCCACACCAACAGAGAAGGCTGAGAAAACTATTGCCTTCAAAGCACAGGAAGAAGAACCTAAAGAAAAGGTGTTGGGAAATGAAGAGCTTATGAGCCTACTGGTCAAAAGGTTCAATAAGCTGAATAAAAGGAACTTCAGAAGATGGTCATCCAAAGACAAAGACAAGCCAATGTATGACAGATCTACTAATAAAGATATCATCTGATTTGGCTGCAGGAAACCAGGACACATTTTCCCCAACTGTCCAGAAAATCAAGATAAAGACAGAAGGGACAAGAAGGAAAGAAAAGATAAAAGGAAGGATAAGGAGTCAAGGAAATACCATGACAAGCCTTCCTCCAGCAACAGCAAGCACACCAGAAAAGGATTTGTGGCTGAATCCTGGAGTGACTCTGATGAGTCTGATTCATCATCCAGCTCTAGTGATGATGAGGATGATGCAGAAGAAAAAGGATTCTGCATGATGGCCATCAGTGCATCTCAAAAGAACACTGATTCAGAGCCTGATGCTGACTACCTATCTGATCAGGAACTTACTGAGGATCAGGTAATAGATTCATTTGATTTTACTTCTGATGAATTTAAATCTGAGTTCAAATCTATGTGCATTGACTTGATTGAGTCTCAAAAGTTGATTAAAACTCTCAGAGAACAATTAATTGAATGCAAATCCATTAACTCAGATAATCTTAGACTCTTAGAAGAGTTGAAGCAGTGTGGGGAGGAGATAGCTTCACTGAAAAGTGAGCTATCTAAGGCCAGACAATTTGAAGAAACCCTTAATGGGAGAAGTATCAAATTGATGGACATCACAAGTACAGTGAACTCAAGATTGAATGGTTCACTGGGCTTGGGTGCTTCATCCAGCCAACCCATAGTGCTGACAACTCCAATCAAATTTACCAGTGAAAAAGGTAAAGGAGTCTTGATAGTGGCTAGGAAGAATGCTGACTTAACCCAGGAAACTGGACAAGAAGCGTCGAACGAAGCTCGACGGACGTCGACCAGAGCTCGACGTAATCGCAAGTCGAACTCAGGTCGACGCTCTCTACCTTCTGAACAAAGCAAGCCTTCGCCGTCGAATGGAGCTCGACGCACTCACCAGAGTCCGTCGACCGAAGCTCGACGTGCGTCGAGCCAAGCTCAGAGCAAAAATCAGTTCTCAGGGGTTAACTCAAGATTTAATTCCAGCTCCACATCTCATCACTTTAACCCTTATGCTGAATGGATAATACCTCCTAGGAGATATCATCCTGTAGGCTATAAGAGTCAACCTGAGATGTCTTTTATTTCAGAATTTAAAGGATATCAAGAAAGGCCCAAGGTAAACTGGGTCAAAAACAAATGATTTGTTATATGTGCAGGTAAAGACCTATCCAAGTGAGAACCAGCAGTGGTACTTGGATAGTGGGTGCTCAAAGCACATGACTGGCAACAAGGAGAACCTTGTGTCCTTCAAAGCCAAACATGGACCCAAAGTAATATTTGGAGATTCAAACTTTGGACAAACAAAAGGCTATGGCCAAGTCAAGTTAGGGTCAATCACATTTAAGAAAGTGGCCTATGTGGAAGGACTAAAACACAACTTAATCAGCATCAGCCAGCTATGTGATGCTGGTTATCAGGTTTGGTTTACCAACTCAGCATGCAATATTGCATTAAATAACAACATTGTTTTAATTGGTAATAGACAAGATAACATATATCTAGTTGATTTCAATTCATCTAAAGTAGATATTTGCTTATTTAACTCCCTTAGCAAACCAAATGAACTTTGGCATAAAAGACTAGGACATGTGAACCTTAGAACCATTGCTAAGTTATCCCAATACAACCTTGTTAGAGGACTACCTTCTGGTCCCTACAAGAAGGAAGGACTTTGCAAGGCCTGTCAGTTAGGCAAGCAAACTAAAAACAGTTTCAAGTCACTTAATAAGAGTGACTCACCTAGAATCTTGTACTTATTGCACATGGACCTTTTTGGACCAATTAATGTACAAAGCCTAGGAGGGAAATCTTATGCTTTAGTAGTTGTAGATGACTTCTCAAGATTCACTTGGGTGTTCTTTCTGAGGAAGAAGTCTGATAACTTCAAGATTTTGACAGATTTTCTCAAAGGCATACAGATTGAGTTCAATACTCACATTGCCCTGATCAGAAGTGATCATGGGACAGAGTTTGATTCTCTTCTCATGCTAGAGTTCTGTCAGAAGGAAGGTATCAGGCACACCTTCTCAGCTCCAAGAACTCTTCAACAAAATGGGGTAGTTGAAAGGAAAAACAGAACCCTTATTGAATCTGCCACAACATTGTTGACAGATGCTCACCTTCCTCTAACCTTTTGGGCAGAGGCAGTGAACACCTCCAACTATGTTTTGAATAGAAGCCTGATACATAAACTAAAGGGTAAGACTCCCTATGAGTTACTCAAAGGGAAGAAACCTAAAGTGAATTATTTCAAAATTTTTGGTTGCATTTGCTTCATTCACAATAATGACAAGAAATACCTAGCTAAATTTGAAGCCAAAGCTGATGAAGGAGTGTTTCTGGGATACTCCATGACTAGCAAGGCTTATAGGGTTTTTAACAAGTGCTCAAATAAAATTGAAGAATCCATGCATGTTACATTTGATGAAACTAACATGTCTTATAAGGAGAAGGAGACTTCTACCATAAGCAATTTGCAGGAACATTCAATTTCAGAAAATCTGAAGCAGCTTACCATCACAGACAAAGGGTCATCACCTTCACCAATTCAGCAAGACACTGAACTCAGTGACAATGAAGAGGAATTTAAGGTTTTGGAAAGTTCAAAAGGCCAACAAATTGAAGAACCAGTTGTTGTTCCACAAGAGGAAACAACAACACAGGTTGGTGCATCATCAACACCCCTTGTTGATCTTGCAACAACAAGAGATCACCCAATCTCACAAGTAATTGGAGATATCTCAGTGGGTGTGCAAACAAGGAATCAAGTTAATCAAAATATTATGCACACCTGCTTTCTTTCTCAAATTGAGCCTCAAACCATACAAGATGCAGAGCAAGATCCAAACTGGATAATTGCAATGCAGGAAGAGTTGAATCAATTTGAAAGGAATAAAGTTTGGGAATTAGTACCAAGACCAAGGAACCAGCAAATTGTTGGAACCAAATGGGTATTCAGAAACAAGTTGGATGATCAAGGAATAATTGTGAGAAACAAGGCAAGACTTGTTGCACAAGGATATTGCCAAGAAGAAGGAATTGATTATGACCAAACCTTTGCACCAGTTGCAAGGTTGGAGGCCATAAGAATCTTCCTTGCATATGCAGCTCACAAGAGATTCAAGGTATATCAGATGGATGTCAAGAGTGCTTTTCTCAATGGAGACATCAAGGAAGAAGTCTATGTAAAGCAACCTCCAGGTTTTATCTCTCCAACCTTTTCTGATCATGTTTTTAAACTGCATAAAGCTTTATATGGTCTCAAACAAGCTCCTAGAGCATGGTATGAGACCTTAGCTTATTTTTTGTTGGAAAATGATTTTAAAAGGGGTAGAGTAGACCAAACTCTTTTTGTTAGAACCCATAGGTCCCATACCCTACTAGTACAAGTTTATGTAGACGACATCATATTTGGGTCTACTGATTCAAACTTATGCAAAAAGTTCTCACAACTTATGCACTCAAAGTTTGAAATGAGTAGCATGGGTGAGCTTGCTTTCTTTCTAGGATTGCAAGTTAAACAACATGTGGATGGCATTTTCATTTCTCAAACCAAGTATGCAAGAGAACTGGTTAAGAAATTTGGAATGTCTGAAGCATCCCCTATGAAAACACCTATGCCTACAAATGCTGTTTTAGATGCTGATGAATCTGGAAAACCAGTTGATCAGACAAGCTATAGAGCAATCATTGGCTCATTACTTTATCTAACAGCTACTAGACCAGATATAATGTTTGCCACATGCATTTGTGCTAGATTCCAAGTAAGCCCTAGAGAGTCCCACCTCACATTAGTTAAGAGGATTCTTAGGTATGTAAAAGATTGTCCTAATCTAGGTCTCTGGTATCCACATGACTCAGGATTTGATCTAACTGGATTTTCAGATTCTGATTATGCTGGATGTAGAGTAGACAGGAAAAGCACCAGTGGAACTTGTCAATTCCTTGGTGATAGACTTGTCTCCTGGTTCTGTAAGAAACAAACCTCTGTGTCCACATCAACTGCTGAAGCTGAATACATGGCTGCAGGCAGTTGTTGCTCACAGATTTTGTGGATTCAAAACCAGCTCCTAGACTATGGGTACAACTTAGAGATGTCTAAAATCTTTTGTGATAATACCAGTGCAATATCTATTGCTCAAAATCCAGTTCTCCATAGTAGGACCAATCACATAGAGATCAGACATCACTTCTTAAGGGATAATGTAGAAAAGAAGAAAATTGCACTAGAATACATTTCCACTGAACTACAGAGAGGAGATATCTTCACCAAGCCCTTGGATGAAAAGAAGCACCTCTTTTTCCTCAATCAGTTGGGAATGCTAGATGGAGACAGCATAAATTAAAACTCCAAGATTTTGAAACCCATAATTAACAGGAATAGGAAAAATTTCATTTTAAAATCTCCTGTCTGAGTGGTTGTTCTGAGCTCTGAACTAAGCTCGACGCTGCGTCGAACGGAGATCGACGGTCCGTCGCCCTCAAAAGCGTCGAACGTCGAACTCATCTTCTAGCGTCGAATTGAGTTCACAGCTCCCTGGCTTCTTGAGTTTCTCTCTCCCCGGTCGACGTCTTCGTTCAACGTCGACCTGAGCTCAACGTATAGCTTCAGCCAAAGCGTCGAACGTCGACCTAAGCTGGACGCTGTTGAGTCGTTTCAGTTCTCCTAGAGCCTTAGAGCGTCGAACTGAGCTCGACGTTCTTTCCTTTTCTGCGTCGAACCCTAAGTATAAAATCATTTTCTCATCGTCGTTCGCAGTTGCGCTTTCATATCTTTCTGCTCAAGCTTTCTCCCTCCAAATTCCTTACTCTTGATCTTGGAAGGTATTCTTTTTGCAGGAAAATGGCGATCACAGCAGGAGCTCTGGCGACCATGAAGTTCGATTCTGGATTTGATATCGACTTCGATTCTTTTGATGGATCTCCACAATACTTTTTGGATATTCTGGACCTCTTCAAGGAGTAGCAACTGGTTAACTTTATGTCAACCAGGATCCCTCTCCCAGAGTCAGAAATCAAAGAGTGGAGTCTTACATCAGTTATTTCAGATAACAATACATTGACTGGGAAAGTTTCAGGAAATGAGGTAGCCATCTCACCTCAAATCATTACAGAAGTTTTCAACTTTGCTGCTGGAGATGATGGCATAGAACTATCTGTGGAAGAGTATGCCTTGATGCTAGACAGGATGGGGCATGCTGCTGGTAACCCCTCTAAACTCCTCAAAGTTAACCTAGCTATTGAATATAGGTTATTAGCAGACATTACAGGCAAAGTGATCTGTGCAAAGAGGACTGCACATGATGCAATTACTAGGCATCAGTTCTGCCTTATGGCTGCACTTATGGATAAGAAACATCCCAACTGGGTATTAATTGTGTTTGAATTGATTAAGAAAAAATTGGATAAAAACTCTGTCCACTTTGGAAGAGTTCTTGGGTTGATTCTCAACCATTGCTGCCCCCAACTGCTTGTGTCCTCCAAGAAGCACATCAATGCTTCCAAGAGGCTCACATGTGCCCTAATTGGCAAGTGGGACAGAAGAATTGTGAATCCCAGGGCAGCAGCATCAATGAAGTCCTCTGTAGACACCAGGACTATAGAGGTCACTTCCCCTCAGTCCACTGGTCCAGAAGCAGGGACTGTGCCATCTGACTCTCTCACCCTACCATCCTCTTTCATCCCCTCAACCACAGTTCTCTCATCCTCTCACCCTCTACCTTCCTCCGTCTCTACCATTGCCTCCTCCCTTCCACCTCTCACTACTTTCCTTCCCATAAGCTTGGATTCCTCCCCTCATGAGGATCTCTTCTCTTTTGACATGCATGAAGACTCCTTCATGGATGCCTCTACCTCCTCTCCTCATGAATTCCCCCATTCATCTACTTTTTCAGAGCTACTTTTTTCCTCCATCCATGAGCCAGTTACACCTCCACTGTCTGCACCACCCTCAACATCTTCCTCATTTACAGTTTCTGCTACTCCATCTACCTCTACTCAAGATCCCCTTGAGCAAGTAGCCCTCCTGCCCTTAGCCAATCAAATCTTTGACCTTCTGTCCCCTAGGCTCTCCTCCCTCCTGGATGCCAAGCTGGCTCCTCTAATTCTTTCCCTGAGCACTCTTTCTGCCTCTGTCTCCTCCCTCTCCTCTCAGTTGGCATGCCCTTCTTCTGGGGGCCTAGAGTCAGCTGCCACTGATTCTAGGCAGGGGGAGATGTCAGCAGAAGAAGAGCTGCCTCCTTCTTCAGTTCAGTTTGTTCAGACATGTTCAGAGACAGTATCAGTTGCAGAAGTTCAGATAGTATCTGAGGCTCCTCCTCCAGCTTCTGTTCAGAGCTTCCCCCCTCCAGCTCAGATTCAAGAAGATCTGTCCAGGGCTATTGTCCCTTTTCTGAAGATCCCTGATGTAGCAGTGGTAGCAGTGGCTCCTGCTAATAATGAAATTGAAATGTTAGCAGCTGTTGAAACTTCAGGTGAAGCAATTGAGACACCTGATGCAGTTGAGACCCATGTCTCCCAAGCCCTTCAGGAACCAGCCTCTTTAGTCTCTATGGCTCCTGAGGCTGTGCCCTCTCCTGCAGTGGTAGACTCCTCCTCCCCACTGACAGCAGCTCTTCCTTCAGTTTCCTCCTCAGCAGCTCCAGACTCCATCAATTTTCCTATCTCTAAAAGGAAGTACATAGATCCATATGAAGAATCTCAAAGTTCAGAAGATGAGTTTGCTACAGATTCTGATGACTCCTCTGCAACAATTGCAAGGAAGAGGAAAGCTAGATCAAAAGCTTTGAAAAGAGTACCAATTGCCAGAGCTACAGACCATGACATTCCCTACTATATCAAATACAATTGTGAAATCACAGAGCCATGGATGCAGTACTCCCAAAATCAGAGAAAAGCAATGAAGAAGAAAAGAAAGTTTAATGAAGGACCATCCAAACCTGTCCATCAGCCTCCACCTCCACCTCCTCCAGATGCAGGTGCAGGTGCTAATCTATCTTCCAATCCAGCCTCTTCAGCTCTACATGGAAAGACATATCAAGCAAGAAGATATCAAGGAGACAGTCAGCAAAGGGGAGGTCAGCAAAGAGGAAACTATAGGGGCAGGCAGTCCAGAGGAAGATCAGGTTCTCAACCTTATCAAAGGGGAGGAGCCATTGATCCAACCTCTGGTCCCTATCCCTATAGACCTAGAGCTGACCTCACCCCATCTACCTCTCAAGAACTCTCCTCTAACAGATTTGAACCAGCTGTACCCTTTGAAGATCCCACCAAAACTCCAGCCTATTGGAAAGCTAGAATGACAGAAATGGTTGCTTTAAATGAGATTAATAAAGCTAGAGAAAAAGGTCTGGACACCTCTCATATCAGTACAATGTCAGACCAAAGAAAAGAGGAATTGGAGAAATATAAGTCTAAGAAATTCTTTGATTCAGACAGATATATGCAACTCCATCCTGCAGCTGTACCACCCAGTGCAAGAGATCAAAAGTCTTTAGGTGCAGCTGATGATTACAGATCTAAAAAGGAAGCTTCAAATCCAAACAGAGAAATCATCTTCAAAAAGAGTGATCAAGACAAAGCCTCAAAGGGAAAGTAAAGTAAGATGCTTTAATTCTTTCTATATATGCTGGACTCAGGACACTTGAACATTTGTGCTGCTATATAATGTTATATATGCTGCTTTTTATTCTGTCATGTCTGGTTGTATTGTAGTGTATTGTATCTGCTTTATCTTTCTTTGAATCCCAAAAATTCATGTAAATAGTAATCCTAATCCAAATAGGGGGAGATTGTTGGAACACCCTATTACTATTTGGACCAGGATGACTATACTTCTATAGGGATTTTGGTTTGTGACCTCCTTGTTGTTATAAAGGTCATATAGGCTAGTTAGAATAATCTTCAGCTCGACGTAGAGTCGATCTCAGCTCGACGCTGAGTCGATCTCAGCTCGACGCTGAGTCGATCTCAGCTCGACGCAGAGTCGACCTCAGCTCGACGTAGAGTCGACCTCCGCTCGACGTTCCGTCGAACCCAGTTCTACTTACAGAAAACACTCTCTGGCCGACGTGTGTCGTGCTCAGATCGACGTTTTAGTGTGAGCTCGACGCTTTTCAGTCCTCCGTCAGTTTTGAATAGGAATTCAAATTCCTTCTGTCAGACAATTAATGCTGAAGATTTATTGGCCGTTACAGCATATCTGGTGCATGGCTCAAGGAATTTTCTAAGGAATGTCTGCCTGTCATTTCCTTGGAGGCATGGACATTTAAGGAAAGCAATTAATGCTGACTTCCAACGGCTATCAAAGAAAAGGAAGAAGAAGACTCAGATATATAATTCATTCTTTCAATTCTTCAGAATACAGAGAATATACCGAACAAAAAGAGAACAACAATACAGGACTTCAGCTTCTTTCTCTGTGTGATATTGTTTTGAAAGACTCACTCATAGGAATTCTGATTGCTTCAGACACAATCCTCCAACCTTCTTGGATTATCTCTTGCTGGAGCAAATCAGATCTTTGAAGACCTGTCACCCTTGTGCAGAGCTCTCCTTCCTGAACCTCTTCTTGATCTCAGGGGGAGCTTTGACAACAACTTCAGATCCACCTTTGCTTCTCTCTACTTGTTGATAGAGAAGACAACATCATTCTTTTTCTTTTTCTTTCTGTACAGGGTTTTAACTCCCTTCAAAAGTTACTTTTGGTTTTGCTGAAACCTGGTCAAAATCAGCTTCTTTGGTTTGTGAGAACCTGGTCAAAAACTCTCTGGTGCTCAAGACACCTGATCAACTCATCTTGAAGTGGATTCCTATCAAGGGTGATAGAAGAGTGGATGTACCCAGATTTGGGGAACCACTATAGCTCCTTGTGTCGTCTGGATTGCTTGTCTCTTTGTGTTTTGCTTTGTGCTGTGAATTTCTTTTTACTCTGATTATTTGCTATAGCACCTTACACTAAGTAAAGTAAAATTTTCTCTGCACACAAGTTTTATTTGCAAAATTATTTTAAATAACTCTATTCACCCCCTCTAGAGTTAGGATTGATCTTATCCTGTACTTTCATAGGGCTGAGCATATTATTTGAAACTCGAAAGTCGCTCGAAAATCATTCGAAAATTGAGTCGAATCGGAATCGGTTAAAATTGATTCGACTCAATTTGAGTCGATTCATTTTGACTCGAATCTGATTTCGAGTCCACTTCAAGCCAGCACTGAATCGCTCGAAAAATGATTCGAATCAACTCGAATTAATTAAAAAAATATATGTATTTATTAATATATTCTTATTTTAAGATTAAAAATAACAAAATTTAATACTAAATAAAAAAATGAAGGCTTTAAGTGTTTCATTTTCTAATTTTATTGGTTGCCAAATTTAATTTTCAGCAAACTAGGAATAAAATGAAAAATTGCTCAATTTTGAGCCGACCCGATTTGATTTCGAGCCATCTCGATTTGATTTCGAACCGACTTGGAATCGAGTCATTTCGAGTCGAGCCGACTTGACTCGAAATCAATTTCGATTTCGAGTCGATTTCGAGCCGAGTTCAAGTCGAAAATTTCGATTTCGAGCCGAGCCAAAATCACTCGAACTCGACTTGATATCAACCCTACCTGGAAGTAGGGTCGGAGCTTCCTGGCTGTGATGACTAGGGAGAATGCCATCTTTTCCAGAATCGGGTACCTGAGCTCTGACTTCTTGAGAACCCTGCTGACATAATAAATTGGCAGCTGTATCTTGCCCTCCTCGCGAACCAGGACGGAGCTTATGGCCTCTGCTCCCACTTCGAGATATAGGAATAGATCTTCCCCCTCCTTGGGACCCTGGAAGAGTGGCGCATGTGTGAGCTGCTCCTTCAAGGCTTGAAACACCTCCTCACATTCTTTGGTCCATTCGAACTTCTGATTACCTCACAACACCTTGAAGAATGGTGAGCTTTTTTCTCCCGCTCGGGACAGGAACCTGCTTAGTCCGACGAGCTTCCCTGTCAGGCGCTGAACCTCCTTGGTGTTTCGTGGCGACTCTAATTCCAGAATAGCCTTTACCTTATCGGGGTTGAGCTCCACCCCCATGGGGGTGAGGAGGTGACCAAGGAACTTCCCTCGATTAGCTCCAAAGACGTACTTCATGGGATTCAGGCGCATCTTAAACCTCCGCAGAGTGGAAAACGTCTCCTCCAAGTCCCGGAGGTGGGTGCCCAGATCCTTGCTCTTCACCATGAGGTCATCCACGTACACCTCAAGGTTCCTCCCCCTCTGCTCTCTAAAGACTCAATCCATCATTCGTTGGTAGGTTGCTCCTGCGTTCTTCAAGCCAAAAGACATCATCTTATAGCTATAACACCCTTCCTGAGTAATGAAGGAGACATCCTTGACGTCGGGCTGATGCATCCGAATCTGGTGGTAACCTGAAAAAGCATCCAAAAACACATCATAGAAAAACCGACGGCTGAGTCAACCAGCGCGTTGATCCGAAACAGGGGATAACAATCCATGGGGCATGATTTATTCAAAAGAGAAAAGTCCACACACATCCTCCACCTTCCATCACCTTTTTTAACCATGACCACGTTGGCGACCCAGCCTGGATACTGGATCTCTGATACAAAACCTGCCTTCAAGAACTTCTCCACCTCTTCCTTGATGGGCTCCTCCAGCTTGGTGGTGATGGCCCTCATTTTCTGGCGAATGAGCCTTGTCTTCGGATCAAGATTCAGACGATGGCACACCACGTCCGCATCGATGCCCGGCATGTCCTCTGCACTCCATGCAAAGATATCAACGTTCCTCTAGATACAGACCCGCATATTCTCCTGACCTTCCAAACTTAGCCCACCACTAATCCGTACCTTTTTGGCCTTCCCTGCCCTGGTGAAGACTTCCATCTCTACAACTTCCCCTACGGCCTCTAGCCTGGCGGGTCCTCCTTCCTCTTCCTCCGCCCCTCGGTCCAGCACTCCTTCTACCTGTACCTCCGCCTCAACTACCACGATCTCGTTCCCCTGGGACTCCTCAATCCTCTCTTCCAAGACACAGAACTCATCGTCACCCTCCTCAATCTCCACTCCAACCCCCTTCTCCCTCACCAACTCACTTACCATGGCCTCCTCAACCTCTTCAGTGACATCCACCAACCCCTCCTGCAGCTCCATCTCCCTTCCTACTTCCTTGGCCTCAGCCATCCAGGACATGGTGTTGACGGCGGTCACGTAGCATTGCCTGGCTACCTTGGGATCTCCCTTGATCCGAACCTGGACTCCTCCACTGTTGAAGTTGAGACACTGGTGGAACGATGATGGGACGCAATAGAAAGCACTGATGAGGGGGCGTACAAAAATAGCATTGTAATTGCTCGGAGCGTCCACAATGACGAATCGATAGTTCCTTGAAACCCCTCCCAGAGTCATGTGGAGTCTCAATCCTCCTTCAACCTCCTTCCTCTCATCCGAGAACCCGAACAAGGGTCCATCTGAGGCCAACATTTTCTTTGCTTCCACCTTCATCGCCTTGAAGGCCTTCTTGAAGATCACGTTTATCAAACTCTTATTATCAACCAAGATTCTGGAAACCGTATAATTCTCGATCGCCGTCTGTATCACCAAGGCGTCGTAGAACAGGTCCTCATAAGCAGATAGGTCCTTCGTTGAGAAGGTAATCTTTTCCTCCTGAGGTGGAGTTTGGGAGGTTGAAATAACGCTCCTTCGATACATGGTGTGGAAGCTCCCCTTCTGGATGGCTTCGATCCCCACCCCCTCGTGAATCACCCCAATCCCCCTCGGGCGCCCACATCGGCCCAGTATTCACACCTATCTTCTCCTTCCTTTGGCAGAACCTCCTAAATCTATACCGGCGGTGGTTGTCGTACTTCGTCTCTCGCCCCTCTCACTTCCAAGAATTCCGGGAAGGTGTCCGTTGAGTGCCCTTCCTCATGGTGGAAGTCACAATAGAGCAATGGCCTTCTGCCTCCTCCTCTTCCTCATCCGGTCTCCCTCCTCCTTCCTCTTCCTCGAGCTATTGCCATGGTCTCCTGCTGCGGCGGGAGTGGCGGTCTCGGCCCTTGCCACCATCCTGGAGGGTTCGAACTGCCCCTGACCCCCGTGATGATTATCTCTCTCCGGAAATCCTCTTCCTTGTATCAGGACTTGCCTTCCCTAGGGCCTCCATGCCAACCGGTTGTGCGGCTCTACTACCCCTCATCCTTGTTGTTGACCCTGGAACCCTTGTCCCCAGGGCTCGTCTCTTATCCTGAACTCCTACTGTCTGCCCCCTCCTTGCTCTCTCTCTTCTCCGGCGACCATCCTAGCTAGTTTCCTAGCGAACGTTGGGTTGGCGGCCTCCCCTTCGATTCCTCTTGCAGCTCTCTCTAGGGGGTCCCCTTTTAGTTTCACCCTGAAGAACCCTTCGCGGAGCCCTAGGGTGAAGGCCATCATTAGGGCGAACCCCGACATCTCCTGAACTAGGAGGACTTCTTCCTGGAATCGATCCACGTAGCTTCTAAGCGTTTCCTCTGGACGTTGCTTGATGGAGAGCAAGCATTCAGCTTACTTCTTCCTCTTCTTTGATGTCGAGAACCTCAACATAAAACTGTGGCGCGGGTCTTCGAAACAGTAGATCGAGCCAGTGGGGAGCTGGTGAAACCAGTCCCTTGCCTTCTCTTTGAATGTGATCACGAAGAGCCTACATTTGAAAGCATCAGACATCTGCCTGATCGAGACCACATCTTCGATCCATTGGACATATTGCACAGGGTCATCCCTGCCCGAGCAGTAAGATATCTCTGGTTCCCAGAACCCTTCGGGGACATGGGCCGAGACGATCAACTCGGTGAAAGGGCTTCCTCCCCTAACCTGGCGAGTCGACCCTTCTCGCGCTCGGGGCTCACTGACCCTGTCAGCACTCGCCTGGCCATGAAACAACTCTCTCCCTGTGAGATCCCTCTCTCGCTCTCGCCAGGCACCTCCTTCCCAGGTCGCTGGCCGGGTGCGTTCTCGCCGAGTGCCGGGACGACGACTATCGGGACGAGAGGTGTGGGGCACTCGCTCCTCGCCGCGAGTGCCAGGTGTATGGTCTGTAGGACCTCCCTCCTGAAGTCTTCCAACATCCCCATTGTGACCCCACTCACCTATAGTGGCGAGCCCCCCGAACCATTTCCTCCTTCTCCTCTAATCATGAGGCATGAGTCGAGATTTTCTTACCCAAGCTACGGTCCACGCTCACCGCACCAAAAATGTTGAAACCAAAAATTGGTCTCAACGAGTTCAGACTCAACAAGGCTGCTTAAGCATACTTCTCCCAACCCAGCACTCCTGACCGAGAACCTTTTTTTACTATAGACAGACCCTGAGCTGCAGTACGGAGGTCCCACCACACACCCGAAAGATCGTAGAGCGCTTCCCCTCCCTGGCCAAAAACCGAGTTGGGCACCTTAGACAAGCTAGAGAAGAAGAGCTGAAAGTTGGAATGCCTCTCAAAGGTTCCCTCAGGGTTCTATTTATAGTTTTTCAGGTTTGGTCTGCAAGTATCGTAACTCCGCTGCTAGGTTTTACTAAATACAGCCAAAGGTGGTCTGCCAACAGCGAAACTCCGCTATTTGGAGAGGCTATTGGCAGACTCACAGGGGCAGCGTGGTAAATTCACTACTGGGGCGAGTAGTCCTGGTCGCCGGCACTCGCCTGAAGTGGCGAGTCCCTCACGAGGAGGTCAGCACTCGCCTGAATTAGCGAGTGCCCCGCAATGGGAGCTGTCACTCGCCTCCTGGCTCTGAATCAGGGCGAGTGCGGATCCGTTTAGACCACTCGCCCTGGACATTCTGCTGGTCAGAGTCGCAGGCGAGCCTAAATCTCATAGGTCACTCGCCCATTGGACTCGCCTAGGTCCTGACCCCTCCTTTAGGCGACCGATCCTCGGCCAGGGCTCCACTCGCCAATCCTGGCTCCACTCGCCAATCCTGGGTTTGTACACAAAGCTCCATTCAAGTTAGTAAAGAATTTAAGGGCTCTTTGTATTCCGAACTCCCGGGACATGCATCATTACAAACATTGAAGTTGATTAAAGTATAAGAAGACAACTACCGTAAGACAAGAAATGTATTTATAGATTGTCCGCATACAACCCGGTCCATACTTGGGCTACCTTGTGCTCATGAGTTAGCATCATATGTCATACAAAACACAGCTTGTCCGATATGGTTATTTCATATACATTGGAAGTAATTGTCTTTTTCCATAGATAGTGATGATATACCACAAACACAAACGTTCGTAACACTGGAGACATAGATATAACATTTGAGTTAGAGGGGATCATAGAAAGGTATAAAAACACAAATGAGCATTAACAAAAGAAAATTAGGAATAAGTTGCGTGAACTCATGGACCCGACATCAAGTGAAACAAAAGAGCCTCTCCTTTCAACAAAACTAAAGGGGAGACCAAAAGGGAGTTTGAATAAGTTCAAAGATGACTATAAAAGTACTAGATGCAGTTCGCCACTATTTGAAATTGTATTGCTAGAGGGACAACTTTCACAAGATAAAATGCCAAAGTTATCAAGAGGAGAAAGTAAGCATAAGAATAAATTATATGATAGAGTCCGCCGACAACTACCGTCTTATATTTCTGAGCAATTGATTGATGTTTTTGATGTACCGGCGGATGACAATTGTGGATTTCATGTCATTAGTGAATCACTGAACATGAGTAATAATTGACAAGTTAGAGAAGACTTAATGGATGAATTGGTGAAAAGAGAATCATTATATGAAGCACTTTTTAGAGCTTCTAGAAAAATGGAATTACTCAACAACCTTGAATGCAAATGCTCGCCCGCACCATTTGAAAAGTGGATGCCCATGCCAGATATGGAGATTAATTATATCTTCTTGTTATAATATTGGTGTCACTCTAATTTCACGAAATCAGAGTATGATGTTTCTACCATTGGACTCGACACTTTCTCAAATCCCTAAATATAATTTTTATTGGATTTGTAAATGGTAATTATTTTATGAGACTATGCATAAAGGAAGGATGTTCATTGCCTCAACTTTACTCTCCATGGAGGAGGTATCATACACACATAGCGAGTTCATGGGAAAGCATCCTCAATAACAAATCTTGAAAGGTATAAATTTTAAGTTCAATATTCAGTCTATTAAATTACATAAAATTGTACTAACAATATTTAATTTTATTGCAGAATATTTTTGCGAGTATTAAAGACGAGCAACTTCATGGGAATGGAGCTTCGACAACAAATTAAGAAAGGTATACATTTTAATTTATTATCCTAAGCATATTAATTAACACATAAAATTTGTAACATTATTTTTATTTATTGCAGAGATTTTTTGGAGCTATTGAAGATGACTGAATTTTGGATTAATCTTTTTGTAGCAAAATGACATAATAACTAGTCAAGTTTTGTAATATTAAATGATATAGTATAGTACGAACATATTTTTGGATTTTTTAAACTTTTTTATGTGGTTTGCTAGTAACCATTTGATTTTCAAATAACTAATTTCACATTTAATGATTTGCTAGTAGTAATAGTTTGCTAACAACCAAAATGAGTTTGCTAATAACAACACCCTAAATAGCCCCTTTTGACACGTTGCATCTTAATTTTCAGATCTTGGCACTTTGTGTTGAGGTATATATATATATGAATGGTAACGGATTTTCATTGGATTTGGTTAGGATCCGGTAGGAATCCAATAGCTCGTTGGGTATTTAAGGTTACGCCTATAAATACTCCTGCTGAGGACAATTTGGAGATAGTTCCAAACTTAATGACCACATGGGATGCTTCGAGTGACTGACATTCTCGAAGTTTTGTTTCGTGCGCCCTAGCCCCCTCTCTCGTAACGCCTCTCATTTCGCGATTCTGAGTTTTGCGTCGCCGGTTTCTGGAATCCCGCCGCCTGAAATTAGGTGTTTAATTTTTGTTCTCATCGTCGATCGTGAAGAAGAGGCGCTCTCGATTCATTCTCGCATACACACGCCTAGCGTCGCTCAGATCGAGAAAAGGAGAATCGCTGTCGGTTGTTGCTCGCTGGTTCTCTGTGCGATTTTTGCCGCCAGTTTTGATTTCCGCTGTAGGTCAAGGAGGAATTCCTGCAAATCATTTTCCGGATTTTTTCGTCGTTGCTCGAAGGGGGAAGAGCAAATCTGGAGTCGTTGCTCTGTGCAATTGTCCGTTTTCGCCGGGAAAGAACATCAGCGAGCCGACTACGCCGCCGGGAAAAAGTCAATTGTTCATGTTGCTTCACGATTTGAGGACGATTTGTCTGTCCTGATTTGATCGAGGCCTGCTGATCTCTGTGTCGAACATCTTTTCCAAATCAGGGAGAAACTTGAATGTTATCTTCTTCAGATCTCTTCAAATTTAGAGGATCTAAAGACCCGGTTCATTTCCATTTGATTTTTTCAAAGAGCGAATATTCACATCTTCATCTTCAAGAAAGCTTGGTACTCGGACCTGCAACAAGGGATCTCTCCATCTCTTGGTCCCATTTACACTCTCTGACTAAGGCATGTTGGAGGAAGTTCGTGCAAGTCTAGATCTTGAGAAGGAGGGCTTTAATTGCCTGTCACTCCGTCTTTGTTGGTTGTATAAGTGGTTGAGGAAGTCGATCTTTGTGAATTGAGGAATCATGTGAATCTTGTGAAAACTTATCCCGCCCGCTGCATTGTAATCCCTATCCGTAGATTTCTACAGGAAGATCGTCGTCTATGCTTGGATATAAGGCTACTGTTGGTGATCTTTTTTTATCTACACTGAGAAGCTCCATTGGACGAAGAAGCTCTATCTGTGAATCCAGATCTAGGGAAGAAGGTGTAGTTATCCCTTCTCTTATTGCGTGGATCTATGTTTTACACCAGCAAGATCGGTTGGAGGAGGCTGGGCATTTGTTTGGGCGTTTTGTTGCTCCTGAGCAAACGCCGCCATTTGTTTGGGCGTTTTGTTGCTCCGTTGAAAAATAAAGTCCGGCGGCGTTTGCTCCACCCGTGGAAGTCCGGTTGGAGCAGCCACTCCGGTTTCCACCCGCTGCCACCGCCGAACCAAATGAAGCCCTAGTCTTCGGCGACTACGTTCAGCCGGAAAGGAGAAGCAAAACAAAATTTACTAGATTAGATCTAAAGACTCTGTTGTCTATGCACGGATCAGGTGATTTTATTCTAGTTTTGCTAATTTTAAATTAAAATGGAGATATATCGGAAGAGGACACATGTCAGTCTTCAAGATCTCAAGCAATTTATTTGCATTGATCACGAGAACCAGATTAGGCATGCCTTTGAGACGGATAGTAAGCAGATCTTTACTGCTAACAAGGTCACGCTTTATAAGTGTAAGCCTAAGCCTGGAAAGACTAGACCGCCAACCAGTGCACCCGCAGTTGCTGACATTAACAGGAAAACTAAGAAATTTAAAGGCAAGTGCTACAACTGCAATAAGTGGTGTCGCCGTGCTTCCCAGTGCAAGCAACCCAAAAGGGGTGAATCTAGTACACCTAAGACTGATAACAAACATGCTTTATCATACTGTGTCTGCAAACTTTGTTGGCATGGTTGGAAAAGGGAAAAATAGAACTTTAACAGAAATGTTGAATTCTATGTTGTTGAATGCTGGCATGTCTGCGGCTTATTGGGGTGAAGCGGTCCTCACTTCCAATCCATTCTTAATAAAGTTCCTCACGTAAAGTTGAAACAAACACCCTATGAGCTTTGGTTAAAAAAACTTCTTAGATTTGACAATCTTAAGAGTTGAGGTTGTATCGCTTATGTTAGGATACCTAATTCTATAAGGAGCTAAGATTAGACCTAAGACAAACACTTGCGTCTATCTAGGATGTGCAGAGGATGGTGTTGTAGACAGATTTCTACATCTCTAAATTAATATTGTAATAGAATCTAAAGATGTCATTTTCTTTGAGAATAAGTTTCTTAAAGATAAAAACTCGATCCTTTCAAGTTTGTCAGCCATTAATATTGAGACTATTGTTGAGTCAGAAAAAGGGCCTCTAATACTGAGCCCATAGAAACTTATGGTTTAGCATCTAAAAGGTTATCTAATAAAGAACTAGTGTCTAAAAGCTTCGGTATAGACTTTGTGACTTACTAAGTTGAAGCTGATTCATCTACCTATAAGGAAGCGATGCGATCTAGGGATTCTCTATTATGAAAATAAGTCATAGATGATGAGATGAATTCTCTATTGCAAAATCACACTTAGACCTTGATTGACTTGCCCAAAGGGGCTAGAATTATTGGAAGTAAGCGGTGTAACACCTCCCCTATAATGACTGTATAATATGGGTCCAGTCGGGGCCCCACAACATACATACGCCACAGTCTTGACATTAAAAGATGATATTAACTACCCAATCTCAAAACTCAGAATGAAACACAACGGAAATAAACTAACAAACTAGAAGTTATTCACTACTAAAACAGAAGTATCACCACGGCCTTATGGCCTTATAACAAATGAGTCCAAAACAGAAAGACCACAAGGTCAAACATCAACGTGCAACAGCACTCTTAGGCTACCTCGGCATGCAAGCCGGAATATACCAAAACATGAAGCCTACAATCAAAAGGAAACAAGCTAGAAAGCACAACAAACACTTCATGAGGCTTAGGGATTTTCAGCCGACGCACTTGCTCCCGCTTGCAATCTTTGCCCTGTAAAAATTTGTAGTAAAGTGGGTCAGCAAAGACTGACCTCTACTGTGTAACCAACACATCTCCTCCTGGCCGCCCTAACGGACCCCGGGGTACCCCTCCAACCTGCGAGTCAGCACTTCGTATACCATATACATAAATATGTAAAGCTTTTAAACAGGTTTGGATGTCTCATACAACAATCACGTTTTCTATGTTGAGCTTAAAACAAAAAAGGGCCTACTATGCAGCATGTATGCAAACTCGGGCTTCGCCCAAGGCACCCTATAGCATATGCAACTAGCACATAATCTTATCAACTAGGTACTTCCATTTCCCCATTGGCGTAAAGCCGCAAACACAAGGGGTGTACAATGCCCTAAAGGCCCAAAAGCCGCTATACAGAAATCTTGCAAAGGCCCCACCCGCACATGGGTCTTAAACCCGGGCTTATCTGCAAATTCTGACTTCTCGCGTTAGGATTCCGTCTCACACACAAACCGATTCTAAGAACCCTTGCTAGACCCCACCTCGCTCATGGCTTCAATGCTCGGGCTTGCCCCACGCTTGGCGTTCTCGTCAGTCTCACAGAAGGGGACTAGTCTCGCCGGGATACTCTCCCCACATGACTTGCACGTCATGGGATAGCCAGCCGACCACGGAGACATAGCCACGCCTTACCATAACACAACCATAATCTTTCCCACCCTAATCTACCATTTGTACTGTAACGTTCCCGCGTACCAAGAAAACCATCTACCGCCAATGCGGAGCTAACCTTGTCCAGTTCCGGCTACATGTACTCACTCAAAAAAAAGGGGGAAAACGCATAAATCACAACGGCATCTCGCCGCAACGGATTTATACCGAATCCTTAAGGCTCGTTATGCAACATCACCGAGTCGGACTAACGGTCGCGACTACGGCTTCATCCACAATGCCTAATCCACTAGCAGAGTGGATTTCTAATGTAAAAACATGCCGGGGACGGACACAATCGACCCGGAGGTTTCTCTTGAACCATGACAACCCAAACCTATCTCATTTGAAGGATCTGGAGCCCAAAAACTGAAAAGAAGAGATGTTAAGCGTGCATCCTAAAAACCAAGAGGAGAAGTGTCGTTACCTTACGACCCCTCTTCCTAGCCATGGAAACTTTGCTTTGAACGGCTTGACACGAGCGCCTCCACGCCCTCTCCAGGGATCTGGTCTCCGAACGACGATCAGAGCTCCGAAGCTTCGTCAATGGCGGAAGAAGCTCTCTCCTTCCTCTTCCCCTCTCTTCCTCTCCAAACCTTCTCTCAATCCAAATGATGAGAATAATCAGAGGAAAAACCCTATCAGCCCTAATAAGACTGATTGGGCAAAAGATCCTAGCCCTTGGATCTAATTTGGGGAAGTATCAGACAGCCACGAAACAAAAATGACGGAACAATCCCGTCCGCACGATTAGTGGCGCACAACCAGTGGTTATGCGCAATAGATCCCATGATCGTGCATTTACCCGGACAGGACTTGGATAACCGGTGAAAAGTGCGCACGAGCAGTGGCGCACGACCAGTGGTCATGCACACTAGATCTATTGATCGTGCGTTTTAATCAACTGTCGAAAACAGCGACCCATCGCCTGCTGCATCCCTACCGCCGAGCGTTAGCTTCTTGCGACTCCAGGTCTGAAAACTAGG
Source organism: Platanthera zijinensis (assembly GCA_039513925.1). NCBI lineage: Eukaryota > Viridiplantae > Streptophyta > Magnoliopsida > Asparagales > Orchidaceae > Platanthera > Platanthera zijinensis. Next base: position 61,653,224 of record CM077080.1, read on the forward strand.
GTGTTATAACTCCTCCCCCCTTACAAGAATTTCGTCCCCGAAATTAATCTTCAACCAGGAAGACAACAAGAAAAAAAATTAATTGCAACCAATAAAACGTTGTTGCTACACATCGGTTACCGTTTTAAACCAGCCTTACACAAATAACTCGGGATAGTCCTCGCACATTGCTTGCTCACACTCCCAAGAGAACTCGTCACGCCCGCAGTTATCCCAACGCACCTCCACGAGCTTGACTTCTTTGTTCCGCTACTGCGGAACTTCTGAGTCTTCTATACCAACTGGACGAACTCGCGTCCTTAAGTCCTCTTCTATCGGCACTGATGTCGATTCGATCACCACACTAGCCTCCACTAAGGCCTTCCTCAAGACGGAGACATGGAAGATATCGTGTAATCCACCATGCTCTATGGACAACACCAACCGATGCGCTGCTTCTCCCACCCGTTTTATAACCTCGAAGGGTCCCAAAAACCTCGGACTCAACTTCTTGAGTCGGCGAATCCGCGAAACGCCTTTGAACGACTTGATCTTCAAATAGACCCAGTCGCCAACCGCGTATTCCACATTCCTATGGCGAGCATTAAAATATTTTGCTTGCCGATCTTGAGCAACCTTCATGCGCTCTTGAATGGTCCGCACCAACTCGTATATATCAGCTACCACTTCTTTTCCTAAAAGTTTGGTGTCTCCCGCCTCTGTCCAAGACATCGGTGTTCGATACCGCCTCCCATACAAAGCTTCGTATGGCGCCATCTTTATATTTGCTTGGTAACTGTTATTATAAGCGAACTCTACCATGAAGAGGTGATCCTTCCACTTCTTGTCGAAGTCAAGAGTACACATCCTCGGTATATTTTCCATCGTACGGTTCGTTCTTTCATTTTGCCCATCGGTTTGAGGATGGAAAGCCGTACTGAACTTGAGCTTCGTGCCCAGACTCTTCTGGACCAACATCCAGTCCTTGGACGTGAAACGTCCATCACGATCACTAACTATGCTCTTAGGAATCTCATGTAGTCGCACAATGTTGCAAGCATACAATTCCACCAGCTTCTCCACGCTGTCCTCCTTCCGATTTGGGATGAAGTGTGCCACTTTGGTCAAGCGATCCACGATCACCCAAATTGCGTCGTTACTCTGCTGCGATCTAGGTAACCCATGCACAAAATCCATGGAGATGTCATCAAATTTCCACTCGGGGATAGGAAGAGGCTTCAAGAACCCGCCTGACTTCTGACACTCGGCCTTCACCAAGGCACAAGTTTGGCACCAACTCACGTACAAAGCTACGTCCCGCTTCAGACCAGGCCATCAATAGGATTTCTTCATATCCAAGTACATCTTTGTACTGCCCGGTGAATGGAGTACTTTGTGAAGTGGGCCTCAAACATCAACTCCTCACGGAGCTTGCCGAACTGCGGTGCACAAATCCTCCCGCCCTTCCTCAGAATCCCATCAATCATCTCCTAGGTGCTATACTCGCCCTTTTGAGCTTCCACCACGTAAGGCTGGAACTCCACATCCAAACAGGTCACTTCCCGAATACGATCGGACAAGTCATTTTACAACTCAATCTAGTTCAAATGAGCCATGCTAGACTCGCCTCTGGATACGCACTCGATGCCAAGGGACTCCCAATCCCGCACCAACCGTTCATCATGAGCTTCAATCCAATTCCCTAGCCCAGAGTATTTTCTACTCAAGGCATCAGCCACCACATTGGCTTTGCCTGGCATATACTGAATCACCACCTCGTAGTCCCCAAGGAACTCGACCCATCTGCGCTGCCGCATATTCAAGTCCTTCTGATCTATGAGATACTTCAGGCTCTTATGATCCGTGAGGATCTCCACTTTCACACCATAAACATAATGCCGCCACAATTTCAACGGAAAGATTGCTGCCGCCAATTCCAAGTCATGGACGGGGTAATTCCTCTCATGAGGCTTCAGCTGTCGAGATCCGAAGGCTATCACCCTGCCATGTTGTACCAACACGCAACCCAAACCGCATCCTGATGCGTCACTAAAAATTTGAAATCCTTCAGTCTCTTTCGGTAGACTTAGGATTGGAGCTGTCATCAGCCTTTCCTTCAGGGTATCAAATTCCTGATTGCACTCCTAAGTCCACACAAACTTCTGATCATCCTTATGAGTTAGTGAAGTGAGGGGTAGAGCTATCCGCAAAAAGTTCTCCACAAACCTTCGATAGTACCCGGCTAGTCCAAGAAAACTCCGAACTTCCGCCACAGTTCTCAAAATCGGCCAATCTCTGATGGCTTCCACTTTTGTTGGATCTACTGCCACCCCATCCCAACTAATCACAAGGCCCAAAAACGCCACTTTCTCCAACCAGAACTCGCACTTCGAGAACTTTGCATAAAGTCGGTTCTCTCTCAACACTTGCAAGACTATTCTCAGGTGAGTCTCGTGCTCCGCCTATGATTTGGAGTAAACCAGAATGTCGTCAATAAAGACAACTACAAAAGAGTCCAAGTACTCGTGAAATACTCGGTTCATCAAATCTATTAATACGGATGGTGCGTTCGTCAGCCCGAACGACATCACTGAGAACTCAAAGTGACCATACCTCGTACCAAACACTGTCTTGGGTATGTCCTCATCTCGAATTCGCAACTGATAATATCCCGACTTCAAGTCTAACTTTGAATACACTGATGACCCACCAACTGGTCGAACAGATCGTCTATCCGGAGAATCAGATACTTATTTTTGATGGTCAATTTATTCAACTCTCGGTAGTCTATGGACAACCGCATACTACCGTCTTTCTTCTTTACAAACAACACCGACGCGCTCCACGGTGAAGAATTGGGTCTGATATACCCTTGCTCCAACAGTTCCTGCACCTGTACTTTGAGTTCGGCCAACTCTTTTGGTGCCATCCTAAAAGGGGGACGTGACACCGCCCTAGACTCTAGCACTAACTCAATAGAGAAATCAATCTCCCGCCGAGGTGGTGCTCCAGGAAGCTCCTCAGGAAACACGTCCTCGAATTCTGCCACTACGGGAACTTCTCCCTGGTTAACTGCCCGCACCAACTGCATGGCTGAAACTAGGTAACAAGCCACTCCATGAAGAACCTCAAACTTAACTTCCATTTGCCCTTCACTCCTCAGGGTTACCACCTTGGATAACCTAGAAAGGCTAACCTCCAACAACGCTACAAAAGCTACCCCTCCCTGGTTAACTGCACGCACCAACTGCATGGCTGAAACTAGGGAACAGGCCACTCCGTGAAGACGCTCAAACTTAACTTCCATTTTCCCTTCACTCCTCAGGGTTACCACCTTGGATATGCAGTCAATACTGGCACACTGCTCAGCTATCCAGTACATTCCCAATATTACAACAAACTTAACCAATGGTAGGACCGCCACTATCAACAAGAAGTCGACTCTGTCTAAGTTCCAACAAATGCGTCCCTTAGCCCTGGTAGTCATGTATGACCCATTGGGCATGCGCACCTTCAACTCTGCGTCCGTTGAGAAAGACTCAACTCCAACCCTCCGGATAAAGCTTTTCGCAAGGAAGGAGTGTGACGCTCCCGTATCAAACAATACCCTAGCGGGATATCCAGAAACTATCACAAAGCCTAAACATAGGCAACACACATAAACGGCTTGAAAGTATGAGACCCAAGGTTACAAGTTAAACTCACATACCTATCACCACATCGGGTTGACCGATCGCTTCCTGCTGCCCAAGGTTGTAGGCCCTTGGTAGCACCGGATTGGAATCGAGAAGCGCTCGACTCTGCCATCTTCCCTTTCTCTACGACACTAGGGCCGGAGCGTACAATCTGCTCCTGCCTTGGCTCTTGCTCAACGCCTCCTTGAGTACAAAATCGAGCTATGTGCCCCACCTTGCCACAATTAAAGCATGTCAGAGGTCCCTTAGAGCGAGACCCTCCGGACGCCCAGTTGGTTTTCTCACCGGACTTGTACGGATGAAGCTTTTTCTTCCATCTGCTCCCTTCAGACTTCCCTTGGGATTGAGAAGACTTCCCTTCCCCTTGCTTGGGTACAAAACCCTTGCGGTATTGGGTTCGCTCCATATCGCTCTCCAAAATTCTGGCCGCCTCAACCAATTCATTGAAACCTGCGCATTTCATAGATATGAGTGGTTGCCTCAAGTTCTCCCTCAATCCGTGGTAGAAGAGGTTGTCCCTCTCCTCATCGTCCGCCATGGTCGTTCCCGCATAACGACCCAACCGAGTGAATTCCTAAACATATTCATCCACTGTCTTGTCTCGCTGCACCAAGTGCAGGAATTGCCTCTGAAGGGCTAACCTTGTTGACGCAGGAATGTACTTCTTCAAGAAAGCATTCCCAAACTCATCAATGGACGGGGTACGTCCAGGAAACTGCCGACCGCTATGGCTCACCCACCACAGCTTTGTGTCTCCTTCCAACATGAAGGCTGTAAACTCGGATTTCTTCTCTTCTGGCGTCTCTGCTGCCCTCAAAAGTTCTTGCATCTGTGACCACCAATCTTCTACATCAGTCGGCATACCAACTCCCTTAAATGTTGGAGGATGGAAGCTCAGAAAATACTTCATTTGCCGGTCCCCATCCCCGATAACCACCCTTTCGGCCAACGGCTCTGCTCGTCTGGCTTCTCCACCCGGCATGGCCGTCGCCGTATCCGGGGTAGCAGGAGTAGCTACCTGAGCGACTGGGGCTGCTACTTGTGCTGTCGCTGCAGCTTGGGCTGCCACCATTGCTTCTGCAAGCATGCGATAAAAATCGGCCGGGGTTACCCCCATGCCTAAAGGACCCTGCGCAGTAGCGCTGCTCGCCGAAAGCTCTTCTCTTGGCCTCGACATTCCCGCCTCATTGCTTGCACTCTTAACACAAACAAGGTAAACACAAATCAGTCTCTAATCTCAAGACTCAAACACAAGGATACTCATGGTCCCGCAATACTCTTATGTGGATAACTTCTTATACGCGATTCGATTATGACTTTCGACCACAAATCCTCTCCTTGGAACGCTAACCTCCCTCTGATACCAAATTGTAACCCTTCCCCTGTAATGACCGTATAATATGGGTCCGTCCGGGGCCCCACAACATACAAACGCTACAGCCTTGGCATATTAAAAGATGATATTAACTACCCAATCTCAAAACTCAGAATGAAACACAGCGAAAATAAACTAACAAACTAGAAGTTATCCACTACTAAAACAGGAATATCACCACAACCATATGGCCTTACAACAAATGAGTCCAAAACAGAAAGACCATAAGGTCAAACATCAACGTGCAATAACACTCCTAGGCTACCTCGGCATGCAAGCCGAAATATACCAAAACATGAAGCCTACAATCAAAAGGAAACAAGCTAGAAAGCAAAACAAACACTTCATGAGGCTTAGGGCTTTTAAGCCGGCGCACTTGCTGCCGCTTGCGATCCTTGCCCTGTGTAAGAAACGAACAAGAACAAGCTAGAAGTGGTATAACAGAAATTTTATTATCTGAAAAAGATATCTATTACAAAGGTATGACCTCCCTTTTATAGAATGGAGGAGAGAAGAGAGAATACAAATTAGAGATGCGGGACTAAAAATTTACAAGACTACGCAGCCTATACAAAAAACAAACCGCACAAGCCGCGCGATTAGATGAGAAGGGCTAATCGCTCGTTTACCACCAGAGAGAGAGAAGTCGCTATGGCAGACCGCTAGATCGCCCAGTCTCCAAGCCGCCTGAGACAAACTGCTAGACCGCTTGGACCCCAGATAACAATAGCCCAACAACCAAACCGCTGAAGGGAAACCGCCAGACCGCGCGGTCTTCAATCCGCCAAGACAAGCCGCCAGACCGCCCGGTCACTAACTCCAACACTCCCCCTCAAACTGGAGCATATATATCGATCATGCCCAGCTTGTCGCAAATATGAAGAAATGAGGCGGATACTGGTTTGGTGAAGATGTAGGCCAACTCTTTATCAGAAGTGACGAAGGGAGTGCAAATTTGTTCCTTCAAAATCTCTTCACGAATGAAATGATAGTCGAACTCAATGTGTTTGGTTCTTTCATGAAAGACCGGATTTTTGGAAATGTATATGACAGCCTTGTTATCATAGAACATAGGTAGATGATAGTTGTAGACCTCTCCTAAATCCATCATGAGTGCCCGTAACCACGTTAACTCACAAGTGGTCGATGCCATACTACGATACTCTGCTTCTGTAATGGACCTGGAAACAACAGACTGCTTCTTGCTCTTCCAGCTCACCAGATTTCCCCCAACAAAGGTGCAAAAACCCGAGGTTGACTTGCGATCCCCTTTGTCATCAGCGTAACTCGCATCTGAGTATGCTTCAACCCTCAGATGACCATTCTTCTGAAAGAGTAATCCTTTCCCAGGCGCTGCTTTGACATACTCCAAGATCCGCAAGACGGACTGTAGATGACACTCCCTAGGCGCTTGCATGAATTGACTCACCTTGCCCACAGCATAGGAAATGTTGGGACTGGTCACTGTGAGATATATGAGCTTACCAACCAGACGCCTGTACCGCATAATATCTGAAAGAGGAGGCGAATCATCTGTCTTGGTTTTGTCTTCTCCAGTTGCCATGGGGCATCGGGCAGGTTTGGCTCCAGTCAATCCTGCCTCTTTTAATAGATCAAGAGCATACTTACGTTAGGAGAGGACTAAGGAGTTGAGCTTTCGAGAGATTTCGATCCCCAGAAAGTACTTCAGAGAGACCATATCTTTCGTGACCAGATGTTGACGAAGATGCCGCTTTGTCAAGGCTACCCCTTCTTGGTCATCGCCAGTGAGAAGAATATCATCGACGTACACAGTAAGAACCACCAGTCTCGAGGAAGTTTTACGAATGAATAACGAGTGATCGGACAGAGCTTCGTGCAAAACCAACGGCCGCCACGATGCCACTGAACTTGTCAAACCAAGCTTGAGGGCTCTGCTTGAGACCATAGATTGCCTTCTTCAGCCGGCATACTCGTGTCTTCCCTTGAGCATCATACTCAGGAGGTTGCTCCATGTAGACAACCTCCTGAAGATCATCATAAAGGAAGGCATTCTTGACATCCAGCTGGAAAATCAGCCAATCTATATTGACAGCCACAGAAAGTAGGACCCGAATAGTGCTGAGACGAGCCACGGGAGAGAAGGTGTCAAACTAATCAACCCCATAGGTCTGAGTAAAGCCCTTAGCAATAAGGCGGGCCTTATAACGATCCATAGTGCCGTCCGGGCCAAATTTGTCCACAAAGACCCAGCGGCAGCTAACCACATCAATACCGAAGGGAGGAGGAACAAGAGTCCAGGTACCACGCTCAGTTAGGGTCGCCATTTCCTCATCCATGACCATCTTCCAATGAGGAATAACAAGAGCCTCCTAGTAGGAACGGGGTGTCGTAGTGGCAGAGATAGCCAGTGCAAAGGCCCTGCGAGAAGAGGTAAGGTGATCATATGAAACAACAGCAACAAGGGGGTGTAGAGTACACGTCCTCACCCCTTTGTGAAGAGCTACAGGAAGATCCAGGTCAGCGGGTCCCTCGACATCCAGAGCATCCGTGGCAGAGAGAGCTGTCCCGGGAGTAGAGAACGATGGCGGTGAAGATGAGGGAGACGGTGGAGGAGAAGAGGGAGAGAGAGGCAGAGGGAGAGGAGTGGACGGAGATGGAGTATGGGTGTAGATCTCAGTAGGAGATGAGGGAACGAAGGGACAAATAGGAGGTTCAGAAGCTGGGGGGAGAGGAGAGGAGTCATCCGAGAAGTAGGAGGCATTCTCGAAGAAGGTGACGTCAGCAGAGACGAACTGCTTACGAAGAACGGGGTCAAAGCAATAATAGCCTTTCTGAGTGGTGGAGTACCCCAGAAAGACACATTTGGTGGAGCGAAGGGAGAGCTTATTACGGGTGGCAGATGGGGCATGCTGATGACTAGTTTTAGTCATCCTTTTTTGGGATAATTAAGTAGTCAAAATTCCTAAGTTTTATTATAATTTTGTGTCTTTGTATGCCTGTTATGATGTTATTATAGTTATTTTATGTTTTGATCTATATAGTCTTATTATGTTACTATATATTATGTTATGTTGGGTTTAATAATTATAATTAATGTTATGTCTTAATGTTTTTAATTTTAATATTTTAATGTTTTTTTTATATATTGTGTTTTAAAATCTTGTTTTAACTTTTGTTGAAGCCGAGGAAATGCCGACCTCAGAATCGGACTAGGCGGCCTAAGGCTACCGGTCTCGCAGTGAAATCGGATGGCCCAGGACGAGCAAAAGAAACAAGACCCCAAGCGCTGCGGCAAGAAGGTCCCACCATGCACGTACCCGGTTGCTTAGGTGAAGCAACCCCTTCTCAACCAGAATGGCCGAGCTAGATACGAAGGAGACGCGCGAGCAGGAATTCGCGAGTAACTATTCGAGAGTCACCGGTCCTTTCCTTCGTACCCCTGGGGTCCTATTTATAGGGAAATCAAAAGAGGGGGGGGGGGGGTCTTACTTATACCCCCACCCCGGCGATCGGGCGACTTTCTGGGGAGCTCGCACGGGACGGGCGAGTATCTCGCCTTAGTCGCCACCTAGCGAGTAGGCATGGGGAGCTCGCCATACTCGCCCCTACCTTTTGCTGGCCCGCGGCTTGATCTTGACCTCACTCTTGGATCGTTGACTTTGACTTCTGGTGACCTGGCTGCGGTGAGGCCTCTCTTCGTCGAATATGGGTTGTACACAATCCCCGCTCTTTTTGGGCGACGAAGGAGCCCTGAAAGAAACATCCAACGCTTATTCGGCGAGCTGCTACGCCGAGTATCTGTTTGCTCGCTTTGCCCACTGCTCGACGAAGTCTATAAATAGAGGGGGGGGGGGGGCTGGTTGTTGGGGCGGATCCTCGAAACTCGCCCACCATGTCGGATGCCAACGCGAAGCTTCTCGAAGACAGTCTCGCCGCCCTGTCTGGCCTCCTCGGCATCGCCAGACCAAAAAGGTCGCGCGAGGAAGATGCCGCGGCCGACCTATTGTCGCCGAAAAAGAAAAAGGCCAAGAAGCTCAAGAAACCCTCCTCCTCGCCGATCGACTCGCCTCCACCTTCTGAGCCAATTGCGGCGGCAGCGGCCAAACCCGCGCCTTCCGCCAGTACCCAAAAACTCCTCGACGACCTTGGTTTGGGCGACGTTCCAGACCTGGTCCCCCTTAGCACCGACAAGAATCCCGAAGTCGCCAAGGTGTCGACTACATCCCAAGTCGAAGTCGTTACCGTAACAGGTCGCTGCTCCGACCCCTTTTTTTCATCGTTTAATCGCCATGCTTCTCGCTGATCAGGTTGTCTTATACAGACTCCCCTTCGGGCGATGCCGACGCGCCACTGGATGTCGCTCCCCTGAGCTCCGCGCCGCTACTTGCCCTTGCTGCCGGCAAACCTCCCCGGACCGCTCACGCGGTCCGAATCAATGTTGCCGCAAATAAGATGACGGGGAACTCCCTAGTGAAAGGAAACCCTCCGGCGAATAAGGGTCTCCCGGCGAGCAAGGATCTTCCGGCGAGGAAGGACCTTCCGGCCTCCGCGCCAGACTCGTCACGACCACCGGCGAGCAAGGACCTCCCGGCGAGCAAGGACCTTCCGGCCTCTGCGCCAGACTCGTCACGGCCGCCAGCGAGCAAGGACCTCCCGGCGAGCAAGGACCTCCCGGCGAGCACTTCCTTTCCGCCACCGCCACCTCTGGATGTGGTTGAAAAGGCGAGGGGCACCGTCTTACCACCGCCGCCGCCCTTGTCCGCCCAGCAGAAGGCGGGCTTGCTGCGACATCTGCCGTCTCCGCCGAAAAGTTCACAACAGCCGGCGAGTTCGTCTCAGGTTTCGCCTCTGCCGAAGAAATCAGATAAGCCGCGGCCGAGTTACTTTCCGCCGCGGGTTGGGGACCTCGAGCATGGAGGGCGCGGGCAGGGAGGTCGTGGTCAGGGCAGGCCTGCCGACCACCTTGGGGGTTCGTCTTCGGGTAGGAGAGATACCTCCGGTCGCATTTCTCCACCGCGTCGGTCTCGATATCCTCGCCGTGGTGAGCTCTTCTATCTCTAGCTACCCTTGATCTTGCTTGGTCGTTGATTTCTGATTGCGACTTGCCTTCCTTGATGACAGATCGCCCGGCGACTCCTGGGTCGGCCTTCATCGATGCCATCAGACTGTCAGGGAGCGAGTACCGTCACGCTGCCACTCGCGCCTACATGGAGCTGGAGACTAAGTTCGACCAGCTCGCCATCTGTGAGCCTCACCGCCGAATCTCGGCTCTGGAGGTGCACATGGCGAGGGTAGAGGAGCTCCAGACCACCTTGGAGAGCTACAAAGCTCGCTTTCACACGGTTAAGGAGAACGACCGCCAGCTGGCGCTTAACAATCACCGCCTCCAGCTCGTCTTGGACGAGTTGGCTGGGATTCGAGCGAGTATGGGCTCGGTGGGGCGGCTGACGAGAATGGAAGAGCAGATGCGGCTTGGCGATGACGCAATGGCGCTGGCGACGGAGCACTTCCGGAGGGCGCGCGAGATGGGCTGGGCCGGAGCGACATCCTCATCCTCCGGAGCAGCCGCCTAGGACGTAGTTTTGTTTTTTGTTCAGATTCCCTCGCCATTTGGCGTTGTTGTAACGAACATTATTATTTTAAATAAACCGGGCGACTATTCCTCTCGCTACTGATTTTTTCGCGACTTTACTTCCATCCATGATATCCGAGTTTACTCATGCAGGTTTTTGGCGAGCGTCGCGGCATCCTTGCTTCGTTGCGCGAGATGGGCCTGATGTCGCTGATGTGTAGCCCCTTCCTTCGCGCGACGTTGATCGATGCTTGCGGAAACGAATACCCCCCTTTCTTGCCCTAGGCCTATAAATAGGAGGGGTAGGTAGAATATAAGTACGCTGCTGCGAACTTCTCAATCCGCCTCGCGAGTATCCCCACTGCTCGCTTCTTCCTCCTTTCTTCCTCTGCTCGCCCCCTTTCTTATTCGTGGTTTCGCGAAGATGGTTGGTGACGACGCTAGTGCTCGCCGACAAGCTCATGCCATCAATTTCGCCGCGCGGCTTTCAAGAAAGCGATAACTTCAGACAAGGATTTGGAGGGTTTTAAGGAGCGTCTACTGCCGGAAGGATACTCGGCGAGGCTCCCAACTCGCAGTGAGCAACTCAATACCCATATTGAGGGCGGGCTCGTGTTGTCGCTGCGCCACTTCGACGCTGGCCTGCGACTTCCTTTTTGGCCCGAGCTCTGTGAAATCCTGCGATATTTCGGTATCGTTCCCGCCCAGATTAATCCCAACGGAATGACAATTATCATAGGGTTCCTCTGCTACCTTCGGGAGGAGAGGATCGCCTTTGACCTCTCCGTTTTTCGCCGCGTGTTCGCCTTCGCCGCGACATCGGAAGGGGTCGTCTTCTTCAGTAGCCACGTTTGCACCCTGGTGGGGACTGCGAACAAAGTCCATCGCTGGAGTGAGCTTCTGGTGGTCGTGCATGGCGACTTCGGGGATCTCCTGGGAAGGCCGCACCAACCTGCCGACGTCGCCTTCCTCCCGCCGATCTTGGAAGGCGCTCGCGAGCAAATGTTCGAATCCTTCCGAGGTCGCCGGTTCGACGTCATCTACTGGCGGCTCAATGTCAACTCGCTGGAGGCGGTTCATCCCCACGAGGGTAAGGGCGGTCGAGATGGCGTATGCTCGCCGACTCGCTTCCTTTTGCCGCAACTCGTACTAACCATATCACGTGATTTTGCAGTAGCCAACGAGCTCTCGGATAAACCGCTTACTCCGGCGAAGGAAGTTGTCACCCCCCTTTCTGAAGCTCACCCTCCGCCCGACGTCGGGGAGAAAAAGAAAGTCGCTAAGGGGAAAGCGAGGGCGAGGTCGTCGGGGCCGGCGAACAAGAAGGCGAAGGTGTCATCGCCTCAGTCCGACGATCACGAGTCGCCGCTGGAGGCTCGGGCACCTCGCTTCCACCCCAACTATAACCTCGGGCGAGGGGTGGTGGACGCTCATGGTCGCCCGCTGGTGACTTGGTCGGCGGAGGAGCATCTGGTGTCGCTGAGCACTAACCTCCCGTCCTGGTCGACGGACTGGGAGGACAAGGGGGAGGCCTTCGCCGTCCTCCATGCCTTGTATGGGCGTGTCGACGCCGAGTCAATGCTAGAGCTCGCCCCGCCGGAGCTTGCTCATCAGTCCGCCTGCTCGCTTGCGCGAGCTGCCGAGCTGGGGCATTTCACGGCGAGGAGGTTGCTGGAGACAACGGAAGCCTTGAAAATCGTCTCCAAGAAAGCCATAGATCTCGGCATGCAGTCGGTCCGCTGGAAGGACTTTGAGATAAATGACCTTCGGGTGGCGATGCGTGATTCATCTCGTCTGGATATGTACTAACGTTCGATGCCTCGCAGGCTGCTGAAATCGAGGTTGCGAAGAGGTTATCTGAGTGCGAGGAGAAGCTCGCCGTGTCGCAAGCCGAGTTGGAGGCGGCCCAGGTTCGAGTAGCCGAGATGGAGACTCGGCTAGTCGCCGCCGAAGGACGCGCGAGTTCCTCTGCCCCGTTGCCGGAGGCGCCGCGACCCGAGGACGATCCGCTGTGGGCTGTCAAACGGTCCCGGGTTCTGTGGGAGGAGAGGTCCTCTGTCCGCCGTGAGATAGCGCGGACGGCTGGCAACATCATGCTCGCACGTCTGAGAATCAACCGGCAGCTTGTCGAGGGGGATAAGCAGCTCACCGTTGACGAGCTTATCCCTGAGCTGCTCGTTGAGGGGACGATCTCTCCAGACCGCATCCCTTCTCCGTCAGGCTCTAGCGACTCCGACAACAGTGACATCGACAGCAGCAGCGGTGGGAGCAATGGCGAAGATGGCGAGGAAGAGGAAGACGTGGACGTCGGAGATGAGGAATACCGGCCGGATACTGGCGACGATGAGTCGTAGTCGCTCGCCGATCTCCGTCATGCTCGGGTGCAGGGGGACCTTTTGAAACTTTTGTAACTTGTAAAGCTTACATATTTATACACGTTATTTATTCTTTGTAATTCTTTACTTGCGTAACCGTTGATGTCGCTCGCTAGGCTCATAGGCCCGGTGAGGAGTGCTCGCTAGATGACTGCTTATCTCGCGTATATGCCGTTCCGAACATCGATCATCCGCTCGTCGTGACGCATTCGCCCGTACGCCTAAATAACGTTCGCCCGCCTGCCCGAGAGTAATTCTCCTACCCGCTTGGGATATACTCGCCTACTCGTGCAGGGCATACTCGCCCACTCGCGCGGGGCATGCTCAACTCGAAGTCTTGATTTCAGTCGAGGAGATAGGCCGATTCCCGAGGAGAGGAGCTCGTGGGGATACCGGTCTTACGACGCTGCTCAACTCGAAGTCTTGATTTCAGTCGAGGAGATCGACCGACTCCCGAGGAGAGGAGCTCGTGGGGATACCGGTCTTACGACGCTGCTCAACTCGAAGTCTTGATTTCAATCGAGGAGATCAGCCGATTCCCGAGGAGAGGAGCTCGTGGGGATACCGGTCTTACGACGCTGCTCAACTCGAAGTCTTGATTTCAATCGAGGAGATCGGCCGATTCCCGAGGAGAGGAGCTCGTGGGGATACCGGTCTTACGACGCTGCTCAACTCGAAGTCTTGATTTCAATCGAGGAGATCGGCCGATTCCCGAGGAGAGGAGCTCGTGGGGATGCCGGTCTTACGACGCTGCTCAACTCGAAGTCTTGATTTCAGTCGAGGAGATCGGCCGATTCCCGAGGAGAGGAGCTCGTGGGGATACCGGTCTTACAATGCTGCTCAACTCGAAGTCTTGATTTCACTCGAGGAGATCAGCCGATTCCCGAGGAGAGGAGCTCGTGGGGATATCGGTCTTACAACGCTGCTCAACTCGAAGTCTTGATTTCAATCGAGGAGATCGGCCGATTCCCGAGGAGAGGAGCTCGTGGGGATACCGGTCTTACGACGCTGCTCAACTCGAAGTCTTGATTTCAATCGAGGAGATCGGCCGATTCCTGAGGAGAGGAGCTCGTGGGGATACCGGTCTTACGACGCTGCTCAACTCGAAGTCTTGATTTCAATCGAGGAGATCGGCCGACTCCCGAGGAGAGGAGCTCGTGGGGATACCGGTCTTACGACGCTCGTGGGGATACCGGTCTTACGACGCTGCTCAACTCGAAGTCTTGATTTCAATCGAGGAGATCGGCCGACTCCCGAGGAGAGGAGCTCGTGGGGATACCGGTCTTACGACGCTGCTCAACTCGAAGTCTTGATTTCAATCGAGGAGATCAGCCGATTCCCGAGGAGAGGAGCTCGTGGGGATACCGGTCTTACGACGCAGCTCAACTCGAAGTCTTGATTTCAATCGAGGAGATCGGCCGATTCCCGAGGAGAGGAGCTCGTGGGGATACCGGTCTTACGACGCTGCTCAACTCAAAGTCTTTATTTCAATCGAGGAGATCGGCCGATTCCCGAGGAGAGGAGCTCGTGGGGATGCCGGTCTTACGACGCTGCTCAACTCGAAGTCTTGATTTTAGTCGAGGAGATCGACCGATTCCCGAGGAGAGGAGCTCGTGGGGATACCGGTCTTACGACGCTGCTCAACTCGAAGTCTTGATTTCAATCGAGGAGATTGGCCGATTCCGGGGAGAGGAGCTCGTGGGGATACCGGTCTTACGACGCTGCTCAACTCGAAGTCTTGATTTCAATCGAGGAGATCGACTGATTCCCGAGGAGAGGAGCTCGTGGGGATACCGGTCTTACGACGCTGCTCAACTCGAAGTCTTGATTTCAATCGAGGAGATCGGCCGACTCCCGAGGAGAGGAGCTCGTGGGGATACCGGTCTTACGACGCTGCTCAACTCGAAGTCTTGATTTCAATCGAGGAGATCGGCCGACTCCCGAGGAGAGGAGCTCGTGGGGATACCGGTCTTACGACGCTGCTCAACTCGAAGTCTTGATTTCAATCGAGGAGATCGGCCGATTCCCGAGGAGAGGAGCTCGTGGGGATACCGGTCTTACGATGCTGCTCAACTCGAAGTCTTGATTTCAATCGAGGAGATCGGCCGATTCTCGAGGAGAGGAGCTCGTGGGGATACCGGTCTTACGACGCTGCTCAACTCGAAGTCTTGATTTCAATCGAGGAGATCGACCGATTCCCGAGGAGAGGAGCTCGTGGGGATACCGGTCTTACGACGCTGCTCAACTCGAAGTCTTGATTTCAATCGAGGAGATCCTGTCAATTGGGAGACGTTTGAGAATTTATAGCATGAATATCTCGGTAGAAACGTAATCTTCTCCTTTCGGAGATGCTCTTGAACCTGCCAAATCGGGAAGTTGGCGTCCAGACCTGTTCCTAATAATTTCTTCAGTCGGAAGAGAGATGCACTCGGGGAGACATAGGCCGACATGCAAGGGGGGAGTTGATCTCAGCCGACAATGCAGAGGCTCGGTCTTACAAGAGCGCTTAAAGTCCCGAAGCATCGTCCTATCATCCGTACTGGGCTATTTAGAAGGAACGGGTTGAAGGCACGTATCCCGATCTGATAGTGAAGATCGTTTCCAACTACGCTCAATGGTCGCGGGTGCCAGCGTCCGGACGGGGGGGGGGGGGGGGGGATGTTCATCGAGGGTCCTTTTCGAACGCACTCGGAACCAACACACTGCCCTGGGCTCGTCCCTGCCCTTTCTTCGGCAGGTTATCCAGCCTTGCCGATCACTTGAGATCCTCTTCTGGGTGCTTGACGGAGTCGACCTTCCCCCAAGTCCGGGTGATTTGGGGCGCACATTTGTTCCTCGTAGTTCCTCCAGTTGGAAGAGAGATGTACTCGGGGAGACATAGGCCGACATGCAAGGGGGGAGTTGATCTCGGCCGACAATGCAGAGGCTCGGTCTTACAAGAGCGCTTAAAATCCCGAAGCATCGTCCTATCATCCATACTGGGCTATGTACAAGGAACAAATCGACCACTGGTTCCCGGAGTCGATGGCGAGGCGGATCCTGGAAGCACTCAGAAGCCTCGAGGCATTTTTAACACAAAGAAGGAGAACAATTCAGCCACCACTGTATATTAGAATAACATCTTTACAAAAATAGATATCAGTGTTACAACTAGGGGTAGAACCTTTTCAGATCATCCCCACTCTAAGTTCCGTTTTGCTGCTCCCCTGCTTGATCTTGTAGGTAATAGCCCCCCGCGGCCAGGGCTTCTTGGACAATGAAGGGGCCTTCCCAATTGGGATGCAGCTTGCCCACGGCGGCTCCCCGCCCAGCGGCGTCTACCTTTTTCATGACCAGATCTCATGCGAGGAAGTTTTTTAGGCGGACATTTTTGTCAAAGTCCTCGCCATGCGCCTCTTGACTTCCTCTTGGTGTATGGAGGCCAAGTCTCGGAGCTCTTCCACGTAATCCAGGGAGAGCCTCTGGGAATCCTCGTTCTCCAGTCGCCATTCCTCGCTCCCGCCTTCGGCTGCAACCACTCTCGGACTTCGCACCTCGAACTCCACTGGGATGAGTGCCTCAGACCCGTGGGATAACTTGAAAGGCGTTTCCCTCGTGGTCGAGTTCGGGGTCGTCCTCAGAGCCCATAGGACCGAGGGGAGCTGTTCGGCCCAGCTTCCTTTTAAGTTGGTGACCTTCTTCTTCAGTAGGTTGACAATGAGCTTGTTGGCAGCTTCTACTTGTCCGTTGCTCCGAGGATGGTGCACTGAAGCGAACCGAAGATCTGTGCCCAATTGCTTGCAGAAGTCCTCCAGCTCCAAGCTGGCGAACTGCGGCCCATTATCAGTGACGATGGCCAGCGGGATCCCAAACCTGCACGCGATTTCCCCCCAGATAAAATTCTTGACGATCTGGGAGGTGGTCTTGGCCAAGGCTTTGGCCTCGATCCACTTGGAGAAGTAGTCGATCATCACCAGTATGAACTTCCTCTGTCCACTAGCTTGAGGGAACGGGCCGACCAGATCCATCCCCCAGATGGCGAAGGGCCACGGAGCGGTGATCGAGCGGAGGTGTTGAGCCGGTTGAAGCTGGAGGGGCGCGAAGAGCTGGCACTGGGAGCATTTTTTTGGAGTAGGCCTCCGCGTCCTTTTGGATGGTGGGCCAGAAGTAGCCATGCCTCAGGATTCTCTGCTCCAGAGTGCGGGTCCCGGAATGGCTGCCGCATTCCCCTGAGTGAATTTCCTTGAGAACTCGGGGGACCTCGATTTTCGACAAGCATTTGGCCAAGGGGCCCGAGATGGTCTTGCGATAAAGCTCGACGTCGAGCAGCAGGTAGTAAGCGGCCTTGTATCGGAATTTCCTTCGGTCCTGTCCGTCCGAGGGCAACTGACCCGTCGTTAAGAACGTAACGAACGGATCCTTCCACGAGGGCCGCTGCTCGATCTCCATCATCTCTCCTTCTTTGATGGATGGTCGAAACAGCTCGGTGACCGTCCCCCAGGCCCGGGGACCGTACTTGGCAAGGTAGTCAGCTTCGGCATTGTCTTCTCGGGGCACATGCTCGACGAAGAAGGACTGGAACCCCCCGATCAGACCCTTAACCTTTACCAGGTATTGCTGCAGGGTGGGGTCATATACCTCGAACTCTCCCAGAATCTGGGAAGAGACTACCATTGAATCGGTGAAAGCTCGGATGTCCTTGATTGACAGCTCTTTGGCGAGACGCAAGCCGGCCACCATGGCTTCGTACTCTACTTGGTTATTCGTAACGGGGAAGAGGATCTCGATGGCTTGTTCGATCCTGGTTCCCTGGGGGCTAACCAACATGACTCCGGCTCCCACGGAATATTTGCCGGAAGCCCCGTCCACAAACATCTTCCAAGAGACCGGGCGGGAAGCACCCACGTCTACCTCCACCTCGGCTGAGAAGTCGGCCAGGAAATCTGCTACCGCCTTGGCCTTGATGGCTACCCTTGGGGAATACGAGATGTCAAACTCGCTGAGCTCCACCGCCCACTTGGCCAGCCTGCCAGAATGCTCTATCCCATCCAAGATACTCCTTAGGGGATGATCGGAGACCACCTTGATGGAATGAGCTTGAAAATATGGGCGGAGCCGCCGAGCCGAAATTACCAAAGCGAAAACTAGCTTCTCCAAGATAGGATACCTTGTCTCTGCTTGCCGCAACACCCGGCTCACGTAGTAGATGGGGAGCTGCCTCCTTCCTTCTTCTCGGACCAACACCGAACTGACCGCCTCAGCTCCCACTCCCAGATAAAGTAAGAGGTCCTCGCCGCCCTGTGGACCTTGGAGGAGAGGAGCTCGGGTTAGTTGTTGTTTGAGCTTCTCAAAAGCCTCCTCGCACTCCGTGGTCCACTCGAATTTGTGGTTCCTCCGAAGGGCTTTAAAAAATGGGGAACACTTTTCTCCGGCCTTTTAGAGGAAACGACTAAGGCCCGCCAGCCTTCCAGTCAGCCTTTGGACCTCCTTGGAATCTCTTGGGGAGGTCATCTCCATGATGGCTTTCACCTTGTCGGGGTTAGGCTCCACCCCCCGAGGAGTAAGGAGATGACCCAGGAACTTCCCCCTTCCCGCGCTGAAGACACAATTGGCCGGGTTAAGCCGCATCTTGTACTTCCTCAGGGTGGAGAAGGTCTCCGTCAGATCCGCCACGTGCTCCGCGACGCTCTTGCTTTTAACGAGAAGGTCGTCCACATAGACCTCCAAATTCCGCCCCTTTTGCTCTTTGAATACAAGGTCCATCATTCTCTGATACGTTGCGCCGGCGTTTTTGAGCCCGAAGGGCATCATCTTGTAGTTATAGCACCTGTCGCCGGTGATGAAGGAGACGTCACGGCAGTCGGGGGGATGCATCCGGATCTGATGATACCCTGAAAAAGCATCAAGGAAACTCATCACAGGAAACCCGACGGCGGAATCAACCAGCGCGTCGATCTGAGGCCGGGGATAACAATCCTTCGGGCAAGCTTTATTCAACATTGAAAAGTCGATACATAACCTACAGCCCCCTCCGGGCTTCTTTACCATTACAACATTTGAGACCCAGCCTGGATACTGGATCTCCGAGACGAACCCCGCATCTAGCAGCTTTCGCACCTCCTCCATGATCGACTCGGCCAGCGCGGTGGCGCTCTTCCTCTGCCTTTGACGAACCAGAGCTACCGCAGGATCCAGGTTGAGGCGATGATATGCAACATTGGCATCTATCCTTGGCATCTCGGCGGCACTCCACGCGAAGATGTCGGCGTTCTCCTGTAGGCAAGCGGCTATCTCCGCCTTCCCCTCCTGGGGCAAGGCTCCTCCGACCTTCAACAGCTCAGGCTCTCCTCTCGGGGAGATCACCTCCACCTCCTTTAGCTCTTCGGCAGCTTGCAGGCCCTCCTCATGCTCCATCATCTTCTCCAGCCTCTCCGCGTCATCCATCCAGCTGATGGTGCTGATAGCGTTCAGGTAACACTCCCGAGAGGCCTTCGGATCCCCCTTGATCCGGACTTGGACGTCATCCTGGCAGTACTTCAGGCATTAATGGTACGACGACGGGACGACCTTGAAGTAGTTGATGAGAGGTCGCCCAAAAATGGCGTTGTAGCCACTGGGTGCGTCGACGATGACAAACCGGCACCGGATTGAAGTACCCCCGAGGGTGACCAGCAGCTCCACTCCCCCTTCCACCTCTTTCTTCTCTCCCGAGAAGCCAAAGAGAGGCCCATCCGCGGCCTGGACCCTGGATGCTTCCACCTGCAGCCCCACAAAGGTTCTTTTGAAAATGACATTCACCGAGCTCCCGTTGTCCGCGAGGATTCGGTCGACGGTGAAGTCTTCGATGGCCGCTTGTATCACTAACGCGTCGTGGAAGGGGTTCTCGTTCCACAGCATATCCTCCTCCGAGAAGGTTATCTCGTTCAGCAGCGGAGGAGTCCACGACGTTGAGGCGACGCTCCTCTTGTAGATCTGGTGAAGACTACCCTTGCGGGAAGCTCCAAGCCCTGCGCCCCCGTTTATCACCCCGACGTGTCCGCCTCCTGGACCGGGAATAACGTTTCCTCGACCCCCCTGGTCAACCCTGTCCTCATTCCTCCTCCTCTGCGGCGCTTGGAAGGCTACCTGCCCGACTGGGGCCTCCTGCCTTGGCTGCTCTCTCTGCCTCCGTCGCCTCCAATCTCCTCCTTGCCTCCCAAAACTCGGGGCAGGCCAAGGTCCCATGCCCCTCTACTAGATGGATATCGCAGTAGAGGGGAATTTCCGCTTCCTGCTGCCTTTCCTGTCGCTTCTCCTTTCGCCGGCGTTTTGCGGCCCGTTGCGTTATGGTCATCTCCTCCCTTCCTCCTCCTTGCTCTCTGAGGTTATTGTTTCTCCTCTTGTTAGAAACGAACCAAAAACAAGCCGAAACGGGTATAACTGAAATTTTATTATCAGAAAAAGGTATCTATTACAAAGGTATGCCCTCCCTTATATAGAATGGAGGAGAGAAGAGAGAATACAAATAAGAGATGTGGGACTAAAAAATTACAGGACTAAGCGGACTATATAGATCAAACCGCACAGGCCGCGCGGTTAGACAGAAGGGCTAACCGCACGGCTACCACCAGAGAGAGAGAGAGACCGCCAGGGGAGACCGCCAGACCGTTCGGCAACCAGACAGCAACAGCACAACAACCAAACCGCGGAGGGAGACCGCCAGACCGCGCGGTCTCCAACTCGCCAAGACAGACCGCCTGGTCACACTTCAACACTCCCCCTCAAGCTGGAGCATATATATCGATCATGCCCAGCTTGTCATAAATATGCAGGAACGAGGCGGATACTGGCTTGGTGAAGATGTCAGCCAGCTCTTTCTCAGAAGTAACAAATGGAGTGCAAATTTGTTCCTTTAAAATCTCTTCACGAATGAAATGACAATCGACCTCAATGTGCTTGGTTCTTTCATGAAAGACTGGATTTTTGGAGATGTATATAGCAGCCTTATTGTCACAGAACATAGGTAGAGGATGGTTGTAGACCTCTCCTAAATCCAGCATGAGAGCCCGAAGCCACTTTAACTCACAAGTGGTCGATGCCATACTCCGATACTCTGCTTCAGCACTGGACCTGGAGACAACAGACTGCTTCTTGCTCTTCCAGCTTACCAGATTTCCCCCAAAAAAAGTGCAGAAACCGGAGGTGGACTTGCGATCCCCTTTGTCATCAGCGTAACTCGCATCTGAGTATGCTTCAATCCTCAGATGACCATTCTTCTGAAAGAGCAATCCTTTCCCAGGGGCTGCTTTGACGTACTCCAAGATTCGCAAGGCGGACTGTAGATGGCACTCCCTGGGTGCTTGCATGAATTGACTCACCTTGCCCACAACATAGGAAATATCGGGCCTGGTCACGGTGAGGTATATGAGCTTACCAACAAGTCGCCTGTACCGCGTAGTATCTGAAAGAAGAGGCGAATCATCTGTCCAGGTTTTGTCTTCTCCAACAGCCATGGGACACCGGGCAGGTTTAGCCCCAGTCAATCCTGCTTCTTTTAAAAGATCAAGGGCATACTTACGCTGAGAGAGGACTAAGGAGTTGGGCTTTCGAGAGATTTCAATCCCCAAAAAGTACTTCGGAGAGCCCATGTCTTTTGTGACTAGATGTTGACGAAGGTGCCGCTTTGTCAAGGCTACCCCTTCCTGATCATCGCCAGTGAGAAGAATGTCATCAACATAAACTGCAAGAACCACCAGTCCCGAGGAGGTTTTGCGAACAAATAGAGAGTGATCAGCAGAGCTGCGCACAAAACCAACGGCCGCCACGATGCCGCTGAACTTGTCAAACCAAGCCCGAGGGCTCTGCTTTAGGCCATAAATTGCCTTCTGCAGCCGACATACCCGTGTCTCCCCCTGAGCAACATACCCAGGAGGTTGCTCCATGTAGACGGCCTCCTGAAGATCACCGTAAAGAAAGGCATTCTTTACATCCAGCTGGGAAATGGGCCAGTTTTTATTGACCGCCACAGAGAGAAGAACCCGTATAGTGCTGAGACGAGCCACGGGAGAGAAGGTGTCAAAGTAATCAACTCCATAGGTCTGAGTAAAGCCCTTAGCCATAAGGCGAGCTTTATAACGGTCCACAGTGCCATCCGGGGCAAATTTCACCACAAAGACCCAGCGACAGCCAACGACATCAGTACCGAAGGGAGGAGGAACAAGAGTCCAGGTACCCCGCTCCGTTAGGGTGGCCATTTCCTCATCCATGGCCATCTTCCAGTGAGGAATAGCAAGGGCCTCCTGGTAAGAGCGGGGCGTGGCAGTGGCAGAGATAGCTAGAGCAAAGGCCCTGCGAGAAGGGGTAAGACGATCATATGAAACAACAACAGTAAGGGGGTGTAGGGTACACGTCCGCACCCCTTTGCGAAGAGCTACAGGAAGATCCAGGTCAGCAAGTTCCTCGGCATCCGGAGCATCCGTGGCAGAGAGAGCTGGCCCGGGAGTAGAGAGCGACGGCGGCGGAGATGCGGGAGACGACGGTGGAGTGGGAGGAGTGGACGGGGATGGAGTAGGGGTGAATATCGTAGTAGGAGACGAGGGAACAAAGGGAACAGCAGGAGAATCAGAAGATGGGAGAGGAGGAGAGGAGTCATCCGAGAAGTAGGAGGTATTCTCGAAGAAGGTGACGTCAGCAGAAACGAACTGCTTACGAAGGATGGGATCAAAGCAACAATACCCTTTCTGAGTGGTGGAGTATCCCAGAAAGATACATTTGGTGGAGCGAGGGGATAGCTTATCACGGGTGGCAGAGGGGGTATGCACAAAAGCAGTGCATCCAAATATTTGGAGAGGGAGGGAAAACGGCTCCTTGCCCGGATACAAAATGGAGAATGGGGTTTTTCCGTGAAGAACGGTGGAGGGAATGCGATTGATGAGGTAACAGGCAAGGAGAACAGCATAGCCCCAATAGGAGCGAGGAACATGCATCTGGGTCATCAAGGAACGAGCGACATCAAGAAGATGACGGTTTTTGCGTTCTGCCACACCATTTTGTTGTGAAGTATAGACACAACTAGTTTGATGAATAAGCCCATATTGCATGCAGAAGACAGAAAAATCATGACTGAGATATTCTTTGGCATTATCAGATCGAAGAACTTTAATAGAAACATCAAACTGAGTCTTGATCATGAGATAGAAGGATGTCCATACAGAGAATAATTCGGAGCGATCTTTTAACAGATACACCCACGTACAGCGAGAGAAATCATCAATGAATGTGACAAAATATGAACTACCCCGATCAATGGTAGGAGTAGGAGAAGGACCCCAAATATCGGAGTGGATGAGATCAAACGGACGGGTGGATCCACGAACGTGCTTTGGAGGGAAGGAGGAGCGGTGATGCTTGCCAAGCTGACAGGCTTCACAGTTGAGCGGAGGACTTTGTGGAGGAAGGTGGGGCAGAAGTTGACGAAGAAGATGAGGAGGAGCATGACCAAGGCGGAGATGCCATTGGAGAAGATCTGGGGAGGTGGAGGAGAAGGTGGAGAAAGCAGAAATGTTGTCCAGGAAGTATAGGCCGCCACTCTCAGTCCCAGTAGCAATCGTCCGTTGGGAGGCCGGATCCTGAAAAGAGCAATTAGTAGAAGTAAAAGTAACAGAACATTGTAATTGCTTGCAGAGAGAGGTAACAGATAATAGGTTGCATGGGAACTTGGGCACGTAGAGAGTATCCTCCAAACGAAGAGACGGAGAGACATGGACTATCCCCGTCCCATGAACCGATGAAGAAGAGCCGTCAGCGAGAGTAACCGGGGGCAACCGACCATGTGTTTCTAGGAGAGAAAAACACTGGGGATTGCCGGTCATATGATTAGTAGCACCGGTGTCGATCAGCCATTTTCCTTGAGTAACAACGTGGGCACTACCAGAAGACGTGACCACCGAGGCGAGCGGCTCTGAGGAGTATATGGAAGCCATGATAGGAGGAACAAAAGAACTGCAGCGGTCACGGTGACAGCACACCAGCGGCAAGAAGGGCCACGACCAAGATGCAGAGCAAGGCAAAAGGGAAGCACAAGCCGCGCGACACAATAGGAGGTCGCGGCGACTAACAAGCAGGACCGGCTAAAGGAGGAGCCGCACAGAGGAAAAACAAGTCGCTGCGACTAAGAGACAGGTCGCGAGGACAAGAGAGGGCAGCGAAGGAAGAAGGGCAGAGAGGCCGCCTAAACAAGGAAGAACGCACGCGAACAGAGAGAAATCGCGCGGATAGGAAGAAAAGATCTGCAGCGGTCACGATGGCAGACACCAGCGGCCAGAAAAGCCACGACCAAGCCGCAGAACCAAACAGAAGGAGAGAAGTCGGGCGGCTAGCAGACAGACCGCGCGAACAGAAGAGGAGGATATCAGGAGGCAAAAGGCAAACAAGGCAAAAGAGGCCGCGGAGACAGGGCGCAAGCAAACAGGCGGAAGAAACAAGCCGAGGAAAACAGGCCGCGAGAAGAAGAGGCAGGTCGCGCGGACAGAAGCAAAGGAGCAACAAGGCAACAGGTTGCGCACACAGAGGGCAACGACAAAGAAGGCAAGAAGCTGCGCGAACAAGGCGCAAGCAGGCGAAGGAAACAGGTCGCGAGAAACAGGTCGCGAGAAAACAAGCGGAAGAAAGCCGCGTGAACAGGGCGGACAGAATCAGGAGCCAATGATCGCTTCCTCTGATACCATGTTAGAAACGAACCAAAAACAAGCCGGAACGGGTATAACTGAAATTTTATTATCAGAAAAAGGTATCTATTACAAAGGTATGCCCTCCCTTATATAGAATGGAGGAGAGAAGAGAGAATACAAATAAGAGATGTGGGACTAAAAAATTACAGGACTAAGCGGACTATACAGATCAAACCGCACAGGCCGCGCGGTTAGACAGAAGGGCTAACCGCACGGCTACCACCAGAGAGAGAGAGAGAGACCGCCAGGGGAGACCGCCAGACCGTTCGGCAACCAGACAGCAACAGCACAACAACCAAACCGCGGAGGGAGACCGCCAGACCGCGCGGTCTCCAACTCGCCAAGACAGACCGCCCGGTCACACTTCAACACCTCTCTTCCTGGCGGATCGGTCGCCTCCACTGGGGACGATCTCTTGGATATTGGAACCTTCTTTCTTCCCTCCTTCCTTCCGGGGCTTCGCCGATCCTCCTTTCTTCCTGCCTTCGAGGCCTCATCTGCCTCAACTCTTCCGCCCTCCTGGGCTCCTCTCTCCTCTTCCCCTTCGGCTCTTCCTGCCTTCTGCCATCGTTTTTCTCCGGACGCCTCTCCCTCTCCAACAGCCTTCCCCTGTTCTACCCTAGCGGCTTATCCCCGTCTAGCCTTGCCAGGAACTCCTTGTTCCTCTCCTCCCCCTGAATGAAGACATTGGCCCTCTCCACCATCTCTTCGAACGACCTCGGCGGCCTGTGTCCCAGCTCCATGTTGAAGAATCCCTGCTTCAGGCCAAACTTGAGGGCAACTATCAAGGTAAACCCATCCACCTCTTCCACTTCCAAAACCTTTTCCTGGAACCGGTCGATGTAATGACCCAGACTCTCGTGCTGCCCCTGTACGATCTTAAAGAGGGCCATCGCCTCCTTCTTCCTCTTCTTGGATGTCGCAAATCTCGCTATGAGACCCCGACGGAGGTCAGAGAAGCAGTAGATGGAGCCTGCCGGCAGTTGGTGGAACCAGTCCCTTGTACTCCCCTTGAAGGTGATGGAGAAGAAGCGGCACTTGAAGGCGTCAGGCATGTTGCGGATCGAGACCATGTCCTCAAACCACTGAAGATGCCTTACTGGGTCATCTCTGTCGGAGTAGTAGGTGAGGGCGGGCTCTCTGAAATTGTCGGGGACAGGGGCCGTGAGGATCTCAGCGCAGAAGGGGCTCTTCCCTTCCTGGCGACGACGATTATCCTCCTCACTCGAATACTCGTGCTCGCTCCATCGACGAGTATTCCCATACCTCGCCGAGAGTTCATGATCTCGGAACCGGATGCCCTGGCTGCTCGCGGGGTGATGACGCGGCGGCATCGGTTGCTCCTCTCTCGCCCAGGAGGGCTCCTTTCCTGCTCGCCGGGTTGGCTCCTCCTCGCCCGACGGGGTCAGGCGATGGGGAGAAGTCGCCGTGACCTCCGGTGGGTTGGCGAATCCGACGAGTATCGCCTTCTCCATCCTCTTCGCGAACTCCTCGAAAGCCGCTACCGTCACAAACCCGCCACCACTCTCCGAGGTGCCTGCTCCTGCTGAGTTGCCCGCCACCTCGCCTTGATCGTCACCATTGACCATCTTTTGCCACTACAAAACTTTCCTCCTTGGCTGCTATCCACGCTCACTGCACCAAGTGTTGAAGCCGAGAAAATCCCGACCTCAGAATTGGACTAGGCGGCCTAAGGCTACCGGTCTCGTAGTGAAATCAGATGGCCCAGGACGAGCAAAAGAAACAAGACCCCAGGCGCTGCAGCAGGAAGGTCCCACCACGTACCCGGTTGCTTAGGTGAAGCAACCCCTTCTCAACCAGAATGGCCGAGCTAGATACGAAGGAGACGCGCGAGCAGGAATTCGCGAGTAACTATTCGAGAGTCATCGGTCCTTTCCTTCGTACCCCTGGGGTCCTATTTATATTGAAATCCAAAGATGGGGGGGGGGATCTTACTTATACCCCCACCCCGGCGATCGAGCGACTTTCTGGGGAGCTCGCACGGGACGGGCGAGTATCTCGCCTTAGTCGCCACCTGGCGAGTAGGCATGGGGAGCTCGCCATACTCGCCCCTACCTTTTGCTGGCCCGCGGATTGATCTTGACCTCACTCTTGGATCGTTGACTTTGACTTCTGGTGACCTGGCTGCGGTGAGGCCTCTCCTTGTCGAATATGGGTTGTACAACTTTGTTATTTTATGTTAACTAATCCATGTTTTTATTTTGTAGGATGGCCGGCCCCTCCCTCTTGTAGCAGCCCCTACCCGAGCCCATGAAGCTACCCGAGCCCACATGATGCAAGCCCATGGTGCATCCCACATTTCAAGTTCAAACCGAGCCCGGCCTCCATTACAAGCCCAACCCGAGCACACCATTACAAGCCATACATGATGCAGCCCGACCACCTACCAAGCCTCCTCCAAAGTGCAATCCGAAAATGCATGTATCCGGCCACTTTGCATGGCTCCCCATTTAATGCATGGCCTGCTCCCTCCCTCCTTTTCATCAATTTATTTTCATATTTCTCCCCCCATTCATGCATGGCCAGCCCCCTCATTCATCCTCTCTCTCTCCCCTTTACTATTTTCTCTTCCCTTTATTTCTCATGCATCTCCCCACTCACCCCATCTCTCTTATTTATTTCTCATTCACCCCTCTTTCCCTTTTTCTCATTCTCATTTAAACCCATCCATCCCCCTTCTTATTTTTATTTTGTTCTTTTTCATTTTTCAAAATGAAAATGCATGCATGAACCTCCCTCTTTCCCCCCTCATTAAATGCATTCATGAATCCTTCCCACCATGCATGGCCGGCCCCCCTTGTGTCCCTTCTCCTCCTCTTCATTCTAGAATCTTCCCTCCCCATCTATAAAAGGAGCCCATGGTCTCATATTTTGGAAGTTGGCTTTTGGAGAGAGCAAGAAAATTCTAGTGCAAGTTTTTCATCTTTCATTGCTATGTATGCTTTTTTCTTCCATGTTATAATTTCCTTGTTGTTGTAATAGTTCTTTCTTTTAGTAGAATAATTTTGCCTTTTATTTTCTTGTTGTGTACTCTTCCTTTTTGCAAGAAATGAAAATGTTTTTCTCTTATCTTATCTTGTCTTCTCTTTCAATTATGAGTAACTAATTTTACTTAGCATTCTATCGTGAGGATCTATGAAGTGAGATGAGAGTTTATTTTCTTTCTTAGTTTTATTTTTGTTATTTCATGCTCGATCCTTCTTTGATTTATTTTGTGCCGACTCCGTATTTCCGGTATACGGTAGTAGACTTTGAATCTCATATTTAAGTAGCCGAGAGGCTCGTTAATGTGAAAGATCACTCAAAGAAGGAAGGAGTTGAACGCAACCCTAGAGATAGGATGACGTAAATCTTCCGGATTGGAGTCAAATCCAATAGTGCGGGTCACCTCGATAATGCGACTTAAGGCCTTTTTGACTTGAAAGAGATTTCGGTCAGAATGTCTATAAGTCAGGGGATTTAATTCTCTAGCGAGATTATTTCCTAATATCGGATCCGTCACGGTCGAGTATGATTTGCAAAATTAAAACTATGCCTTTTTATTTCTCTTATCTCATTTCATGGTGATTCACTGATCGGGTGCTATCTTTTTATTATAAGTTCTTCGTCTAAAAATTTATCTTTTATCTTACTTTTAAAAATTCTCAAATCACCAACAGTTTTCCGGTAGGATAATAGTTCGAGCGTGAGTAGCAGTACTTGACATCCCCGAGTTTTAAATACGACCTTGATAATACGATTCGACAGGTACACTTGCCTGTTCGGGTTTTGGCCCACCAAATTTTTGGCGCCGGTGCCGGGGAATTTCTTCGTCAATATTTTGAAAACGCTTTCGCTATTACTTCTGCAAAAATTTTTTTAAAAAAAATATTTTCTTCTTTTATTATAATCAACTTACATCATCTTATTTCTACCCAACTTAAATTCTCTCGAAAAGGGTAATGAGCTTTAAGCGCCACCATTTTACCTAGTACCTTGCGAACCCTTCACCGGGTAGCCCTTGGGAAGTTCGAGAGACAATCCAAAAAAAATTTATTTTCAAAAAAAAAAAATCCTTTCTTCTCCTTTTCTTTTTTCAAGTTTTCATTTCCATTCTCCTTCGTTTTCTTTTCTAGTGCATGACCCGAGCGAATCCGTCTCTACTTGTTGATTTGGACCCAGAAATCGAACGCTCCTTTCGGAGACAACTACGATTCGTGGCTTCCACTTCTCAAACAGCGGTTGAGGATTCCTACGGCGATTGCAATTTTAATTCTGAAATGGGAGATCCCAACCCAGGAATGGCTCAGCAAAGGACAATGTCCGATTATGCTCGACCCAACCTGGAGGGAACAGAAACAAGTATTGTTCGACCTGCGATTGCGAACAATAACTTTGAGCTTAAGCCTAGCATTATACAAATGGTGCAGCAATATGTACAGTTCGACGGATTACAAGATGAAGATCCGAACTTACATATTGCTAGTTTTCTTGAAATCTGTGACACCTTTAAGATCAATGGTGTCTCAGACGATGCTATAAGGCTAAGACTCTTCCCATTCTCCTTAAGAACCAAAGCCAAATAGTGGTTGAGTTCTCTTCCAAGAGGATCAGTCACTACTTGGAACATTTTAACTGAAAAAAATTCTTTCTCGTTATTTCCCCCCCGCCAAAACTGCTAAGCTAAGAAATGATATAACTTCATACTCTCAAATTGCTTCTGAGACCCTCTATGACACTTGGGAGAGGTTTAAAGAACTTTTGAGAAGATGCCCACATCATGCTCTGCCTGTATGGTTACAGGTCCAGACATTTTACAATGGGCTAAATCAAGAAACTAAGTAAATGATAGATGCCGCTTCCGCTGGTTTTTTGGACCGCAAAACTCCGGAAGCCGCTCTTGAGCTTATCGATGACATGACGATGAACACTTATCAGTGGAATTCGTCTAGGTCTCGCCCATCTAAACCTGCAGGTATCTATGAAGTGGATTCAGTGTCGCAACTAGCGCTGCAAGTGGAAATGCTGAACAAGAAGATTTCGGAGATGTCTGCTGTCTCCGCTGCTAAGGTATTTGAAAATGTGAATGCTGCTGCTGCTGCCGAGCAGGTGGATTATCTGGGGAACATACCCAGGCATGCTCAAAATAATTCTGCAAACAATTTTTCTGCTTTTTCGAATTTTTCTTCTCCGCCTGGTTTTAATTCTTCTTCAAATTCATATCATCCTGGATAGCATAACTATCCTAATTTTTCTTGGAGTAATCCCGCAAATGCCGCACGTCCACCACACGATTTCACTCCACCACCACCACCACAACAAAACAAAAATCTTCAAAAAACCCTCTCTTTGGAAGAAATTTTATCTAGATATATAAGCTTAAACGATGCTACAATTAGAAACTTAATGGGGTCGATGAAAAATTTAGAAAATCAGGTCGGGCAACTTGCCAAGGATTTTTCCGAGAGACCACCTGGAACTCTTCCCTCGAACACTGAACCTAACCCAAGGGAGCACGCAAATGCGATTTTCCTTCGGAGCGGTAAGGTTGTTAATGAGCCCACCACAAGGGAAGAGCCAAAGGTGATTGTCCCTCCTGTTTTGGAAATAATTATCCCTACGGAAAATGAAAAATCTACTTTTGATAAAGGAAAAGATATCTCTGATTTTTCTGATTTTGAAAAAGAAAAAGATGACGTTCAAAATGATGCTCCGGTTGTTATAAACGAATTTTCGCCACCTCCTTATCCGGCTCGACTTAGGAAAGAAAAACTAGATAATCAATACCAATGCTTCCTTGAAATATTTAAACAAATTCATAT
This sequence comes from Platanthera zijinensis, assembly GCA_039513925.1. Taxonomy (NCBI): domain Eukaryota; kingdom Viridiplantae; phylum Streptophyta; class Magnoliopsida; order Asparagales; family Orchidaceae; genus Platanthera; species Platanthera zijinensis. Next base: position 61,683,711 of record CM077080.1, read on the forward strand.
TAATTTGCCGTTTCATGAAGCGATTAGTCAAATGCCGAAGTATGCAAAATACTTTAAAGATTTATTAACGAATAAGAAGAATTAGAAAATCTTTCTCATGTGACGTTAAATGAAGAGTGCTCGGCGGTCGTTAAAAACTCAAATCTTCCAAAAAAATAAACGATCCGGGTAGTTTTTCCATTCCTTGCGTTTTTGGCGATCTTTTTGTAAAACATGCGTTAGCGGATCTTGGAGCGAGCATCAATTTGATGCCTTTTTCATTGTTTAAGAAGCTAGGATTGGGCACTCTTAGCCCTACAAGAATGAGTATACAGTTAGCCGATCGATCGATTAAGTATCCGTTAGGTATCGTTGAAGATGTGTTAGTGAAGGTCGACAAATTCATCTTCCCGATGGATTTTGTCATTCTCGATATTGAAGAGGACATCGAGGTCCCTCTTATCCTTTGTCGTCCCTTCCTAGCCACCGCTCGCGCAATCATAAATGTGAGTGACGGAAAACTTTTTCTGCATGTGGGAGATGAGGAAGTTACATTTGATATTAACAAATCTATGAAAAACTCTTTAAAAAATGATGATTCTTGCTTTTTCATCGAAGAATTAAAAGAAGACTCCTATATTTCTCCAAAAGATTTTTCTTCTTCCTTTTCTGAACTCTCATCAATTTTTTTTGAAAACACTGTTATGTCCGTACAAGCAAAATTCGAAGATGACTCTGATTTTAGACAAAAGAATCTTGAAAATCTTATTTTTGAAAATGATAAAAATTTGAAAAAAATATTTTGATAAACCACCCGACCCTGAAACGAAAGTTTGTCGCAATAAGAATTTTTGCCACCATAAAATGTTAAGCCAGACGATCAAGTTCTTCTTTTAAATTCACGTCTACGTACTTTCTTTGGAAAATCTAAATCTCGTTGGTCTGGACTGTTTACGGTCAAGAAAGTCTTCTCTAATGGAACTGTGTTACTCTCGCACCCGGATAAGGGTGATTTTAAAGTGAATGGGCATAGACTTAAATTATATTTTTCTAATGATTATGTGTCTCCTGCAAAGGAGAATCTTATTCTGGACTCTTAAATTTTTATCTTGTTATGGAACATTTTTATTTTATTTTTGGACTTATTATTATTATGAAACTTTTATTCGGACTTTAAATTATTGTAATAAAGAACAATCTTGGGCACCTGCCCACAGACTCTATTTTCTGCTTTTATTTTGCTCTTCCTTCCGGAGGCCAACCAATACAAGTTCGTGATCACCGCTCCAACGCTGCTGATATCAAGATGGATCCAGTCAAACCTGCTGACGATCAAGTGCACTACAAAGCAAGCATGGGGGAGCGACATCCGCCTTCATCTCACAAACCCGGGGAAGTCCTGTTTTTTTGTTATTTACTTTACTTTTTGCATTTTCTTTTTTTCTCTCCTTCTCAGTCTCCTTCCTCTTTTTCTTCTTGTTTCCTTCATTGAGGGCAATGAAGAATTTAAGCATGGGGAGGGTTAAGTTTCTTTCTTTCTTCTTTCCTTTCTTGAAAAATGTTTAAAAAAAAAACAAAAAACAATGTTTTATAATTTCTAAAGAATTAGTATAGTTATTCTTAAGTTTTTTTTAGTATTGCTCTTTATTTTAACTTCTTCAAAAATAAAAAAAAACTATAAAATACAAAACCCAAAAAAAAAATAGAAAAACAAAAATAAAAAAAAGTGCTAAAATCTATTTGAAAAACAAAAACTAAAATTATTTTATATCTTTATTTTTATGATGCTTCTAGTGATGTGTAGGCCCGTGCGGTTCCTTAGTTCTATTTAGATTTCTTTGAAATGGTTTTTCTAAACTTATCATTTTAACATAGCTTAGTTTTACTAGTTTCTCTTTCTTAAATATAGGCATCCGTTTTTTACGTTATAAGTTAGCAATTTGTAGTTATGTCTTTTTATTCGGTCAAGTTGCTTACGAATGGTTGCTAGGTAATATTAGCTCTTTTTCATATGTGGGGTAGTCTTTCTTGGTGTCTAGAACTTGTCCCAAGCTACTCTCGAAACATTTGCATCGTTTTTACGTACTTTAGAAATGATTTAGGCCACCATTTGACTAGTTTGAGCTTTTCTTGCCCATCAAAAAATTACCATTGCAAAACAATTTTGGGCCTTTTCCTTGTTTTCTTTGTTTTTAGCTCCACCTTTCATTTCACTATTTTCACCAAAGCCAAAATGTCTTTCCTATTTTTCACACTAAAACTTTGAGCTTAAAAATAATCTTTATGAAGGGGTTTTACCTTTGAAATGAATAGGAAATTTTCAAGCCTATTTTTGGAGCTCTCCTTTATGAAAAAAAAATGTTATTATCAAAATGCTATCAAATCAAAAAAAAAAAGAAAAAAATGAAGTTTATTTGTGGCCAAATTTATAAAAGAGAAAAATATATGGTCTTGTCTTGTGTCTTTGTTTTAATTGGAGAAGTGACTTGCTTGTCATTTCTCATTTTTTAATCATGTTTTTATGTTTATTTTTGAGCTCACCTTGGTCTAGTGTTTAAGCCCTCATGTTTATCCTTATTTTCCTTTCCTAATTATTTACCTAAGCCAAGTCTTAACGCCTATTAGAAGTCCTAATAATCTTTAGAACGTAAATTCGCGTAGTGGAGAAAGTGTGAACGGACAAGCCTATGGCCACCATCATTGATGGATTTCTTTGGAGGTTACCTTGAGGTGTTTTAGGGTTAATTTTTATCTAGCAACCTAGTAGTTTGTTAATACGCCGTTTATTTAGAACCTCTACTTTTGTTTTCCTTTATTCTCATTTATTTTGGATGTCTTGTTTTAAGATTTAGAAATGTGTAAACTTTTCTTATATTTTAATGAGATTTTTAGGCCCCCACTTTCAAGTTTTTTATTGTGCACTTCTCACCTCATTAGTTGATAACATGAAAATTAGGATAGTTTAATTTTTCATGTTTTGTTTTTCTTAACTATGGAACCTAAAAAAAAATATATCTTTTGCTTTCTTTTTGGTTTTTCCCTAGTTTTTATCTTTATTTGCTTGAGGGCAAGCAAATGTCTAAGCATGGGGGAATTTGATGACTAGTTTTAGTCATCCTTTTTTGGGATAATTAAGTAGTCAAAATTCCTAAGTTTTATTATAATTTTGTGTCTTTGTATGCCTGTTATGATGTTATTATAGTTATTTTATGTTTTGATCTATATAGTCTTATTATGTTACTATATATTATGTTATGTTGGGTTTAATAATTATAATTAATGTTATGTCTTAATGTTTTTAATTTTAATGTTTTAATGTTTTTTTTATATATTGTGTTTTAAAATCTTGTTTTAACTTTGTTATTTTATGTTAACTAATCCATGTTTTTATTTTATAGGATGGCCGACCCCTCCCTCTTGTAGCAGCCCCTACCCGAGCCCATGAAGCTACCCGAGCCCACATGATGCAAGCCCATGGTGCAGCCCACATTTCAAGTCCAAACCGAGCCCGGCCTCCATTACAAGCCCAACCCGAGCACACCATTACAAGCCATACATGATGCAGCCCGACCACCTACCAAGCCTCCTCAAAAGTGCAATCCGAAAATGCATGTATCCGACCACTTTGCATGGCTCCCCATTTAATGCATGGCCTTCTCCCTCCCTCCTTTTCATCAATTTATTTTCATATTTCTCCCCCCATTCATGCATGGCCGGCCCCCTTATTCATCCTCTCTCTCTCCCCTTTATTATTTTCTCTTCCCTTTATTTCTCATGCATCTCCCCACTCACCCCATCTCTCTTATTTATTTCTCATTCACCCCTCTTTCCCTTTTTCTAATTCTCATTTAAACCCATCCATCCCCCTTCTTATTTTTATTTTGTTCTTTTTCATTTTTCAAAATGAAAATGCATGCATGAACCTCCCTCTTTCCCCCCTCATTAAATGCATGCATGAATCCTTCCCACCATGCATGGCCGGCCCCCCTTGTGTCCATTCTCCTCCTCTTCATTCTAGAATCTTCCCTCCCCATCTATAAAAGGAGCCCATGGTCTCATATTTTGGAAGTTGGCTTTTGGAGAGAGCAAGAGAGTTCTAGTGCAAGTTTTTCATCTTTCATTGCTATGTATGCTTTTTTCTTCCATGTTATAATTTCCTTGTTGTTGTAATAGTTCTTTCTATTAGTAGAATAATTTTTCCTTTTATTTTCTTGTTGTGTACTCTTCCTTTTTGCAAGAAATGAAAATGTTTTTCTCTTATCTTATCTTGTCTTCTCTTTCAATTATGAGTAAGCTAATTTTACTTAGCATTCGATCGTGAGGATCCATGAAGTGAGATGCGAGTTTATTTTATTTCTTAGTTTTATTTTTATTATTTCATGCTCGATCCTTCTTTGATTTATTTTGTGCCGACTCCGTATTTTCGGTATACGGTAGTAGGCTTTGGATCTCATATTTAAGTAGTCGAGAGGCTCGTGAATGTGAAAGATCACTCAAAGAAGGAAGGAGTTGAACGCAACCCTAGAGATAGGATGACGTAAATCTTCTGGATTGGAGTCAAATCCAATAGTTCAGGTCACCTCGATAATGCGACTTAAGACCTTTTTGACTTGAAAGAGATTTCGGTCAGAACGTCTATAAGTCTTGGGATTTAATTCTCTAGCGAGATTATTTCCTAATATCGGATCCGTCACGGTCAAGTATGATTTGCAAAATTAAAACTATGTCTTTTTATTTCTCTTATCTCATTTCATGGTGATTCACTGATCAGGTGCTATCTTTTTATTATAATTTCTTCGTCTAAAAATTTATCTTTTATCTTACTTTTAAAAATTCTCAAATCACCAACAGTTTTCCGGTAGGATAATAGTTCGAGCGTGAGTAGCAGTACTTGACATCCTCGAGTTTTAAATACGACCTTGATACTACGATTCGATAGGTACACTTGCCTGTTCGGGTTTTGGCCCATCACATGCACAAAGGCAGTGCACCCAAAGATTCAGAGAGGGAGAGGAAAATGGTCCTTGCCCGGATACAGAATGAAGAATGAGGTTTTCCCGTGGAGAACTGTGGAGGGAATGCGATTGATGAGGTAGCAGGCAAGGAGAACAACATAGCCCCAATAGGAGCGAGGAACATGCATCTGGGTCATCAAGGTATGAGCGACATCGAGGAGATGACGGTTTTTGCATTACGCCACCCCATTTTGCTGGGAAGTATAAACATAGCTAGTCTGATGAATAATGCCATGTTGCACACAGAAAGTGGTAAAAGCATGACTCAAATATTCTTTAGCATTGTCTGAGCGAAAAGTTTTAATACAAACTTTAAACTGAGTTTTAATTAACTGATAAAAAGAGATCCATACATCCAAAAGTTCAGAGCGATCTCGTAAGAGATACACCCAAGTACATCTAGAAAAGTCATCAATAAAAGTAACAAAATAAGAACTACCTCGACCAATGGTGAGGGTAGGAGCAGGTCCCCAGACATCGGAGTGGACTAGATCAAACGGACGGGTAGAGCCCCGACCTTGCTTCAGCGGGAAGGAGGAATGGTGGTGCTTGCCAAGCTGAAAAACGTCGCAGTTGAGAGGAGTACTGGAAGGAGGTAGGTAGGTCAGAAGCTGATGTAAAAGTCGTGGAGGAGGATGACCGAGGCGGAGATGCCATTGGAGAAGATCCATACAAGAAGAAGAGAAGGCAGACAAGGCGAAGACGTTGTCGAGGAAGTAGAGGCCACCGCTCTTAGTCCCTAGTAGCAATCGTCCATTGGGTGCTCGGATCCTGAAAAGAATAAGAAGTCGGAGTAAACGTCACAGAGCACTGAAGCTGCTTGCATAAAGAGGTAACCGACAATAAGTTTCACGGAAATTTGGGCACATAGAGAGTGTACGCTAGGCGAAGAGACAGAGTAATATGAACCACTCCTGACCCATGAACCGGGGAGGGAGATCCGTTTGCAATGAGGACAGGAGGTAACCGATCATGCTGTTCGAGGAGAGAGAAGCACTGAGGATTTCCCATCATGTGATTAGTCACACCAGATTCGATAAGCCATTTACCTTGAGTCACCACGTAGGCACTAACTGATGATGTGTTCACGGAGGCAAACGGCTTGGAAGTAGAGGCGGAAGAGTCACCCGAGAGGCGAAGATGAGGATGCTTCATCCAGCAGCGATCCACCGTGTGGCAGGTGCGGCCACAGTAAGAGCAAAGGTAGCGGGAAGGAGCACGTCCGCTAGATTGGTGACTGCGACTACCAGAGCCACTCCGCTGAGTTTGGTGAGCATAGTTGTCCGGTGGAGAAGGAGCGGGCAGAAGCGGGAGCTGAAGAAGGGAGGTGACAGCGGCGATGCGGGCAGCGGTGGCATCTAAGGTAGGAGATTCCACCTCACCCAGAATTTGTTGGCGGATCATATCATAAGTGTCAGGAAGCCGGAGAAGGTAGCACACAACAAGAAGCTCCTGGAAGTGCTTGTGTTGTTGAGCCAAATCCGCAGAAAAGGGGCGATTCTGAAGAATCTCAGCCCCGAGAGCCTGAACCTGTTGGTAGACAGCGACAGGAGAGAAGGTAGGATGAGCAAAGAGATCTTCATACAACGTATAGATGCGGGACGTCTGAGCCCCCTTTAAGTACAGAGCGACAAGATAAAGCCAGGCGGCCTTGACCGTCTCATCATGACAGATGACGGGAAGGCATTCATCGGAGAGGCTATTAGCGAGCCAAGTACGCACGAGCGCGTCACTCGCATCCCAGTCATTTAAGAGAGGTGAAGTGGTGGGAGGAGGGTCATCAAAGAGATGAAGGCATTTGCATTGCGAGCGAAGGATAAAGGTGAAGGAGACGCTCCAACCTGGGTAGTTGGAGCCGACCAGTTTGGAAACGGTGCCAAGGTTCTCAAAAGGAGTAGGAGGATGAGGCAGAGTCGGATTGGCGACAAGAGTGGTGGCAGTAGAAGCATCAGAAAGAGCCATAGGAGAAAAAAATAGGAAGCCGCGCGGTTAGGAAGCAAACCATGCGGTTAGGAAACAAGCCGCGCGAATAGGGAGAGATCGCAGCGGTTAGGAGAAAGAGATCTGCGACGGTCACGATGATAGACACCAGCGGGCAGAAAAGCCATGACCAAGCCGTAGAACCAAGACGAGGGGAAGAAGTCGAGCGGCTATAAAGCAGACCGCTCGAATAGAAGAAGAAGGAGAAGAGTCTGCGGGAAGGCAAACAAGGCAAACAAGGCTAACAGGTCGCGACGAATAAAGATGAGGACGCGACGACTAAGCATAGGTCGCGGCGAGAAGAAAAAGGAACCAAAGAGGTCGCGCACACAAAGGGCAACGACAATGAGAGAAAGAGGCCGCGCGAACAGGGCGCAAGCAGACAGAAGAAACAAGCCACGAGGACAGGTCGCGAGAAGAAGAAGTAAGCCATGCGGACAGGTCGCGCGGTCAGAAAAGGCACACAGAATCAGGAGGAGTAGAACCTCCCTCTGATACCATGTAAGAAACGAACAAGAATAAGCCGGAAGTGGTATAGCAGAAATTTTATTATCTGAAAAAGGTATTTATTACAAAGGTATGACCTCCCTTTTATAGAATCGAGGAGAGAAGAGAGAATACAAATTAGAGATGTGAGACTAAAAATTTACAGGACTACACAGCCTATACAAAAAACAAACCGCACAAGCCGCGCGGTTAGATGAGAAGGGCTAACCGCTCGGCTACCACTAGAGAGAGAGAGAAGCCGCCATGGGAGACCGCTAGACCGCCCGGTCTCCAAGCCGCCTGAGACAAACCGCTAGACCGCTTGGACCCCAAATAGCAACAGCCCAGCAACCAAACTGCTGAAGGGAAACCACCATACCGCACGGTCTTCAATCTGCCAAGACAAGCTGCCAGACCGCCCGATCACTAACTCCAACACCTTGTAAAAATTTGTAGTAACGTGGGTTAGTAAAGGCTGACCTCTACTGTGTAACCAACACATCTCTTCCTGGCCGCCCCTAACGAACCCCAGGGTACCCCTCCAACCTGTGAGTTAGCTGAAAGTTAGGGTAAGCTCTGAAAAACTCTAGAGGGGGGGGGGTGAATAGAGTTATTGAAATCTTTTGATTTTGCTATAAAATAGGTTACTATAGTATAAGTGTACAGTTGCACAAGTGCAGCAGATAAACTAAGCTATACAATAAGAATATATCACAACACAAGCACAAAGCAAAAACTACACAGCCACACAGACAACATAAGAATTTTATAGTGGTTCCCCAAACTTGGGTACATCCACTCTTCTACCACCCCAGGTAGGAATCCACTACAGGTTTTGATCAGGTGACTACCACCAATGAGCTTTTGATCAGGTGCTCAAAAACCAATCCTCAAGTCTTTTGGTTAGGAGACTTGCAACCAGGAATAATTTTGAAGGGAATTAAAACCCTGTACAGAGGTGGGGATGAGAGAGTGATGGTGTTCTTCTCTTTCTCAAATACAACTGAGAGAAGACTAGTGGATTTGTGTTATTGTCAAAGCTCCCCCTGAGATCTTGACTGGTTCAGGAGTGGAAGCTTTGCAAAAGGGTGAGTAGGCCTTATTAGCTCTTCAGAGATCCTTGACTGATTTGAATAGCTTGTCACTTGAGATCCCTGAAAGCAAAGAGAGAAGGAAAGAAGGACTCTTGATGGTGATGGTTGTTCCTTCTTCTTCTTCTCTTGAGAGCAATAGATTTTCTGAGAACTGTTTTCACTGTACTTTTCTTCTGTATGCTTTCTTCTGTATATTCTTGTTGATAGCACACGTTTTTTTCTGTATCTCTTTTTCTCGGTGTTTTTCTTAGCTCTCTATCTCTGTATCTTTTTTGAGAGATCCTCCAATGATAACTACTATTTGGTCGAATTCAAAAACCTGCAATAAATTCTTAGCCGAATCTCGGAAATGAAAACGGCAAGTATGATGTCATATATTCTATTCTATGTCTGTCCCAAGATATAAGTAGTTAATTCTATGAAGGATATTTGTAATCAATGCTGCCAATAACGGCTCGATTCAAAGGATATGGGAGCATTGATCATCCAGAGAATTAATGGCCTATAATAGTATAAAATAAGGAGACAAAAAAGGAAAGAATAAATGACAATATGCCTTTACAATTTTCGTCGACCTGAGAACAGCTTTCGTCAACTTGAGAATGGCTTTCGTCGACCTGTGATTTCGTCGACCTCTGATCAGCTTTCGTCGACCAGAGCTCTGCGAACAACTGCACCACATAACTTGACTGATTCTGTGCACTAAGTTCGTCGAACTGAGAACGGCTGTTCGTCGAGCTGAGATCCAAGATCGTCGAGCTGAGTCTCCAGTCTGAACTTAGAATATTTTCTGATGTTGAGTATTGAAGTATTGATCTTGGCGTTGAGAGCGTTGAGTGAACTTTGGCTCTGAATAAATTTTGGCGTTGAGAGATCTTTGGCTTTGAATGAACTGTGGCGCTGAGTCAATCTTGGCGCTGAGAGCTGAAGTGTTAGTCGACCTGAGGACAGAGTTCTTCGACCTGATGTTCTTAGTTCGTAGACTGAAGTTTGACAGAGGAGTTATCACTATGTTCAGAGATCGTCGAGCTGAGATCTAAGTTTGTCGAGCTCAGCTCAGAGAATTGTCTCTGGGTTAGTCGAGCTGAGCACGACGATCGTCGACCGAAGTTCGACGAACGCATATCTTCTTTATATTAAGTCTTGAACTTTCTAAGTATTGAGTCTCTAGCAGTGTTGGAGGCTGGTCTTTTCTACTGTTGACTTTAAGAACATGGCCTAGACTCTAAACACATGACATATGACCCTTCTATACAACATGGGTCACAACCTAAGAAGAGAACCTAGCCCAAATCACTTAAGAGTTCCAACAATCTCCCCATATTTGGGTGAGGTTACTTCAAACAAAAAGAACATATAGAGACCACAATACAAAATGAAGTAATCATAGCATAAAATTGAGATAACTGATAGAGTAAATAAGCTATCAGTACCTTTATAAGGCTATGCACTCAAATTGTTCACAATAAACATAGAAACAAAAAATAAACAATCTAAATGTTCTTGTGAGAGTCAGAAGACTTAGCAAATTTGATTGTGCTATTGGGATCTTAAGCTTGTCTCAAAGTCATGGTCATATCAGCATCCCCAAGAGTCTTTTGAGAGGTGGTTCTTAGAACCACAGCTTTAGGATGTAGATTCATGTATTCATCAGCATCAAACAATTTTCCCACTTGATCTCTTTCAAACTCTTTCTTCCTGTAGCTTGACATAGTTGAGAACTGAGAGGAATCTTGACCTTTTTCTCTAGCTTGCCTGATCTGAGATAAAGCCACAGATTCTTTAAATCTAGCCATTCTGGTGGTTGGACTAGTTTCAGGATCATATGCTTGAATTGGGGGTCCTTCAGGGCTGTTAGCTTTGCCAGGAGATGGAGGAGGAGAGAATGTTGGCTGGGGAGCAGACTGCTAAGCTTTGAATGAACTTCTGGAACATGACTGATGTCTATATTGGTGCTGACTACCTCTAGAAGATTGAGATGGTCTTCCTTGCCTCTGATAGGTTTTGGTAAGAGTAGGCTTGGAAGAAACACCTGAGCTTTGAGATATGGTTCCTGAGGCACCTGTAGCTGGAGGAGGAGGAGGAGGTTGATCCCTTTTGAACTTCTGTGGTGGAGGAGAATACCTTCTGCTTTTCTTTCTGTTCTTTTGCTCATTTTTGGATAGCCACATCCAGGCTGGCATACCCTTATGAGGAGTTATATTGTGCAGAATGTAATAGGGAGTGTCATTTGTTGGATTTATTTTTGGAGCAGGAGGAGGTGGAGCTTTCCTTTTCTTTGAGACTTTCTTTTTCTTGGGTTCCTCATCAAAGTCATCATCATCCTCATCATCATCATCAGACTGGCCTTGAGGATTATTATACAAGTCATCTATCTCTTTTAGTATATCCTTGGGGATTTCTTTACTTATTGAAGTAGGAACAACTTCAGTATGAGCTGCTTCAGCTTCCATAACAATGTCCTGATTTATTAGATCATCTAGGTTAGGGAGTGGGCTATCATCCATGATATAGGATGGCCCAGGAGAGTTAGATCTCTGTTCATACAAAACTTCTGGAGGAACTATCAAACTTTTCTTTACAGTATCTAATACTTTTGAGCTTACAGAGGAGGTGTAGCATACAATTTCTCTTGATGATGGAGTGGGGAAGGAGAGGCAGAAATGAATGTAAGATCCAAAGATTTTTAGCACAGTATCTAGAGTTATTTTAGATTTGATAAAGTAGACCCTTCCAGACAGAACTTCTGTCAAGATGGTCTCTTGAGCATTGGATACTACAATATCTGTACATTGATTATATACATCTGCTACTGAGTCAGGTATCTCTGCATCATCTGTTTCCATATCATGTTCAATAGAATTCAAGAAGTTTGTTTCAATGTCAATGTCTGTTCCTGCTGCTTCTACTGGTTCTGCTGCTTCTGATATAATTGTTAGTTCTGCTGCTGCTGCTTCATCATCAAATATCTCCCCCTACCTGGTTTCAGCAGGTGCTGAAGCCAGACCCCCAATTGAAGATGGAGCAGAGGTTATGGCAGAGATTTGAGCAGCAAGGGATGAGATGGAGACAACAAGAGGGGAAATAGCCTCTGCTATAAGAGTTTTGAGTAAGGGGGTGAGAAGAGAGATGAGGGTTGGGGTAAGAGAGGGGTCCAGGGTTGGTGAGGCAGAAACTGGTGGAGTAGCTGATTGAGTAGATAGTGCTGGAGGATGAATGAGTGGAGGTGGAGGTGGAGTTTCTAAGGGAGAGTCATGTTGTGGTGATGGAGAGTTCAGGGGAGAGGAAAGCAAATTAAAGGAGGGAAGGGAGGAGAGGTTAAAGTCAGCCAAATGAGATGGTAGAGGGGATAGGGGTGGTGTAGAGATGGAAATGTCATGTTGAGGTGAAGGAGGAGGAGATGGGAGATGTGTAGGTGAAGAGGGAATTGGAGAGGCTGGAGGTGTTTGGGTATGGATGTGGATGGTAGTGGAAGGTGACTGGACTTGTTGTTGGGATGGAACTGGAGGGACAGGAGGTGGTGGAGGAGTGGAAAGGAGTCCTTCAGTGGGGTGGGGAGTGGCTGTAACAGCCCAAGTACTTTCAGAAGTCTGGGTGGCAGAGGATGAAGCCTTAGAGGGCTTAGTGATTGTCCTCTCCCACCTGCCAAACAAGGTGCATGTGAGCCTCTTACTGACATTGATGAATGTGGTCGGGGAGACCAGTGATTCAGTAGCCTTTGCTGTCAAGAAGATTCCTAAGATTCGTCCAAAGTTCACTTCCTTCTTGCTGTTCTTTTTCCTGATAAGATCAAAGATGATCTGAGCCCAGTCCACCTGCTTCTTGTTTACCACTGCACACATGACCAGAAATTTATGCCTGGTTATATAATCATGTGCAGTATGCTTGGCCAACAAGATTTTCCCAACTATATCAGCGAGAAATTTGAACTCGGCAGATAGATGTTTCTTCAGTAGTTTATTAGGGTTGTCTCCAGAGTACCCCATTGTATTCAGTATTATATCAGACTCTTCCGAATAAATTTCTAACTCTTCCTCACCATTTTTCAATCCAAACAGTTCAGTAAGAATATCGGGGGTAAGAGAGATTTCGTTACTCGCGATGGTGCCGGTCATCTTTTTTTCATCGACGGTAGCTGTGTACACCCATTCTCTGATTTCTGTGCTGGGTAATTTGATTCTCATCGTCAGCAGTTGTTTCAGTTGCTGGTCTTCCAGCAGTTGTAGGATGGGAAGAAAGATTGGATCTGAATGCTGGAATGAGGCAAAATCCATGTCGAATCCTGTGTCAAATTTCATTGCCGCAAGAGCGCCTGCTGGAATCGCCATGAATGCACTTGATAACCTGTATCACATAGTTGGCTTACTGATATCAGGTTATGCTTAAGTCCATTTACATAAGTCACTTTCTTGAATGTAACAGCTCCACATTTGAAGTCACCATAGCCTTCTATCAGTCCAAAGCCTGAGTCCCCAAAGATTACTTTAGGTCCAATCTTGGCTTTATACTTGATTAGACATTCCTTGCAACCTGTCATATGTTTAGAGCAACCACTGTTCAGGTACCATTTGTTTTGAGTGACAGGGTTCTCTTCTACCTGTAAAAGGGATTAGCAGTTTTTGACCCAGGTTACCTTGGGTCCTTGATGTTTGACATAACTAAAGCTTGAAATGAATGAACATTCAGGTTGATCCTTATAACCTAAAGGATGATACCTTCTGGGAGGTATGACCCACTGACTAAAGGGATTAAAAGGTTTATCAGTTTTTAGGTTACTCTGGTAATGAACTGAGTTGGACAAATTCGAGTATGTTCGTCGACCTGAGCTCGACGATCGGGATTGAGTTCGTTGATCTCTGCTCGAAGAATGGAAATATCCATTCTCAGAGCCCCAAAAACGTCGATATCTGGTAGACGAACCATACTGGTTTCGTCAATCCCAGTTCGAAGAATAAGTTACATTATTATTTGCGTTCAGAGTTCGTCGTTCAGAGTTTGACGTACCATATCCATTTCGTCGTTCTGAGTTCGACGAAATTTGCTGAACATAGTTATGTTGTTTGTTTTTCTTCTTCTGATTGGTTTTCTTAAGTTATAATTGTTTAAGAGCTTCATTAACTTTCTCTACTTGTTCAGTGTTTTTCTTTCCACTTTCAAAAATGAAGTTAATAGGTTTTGATAGTTGATTTTTCTGAATTAGGATTTGTTCACTAGATGAGGCTCCTAATCCTAGTTTGTTATTATTAGATCTTGTGTTAACTGTGCTAGTTATATCTATCAGTTGTAAACTTCTACCATTTAAGGTTTCTTCTAATTCCTTAGCCTTACTTAATTCAGATTTTAGAAATACTATTTGTTGATTAGCTAGATTTAGTTCTTCAATTAATTTTTCATTTTCAGCAATGAATTTTTCTTGTTCTGACAGTTTTTCCCTGAGAAGTTGATTTCTTTCTCAGATCCTATTAGGTCTAAACATAAGAGTTTAAACTCAGATTAAAATTCTTTAGACTGAAAATCATATGAAGCAATTACCTGATCCTCTTTAGAGAGGAATTCTTCATCACTTGATTCTTCTGAATCCGATCTGCTGCTTCCAGCATCAATTGCCATAAGGCACATTTCTCTTGCCTTCTTTTCTTCTTCATCATCTTCACTGGAGCTGGATGAAGATGTTTCATCTTCAGTATCACTCCAGGTTTCAGTCACAAAGCCCTTCTCCTTCTTTTTGTACTTGCTGGAGGAGGCCTTGTTGTGCTGATATCTTCTTGACTCCTTTTCTTGCCTTTTGTCTTTCTTTTGAACTTCTGGGCATTCTGAGATGAAGTTTCCAGGTTTCCTGCATCCAAAACAGACAACCTCTTTAGAAGGAGTCTTGTCATACCTGGGTTTATCTTCATTCCTTGAGGGCTTTCTACTGAAGTCCTTCCTTGCCATTTTATAGAATCTCTTAGTAAAGAGACTCATAAGTTCTTCATTTGCTGATAATTTGGAAGATTCTTCTGCAGCTTTGAGTGCCAAGTTCTGTTCCTTTCTAGTAGGTGTTGAAGCATTTGGTTCAACTGCAGCTTCTCTTGACTTGATCAGTTGCTCATAGGATTTGAGCTTTCCAAGTAAAGATTCTATTGAGATTTCAGCCATGCTTCTGGCTTCTTTGATGGGCCAGATTCTGGAATCCCAAGTGCTAGGGAAGCACATGAGGATCTTGTCATTGACCTCAGTCAGAGTGATTTCTTTATCCAACATTCTGAGCTCACTGATGATGGAGCTCATCCTATTGTACATTACTTATACTGATTCTGCTTCATCTTTCCTAAAGTTCTCATATTAGGATATGAGGTTTGATCTTCTGTCCTTCCTCTCATCAGCAGAGCCTGCTACCATTTGGTTGAGGGAATCCCAAATGGCTTTGGCAGATGTACATTCAACAACCTTCTGAAATATGTCATCTAACATAGTTTGGGCCAGTATATTCATAGCTCTGGCATCAGCAATCTTTGCCTTTTTGTGTGCATCAGCTTGATCTAAGGGAGGCATTGCACTGAGATTTACTGTGATTGATGTAGAGGCTACTGTAGCTGGTGGTCTTGTCAAAATGGAATTAAAAATGTCCTCATCAATAGAGTTCATTTACAGCTTGATTATTGCCTTCCAGATTCCAAACTTTTGTAAGTTGCAAACTGGAGGTCTGGTGCTGGCATAATCCTTGTTTTGTTCCATGATATCAGAGAATAAAATATAATCAAAGAGACTACTAAAGCTTATTCAGAGTTTATCCTGAGGATCTTGATTAATCCAGCTGTGAGCCTGTATGATGTGATTAACCAGCCTCTGATACCAATTGAAAGTTAGGGTAAGCTTTGAAAAACTCTAGAGGGGGGGGGGGGGTGAATAGAGTTATTGAAATCTTTTGATTTTTGCCGAAATAAAAGATCTTTTAATAAAATAGGTTACTATAGTATAAGTCTACAGGTGCACAAGTGCAGCAGATAAACTAAGCTACACAATAAGAATATATCATGTTGCTGTATAGGCCTGGGCGGACAGGCGGTTAAAGACCGGGCGGTTTGGTAACCGCGCGGGTTGGCGGGTTGTCTCTGGCGGCCTGATATCTGAGCAGCGACAGCGGGTTGGCATGGCGGTTTGGTAACCGGGCGGTTAGTCGGTTACTCTCTGGGATATCGATGGTCGGCGGCTCGTCTCCTAGTGGTAACCGAGCGGCTAGTGTTCTTACTAACCGCGCGGTTAGGCGGTTAGGCGGTTAACTTTGTATATGCTGTATTTCTGTATTTAGTCCCACATTGGGTATCTCTACTCTATCTCATCTCCTCCATTCTATATAAGGGAGGCTATACCATTGTAATAGTTAGTTTTTTGGATAATAAAATTTCTATTACTCCAGTTTCCGGACTGTTTTTGGTCTATTCGCACATGGTATCAGAGGGAGGTTTCTAGTCCCCCTGTTCCGTTGCCTTCTGTCCGCGCGGCCTCCTCTTCTCGCCGCGTTCTTATCTTTCAGTTCGCCCGGTTTACTCATTCTTATCCGCGCGACCTCCCCTCTGCTTCTCCGCGCTCTTCTCCTTCTATTCGCCTAGTTTACTCATCCTTCTCCGCGCGGATTTCTCCTTTGCTCTCCGCAGCTTGGTCGTGGCTTCTCTAGCCACTGGTGTTCCCCTTATGACCGCTGCGGTCTCCTACTTCTGCTACCCGCCCGGTTTACTTTCTTAACCGCGCGGTCTCCTCCTTCCAGAATGACTGTTTCTGATGTCTCCACCTCGACTACTGTCGTTACCCACCCTCCTCCTCCTGCTGCATCCGGGAACCTTGGAACAGTTTCTAAGCTTCTCGGCCCCAATTATCCCGATTGGAGTGTCTCGTTTACCTTTCTTCTCCGCTCTCAGCGCAAGCGTCATCATCTTACCGATGACCCTCCTCCTGTGGACTCTGACCAGTTTAATGACTGGGATGCGAATGACGCTCTTGTTCGTACGTGGCTGGCAAACAGCTTGTCCGATGAATGTCTTCCGGTCATCCGTCACGATGAGACGGTCAAGCAAGCTTGGCTTCACTTAGCCGCCCTCTACTCCAAAGGGGGTCAAACATCTCGCATCTATACTCTGTATGCGGATCTCTTTGCTCGCCAATCCATGTCTCCTGCTGCGGCTTACCAACAGGTCCAAGCCCTTGGAGCGGAGATTCTTCAAAATCGTCCCCTCTCTGCTGACGTGGCCACCCAACTGAAGCACTTCCAGGAACTCCTGGTTGTTTGTTACCTTCTGAGGCTCCCGGATTCCTATGATATGATCCGGCAGCAAATTCTTGGAGAAGCTGAATCTCCCACCCTGGATGCTACAGCTGCTCGCATTGCCGCTGTTACCTCTCTGCTCAATCGTCCCTTGCTTGCCGCTCCTCCTGCTCCGGATGTCTATGCCCACCAAGCACATCGTGGTGGCTCGGGTGGACGTGGTCACCAGTCCGGCGGGCGCGGCCCTTCTCGCTATCTCTGTTCTCACTGTGGCCGCACAGGCCACTTGATTGACCGATGCTGGACAAAACATCCGCACCTTCGTCCCTCTGGTGATGCCCCCCACTCCTCCAACTCATCTGCCTCGGTGGCCATGACTTCAGGTAGCGCCCATGTGGTGACTCAAGGTAAATGGCTAATCGACTCTGGCGCCACTAATCATATGACGGGCAATCCTCAGTGTTTTTCTCTCCTAGAAACACATGATCGATTGCCCCCGGTTCTCGTTGCGGATGGCTCTCCCTCTCCGGTGCATGGGACTGGCATGGTTCAAGTTACTCCGTCCCTTCGTCTCGCGGATACTCTCTATGTGCCCAAGTTCCCGTGCAATTTATTGTCGGTTACTTCCCTTTGCAAGCAACTTCAGTGCTCCGTAACGTTTACTCCTGTTTCTTGTTCTTTTCAGGACCCGGACTCCAAGCGGATGATTGCTACTGGGACTGAGAGAGGCGGCCTTTACTTCCTTGATGTTGTATCCGCTCTTTCAGCATTCTCATCTGCTTCTACAGATCTTCTTCAGTGGCACCTTCGTCTTGGGCATCCTCCATCACGTCTCATCCACCAACTGTTACCCCACCTACCTCAGCATGCTTCTCCTATCAACTGTGATGCCTGTCAGCTTGGCAAGCATCACCGCTCCCCATGTCCTCCTAAGCAAGGTCGTGGCTCTTCTAAGCCGTTCGACCTTGTTCACTCTGATGTATGGGGTCCTGCCCCCACCCTTGCCATAGGGCGGGGTAGTTCCTATTTTGTAACCTTTATTGATGATTTCTCTCGATGTACATGGGTGTATCTTTTAAAAGATCGCTCTGAACTATTTTCTGTATGGCAATCCTTCTATTTTATGATTAAAACTCAGTTTGGTGCTTCCGTGAAAGTTTTTCGTTCAGATAATGCTAAAGAATACCTGAGTAATGAATTTTCTTCTTTCTGTATGCAATACGGCATCATTCATCAAACTAGCTGCATATATACCTCCCAGCAAAATGGGGTGGCGGAACGTAAAAACCGTCACCTCCTCGATGTCGCTCGCACTCTCATGGCACAGATGCAGGTTCCTCGTAGCTACTGGGGCTATGCAGTTCTCATCTCCTGCTTCCTCATCAATCGTCTTCCCTCGACAGTTCTTAAAGGCAAAACATCATTTTCCATTCTCTATCCGGCCAAGAATGCTTTTCCCTTACCTCTACGCATTTTTGGCTGCACCGCCTTTGTTCACAACCCTTCCACAACTCGCGACAAATTATCCCCACGTTCCACCAAGTGTATCTTTTTTGGGTTATTCTACTACTCAAAAAGGTTACTGTTGCTTTGACCCTGTTCATCGCAAACAGTTCGTTTCGGCGGATGTAACGTTCTTTGAAAATGCCTCATACTTCTCTTCTGACCTTACTCTTTCTCCGGCTGACTTGCCCTCTCCAACCATTCCCTCCGTCCCATCCACTCCTCTTGAGATTCCTCCATCACCAACTCCACCGCACACTCCGTCTGTTGATCCCCTGCCATCTTCCTCCTCTCCTCGGCCGTCTCCCTCCTCTCCCGGGCCAGCCTTCTCCGCCACGGATGCACCGGCGACTGAGGAACTAGATGACCTGGAACTGCCCATTGCTCTTCGCAAAGGGGTTCGGACGTGCACCCAGCACTCGCTGGCCGCTGTTGTTTCTTATGATCGGCTAACACCTTATCGCAGGGACTTCGCCCTAGCCATCTCGGCGACTTCCACTCCTCGCAACTACCAGGAAGCCCTTGATGTTCCTCACTGGAAGGCGGCCATGGATGAAGAAATTGCTACTCTTTCTAAGCGGGGCACTTGGACTCTTGTGCCTCCTCCTTTTGGCACGGATGTGGTTGGATGTCGCTGGGTCTTTGTCGTCAAGTTCCGTCCGGATGGCAGTATGGACCGGTACAAGGCCCGTCTTGTGGCCAAGGGATTTACCCAGACTTACGGTGTTGATTACTTCGACACGTTCTCTCCGGTTGCTCGTCTCAGCACTATTCGAGTTCTTCTATCGGTGGTAGTCAACAAGGATTGGCCTATTTCCCAGTTGGATGTCAAGAATGCCTTCCTCTATGGTGATCTTCATGAGGATGTCTACATGGAGCAACCTCCTGGGTATGTTGCTCAGGGGGAGACTCGAGTATGCCGGTTGAAAAAGGCCATCTATGGTCTAAAGCAGAGTCCTCGGGCATGGTTCGACAAGTTCAGTAGCATAGTTGGGGCAATCGGTTTCACAAGGAGTTCGGCGGATCACTCCTTGTTCATTCGCAAGACATCCTTAGGTCTGGTTGTGCTAGCCGTTTATGTGGATGACATACTTCTTACTGGCGACGACCAAGCTGGTGTAGCCTTGACGAAGGTCCATCTCCGCCAACACCTTGTCACGAAGGATATGGGTCCTCCAAAATACTTCTTGGGAATTGAGATCTCTCGGAAACCGTGCTCCTTGGTTCTCTCCCAACGCAAGTATGCTCTTGACTTATTGAAAGAGGCAGGATTGACGGGCGCCAAACCTGCTCGGTGTCCCATGGCTCCTGGAGAAGACAAAATATGGACTGACGAATCACCTCCTCTATCGGACACTACGAGGTATCGGCGTCTTGTTGGCAAACTCATTTACCTCACGGTGACCAGACCAGACATCTCTTATGCAGTAGGAAAGGTCAGCCAGTTTATGCAGTCTCCTAGGGAATGCCATCTTCAATCCGCTCTAAGAATTCTGGAGTATGTAAAGTCATCTCCTGGGAAAGGTCTCCTCTTTCAGAAGAATGGCCATTTGAGAGTTGAAGCGTACTCCGATGCTAGCTATGCGGACGACAAAGGGGATCACAAGTCGACATCAGGCTTTTGCACGTTTGTTGGAGGAAATCTGGTTAGCTGGAAGAGCAAGAAGCAATCCGTTGTCTCCAGATCTAGTGCGGAAGCAGAATATCGAAGTATGGCATCTACCATGTGCGAGTTGAAATGGTTACAGGCTCTCATGCTGGATTTAGGAGAGGTCTACAACTATCCGCTTCCCATGTTTTGCGACAACAAGACGGCCATCTACATTTCCAAGAACCCGGTCTTTCATGAGCGGACAAAACACATAGAGGTTGACTGTCACTTCATTCGGGAAGAAGTGTTGAAAAACCAGATTTGCACTCCGTTTGTTACGTTAGAGAAAGAGTTAGCAGATATCTTCACAAAGCCTGTATCCGCTTCCTTTTTCCACATTTGCAGCAAGCTGGGCATGATCGACATATATGCTCCAGCTTGAGGGGGAGTGTTGCTGTATAGGCCTGGGCGGACAGGCGGTTAAAGACCGGGCGGTTTGGTAACCGCGCGGGTTGGCGGGTTGTCTCTGGCGGTCTGATATCTAAGCAGCGACAGCGGGTTGGCATGGCGGTTTGGTAACCGGGCGGTTAGCCGGTTACTCTCTGGGATATCGATGGTCGGCGGCTCGTCTCCTGGTGGTAACCGAGCGGTTAGTGTTCTTACTAACCGCGGGTGCTTCCGTGAAAGTTTTTCGTTCAGATAATGCTAAAGAATACCTGAGTAATGAATTTTCTTCTTTCTGTATGCAACACGGCATCATTCATCAAACTAGCTGCATATATACCTCCCAGCAAAATGGGGTGGCGGAACGTAAAAACCGTCACCTCCTCGATGTCGCTCGCACTCTCATGGCACAGATGCAGGTTCCTCGTAACTACTGGGGCTATGCAGTTCTCATCTCCTGCTTCCTCATCAATCGTCTTCCCTCGACAGTTCTTAAAGGCAAAACATCATTTTCCATTCTCTATCCGGCCAAGAATGCTTTTCCCTTACCTCTACGCATTTTTGGCTGCACCGCCTTTGTTCACAACCCTTCCACAACTCGCGACAAGTTATCCCCACGTTCCACCAAGTGTATCTTTTTGGGTTATTCTACTACTCAAAAAGGTTACTGTTGCTTTGACCCTGTTCATCGCAAACAGTTCGTTTCGGCGGATGTAACGTTCTTTGAAAATGCCTCATACTTCTCTTCTGACCTTACTCTTTCTCCGGCTGACTTGCCCTCTCCAACCATTCCCTCCGTCCCATCCACTCCTCTTGAGATTCCTCCATCACCAACTCCACCGCACACTCCGTCTGTTGATCCCCTGCCATCTTCCTCCTCTCCTCGGCCGTCTCCCTCCTCTCCCGGGCCAGCCTTCTCCGCCACGGATGCACCGGCGACTGAGGAACTAGATGACCTGGAACTGCCCATTGCTCTTCGCAAAGGGGTTCGGACGTGCACCCAGCACTCACTGGCCGCTGTTGTTTCTTATGATCGGCTAACACCTTATCGCAGGGACTTCGCCCTAGCCATCTCGGCGACTTCCACTCCTCGCAACTACCAGGAAGCCCTTGATGTTCCTCACTGGAAGGCGGCCATGGATGAAGAAATTGCTACTCTTTCTAAGCGGGGCACTTGGACTCTTGTGCCTCCTCCTTTTGGCACGGATGTGGTTGGATGTCGCTGGGTCTTTGTCGTCAAGTTCCGTCCGGATGGCAGTATGGACCGGTACAAGGCCCGTCTTATGGCCAAGGGATTTACCCAGACTTACGGTGTTGATTACTTCGACACGTTCTCTCCGGTTGCTCGTCTCAGCACTATTCGAGTTCTTCTATCGGTGGTAGTCAACAAGGATTGGCCTATTTCCCAGTTGGATGTCAAGAATGCCTTCCTTTATGGTGATCTTCATGAGGATGTCTACATGGAGCAACCTCCTGGGTATGTTGCTCAGGGGGAGACTCGAGTATGCCGGTTGAAAAAGGCCATCTATGGTCTAAAGCAGAGTCCTCGGGCATGGTTCGACAAGTTCAGTAGCATAGTTGGGCAATCGGTTTCACAAGGAGTTCGGCGGATCACTCCTTGTTCATTCGCAAGACATCCTTAGGTCTGGTTGTGCTAGCCGTTTATGTGGATGACATACTTCTTACTGGCGACGACCAAGCTGGTGTAGCCTTGACGAAGGTCCATCTCCGCCAACACCTTGTCACGAAGGATATGGGTCCTCCAAAATACTTCTTGGGAATTGAGATCTCTCGGAAACCGTGCTCCTTGGTTCTCTCCCAACGCAAGTATGCTCTTGACTTATTGAAAGAGGCAGGATTGACGGGCGCCAAACCTGCTCGGTGTCCCATGGCTCCTGGAGAAGACAAAACATGGACTGACGAATCACCTCCTCTATCGGACACTACGAGGTATCGGCGTCTTGTTGGCAAACTCATTTACCTCACGGTGACCAGACCAGACATCTCTTATGCAGTAGGAAAGGTCAGCCAGTTTATGCAGTCTCCTAGGGAATGCCATCTTCAATCCGCTCTAAGAATTCTGGAGTATGTAAAGTCATCTCCTGGGAAAGGTCTCCTCTTTCAGAAGAATGGCCATTTGAGAGTTGAAGCGTACTCCGATGCTAGCTATGCGGACGACAAAGGGGATCACAAGTCGACATCAGGCTTTTGCACGTTTGTTGGAGGAAATCTGGTTAGCTGGAAGAGCAAGAAGCAATCCGTTGTCTCCAGATCTAGTGCGGAAGCAGAATATCGATGTATGGCATCTACCATGTGCGAGTTGAAATGGTTACAGGCTCTCATGCTGGATTTAGGAGAGGTCTACAACTATCCGCTTCCCATGTTTTGCGACAACAAGGCGGCCATCTACATTTCCAAGAACCCGGTCTTTCATGAGCGGACAAAACACATAGAGGTTGACTGTCACTTCATTCGGGAAGAAGTGTTGAAAAACCAGATTTGCACTCTGTTTGTTACGTCAGAGAAAGAGTTAGCAGATATCTTCACAAAGCCTGTATCCGCTTCCTTTTTCCACATTTGCAGCAAGCTGGGCATGATCGACATATATGCTCCAGCTTGAGGGGGAGTGTTGCTGTATAGGCCTGGGCGGACAGGCGGTTAAAGACCGGGCGGTTTGGTAACCGCGCGGGTTGGCGGGTTGTCTCTGGCGGTCTGATATCTGAGCAGCGACAGCGGGTTGGCATGGCGGTTTGGTAACCGGGCGGTTAGCCGGTTACTCTCTGGGATATCGATGGTCGGCGGCTCATCTCCTGGTGGTAACCGAGCGGTTAGTGTTCTTACTAACCGCGGGTGCTTCCGTGAAAGTTTTTCGTTCAGATAATGCTAAAGAATACCTGAGTAATGAATTTTCTTCTTTCTGTATGCAACACGACATCATTCATCAAACTAGCTGCATATATACCTCCCAGCAAAATGGGGTGGCGGAACGTAAAAACCGTCACCTCCTCGATGTCGCTCGCACTCTCATGGCACAGATGCAGGTTCCTCGTAGCTTCTGGGGCTATGCAGTTCTCATCTCCTGCTTCCTCATCAATCGTCTTCCCTCGACAGTTCTTAAAGGCAAAACACCATTTTCCATTCTCTATCCGGCCAAGAATGCTTTTCCCTTACCTCTACGCATTTTTGGCTGCACCGCCTTTGTTCACAACCCTTCCGCAACTCGCGACAAGTTATCCCCACGTTCCACCAAGTGTATCTTTTGGGGTTATTCTACTACTCAAAAAGGTTACTGTTGCTTTGACCCTGTTCATCGCAAACAGTTCGTTTCGGCGGATGTAACGTTCTTTGAAAATGCCTCATACTTCTCTTCTGACCTTACTCTTTCTCCGGCTGACTTGCCCTCTCCAACCATTGCCTCCGTCCCATCCACTCCTCTTGAGATTCCTCCATCACCAACTCCACCGCACACTCCGTCTGTTGATCCCCTGCCATCTTCCTCCTCTTCTCGGCCATCTCCCTCCTCTCCCGGGCCAGCCTTCTCCGCCACGGATGCACCGGCGATTGAGGAACTAGATGACCTGGAACTGCCCATTGCTCTTCGCAAAGGGGTTCAGACGTGCACCCAGCACTCGCTGGCCGCTGTTGTTTCTTATGATCGGCTAACACCTTCTCGCAGGGACTTCGCCCTAGCCATCTCGGCGACTTCCACTCCTCGCAACTACCAGGAAGCCCTTGATCTTCCTCACTGGAAGGCGACCATGGATGAAGAAATTGCTACTCTTTCTGAGCGGGGCACTTGGACTCTTGTGCCTCCTCCTTTTGGCACGGATGTGGTTGGATGTCGCTGGGTCTTTGTCGTCAAGTTCCGTCCGGATGGCAGTGTGGACCGGTACAAGGCCCATCTTGTGGCCAAGGGATTTACCCAGATTTACGGTGTTGATTACTTCGACACGTTCTCTCCGGTTGCTCGTCTCAGCACTATTCGAGTTCTTCTATCGGTGGTAGTCAACAAGGATTGGCCTATTTCCCAGTTGGATGTTAAGAATGCCTTCCTCTATGGTGATTTTCATGAGGATGTCTACATGGAGCAACCTCCTGGGTATGTTGCTCAGGGGGAGACTCGAGTATGCCAGTTGAAAAAGGCCATCTATGGTCTAAAGCAGAGTCCTCGGGCATGGTTCGACAAGTTCAGTAGCATAATTGGGGAAATCGGTTTCACAAGGAGTTCGGCGGATCACTCCTTGTTCATTCGCAAGACATCCTCAGGTCTGGTTGTGCTAGCCGTTTATGTGGATGACATACTTCTTACTGGCGACGACCAAGATGGTGTAGCCTTGACGAAGGTCCATCTCCGCCAACACCTTGTCACGAAGGATATGGGTCCTCCAAAATACTTCTTGGGAATTGAGATCTCTCGGAAACCGTGCTCCTTGGTTCTCTCCCAACACAAGTATGCTCTTGACTTATTGAAAGAGGCAGGATTGACGGGCGCCAAACCTGCTCGGTGTCCCATGGCTCCTGGAGAAGACAAAACATGGACTAACGAATCACCTCCTCTATCGGACACTACGAGGTATCGGCGTCTTGTTGGCAAACTCATTTACCTCATGGTGACCAGACCAGACATCTCTTATGCAGTAGGAAAGGTCAGCCAGTTTATGCAGTCTCCTAGGGAATGCCATCTTCAATCCGCTCTAAGAATTCTGGAGTATGTAAAGTCATCTCTTGGGAAAGGTCTCCTCTTTCAGAAGAATGGCCATTTGAGAGTTGAAGCGTACTCCGATGCTAGCTATGTGGACGACAAAGGGGATCGCAAGTCAACATCAGGCTTTTGCACGTTTGTTGGAGGAAATCTGGTTAGCTGGAAGAGCAAGAAGCAATCCGTTGTCTCCAGATCTAGTGCGGAAGCAGAATATCGAAGTATGGCGTCTACCACGTGCGAGTTGAAATGGTTACGGGCTCTCATGCTGGATTTAGGAGAGGTCTACAACTATCCGCTTCCCATGTTTTGCGAGAACAAAGCGGCCATCTACATTTCCAAGAACCCGATCTTTCATGAGCGGACAAAACACATAGAGGTTGACTGTCACTTCATTCGGGAAGAAGTGTTGAAAAACCAGATTTGCACTCCGTTTGTTACGTCAGAGAAAGAGTTAGCAGATATCTTCACAAAGCCTGTATCCGCTTCCTTTTTCCACATTTGCAGCAAGCTGGGCATGATCGACATATATGCTCCAGCTTGAGGGGGAGTGTTGCTGTATAGGCCTGGGCGGACAGGCGGTTAAAGACCGGGCGGTTTGGTAACCGCGCGGGTTGGCGGGTTGTCTCTGACGGTCTGATATCTGAGCAGCGACAGTGGGTTGGCATGGCGGTTTGGTAACCGGGCGGTTAGCCGGTTACTCTCTGGGATATCGATGGTCGGCGGCTCGTCTCTTGGTGGTAACCGAGCGGTTAGTGTTTTTACTAACCGCGCGGTTAGGCGGTTAGGCGGTTAACTTTGTATATGCTGTATTTCTGTATTTAGTCCCACATTGGGTATCTCTACTCTATCTCATCTCCTCCATTTTATATAAGGGAGGCTATACCATTGTAATAGTTAGTTTTTTGGATAATAAAATTTCTATTACTCCAGTTTCCGGACTGTTTTTGGTCTATTCGCACATATCACAACACAAGCACAAAGCAAAAACTACATAACCACACAGATAACACAATAATTTTATAGATGTTCCCCAAACTTGGGTACATCCACTCTTCTACTACCATAGGTAGGAATCCACTACAGGTTTTGATCAGGTGACTGCCACCAATGAGCTTTTGGTCAGGTGCTCAAAAACCAATCCTCAAGTCTTTTGGTTAGGAGACTTGCAACCAGGAATAATTTTGAAGGGAATTAAAATCTTATACAGAGGTGGGGATGAGAGAGTGATGGTGTTCTTCTCTTTCTCAAATACAACTGAGAGAAGACTAGTGGATTTGTGTTATTGTCAAAGCTCCCCCTGAGATCTTGACTAGTTCAGGAGTGGAAGCTTTGCAAAAGGGTGAGTAGGCCTTATTAGCTCTTCAGAGATCCTTGACTGATTTGAATAGCTTGTCACTTGAGATCCCTGAAAGCAAAGAGAGAAGGAAAGAAGGACTCTTGATGGTGATGGTTGTTCCTTCTTCTTCTTTTGAGAGTAGTAGATTTTCCGAGAACTGTTTTCACTACACTTTTCTTCTGTATGCTTTCTTCTGTATATTCTTGTTGATAGCACACACGTTTTTTCTATATCTCTTTTTCTCGGTGTTTTTCTTAGCTCTCTATCTCTGTATCTTTTCTGAGAGATCCTCCAATGATAACTACTACTTGGTCGAATTCAAAAACCTGCAATAAATGCTTAGCCGAATCTCGGAAATGAAAACGACAAGTATGCTGTCATATATTCTATTCTATGTCTGTCCCGAGATATAAGTAGTTAATTCCATGAAGGATATTTGTAATCAATGCTGCCAGTAACGACTCGATTCAAAGGATATAGGAGCATTGATCATCCAGAGAATTAACGGTCTATAATAGTATAAAATAAGGAGACAGAAAAGGAAAGAATAAATGACAATATGCCTTACAGTTTTTGTCGACCTGAGAACAACTTTCGTCGACTTGAGAATGGCTTTCATCGACCTGTGATTTCGTTGACCTCTGATCAGCTTTCGTAGACCAGAGCTCTGCGAACAACTGCACCGCATAACTTGACTGATTCTGTACACTAAGTTCGTCGAACTGAGAATGGCTGTTCGTCGAGTTGAGATCCAAGATCGTTGAGCTGAGTCTGCAGTCTGGACTTAGAATATTTTCTGATGTTGAGTATTGAAGTATTGATCTTAGCGTGTAGAGCATTGAGTGAACTTTGGCTCTGAATAAATTTTTGCGTTGAGAGATCTTTGGCTTTGAATGAACTGTGGCGCTGAGTCAATCTTGGTGCTTAGAGCTGAAGTGTTAGTCGACCTGATGTTCTTAGTTCGTCGACTGAAGTTTGACAAAGGAGTTATCATTATGTTCAACGATCGTCGAGCTGAGATCTAAGTTCGTCGAGCTCAGCTCAGAGAATTGTCTCTGGGTTAGTCGAGCTGAGTACGACGATCGTCGACCGGAGTTCGACGAATGCGGATCTTCTTTATATGATGTCTTGAACTTTCTAAGTCTTGAGTCTCTGGCAGTGTTGGAGGCTGGTCCTTTCTACTGTTGACTTTAAGAACATAACCTAGACTCTAAACACATGACATATGACCCTTCTATACAACATATGCCACAACCTAAGAAGAGAACCTAGCCCAAATCACTTAGGGGTTCCAACATCAGCACTTCGTATACCATATACATAAACATGTAAAGCTTTTAAATAGGTTTGGATGTCTCATACAACAATCATGTTTTCTATGTTGAGCTCAGAACAAAAAAGGGCTTACTATGCAGCATGTATGCAAACTCGGGCTTCGCCCAAGGCACCCTATAGAGTATGCAACTAGCACATCATCATATCAACTGGGTACTTCCATTTCCCCATTGGCGTAAAGCCGCAAACACAAGGGGACTACAATGCCCCTAACGGCCCAAAAGCCGTTATATGGAAATCTTGCCAAGGCCCCACCCGCACATGGGTCTTAAACCCGAGCTTGCTTGTAAATTCTGACTTCTCGCATCAGGATTCTGTCTCGCACACAAAACGATTCTAAGAACCCTTGCTGGACCCCACCCGCTCATGGCTTCAATGCCCGGGCTTGCCCTACGCTTGGCGTTCTCGTCAGTCTTACAGAAGGGGACTAGTCTCACCGGGAAACTCTCCCCACATGACTTGCACATCATGGGATAGTTAGCCGACCACGGAGACATAGCCACGCCTTAGTATAACACAACCATAATTTTTCCCACCCTAATCCACCATTTATACTGTAACGTTCCCGTGCACCAAGGAAACCATCTACCGCCAATGCCGAGCTAACCTTGTCCGGTTCCGGCTACATGTACTCACTCAAAAAAGGGGGAAAATGCATACATCACAATGGAATCTTGCCGCAACGGATTTCTACCGAATCCTTAAGACTCGTTATACAACATCACCGAGTCGTACTAACGGTCGCGACTACGGCTTCATCCACAATGCCTAATCCACTAACGGAGCGGATTTCTAATGCAAAAACATGTCGGGGACGGACACAATCGACCCGGAGGTTCCTCTTGAATCATGATAACCCAAACCCCTCTGTTCATCTTCCTCCTTTACCTTTCTTCTCTCTCTAACTCCAGCCACCCCCTTGGCAATTCCTCTCTCCACTAGTATTTTACCTCCAGTTCTTACAATTTTGGTGCTCTCGTCCTGCAACTCTTCTGACCACCACCATGCCTGCTGGGACAAGATCTCATTCCGAGGAACACCTACCCATGGATGTTTCTTTAGCCATTCAAGAAGAGCAACGAACACGACAAGCGCAAATCGATTCCCTACGCAACGATATGCTCTCACAAAACAAAATCCTATCGCAGCAATTCTTGGCCGCCAGGGATCACACCCAAGATCAACAGGACGAATTACGCCGAGAGATGCGTTCTTACATGGAATCTATCCAACGTTCACTAGATTTGCAGAACTCACGTTTACAAAAACAACCGGACATCTGCACCGGTCAATCCTCCGCCGGCATCCTGGGAGTCTCTCCGCCACCCGATCCCGCAATTCAGGTTGTTTCTGCTCAACCTAAATTACTTTCAATTTCTTGCCCGCATTTTTCCGACGGGGATCCTACAGATTGGCTGTATGATCTCAAAAACTTTTTTCAATATAATAATATTGACCCACAAGAATTTTTACTTTACGCCGCTTTACACTTAGACAAACCTGCTTCCCGCTGGTACCAAGCTATCCTTTCTGATCATCCATCCCTTAATTTTGACTTCTTTGTCAAGGCAATTATGTAACGTTTTGGGCCTAGCCCTTACGAAAACCCCCAGGGAGCTTTGACTAAATTAACTCAAACGTCCACGGTATTAGCTTACAAAACTGAGTTTGAAGAACTCAAAAATAAAGTATCAGGCCTTGACCCGACCTTTCTGACTAATATGTTCATATCAGGCCTTCACCCTTACATACAAAGTCAAGTTATGATCCATGAACCGCAAGACTTAGACCGTGCTTTTGCTATGGCTAGAATGTTCGAAGCCCAACACCTCAAATATCACAAGCCCCCTTCCCAAACTTATAAGCCGCCCACCGATTACCCGCCTAGACCCCTTAACTGGCAACCCAATACCACTAACAAAACATCAACACCAACCATCAACAAACAATTTATTAAAAAATTAACTCCCCAGGAGTTACAATACCGCCGGGAGAAGGGTTTATGTTATAATTGTGACGAAAAGTATCAGCCAGGGCATAAATGTCGTGGGAAAGGAATCCTATGTTATTTTCAAGGAACTGAGGATGAGGACACACTAGACCAACTTTCCGATATCGAGGATGACAACCCGACTTCAGCCGCATTAATCCAAACATTAACTGACTCTACCCCAACCCATTTCATACGCTTCACAGGACACATCTCACAATCCCCCCTTAAAATACTGGTCGACAGTGGTAGTTCCCACAATTTTATTTCGCCTCGTATGGCCAATTATTTAGGGTTGTCTATCTTTGCTATACCCGAATTTCCGGTCCTAATGGGAAATGGGACTTCAATCAAGTGTAAAGGCGTTTGTAAGGATATACAGCTGCTCATTCAGGCTAATCCTTTTACTGTCCAACTATACGTACTGGACATCACAGGAGCGGACGTTATTCTGGGAGTACGATGGTTAAAGCCATTAGGTCCTATAACCACCGACTACTCAACCTTAACCATGTCTTACATTAGCAACAAGGGACCAATCATACTGCAGGGACATAACACTTTCCCTGATAGCCAAATCTCATCATCGCAACTTACTCGATTAATATCCTTACAGCCTTTAGCACTTTGTTGGCTTATTACTTCAGGCACAATGTTTCCTACTGGCCTCAATTCCGCGGCCCACACTGCCTTACCACAAAACTTTATTTCTCTTCTTAAAAAATACGAAAACCTATTCCTGGAACCTCTTTCCTTACCACCACAAAGGACCTTAGACCATCATATTAACTTGGAGCCAGGTGCGCGCGCACCAACTCTAAAATCATATCGGTTTCCCTACTATCAAAAACATGAAATTGAACGATTAATTATTGAAATGTTGCACAAACATCACATTAGACCGAGCACCTCTAGTTTTTCTTCTCCAGTCATACTCGTAAAAAAAAAGACGGCACTTGGAGATTCTGTGTAGATTACAGAGCTCTGAATAAGATTACAATTAAAGATCGATATCCAATTCCAACTATCAATGAGTTATTAGATGAACTGCATACGACACGTTTTTTTTCTAAATTAGACCTACGCTCAGGATATCATCAGATACGTATGGCCGAAGAAGATATACATAAAACAGCTTTTCGAACGCACCAAGGACATTACGAATTCACAGTAATGCCCTTTGGCCTATCAAACGCCCCTTCCACTTTTCAAGCTTTAATGAATAACATATTTCAACCCTACTTAAGAAAATTTTTCGTAGTTTTTTTCGATGATATCCTAATCTATAGTGCGACCACCGAAGATCATTACTCTCATCTTAGTAGGGCTTTGGAAGTTCTCAAGGAACATAGTTTATATATTAAACAAAATAAATGTTCCTTTTTGACATCATCTATAGAATTCCTGGGCCATCAAATTTCTCAAGGACAAGTTGGTCCCACCCAAACAAACCTAGAGGCAATCCAGAATTTTCCCATACCCAAATCCCAGAAAGATATTAGAGCATTCCTGGGCTTAACAGGATATTATCGCAAATTCATCAAAGGGTATGCCACAATTGCCTACCCCTTAACTGATTTGCTCAAACTAACCCCGTTCATCTGGACTGAGGAAACCCAAACTGCTTTTGATCCTTTAAAAAACAAATTAACTAACCCTCCAGTTTTAACATTACCCAATTTTAATATACCATTTGAAATTGAGACAAACGCTTCCGGGAGGGGAATCAGAGCGGTATTAACCTAGCAAAAACAGCCGATTGCGTATTTTAGTAAAAAATTGACCTCACATATGCAACTTAAATCCACCTACGTACGCGAAATGTATGCCATTATTTCCGCTGTAGCAAAATGGCGTCAATATCTTTTGGGCCACAAATTTATAATCCATACTGACCATCAAAGCCTACATCATCTATTGACCCAAGACCTCCATACACCAGAACAACATAAATTTTTTTCCAAACTACTAGGCGTCAATATCTTTTCTTCTGTATGCTTTCTTCTGTATATTCTTGTTGATAGCACACACGTTTTTTCTGTATCTCTTTTTCTCGGTGTTTTTCTTAGCTCTCTATCTCTGTATCTTTTCTGAGAGATCCTCCAATGATAACTACTACTTGGTCGAATTCAAAAACCTGCAATAAATGCTTAGCCGAATCTCGGAAATGAAAACGACAAGTATGCTGTCATATATTCTATTCTATGTCTGTCCCGAGATATAAGTAGTTAATTCCATGAAAGATATTTGTAATCAATGCTGCCAGTAACAACTCGATTCAAAGGATATAGGAGCATTGATCATCCAGAGAATTAACGGTCCATAATAGTATAAAATTGGGAGACAGAAAAGGAAAGAATAAATGACAATATGCCTTACAGTTTTTGTCGACCTGAGAACAACTTTCGTCGACTTGAGAATGGCTTTCGTCGACCTGTGATTTCGTTGACCTCTGATCAGCTTTCGTAGACCAGAGCTCTGCGAACAACTGCACCGCATAACTTGACTGATTCTGTACACTAAGTTCGTCGAACTGAGAATGGCTGTTCGTCGAGTTGAGATCCAAGATCGTTGAGCTGAGTCTGCAGTCTGGACTTAGAATATTTTCTGATGTTGAGTATTGAAGTATTGATCTTGGCGTGTAGAGCGTTGAGTGAACTTTGGCTCTGAATAAATTTTTGCGTTGAGAGATCTTTGGCTTTGAATGAACTGTGGCGCTGAGTCAATCTTGGTGCTTAGAGCTGAAGTGTTAGTCGACCTGATGTTCTTAGTTCGTCGACTGAAGTTTGACAAAGGAGTTATCATTATGTTCAAAGATCGTCGAGCTGAGATCTAAGTTCGTCGAGCTCAGCTCAGAGAATTGTCTCTGGGTTAGTCGAGCTGAGTACGACGATCGTCGACCGGAGTTCGACGAATGCGGATCTTCTTTATATGAAGTCTTGAACTTTCAAAGTCTTGAGTCTCTGGCAGTGTTGGAGGCTGGTCCTTTCTACTGTTGACTTTAAGAACATAACCTAGACTCTAAACACATGACATATGACCCTTCTATACAACATATGCCACAACCTAAGAAGAGAACCTAGCCCAAATCACTTAGGGGTTCCAACATCAGCACTTCGTATACCATATACATAAACATGTAAAGCTTTTAAATAGGTTTGGATGTCTCATACAACAATCATGTTTTCTATGTTGAGCTCAGAACAAAAAAGGGCTTACTATGCAGCATGTATGCAAACTCGGGCTTCGCCCAAGGCACCATATAGAGTATGCAACTAGCACATCATCATATCAACTGGGTACTTCCATTTCCCCATTGGCGTAAAGCCGCAAACACAAGGGGACTACGATGCCCCTAACGGCCCAAAAGCCGTTATATGGAAATCTTGCCAAGGCCCCACCCGCACATGGGTCTTAAACCTGGGCTTGCTTGTAAATTCTGACTTCTCGCATCAGGATTCTGTCTCGCACACAAAACGATTCTAAGAACCCTTGCTGGACCCCACCCGCTTATGGCTTCAATGCCCGGGCTTGCCCTACGCTTGGCGTTCTCGTCAGTCTTACAGAAGGGGACTAGTCTCGCCGGGAAACTCTCCCCACATGACTTGCACATCATGGGATAGTCAGCCGACCACGAAGACATAGCCATGCCTTAGTATAACACAACCATAATTTTTCCCACCCTAATCCACCATTTATACTGTAACGTTCCCGTGCACCAAGGAAACCATCTACCGCCAATGCGGAGCTAACCTTGTCCGGTTCCGGCTACATGTTCTCACTCAAAAAAGGGGGAAAATGCATACATCACAATGGCATCTTGCCGCAACGGATTTCTACCGAATCCTTAAGACTCGCTATACAACATCACCGAGTTATACTAACGGTCGCGACTACGGCTTCATCCACAATGCCTAATCCACTAACGGAGCGGATTTCTAATGCAAAAACATGTCGGGGACGGACACAATCGACCCGGAGGTTCCTCTTGAACCATGGCAATCCAAACCCCTCTGATTTGAGAGATCTGGAGCCCAAAAACTGAAAAGAAGAGATACTAAGCGTGCATCCTAAAAACCAAGAGGAGAAGTGTCGTTACCTTACGACCCCTCTTCCTAGCCATGAAAACCTTGCTTTGAACGGTTTGAAACGAGCGCCTCAATGCCCTCTCCACGGATATGGTCTCGGAACGGCGATTGGAGCTCCGAAGCTCCGTCAATGGCGGAAGAAGCTCTCTCCTTCCTCTTCTCTTCTCTTCCTCTCCAACCCTTCTCTCAATCCAAATGATGAGAATAATCAGAGGAAAAACCCTCTCAGCCCTAATAAGACTGATTGGGCAAAAGATCCTAGCCCTTGGATCTAATTTAGGGAAGCATCAGACGACCATGAAACAAAAATGACGGAACAGTCCCGTCCGCACGATTAGTGGTCATGCGCAATAGATCCCATGATCGTGCATTTACCCAGACAGAACTTGGATAACTGGTGAAAAGTGCGCACGAGCAGTAGCGCACGACCAGTAGTCGTGCGCACTAGATCCATTGATCGTGCACTTTAATCAATTGCCGAAAACAGCGACCCATCGCCCGCGACATCCCTACCGCCGGGCGTTAGCTTCTAGCGACTCCAGGTCTAAAAACTGGGGTGTTACAAGCGGGTCCTGAAAAAGAAGCTTAATCTTAATGTGAGTATCGTCAAATACAAATCACGTCTAGTTGTAAAAGGCTTCACTCAAATGAGTGGTATATACTACTTTGATATATACTCACATGTTTGTCACATTATGGCAATTAGAATTCTTCTCGCGTTAATATATATTAAACATTTTATCGTTCATCAGATAGATGTCAATCTTGCATTTCTTAATGGAGATATGAATGAGGAGATTTATATACACCAATCTGAAGGGTTTATCGTATAAAGTCTAGAAAATAAGGTTTATAAGTTGATTAAGTCACTCTACGGATTGAAGGAAACACCTAAATTGTGACACGAAAAATTTAACACGTATGTTAAAGCCATAAGTTTCAAATCCATCTTTTAGACTTCATATGACTACAATAATAGATTGAAACCAAATAAAGGTTCACCTATTTGACAGTTGAATTACTCTAAACTCATAAGAAGTCTCATGTATGTTATAATATGCACTAAACCTGACATCGCTTTACGGTCGACATGTTTAGTAGATTCACTAGTAACCCTGGGAAGGACCATTAGGATGTCTTAGAAAGACTATTGAGATACTTAAAGTACACTGAGAAGTATGTTTTATGTTATAGTGGATATCCTCCAGTGCTAGAGGGGTATTCTAACGCCTCCTAGTTCTCAGAAATTGGTGATAGTAGATCCACTAGTGGTTTTGTGTTTACACAAAGAAAAGCTACAGTAGCTTAGAAGCTAAAGAGTCAGACGTGCATTGCACTATCCTCTATAGAATAAGAACTCTATGCACTCGCTTTAGTAGGAGAAGAGGCAGAGTGGATAAAAGATCTGATAATGGACTTTCCAATGACGAGTTTGAAAATGCACTCTATTTCGATTTATTGTGATAATCAAGACACAAAGACTATTACAACAAATACATTATTCAATGGAAAGTGAAGGCTATTAAGGATGAAACATGCCTGGTTGACCTATCTCACAAGTCAATGGATAATCTCTATATTGGACGTGAGATTAAAAGATAATGTAGCAGATATCCTTACCAAATGCTTATATAAGGTTCTAACAATTAAAACATCGGAGGAGATGAGATTAAAGTCTATTTAGTGGAACTTAATTAATACCTATCTTATGTTTTCAACTTTAGAACCAAAGTTTGCTTACATTCAAGCATCTAGAGTGAGTACACACTGAAGTGTTTCAGATGCTATCTGATGAAAGCCAGAGATGAATAGTTGTTAGTCATTCCGAACTTGATGACTTGCACACTTATTTTTTTTCAAATGTTGATTTGGGTATCATTTCAAAAAGGAATACTGAAGTTGTTGATATGTGCCATGATATTATGATTATTAGTTATATTATTTCAAACTTGATGATATAATGGTCACAACTTGTTGTATCAATCCAAACTTGATGGTATAACACAATTGTGAAACGGTTATGTACAACCCCGTATCCCGCGAGTGGTCGACAGGGGTTGAACCGGCCGGCTCAGACCAACTCGGACCCAGCATGCCGAGCCCGAGCTCGGCAATAGTCGAGCTGAGCTCGGCGATGGCCGAACGAAGCCCGGCATGCCGAGGCCGAGCTCGGGTGCAGGAACAAAGCTCGACGATAATCGAGCCAAGCTCGACGATGCCCGTGCCGAGTTCGGCTTCTGTTGGAGCTCGACGATCGTCGTGCCGAGCCCGAGCTCGGCAATGGTCAAGCCGAGCTCGGCGGTAGTCGAGCACAAGTCTGCCGAGTACCTGCCCGCCTAGGCCCAAGGCGAGGCAAGTCAGGCCTCCTGCCAAGCGAGTGCCCCCTCAGGTCCAGCTCGCACCCCGGCCATGGCATACTTTTACTATGTGGCCCCTTTTGGTTTTCCTGTAGTCCTCGAAAACAGTGAAGGTTGTATATTAGCAGGCCATCTTTTCCTATAAATAGGACCCAAGGGGTACTTCAGAAGGCACGCTTACTAATTCTCCGGCCTATTAGCGCTTTCTGAGGTACCTTAGCCCGGCATTTGGCTAAGGAGAGGAAGCGCTCTAAGATCTTCCGGGTGTGTGGTGGGACCTCCACGCCGGGCCCTTGGTCTAGTCCTTAATTCTTCTTTCTTCTTGTCATTTTCTTACAGGAGCGAAGTAGGTGCGCGGCCACCCCTTCCCCAAGGGTCGAACTCCACAAGAGACCGGTTTTCCGGTTTCAACATTTTGGTGCGGTGAGCGTGGAGAGTGGTCAGCAGAGAAAACCTTCTACAGGCTCGATGACTGGAGATGAAGGACAAGGATCAGGCAGGGGCAACTCGCCACCCCCTCCCCCACCCCCAGCGGCGAGTGTGCCGGCGGAGCTTAGGGAGGAGATCCTCGGGCTCGTCAGGACCGCCCTCGGCATGCGAGCTGAGAGTGCGACGCCGGCAGTCCCGGTGGTCGTCGCTCCCGCACTCGGCGACGACGCGCCGCTCAGGCGACCAGGGAAAGAACCCGCCGAGAGGGGCGAGCGCGAGTTCCATGGGCGAGTTCTGTTCCCCGGCTCGGCCGCCGAGTACCACTTCGGCGAGACTGCAGGGAGGGAGTTCCCGACTCGCCCGGCTGAGGGGGGGAGCCCCTTCAGCGAGTTCGTTTCTTCAGCCCCAGTTCCCGAGGGGTTTCGCGAGCCGGAGATGACTTACTACTCCGGGAGAGGAGACCCGGTCCACCACCTCCAGTGGTTCGAGGACATGGTCTCCATTCGACAGATGTCAGACGGCTTCAAGTGCCGACTCTTCGCCATCACCCTCAGAGAAAAGGCGAGAGAGTGGTTCCACTAACTCCCGACCGGGTCCATCTACTGCTTTGAGGATCTGCGACGGGGTTTCATGCTGAGATTCACCACTTCTAAGAAGAGGAAGAAGGAGGCGGAGTCTTTGTTCCGCATCAAGCAGAGGGTGGGAGAGACCCTGGGAAGCTATCTGGACAGGTTCCAGGAGGAACTGTCCCAAGTTCAGGAGATGCCAGGGCACACCATGATGGTGGCCTTCACCCTGGGTCTCCAATCCGGGTTCTTCGCGATGGAACTAAAGAGGTCACCTCCAGTGTCTTTTGAGGCACTTCTGGAGAGGGCGGCCAGGGAGGCCGAAATGGAGGCAGCACATC
Source organism: Platanthera zijinensis (assembly GCA_039513925.1). Taxonomy (NCBI): domain Eukaryota; kingdom Viridiplantae; phylum Streptophyta; class Magnoliopsida; order Asparagales; family Orchidaceae; genus Platanthera; species Platanthera zijinensis. Next base: position 61,721,189 of record CM077080.1, read on the forward strand.
CAGAGTTTGCGCGAAGGTTGGCCAAGTGGGCCGTGGAGGAGGAGAGGCCAAGGGGTGGCCGAATTCAGGAGGAGAGGAGGGCCGAACCTCGGCAAAGGGAGCAGCCGCAGCAACAGCCGCAACCCAGGTGGGTGCGTCCGGAGCAGACCCACCGTTTGGGATGGAGGCCCGAGTGGCAAGACCAGGCACCACGAAGAGGTTATCAGGGGGGAGATAACCGCCAGGGTGGCCGAGGGCAGTACAATCCCCAGGGGGGTAGGCAGGGTCAGAGACCCCCTCTCCCCGACCAGGAGGAGGCAATGGCAATTGCCATGAGGGGGAGGAGGAGAGGACAGCCGAGGAGAAGGAGGGAGGTCAGGGTGGACCTGCCCTATTGTGACTTTCATCAGGAAGAGGGGCACCTCACATCCACGTGTCCGGAGTTCCTCGAGATGAGAGGGAGAAGGGAGCAGCAACAGCAAGACCATCAGGAAGTCCGGATAGAGGAGATCCGGCCTCGGGAAGAGGGGGATCGGTGCGAAGACCGGGTTGATGTGGGCACTCGAGGAAGGATCGGAGCGATCCACGGGGGGGCCGGGATCGAGGCCTCCCGTAAGTCAAGCCTCCACACTATGTACCGGAGGAGCGTTGGCTCCACATCCCAATCCCCTCCCCCAGAGGAGAAAATCACCTTCTCCAGAGAGGACTTGCCGGGTCACGAGGACCCCTTCTGCGATGCGCTGGTTATCCAGACAGCCATCGAGGATTTCACTGTCTCCCGAATCCTTGTAGACAATGGGAGTTCGGTCAACGTCATCTTCAAGAAGGCGTTCGATGCGATGAAGGTAGAGGCCAGGAGGGTGTTAGCCTCGGACGGGCCTCTGTTCGGCTTCTCAGGGGAGAGGAAAGAAGTCGAGGGAGGAGTGGGACTCCATGTCACTCTAGGGGGGCAGTCACGCAACTGCAAGTTCATCATCGTGGACGCTCCTAGCAGTTACAGCGCCATCTTCAGGAGACCCCTCATCAGCGCCTTCCGCTGCGTCCCCTCGTCCTTCCACCAGTGTCTAAAGCTCAGCGTCGAGGGGGTCCAGATCCGGGTTCGAGGAGACCCTAAGGAGGCAAGGGAGTGCTACGTCTCGGCGGTAAACTCCATCTCTTGGTTGGAGGGGGCCGAGGAGATGGGGCGGAGGTTGGAGGAGGAGGAGCAGGAAGCCGACAAAGAAATGGAGGTGGAATGCCGCGCTCGGGAGGAGGCCGCGGAAGAGACTCGGGGGTCGGCCGAGGCCATGGCCGTCGAGGAGGCTGAGGAAGAGGTCCTCGCCCCCGGAAAGGGAGGTATTGAGGATTGGGAGGAACAGTCCCGTCTGGAGGCAGCGGAAGAGGTGGAGGAGATGGAGGTCCTCACCATTGGAGGCAGGGTGGAGAAGGTCCGCGTCAGCGGAGGCCTGACCCCGGAAGCTCAAGGCAGGATGCTGGAGTGCATCCAGAGGAACGTGGACATCTTCGCCTGGAGCGCCGCGGAGATGCCAGGGATCGACCCCGACGTGGCCTGCCATCGCCTCAACCTGGACCCGGAGGCTCCCCCCATCCAGCAGAAAAAGAGATCCATCACGGACAAGCTCGCCGAGCCAATCAGAGAGGAAGTCGCCAAGCTCCTCGAGGCTGGCTTCATATCTGAAATCCAATACCCCGGCTGGGTCTCCAACGTTGTAATGGTTAAAAAAGGAGATGGACGGTGGAGGATGTGTATCGACTTTTCTCTTCTTAATAAATCATGCCTGAAAGATTGTTATCCTTTGCCTCGGATCGACGCGCTGGTTGACTCAGCCGTCGGTTTCCCTGTAATGAGTTTTCTAGATGCTTTTTCAGGTTATCACCAAATCAGGATGCACCCCCCTGACGTCAAAGACGTCTCGTTCATCACGGGAGACGGATGTTATTGTTACAAAATGATGCCCTTCGGGCTAAAGAATGCAGGGGCTACCTATCAAAAAATGATGGATAGGGTCTTCCGAGAGCAGAAGGGGAGGAATCTCGAAGTGTACGTGGATGATCTCATGGTCAAGAGCTTGGATGTCGACTCCCACATCCAGGACTTGGAAGAGACCTTCGCCACTCTCCGCAAGTTTAAGATGAGGCTGAACCCCTTGAAGTGTGTCTTCGGGGCGAGCCGGGGAAAGTTCCTAGGGCATCTTCTCACCCCCGCTGGGGTAGAACCTAACCCAGATAAGGTGAGGGCAATCCTGGAACTAAGGTCGCCACAAAATACCAAGGAAGTACAGCAACTGACAGGGAAGTTGGCAGGGTTGAGTAGATTCCTCTCCCAGGCCGGGGAGAGGTGCTCCTCATTCTTCAAAACCTTGAGAGGGGGTCGAAGGTTTGAATGGACCTCGGAGTGCGAGGAGGCATTCCAGGCTTTAAAGAAACAGCTGACTCAGGCCCCCCTGCTCCAAGGGCCCAAGGAGGGGGAAGACTTATTCCTATATCTAGGGGTAGGGGCTGAAGCCTTGAGTTCGGTTTTGGTTCGGGAGGAAGGGAAGAGGCAACTCCCCGTCTATTATGTGAGTCGGATATTGAAGAGGGCCGAGCTCCGTTACCCCATCCTGGAAAAACTGGCCTTCGCCTTGATCATCTCAGCCCAGAGGCTTCGACCTTATTTCCAGGCACACTCAATTCGAGTAGTGACCGACCACCCCCTGCGTAACATCTTTAAGGGGGTAGAGCATTCAGGTAGGTTGGCCAAATGGTCAGTGGAACTGAGCGAGTTCGATATCTCCTTCGTCCCCCGCCTCTCAATCAAGGCCCAAGCTATGGCTGACTTCCTGGTAGAGTATGTGGTCGAGGTGGCGGAGGAGAGACTCACTCGCCCTCTCCCCTGGAAAGTCAGGGTGGACGGTGCCTCGGGGAAGCATTCTTTAGGGGTTGGGGTCATCTTGGAAAGCCCCCAGGGGATAAAGATCGAGCAGACTGTGGTAGTGCACTTTCCTATCACCAACAATCAAGCCGAATACGAAGCCGTAATCGCAGGTCTGCGCCTGGCAAGAGACTTGGGGGTGCATGACGTGGAGGTCCTCACCGACTCCATGGTGGTGGCTTCCCAGGTCAAGGGGGAGTTTGAGGCGAGGGAGCCCACCCTGCAGCTCTATTTGATAAAGGTAAGGGGAGTCATTGGGACCTTCCAGACCTTCTCAATCAAGCACGTGCCGCGAGGGGAAAACGAGCCAGTCGACCAGCTAGCAAAGCACGGCCCCCGAATGGGAGGCACCATTACGGATCTCTTCCGACCTTCCATCGAGGAGGGGGAACTAATGGAAGTAGAACAGCACCCCTCATGGATGGACCCCTTCGTCACCTTCTTGTCCACCGGAGAATATCCGGAGGGAATGGACCGAAGAGGGCTCAAGCACAAGGCGGCATACTACCTCCTACGTGAGGGACAGTTGTACCGCAAGACCCTCTCAGGGATGTTGGCCCGTTGCGTGGCCGAAAGAGAGGTGCACAAAATTTTGGAGGAAGTCCATTCCGGTGAATGTGGGAGTCATTCGGGGAGTCGGACCCTGGAAGGGAGAATCGTCAGGCAAGGGTACTTCTGGACCACCCTCGGTCAGGATGCAGCCGAATTCGCGAAAAGATGTCATAAGTGTCAACTATATGCCCCGCTCCAGCTCCAGCCGGCTCAGAGGTTAAGAAGCATCCTGGCACCATGGCCCTTCGCCATATGGGGACTGGACCTCGTAGAACCTTTCCCTCAGGCCAGCGGGCAGAGGAGGTTTTTGTTGGTCATGGTTGATTATTTTTCTAAGTGGATGGAGGTGAAGGCTCTAGCCAAGGTGACCTCTCAGGTAGTCAGGAACTTTATCTGGGGAGAGATTATCTGCAGGCATGGGCTGCCACAGGCTATCGTCACGGACAACGGACCTCAGTTCGCCAGCACGGAGTTCATTCGTTTCTGCGAGCAGCTAGGGATTGACCTTCGGTTTGCTTCTGTCCATCACCCCAGGAGCAACGGGCAGGTGGAAGCGGCCAACAAAATCATCGTGAACCTCTTAAAAAAGAAGGTGGAAAATTTGAGGGGAAGTTGGGTGGAACAGCTTCCATCAGTCCTCTGGGCCTTGAGGACCACCCCCAATACGGCCACAGGGGAGACACCTTTCAAACTCTCTCACGGCTGCGAGGCCGTTCTACCTATCGAATTTGAGGTCCAGACGCCTCGGGTCGTCGAGGCAGGAGCCGGAAGGGAAGAATGGAGGTCAGAGAATGAGGAGGAGCTTCGACTCTCCCTTGATATGGTGGAAGAACTACGCGACTTGTCCGTCGTCAGGCAGGAAGAGGCCAAGCGAAGGATGGCCAAGTATTTCGACAAACACGTCCGTGTCAAGCAGTTCGTGGAGGGGGACCTTGTCTTGAAAAAAGTGGACGCGGCAGGGAGATCAGCCGCCGTGGGAAAACTCCACCCCAATTGGGAGGGCCCCTACATTGTGCAGGAGGTCTTGAAATCGGGGGGGGGGGGGGGTATCGCCTCCAAGATGTAAGAGGGGACACCCTCAGCCACACTTGGAGTGGCGACGATCTGAAACGTTTCTACCCTTGAAAATGTTGTAAATATCTTGGCCTTAAGAATGAAAACGAATCTCATTGTCGTATTTTATGCTCTGTCAAAATAGTGAGGGTAAAGGGGCTCGCAGCTTAAACCCCCAAGGGGCAAAAGTTTCTAAGTTTTCTCGCTCTGGGGTTAGGTCTCGTCACTCCCCTGCCAGGCTCCCACCTAGCTGGCACGGCCGAGTCTCGATGGACATCGCTATGACCCTGGGGCTGAGCCCGGAGGATGTTCAACACCCGCCCTTAGGCTCTCACCTAGCTGACTGGCCCGGTGGTAGCACCCGGGAGAGGCAAAAGTTTCTAAGTCTTCTCGCTCTGGGGTTAGGTCTCGTCACTCCCCTGCCAGGCTCCCACCTAGCTGGCACGGCCGAGTCTCGATGGACATCGCTATGACCCTGGGGCTGAGCCCGGAGGATGTTCAACACCCGCCCTCAGGCTCTCACCTAGCTGACTGGCCTGGTGGTAGCACCCGGGAGAGGCAAAAGTTTCTAAGTCTTCTCGCTCTGGGGTTAGGTCTCGTCACTCCCCTGCCAGGCTCCCACCTAGCTGGCACGGCCGAGTCTCGATAGACATCGCTATGACCCTGGGGCTGAGCCCGGAGGATGTTCAACACCCTCCCTCAGGCTCTCACCTAGCTGACTGGCCCGGTGGTAGCACCCGGGAGAGGCAAAAGTTTCTAAGTCTTCTCGCTCTGGGGGTAGGTCTCGTCACTCCCCTGCCAGGCTCCCACCTAGCTGGCACGGCCGAGTCTCGATGGACATCGCTATGACCCTGGGGCTGAGCCCGAAGGATGTTCAACACCCGCCCTCAGGCTCTCACCTAGCTGACTGGCCCGGTGGTAGCACCCGGGAGAGGCAAAAGTTTCTAAGTCTTCTCGCTCTGGGGTTAGGTCTCGTCACTCCCCTGCCAGGCTCCCACCTAGCTGGCACGGCCGAGTCTCGATGGACATCGCTATGACCCTGGAGTTGAGACTGGGAGTTGGCCCGAGGAAAACACCAGGGCGTGAGCTCGCCAGTCTGAAGGGTTTATCGTATAAAGTCTAGAAAATAAGGTTTATAAGTTGATTAAGTCACTCTACGGATTGAAGGAAACACCTAAATTGTGACACGAAAAATTTAACACGTATGTTAAAGCCATAAGTTTCAAATCCATCTTTTAGACTTCATATGACTACAATAATAGATTGAAACCAAATAAAGGTTCACCTATTTGACAGTTGAATTACTCTAAACTCATAAGAAGTCTCATGTATGTTATAATATGCACTAAACCTGACATCGCTTTACGGTCGACATGTTTAGTAGATTCACTAGTAACCCTGGGAAGGACCATTAGGATGTCTTAGAAAGACTATTGAGATACTTAAAGTACACTGAGAAGTATGTTTTATGTTATAGTGGATATCCTCCAGTGCTAGAGGGGTATTCTAACGCCTCCTAGTTCTCAGAAATTGGTGATAGTAGATCCACTAGTGGTTTTGTGTTTACACAAAGAAAAGCTACAGTAGCTTAGAAGCTAAAGAGTCAGACGTGCATTGCACTATCCTCTATAGAATAAGAACTCTATGCACTCGCTTTAGTAGGAGAAGAGGCAGAGTGGATAAAAGATCTGATAATGGACTTTCCAATGACGAGTTTGAAAATGCACTCTATTTCGATTTATTGTGATAATCAAGACACAAAGACTATTACAACAAATACATTATTCAATGGAAAGTGAAGGCTATTAAGGATGAAACATGCCTGGTTGACCTATCTCACAAGTCAATGGATAATCTCTATATTGGACGTGAGATTAAAAGATAATGTAGCAGATATCCTTACCAAATGCTTATATAAGGTTCTAACAATTAAAACATCGGAGGAGATGAGATTAAAGTCTATTTAGTGGAACTTAATTAATACCTATCTTATGTTTTCAACTTTAGAACCAAAGTTTGCTTACATTCAAGCATCTAGAGTGAGTACACACTGAAGTGTTTCAGATGCTATCTGATGAAAGCCAGAGATGAATAGTTGTTAGTCATTCCGAACTTGATGACTTGCACACTTATTTTTTTTCAAATGTTGATTTGGGTATCATTTCAAAAAGGAATACTGAAGTTGTTGATATGTGACATGATATTATGATTATTAGTTATATTATTTCAAACTTGATGATATAATGGTCACAACTTGTTGTATCAATCCAAACTTGATGGTATAACACAATTGTGAAACGGTTATGTACAACCCCGTATCCCGCGAGTGGTCGACAGGGGTTGAACCGGCCGGCTCAGACCAACTCGGACCCAGCATGCCGAGCCCGAGCTCGGCAATAGTCGAGCTGAGCTCGGCGATGGCCGAACGAAGCCCGGCATGCCGAGGCCGAGCTCGGGTGCAGGAACAAAGCTCGACGATAATCGAGCCAAGCTCGACGATGCCCGTGCCGAGTTCGGCTTCTGTTGGAGCTCGACGATCGTCGTGCCGAGCCCGAGCTCGGCAATGGTCAAGCCGAGCTCGGCGGTAGTCGAGCACAAGTCTGCCGAGTACCTGCCCGCCTAGGCCCAAGGCGAGGCAAGTCAGGCCTCCTGCCAAGCGAGTGCCCCCTCAGGTCCAGCTCGCACCCCGGCCATGGCATACTTTTACTATGTGGCCCCTTTTGGTTTGCCTGTAGTCCTCGAAAACAGTGAAGGTTGTATATTAGCAGGCCATCTTTTCCTATAAATAGGACCCAAGGGGTACTTCAGAAGGCATGCTTACTAATTCTCCGGCCTATTAGCGCTTTCTGAGGTACCTTAGCCCGGCATTTGGCTAAGGAGGGGAAGCGCTCTAAGATCTTCCGGGTGTGTGGTGGGACCTCCACGCCGGGCCCTTGGTCTAGTCCTTAGTTCTTCTTTCTTCTTGTCATTTTCTTACAGGAGCGAAGTAGGTGCGCGGCCACCCCTTCCCCAAGGGTCGAACTCCACAAGAGACCGGTTTTCCGGTTTCAACATTTTGGTGCGGTGAGCGTGGAGAGTGGTCAGCAGAGAAAACCTTCTACAGGCTCGATGACTGGAGATGAAGGACAAGGATCAGGCAGGGGCAACTCGCCACCCCCTCCCCCACCCCCAGCGGCGAGTGTGCCGGCGGAGCTTAGGGAGGAGATCCTCGGGCTCGTCAGGACCGCCCTCGGCATGCGAGCTGAGAGTGCGACGCCGGCAGTCCCGGTGGTCGTCGCTCCCGCACTCGGCGACGACGCGCCGCTCAGGCGACCAGGGAAAGAACCCGCCGAGAGGGGCGAGCGCGAGTTCCATGGGCGAGTTCTGTTCCCCGGCTCGGCCGCCGAGTACCACTTCGGCGAGACTGCAGGGAGGGAGTTCCCGACTCGCCCGGCTGAGGGGGGGAGCCCCTTCAGCGAGTTCGTTTCTTCAGCCCCAGTTCCCGAGGGGTTTCGCGAGCCGGAGATGACTTACTACTCCGGGAGAGGAGACCCGGTCCACCACCTCCAGTGGTTCGAGGACATGGTCTCCATTCGACAGATGTCAGACGGCTTCAAGTGCCGACTCTTCGCCATCACCCTCAGAGAAAAGGCGAGAGAGTGGTTCCACTAACTCCCGACCGGGTCCATCTACTGCTTTGAGGATCTGCGACGGGGTTTCATGCTGAGATTCACCACTTCTAAGAAGAGGAAGAAGGAGGCGGAGTCTTTGTTCCGCATCAAGCAGAGGGTGGGAGAGACCCTGGGAAGCTATCTGGACAGGTTCCAGGAGGAACTGTCCCAAGTTCAGGAGATGCCAGGGCACACCATGATGGTGGCCTTCACCCTGGGTCTCCAATCCGGGTTCTTCGCGATGGAACTAAAGAGGTCACCTCCAGTGTCTTTTGAGGCACTTCTGGAGAGGGCGGCCAGGGAGGCCGAAATGGAGGCAGCACATCCAGAGTTTGCGCGAAGGTTGGCCAAGTGGGCCGTGGAGGAGGAGAGGCCAAGGGGTGGCCGAATTCAGGAGGAGAGGAGGGCCGAACCTCGGCAAAGGGAGCAGCCGCAGCAACAGCCGCAACCCAGGTGGGTGCGTCCGGAGCAGACCCACCGTTTGGGATGGAGGCCCGAGTGGCAAGACCAGGCACCACGAAGAGGTTATCAGGGGGGAGATAACCGCCAGGGTGGCCGAGGGCAGTACAATCCCCAGGGGGGTAGGCAGGGTCAGAGACCCCCTCTCCCCGACCAGGAGGAGGCAATGGCAATTGCCATGAGGGGGAGGAGGAGAGGACAGCCGAGGAGAAGGAGGGAGGTCAGGGTGGACCTGCCCTATTGTGACTTTCATCAGGAAGAGGGGCACCTCACATCCACGTGTCCGGAGTTCCTCGAGATGAGAGGGAGAAGGGAGCAGCAACAGCAAGACCATCAGGAAGTCCGGATAGAGGAGATCCGGCCTCGGGAAGAGGGGGATCGGTGCGAAGACCGGGTTGATGTGGGCACTCGAGGAAGGATCGGAGCGATCCACGGGGGGGCCGGGATCGAGGCCTCCCGTAAGTCAAGCCTCCACACTATGTACCGGAGGAGCGTTGGCTCCACATCCCAATCCCCTCCCCCAGAGGAGAAAATCACCTTCTCCAGAGAGGACTTGCCGGGTCACGAGGACCCCTTCTGCGATGCGCTGGTTATCCAGACAGCCATCGAGGATTTCACTGTCTCCCGAATCCTTGTAGACAATGGGAGTTCGGTCAACGTCATCTTCAAGAAGGCGTTCGATGCGATGAAGGTAGAGGCCAGGAGGGTGTTAGCCTCGGACGGGCCTCTGTTCGGCTTCTCAGGGGAGAGGAAAGAAGTCGAGGGAGGAGTGGGACTCCATGTCACTCTAGGGGGGCAGTCACGCAACTGCAAGTTCATCATCGTGGACGCTCCTAGCAGTTACAGCGCCATCTTCGGGAGACCCCTCATCAGCGCCTTCCGCTGCGTCCCCTCGTCCTTCCACCAGTGTCTAAAGCTCAGCGTCGAGGGGGTCCAGATCCGGGTTCGAGGAGACCCTAAGGAGGCAAGGGAGTGCTACGTCTCGGCGGTAAACTCCATCTCTTGGTTGGAGGGGGCCGAGGAGATGGGGCGGAGGTTGGAGGAGGAGGAGCAGGAAGCCGACAAAGAAATGGAGGTGGAATGCCGCGCTCGGGAGGAGGCCGCGGAAGAGACTCGGGGGTCGGCCGAGGCCATGGCCGTCGAGGAGGCTGAGGAAGAGGTCCTCGCCCCCGGAAAGGGAGGTATTGAGGATTGGGAGGAACAGTCCCGTCTGGAGGCAGCGGAAGAGGTGGAGGAGATGGAGGTCCTCACCATTGGAGGCAGGGTGGAGAAGGTCCGCGTCAGCGGAGGCCTGACCCCGGAAGCTCAAGGCAGGATGCTGGAGTGCATCCAGAGGAACGTGGACATCTTCGCCTGGAGCGCCGCGGAGATGCCAGGGATCGACCCCGACGTGGCCTGCCATCGCCTCAACCTGGACCCGGAGGCTCCCCCCATCCAGCAGAAAAAGAGATCCATCACGGACAAGCTCGCCGAGCCAATCAGAGAGGAAGTCGCCAAGCTCCTCGAGGCTGGCTTCATATCTGAAATCCAATACCCCGGCTGGGTCTCCAACGTTGTAATGGTTAAAAAAGGAGATGGACGGTGGAGGATGTGTATCGACTTTTCTCTTCTTAATAAATCATGCCTGAAAGATTGTTATCCTTTGCCTCGGATCGACGCGCTGGTTGACTCAGCCATCGGTTTCCCTGTAATGAGTTTTCTAGATGCTTTTTCAGGTTATCACCAAATCAGGATGCACCCCCCTGACATCAAAGACGTCTCGTTCATCACGGGAGACGGATGTTATTGTTACAAAATGATGCCCTTCGGGCTAAAGAATGCAGGGGCTACCTATCAAAAAATGATGGATAGGGTCTTCCGAGAGCAGAAGGGGAGGAATCTCGAAGTGTACGTGGATGATCTCATGGTCAAGAGCTTGGATGTCGACTCCCACATCCAGGACTTGGAAGAGACCTTCGCCACTCTCCGCAAGTTTAAGATGAGGCTGAACCCCTTGAAGTGTGTCTTCGGGGCGAGCCGGGGAAAGTTCCTAGGGCATCTTCTCACCCTCGCTGGGGTAGAACCTAACCCAGATAAGGTGAGGGCAATCCTGGAACTAAGGTCGCCACAAAATACCAAGGAAGTACAGCAACTGACAGGGAAGTTGGCAGGGTTGAGTAGATTCCTCTCCCGGGCCGGGGAGAGGTGCTCCTCATTCTTCAAAACCTTGAGAGGGGGTCGAAGGTTTGAATGGACCTCGGAGTGCGAGGAGGCATTCCAGGCTTTAAAGAAACAGCTGACTCAGGCCCCCCTGCTCCAAGGGCCCAAGGAGGGGGAAGACTTATTCCTATATCTAGGGGTAGGGGCTGAAGCCTTGAGTTCGGTTTTGGTTCGGGAGGAAGGGAAGAGGCAACTCCCCGTCTATTATGTGAGTCGGATATTGAAGAGGGCCGAGCTCCGTTACCCCATCCTGGAAAAACTGGCCTTCGCCTTGATCATCTCAGCCCGGAGGCTTCGACCTTATTTCCAGGCACACTCAATTCGAGTAGTGACCGACCACCCCCTGCGTAACATCTTCAAGGGGGTAGAGCATTCAGGTAGGTTGGCCAAATGGTCAGTGGAACTGAGCGAGTTCGATATCTCCTTCGTCCCCCGCCTCTCAATCAAGGCCCAAGCTATGGCTGACTTCCTGGTAGAGTATGTGGTCGAGGTGGCGGAGGAGAGACTCACTCGCCCTCTCCCCTGGAAAGTCAGGGTGGACGGTGCCTCGGGGAAGCATTCTTTAGGGGTTGGGGTCATCTTGGAAAGCCCCCAGGGGATAAAGATCGAGCAGACTGTGGTAGTGCACTTTCCTATCACCAACAATCAAGCCGAATACGAAGCCGTAATCGCAGGTCTGCGCCTGGCAAGAGACTTGGGGGTGCATGACGTGGAGGTCCTCACCGACTCCATGGTGGTGGCTTCCCAGGTCAAGGGGGAGTTTGAGGCGAGGGAGCCCACCCTGCAGCTCTATTTGATGAAGGTAAGGGGAGTCATTGGGACCTTCCAGACCTTCTCAATCAAGCACGTGCCGCGAGGGGAAAACGAGCCAGTCGACCAGCTAGCAAAGCACGGCCCCTGAATGGGAGGCACCATTACGGATCTCTTCCGACCTTCCATCGAGGAGGGGGAACTAATGGAAGTAGAACAGCACCCCTCATGGATGGACCCCTTCGTCACCTTCTTGTCCACCGGAGAATATCCGGAGGGAATGGACCGAAGAGGGCTCAAGCACAAGGCGGCATACTACCTCCTACGTGAGGGACAGTTGTACCGCAAGACCCTCTCAGGGATGTTGGCCCGTTGCGTGGCCGAAAGAGAGGTGCACAAAATTTTGGAGGAAGTCCATTCCGGTGAATGTGGGAGTCATTCGGGGAGTCGGACCCTGGAAGGGAGAATCGTCAGGCAAGGGTACTTCTGGACCACCCTCGGTCAGGATGCAGCCGAATTCGCGAAAAGATGTCATAAGTGTCAACTATATGCCCCGCTCCAGCTCCAGCCGGCTCAGAGGTTAAGAAGCATCCTGGCACCATGGCCCTTCGCCATATGGGGACTGGACCTCGTAGAACCTTTCCCTCAGGCCAGCGGGCAGAGGAGGTTTTTGTTGGTCATGGTTGATTATTTTTCTAAGTGGATGGAGGTGAAGGCTCTAGCCAAGGTGACCTCTCAGGTAGTCAGGAACTTTATCTGGGGAGAGATTATCTGCAGGCATGGGCTGCCACAGGCTATCGTCACGGACAACGGACCTCAGTTCGCCAGCACGGAGTTCATTCGTTTCTGCGAGCAGCTAGGGATTGACCTTCGGTTTGCTTCTGTCCATCACCCCAGGAGCAACGGGCAGGTGGAAGCGGCCAACAAAATCATCGTGAACCTCTTAAAAAAGAAGGTGGAAAATTTGAGGGGAAGTTGGGTGGAACAGCTTCCATCAGTCCTCTGGGCCTTGAGGACCACCCCCAATACGGCCACAGGGGAGACACCTTTCAAACTCTCTCACGGCTGCGAGGCCGTTCTACCTATCGAATTTGAGGTCCAGACGCCTCGGGTCGTCGAGGCAGGAGCCGGAAGGGAAGAATGGAGGTCAGAGAATGAGGAGGAGCTTCGACTCTCCCTTGATATGGTGGAAGAACTACGCGACTTGTCCGTCGTCAGGCAGGAAGAGGCCAAGCGAAGGATGGCCAAGTATTTCGACAAACACGTCCGTGTCAAGCAGTTCGTGGAGGGGGACCTTGTCTTGAAAAAAGTGGACGCGGCAGGGAGATCAGCCGCCGTGGGAAAACTCCACCCCAATTGGGAGGGCCCCTACATTGTGCAGGAGGTCTTGAAATCGGGGGGGGGGGGTATCGCCTCCAAGATGTAAGAGGGGACACCCTCAGCCACACTTGGAGTGGCGACGATCTGAAACGTTTCTACCCTTGAAAATGTTGTAAATATCTTGGCCTTAAGAATGAAAACGAATCTCATTGTCGTATTTTATGCTCTGTCAAAATAGTGAGGGTAAAGGGGCTCGCAGCTTAAACCCCCAAGGGGCAAAAGTTTCTAAGTTTTCTCGCTCTGGGGTTAGGTCTCGTCACTCCCCTGCCAGGCTCCCACCTAGCTGGCACGGCCGAGTCTCGATGGACATCGCTATGACCCTGGGGCTGAGCCCGGAGGATGTTCAACACCCGCCCTCAGGCTCTCACCTAGCTGACTGGCCCGGTGGTAGCACCCGGGAGAGGCAAAAGTTTCTAAGTCTTCTCGCTCTGGGGTTAGGTCTCGTCACTCCCCTGCCAGGCTCCCACCTAGCTGGCACGGCCGAGTCTCGATGGACATCGCTATGACCCTGGGGCTGAGCCCGGAGGATGTTCAACACCCGCCCTCAGGCTCTCACCTAGCTGACTGGCCTGGTGGTAGCACCCGGGAGAGGCAAAAGTTTCTAAGTCTTCTCGCTCTGGGGTTAGGTCTCGTCACTCCCCTGCCAGGCTCCCACCTAGCTGGCACGGCCGAGTCTCGATAGACATCGCTATGACCCTGGGGCTGAGCCCGGAGGATGTTCAACACCCGCCCTCAGGCTCTCACCTAGCTGACTGGCCCGGTGGTAGCACCCGGGAGAGGCAAAAGTTTCTAAGTCTTCTCGCTCTGGGGGTAGGTCTCGTCACTCCCCTGCCAGGCTCCCACCTAGCTGGCACGGCCGAGTCTCGATGGACATCGCTATGACCCTGGGGCTAAGCCCAGAGGATGTTCAACACCCGCCCTCAGGCTCTCACCTAGCTGACTGGCCCGGTGGTAGCACCCGGGAGAGGCAAAAGTTTCTAAGTCTTCTCGCTCTGGGGTTAGGTCTCGTCACTCCCCTGCCAGGCTCCCACCTAGCTGGCACGGCCGAGTCTCGATGGACATCGCTATGACCCTGGGGCTGAGCCCGGAGGATGTTCAACACCCGCCCTCAGGCTCTCACCTAGCTGACTGGCCCGGTGGTAGCACCCGGGAGAGGCAAAAGTTTCTAAGTCTTCTCGCTCTGGGGTTAGGTCTCGTCACTCCCCTGCCAGGCTCCCACCTAGCTGGCACGGCCGAGTCTCGATGGACATCGCTATGACCCTGGGGCTGAGCCCGGAGGATGTTCAACACCCGCCCTCAGGCTCTCACCTAGCTGACTGGCCCGGTGGTAGCACCCGGGAGAGGCAAAAGTTTCTAAGTCTTCTCGCTCTGGGGTTAGGTCTCGTCACTCCCCTGCCAGGCTCCCACCTAGCTGGCACGGCCGAGTCTCGATGGACATCGCTATGACCCTGGGGCTGAGCCCGGAGGATGTTCAACACCCGCCCTCAGGCTCTCACCTAACTGACTGGCCCGGTGGTAGCACCCGGGAGAGGCAAAAGTTTCTAAGTCTTCTCGCTCTGGGGTTAGGTCTCGTCACTCCCCTGCCAGGCTCCCACCTAGCTGGCACGGCCGAGTCTCGATGGACATCGCTATGACCCTGGGGCTGAGCCCGGAGGATGCTCAACACCCGCCCTCAGGCTCTCACCTAGCTGACTGGCCCGGTGGTAGCACCCGGGAGAGGCAAAAGTTTCTAAGTCTTCTCGCTTTGGGGTTAGGTCTCGTCACTCCCCTGCCAGGCTCCCACCTAGCTGGCACGGCCGAGTCTCGATGGACATCGCTATGACCCTGGGGCTGAGCCCGGAGGATGTTCAACACCCGCCCTCAGGCTCTCACCTAGCTGACTGGCTCAGTGGTAGCACCCGGGAGAGGCAAAAGTTTCTAAGTCTTCTCGCTCTGGGGTCAGGTCTCGTCACTCCCCTGCCAGGCTCCCACCTAGCTGGCACGGCCGAGTCTCGATGGACATCGCTATGACCCTGGGGCTGAGCCCGGAGGATGTTCAACACCCGCCCTCAGGCTCTCACCTAGCTGACTGGCCCGGTGGTAGCACCCGGGAGAGGCAAAAGTTTCTAAGTCTTCTCGCTCTGGGGTTAGGTCTCGTCACTCCCCTGCCAGGCTCCCACCTAGCTGGCACGGCCGAGTCTCGATGGACATCGCTATGACCCTGGGGCTGAGCCCGGAGGATGTTCAACACCCGCCCTCAGGCTCTCACCTAGCTGACTGGCCCGGTGGTAGCACCCGGGAGAGGCAAAAGTTTCTAAGTCCTCTCGCTCTGGGGTTAGGTCTCATCACTCCCCTGCCAGGCTCCCACCTAGCTGGCACGGCCGAGTCTCGATGGGCATCGCTACGACCCTGGAGTTGAGACTGGGAGTTGGCCCGAGGAAAACACCAGGGTGCGAGCTCGCCAGTCAAGACGGCGAGCTCGGAATATCCTACCCCCCCTCTCTCTCCAGCTCGCTACCAAGGAAGCCCTGGTCCTGTCCCAGACCCAGGGGAAGGAAAGCGGCTCTCTCTAGCGAGCCTAGCCTCGCTCCAGCTAACTCGGCGAAAGACACGCCCTGATGTCTAAGGCGGATGCCGACAGCATCTTGACCCAAACGTATTTTCACTTGTCTGAATTATCAAAAAACTGAGGCAAGACGTGGCGGGGGAAGGTGAGGCGCGAGTAGGATATGGCGCGAGCACGTGTCCTAGGGATTCGCCGCGAGCACCGCGGGGGCTGGTCCTAACTCAAGACATTCTACGGGCGAGGTCGCTCTACCAAGCGCGCGGGTATAATATCGCAAGTGAGCTTAAAAAGAAGATAGCAAAATTGTGCAAAATATCTTTGATTCATCATTACAAGTTTACAAGGCCCGCCTCGGCAGGGTACAAAAAAAAACAGAGAGAAGAAAACAAAAGTTAACTCTCGCCCTCCCCCCTCGAGTGACGGTCCTCCTCGTCACCAAGCCGAGCGTCCTTCTCCCTCACCCCCGCAAAGAGCGAGTCGAAGCTATCTTCCTTCTCGCTGAGCGGGCTGGGCGGGAACAGAGTTGGCAGGAGCTCCCGGACGGTGACCTCCTCGCAGCCTTCCGCCAAAATCCCCGTCCCCCTCATGGCTTATAGAAGACACTCGGCTGCCTCGACGGAGTTGACTCGCAGCCGCTCCGCGACATCAGACTCGCCGAATACCCGGGGCCTCTTGAAGGGGAAGGCCGGCTCGCTGGCGTCCGGGGGAAGGAGAGCGTCGGCTTGGCGGAGGACCTCTCCCAGGAGCCCCTTATTCTTCTCTTTCAATTCCTCCACCTACACCCCCAGCCGGGCGGCGACAGCCTCCTGCTCGCGGGAGTATATCTTCTGCTCGGCAAGCTGGGCTTCCCGCTCAGCGAGCTGAGCCTACAACTGGGCCACCTCGCCTCGCATCGCGTCAGCGGCTTCGGCGTCCTGTAGGGTTAGAAGTTCAGAACACGCGCAGGAATAATCTTAAGCAAGGTAAATAGAGGTATCCAGTGATTACCAAGCCACCGACAGACTTCGCGAGTAGAGCGTCCGCGAGGCCGAACCGCCTTTCCGCGTCGACCGCGCTCTCCTTCGCCAGGTCGCGCTCCTGCTCGGCAGTCAGCAGGGCGTTGCTGAGCTGGAAGCCGCGACGGACCATCATATGATGGAGCTCGAAGGCCCGCAGGTGGGCCTGCATCCCCTCGTAGCCGAGCTGACTGGGGGTAAGTTTCTTGTACGACTCGGCGCTGTCGCGGCTGTAGAGGCCGAAGCCGAAGGCGAAGGCGTGGGCGGTAGGCGGCCGGCGGGCTCCCCAGGAGGGGGCGCGAGTAGAAATGGAAACTCGGTGAGCCCCCTCGTCCTACTTCAAGATGGGCTCACCAGCCGCATCTTTGCTCTTGCACCCCTTGCCGAAGTTGGGGTGATCCTTCGGCAGACTGGGCTCGCGAACGGCGTCCTCCCCGGTAGAATCGGAGGACGGCCCGCTCTTCTTCTTCCCCTTTCGGGGGGAGGAGGCTTCTTTCAACGGACTCAAGGGCGGCTCGTCGGACAGAGCCTCCGACGAGCTCATGAACTTGGTAGGCGACGGGGGAAGGTGCAGCCGTCCGCGCGAGACCACCTTCGCCCTCTTCTTCTTGGGGAGCGAAGGATCGGGGCGCGAGCTCGACCCCCCGGACTCCAAGCGCTTCCTGCCGGGGGGTTGGACTCGCGCTTGCTCCTCGCGACAAGCCGCTGCCGCCGCCCGGGCCAGCTCCAGAGGGTCTGAGAATATCCCCGGGTCGGCGAACGGCGGGTGCTCCGGCAGAACCCGTTCCCCTGCAGAAAAAGACTTAGTCAAAAAAAGAGAGAGGGAAAAATGATATGAGATCCACCTTGATAAAGTTCGCGAGAGGGCTGAGCGAGATGTACCTTCGCCGGGGAGAACGGGCTGAAGCGAATCAAGGCCACGGCGGAGAAAGGCGACCTCGAAGTCCTTGTGGAGAAAAAACTTGTGGAGGTCGGCGTCGCTACCAGACAGGGAAGGAGGACGATATATGTCCTCGCTCTTCTGCAGGGGGCGAAAGGGGATGTTGCCGAGCTCGCCCTTAATGAAGACGAGCCGGGTCATCCAATTGTGATTCTTGTTCGCCAGCTCGCGAACCTTGATGAATGACCTGCCGAAGTAGGCGACCCCGTCGGGGGTAGCCTTGTAAGAGAACAACTTGCGGAACACCGCGAGGTTGAACTCAATTCGCTCCCGGTGAAGGAAGCAGGCGAACGCCACCATCATAGCGATGGCGTTGGAATTCAACTGCGCGGGCACCGCGCCGTAGTACTTCAGGATCTGGCGGATTTCTGGCCAAAGGGGGAGGCGCAGTCCCACCTCGAAGTGCGAGATGGGGAAGGCGAGCTCACCCTCCGGGAAGGAATTGATGGCTTCATGCTCGGCGGGCCTGCGAGCCTGGAAGCCGGGGGGGACGAACGCCGCCGTGAACTCGGCGAGCTCCTCCTCTGTAATGTGCCCCTCAAAAAAGCAATGGTCAACAAAGTGCTGGGCGCACTTAGACCGACCGTCCGCGTCAGGGTTGGTCTTGACCATGGTCGCAGAGAAGAGGGAAATCGCGAGTTCGGGAAGACAGAGACGAAGCAAGGAGTCGAAAGCAATAAAAGCGTGCCTCGGGGGTAGGTGAGAAGGTCTATTTATAGAAAAAGGTAAAGAAGGGCGAGAGGGAGGGCGAGTCGGCCGATCGGTCCGGTCTCGCCGCGCCACCTCGCCATCCTCTCCTCGCAAGTCCTGCGAGCCGGCCAGGCCCCCGAAGGGGGAATTCGAAAAAACTCACCAAAATATTGAAAAAGCATCTACATATACAAAGTGGTTGAAAAGTTGTTCCAAGTTATTACAAGCAGACCATTCAAAGCAAATAAAAGAAAAAATATAAATAAGGGCGCGAGGACCATGCGAGGGCGGGGGCGAGTACCGGCCGACTGACAGAGGAGCCGTTTCATTCTCCCCGGTCTCGCCGGCCCGCCGTCGCAGGCCGCCGCGCATGAAGTTCACGAAGCCGCCCCATGTTCCTATTTATCACCCGCAGGTTCTCGTCAATTTCGTCCATCAGCACCAGGGAAGACGCCTCCTCGAACGCCAGGCTGACTCCAGCATCGTCCGCGAGACGCGAGCACTCCCACTGCAGCCTGTTGTTGTCCTTCCGCAGGTCGTGGAGCTCGCGCACCAGCTTCTTGAGAACCTTCCGCTCCCGTCTCGCGCGTTCAGGGCTGCCCACCTCGGAGTCCAGGAAGGCGTCCAGGGCGCTTGGAGAAGGGAGGGGCGAGTAAGGAGGTCGATCCATGGACTCGCCGTCCTCCGTCCGCCCGGGAAATTCTGGGTGAAAAACTGAAAGACGGTCAGAAAAGCAAATATCCACGGAACAGAAGAGCAATGCCGGAAACTTACCGCGCGAGCCTGGCTCCTCCGGGTTGGCGCGAGGAGAGAAGTGGCGCAGGTCCTTGCCACGCCCCGGCAGTTCTTGAGGAGCAAGTTGGTAGCCGGGAACAGGGATAATCCCGGCGCCTCTCCCCACGACCAGGGATCCAGGGGAGGGTTGCCGGGAAGGGAGGCGACTCGGCGACGCCGGCTCTCGCGAGCCCGGCTCCTTAACCTCGGGATCCTGCCGTGGCGAGTTGACGGGAATACTTTTGGCCCGAGGGGTGGATGCTTCGCCGCTGTTCTCCCGGTCGGAAGACAATTCCACGAGATTTTTAGCAGAAGAGCCAAGAACTGGCTGGTTGGAGGAACCGGCCCCGTTCCCCAAGGCGGTAGTAAAGTCGGCCAGAATGGGTTCGGCCCCCGGGGGAAGGGGCTTCGCCCGCTTGGCCGAGCCAAAATCGGCAAAACGGCGAGCAGGGGCCTCAAGGTTGGTCAGCCCCGCGGCCTGGGCAGCGATCTCCTCGCGGGAACGTGCGAGTCGCTCTAAGACTTCCTTGGGGAGCGGCATCTTGACAGAATTTGGGGAAGGGCAAAGGTCAGCCAGATGCGCAGGGGTACGTATATATAGCTACCTGTGGGGCCTACCAGAAGATTCCCTTTTGCCCCTGTCGCACTCGCCGGATCCTATGGGGTTGGATGTTTCTTTCCGAGCTTGTCCCAACCTTGCAAAGAGCGGGGATTATGTACAACCCCGTATCCCGCGAGTGGTCGACAGGGGTTGAACCGGCCGGCTCAGACCAACTCGGACCCAGCATGCCGAGCCCGAGCTCGGCAATAGTCGAGCTGAGCTCGGCGATGGCCGAACGAAGCCCGGCATGCCGAGGCCGAGCTCGGGTGCAGGAACAGAGCTCGACGATAGTCGAGCCAAGCTCGACGATGCCCGTGCCGAGTTCGGCTTCTGTTGGAGCTCGACGATCGTCGTGCCGAGCCCGAGCTCGGCAATGGTCAAGCCGAGCTCGGCGGTAGTCGAGCACAAGTCTGTCGAGTACCTGCCCGCCTAGGCCCAAGGCGAGGCGAGTCAGGCCTCCTGCCAAGCGAGTGCCCCCTCAGGTCCAGCTCGCACCCCGGCCATGGCATACTTTTACTATGTGACCCCTTTTGGTTTGCCTGTAGTCCTCGAAAACAGTGAAGGTTGTATATTAGCAGGCCATCTTTTCCTATAAATAGGACCCAAGGGGTACTTCAGAAGGCACGCTTACTAATTCTCCGGCCTATTAGCGCTTTCTGAGGTACCTTAGCCCGACATTTGGCTAAGGAGGGGAAGCGCTCTAAGATCTTCCGGGTGTGTGGTGGGACCTCCACGTCGGGCCCTTGGTCTAGTCCTTAGTTCTTCTTTCTTCTTGTCATTTTCTTGCAGGAGCGAAGTAGGTGCGCGACCACCCCTTCCCCAAGGGTCGAACTCCACAAGAGACCGGTTTTCCGGTTTCAACAGGTTAATAATAATCTTAATAATCGAAGTAGCATGATTTGATTCTATGAAATTAATTTTCTAATTTTTTGTAAATTAGATAAAGATATTGATTGGTGATTCTTTCTTCTTAGTTAGAGTATTACGTTTTTTTACTGCTAGAACTAATCACTTTACTTTTGATAGCAAATGTTTGAATTCATAGATATTTGTCTCATGATATTCTTATTGTAACTGTTTGCAGGTCAAATGGAGAATGGAGGAGAGACAGTTGATTTCGACCCGGATGATGATAATCTGTTGTTTGCATAGACCAGAGATCCGTCATCAGTTTGAGTTTTTTCAGTTTTATTTACTGTTTTTTTGATCATTTGTTTGAGTTTAGATTTATCTGTATTCTAAAACTCATGTTTGTGCTCTGAAAACTCATGTTTTGTCGTTATTAACTCTAGTTTTAGTGACATGTTCTGTGGTACCATTTATATATAATATAGAATGAGATTGTTGAGATATATTTATATGAATGGTAACGGGTCCTTATTGGGTTTGGTTAGGATCTGGTAGGAATCCAATAGCCCATCGGGGATTTAGGGTTATGTCTATAAATACCTCTGTTAGGGGCAACATGGAGGTAGTTCCAAACTTGGCAGCCACACAGGATGCTTCAAGCGCACTAACACTTTGCATCTTATAAAGTCCTTACGGTAGCACTTTGCACCCCCTCCTTGTTTAAATCATTTTTTTAATATTTTGTGTAATGCAAAAGGGCATTTCTTGTATATTGAAAACTCTTAAACCCTAAATCAGTGATTCCCTAAGACAATACTCCATTCTCAGCTGCTCTCCAACTTGTGCGATGTTAAAGCTTGTTGTCGCCTATCCAAGTCCACCCTAACAGGTCGACGAACTCCTCTCTAAGACTATGCTAGGTCAGCATCCTCAACTCTATTGCTGCACTTTTTAACTCCTGCACTGTCCCTGCTTGTGGAGGGTCAGATCGATCCAAATCGACTGTTCGGCGAACTCATCTTCAGTAGGCTTATGGTCAGCGAACTCATCTTCCCAGCCAAACTCATCTTCCCGCCGATATAAAATTTATTTCTTACATGATTTTTGATATAGGAATAGTTTCAAATCTTTGCGATCTTATCTCCAACAACTAGTTGGGGTCAGTGAGCTCATCTCTAGTAGGCTTGGGGTTGACGAACTCATCTTCCCAACCAAACTCATCTTCATGTCGGTATAAATTTTTTCTTATGTGATTTTCAATCTAGGAATAGCTTGAAATCTTCGTGAACTCATCTCCAGTAGTCGCTAGGTCGGTGAACTCTTCTCCAACAAGCTTGGGCTCGACGAACTCAGCTCTAGTAGGCTTGGGGTCGGCGAACTCATCTTCTCAACCAAATCTGCTTCGGTTTAGGTATAATTTATTTTCTTACATGATGTTAAACTTGAAATCTTCAATAGGGTTTAGGGTCTGTCTAAATTTTTTGTTGGTGGTGTTGAGTACATTAATTTTCTTTTGCATGTAAAAGAACGATGTGAATTGTTAGAGCTAATGATACAATTGATTGTGTATTTTATATGTCATTCGAAGTTTCTTTATTCACCATTTGATTGCATCATTCGAGATTATTCATAGGTTCCACAAACATTACCTACGTACCCGATGTAATAAATAACATTGACTTCTTTAAATTGTGTTGAGATAATGCTACATGATTTGCATGAAATGACAATGCAACTTGACCACAGTGGATGCGCCAGATTTTTTACTTGTTTATCTGGGCGTGGTCATTGTAGTAATTTGATACTGTTAGATAATGATGCGGATATTAAAGGTTTCATACAGTATATCAACATGAAAAGAGAAGTTCATGTTTAAATTGACACGGTAACAACTTAAGTAGTTTCGGTGAGTGATGATACTACACTAATAATTAAACTTCAAAATTACAGTGATTTGATTAGTAATGAACAAGAAACTGATGGCAAGAGACTATACAAATGAAAAATAGAACATCTATTTCTATCTGGAAAATGTATCGAACAAAGAAGCACGCCAACAAGGTAACTCATGATACAAATTGGAGCAATGCGCCAGACTATGAGATTGTGAAGAATAGTCCCACCACTACCACTTTTTTTAGATTGTTTCGATGATATGATTTTTCAAGAAATGTGTTTTGAGAGCCTTTTGAACAGTTAGTCAAATAGTTCTTTTTAAAAATTATTTTTTTTTTGCTTTCAACTTTTCATCTTTTATTCAAGCTCCGACCATTCACAATTCTTCTTTCTTCCTTTCACTGCCACAAATATTTTTCTCATTTTCTATTCCTCACTCATTCACTATCCATGTTTCTTGCCGTTGATCTTTTGTAACATGTTTTTTTAATATTTATATATGATGGGGATGGGCTATAATTTAAAGCATGAGGTGTGCAAATAGCCACTCCCCCATGATCATTCCTACAATAAGGAGATCATGAGGTTCACCATTCAACCCACTCCCCATGATCTCCTCCAGGATGGAGAGATCATGGGCAGGCCACTCCTCCCATTCATCCAAACCGCCACCTCGTTGCCGCCGCTGCCACTTCGCCGCCACCGCCTCGCTGTCACCGCCGCCTCCCTGTCGCCGCCGCCTTGCCTCGCCACCACCGCCGCCTCGCAGTCCGATCGCAATGGAGTTTCTTTTGCCGTCCGATTCGTAGGTAACCACCCACTAATCACCAAGTTAGTGGGGGGGGGGCATTTCATCATTAAAATTAATACTATAGGAATAACCAAATTAATGGCTCCCAAAACTATGAAATAAATATTTATCTGGGTGATTATGGTGTGCGGATAACCGTGTAACCATCATAACCACCTTCTGGAGGCTATAAAAGGAGCTTCAGACCTTCTCATTTCTCACATTTTTCTTCCCAACTTTCTTCTTTCTCAGGGCAGAGCTATGTCAGATTCCACTTTCAAGTCATCTTCAAGTCATCTTCAAGCCATCCTAAGCCACTTGTGAGCCGCGGAAACGCCTAAGTCCCCGAGTGCGCAACAAAGGGAAGAAGACAACCACCGCAAGCATTCGAACGTAGGCACCACCTGACATCCAGCACTCCTTCGACACAGTCTGTTGCCCGTCTCGAGTCAAAGATCTCTCTCTCTCACCTCAAAATTGTAACAAGGAGCGGTACGTCGTTCTCGATTCACCAAGCACACTGTAACCGCAAGCAGATATTGAATTTTGACCAGCACAGATCTGGTCACGTGATTTTTTACTTAGTTGAGTGATTTTTCCACGTTAAAACTTCTTGTGTACAATTCACTCATTTCATCGACTGTGTGCGCGCTCGACCGTTTCGAGAGCAAAGACGGTACAGTTTATTCCGGTCCGGCCGGGACGCTGAATTAGTCCGCAACAATATAATATTTGATTATCATAAAATATAATTTTATTATTAAAAATAAAAGTTGTATTCTAAATAAAAACAAAACAAAACATTTTTTATATTTTTTTCAAAATAGATTGGTGAACAACTCCAGTACAAACAGTGATTTCTCACCAATATTTATTGAGTGGTGTTAAAGGCACATCAAAAATGACTGTATGCACACCAATTTTAAGAAATAAAAAAAAAAATATTATATGCACACCAACTTTAATAAAAAAGATTTAATAACTTTTTGGTGTGCCTCTATCACTGTGAGTTTTTGTGATAGAATCCCCAAACTGTGTAGATGGTCTGCAGAAGAGAGAGGAGAATGACGAAGGCGGCGGCGGCGACCGAGAGACCCATCCAAGGGCTTCTGAAATAGTACTGCCTCAGGTGCGTACACCACCGATTCCGCCTCTTCCGGCAGTATCTGCTCACCTTCGCCTCCACCTCCCGCAGTGTAACGAGTCTGATATATTAGATGAAATAGGATTGTGACAAGTGTCTTTGATTGTAAAACTTAGAGCTTGGGCTATATATATACTCATATGGATGTAATACGGATTATGAAAAATCAATAATAAAGTGTTTGTTTTGTTCTGTTTCCCAATCCCTTCTTCTCTCCCAACTCCGGCCCTCTCTCCTGCCATTCTTCTTCTTCCCTCACCTCCGGCCATCCATCTTGGCCATTTCTCCGTTCCTTTTACTACTTTAGATTTAGGATCGTAACACGAAGCCTCTCGTCGTCGCCGATCGTGATCTCCTTCGCCAGGTTATAAGGAGTTCGGTGAGGTTTTTGTCCCCTCCCAGAGCATTCCCCAGCACGCCTCGCCGGTGCAGCACATCCACGTCCTTCTCCACGTCGATGATCTTCCCCATCAGCTGCACGAACGCCGAAACGCCGTTCCCGCTGCCGGCGTGGAGGTGCTCGAATGCCACCATGTTGAGGAACTCGCACTCCGTCGCGTCGTCGACGATCACGGGCGGGAGGAACAGATCGCCGGAACCCTCGTCGAATCGGATGTCGTTGAAGCTCGAGGACGGGCTGGGGCGGAATCGGATGCCGCATTCGTGGAGGCGCGTGGCTGTAACAGTTCTGCTTCCTTCACCGGTTCATCGCACGGCCAGGATTCATGATGGAGAAAAGATATTAGGCGGAGCATCAGTTTAAGTATTTCAGCAGAGGTTTTTAACAGTTATTCAGTGAACGGCTCAGAGTTAAAATAGCAGCATTACGATTTAAGCAGCAACCGACACGTGGCAGA
This sequence comes from Platanthera zijinensis, assembly GCA_039513925.1. Classification (NCBI taxonomy): domain Eukaryota; kingdom Viridiplantae; phylum Streptophyta; class Magnoliopsida; order Asparagales; family Orchidaceae; genus Platanthera; species Platanthera zijinensis. The sequence goes on from CM077080.1 coordinate 61,746,206, forward strand.
AAGAGGAACAGCTGTATTATTGCGGGACAGCTCAGCAGGAAAAGCTTATCATCATAGCCGTTAGGAATTAGCCGTTAAAAACATATGTATTACTTTCTATATAGTATTAAAACTGTAATTAAGGGTTAAGAAATAAAGTTTAAGAATGTTCATCTTCCTCCTTTACCTTTCTTCTCTCTCTAACTCCAGCCACCCCCTTGGCAATTCCTCTGTCCACTAGTATTTTACCTCCAGTTCTTACAGTGGCCGATCTGATGGTGGCGGAGCTCGACTCGTCCCCGCGTGTCTGCAGGATTCTGATATTCCGGCATTTTGGCCGGAGCGGCAGCAGATCCCGGCCAGAAGGAAGGCAAGGGATGTGCGGCGGAGGGGATGCGGTGGTCGGGACGAGCCTACTCCTTCGGAATAAGTCGAGAGCGTGAATGCCCAAATCGGAGGATTCCGGCGAAGCAATTTGTGTACTGGTTCAGATCCTGATCATCAAATGAAATCGAGCATTTCTCTAAAATCTAAATACTAATTTAATTTTTCTGATCTAATATATTAGCTTACAATAATAAGTATTAATAAGATAAAATAAAATAAATAAATAAATGTTGTTTATATAAATATATGTGCTAGGAATAGGCGTGCACATTAAGACCGGTCCCGACCGGTCCAGAGGTCCCTGGCGGTCTCCTATTTTAGGGTAAAAACCGGTCCCGGACCGGGACCGGTTTCAGGACCGGTCGGGACCGGAAAGAGCCTAACGGCTCTTTTATAAAAGAATTAAAAATATATTTTTTTATTAATAATTTTTTTTTAAATTTAATTCTTATAAATCCCCCCTCTCCCTCATTTTTCTCTTTTAATCCCTATCTCTCACTATCTCTTTAACTCTCTCTCTCACTCATATTCATATTAACTATTAAATGGCTTCCTCCTCCTCCATGCCGGCGTCCACCTCAGCATCCGTCTATCATGAGATCGTTGAGCACCGGCATAAAGCGGCGGTCTGGGAAAACTTCGATAAAGTGCGGGTCGGCGGCGAAATTAAGGCGAAGTGCAAACTTTGCGCGAAGCTTATGCCCGCTAACAGTAGCAACACAACGCTCGCCCGACACAACAAATCGTGTCTTTCCAAACAAGCCCCGTCGGAGGCCAACCAAGCTCAAATTTCGACGACCGAGCACATTTGGACGTATGACCAAGCTCGGCAACGAGAGCGGCAGATGGAGAATGTCATCAAAAGCGGACTTTCGTTCAACCACTACGACAGTAGCTTGTCGTAGTGGTTGAACGAAAGTCCGCTTTTAAGTCATCAAAAGCGGACTTTCGTTCATATTATTAGAGATTTTAAAATAAAAGATAAAATTTTAAGTATTTTGTTTGATAACGCATCGAATAATAATATGACTATTAAATATTTGATTAATGATCTGCAGCCTATGCTAGATGGTATTTTTTTTCATACACGTTGCGTATGTCACGTTCTTAATTTAATTGTGCAAGATAGTTTAACTTTTATGAAAAATTATGTTATTAAAATACGTACCATGTTACGAGTTATTTATAGTTCAAAACGACGAAAATAAGATTTCAAAAAATTTGTTATATCACAGGGTAAAATTTTTTTGGGTCCATCGTATGATATGTCGGTACGATGGAATTTCACGTACAAAATATTAAAACGGGCTTTGTCACAAAAATCGTTATTGATAGAATTTTATAATAGTGTAGAAGAAGCACATGATTTAGATGCGTCCGATTGGGCCGTAATCGAAGATTACGTAAATTTATTAGAAAGTTTTTAACGGGCAACAACTACTTTATCTGGAGTTTATTATCCTACTAGCTCGCTTGTTATTGAATTTTTTTCATTAATTACTGAAACGTTTAAAACTTATAAAATAAACTCAATGTGGCGTCCGTTAATATTAATAATGAAGGCAAAGTTTTTATAATATTATACGCATATGCCACCTATGTTTTCTTGTGCTGCGGCTTTAAACCCTTTAATGAGTGTAGACGGGGTTGAAAATTTTATAGAGAAAATTAATCAAAATTTAAAGTTAAACGAATCTTCTAGTGATTTTCAAAACGTTAGTGTTTCAAAATTTAATTCTGATTTTACTCGCCTATATAATTATTACGATCAACTATATGGATTGCGACCTCGCGAGGAATCCACCGCCCCTCGAAGAAAAGATATTTTAAAAAATAGATTTTTAGAATTAGCTTCGAAGAAAAAACAACGAACTTCGAGTACTTTAAACGAATTAGGTTTATATAGCAAAACACAGTTTCAAGATTTTATGACCGCGAACGAAATTGAAAATTTTGATATTTTAAAATGGTGGAAAATTAAATCTAATAATTATCCTATTTTGGCCTTAATGGCCCGTGATTTACTAACCATCCAAGCTAGTACAGTAGCTTCGAAGTCTGCATTTTTTTTTTTGAGTGGCAGGATTCTGAACGAGCGAAGGAGCCGTTTGACCGAAGAATCTTTGGAGATTTGCATTTGCTACAAGCACCATTTGGACGATTTGAGGAGGAGACAACACGTCTCATCAATTGAAGACAGTGAGTCTGAAGTTGAAGACGAGCTTAATAACTTAAATCTGGGGAGCGCCGCAGAATAATGACGTTTAAGTTGAAGACGAGTTCAAACTCAAAAGCGACGCCGGAGTTGAAGACGAGTTCAGGGCTCAACTTCATATTTTGAATTTGTATTTTGTATTATAATTTCAATTTTAATGATAATATTTTTAATTTCAAATTTGTATTTTGAATTTATAATTTGTAATTTGTATTTTGATTTTGTAGTTTTATTTCAAATTTAATAAAAAAATTTATTTACTTTACAATTTTTCATTTCAATTTTCAAATTATTACATGTTATTATTTATTTAAATTATTAAAAATTATTGGTCCCGGTTTTCAAAGGAAAAACCGGTCCCGGATCGGGACCGGTTTGGGCAGGACCGGTGTCCCAAAAAACCGGTCCTGCCCAGGACCGGTCCCGGACCGGGACCGAAGTCTTTATGCGCACCACTAGCTAGGAAGTAGGGATAGTGCACAAGGTTTCTTTGAACAATCAATTTACTTTATATATAATTGATAGGATTCTCGTGAAATTTTCGAGCAAGTCGGTCCAAGTACAAGGGTGCCCAATCGAACATGGACGGATTCAGGAAGTTTGATAAGTGGGGCCAATTAAAAAGCGAAGAAATTTTTTTATGATGAATGTCTGTAATAGAATTTACACATGCAAAGATATCACAATTGAGTCACAAAAAATTATTTTTATTGCAGCTTATCTATTTACAGACCTATGAGTTCAATCTTTAATTAATTAACTTTTAGAACAAAAGAAATGTTGTGTGATGCTAGCCTGATCTTTATTGTAGTATATATAATATTAACTTTTCAATAATTTGAGATGTGGAAATTTAAATAGTATCAACAATTTCAATTTGATTTATTTATTCTGATGTTCGGTTAAATGTTTATGTGATGAAGTAACTAAATTCAAGAAAAATAATATGTTGATTGCAATAAAAATGTTTAAGAAAATCTCATTGATATAAAGTATGAGTTGCAATAAAAATGTAAAGCGTTATTAATATTATTTAAACATTCGACTGACCTCATTGTCGTCATCATTCGTCAGTACACCTAAGAGCATATGAAATTCCCTTCTCGAAGAAAGAGAACTTTGTATTAAAATGAACTAAAAAAATGTATGGACCCGTGCTCCTATTGTAGAGAATGAGAAACACGTAGTCAAAATTCATTGGTTTTGATCTCGTATACTTTTAAGGTGTAATAAAAGAGACACTAGTAAAATAAATAAGATTACTAGAGTTAAGAAAAGAATATTTAGCATTATATCGTATAGAAAATGATGAAAGTGTTTCTTTCAGAGATTTCGAAGAAGTTATGAGTAAGAAAAATGTGGACTTGACGAGAATAAAATTGGTTGCAACTATCTCAACTAGATTTATATATGTCATCTCCACAAAAATTAATTGAACAAATTAGCTCTCATGTCATCTTTCTTTTCTTCCAATAAAAAAATTTAAACGTTTCCTCTTTTTTGAGCTCTTTTCTCTCATATTCGGACATCGTTTTTGATATATAAGTTGTCAAAATTCATTGGCTCGATGAGAAGAACTCAAATTCATTTTTTATTTTGCCAAAATTCTTGGGGGAGCCCGACCCTCCGCCGATCCCCCCTTAGATCTTCCCCCGCAATCGGACTAGTGGCGTGTAGATAACGACAAGCATCAGAGAAGACCATAAGTGCGCTCCAGGCCCGCGCCCGAGTACGCCGGCCACGCGGGGCGTGGCCTGCACGCGTACGGCCAGCCCCGCGCCCCGCGCGGTCGAGCTCTGCGTGCGTGCCGCGCCCGCTACGGCCCTCGCCGTCACCGACAGCCTCTAGCACCTTCGGCTTCCTCCCCCGACATCTGGCCACTGCCGTCTCCGGGCACCCCGCCCGAGCCGCCCGGGGAGTATCTCCGTCAGTTTGACAAAATTGGTAATCCAGGTGATCGAAATGGAGTGACACCATTTGTCAGCATAAATCACTCCCCGGTAAAACAACCACTGTGACCCTCCATAAAACTATAAATAAGCCCACAGGCCTTCATTTGAAGTTAAGCAATTCCAGAGGCAAGAAAGAGCTCTGAGGTTTTCCGGCGAGATCATGGACTTAGGCCGATTCTCTGCTCAGGAATTCTCTCCACTCTTCTCCTTGCGTTAAAGTTTTCTCATGCCTCAAGTGATGTCAATCGCCTCTGCGAGAGCGCTCCCATCAAGGCTCCGCATCAACTAGAGTGCACCCCCCAGAAGCTCTATGGACCTAGAGAATTTTCCTACCGGAATGCTCCCACCAAGGTTCCGTGCAGTCAGCGACACCCCAAGGTCGGAGCGCTTCCATCAAGGCTTTAAGGACTTAGCCACTTTTTCCTCATTTCCATTACTTTATCATTGTAACGGAGTAGCGGTCTATCGCCCTCCGAGATCAAATCAATCTTTGTAAAACTCCAAGAAACTAGTGAATTTTGGCTCGACACAAATTCGACCACGTAGTTTTTCACCCTTTTGGTTTTTCCACGTCAAAAACATCTCTTGTCCTTTGCTGCAATTTTCATTGACTGTTTGTGCGCCCAGTCTGACTCAGAGCTAAGGCGATCTTATCTATCCAGACCGAGGAAAACTAGACGACCCGCAACAGATTGGTGCCGTCTGTGGGAAGGTGTTCCCAGAAGCTCTGACAAGTCTCATCATTCCCCGATTGGCAGGAATGACAAGAAGGAGTGCACGCACTCAGAAGAACAACCCAAAATGGCCACGACCAACTCACCCGTAGGCAACACTTTGCTGCCCAACAGAATGACCGTCACTATCATTCCCACCAATGTGGCAAAAGAGTGCGTATGGCTAATGGAGGAGCGCCAGACTGAAATGCTCACCCTCTTGCAGAGAATGGAAGTGTATGTCCAACCCTCCCCACTTCGGTAATGCGGATAAGGCGCGACTGGTGGAAGTACTAGAGCATGTCCCTTGTCAGGGCACGACTCACCTTGAAGATCCCTCTGCCGTGGAACTCTCTAATGAAGCAAGATCGATGCATGCCATCCGAAGATTGGAGCCCCAGGACAACATAATGCCTGAACCTCGACCAATGGAAGTGGACGCCCTGGCAAGGTGGCCGTAGACTCACCCGCTAGGAAGTTAGGTACATGATCGAGGAAGGGTGCACCCAGGAGTGGCGCCGCCCCGTGAGTGCGTGACGCCCATTCCACCATGGATCCCCGCTCGCCCCTCAAGTCCTGACACACCTTGTATCGAATGGGTTCAAGCTACCACACTTCGAGGCCTTTAATGGGGGTAGAGGACCCCCTGAAGCACATAAATCACTTTGAGACAATCATGCGCCTCTTTAATGCGCCTGATCAACTGTTGTTCCAAGTGTTCCCCACGACTCTGAAGGGGCAGACACACACATAGTTCCACTCCCTGAGAGAGGGGCAATTGATAAATTTGGAGAGCTCACACGTCTGTTCATCAACCAGTTTATAGCTAACCGATAAATTGTTAGAGATCCCTCACACCTCTCCGACATCTGCTAGAACAAAGGAGAGTCGCTCAAGGATTTCTTCTGCCGCTTTACCTCTAAGGTGCCACAGATCCCGGGGGTCGACCCAGAGCTTCTTCACGAGGTATTCCTTGGAGGGCTCCGCCCGAGTGGATTCTACTCTTCCCTGAGGAGGGAAACTGTCCCCAACTACACTGATCTCATTCACCGGGTCGAAGCACAAATCGCGGCCGACGAGGTCATCGAAGCCCACCACCAGCAATTTGAAGGGTCTTCCAAATAGAAGAGGGAGTCGGAACCCACTCCTCCAACACACCGTTGGAACGATGACCACATCAACATTTCTCACTAGGACCAAGGCCCCCGCTGGCACCGGGAATTCACCCCGTTGAATATTTCCTTAACACAGGTACTCATGACCATCCAAGCCTCTGGCAAGCTCCGACGCCCGAAGCCGTTGACCCTGAAGTGAGGAGACCAGACATAGTACTGCGAATTTCATCGTGGGAATGATCACAATATGGAGGACTTCGCCCGGATGAAAGAGGAGATAGAGCGCCTCATCCGACAGGGGCATATAGGGAGATACTTGCAAAATCAAGTACCCAATCAACCCTCACTACACCAACCAGGACGAGATCAACCCTCGTCACGCCAAGACGTGTGGGGGGGGGGGGGGAGCAAATGGTCAGGTAGGTCGAAACCATCGCCAGCTCGCCCTTCCAAATCCTCTATGTCGCTCAACACAAGAAGAGCTAAAGAGCCTAGAAGACCCGAGTCCACAAGCAGATATCGCCATTAGTTTTGAGGACGAAGACCTAAAAGGTGTGCACACACCACACCAAGACCCCCTCATCATCAGCACAGGAATTGGTGATCCATTCTTTAGAGTCAGGAGGATACTAGTTGAAAGTGGAGCTCGGTAGACATCTTGTTTGAATCCACATTGCTTATCATGAAGGCCCCTCGAGAGCAGATCGAACCAGCAATCGAGCCGCTGTACGGCTTCGGCAACACAATCGTACCCATATGGGGAACGATCACCCTCCCCGTTACTCTTGGATAGTTCCCAAGGCAAGCAACCTGAGACATCCAATTCATAGTAGTAGACTCCATCTCGACATACAATGCGATTTTCGGGCGTCCGCTCCAAGCACTCTTCGAGGCGATCCCTCCATCCCGCTCCTGACACTGAAGTTCGTCACCCTGGGCGGGATAGGTGTCGCACGAGGCGATCAGGAGGTGGCACGACTCTGCTACCTTCAACAGGTGCACCTCGGTCAAGACCAGGGACAAGGAAGTATGAGCAAGGCCTAAGCCGGCACGCCCCCTACTGTTTATAACTTTCCCAATTTCCGTCTTGAAGAATAAGCTGCGAAGGTGGACTCGCGAGCACCTGTATATTTCTTTTTAGCAATACAATGTCTATTTTTTTTCCTTCCACCGCAAATGGGTCATCGCAAGACGAGATTGACGAAAACCTTTCTGCACCTCCCAGACAAGATTGGTGAAAGCCTTTCCGCACCTCTCAGGAGAGATTGACAAAATCCTGTCTGCACCACAGACGAGATTGATGAAAGCCTTTCGACAAATAAGGAGAGACGGACAAAGGTCTGTCTGCACCTCCCAGGCGAGATGGACAAAGTTTCACCTACACCTTTACTTAGACAAACCCCGGTTCTCCTGAGCCGCATATGAACAAAGGTCTATCTACACCTCCGTACTTGCCACTGTGTCCGTCACCTCCACACCATCACCCCTCCATGCAACGCTCCCATCGACGCTCTCTCCAGCTCACCTCGCTCCTCATTTCCAAGTGATAAAAAGTACTAACCTTCTTCAAGGGAGACATAACGACCGTAGAAATCTGCTAACTCCAAGACAAAATCCGCAGACTCCAAAATCTCTTCAACAACGTAAGAAAAGAACTAAGTGACCCTCTCTAATTTATAGGCACCAAAGGATGACTCATAATGGAAGACGTCCAAATTAGCAAAGATATTTCTTGCCAGATTTTCCTGTATCAAAACTGGTAGCAAATAAGTATCAATCTTTGATAGATATCTCACAATGTATGACAAATAATTTCCATGCTCATCGCTTTGCAGACCATGACTCGCAAAAATTTGGGACATTTGATAGGGTCCCTGTACAACCCATATTCGACGAGGAGGGGCCCCACCTTAGCCAGCTCAGCAAGTGTCAAAGTCAACCAGTCCAGACGAGTCAAGATCAAGACACGAGCCAGCAGAAGACCTGGGCGAGCTTGGTGAGCTCCCCACACATACTCGCCCGGTAGACAACTAGGCGATATACTCGACCATCCCGTGCGAGTTCCTCGGGAAGTCGCATAGTCGCTAGGGTGAGGGGTATAAGTATGACCCCCCCTCTTTTGGATTTCCCTATAAATAGGACCCCAGGGGTACGAGGAAGGGACCGGAGATTCTCGGATAGTTACTCGCGAACCCTAGCTCGCGCATCTCCCTCGTACCTAGCTCGGCCATTCTGGTTGTGAAGGGGCTGCTTCTTCCAAGCAGCCGGGTACGTGGTGAGACCTTCCTGCCGCAGCGGCCTGGGGTCTTGTTTCTTTAGCTCATCCTTGTTCTCGCTTCTGAGGGCCGTCTGACTTCACTACGAGATCGGTAGCCTTAGGTCGCCTAGTCCGATTCTGAGGTTGGGATTTTTCTGGCTTCAACACTTGGTGCGGCAAGCGTGGATAGCAGCCAAGGAGGAAAGTTTCGTGGTTGAGAAAGATGGTCAATGGTGGCGATCAAGGCGAGTTGGCGGACAACTCGGCGGGAGTAGGCACCTCGGAGCGAGGTGGCGGGTTTGTGACGGTAGCAGCTTTCGAGGAGTTCACGAAGAGAATGGAGAGGGTGATACTCGTCGGTTTCGCCAACCCCCCTGAGGTCACGACAACTTCTCCCCATCGCCTGACCCCACCGGGCGAGGAAGTTCTGACCCGGCAAACAGGAAAGGAGCCCGCCTGAGCAAGGGAGGAGCGACTGATGCCGCCGTGTCAGCACCCAGCGAGCAGCCAGGGCATCAAGTTCCGAGATCCTGAACTCTCGGCGAGGTATGGGAATACTCGCCGATGGAGCGAGTACGAGTACTCGAGCGAGGAGGATAATCGCCGTCGCCAGGAAGGGAGGAGCCCCTTCTGCGATGAGATCCTCGCGGCCCCCGTCCATGACAATTTTCGAGAGCCCGCCCTCACCTACTACTCCGGCAGAGATGACCCGGTAAGACATCTTCAGTGGTTTGAGGACGTGGTCTCAATTTGCAACATGTCCGACGCCTTCAAGTGCCTCTTCTTCTCCATCACCTTCAAGGGAAGTGCAAGAGACTGGTTCCACCAACTGCGGGCAGGTTCCATCTACTGCTTCTCCGACCTTCGTCGGGGTCTCATAGCAAGATTCGCGACGTCCAAGAAGAGAAATAAGGAGGCGACGACCCTTTTTAAGATCGTGCAGGGGCAACATGAGAGCTTGGCTTACTACATCGACCGGTTCCAAGAAGAGGTCTTGGAGGTGGATGGGTTTACCTTGATGGTTGCCCTCAAGTTCGGCCTGAAGCAGGGAATTTTAAACATGGAGCTGGGGCATAGGCCGCCGAGGTCGTTCGAGGAAATGGTGGAGAGGGCGAATGTCTTCATTCAGGGGGAGGAGAGGAACAAGGAGTTCCTGGCAAGGCTGGACGGGGATAAGCCACTAGAGGAGAACAGGGGAAGACTGCTGGAAAAGGAGAGGCATCCAGAGAAGCACGATGACAGAAGGCGGGAGGAGCCGAAGAGGAAAGAAGAGAGGAAGAGAAGAGAGGAGCCCAGGAGGGTGGAGGAGAGGAGGCAGGAGAGGCCTCGAAGGCAAGAAGAAAGGAGGCCCGTCAAGGCTCCAGAAGGAAGAAGGGAAGAAAGAAGATTCCAGTATCCGAGAGATCGTCCTCAGTGGAGACGGCCGATCTGCCAGGAGGAGAGGAGGGATAATAACCCGAGAGAGAAGGGAGGAGGAAGAAGGGAGACAATGTCTATCGTGCAGCAGGCGAACAAGCGTCAGCGAAAGGAGGAGCGCCGGAGAAGACAGCCGGAGGCGGCCATCCCCCTCTACTGTGATATCCATCGAGTAGAGGGGCATGGGACCTTGGCCTGCCCAGAGTTTTGGGAGGCAAGGAGGAGGTTGGAGGCGACGGAGGCAGAGAGACAACCAAGACAGGAGGCCCCGGTCGGGCAAGTAGCCTTCCAAGCTCTGCAGAGGAGGAGGAATGATGACAGGGTTGACCCGGGAGGTCGAGGAAATGTTATTCCCGGTCCGGGAGGCAGACACGTCGGGGTGATCAATGGGGGTGTCGGGCTTGGAGCTTCCTGCAAGGGTAGTCTCCACCAGATCTATAAGAGGAGCATCATCTCGACGTCGCAGACTCCTCCGCTGCTGAACGAGATAACCTTCTCGGAAGAGGATATGCCGTGGAACGAGAACCCCTTCCACGACGCGTTGGTGATACAAGCGGCCATAGAATACTTCACCATCGACCGAATCCTCGCGGACAACGGGAGCTCAGTGAATGTCATTTTCAAAAGAACCTTTGTCGGGCTTTAGGTAGAAGCATCCAGGGTCCAGGCCGCGGATGGGCCTCTCTTTTACTTCTTGGGAGAGAAGAAAGAGGTGGAGGGGGGGGGGGGGGTGGAGCTGCTGGTCACCCTCGGAGGTACTTCGATCTTGTTGAAGTGGTGATTGGGCGGTCTGGCGGTCTGGCTTGGCGAGTTGATGACCGGGCGGTATGGCGGTTTCCCTTCAGCGGGTTGATTGTTATGTGCTGCTGTCTAGGGTCCAAGCGGTCTAGCGGCTTGTCACTCGCGACTTGGAGGCCGGGCGGTCTGGCGGTCTCACATGGCATTCTCTCTCTCTCTCTGGCAGTTGCCGAGCGGTTAGCCCCTCTGTCTAACCGCGCGGCTTGTGCGGTTTGTGTTTGTACAGTCCGCGTGTGCCATGTAATTTTTAGTCCAGCATCTCTTATTTGTATTCTCTCTTCTCTCCTCCATTCTATATAAGGGAGACCATACCTTTGTAATAGATACCTTTTACTGATAATAAAGTTTCAGTTTAAATCATTTCCGGCTTGTTTTAGTTCGATTCTAACATGGTATCAGAGGACTCCGTTTTCTCCGCCTGATTCTGTGCGCCCTATCTAACCGCGCGACCTGTCCGTACGGCTTGCTTCTTCTCGCGGCCTATTCTCACGGCTTGTTTCTTCCGGTCTGTGCCCTATTCACACGGCTTCTTTTCTCATTGTCGTTGACATTTGTGTGCGCGACCTCTTTGTTTCTCCTTATTCTCGCCGCGACTTGTGCTTAGTCGCCGCGCCCTCCGTTCTAGCTGCTCCTCTTCTCTAGTCGCCCCGGCCTGTTGCCGCGGCCTGTTTGCCTTGTTCGCCGTTTTTTGCCTCCCAGCGGGCTTCTTCTGTTCGCGCGGTCTGTTATCTAGCCGCTCGACTTCTTTCCCTTTGCTTGTTTCTGCACCTTAGTCGTGGCTCTTCTTGCCGCTGGTGTGCTGTCACCGTGACCGCTGCAGTTTTTTGGTTCCTCCCTTCATGGCTTGCCTATACTCCTCAAAGCCATTCTCCTCGGTGGTCACGTCTTCTGGTAGTGTCCATGTTGTTACTCAAGGAAAATGGCTGATCGATACCGGTGCTACTAATCATATGACCGGCAATCTTCAGTGTTTTTCTCTCCTAGAAACACATGATCGGTCGCCCCCGGTTATTCTCGCTGACGGCTCTTCATCATCGGTCCATGGGACGGGGATTGTTCATGTCACTCCATCTCTTCGCTTGGCGGATACTCTCTACGTGCCCAAGTTCCCGTGCAACTTGTTATCTGTTACCTCTCTATGCAAGCAATTACAATGTTCCGTCACATTTACTTCTACTTCTTGCTCTTTTCAGGATCCGGACTCCCAACGGACGATTGCTACTGGGAATGAGAGTGGGTCCTATACTTCTTGGATAACATTTCCACTTTCTCCACCTTCTCCTCCACCTCCACAGATCTTCTCCAATGGCATCTCCGCCTTGGTCATGCTCCTCCACGCCTTCTTCGTCAACTTCTGCCCCACCTTCCTCCACAAAGTCCTCCGCTCAACTGTGAGGCCTGTCAGCTTGGCAAGCATCACTGCTCCTCCTTTCCTCCAAAACACGTTCGTGGCTCTACCCGTCCGTTTGATCTCATCCACTCCGATGTTTGGGGTCCTTCTCCTACGCTTACCGTTGGTCGGGGTAGTTCATATTTTGTCACGTTCATTGATGATTTCTCTCGCTGTACGTGGGTGTATCTGTTAAAAGATCGCTCCGAATTATTCTCTGTATGGACGTCCTTCTATCTCATGATCAAAACTCAGTTTAATGTTTCTATTAAAGTTTTTCGATCTGATAATGCCCAAGAATATGTCAGTCATGATTTTTCTGCCTTCTGCATGCAAAATGTGATTATTCATCAAACTAGTTGTGTTTATACTTCACAACAAAATGGTGTGGCAGAACGCAAAAATCGTCACCTCCTCGATGTCGCTCGCACCTTGATGACCCAGATGCATGTTCCTCGCTCCTATTGGGGCTATGCTGTTCTCCTTGCCTGCTACCTTATCAATCGCATTCCCTCCACGGTTCTCCACGGAAAAACCCCATTCTCCATTCTGTATCCGGGCAAGGAACCGTTTCCTCTCCCTCTCCAAATCTTTGGATGCACTGCATTTGTGCATGCCCCTTCTGCCACCCATGATAAGCTCTCCCCTCGCTCTACCAAATGTGTTTTTCTGGGGTACTCCACCACTCAGAAAGGCTATTGTTGCTTTGATCCCGTCCTTCGTAAGCAGTTTGTCTCTGCTGACGTCACCTTCTTAGAGAATACCTCCTACTTCTCGGCTGACTCCTCTCCTCGTCTCCCAGCTTCTGATTCTCCTACTGTTCCCTTCGTTCCCTCGTCTCCTACTCCGATCTCCACCCCTACACCGTCTCCGTCCACTCCTCTCACTCCGACTCTTTCTCCGCCACCATCTCCCTCATCTCCGCCACCATCGCTCTCTACTCCTGGGCCAGCTCTCTCTGCCACGGATGCGCCGGATGCCGAGGGACCCGCTGACCTGGATCTTCCTATAGCTCTTCGCAAAGGGGTGCAGACGTGTACCCTACACCCCCTTGCTGCTGTTGTTTCATATGATCGTCTTACCCCTTCTCGCAGGGCCTTTGCACTGGATATTTCTGCCACTGCCACACCCCGATCCTACCAGGAGGCCCTTGCTATTCCTCATTGGAAGATGGCCATGGATGAGGAAATGGCGACCCTAACTGAGCGGGGTACCTGGACTCTTGTTCCTCCTCCCTTTGGCACTGATGTTGTTGGCTGTCGCTGGGTCTTTGTGGTCAAATTTGGCCCAGACGGCACTGTGGATCGTTATAAGGCTCGCCTTATTGCTAAGGGCTTTACCCAGACCTATGGGGTTGATTACTTTGACACCTTCTCCCCCGTGGCTCGTCTCAGTACTATCCGGGTACTTCTCTCTGTGGCGGTAAATAGGGATTGGCCGATTTCCCAGCTGGATGTCAAGAATGCCTTCCTTTATGGTGATCTTCAGGAGGCCGTCTACATGGAGCAACCTCCTGGGTATGTTGCTCAGGGGGAGACTCGAGTATGCCGGCTGAAGAAGGCAATCTATGGCCTCAAGCAGAGCCGTCGAGCTTGGTTTGACAAGTTCAGCGGCATCGTGACGGCCATTGGTTTTGTGCGAAGCTCTGCCGATCACTCTCTCTTTATTCGCAAAACCCCCTCTGGGCTGGTTGTTCTTGTTGTGTACGTCGATGATATTCTTCTCACTGGCGATGACCAGGAAGGGATAACCCTGACAAAGCGACATCTTCATCAACATCTGGTCACAAAAGATATGGGATCTCCAAAGTACTTTCTGGGGATCGAAATCTCTCGGAATCCCGGCTCATTAGTTCTCTCCTAGCGTAATTATGCCCTTGATCTTTTAAAAGAGGCAGGATTGTCTGGAGCAAAACCTGCCAGATGCCCCATGGCAACTGGAGAAGACAAAACCTGGACAGATGATTCGCCTCCTCTTTCAGATAGTTCGCGGTACAGGCGTCTGGTTGGTAAGCTCATATATCTCACAGTGACCAGGCCCGACATTTCCTATGCTGTGGGCAAGGTAAGTCAATTCATGCAAGCACCCAGGGAGTACCATCTATAGTTCGCATTGCGGATCTTAGAGTATGTCAAAGCAGCCCCTGGGAAAGGATTACTATTTCAGAAGAATGGACATCTGAAGGTTGAAGCATACTCAGATGCGAGTTACGCTGATGACAAAGGGGATCGCAAGTCTACCTCTAGTTTCTGCACCTTTGTTGGGGGAAATCTGGTAAGCTGGAAAAGCAAGAAGCAGTCTGTTGTTTCCAGGTCCAGTGCTGAAGCAGAGTATCAAAGTATAGCATCGACCACTTGTGAGTTAAAATAGCTACGGGCTCTTATGCTGGATTTGGGAGAGGTCTACAACCATCCTCTACCTATGTTTTGTGACAACAAGGCTGCGATACACATCTCCAAAAATCCAGTCTTCCATGAAAGAACCAAGCACATTGAGGTTGACTGTCATTTCATTCGTGAAGAGATCTTAAAAGAACAAATTTGCACTCCCTTTGTCACTTCTGAAAAAGAGCTGGCTGACATCTTCACCAAGCCAGTATCCGCTTTGTTTTCTCATATTTGTGACAAGCTGGGCATGATCGATATATATGCTCCAACTTGAGGGGGAGTGTTGAAGTGGTGACCGGGCGGTCTGGCGGTCTGGCTTGGCGAGTTGATGACCGGGCAGTCTGGCGGTTTCCCTTCAGCGGGTTGATTATTATGTGCTGCTGTCTGGGGTCCAAGCGGTCTAGCGGCTTGTCACTAGCGACTTGGAGACCGGGCGGTCTGGCGGTCTCACATGGCGTTCTCTCTCTCTCTCTCTGGCAGTTGCCGAACGGTTAGCCCCTCTGTCTAACCGCGCGGCTTGTGCGGTTTGTGTCTGTACAGTCCGCGTGTGTCATGTAATTTTTAGTCCCACATCTCTTATTTGTATTCTCTCTTCTCTCCTCCATTCTATATAAGGGAGGCCATACCTTTGTAATAGATACCTTTTACTAATAATAAAGTTTCAGTTTAAACCGTTTCCGGCTTGTTTTAGTTCGATTCTAACAGATCCGATGCCGATTTGTCATTGTCGACGCACCCAGCGGCTACAACGCCATTTTCAGATAGCCTCTCATTAATTATTTTAAAGCCGTCCCGTCGTCGTATCATCAGTGCCTGAAGTACTATCGGGATGATGTCCAAGTCCGGATCAGGGGGGATCCGAAGGCCTCCAGGGAGTGTTACCTGAACGCTGTCAGCACCATCAGCTAGATGGGTGACGCGGAAAGGCTGGAGAGGATGATGGAGCAGGAGGAGGGCCTGCAAGCTGTCGAGGAGCTAGAGGAATTGGAGGTGATCTCCCCGAGAGGAGGGCCTGAGCTGCTGAAGGTCGGAGGAGCCTTGCCCCTGGAAGGGAAGGTGGAGATAGCTGCTTGCCTGCAGGAGAATGCTGACATCTTCGCGTGGAGTGTCGTCGAGATGCCAGGGATTGATGTCGATGTTGCCTATCATCCCCTCAACCTGGATCCCGAGGTAGCTCCGGTTCGCCAAAGGCAGAGGAAGAGCGCCACCGCGCTGGCCGAGCCAATCCGGGAGGAAGTGAGGAAGCTGCTGGAGGCGGGGTTTGTCTCGGAGATCCAGTATCCAAGCTGGGTCTCCAATGTTGTAATGGTAAATAAGTCCGGAGGGGGCTGGAGGCTATGTATCGATTTTTCTATGTTGAATAAAGCTTGCCCGAAGGATTGTTACCCCTTTCCTCAAATCGACGCGTTGGTTGATTCTGCTGTCGGATTTCCGTGATGAGTTTTCTTGATGCTTTTTCAGGATACCACCAGATCCGGATGTATCCCCCCGATTGCCACAACGTTTCCTTCATCACCAGCGACGGGTGCTATAGCTACAATATGATGCCCTTCGGGCTCAAAAACGTCGGCGCAACATATCAAAGAATGATCGACCAGGTGTTCAAAGAGCAAAAGGGGCGGAATTTGGAGGTCTATATGGACGATCTTCTCGTTAAGAGCAAGAGCGTCGCAGAGCACATAACCGATCTGGCGGAGACCTTTGCCACCTTGAGGAGGCATAAGATGCGGCTCAATCCGACCAAGTGCATTTTCGGCACAGGAAGGAGGAAGTTCTTAGGTCACCTCCTTACTCTCCAGGGGGTGGAGCCTAACCCCGACAAGGTAAAAGCCATCATGGAGATGGCCTCCCCAAGAGATTCCAAGGAGGTCCAGAGGCTGACTGGAAAGCTGGCAGGCCTTAGCCGTTTTATTTCCAAGGCCGGAGAGAAATGCTCCCTGTTCTTTAAGGCCCTTCGGGGTAATCAGAAATTCGAGTGGACCACGGAGTGCGAGGAGGCTTTTGAAAAGCTTAAGCAGCAGCTGACCCGAGCTCCTCTCCTCCAAGGTCCGTAGGGCAGCGAGGATCTTTTACTTTATTTGGGAGTAGGGGCCGAGGCGGTTAGTTTGGTTTTGGTTCGAGAAGAAGGAAGGAGGCAGCTCCCCATCTATTACGTGAGCCGGGTGTTGCGGCAAGCAGAGACGAGGTATCCTATCCTGGAGAAGCTAGTTTTCGCTTTGGTAGTTTCGGCTCGGCGGCTCCACCCATATTTTCAGGCTCACTCCATCAAGGTGGTCTTCGATCATCCCCTAAGGAGTATCTTGTATGGGGTGGAACATTCTGGCAGGTTGGCCAAGTGGGCGGTGGAGCTAAGCAAGTTCGACATCTCTTACTACCCAAGGGTAGCAATTAAAGCGCAGGCGGTAACAGACTTCCTGGCCGACTTCTCGGCCGAGGTGGAGGTAGACGTGAGCGCTTCCCGCCCAGTCTCTTGGAAGATGTTTGTGGACGGGGCTTCCGGCAAGTATTCCGTGGGAGCCGGAGTCGTGTTGGTTAGCCCCAAGGGAACCAGGATCGAACAGGCCGTCGAAATCCTCTTCCAAGTTACGAATAATCAGGCGGAGTATGAAGCCATGGTGGCTGGCTTACGTCTCGCCAAGGAGCTGTCAATCAAGGACATCCGAGCTTTCACCGATTCGATGGTAGTCGCTTCCTAGATTCGGGGAGAGTTTGAGGTCCACGACCCCATCCTGTAGCAATACCTGGTCAAGGTTAAGGGTCTGATCGGGGGAGGGGGGGGGGGTTCCAGTCTTTCTTCGTCGAGCATGTGCCCCGAGAAGACAATGCCGAAGCTGACTATCTTGCCAAGTACGGTCCCCGGGCCGGGGGAACGGTCACCGAGCTATTTCGACCATCCATTGAGGAAGGAGAAATGATGGAGATCGAGCAGCAGCCCTTGTGGAAGGATCCGTTCGTTGCGTTCTTAACAACGGGTCAGCTGCCCTCGGATGGGCAGGACCGAAGGAAATTCCGATATAAGGCCGCGTACTACCTGCTGCAAGACGCCGAGCTTTATCGCAAGACCATCTCGGGCCCCTTGGCCAGATGCTTGTCGGAAATCGAGGTCCCCCGAGTTCTCGAGGAGATTCACTCAGGGGAGTGCGTCAGCCATTCCGGGACTCGTACTCTGGAGCAGAGAATCTTGAGGCGTGGCTACTTCTGGCCCACCATCCGAAAGGACGCGGAGGCCTTCTCCAAAAAGTGCTCCCAGTGTCAGCTCTTCGCGCCCTCCAGCTTCAACCAGCTCAACACCTCCGCTTGATCACCGCTCAGTGACCCTTCTCCATCTAGGGAATGGACCTGGTCGGCCCGTTCCCTCAAGCTAATGGACAGAGGAAGTTCATACTGGTGATGATCGACTACTTCTCCAAGTGGATCGAGGCCAGAGCCTTGGCCAAGACCACCTCCCAGATCGTCAAAAACTTTATTTGGGGGGAAATCGCGTGCAGGTTTGGGATCCCGCTGGCCATCGTCACCGACAATGGGCCGCAATTCGCCAGCTTGGAGCTGGAGGACTTCTGCAAGCAGTTGGGAACAGACCTTCGGTTCGCTTCAGTGCACCATCCTCGGAGCAATGAGCAAGTAGAAGCTGCCAACAAGCTCATCGTCAACCTGCTGAAGAAGAAGGTCACCAATCTCAAAGGAAACTTGGCCGAGCAGCTCCCCTCGGTCCTATGGGCTCTGAGAACAACCCCAAACTCAGCCACGGGGGAAACGCCTTTCAAGTTATCCCACGGGTCTGAGGCACTCATCCCGGTGGAGTTTGAGGTGCGGAGTCCAAGAATAGTTGCGGCGGAAGACGGCGGCGAAGAGTGGCGTCTGGAGAACGAAGACGCCCAGAGGCTCTCTCTAGACTACGTCGAGGAGCTTCGGGACTTGGCCTCCGTACACCAGGATGAGATCAAGAGGCGCATGGCGAAGCACTTCGACAAAAACGTCCGCCTCAAGCATTTCCTAGCGGGAGATCTGGTCATGAAGAAAGTGGACGCTGCAGGGCGGGGGGCCACCATCGACAAGCTATATCCCAACTGGGAAGGGCCCTTTATTATCCAAGAGGCCTTGATCACAGGGGGCTACTACCTGCAAGATCAAGCTAGAGAGCAGCTGAATGGGACCTGGAGTGGGGATGACCTGAAAAGGTTCTACCCCTAGTGGTGACACTTGTATTTACTTTGTAAGAATGCTTATTGATATACAGTGGCGACTGGATTGTTCTCCCCTTTAGTGCTAATATTTTGTGCTATATACATCGAAGCTTCTGGGTGCTTCCAGGATCAGCCCCGCGATCGGCTATGGGAAACAGTGGTCGGTTTGTTCCTCGTAAATAACCCAGGATGGATGATAGGACGATGCTTATGGACTTTAAGCATTCTTGTAAGACCGAGCCTCTGCATTATGGGCCGAGATTAGCTCCCCCTTGCATGTCGGCCTATGTCTCCCCGAGCGCATCTCTCCTCCGAATGGAGGAATTACCAGGAACAAACTTGTACCCTATCCTCCCGGACTCGATAAGAGGCAGACCTCGTCAAGCAACCATAAGAAGAAGATTTCAAGTTATTGACAAAGCAGGATAACCTGCCGAAGAAGGGGCAGGGATAAGCCCAAAGGTGCGTGTTGGTTCCGAGTGCATCCTAAAGGACCCTCGGGGAAACAACACCCTCCGCCCGTGCGCTGGCACTCCGACCATTGAGCGCGGTCGGAAGCGATCTTCACTATCAGATCGGGATACGTGCCTTCAACCCGTTCCTCCTAAATATCCCAGTACGGATGATAGGACGATGCTTCGGGACTTTAAGCGCTCTTGTAAGACCGAGCCACTGTATTGTCGGCCGAGATCCGCTCCCCCCTTGCATGTCGGCCTATGTCTCCCCGAGTGCATCTCTCTTTCGAATGGAAAAATTATTAGGAACAGTCTGGACACCAGCTTCCCGATTTGATAATAGGTTTAAGAGCGTCTCTCCGAAAAGAGAAAGATTATCTTCTTGCCAAGATATCTATGTGATTAATCCTCGACATCCCTCCAGTAACAAGATCTCCTCGATTGAAATCAAGACTTCGAGTGGCAGGAAAGTCGTAAGTCCGGTTACCCTCGAGCTCCTCTCCTCAGGGATCGGCCGATATCCTCGATTGAAATAAAGACTTTGAGTGGCAGGAAAGTCGTAAGTCCGGTTACCCACGAGCTCCTCTCCTTGGGGATCGGCCGATCTCCTCGATTGAAATCAAGACTTCGAGTGGCAGGAAAGTCGTAAGTACGGTTACCCATAAGCTCCTCTCCTCGGGTATCGGCCGATCTCCTCGATTGAAATCAAGACTTCGAGTGGAAGGAAAGTCGTAAGTCTGGTTACCCACGAGCTCCTCTCCTCAGGGATCAGCCGATCTCCTCGATTGAAATCAAGAATTAGAGTGGCAGGAAAGTCGTAAGTCTGGTTACCCACGAGCTCCTCTCCTCGGGGATCAGCCAATCTCCTCGATTGAAATCAAGACTTCGAGTGGCAGGAAAGTCGTAAGTCCGGTTACCTATGAGCTCCTCTCCTCGAGGATCGGCCGATCTCCTCGATTGAATTCAAGACTTCGAGTAGCAGGAAAGTCGTAAGTCCGGTTACCCACGAGCTCCTCTCCTCGGAGATCGGCCGATCTCCTCGATTGAAATCAAGACTTCGGGTGGAAGGAAAGTCGTAAGTCTGGTTACCCACGAGCTCCTCTCCTCCGGGATCGGCCGATCTCCTTGTTTGAAATCAAGACTTCGAGTGGCAGGAAAGTCGTAAGACCAGTTACCCACGAGCTCCTCTCCTCGGGGATCGGCCGATCTCATCGATTGAAATCAAGACTTCGAGGGGCAGGAAAGTCATAAGTCCGGTTACCCACGAGCTCCTCTCCTCGGGGAACGGCCGATCTCCTCGATTGAAATCAAGACTTCGAGTGCTAGGAAAGTCGTAAGTCCGGTTACCCACGAGCTCCTCTCCTCGGGGATCGGCCGATCTCCTAGATTGAAATCAAGATTTTGAGTGGCAGGAAAGTCGTAAGTCCGGCCTCCCACGAGCTCCTCTCCTGGGGGATCGGCTGATCTCCTCGATTAAAATCAAAGCCTGGAGCGGCAGGGTAAACATAAGTCCATGTCTCTGCACGAGCTCCTCTCCCGCAGACCGACTACTTACCTCTGGGAGACGACTATTCGCCGCCCGCCAAGCTCAGATCATGTCTTGGCAGAGGCGAGCATGCCTCAAGCGCGGGGCGAGTATACCTCGGGCGAGCAGGCGAGTACTTCAGGCGAGCCAGCGAGTATGCCTCATGCGAATAGGCGAGCACGCCTTGGGCACGAAGGCGATTATATCTTGACGAGCAGGCGAATATGTGTTTAATGTAAGTCCAGACGAGTTAAACGAGTACACGTCGCGAGTGCTCCTCACCGAGCCTATGAGCCTAGCGAACGACATCAACCATCATACGAGTAAAGAGTTACAAAGAATGAACTTGTATAAATGTCAAAAGCTTTACAAAATAAAAGGGTTATAAATTACACCCGCTGACAAAAATCGACGAGCAACTAGGACTCATCGTCACCAGTATCTGGCTGATATTCCTCATCTCCGACATCTGTATCTTCTTCTTCCTCACCGTCGTCTCTGCTCTCGCCGCTGCTGCTGCCACTACCACTGCTGCTGGAGTCGCTGGAGCCTGACGACGGAGAGGGAACA
The DNA here is from genome assembly GCA_039513925.1 of Platanthera zijinensis. Lineage (NCBI taxonomy): Eukaryota > Viridiplantae > Streptophyta > Magnoliopsida > Asparagales > Orchidaceae > Platanthera > Platanthera zijinensis. The sequence goes on from CM077080.1 coordinate 61,767,549, forward strand.
CGATCTGGCGAGATCGCCCCCTCAGCGAGCAACTCAGGGATAAGCTCGTAAACGGTGAGTTGCTTATCCCCTTCGACGAGCTGTCCGTTAATTCTCAGCCACGCGAGTATGATGTTCCCAGCCGCCCGCGCTATCTCACTGCGAACGGACGACCTCTCCTCCCATAGAACTCGGGACTGCTTGACGGCCCACTGAGGATCGTCCTCCGGCCGCTGCACCCCCGGCAGCGGGGCAGAGTTCGCGCGTTCTTCAGCAGCGACTAGCCGAGTCTCCATCTCGGCTACGCGAACTTAGGCCGTCTCCAGCTCGGCTTGCGAGGCGGCGAATTTCTCCTCACACTCGGACAATTTCTTCGCAGCCTCGACCTCGGCGGCCTGCGATACGTCAAACGTCAGTACATGTCCAGACGGAACGGAGCAAATATCGCCGCAAGTAGGCAACTTACCTCAAAGTCCTTCCTGCGGACCGATTGCTTGACGAGATTAATGGCCTTCTTGGATACGACTCTCAGAGCCTCCGTCGTCTCCAGCAACTTCCTCGCCGTGAAATGCCCCAACTCGACAGCTCGCGCGAGCGAGTAGGCGGACTGATGTGCAAGCTCTGGCGGGGCAAGCTCCAACATCGACTCGGCGTCGACCCGCCCGTACAAGGCATGGAGGACGGCGAAGGCCTCCCCCTTGTACTCCCAGTCCGTCGACCAGGATGGGAGGTTGGTGCTCAACGACACCACGTGCTCCTCTGCCGACCAGGTCACCAGCGGGCGACCATGCGCATCCACCACCCCTCGCCCGAGGTTGTAGTTGGGGTGGAAGCGAGGTGCCCGAGCATCCGGCGACGACTCTTGGTCGTCAGGCTGGGGCGACGACACCTTCGCCTTCTTACTCTCAGGGCCCGACGACTTGGTCCTCATTTTCTTCCTCTCCCCGACGTTAGGCGGAGGGTGGGCTTCAGAGAGGAGGGTAGCGAGTTCCTTCGCCGGAGGCAGCGGCTTCTCCGGAAGCTCATTGGCCACTACAAAAATTGTGCGAGATGATTAATGTACGCTTCAGTAAATAGGAGCGAGCTGGCAAGCATACGACATCTCGCTCAAGCCTTACCCTCGTTGGGATGAATCGCCTCCAGCATGTCGACGTTGAGCCGCCAGTAGATAACGTCGAACCGGTGACCTCGGAAGGATTCAAACAGCTGCTCGCGAATGCCTTCCAAGATCGGCGGGAGGAAGGCGACATCGGCGGGTTGGTGCGGCCTTCCGAGGAGACCCCCGAAGTCGCCATGCACGATCACCAGCAGCTCGCTCCAGCGGTGGACTTTGTTCGCAGTCCCCACTAAAGTGCAGACATGGCTGCTGAAGAAGACGACCCCCTCCGAAGTCGCGGCGAAGGCGAATACTCGGCGAAATACGGAGAGGTCAAAGGCAATCCTCTCCTCCCGGAGGTAGCAGTGGAACCCCATGATGATCGCCATCCCATTGGGGTTGATCTGCGCAGGAACGATTTCGAAATATCGCAGAATTTCGTAGAACTCGGGCCAGAAAGGAAGTCGCAGGCCAGCATCGAAGTGACGCAGCGACAACACGAGCCCGCCCTCAATGTGGGTATTGAGTCGCTCGCCGCGAGTAGGAAGCCTTGCCGAGTATCCCTCCGACAATAGACGCTCCCTGAAGCTGTCCAGATCCTTGTCTGACGTTATCGACTTCTTGAAGGCCGCATCAGCAAAGTTGACGGCATGGGCTTATCGGCGAGCACTAGCAACGTCGCCAACCATTTCTGCGAGCTGAGTATGGGAAAAGGGACGAGTGGAAGAAGAGAGGGAGGCGAAGCGAGCCGGAGAGATACTCTCCAGACAGATCGAGAAGTTCGCAGCAGTGTACTTATGTTCTACCTACCCCTCATATTTATAGACCAAAGGCAAAACAGGGGGGGGGGGGGGGGGGGGGTGGGGGTGGGGTTCATTTCTGCGAGCATCGATCGACGTCATGCGAGGGAAGGGGCAGCACACCAACGACATCAGACTTGTCTCGCGCGACGAAGCAGAGGCACTGCGGCGCTCGCCAAGACCTGCACGAGTAAACTCGGGATACCATGGAAACATATAAAGTCGCGGCAAAACGAATAGCGAGATACATAGTCGCTCGTTTTAATTTAAATGGTAAATAGTGTTCGTTATAATATCGCCAAATGGCGAATACAGCTTCAACAAAAAACAAATCTACGTCCTAGGTGGCCGCTCAAGAGGATGAGGATGTCGCCCAGCCCAGCCCATCTCGCGCGCCCTCCGGAAGTGCTCCGTCTCCAGCGCCATCGCGTCGTCACCAAGCCGCAGCTGCTCCTCCATCCTCGCCAGCTGCCCCACAGAACCCATGCTCGCTCGAATCCCAGCCAACTCGTCCAGGACGAGCTGAAGGCGGTGGTTGTTTAACTCCAGCTGGCGATCATTCTCCTTCACCATATGGAAGCGAGCCTCGTAACACTCCAAGGTGGTCTGGATCTCCTCTACCCTCTCCATGCACACCTCGAGGGCAGAGATTCGACGATGAGGTTCGCAGATGGCGAGCTGGCCGAACTTACTCTCCAGCTCCATGTAGGCGCGGGCTGCAGCATGACGATACTCGCTCCCCGACAACCCGATGGCGTCGATGAAGGCTGACCCAGGAGTCGCCGGGCGATCTGTCATTTCAGGAAGATAAGTCGCGATCAGAAATCGGCACCCAAACGAGATCAAAAGTAGCAAGCGATAAAGGGCTCACCGCGGCGAGGAGACCGAGACCAGCGCGGTGGAGAAATGCGACCGGAGATATCTCGCCTACCCGACGATGAGCCTCAAGGGTGGTCGGCTGGTCTGCCCTGAACGCGACCTCCCTGCCCGCGTCCTCCATGGTCGGGGTCCCCAACCCGCAGCGGAAAATAACTCGGCCGCGGCCTATCTGGTTTCTTCGGCGGGGGCGGAGCCTGCGACGAGCTCGCCGGCTGTTGCGAAGTCTTCAACGGAGAAGGCGGGGGATGTCGCTGCAAGGCCACCTTTTGCTGGGCGGACAAGGGCGGCGGCGGTGGCAAGACGGTGCCCCTCGCCTGTTTAGAAGCCGTGTCCAGAGATGGCGGAGACGGTAAGGGAGTGCTCGCCGCTGGCAATGACGAGTCTGGCACGGAGGAGGCCGGGAGATCCTTGCTCGCCGGGAGATCCTTGTCCGCCAGAAGACCCTTACTTGCCAGAGGGGTTCCTTTCGCCAAAGAGGTCCCCGTCATCTTCTTCGCAGCGATATTGATCCGGACCGTATGCGTGGTCCGGGGAGGTTTACCAGCGGCGAGGGCGAGCAACGACGCGAAGCTCAGGGGGGCGAGGCCCAGTGGCGCGTCAACGTCGCCTGAAGGGGAGTCTGTACAAGAAAGCCGGATCAACGAAAAGCACGACGATTAACAATCTGAAAGGGGGGTCGGAGCGACGACCTGTTACGGTGACGACTTCGGCTTGGGATGTCGTCGACCCCTTGACGACTTCGGGATTCTTGTCTGGGCTGAGGGCGACCGAGTCCGGAACATCGCCCAGACCAAGGTCGTTGAGGAGATTTTGGGTACTGGCGGAGGGTGCGGGTTCGGTAGTCACCGCCGCAACTGACCCAGACGGCGAAGGCGAGTCGACCACTAAGGAGGCAGGTTGCTTGAGCTTCTTGATTTTCTTCTTCTTCAGCGGTGGAAAATCGGCCGCGACATCTCCCTCACGCGGCCTCTTCGGTCTGGCGATGCCGAGGAGGCCAGACAGGGCGGCGAGGCTGTCTTCGAGAAGCTTCACATTGGCATCCGACATGGTGGGCGAGTTTCGGGGATCCGTCCCAACAACCAGGCCCCCCTATTTATAGACTTCGTCGAGCAGTAGACAGAGTGAGCATACAAATACTCGGCATAGCAGCTCGCCGAATAAGTGTTGGATGTTTCTTTCCAAGCTCCTGCGTCGCTCAAAAAGAGCGGGGATTATGTACAACCCATATTCGACGAGGAGGGGCCCCACCTTAGCCAGCTAAGCAAGTGTCAAAGTCAGCCAGTCCAGACGAGTCAAGATCAATACGCGAGCCAGCAGAAGACCTGGGCGAGCATGGCGAGCTCCCCTCGCATACTCGCCCGGTAGGCGACTAGGCGATATACTCGCCCATCCCGTGCGAGTTCCTCGGGAAGTCGCATAGTCGCCAGGGTGGGGGTGGGGGGTGGGGGGGGGGGGGGTATAAGTATGACCCCCTCCTCTTTTGGATTTCCCTATAAATAGGACCCCAGGGGTACGAGGAAGGGACCGGAGATTCTCAGATAGTTACTCGCGAACCCTAGCTCGCGCATCTCCCTCGTACCTAGCTCGGCCATTCTGGTTGTGAAGGGGCTGCTTCTTCCAAGTAGTCGGGTACATGGTGGGACCTTCCTGCCGCAGCGGCCTGGGGTCTTGTTTCTTTAGCTCATCCTTGTTCTCGCTTCTGAGGGCCGTCTGACTTCACTGCGAGATCGGTAGCCTTAAGTCGCCTAGTCCGATTCTGATGTCGGGATTTTTCTGGCTTCAACACTCCCTTAGAAAATTTCAAGCCAAGCCGGTCCAAGTACAAGGGAGCCCAACCGGACCAGTGGCGCGTAGAGAACCACAATCACTCGAAAAGACCAAGAGAACGCGTCAGGCCCACATCCGAGCACGCACGATTACGCTTTGCGCGGTTAGTGCGCATGCGGTCTGTGCACGCTCGCCAGTGGCGGCCTCCGCCACTTCTGTCCACCTCTACCATCATTGGGCGGCTCTGGCCGCCGCCCTATCCAGGCATCGCTCCCGAGCCGCTCGATTTTCCTGGGGGCCATCTCTATCATTTCAGCAAAATTGATTATCTAGGTTATCGAAATGGAGCGACGCCACTGGCCAGCACAAATCACTCCCCGACGCAATTAACCCTCTGACCCTCTAGAAAACTATAAATAGGCCCTCAGACCTTCATTTGAAGCCAAGCAACTCCAAAGGCAAGAGAGAGTTCTGGGGTTTTTCGGTGAGATCGTGGACTTAGGCCGATTCACTACTCAAGAATTCTCTCTACTCTTCTCCTTGTGTTAAGCTTTCCTCACCCCTTAAGTGACATCAACTGCCTCCGCGGTAGCGCTACCATCAAGGCTTCGCATCAACGAGAGTGCACCCCCAAAAGATCTGTTGAATTAGAGAATTTTTCTGCCAGAATGCTCCCACCAAGGTTCTGTGAAGTCAGCGACACCACAAGGCCGGAGCGCTTCCATCAAGGCTTCAGGGACTTAGCCACTTTTCCTCATTTCCAGTACTTTATCCTTGTAATAGAGTAACGAACTGTCGCCCTCCGAGATCAAACCAATCTTTGTAAAACTCCAAGAAGCGAGTGAATTTTGGCGCGACACAAATTCGATCACGTGGTTTTTCACCCTTTTTGGTTTTCCACGTCAAAAATGTCTCTTGTCCCTTGCTGTAGTTTTCTTTGACTATTTGTGCTCCCGATCCGACTCAGAGCTAAGACGATCTAATTTCTCCAGATCGGGTAAAACCAGACGACCCACAACAGTTTGGTGCCGTCTGTAGGAAGGTTTTCCCAGAAGCTTTGACAATTGTCTCAACATTCCCCGATCAGAACCAATGACAAGGAGTGCGTGCACTACTAACGGCACGACCCCAAAAGAGTTCCCTAAAATGGCCATAACCAACTCACCCGTGTGCAACGCTCCGCTACCCAACAAAACGACCGCCACTATCATTCCCACCAATGCGACAAACGAGTGTGTTTGGCTAATGGAGGAGCACCAGACTGAAATGCTCACCCTCTTATAGAGAATGGAAGTGTCCAACCCTTCCTGCTTGGGAAACACGCGTGAGGCATGACCAGTGGTAGCACTAGAGCATGTCCCACATCAGGGCATGACTCACGCTGAAGATCCCCCTGCCGACGAACTCTCTGACGAAGCAAGCTCGATGTATGCCATCTGAAGGTTGGAGCCCCATGACAACATAACACATGACCCTTGACCAATGGAAGTTGATACCCCGGCAAGGCGGCCGTAGACTCATCCTCTAGGAAGTCAGGTACATGACCGAGGAAGGGTGCCCCCAAGAGCGGCGCCGCCCCGTGAGTGTGCGACGCCCATTCCACCATGGATCCCCGCTCGCCCCTCAAGCCTTGGCGTACCCCGTATAGAATCGGTTAAAGCTACCACACTTCGAGGCCTTCGATGGGGTAGAGGACCCCCTGAAGCACATAAGTTACTTTGAGACAATCATGCGCCTCTTCAATGCGCCCGATCAACTATTGCGCAAAGGGTTCTCCACGACTCTGAAGGGGCAGACACACACGTGGTTCCACTCCCTGCGAGTGGGGCAATAAACAACTTTGAAGAGCTTACACGTCTCTTCATCGACCAGTTTATAGCCAACCGATGGATTGTTAGAGATCCCTCACACCTCTCTGACATATGCCAAAATAAAGGAGAGTCGCTCAAGTATTTATTTCACTACTTCACCTCTGAGGTGTGACAGATCTAGGGGGTCTACCCGGAGCTTCTTCCCGACGTCTTCCTTGGAGGGCTCCGCCCGAGTAGATTCTACTCTTCCCTGATGAGGGAAACCATCTCCAGCTATGCCAATCTCTTTCACCGGGTTGAAGCAAAAATCGTGGTCGATGAGGCCATCGAAAACCACCGCCAGTAATTTGAAGGGTCTTCCAAACAGAAGAGGGAATCGGAACCCGCACCTCTAACACACCGTTGGAATGACGACCGCATCGACATTTCTCACTAGGACCAAGGCCCCTGCTGGCACCGGGAATTCACCCCATTGTATACCGCCCGAACACAAGTACTTATGGCCATCCAAGACTCTGGCATGCTCCGACGCCTGGAGCGTTTCCCCTAAACCGAGGAGACCAAACACAGTACTACGAGTTTCACCACGGGAATGAGCACAATACGGAGGACTTCACCCGGATGAAAGTGGAGATAGCGAGCCTCATACGGCAAGGGCATCTGGGGAGATACTTGCAAAATCAAGTACCCAATATGCCCTCACCGCACCAACCAGGATGAGATCAGCCCCCGTCACGCCAAGATGTGGGGGGGGGGAAGCAAATAGTCCGGGAGGTCGGAACCATCACCGGCTCGTCCTTCCAAATCCTCCTTGTCGCTCAACACAAGAAGTGCCCAAAAGACCCGATTCCACAAGCGGATACCGCCATCAGTTTTGAGGGCAAAGACCTGAAAGGTGTGCGCACACCACACCAAGATCCCCTCGTCATCAGCACAGGAATTGGTGATCCTTGCTTTAGAGTCACGCGAATATTAGTCGATAGTGGGAGCTTGGTAGACATCCTGTTCGAATCCACATTGCTAAGCATGAAGGCCCCTTGAGAGAGGATCAAACCAGCAACCTGGACATTGTACGGCTTAGGAAATGCGCCTGTACCCATACAAAGAACGATCACCCTCCGCCTTACTCTTGTGGAGTTCCCAAGACAAGCAACCCGGGAAATCCAATTCATAGTAGTCGACTCCAGCTCGACATACAACGCAATTTTTGGCCGTCCTCTCCAAGCACTCTTCGAGGCGATCCCATCCATCCCATACCTAGCATTGAAGTTCATCACCTCGTGTGGGATAAGTGTCGCATGAGGCGATCAGTAGGTGGCATGACTCTGTTACTTCAACAGGCGCACCCCGGTCAAGACCAGGGACAAGGAAGTATGAGCAAGGCCTAAGCCGGCACACCCTCTATTATTTACTACTTTCTCTGTTTCCATCTTGAAGAATAGGCCGCGAAGTTGGACTCGTGAGCACATGAATCTTTCCTTTTAGCAATACAACGTCTATTTTTTTTCCTTCCACCGCAAACGGGTCATCGCAAGACGAGATTGGCAAAAGCCTTTCTAAACCTCCCAAGCGAGATTGGCGAAAACCTTTCTGCACCTCCATGGTGAGATTGACAAAAGACTATCTGCACCTCAGACAAGATTGGAGAAAGCCTTTCTGCACATTAGGAGAGACAGACAAGGTCTGTCTGCACCTCCCAAGTGAGATGGACAAAGGTTCACCTTCACCTTTACTTGGACAAACCCCGGTTCTCCTGATCCACGAACGAACAAAGGTTTGTATACACCTCCGTACTCACCACCGCGTCCGTCACCTCCACACCATCACCCCTACATGCAGCGCTCCCATTGGCACTCTCTCCCTCTCACCTCGCTCCTCATTTCTAAGTGATAAAAGTACTGACCTTCTTCGAGGGAGACATGACGACCGTAGAAATCCGCTAACTCCAAGCCAAAATCCGCAGACTCTAAAATCTCTTCAACAGCACAAGAAAAGAACTAAGCGACCCTCTCTAATTTATAGCCCCAAAGGATGACTCATAATGGAAGGCGTCCAAATTAGCAAAGATATTTCTTGCCAGATTTTCTTGTCTCAAAACAGACAGCGAATAAGTATTAATCTTTGACCGATATCTCGCAATGTATGACAGATAATTTTTTGATGACAGGAATGTTCTGGGAGATGCTAGAAATTTCCACGCTCATTGCTTCGTGGACCATGACTCGCGAAAATTTAGGGCATTTGATAAGGTCCCTATGAAATTTTCGATCCAAGTCGATCCAAGTACAAGGGAGCCCAACTGGACCAGTGGCTCGCAGAGAACCACAAGCACCCAAGAAGACCAGAAGAGCGCGTCAGGCGACATCCGAGCATGCATGACCACACACCACGTGATTAGCGCGTACACGACCTATGCACGCTCGCCGGCGGCGGCAGCCTCCGCCATTTCTGGCCACCTTCGTCCTCATCGACCGGCTCTGGCCACCATCGTCTCCAGGCACCCCTCCCGAGCCGCCCAATTTTCCCGGGGGCATCTCTATCATTTCGGCAATATTAGTGATCTAGGTGATCGAAATGGATCGACGCCATTTGCCAGCACAAATCACTCCCCGACTCAATTACCACTGTGACCCTCCAGAAAACTATAAATAGGCCCCCAAGTCTTCATTTTAAGTCAAACAACTCCAGAGGCAAGAGAGAATTCTGAGGTTTTCTGGTGAGATCGTGGACTTACGCCGATTCTCTGCTCAGGGATTCTCTCCACTCTTTTCCTTGCATTAAGCTTTTCTCATGCCTTAAGTGACGTCCACCGCCTTCGCGGGAGCGCTCACATCATGGCTCTGCATCAACAAGAGCGAACCCCTCAAAAGCTCCGTGTACTTAGAGAATTTTCCTGCCGAAACACTCCCACCAAGGTTCTGTGAAGTCAGTGACACCCCAAGGCTGTAGCGCTTCCATCGAGACTCTGAGGACTTAGCCACGTTTTCCTCATTTCTAGCACTTCATCCTTGTAACCGAGTAGTGGTCTGTAGCCCTCCGAGATCAAACCAATCTTTGTAAAACTCCAAGAAACTAGTGAATTTTGCCTCGACACAGATCCAACCACGTGATTTTTCACCCTTTCCGGGTTTTCCACATCAAAAATGCCTCTTGTCATTTTTTATGATTTTCTTTGATTATTTGCGCGTCAGGTCCGACTCTGAGCTAAGGCAGTCCGATTTCTTCGGACCTGGGAAAACTGGGCGACCCGCAATAATAATAATTACATATTAATTACGTGTTAATTACTTACAATTTTCTAAGACTCAAGGTATTTCTGAAAAACTTACACACTTATAATTTTTTGTATCTAGTTCTTGCAATCTTCATCAAATAGAAGTACGATTGGGTGCTCTATACTTCTTTTGTGCTTAAACATATCAAAGTTTTGAGATCTAGTGTTGTGATGTACTTTGGAGAAGTGTACATCGATTGAAAGCTCTGTTAGTGGGTGGTACAACTTCTGTTGGGCTGATCACACGTCTTACCCATACTCAATTTCTTAATATCATTATTTACAATATTTCTTTATAATAGTTTACACATTTTATATTATATTATATTAATTTTAAAAAAAATACTATTTTTGTGAATATTATTTTGATAAATATTCTAACAATCTAAAAAATTTATTTTCCACATCAGTTAATTTCTTGTAAAAGGGCCACACAGAGTTATCATATCACAAACTACATAGTACTAGTGAAAATATTTCATTAAGTATTCCTTGAGATGTCCAAGAATAACAAGATAATAAAATTCAAGAAATTTAATGAAATTGTATTTCGCCGCTGACAAGCCCATGCTGAATACTGGCTAAATACTCTAGCAGTTTTATTAGTCATATTTTTACCGCCTTCTATAGAAATAAAAATTCTTAAAGTGTTGCAACTATAATGCCATTTCCTTTCCACCATTTTCATCATCTAGTGCACTTACCACTACAACATATCTTAGAGCACCGCTGCCACCCAAGCCTTGTGTTGGAAAAAATTCTTATGATTTATCTTAACAAATAACTTTAAGTGATTTTACATCCTAGGTGTATTACCCTTGATGTATAGTGATGGTAATTTGGTCTCAAAAGTACTAGAATGTTAATGGATTAAAGGACATAAGAAAGACAAACTGAATTTAAGAGGAAAGTCATGAAATGCTAAACATGCATCGAGTAGAAGTCAACGCAACTTCGACTAGAAGTTGATGCTACTTTGAGTACAAGTCAGAGTAACTAAACATGATGAGTCATCGTTAATTAAAGGATCAAGTTGACGCATACTCTGATATGATATCGATGAAACAATGATTACAAAACTTAATTAATAGATTGCCTAAATGAAGCCAGAACTCGATGCTGCGTCTATATGAACTCGATGCTACGTCGAATAGATTTTTTAACGAGAACTATTTTAAAGACTATTTCAATATTGTTTTTAGAAAAGTTTGATTGTTATAACTGATTTTTGCAGACGTTGGAAGATGTCGATTCTCAGCTACATATATATATATATATATATATATATATATAAGAAGAGAGAATAATAACAAGAATAACAACAGATATATCAGGCGATCATTCAACTTAGATTAGATCATGTTTTTGGAGGATTGATTTCGACAGAGAATTATAGGAAGATTTCATCAGAATTTGAAGTTCTTCCTTGAATCAGTCGATCATCATCTTGTTGTTGAATTTGCAGAGAATCAATTCTTTTTCTTCTCAAGAGCAAATCAATTGCTGCATCATATTCAATGGAGACAAGATAGAAATTTGGATTAAGGGCATATAATCTTTGATATTTTCTTATTTAGAGATTCATCAGATTACATATTTCAGATTCACTTAGTTCCATACAGTCCTCAGGATTCAATTGAGAGGACTCATCAAGAAGAATATTATATCCTCAATTCTTCTACAATTTTTCTGATTTTTATTTTTATTTTCATATTATGAACAGAGTTTTGAGAATCCCTCTTCAAAGGATTCAGTAAAAGGTTCTCAGAGTTTCCTTGAGAAAAGACTCAGATTATATTGGTTCAAGATATCCTTATAAAAGATCTTGTGATTGATTCTGAGAGTCTTCTTATCAAAACACTCAGACACTGTGATAGTGAATTTCTACCAAGGGGTAGAAGAGTGGATGTAACCAGATTTTGGGAAACCACTATATTTCTTGTATCTTCTGTGATTGTTCCTTATTCTGTGATTTACTTTTTTATGCTGTGATTTTTATATCATTTTAATTCTAGTTATGAGCCTATGTATATGCAAATTCTGTGAATTATATAGTTAGATCTAAACAAATTTTAATCTCTATTCACCCCCTCTAGAGAAAACTCTAAAGTATTTAGTAACTATTCTCTCATCTCAATTGATATCAGAGGGAGGTTGATCATTAAATGATTAATCAAGAGAAGGTTAATCATGAAAAGGTTAAACACCTTAATCAAAAAGATCAAAACAGTTGCATTAATATATATTTCATTATTTTATCAAAATGTCTTCTAATACATTCAAAAGATTTGCATCTACAAGACCTCGAGTTTGTAATCATAAAAAGTTTACACTTTGGAAAACTAGAATTATACTGTATATAAATTCTATTGATGAAGGTATTTTTGGTTCAATATTGACATGACCACCTATGCCTTATAAAAAGGATGATGAACAGAGTTTTGAGAATCACTCTTCAAAGGATTTAGTAAGTGATTCTAAGAGTCTCCTTGAGAAAAGACTCAGATTATATTGGTTCAAGATATCCTTATCAAAAGATCCAGTGATTGGTTTTAAGAGTCTCTTTATCAAAAGACTCATGCACTGTGATTGTGAATTCCTTCCAAAAGGTAGAAGAGTGGATGTACCCAGATTTTTGGAAACCACTATATTTCTTGTGTCTTCGGTGATTGTGCCTTATTTTGTGATTTTAATTATCTTTTTAATTCTGGTTATGAGCCCGTGTATATGCAAATTTTGTGAATTATATATTTAGATTTACACAAGTTTTAATCTCTATTCACCCCTCTAGAAAAAACTCTGAAGTATTTAGCAATTGTTCTCCCATCTCAATTGGTATCAGAGGGAGGTTGATCATTAAGATTAATCTAAAAAAGGTTAAACACCTTGATCAAAAAGATCAAAACAATTGCATTAGTATATATTTTATTATTTTTATCAAAATGTCTTCTAATACATTCAAAGGATTTGCATCTACAAGACCTCGAGTTTGTAATCTTGAAAAGTTTGCACTTTGGAAAACCAGAATTAGACTATATAAATTCTATTGATGAAGGTATTTTTGGTTCAATATTAACAAGACCACCCATGCCTTATTAAAATGATAATGAAGGAGATGTTACTTCAAAACCTGTACCAAGGTGTGAATGGACAGATGAATAAAAGAGAATAAAAGATTGGGATGTTAAAACAATGAACATACTAGTCTCAACAATGTCTGATGATGTATTTCCGAAGGTTGCAGAATGTCAGTCAGCTAAGGAAATTTGGGAATCACTATCAAGAATTGTTGATGAGAGTTTTGATGAAAGAAAGGATAGAAGATCTCTCTTAATTTCTCAGTATGAACTTTTTCAAAAGAAAGCTGATGAATCTATAGTTGAAATGTATGATAGGTTTAACATAATTATCAATGTGCTGAAAAGTTTGGATAAGGATATATCACTTACAGAGATAAATGATAAATTACTCATGTGCTTTCTAAGTACATAAGATTCAAGGATATGAGCTATTAGAGAAGCAAAGTGTCATAGAGAAATTATAATATATGCTATGTTAGGAAAGCTCAAATCATATAAACAACTCTTGAAAAGTAGAGCTGAAATAGAAGCAAAGAAAAATGTCATTACACCAAAAGATAAGTCTATTACTTTTAAAGTCACTGATGATGAACCATCAGTATTAGAACAAGAGATGTTCAACTTTCTAGCAATAAGATTTAGAAGTTTGATTAAGACTGAAAGATTCAGATGAAGAGACAGGAGTGTGAACAAGTCAAAGTTTGACAAAACTCTTAATAAGGAGCTAATTTGCTTTTCATGCAGAAAACCTGGACACATTGCAACTGAATGTCCAAATCAACACAAGGATAAACATAATAAAAAAAATCAGAAGAAATACCTGAAGAAAAATGATAAGAAAAAGGGGAAAGGTTTATAGCAGAAACTTAGAGTGATACAAGTTCTAAGTCAAGCTCTTCATCAAGTTGTGAAGAAGAAGCTGATGCAAAAGATGCATGCTTAATGGCATTGGAAACCAACTCAGATACTGAAGGGAGTCAGGTAAATTATTTTGATAATATTGATTTTTCATCTGAAGAATTTAATCTTTGTATTAAATAATTTGGTAAGGATCAGTTAGATGTTGAAAAAGAAATTAAAACTTTAAGAAAGCAAATATAGTTAATTAAGAGATATTCTTGTGATAAGGAACAAGCTGAACAAGATAAATTATTAGAAATTGAAGTGGATAAACTGAGGAATTAGGTTGCAGATTTAACAAAAGAAAATACTTTATTGAAATAAGAATTATCAAAAGCAAAAATATTTGAAGATTCTTTGAATGGAAGGAGTCAGCAACTGAAGAATATTACAAAAAACTTTAAGAGAATGTTTAATCACTTAGGATTGGGAGTTAATCCACACAAGATGTAACAATTAACAATACACTTGTTGGGAAAAACCTTGTTTCATTCACTAATGCTAAGGAATTACAACCCATCATAAATGCTAATAATGATACAAAAAAGGATAACAAAATTTAATAAGGATAAATTCATAGTAAAAGTTTTTGTAAGTAAACAACCATTATTAGACATTAATCAAAAATCAAAATTTTTAGCAAACCAGGAATATGCGTCGACTTCATATCAATGCAATACCTGTGAAGCATCTACTTCAAATAGACACATCTAGAAAGTTGCGTCGACTTCAACTCGATGCATATCCCTGAATAATAAATTTTCTTCTTATTATTCTGCAAATGATGTTTGTACAAAATGCTTTATCAAGGAACATAAAATTGAAAGTTGTTGGTTTAATAGACCAACACTCTTTTATCCCAAGGGGTATTATGAAAGGTCATCCTATACTTTCATCACCCCCTATAATGAAAAAGAAGTAATGAGTCCAAGGTAACCTGGATCTCAATTGATGTTTGATTTTATGTGTAGGAAAAAGGCCGTCCTTATACAAACCAGTTCTGGTATTTGGATAGTGGTTGCTCCAGGCATATGACCAGACATAAGGAGTTGCTGGATGTAAATTGGATAGGAAGAGTACTTAGGGAATATATAAATTCCTGGGTATTAGATTGATATCTTGGTTTAGTAAAAAATAATCATCATTCTCTACTTCTACAGCTGAAGCTGAGTATGCTACTGTTGGAAGCCGTTGTTCACAGATATTGTGGATGCAGAATAAATTACTTGATTATAACTTGAATTTTACTAATTCCACTATATTTTGTGATAGCTCAAGTGCTATTTTAGTTGCCTCAAATCCTGTATTGCATATCAGGACAAACATATAAAAATTAGGCATCACTTTTTCAGAGATAATGTGGAAAAAGTGAAAATTTCTCTGGAATATATGACTTCTAAAAATCAAAGGGCAGATATTTTCACAAAGTCTTTTGATGAAACCAAGCACAACTACTTTATCAATATTTTGGGCATGCTTGATAAAGCTCAGTAAATGATTTTATAACATGCAATTATCATTAAATATTGTTGGAAAAAACCTGCAATAGTCTTAAAAAATTTAAGTCTGTATTTGACGTAATGTTGAATACAAGTTGACAGAACATCTACTTTTATTCAATGTAACGTCTAGAGACGGTGACTATGAAGAGTTTTCGGATCTTGTCGATGCAACATCGATATCATTCAACGCATGCATCGACTAGGAAGGTTTTCACTAAACGTCAGATAGAAATCAACGTTACGTCAACAAGAAAACATTTTTGCCCTAACTTCTCGACATTTCATCAATTTATATAGACTTTATATTTTCTCCAAACTCTTCATCTTCCCCTCTCGATTTCTCCTCTACTTGCTCTCTCATGTTTTTCTTGTAATCTTTGCAGGTTTCTAAATGGCAACGAAGATGAATTCTGGGTTTAGTGTTGACCTTGGCTCTTTTGTTGCAGTAGCAGATTCATTTAAAGGAATATTATAACTATTTACAAATGCTAGTCTCAACAAGTTTATTACTATGAGATGCTTACTATATTCTGTGGAGTTAATAGAGTTCATTAATTCTACTACAATTGATGAGGAAGGCACAATGATTGGGAAGATTAATGGGTCAGAGGTTCTTATAACTACAGAACTTATTCAGACAACATTTGATCTACCTTCTAGTGAGGGTATAACATAACTCTCAGACAATGAAATAAAGGAAGCATTGCAGAAGATAAACTTTTCTAATGACAGACCAATTCATCTGAAGAAGATAGATTTTTCTAAAGAATATGATTTTTTGGCTGATTTAGTGAGAAAAGTCTTAATGTGTAAAATTTCAGCACATGATGTAGTTCCAAAAGCACAACTACATATGATGGGGGATTCTGGTGCTAAGGAAGAAAATAGACTAGGGTAAATGCATTTTGCTTCTTATAGGCAAAAAGTATAGACATAAGGAAAATGCATATATGATATTTATGAGTTGTATACTAAAACAACACTATCCAACATTACGCAAATCAAAACGAATGAACATTCTTCATAGAAAAAGACTTTCAATGACATTATTTTCAAATAAGACCAGACAATTTCTCAAGTCTGGTACAATGAAACATGTTTCACATCCACCATCACCTCTCCCTGATGTTTCTCATGAAATATTCGTTCCAACAGATACAATCGTGTATCCATCACAAGATTTAGTTCAAGAATCAAGTCAAGTTCAAACTATTAATATTGAACTTCCAGCTATAGACATGCAATAACATAATGATCAACACTCTTATCTTACTGAACACAATCATGCTGCTGTATTTTCATTTGTGACATTTTACATTTATAAAGTTTTCTTCAAGAAATACAATAGACAAATGCTTCACTAACTAATCTTATAGACGAGAATGCTATAAATTATAAATCTTCAGTTGAAAATTTGTTCAATCAGATTTCTGGGGGTTCAAGCTTCTTTAAGTAAAATTCAGGATAAATTGGCTCATGAGGTTCAAAAGGGGGAGATGTCTGAGAAAGACCAGTACATGGAACATTTAGATGATGATGAGATTTTTCTTAAATATGTTCAAAAATATTTACTAAGAAAAGAAGCCGATGAACCATTGGTACAAATTTCTAAAGCTGTTGAAGATAAAAGTAGTGGTCAAGTGGCTCAAAATAAGTTGGCCTCAACACTGGAGGAGATAGAGCAGAATAATGATCAAGTTGTTAAGAATTCTGATGCATAAGTTTAGGGGAAGGTAGTGGAAGGTACTTTAGCTGATGTACTTATGATAGCTATAGAGGCTATGGATGATTATATGATAACTCAAGGGAAGTGTTAAGATTTGTCTGCTAAAAGATGAATAAGGATGTACATGTATTCTCTAGGAAAAGGAAAAATCTTTCTTAGGATAATTATATTCTAAAGGTATACTTTATGAAAATTATGTTGGAAATTTTAAGAGATCTTTATGAAAGTCTCATATATTCAGTTGTTTCTTATATATGTCATTTATGGTTTTTATCTATGTTCAATACATGTTCATGAAAGTCAAATTGTTGTAATCATACTGCTTTATATTTGTAAAATCACTTTTGAAATTTTGTAAAATTATTTAAGTTAAATAGGGGGAGATTGATGAGAAAATCCCTTATGATTTATTGAGAAAGAGTTCTTAAGTAGAAAGACTGCCAAGATAGAACTTGAAGAAGTTCAAGAATCATAAAATATGAATGAATCGCAATTGGGACCTGAGCTAGGACTACATGTTGTTGTAGCTAGAGAACCTGCTCAGGAAATACAAGTTCCACGTATATCTGGTAGACCAAGGTTTGAGCCTGAGAGATATGGATTTCTCGTGTCCCAAATAGGTAATGTCTTGCTTATGGATCATAGTGATGAGCCTGCAACCTACCAAGAGGCTATGAGTGGATCAGACTCTGAGAAGTGGCTTGAGGCCATGAAATATGAAATGGACTCCATGTATGAAAACTAAGTATGAAAGTTGGTGGAATCACCTAAAGGGGTAAGACCCATAGGGTGCAAGTGGGTCTTCAAGAAGAAAATCGATATGGATGGGAATGTACAGAAATTCAAAGGGTGATTTGTGTCTAAGGGTTTCAAGCAAATTCATGGTATTGACTATGATGAGATCTTTTCCCCTATTGTCATAGTTAAGTCCATCAGAATTTTGCTTGCTATTACTGCATATTATTACTACGATATCTGGCAAATTAGATGTCAAAACAGCTTTCTTAAATGGAAACCTCCTTGAGGAAGTGTATATGACACAACCCGAGGGTTTTGTATCTCCAGGTGAAGCCACAAAAATATGCAAGCTGTAGAGATCCATTTATGGATTAAAACAAGCTTCTTAAAGTTTGAATCTTCATTTTGATGAAAAGATCAAAGAGTTTGGTGTTATCAAGAATGAAGATAAACCTTGTGTTCATAATAGGATTAGTGGGAGCATAGTTATCTTCCTGATATTATATGCAGATGACATACTGTTGATCGGGAATGACAAACCTACCCTGTAAGTTATTAAGAATAACCTAGGGGACTGTTATTCTATGAAGGACTTGGGTGAAATGACTTATATACTCTGTATTAAGATCTATAAATATAGATTGAAGAAGTTTCTGGGTTTGACCCAAAGTATGTACATTGACAAGGTGTTGAAATGGTTCAGCATGCTTGAGTCCAAGAAAGGATTCTTACCCATGTATCATGGTGTGAGTCTCTCTAAGGACCAATGTCCTAAGTCTTGTGAAGATAAGGATTGCATGAAGTTGATTCCATATGCTTCAGCAATTGGGTCAATCATGTATGCAATGATATATACTAAACTTGATGTCTCTTATGCTTTGAGCATGACTAGAAGGTATCAGTCTGATCCTGGTGAAGGCCACTAGATAGCCGTCAAGAATATCCTAAAGTACTTGAGAAGGACTAATGATACGTTCTTGGTGTTTGGCGGACAGTAAGAGCTCATTGTAAGGGGTTACACGGATGCTAGCTTCCAAACTGATATGGACGACTCAAAGTCTCAGTCAGGGTTTGTATTTTGCCTGAATGGAGGTGTTGTTAGCTGGAAGAGTTCCAAGCAGGATACAGTTGCCAATTCTACAAGTGAGGTCGAGTATATCACCACTACAAATGCAGCAAAGGAGGCTATATGAATTAGGAAATTCATTGGTGAATTAGATGTAGTTCCTAGCATTGTTCTTCCCATAGTTCTCTACTGTGACAATGACAGTGCAATTGCATTTGCTTCAGAACCTAGATCTCATCAGGGCTCCAAGCACATACTTCGGCGATTCTATCTAATTCGAGAGATTGTTGATCGAGGAGATGTGAGCATTAGTATAGTGCTGACCATGGAAAACATTGCAAATCCATTGACAAAGCCTCTCACATAGAGAAAGCATGACAATTATTTTAGATCAATGGGTATACGATACCTGAATGATCAGCTCTAGTTGGAGTCTTATAGATTGTATGTTTGTTGGCTGTAATATTTTATTTGATGAATAGTGTACTGTATACATTTCATTTATATATTTTGGCAAGTTCTTTTATTATATAATTATTTATATTGTGATAGAATAGTTTAACTAAATAAATGCCCTCAGAATGTTTGCTTTCATAGGTCAAGTAGTGACTTGAATGTGAGAACCTATGTTATTAGAAGCTTCATTCTTAAAGTTCCCTGGTCATTATATCATCCTAGAAGCTAAGGGCGATGATGATACCTTTAAGACTAGCATGTGTGTTGACTGATGACCCATCCTCACAGGTCATCATATTGTGATATCAAGTCATCACATGGGTACTTGTTATGAATAAGTTGTACTGGACAGACCCACCATGAGAATACTTTATGGATTGTTATATGAACGTATCAAGAGTATGGCTCAAGTGGCAATGGTTTTTGTGGTCCTTTGACCTAAAGTCACAACATTCATCATGTAAGGAAGAGCGTGCTTTGATGCAATCAAAATTCCAGTCTTGAAAAATTTAGATGATAAAGGTGGTTATTGGGTACGTTACGAGTCATTTAGGTGTTTGTGAGTGAGCAGAAATGGGATTTCACCTCCTTTATGACAGGAGTTGCATCCACAGGCCCTTTGATGGAATGGGACTAAGAAATGCATGACCATGCTTGGTTGAGTCAATATATGATATTGGGCTCACCAATTTCTAGACGTCCATCTAGATCAAAAAACTTGGATTGAACAATTATGAGGGCGACACGGTCTATACCTCTAGTTCTATCCGGATGTAAGGGACGAAGGGATATGAAAACACTATTACATTGGTCACAATGGCTTATGAGTTTATAAACTCTTACTGTTTGGGGAGTAATGATGTTTTGATAGATTCCGCTCATTATTTGTGAAGCTTTTGTTTGATACTTTCTAGATGAAGTGGGAGACTGTTGGTGTTACCATTGTGATCTAGAAGTGATCAAGCATGTAGCCTCACTGCTAACTCAGTATGAGCCTATCAGGGTCACACATAAGATTATGGAGAAATTGGGAGATTAGATTTGTATGGTTTAGCTCATATGATGAGTTGATAAGACTTAGTTCAACCTAGCTTATAGCGTCGAGTGCGTTGAGACCAGTCAACGCTTTAGTCGAGTTAAGCATTAACTCATCGAATGACGACGTTGAGTGTGTTGAGTATATTCAATGATTCGTCGAGTTAAAGTGTTGATTCAACGAGTATGACACTTAAGCATTGAGTGTGTTGACTATACTCGGTGATTTGTCGAGTCAAGGAGTTGATTCGACGAGTCTGAGTCTCATGCATTGAGTGCATTGAGTCCACTCAATGCCTTCATTGAGTATTGGGTTTACTTGATGAATTTAGCACTTAGGCGTTGAGTGTATTGTGTTCACTCAACGCCATTCAATGAATCTGGCATTTGGCATTGAGTGTGTTGAGTGCACTCAATGCCATTTGTCCAATATGAATGATACTCGACGATTCGTCGAGTATGGCGTAGTAAGCATTGACAGCGTTGAGTCCACTCAACGCCTTCGCAGAGTCAAGTGTTGATTCAGCTGAGGATGGTGTTGAGTTCGTCGTGTATCTTATGGATACTCAATGATTCGTCGAGTATGGAATGATACTCGGCGATTCGTTATGTATACTGTAGATACCCGAAGATTCGTCGAGACAAGGGTTGTCTAGCTGAATCCTGTACTCTAAGTCCTTGGTCTGCTAATAGAGTTGTGAATTATTTTGTTTATTCCTTGGGTATAAATAAAAGTCTTTAGGGTTTCCTAAACACGAGAGACAATACACTTACTGTTCATTCTGTCTAAGTCACGAGCTGTACTGTGCGAAAAGACGGAAGCCCTAGAATCCCGATAGAAGCTGTTCCGCCTTTTGTCATCGCTATTGCTGATCCCAATCACGGCGAGTGTCACCGCCGCCTCTCCTACAATAGATCTAGCAATCTGTGGAGATGATGAGTGTCCTCTCCTGACCTAGTGCTTGTTCGATAAGTAGCTATGGGTTCTCCCGATTGCGTGGACTTATTATAAAGGTGCGAATATCCTTTCTACACTCAAGACTCAAGCCGCTAAGTGGCCGATCGAATTTTTTTGGAGCATCTTGGTTGAGTATAGACTTAATCCCACAAAGGTAAGTTTGATTACAACAAGATTTACTTCTTGATTCATGAATATTGAAAGATCAGAATTCTTGGGTTTTCTTGTTCTTATTTTCCGCTGTGTGCACAAGTGTTGTGCCATCTAGTAAAACCCAACATCCTCACCCCCACCTCACCGATCCCCTTGGATTTCCTTATAAATTGTACCCCATGGGTACAAAGATGGAGTCTTTTGGCCGAGCATTTGGATCCTACTATTGAAGTTTTGATTCGTGAGGCAGAGATCATCCCCCTTGGTCGCCGTCTTGAGATAGTCGCCAAGTTATTATCGTAAGACCCCCCTCCCCCCAACCTTTGCCCGAGCTAGGTCAAAGTGGATCTTACTGCCCAAAACATCCAGCCAATGCTCCCTGAGTGGCAACAACCAACTCCACTAAGCACTACTTGGCTGACTTATTTGGCTTGAATCACAACATTCACATCAAATCACAGAGTATTGCGGAAGCATCAATAGGAAGCCACTGATATATATATAATAATATATATTTAAAAGACTAGGTAAACTAAGGTTGTAGCCACTTTTTAACACAACTAGCTTGTAGGCTGTAAAAGTACTACCACTACTAACTCCTCACACTCTCAAGCCTGCTCTCTAGTATTCACGTCTTGAAATTTTGGAGATGACGAGGGTGTCTCTGCTCAGGTGATCCTATCAGCTAGCCTGTCATCCTGCAGCAGCTGGACATCATTTTGCTCCATCTCCTGTGAATGGTTATTAAAATAATAGTTAGTCACAGAGCTTAGTGGAAATACCTTTTTTCCCCAGAGCCATATCTTAGGGATGAGCTCATGCACCCAACAAAAGTAAATAGCTAAAGTACGATAGGGTTAGCACATCATTTCATATATAATCTAGGAGAAACTATTGAATGAAAGTGCAACATAGTTTAACTGAAATAACAACAATATTATGTGTCAGTTAAAATAAATGCTCCACTAGCTATCAGCACGACAGACATTCACAACTTGTATTCATACCGCAGGTTTTCAAACTATGTTGACTTCTTTACGAATCCAATGCCACTGACTATTGTCAAATAAAAGTTCGTTTGCTAAAATTCCAAATTTGCACGTCGCGACGCACTAAAACAGTCAAAACTATCATATTTTTCGTTATACTTCGGATTGCAATGCAACGAGTTCCAAATTGTTCGTATCGACCATACGAAGCCATAAGAACTGACAGAACTCAGATTGAAGCTCTCTAGCTCGTTATCCCCATCTAGGGTCTTTTCCTACCTCAATTTTGGCCATGGGTAGAGGATCAGGTCACTTTTATTGGGCTTACTAGGTTTCTAGTGGTCCAATAAAAGTCGGGATGTTATAATTCAATAAAAAAGAGAATTTTCTTCCCCGAAAATTTGCTTAAAGTAGGGGGAGAAGTATAACATACCTGGGGAAAGAGCTCGGGTGGCTTTTCTCGGACGAGTGCTTTGGGTTCCCACGTATGCTCATCTTGTCTGCCATTCTACCATAATATCTTGACCATCAGAATGATTGTCTTGCGTAGTTTCTTGACTTTATAATCCACTATTCTGACTGGTTCTAGCTGAATGAATATATCCGACTGTAGTGGTATTGGCGGTGTAGGAAGGTGCTACTTTGGTTGTCGGAGGACTTGCCTCAAGGAAGAGACATGAAAGACATCATGATGATTTCCCAACTCTGGGGGCATGGCTAATTGATATACAACTAGGCCAACACGCTCTAACAACTGATAAGGACCCAAATAGCGGGGGTCAAGCTTCTTTTGCTTTCTCAATCGGGAGACACTATGTATGGGCTTGATTTTCAGAAATACCATTTATCCCACGCTAAACTCCATCAATCAGTGCCGCACATCATAATACTTACCCTGTCAGCTCTACACTTCCCGCATCCGATCCTAGATTAGTCGTATCCCTGTTATAGTATCATCAATATAAGCCACTCCTAAGGCTTCTGGGTCCTCATCCTGAGCCCATGTCAAAGGGGTTCAGCAACACCTTACATATAATGCCTCGTACGGTGCTATCTTGAGGCTGGCCTGATAGTTATTATTATATGAAAACTTGACTAATGGAAACAACTACTCCCACGGCTTGTTGTGCTCCATTATGCAAAGTTGAAGGAGATCCTCGATTTTTCGGTTCATCCGTTCTATCTGTTCATCTATCTGAGGGTGGAAGGCGGTGCTAAAGTCCAACTTAGTCCCCAAGTATGCCTGCACCCGCCTACACTCTTTGGATGTGAAGCAACAATCAAGGTCCTACACAATGGACTTCGGCACTCCGTGGAACCATACTACTTGCTCTATAAATAAACTGGCAGGAATGTCAACCTCATCACTCTGTCATTTTGGAATGAACCACGCTACCTTTGTAAGTCGATCATGACATCTCATATGGATTCATTTCCTACACGGGATTGAGGTAAGCCGTGGGCGAAGTCCATTGAAATATCCTCAAATTTCCACTCTGGTATCGGTAGGGGCTGCATCAGGCCTTCTAGATTGCAGCATTCAGCTTAACCTATTGAAAGGTCTGACATTAAGCCACGAAGTTGGTGATGTCTCTTTTCATTCCCGGTAAGTAAATAGTCCTCCGTAGGTAAACATATATCTTAACCACACTAAAATGAATGGAATACCTTGTCTGATGCGCTTCTCGAAGAATCTCATCTTGAATCCCCCTAATAAAGGGGATGAACACACGATATCTTAACTGCAAAATTCCTTCATGCAGGTTGTACTCCTCCTGTGCACCATCCTACAAAGACTTGATAATCAGGGCCACTTCTGGGTCGATTTTTTGGACTTCCTGTATTCGATCCCAGATGTCTCACTGTATCTCCATCCAATACAGCTGGGACAGATATTCTTCTGGGTCTCTCCAAGCAACAGGGATAATCTCTAGATCTATCAATGACTGAAGCAGTTCCTCCGATATTAACTCCAACCATCGCCCAACTATTGAGGGTTGGAGACTCAACGTGTCAGCAACTCTATTGGCTTTCCTAGGGTGGTACTGGAGAGAAAACTCACAGTCACACAGAAATTCCAACCATCGGCGCTGCTAGAGGTTCAACTCCTTTTGAGTAAAGATATACTTGAGGCTCTTATGATCGAAGAAGATCTCGCATCTTACTCCGTATAAGTAATGCCTCCAAATCTGGAGGGCAAAAATAACGACGCCTAACTCTAGATCGTAAGTTGCATAATTCAACTCATGCAACTTTAGTTAGTAAGATGTGTATGCTACTACCTTGCTATACTGTATCATAATATCTCCCAATCCATTCAGGGATGCATCAGTATAATTCTGGAACCCTTTGGTTCCTGAGGGGATCGTAAGGATTGGGGTTTAAATTAGTCACTTCTTTAATTCAATGAACGTAGCCTCACATTACGGTATCCATCGAAATGTAACATCCTTTCTCATATGAGTAGTGAGGGGTAATGCAATCTTGTAAAACCTTCCATAAACTTCCTGTAGTAACCGACAAGACGGATGGGTTGCAGGTTCGAGACCCGGCCTCAACAATGCACCACGACCGAGAAACAGGCGCGGAGAGGCTTTGGGGTGCATGGTCTGTAGACCTGGTTAGGCTGAACCCTTTCAAGCTGGATGCTGGGGTTGCCGACGGTCGTCCTTTCAAGCCGTGGGCTAGGGAGGCCGTTACATACGTGTTCTGTATTGTAAGCTTGTTAAGTTCTTTGCAGTCGATGTACAAGCATAACGTTCTATTCCTCTATTTCACAAACAGCACAGGGGCTCCCTAAGGCGAGGAACCCAGACGGACAAACCCAGCATCTATCAGTTCCTGAAGTTGAATCATAACAACATATAGGTGTATATTTACATTGTATAACAAATATACACATTGGATATAGGTATAAATATATATATAGCATGGATCTAGTCATATCATAGGTATTATAACATCCAACGTATCGCTAACGTCTGAGATATATACCTATCACTACCTCCAGAGCTGGTCCATGTTGAAGATCTAGTACATAAGGGCGCGTCTCGACCTTGATAATCTATCCTTCTAGGTCTACCTCTTCGGCCTCTCTAGACCTATCCTCTCGCGATCGGTCCTCCCTAAGCTGCCCCTAATCCCGACCTTCCTACCACCTATAAGCAGAAGGCTCTAATATGCCTAGGCTGCTACCATAGAGATAGTTCCCTACAAAGGGAACATCTCATCAGTTTGCGGGCACAGGGTTGGGTGCTGGAGCTGGTCTGGGATCCTGCTGCGGTACTGGTCAGGGTGCTGGGGGTACTGGTGTTTGTCTAGGTGGGGGTGGGTTCATATAAGGCTGTCGACGCTGATGTTGTCTATGCTCTCTCTCCTCTCGATGGGGAGCAGCTCCTCTATCACATCCTTGACCTCGGGGAACCTCTACCTGTCCTCGGCGCTGCTTGGCCACCATCCCCAGGTCCAACTCTAATACAATGACATGAGTTGTTATAGTGCGGAAGGTGGACTAGGAGATCATGATCAAAGCCTGCCTTAAGTCATCCCGCATACCTTGGCAGAAACGAGTAGCTTGGTCCCTGTCAGTGGCTGCGAGCGTCCCAGAAAAAATGGGCTAAGTGAATAAACTCCCGCTGGTAGTCGGTAACTGTCCGGTCGCCCTGGAAAATGTTCAGGAACCTCTCCTGCAACGTGAATCAGTTGGCATCAGAAATGAAATGATCGAAGAATGCGTTTTAGAACTCCCTCCACAGTATAGTGTTCAGTGTTTGCCCCCTCAACGTCGAGCGGCTAGCCGCTCTCCACCAGTTTCTGGCATACCCCTCAAACAAAGTCACAATAAAGGACACTGCAACAACTGTATGGCACATCATTCTCACCAACAACTCCTCTATGCGCTCAACCCACTATTTTTACTGCATGGCAGTCTCCGTGCCTCTAAATGTGGGAGGTCTCAGCCCCCAAAAAGTCATCAAGAGATCAGTGGGTACCACAGGATGCTATGGTAGCTGTGCTATAGCTGTTGTGAATGTCGTCAGAATAGCTATCAACGTCCGCTCCAAGTCTACCTCAGTGAACGGTACAGTGGCAGGGCAAACTGGATCTGGAGGTGGAGTGGAGGGGACGTAACCTTTGGAAGAGGATCTCCTATTACTAGACACTAGTATATGGAGAAGTAACAGGAAAAGAGTATCAGTATTTTGCAAAAATAAGGGGAATTTGCAAAAGACTGACAAAGTGGAAACAAAAGGTGTGCGGACACCCTATCGTTCAGTCTATAATCCCCAAGCCTCTTCACTAGGGTCCACTAGGCTTCTGCTGCAAGGTTTGTCCCGAACCAAGGAATGAAGCGAGGGATGGAGGGATACTGAGACTGCTTCACAAGGACGGATCATGATAGCTATGATCCATTTATAAGACCCCCCTACACAACCTTTTCCCGAGACAAGACAGAGGGGATCTTACTGCCCAAGACATCCAGTCAATCCTCCTAGAGTGGCAACAACCCACTCCACTAAGCACTAGTTGGTCGCCTTGCTCGAATTGAATCACAACATTCATATCACATTACAAAATATTGCGGAAGCATCAACAAGAAGCTATAGAAATATATATAACAATATATATATATATATATTTATATATATTTAAAAGAGTAGGTAAACTAAGGTTGTAGCCACTATTTAATACAACTAGACCGTAGGCTGCAAACGTACTACCACTACTAACTCCTCACACTCTCAAGCCTGCTCACTAGTACTCACGTCTCCAAATTCTGGAGATGACGGGGGTGCCTCTGCTCGGGTGACCCTATCAGTTGGCATGTCGTCCTGCGGTAGCTGGTCATCACGATGGTCTGTCTCCTATGAATGGTTATTAAAATACTATTAGTCACAGATCTAAGTGGAAACACATCTCCTCCCTAGATCCATATTCTGGGGATGAGCTCACACACCCAACAAAAGTAAATAGCCGAAGCATGAGAGGGTTAATACAACATTTCATATATAAGTTAGGAGCAACTATCGAATGAAAGTGCAACATAGTATAACTGGAATAACAACAACATTATATGTCAGTTACAATAAACGATCCACTAGCTATCGATGCGATAGGAATTCACAACATGTATTCATACCACAGGTATTCAAACCCGCCAACAATCTGCAGGTGTTTAAGCTGCACACACACACCCTATATCGACATTGTATGAACTGATTTTTTCAAGCAGGGTAATGTGCCCCGCAAGCCTCACCGTTGTGCCAATTGGTGATAGTGGCCAGTCCTACCACTTCTAGGGGTAGTCTTACGCACTACCTAGACACCAACATAAAACCCGTATACTCTTGGATGTGAGGGACATCCATCAATTCTGTATTTTGCCTGACCAGCGAAGGAAACCCAACGGGGAAAGATATAACTGCCGGTCATCCGTGGTACCCATCTCACTATCGCCTTGAGTCGTCGAACTTCCCGCATCTGTACGAACGGTCTACAGAAGTGACTGACCTGCCATGATTTACCACAAGCAATTTACAAGCAAACAGTTTTAATTAATTATGCTGGCATGCATCGGGTCTGCGATGTCCTGCCCTACTATGTTTTAAATAATTCAGGCAAGCAGCATTCAGCTCGACTTTTGACAAGGAGCGTAGGAGTACTTTTTTGGGGTTAATCCTGGAGGAATATCTCAACTCTCGTTATCCCTAACTAAGGTTCAACCTAACAAATAAATACTCGTCGGAGCAGGACCCGTACTTAAAATAGTAAATTGTACGAATAAAAGTATGGTAATAAAAACTGCTAAGAATATAAGATGCATAATTGAAATGCTGAAATGCAATATGACTAGTACAAAAATGTAGTAGTACTGAACTGAAAGAACTGAAAGTAAGTACTGAAAAGAACTGAACTAGTACGAATCTTGAATAGTACTTAAAAGAAATGAACGGAACTGAAAATAAATAAATATGACCAGTACGAGACTAGAAGGAGTGCTTAAAAGAAATGAACTGAACTGAAAGAAAATAAGCAAGACCAACACGAGACTAGAGTACTAAAAAGAAATTACTGAACTGAAATAAATAAAATAACTGGACTAGTGCAAGGCTGTAATAAATCATTAAGAAAATAATTAGTAGTCCAATCACTTCATTCAGGAGGCTTCAATTCCATCTCTGTTCATAGGAGATAAGTTTAGTTCCATCTCCGTTCATAGGAGGCAAGTTCAGTTCCATCTCCATTCTCAAGAGACATGTTCATTTCCAATTCAGTTTTTAGGAAGCATATTTTATTGCGCCTTTCATTCATGACCTAATCGGTTCAGGAGGCTTAGTATGCGTTTTACCTTTATTATTCATCCGAGAATAAACAACAACTCATTTGCTCGTATCGAATTGAATCCAAGAATTTCCTTAGAGAGCATATTATTCCTCGAATTTCAACTTTGAAGATAGTTTCCAACACATGAGGGAAATTCTTCGCTTGAAATGAGGTTGGGCATTATTCTACTCGAGCTCGAATTTTTATCTTCTAAATCCACTCAAATACCCGAGAGTTATTTTAAAAACGAGACGCTCGGTGTTTTTGCAAAAATCTCAAAACACTCAGAGCTTGAAATCTTGCCTCGATAACTCTCATCGATTAATCAATTAAACTTAAATATTCAATTTAAAAAGTGGTCACGCGCTCCGTTTTTTATTTTTTGAAGAATTTTGAGCGCATAGATTTCCGAGCGCGACGCTACACTTCAAGAAATAGGAAAATCTTCAATTTTACCCGAAGGTTCCCAAATTGTAACATAACCTTTAAGAGGGACTAAAAAAACCTAATAATTTTTTCAAAACTTTTCCGAGCAATTTTGGGCCTCTAAAATGACAAAATAGTTCTTATTTAGGATATTTGAGATATCAAATCATTTTATAAAAATCCCAAAACTTTTGAGAAGATTGCCCTTATCAAGGCGAACAACTTTTTTGTTCAATAATTTTCTTCTAGGAGCCTAGATTTTTCCCAGAAAATTCCTCAAATTTCTATTCACTATTTTGATCTACATATAGCCAGTCAAATAAACTTTGCGACTGAGATCGAGCCTCACAAGGCATTTTATTCCTCTGTCCCCACATTGAAAACTATGCAGTGCATAAATTTACCAGATCTAGGCTGTCTGACCTTCATCAAGAAGATCATAAGGTGGTTGTTGCTCGTCGACAATGATAATGGTTGTGACCAACTGGGCGGTGGTCCAGTAGCCCGGCACTACCAACCACTGCTAGATTTCTTCATCCCGAGAGCGGGGTAGCGCGACTACTCTGCTCCCAGCAATGCCGCACCTCCCCGCTTCTATGGTGGCACACTGGCCACAATACCATCCCTGCGTGGTGCGTCGGGGGTTGGGATCCTCTCTAGTGGTGGTCCAGCAGCCCAGCGCTGTCGGCCGCCGCCATAGAAATAGAAAATAAAAAATTATTTTTATGGGTATCGCCAGAATTGCATTTTCCGGCAGTGCCTCTGCCCTCCAATGTTAGGGGTGGTATCCTTTGACAGTATAACATCACCCTAGGGCCACTCCCTGGTGCCGAGCGGCGCTCCTCCTGCACGGCCGAATCCCGAGCCTAGAGCTTGGCTCGGGTGGCATCGGCGGTGCTTCGGTGGCCGGAGGGGGCATGCAAGAAGTCCAAAAGATGAGGAAGGGAGAGGGGAGAAATTTCCACGTGTGCTAGGTGGGCTCAGTACAAACTTGGTCGGTTGGCCATGAAGGTGGTGGTGGAGAAGGAGCACGGGTTTGGGTTTTTTAGCGACCTAGGATTCTGATAAGGTGGGGGAAGCTCGTTCTGAGCTGGTGTGGGGGAAGAGCTGAGAGGGCATGGCCTTTTTATAGGCCGGGAGGATTGCCTCCTCCCAAAACTGGCTATATGGTATTATTCCCAATATGATAACTCCTCCTCTCCTCTTGAACTGCTAGAGGGGACACATGGCTATCATCTGGAGGTTCAGTACATGCCACATGGCATGCATCAGAGAGGGTAAGTCTTGGGTGTGAGGACCTTGAGTTTAAGAAAAGAGAGGAAGAAGGGGGTGGTGGTCTTCCTCCTTGGCCCATGTCCCTTCTCTTATTCTGTCCTGCTGGTTTGGTGGCCCAAAGGTGAGGGAAATAAAGCCCTATCCAACCATGAAGAGGAGGTGGGATCCACTTTGAGGAAAATTCCAAAAAAATACTAATATGGTTATTTGACCAAAGTCAACCCTAGGGTGGGTCCCCCTTGCTGGTCAAAGTCAAAGTGGGTCCAAGTCATCGGGGGTTGTGTCAAAGTTAGGGCGTCGAGTCACAATTGGTATGCACACGCTTTTTGGTGCATGATTGTGCTCGATTTGACAACAAATTTACCACTCGTCATCAAAACTGATCGGGGCAAACTCTATTGACTTTGTATTGACCATAGGAATCCAATGCCATTGACTGGGGTCAAATAAGAGTTCGTATGCTAAAATTCCAAATTTGTGTGTCGTGGCGCACTGAAATGGTCAAAACACTCATATTTGTCGTTAGACTTCGGATTGCGATGCAGCAAGTTCCAAAGCATTCATATCGACCATACAAAGTCATAGGAACTGAAATAACTCATATTGGAGTTTTCTAGCTCATTATCCCCATCTAGGGTCATTTCCTATCTCGATATGGGCCATAGGTAGAGGTTCAGGTCACTTTTATTAGGCTTTTAGTTGTAACACCCCTGATTTTTGATGTTTCCGTTACGTTGACCCTTAGTTGGTGGTTACCGTTGTCGGAGCGTGATTTTTTGCTTGTTGGTATCCGAGGTTTTGGTTTAGGAGTATTAGCTTGGCTAATTTCTCTTGTGTTTTGATATTCCCTTGCGAGCCTGGGTTCATTTTGGAACACGGTTGAGCCTTTTGGGAATGATGATATTTTGACTTCGGGAGATTTTTGCCCTAGTTTGGTTTGTCAGATTTTAATTCCGACTTTGCCATTGGATTCGTAACATCGACATTTATCTATGGTGCGATTTTTGTTGAAATCTATGTTGGTGCGAATTTCGAGTTGTTGGGATGACTAAATAATGATAAATTATTATTATAATACTTATATTTATAAGTATAAATAGCCTTGCGATAAGACGAAAACCCTATTCATCATCTTCTTCTTAAAACCGTCGGCCTGTTTGCGTAAAAGAGAAAGAGGCAGTCTTTGGAGAGCCTTCGACCGTCGATTGTAGGAGCTCCGGTGTACAAAATCATCGTCGAAGAGTAGATCCGGATAGCTCACACCTAGATCTATGTTTCAACGGTAAGTTTTTCTCGTTTCGTGGATTTTTAGAGGTTTAGGTTGTGGTTTTGACCTTCCTTCCTCTTGAAAAGTTTCAGGTTTCTCTGCTTAGTAGTTTTAGCGGCCAGATCTGTAAAAAAAGGGAGTGCTAGTGTTGCCAAAGTTTGGCAAGGTTTGTGGCAAGTGGTGATTTCCCCCTTGCTTGTTCTTTGTTTCTTATTGTCTTTATTTTCCTTCCTGTATAGAAATTGGAATAAGAGTAGGGATTTCCTCCTTGTAAAATTTTCTTTCTGTTGATTTTTGGTGCAAGTGGTGGCTTTCCCCTTGCCTACTCTTTATTTTTCCTCTTCCTGGATCCTTTCCTGTATAAAAATTAGGATTAGGGTAGAGTATGGCCATCACGATCTGTTGGGAAGTAGAGGCTTTTTCTGGCCAGGTTTAACCTAGTCGACCTGTAGAAGATAGTTGAGAAAACTTAGTTGATTATGGAATTAATCAGATTAGGGTAATATCATCGGGTGTGACATTTCGGTTAAGGCAAATGAGTCTTATATGGCTGATTAAGCTAAGTCAGAAATTAATCCTTAATAGTAGTAGGTTAATTCGTCGAACGGAGCCTTAGTAGTAGGTTAATTCATCGAACGGTTAATTCGTCAAACGATTAATTCGTCGAATGGTTAATTCATCGAACGGCTAATTCGTCGAACGGTTAATTCGTCGAACGGTTAATTCATCGAACCGAGCCTTAGTAGTAGGTTAATTCGTCGAACAGAGCCTAAGTAGTAGGTTAATTCGTCGAACGGAGCCTTAGACTTAAGCAATTTCGTCGGGGTAGGTTAGGCGTTGAGTGTAATCCTAGCACTGAAATTCAGCTTTTTTTTAGTCTAAGGCAAAAGCATTGAGTGTGCTGCACACACTCAACGCTAGCGGGTAATTTTTTTTAGAGGCCAAGTATTAAAGCGTTGAGTGTGCTCTATACACTCAACGCGGCGTTGAGTTGCTTAATACACTTAACACCATTGTTTAAATCCGAAGCCAAGTTAAAGAGCGTTGAGTGTGCTGACTACAATCAACACGGCGTTGAGTGTATTGAATACACTCAATGCCATCGGCTTATTCTGGACTCCAAGTTAAAAGCGTTGAGTGTGTTGAATACACTCAACGCGACGTTGATTGTGTTTAATACACTCAATGCCATCGATTTATTTAGAGCTTAAGTGTAAAAGCGTTGAGTGAGTGTTATAAACTCAACGCTGCGTTTAGTGAGCTGAATACACTCAACACCATCCTATTTTCTGGTTGGCGTCGAGAGAGTGAACTGCACTCGACGCAACGTCGAGTACACTTGACGCTTTTCTATGTACTTAGTTTTATTTTTGTTGATTCATGGTATATCATCAGTAGGCTAGTTTTTCTAAATAAAATTAGTCTAGTGCCTATTGTTTTCGTCAAAGTTTGGTCTTAGGCCAATTTCTTACTGGGATTTATTCCTGCATTTATTGTGGGAGAAGTCCAATATTTGGTTATGGATTTTTTTTTGTCTTTGCTATGATTGCCGGTATGTTGGCAGATCATTTGACCCTGATGGGTTTATGACTGTGGGTGTGCTGGTGGAGGTGTCTCCCCCAATAGGTGCTGGTTTTTCCCCGATTTGGGAGTGTTAAGATATAAGACCTCCTTTCCTTGGGCCCTTGTGAAGTTTTATTGGGTGTGTATCGGCAGAGGTGTCTTCCCCCACAGGTACCAGATTATGCTGGTGAGTCTGCTCACTAATATTGAGTCGACCTATTTCTTACTTTTATATACTTACTTGTATATGCACCCTATGAATCTTAATTCTTTATTGCACCTGGTGCAAGTACCTTACCCTTGGACTTGGTAAGTTTATCGTTTACCATTATTTTTATTTCTTAATTTGTTTGAGGTTTTGTCAGCTAAACTTGGATTTGGGGTTGGTTACCCTTTTGCCTCCTTATTTATTGCTTTTACAGACCTTCCTATCACCACGTGTATATTTTTACTGAGGTGTTCTTTTCTTATGAATGCCTCAGAATTGGAGAAGTAGCCAGTTGAGCGGCTAAGAGTTTTGGATTTAGGCTGGTGTCTTGCAGCTGTCTATTCCTCACCAATTGTGAGGTAGTTTTGTTTACTTTTCCTGTAGTTCAGACATACATTATTTTGGTGGATTAGTGTCAGGTTGTTGACGCCCACATGATTTTGTTTAATGTTAAGTACTTGCTAGCTGCTAAGTCACTTTTGTAGGATTTATTGGTTCCTACTTGCTTTTTGGGAGGTTTTATGATAGGTTGCATGTTATATATTTTAAAAGTATAAAAGTATCATTTCTATTACCACTTTCATGTCATCTTTTAGAGTTAATGTCACTATATTTTAACTAGCGTACAAACTATTTTTATACTTATATTAAAAACTTAGAGGTATGCATTTCACGAGTTGCCCCTTTGGGATGTTTATGCTCATGTAGGATGTTAAATCAATCTAATCAAAGTATTTCCGCAGCGTATAACTATATTTTACTCGTGGACTAGTTTATCCACCGTGCCGAGGGATACAGTCATCTAAACTTAAACTTGTTTTCTTCTTATAAACTCATGAATTTCATATAAAATGTAGAGTTGGAGTCTTGCCCGAGCATCTGTAGTTATCCCCTGCATGACGTGGAATCAGGACACTTGTTTTTTCTTACTCTGATATACACTTTAATTAAGAGAAAATGCGGGTTGTGACAGTTGGTATCAGAGGGATGGGTTGTTTGACAATTGGCCGAGCAACCATCTATAACTAGTGTTAGTTATCTAGTGTTATTTCATACACACACCGATGTGTCATCAGTACGTCTTGGATGAAGCATGAACACTACACTCATACGCATGATAAGAAGTATACATGACATATTATGTAGTATGAGATGCATAATATGTGTTTATATATGGATCCTCATAGGAGGCAACATGTGACTATTATGTAGTATGGCATGCATAACAATCATCACATGAATACACATTAGATTTTGATTTTTGTTGCATGCGATATCATGTAGTATGGATGCATAATATTTCATATGTACGCCGCTCATAACATGCATTAAGGCCTTTGTCAGATTTCATAACACAACATACATAGCATAACATCGTATAGTACACGTGTCAAGCTAAAGATTTACATGATGACACATGTACACACATGGTTTTTGGGTCAAAAAGAATAAGAATTCATTCATTCATGGTCTATGTACATGAGTCAATAGGATGATGGTATAACATCCTAAGTTTAGGCATGACATCATTAACGATATCCCCAGAGGAAGTTAGCAGCTTAAGCAAGCATTTGTACATGTATTGTCTGAACAAAGATTGGTTGTTCTAGCGGTAAGCTAGGTTTTGATTAGTTGTTAATTATGATATTAGGATGTCGAGACGTCCTACGATAAGGTCGACTCCCCAGTCTAAGGGTGAGTCGTTTTGAGCTTATAATGAGGCCGTAATAGAAGGATTACGGCAGGGCAACGAAGCTTTGTCTAGGCCAATATCAAAGATGCAATCGCAGATCCAAGCCTTGTTGACTGCTGTGTCAGGACAGTCACTTAGAGTTCAGGACCCTACTGTGGTTCAGGCTGTTCCTGCTCCTTTGGTTTCCCCAGCTATGCTGCAATAGGAGATGAACTTTATTTCGTACTTTCAGTGACTGGGACCCCCTACCTATGATAGTAGGGCGGACTTCTGGCTTTGGATGACTGGATTATATCCATTGAGGAGATGTTCTCTTACTCTGGAGTTTCTGCCGACCAGGGAGTGATGGTCGCTGCTTATCAACTCAAGGGACTTGCAAATAGTTGGTGGCTGAGAGAAAAGAAAACTTGAAGGATGGATGTTCATGGGAAGCCTTCAAGGAGCTTTTGTTGAAGAAGTTTCTGCCATCGGTTGAGCGATACCGTTTGTTGAATGAATTTTTTCACTTAAAGCAGAGGCAGCTCACGGTGAGTGAGTATGAGGTAGAGTTTAGCAAGCTAAGCCGATTCGCCCCGAATTTAGTTATTTCTAAAGCCAACAGAGTTAAACGTTTTCTGGGTGGTCTAAGGAGTGACATCCAGTTGCTAGCAAATGCTTATAGATCAGAAACCTATGCTGAAGTAGTAGAAGCTGGTCTGAAGGTCGAAGCGATCGACAATGCTAAGAACCGAGGTTAGCAGCTGAGAAAAGAAAATAGGAAGTCTGATGAGGGAAAGAAGCCCCAGGATCGGGCTCTACTTCAGAAAAGAGAAGCAAGGAGATATGCAGTTTCTCTGGCCGACCAGGCCACCCATTTGAGAAATGTTTCAAAAGAATTGGAGCCCAAAAGATGGAGCATATTCATGTTATTCAGGGCGCTCCCAGAGGAGATCTAATGTGTACCCTGTGCAAGAGAAAGGGGCACGATGCTGCCCATTGTTGGAGCAAGGATAGAGTGTGCTACCAGTATGGACAGAACAGTCACCTGAAGCCAAATTGCCCCCAGCTTCAGCCCACGCTGCAGCCAGTTCCACTACAAGCTTTGCCACTGCCGCAACGATTGGACAAGGGAAAGGGCAAGCTGAACGTGATATCTTTAGAGGAAGCGCAGACGTCAACTCAAGTTATCTCGGGTCAGATTCTAATCAGTTCTAGTTTTTTTCTAGTTAATAGCTGTAGTTTCGATGATCATTTGCTTAGTTGCATTTTCAATTTTATAGGAAGGTTTAAGGCAAAGAACCACTGGGCGCGTATTCTATTCGATTCTGGTGCTACCCACTCATTTGTGGCTAGGGCTTTCATAGAGTGTCATTGTTTGACTCTCGATCGGGTTAGTGACGCGTTTAGTGCCAAGTTTCCTTCTAGTGATTCTGTGGTATCAGACCAAGGTATTCAAAGTTTTCCGATTCTGTTAGGTGATTTTCTAGCGGTTGTTGATTTGAAGGTGTTAGACTTGGAAGATTTTGATGTGATCTTGGGCATGGACTGGTTGTCCAGATATGACGCTGTTATCTAGTGCAAGGTTAAGTGCTTGGACTTCAAAATGGACAATAGTCAACCCATGAGTGTTTATGGCTATCCACGCCAGGTTTATCCGATTATTTCTATGGTATGTGCTTGGAAGCTTTTAGATTCCAGATGTTTTACTTGTTTGGTTTCAGTTTTGGAAACCAAGTTTGGTTTGCCGTGTTTAGAGGAGATCCTCATGGTGTGTGAGTTTCCTAATGTATTTCCTGATAATCTTCCTGGTCTCCCGCCTGAGAGAGACATGGAGTTCATCATAGATTTGGAGCCGGTTACCCATCCTATTGCTAAGGCGCCGTACTATATGGCCTCGCGTGAACTGGAGGAGTTACGTACCCAGTTAGACGAGTTACTTCAGGATGGTTTTATTAGGCCAAGTTCAACGCCTTGGGGTGCTCCCATTTTGTTTGTAAAGAAAAAGGATGGATCTATGAGGTTGTGCATAGATTACAAAGAATTGAATAAGGTAACTATCAAGAATAGGTATCCCCTGCCGAGAATTGATGATTTGTTTGATCAATTGCGTGATAGTGCTATGTTTTCAAAGATTGATCTTCATTTAGGCTACCATCAGTTGAGGATTCGTGAGACGGATATCACATGGACTGCCTTTCGTTCTCGGCATGAACATTTTGAGTTCTTGGTGATGTCTTTTGGTTTGACCAATGCACCCTCTACCTTTATGGATATGATGAACCGAGTGTTCAAGGATTTCCTTGACCATTTTGTGGTCGTGTTCATAGATGACATTTTGGTGTATTCCCGCAATGCTGTGGAGCATGCCCATCATTTGCGTTTAGTTTTGTCTTCTTTGAGATAGTATAAATTTTTTGCCAAGCTGAGCAAGTGTGAGTTTTGGTTACCTCAAGTTTTTTTCTTGGGTCATGTGGTTAATAGAGATGGGATTGTAGTTGACCCCGAGAAGATAGCTGCTGTTATGGATTAGAATAGGCCCACCACACCTAAGGAGATAAGGAGCTTCCTAGGGTTGGCTGGCTATTATAGAAGGTTTGTAGAGGGTTTCTCTACGTTTTCTACGCCACTGACTAAACTGATGCAGAAGAACGCAGTTTTTGTCTGGAGCGATAAGTGCGGGGAAGCTTTTCAGGGATTAAAGAGGAGATTATGCACTGCTTCGGTGTTGACCTTACCTACGAAAGGAATAGAATATATCGTATATGTAGATGCATCACATATTGGACTTGGATGCGTGTCGATGCAAGAAGGCAAGTTAATTGCTTATGGGTCGAGACAATTAAAGATACATGAAAGGAACTACCCTACACATGATCTAGAGTTTGCACCAGTGATTTATGCCTTAAAGTTGTGGAGGCATCTGTTGTATGGCGCATTATGTAAGATTTACACGTATCATAAAAGTTTAAAATACGTTTTCACTCAAAGGGAGTTGAATCTGCGCCAACGAAGATGGTTAGAGTATGTTGCTGATTATGATGTTGAGAATCAATACCATCCAAGCAAAGCCAATGTGGTAGCCGATGCCCTGAGTAGGAAGATGGTGAAAATTTTTAACCTCTCTGTGGATTCACTGCTAGAAGAATTTCTCTTGATGGATATTTATATTGGAAGTTGTGACTCGTCGAGCAGTTTGGTTGTAGCAGAACCTTCTTGGATTACTCTTATGAGGCTACATCAGAAGGACGATTTGGACTTGCTGCACCTCTATCTTAGAATGAAGAAAGGGGAGTTACCAGACTTTTCCATTGATGATGCGGGTACTTTGAAGTACCGCGACAGATTTTATATCCTTGTTGTCAAGGACATTCGATTTAAGTTGTGCAGTGAGGCGCATGGTTCTAGTGTTGCCTACCACCCAGGTTCTACAAAGATGTATCAAAACCTAAAAATGATTGTCTGGTGGTTTGGAATGAAGGGTGATATAGTCAAGTTCATATCTGAGTGCTTTACTTGCAAGCGAGTCAAGGCCGATCATAGAAGGTTGGGAGGCAGGTTGACGCCTTTGGTGTTCCAAGATGGAAATAGGAGAGTATTTCCATGGACTTCATTACTGGATTACCGAGATCTCCCGAGGGCATGATTCGTGTTGGGTTATTGTTGATAGACTAGCGAAGTGTGCCCACTTCGTGCCTTTCAAGATTGACTACACCATGAAGAAGATAGTAGAGTTGTACCTGGATGAGGTTATTAGGCTACATGGAGTGCCCTTTAGTATTGTGTCATATCGAGACTCCAGGTTTACGTCTCGCTTTTGGAAAAGCATGCAAGAAGGGTTGGATACCGATTTAAGGTATTCCACTGCTTATCATCTGCATACTAATGGTCAAACGGAGCGAGTAAATCAGGTCGTGGAAGACATGATTAGATGTTATATTTTGGACCACAGAGGAGCATGGGATGAGCGACTCAAATTGATGGAGTTTGCTTATAATAATAGTTATCAAGAGAGCTTGCAGATGGCCCTGTTTGAGGCCTTGTATGGGAGACGTTGCAAAACTCCCTTATTTTGAGCCGAGGTTGGTGAGAGACCGTTGCTGGGTCCTGAAGCGTTAGAAGAAATGGATATTTCTGTGAAGTATATTAGAGAAAAGCTCTGTATAGCTCAGGAGCGTTATGAGAAGAATGCTAATCGTCGAAGGATTGATTTGGAGTTTGCGGCTGGGGACCTGGTTTTTCTGAAGGTTTCCCCAATGTATGGCGTTAAGAGATTTGGAAAGAATCATAAGTTGGACCCGAGGTATGTGAGACCTTTTAAGGTTGTTGAGTGTATTGGTGTATCAACTTATAGGCTGGATTTGCCCGCAAATTTTCCTAGTGTGCACGATGTGTTTCACGTGAGCCAGTTGCGGAAATGTGTGCTCAGTGACCGATAAATTCTTGATGTTGTGCCCCAGTTGGAGCATAATCTTTCCTATGTTGAGATGCCTGTCCGCATTCTGGATACTCAAGATCGAGTATTGCGGAGGAAAACCATACCAATGGTTAAAGTTTTGTGGCAAAACTAAGACATGGAAAGCGCCACTTGGGAGTTGGAGTCAGCCATGAGGGAGGCTCATCCTCTTCTATTCTGCTAGTTTCTTGCGGTATATATTTTCCTTATATAATTTTTGATTATATTCCTTTTATAGTGGAATCTTTTGTGCGTAAAGTTTCAAGACAAAACTTATTTTTAGGGGGAGTGGCTGTAACGCCCCTGATTTTCGATGTTTAATTTAATTCTTTTATTGGCATAAATTTGACATCGGGGCGTTACGCTGACCCTTAGTTGGTGGTTACCGTTGTCAGAGCGTGATTTTTTGCTCGTTGATATCCGAGGTTTTGGTTTAGGAGTATTAGCTTGGCTAATTTCTCCCGTGTTTTGATATTCCCTTATGAGCTGGGGTTCATTTTGGAACACAGTGGAGCCTTTTTGGGAATGATGATATTTTGACTTTGGGAAATTTTTGCCCAAGTTTGGTTTGTCAGATTTTAATTCTGACTTCACCATTGGATTCGTAACGTCGATATTTAGCTATAGTGTGATTTTTGTTGAAATCCATGTTGGTATGAATTTTAAGTCGTTGGGACGACTAAATAATGATAAATTATTATAATACTTATATCTATAAGTATAAATAGCCTTGCGATAGGACGGAAACCCTATTCATCATCTTCTTTTTGAAACC
The DNA here is from genome assembly GCA_039513925.1 of Platanthera zijinensis. Classification (NCBI taxonomy): domain Eukaryota; kingdom Viridiplantae; phylum Streptophyta; class Magnoliopsida; order Asparagales; family Orchidaceae; genus Platanthera; species Platanthera zijinensis. The sequence continues at coordinate 61,807,721 of CM077080.1, forward strand.
GTTGGCCTGTTTGCATAAGAGAGAAAGAGACGGTATTTGGAGAGCCTTCGGTCGTCGATTGCAGGAGCTCCGGTGTACGAAATCATCGTCCGAGAGTAGATCCAGATAGCTCTCACCTTGATCTACGTTTTAACGGTAAGTTTTTCCTATTTCATGGATTTTTAGAGGTTTAGGTTGTAGTTTTGACCTTCCTTTCTCTTGAAAAGTTTCAGGTTTTTCTTCTTAGGAGTTTTTGCAGCTAGATCTATAAAAAAAGGGAGTGCTGGTGTTGCCAAAGTTCGGCAAGGTTTGAGGCAAGTGGTGGTTTCCCCCTTGCTTGTTCTTTGTTTCTTATTATCTTGATTTTCCTTCCTGTATAGAAATTGGAATAAGAATAGGGATTTCCTCCTTATCAAATTTTCTTTCTGTAGATTTTTTGTGCAAGTGGTGGCTTTCCCCCTTGCTTGCTCTTTATTTTTCCTCTTGCTTGATCCTTTCCTGTACATAAATTAGGATTAGGGTCGAGTATGACCATCATGATCTGTTGGGCAGTAGAGGCTTTTTCTGGCCAGGTTTAACCTAGTCGACCGTAGAAGAAAGTCGAGAAAACTTAGTTGATTATGGAATTAATCGGGTTAGGGTAATCTCATCGGGTGTGACATTTTGGTTAAGGCAAATGAGTCTTATATGACCTATTAAGCTAAGTCAGAAATTATTACTTGATAGTAGTAGCTTAATTCGTCAAACGGAGCCTTAATAGTAGGTTAATTCATCGAACGATTAATTCAACGAACGATTAATTCGTCAAACGGAGCCTTAGTAGTAGGTTAATTTGTCGAATAGAGCCTTAGACTTAAGCAATTTCGTCGGGCAGGTTAGGCGTTGAGTGTAATCCTAGCACTGAAGTTCAACTTTTTTTAGTCTAAGTCAAAAGCGTTGAGTGTGCTGCACACACTCAATGCCAGCAGGTAATTTTTTAGAGGCTAAGTATTAAAGCGTTGAGTGTGCTCTATACACTAAACGCAGCGTTGAGTGTTCTGAATACATACAATGCCATCGTTTAAATCCGAAGCCAAGTTAAAAAGCGTTGAGTGTGTTGACTACACTTAACACGACGTTTAGTGTAATGAATACACTCAACGCCATCGGCTTATTCTGGAGTCCAAGTTAAAAGCGTTGAGTGTGTTGAATACACTCAATGCCATCGATTTATTTAGAGCTTAAGTGTAAAAGTGTTGAGTGAGTGTTATACACTCAACGCAGCGTTGAGTGAGCTGAATACACTCAATGCCATCCTTTTTATGGTTAGCGTCGAGAGAGTGGACTGTACTCGATGCGGCTTCGAGTACAATCAATTCTTTTCTATGAACTTAGTTTTATTTTTGTTGATTCATGGTATATCGCCAGTAGGCTAGTTTTGCTAAATAAAATTAGCCTAATGCCTGCTGTTTTCGTCAAAGTTTGGTCTTAGGCCAATTTTTTTGGGGGATTTATTCCTGCATTTATTATGGGAGAAGTCTAATGTTTGGTTAAAGGTTTTTTTTTTCTGTGTCTTGGATATGATTGCCAGTATGTTGGCAGATCTTTTGACCTTGATGGGTTTATGACTATAGGTGTGTTGGTTGAGGTGTCTTACCCCACAGGTGCTGATTTTTCCTCGGTTTGGGAGTGTTAAGATATAAGACCCCTTTTCCTTCGGCCCTTATGAAGTTTTATTGTGGGTGTGTTGGTGGAGGTGTCTCGCCCCATAGGTACAAGATTATGCCGGTGAGTTTGCTCACTAATATTGAGCCAACAAATTTTTTACTTTCATATACTTACTTGTATATGCACCTTATGAAACTTAGTTCTTTATTTCACCTGGTGCAAGTACCTTATCCTTAGACTTGGTAAGTTTATCATTTACCACGATTTTTATTTCTAATTTGTTTGAGGTTTTGTCACCTAAACATGGATTTGGTGTTGGTAACCCTTTTGCCTCCATGTTTTTGCTTTTACTGACCTTCCTATAACCACTTTTATATTTTTACTGAGGTATTCTTTTCTTGTGAATGCCTCAGGATTGGAGTAGTAGCCAGTTGAGCGGCTAAGATTTTTGGATTTAGGCTGGTGTCCTGCGACTGCCTATTCCTCACCGGTTGTGAGGTAGTAGTTTTTTACTTTTTTTGTAGTTCAGACACACATTGTTTTGGTGGGTTCATGTCAGGTTGTTGACGCCCACGTGATTTTATTTAATGTCAAGTACTTGCTAGCTGCTAAGTCACTTTTGTAGGATTTATTGGTTCCTACTTTCTCTTTGGGAGGTTTTATTCTATGTTGCATGTTTAATATTTTAAAGTATAAAGGTATCATTTTTATTACCATATTCATGTCATCTTTTAAAGCTAATGTCACCATATTTTAACTAGCGTACAAACTATTTCTATACTTATATTAAAAACTTAGAGGTATGCATTTCACGAGTTGCCCCTTTGGGATGTTTATGCTCATGTAGGATGTTAAATCAATCTAATCAAAATATTTCCGCAGCGTATAATTATATTTTACTCGTGGACTAGTTGATCCACCATGCCAAGGGATACGATCATCTAAACTTAAACTTGTTTTCTTCTTATAAACTCATGAATTTTATATAAAATGTAGAGTTGGAGTCTTGCCTGAACATCTGCAATTATCCCCTGCATGACGTGGCATCACGATACATGTTTTTTCTTACTCTGATATACACTTAAATTCGGAGAAAATGCAGGTTGTGACACTATTAGCTCAATAAAGTTGGGATGTTATAATTGTTCTTCTTATATCCTGCTCAACCAACTTTAATTATGGATGACAAGCTTGTTCTAAGCATCTGGGTATGTAGTGGGGCCAACCTACCACAATACCTGGGATCCTCTTAGTGTTCCCTTAATTTCATTATCTTTACCCATCAAGCTGTGAAGCCCGACTGCTAGACCATTAATCTTAAGCTATAGTTAGATCCAAATTTTGGAGTAGGGATTATATTGGCTTCAGCACATAAAGTTGCCTGGTTTTGATACATTGATCTGTGTTTGTCAATGTGATGAGTAGCAAAATATACATATTTTTATGTTATATTTTTGTTTTGATTTAATAAAAAATGTAATTATATTATGTAAATATCTAAATAAATAGTTTATTTTGATTTTCAGTTCTAACTTAACCTATTTTTGTGCTCTATATGTATTTCTGCTCATTTGGGGAAATTCGACAAAATTTCCAAAGTCACGCCCCTAGGTCACGCCTGTGACCTGTGGTCGTGTAACTTTAAAACCAACAATTCCAGCAATTCGATAGATTTTGGCCATCAAGCTCAATCATGCCCGAGCTACACGCTCGTGACATCACCCATGACCAAGCAAGGAACCTGCTGTCGTGCCGTGCTGAAGTCCTGAAGCTAGCAAACTCAAGTCACACCCGAGGTACATGTCCGTGTTCCAGTTGCAATTCCCATGACCTCAACCGTGACCAAACCAGCAGCTCGTTATCATGCCCCGGAGAATGTCTATTTGTCATGCCCGCAGACACGCCCATTTGACACGTCCGTGACCTAAATGACACGCCCGTGTACTTGTTCAAACTGATCTAGAAGCCTTCAGAAATTATATCCTCATATGCCATGTAAGTAACACGCTTAGGCGACATGCCCTAGAAGGGCATGTAAGAGGGGGGGGGGGGTGTACCTCAATTTATTCGGCTATAAATACGTGGCCAAGGCTGATGTTTTGAAGAGAGCTGGTAGTGTTCCACTTACATAATAGTTACATAGTAGTTATAAGTAGGGAACTAGTATAGTTCCATATAGTTCTATATAGTGTTTTGGAGTAATTTTTGAGTGATATTTTCCTAACCCTAATTTGGGTTTCCTAGTATGCAACACTTTTTTAAATAATACAATTTCAGTTTTCAAGTATTCTTCAACTGTTCTTTAGTTTCAATTTTTGTTGAGACAGGGTGTGTGTGTATTTCCTTTTTTGTAATACTTTTTTTGTAATTCTTTTACTATCACCCCTATCCCGGATGAGAGGCTAAAAACTTTTTAGCGCTTGATTAAGATGGTTGAGACAGATATTATTTATGCAATTTTATAAGTCTTTTCAATTTCCTACTACCACCCCTATCCTGATTGAGAGGCTAAGAACTTTTTAGCATCAACCGAGATATGTTGGGAAGGATACAATTTCTGCACTTTATATGTCTTTTATATTTCTACTACCACCGTCATCCCAATAAGAGGCTAAGAAATTTTTGCACTCGATTGAGATGAGCTTTGGGAAGGATATTAATTCTGCAATTTAAAATCCTATTTTCTAAACTAATGGAAACTTAAAGTTTACCCAATAATCTGATCACTCTTATGTAAAGAGAAACTGCGGCTCACTCTCGAAAGAGATGAATGTAAGCATCCCTGGTTGAACCTTCGAATCGCAGTAGGAGGTCAATAGCAGGGTTCACCACGTAAAGCGTGTATTAAGGTATTTTTGATTAAATATGAAAGTTCAGTCAAAGTACGTAATCTTAGGTGTATGTATCCTCGATAAAGGTGCACTCATATTTATGGAACCTCCACAGTCAAGTATTTTAATTAATTGAAAAGTAGAGTTTTTTGTGTTTATAAAATAATATACTATTACTCGATAGGTACTCTTGCCTTATACATAGTATATAAGTAAAAAGAGATAGACACACAAATGCGTAATTTACAAATCCAACTTAGTTTTCAATTTAAACTATCTCACATATTTTGCTTATTAAGTTTTTGGCGCCGTTGTCGGGGATCAGTTTGTGTTGATATATGAAGTAAAAAAGAAATCACTATTACTTTTATCTTTGTTGTTATAAATAATAATGTTTTTATACAAATAAACAAATCACAAGTTCTCTGTTAATTACAAACCTTTGTTTTTATAAAAACTATTTTTTTAACAACACTTTTAGTTTTTTCTTTTTACTTTCCAAAAACAAAATCAAAAAAACAAAACTAAACAAAAAAGTTTATATATATATAATAGTTTTTTAGTACATGTCCCGAATAAATTCTCCAATTGATTCTAATCTTGACTTTGATCCTGAAATCGACCACACATATCACCGGCGCCTTCGATCTCGTGACCAAGACCAAGCATTAAATCTAGAAGAGTCTATCAGAATTACGCACATTGAAGCTATGACAGAATAAATTCATTTCGCGACCCCGTAAAGGACTATGTCTTATTATGCGTGATCGAATTTGGACGACACTGGTTCAAGTATTGTTCGTACCAAGATTGCTAATAATAATTTGAAATCAAATCAAGCATAATCCAAATGATTCAAAACTCAGTACAATTTGATGGATTGCCAGATGAAGAACGCAACACACATCTGTCAAATTTCCTAGAAATATGTGACACATTTAAAATAAATGACGTCACTAATGATGCCATACGCTTGTGTTTATTTTCATTTTCATTACGGACAAAAGCCAAGCAGTGGTTAGGTTCTCTACCAAGAGGATCCATCACTACTTGGGCTGAGATGATCGAAAAGTTTTTAATAAAGTATTTTTAGTCTGCTAAAACTCCTAAATTACATGCGGATATTTCTTCCTTTGTTCAAGGAAAGTCCGAGTCTCTCTATAAGACTTGAGAAAGCGTTAAAGAATTTTTACGTAGGTGTCCACATCACGTACTGCCGGCTTGGCTCCAAGTGCAGGCATTTTATAATGGTTTGAATTTCCAAACCAGACAAATGATTGATGCTGCCGCCGAAAGAACGTTAAATAATAAAACCCCGGAAGCCGCTCAAGCCTTATTTAAGGAAATGGCCATGAATGCCTACCAATGGAATGTGCCAAGGTCACGCCCTAATAAACCCCCTGGGATTTACAAGCTCGACGCTTCTTCTAATTTAGCACTACAAGTAGAATATCTAACTAGCAAAGTAGCAGAGATGTCTGATTCCTCCGCAAACCCTACTTGGAATTCAACAAATAATATAATAGAAGAACACATTGATTATATGGGGAATCCATATCAACCTCCTTCCTATAGCCCAAATATTAATTTGTATAATAATACTTACAATCCAGGGTTTAGGAACCATCCAAATCAATCATGGAGCAACCCCAATAATGCTCAGCATCCGCCTAATGCAAATCCAATTGGATTTGCACCACAACCACCACCACAATCACAACCATTACGACCTGCCCCGATAGGAGACATCTTCACAAAATATGTCGTCACAAATGAGTCCAATATCCGGAACCTGATCAGATCAATTAAAAATCTGGAAACGCAAATTGGACAGCTTTCAAAGATGCTATCGGAGCGCCATCCTGGAGATTTACCAGGGAATATGGTAAATAAAGCGCTTATGGGAGACTCCCCATAGTTATCTGTTTTTTTATATTTCTTTTGTAAATATACAGGTTTTGCTTACGACCTCCCCGACCTCCAATCAGGAAAGCCTCCTTACTCTATTTTCCTTTAAGTTTTGTTTATATCATATTTTTTCTCCATCCTTATGCACAACATAAGTGTTAGGGATGGGACCCATTTTATAAGTATAAGTGTGCACATAATCACACACCCTTAATCTCCACCTCAAAAATAGTGGGATCATGGGTTTGATCGAACGCGCAATCACCGCGCCCGATCCCCCCGCACGCCGATCCCATCACGCGTAATGGATGAACCTCCGCGAACGCCGCCACTTCGGCGGCGGGCGACCGACCTCCTCCTTGGATGTCGGCCACCACCCTTCCCTCGCCATACCGTCCACCGACGCGCGATCGAGGGTGCGACCCTGGTCAGCGCTCCCTCCTCATCCACGAGCCGCGACTGAGAGAGAGGATGCCCGGGCCACTCTCCCTCGACCATCAGCCGCAACCAAGGGGACGGCCATAAGGGCCGCTCCCCCTTGGCCGTTGGCCGCAGCTGGAAGAGCGGCTGCTCGGGTGTCTCTCTCCCGGCAGAGACCGATGGAGCGGCCGCACAGGACACTCTCTCCCGGCCGCAAGCCGCAGCCGATGGGGTGTCCGCCTGGGCCGCTCCATCCCTCGGCATCTAGTTGCGGCCGAGGGATAGGCCGCCCGTGCCGCTCCCTCCCTCGGCCGCCAGCTGCAGCCGAGGGATCGGCCGCCCGGTCCACTCCCTCCCTCGGATGCCGGCCACGGCCAAGGGAGCGGCCTCTCGGAACGCTCCCTCCTTCGGCCTCCGGCCTCAGCCCAGGGAGAGGCTGCCCCACCGCTCCCTCCCTCGGCCTCCAGCGCGCAGCCAAAGGAGGCGGTCGCGCCGGCCGTTCCTCCCCGACCGCCGTAGGAGGTCCTCCCCTCACCGGAGAACTCAGCGCCACTTCGTCGGCCAACCGTTGAGTTTCGCCCCAGCCGTATGATCGTTTGGGGTCGTTCCCCGCCATTTGATTCACTTGTAACCACCCACTAACCACTAGATTAGTGGGGGGATTTAATTAATAATTTAATTATTTGCCTAGGGTGCAAATAGCGGAATTAATCATGATAAACACGCACCCTTAAACTATGAGAAAAATATTAAATTTGGGTGGTTACGACCTGCAGATAGCTGCGTAACCACCGTAACGACCCCCTGGAGCCTATAAAAGGAGCCCTAGGCCTCCTCATTTCTCATATTTTTCCTCAGAGTCTTCTTCTTCCTCAGGTCAAAGCTCTGCCGAATTCCTCCTACGAGCAGCACCCGAGTTGCACCCGAGCCGCACCCAAGCCATGTATGAGTTAAGTTAAAGCCTCCCGACGAAGCCCAATCTCTCATGTTCTAAGTGTCCCCCGCAACAACAAGTTCAGGCACTCTGCTCCCACATTCAGAATCAACACGGTGCTAGGCGAAGACCACCAACGCAAAGAGCAATTTGTAACAATTCTCGGCATGACGGTTTGTCGCCTGTCGGGTGCCAAGTGTACTCTCACCTCAAAACTGTAACGAGAGGTGTCCTGTTACCCTCGACTTCGCAAACAGGTTGTAATAACCAGGAATTGTGGACTTTGACTGGCACATATCCGGTCAAGTGGTTTTTTACCCAATTGAGGGGGTTTTCCACGTTAAAACTTCGTGTGTACAATTGATCTACCTCATTGACTGTGTGCACGCTCGACCATTCTGAGAGCTAAGGTGGTCCAGGTTATTCTGGTTCGATTGGGACATCAAGTTAGACCGCAACAGTTTGGCGTCGTCTGTGGGAACCAAGTTTCCAATATCCTTTAAGACTCCAAAGATCGCACCCACCGCACAGCGGTGCTAAACACTAAAGACAATAGAAAGGAGAAATGCCCGAACCTTCAAAGGACCAGTCCCCAAGGGGCGCATCGAACCGGACCCCTCCCGTATAAATGAAATTGATAAGCAGCTACCGTAGGAAAGCTCGATGGGATATTCACCAAGCGCCACACAAATGAACGAACTTCAGGCCATGATGTTCGCAATTTGTCAAAAGGGAAGCCGCCCCACAACGCCATTCAGGCTCGTTATCTTGCCGCCACTAGAAGACCCCTCCGTTATAACCATGTCATCCTTATACAAGGAGTACGACATAGGGAAGGAATTTTCAAGCACCAGTAGTTCCCCCATGCCGACAACACTTACCCGAGACACGCACGATCGCTACCTAGGTAACTCACAATATGACAAGGACATCATAAACGCAGCGATTCACGGGCCCCAGAAAAGGAAACAAGAGAGCAGTCCACGCCAGGTGTAGTACCCCCCAACCTTTTGCCCGGGTTGGGCCGGAGGGGGTACTACTGGCCCAAGACGCCCATCCAGTGCTTATAGGGGAAACGATCCACCCTATCCAATCACTAGTTAGTCGCCTTGCTTAGCTCGAATCATAACATTCACAACCCATCAGAATAAAGCGGAAGCATTAACAGGAAACCATTGCAAATTTATATATCACATATCAAAATCATAGCGGTTCTAGGGCCGAAGCCTATATGCCCGTGGGCTATACATGTGCTACATATAATCCTCATATACTCTCTCTCTATGCTGCTCGGCGGAACTCACGTCTATAAACTCTGGGGACGGTGGGGGTGCGTCTGCTCGAGTAGACCTAGTTGCTGGCGTAATCTCTTGCGGCAGCGGGTCACTATGGTGCTCTACCTCCTGTGAATGGTTAATCAAATAACCGTTAGTCACAGAGCTAAGTGGAAACAAATATCCTCCCCGGATCCACATCCTGGGGACGAGCACGCAACCACCCAACAGAAGTAAATAGCCGAAGCACGAGAGAGTTAGCACAATATTTCATATGGGAACAGCTAGGAGCAAATATAAAAGAGTGCAGTATAATCGGAAAAAGCAGCAATAGTATACAACGGTTATAACAATGCTTTACTAGCTCATCAGCACAACAGGTTTTCATATCCTAAATTCTATCGCAGACATTCACAGCCGCGCGCATACCGCAGGCATTCATAGCCGCGCACACACCGCAGGAATTCATAGCTGCGTACATAAACCCTATGTTGACATAGTTTGGACCGCTTCTGTTCCAGCAGGGTAGCGAGCCCCGCGGGCCTCACCGATGTGGCCGTCGGTGATAGTGGCTAGTCCTGCCACTTCTGGGGGTGATCGTACCGCACAACCCTAGGCCCTAACATACAACCTGGTGTACTCTTGGATGTGAACGACATCCAGCAAATCATTTTGGCCGACCAGCGGAGGAAAACCTGACGGGGAATAAAACGGTCGGTCACCTGTGGTACTCATCTCCCTATCGCCTTGAGTCGTTGACCTTCCTGCACCGGTACGAACGGTCTACAGGAGGGACTGACCCGCCACTATTTCACCGCAAGCAATTTACAAACAATCAAACAAAGGCAATCATAATACACATCGGGTCTACGTCGGCCTGCCTTACTAGGCTTCAAACTTCGGGAAATGATACTAGTTTTACTTTTGACAAGGAGCGTGGGAGCGCTTTATTTGGGGCTAGACTTGGAGGAATACCTCAACTCCGGATATCCCCAACTAAGGCTCAACCTTAATAACGACTGCTCGTCAGAGCAGGACCCGAGATTATAATAGTAAATTGAAATGAGGACAAATGCGGTGTTTATGCTGCTTATTTAAAGTGCTGAAAAGAAACGTGACCAGTACGAAACTAGAGTAGTACTGAATTAAAAGTACTTGACCAGTATGAGACTGGAGTAGAACTAAATTGAAAGTACTTGACCAGTACGAGACTGGAGTAAAGCTGAATTAAAAGTACTTAACCACTACGAAACTGGAGTAGAACTGAATTAAAAGTACTTGACCAGTACGAGACTGGAGTAAAGCTGAATTAAAAGTACTTGACCAGTACGAGACTGGAGTAGAACTGAATTAAAAGTACTTGACCAGTACGAGACTAGAGTAGAACTGAATTAAAAGTACTTGACCAGTACGAGACTGGAGTAGAACTGAATTAAAAGTACTGAACTGAAAAGAATAAAGGAACTGGACCAGTGTAAGACTAGAATAATCATAAAGAAAATGGTTAGTAGTCCAATCACTCCATCCAGGAGGCTTTATTTCCATCTCCGTTCTCAGGAGAGATTTTTCTGTTCCATCTCCGTTCTCAGGAGAGATTCAGTTCCATCTCAGTTTTTAAAAGGCTTCATTTGTTTACACCCATTATTAAGATCCGATTAGGATTTGGTTGCACCTTATTAATTACGGCTTAATCTGATCAGGGGCTTATCAGGAGTTACACCCTCATTATTTGTCGAGAATAATTTGCAACTCACTACTCGTACTCTCACTTTCCGAGCGTGTCCAGATCACCCAAGAGTTGAGGCGCTCGACGGTTTCACAAAGTCTCGGAACACGGAACTTGGTCACTTGCCTCAGCCACTCTCGTCGATATGATAATTTGAATTTATTATTCAAATTAGAGAGGATAGTCGCGTGCTCCAATTTTCATTTTCGAAGAAAACGAGCGTAATAATTTCTGAGCGCGATCATAGGCTTCCAGATTTTAGGAAAAATATTAAAACTTATCCCTATGATCCCAAATTTTGATACAACCCTTAAAAGAGCCTAAAATGAGCCTAGTAATTTTTTTGTAATTTTTCAAAGTGTTTTGGGCCTTTAATTTGACCAATCAAATTTTATTTGGGCTTTTTAAAATACCAAATCAACTCCAAAAATTCTCAAATTTTTGCGAAGACTTCCCTCATCAAGGGGAACAATTTTCATGTTCAAAACCTTTTCATGAGGGCTCTCATTTAGTATCTGAAAAATCAAAACCCATATTATATTATAATAATATAATATTTATAAATATTATTATAATATACATATTATAATATTATAATTTATAAATTATAAACTAAAGTTACTGTTCATCACCCCTACCCCCCGCTGTACGTATTCCGCCGCCCTTACAGGGCTTCTCCGCCGCCGGCCGGCCGTGTCTCCGCCACCGGCCAACCCGCCGGTAGTGAGCGCTCCCTCCGGCGGTGGTCCGGCGGCCTGCCGCCGCCGGAGCATATATATATATATATTTAAAACAGGAGGGGAGGGGGTGATGGCGGCGGCGCTCCGGCCGCCAGAGCTCGCATGCACTACGTCAGAAATGGGGAGGGGGAGGAAGGGAAAGTTCCACTTGAGTTTGGCGGGCTCAGGAGGGGTCGGCTTGGTCAACCTTGGCTCAAGGTGGTAGAGGGGGAGGAGCTCCTCGACTTGGCTTTTTCCGGCCACCAGAACTCTGGCAGAGCGGGGGGGGGGGGAGTAGGGGGAGGGCTGCTCTGAGAGGTGTGAGGGAAAGAGAGGGGGTTGGATTATTTTTATAGGGAGAGAGAGGGGGGCTATCCCCCTTTTGGGCAAGGTGGGATTAATCCCTCCTTATGGAGGGATTAAATCCCCACCCTCCAACTGTCCAAGGACAGCTGGAGGCCCCCCTCTTTTCCCCATGTGGGGAAAAGGATGGTGAAGCCCTTATGGGCTTGGGCCTTTTGGGAAGAGAGGGGAAAAGGAGGAGAAGAGGGGTGGGGTGGGCCTCCACCTATCCTTGGCTTGATTGCTGGTTAGGGGGGCCCAAGGAGAGTGAGGGGAGCATGAGCCATCCTCCTTTGGAGAAGAGGTGGGCCCCTCATTTTGAGAAAAATCCAAAAAGTAAATTTTTAGGGGGGATTTGACCAAGTCAACCCGAGGGTGGGTCCCCCTTGCTGGTCAAAGTCAATGTGGGTCCAAGTCATCGGGGTCGGGTCAAAGTTCGGGTGTCGTGTCATAATTAGTGTGTGCACGCTTTTCGGTGCATGAATAGCCTTGATTTGACCGCGGGTTGACCAATTATTGTCGAAATTGACCGGGATGACTTCCGTTGACTTCGTATTGACTACACTAGTCCAACGCCACTGACTGGGGTTGAATCGGAGTCCGTTGGGCGAAAGTCCAAAATCTGTGCGTCGATGCACGCTAAAATGGTTCGAATTGTGTAAAATTGCCGTTAGACCTCGGATCGTGATGTGAAGAGCTCCGATGCGTTCATATAGACTATACGAGGCCACCGGAACTGACAGAACTTTATTCAAAGTTCTCTAGCTTGATATCCAAAATCTTGCTTTCGTTGCGTTTTACGAGGAATGGTCACATCCATTTTATGACCTCGGGGTCCAACTGACGAGTTCTGATACGCTTGTATTGACTATACGAGGCCACAGGAACTGACAGAACTCGATTCGGAGTTCTCTAGCTCGATACACTGCCTAGGGTTGCCTCCTACCGGGTCACGGGTAGAGGCTCGGGTCACTTTTATTGGGCCCACTAGGGCTCTGGTGACCCAATAAAAGTCAGGATGTTACACCAGGAGCCTAAAAAGAACTTCAACCGGCGCACAAAAAAGTCATGCCAACACCAAAGACTCGCGCCACTCAATGCCCGACAAGATTTTCCAAGCAATTTGTAATCACCCAGAATTGCATAAGCCCAAATCCATCGCCTGAGGCTGAGGAAATTCATCAAAATATTGCCAATATCACCAGGGGCCAGACCAAGACACTGATGAATGCAACCAACTGAAGGAAGAAATTCAGCGACTCGCTGGCCTGGGTGCAATTGATCAGTTCCTATCCAAAGAAAAGAAACCCTGCCCCAAATACGATAACCATGACCATCGGCATCAGCTAGTCGCCCACAAAGCTAGACCAAGTCCTGGTAGATGGGGGATTACAATTAATGTATTGTTCTTATCAACACTGCTCCAGCTCAAACTAACTACTTGCAACCTCAAGCTATAATCAGCTAACACGCGTATCCGGGGGGGGGGGGCACTTCGGTAGCAGTCATAGGCATCGTCATCCTTCTAGTCACTCTTGGAAAAGAGCCCGAGCAAGAAACCTACGACGTACAGTTCCTTGTCGTCCAGGCTGACTCTGATCACACCACGATACTCCAACAATCACTCATAGACATCTATCAAACCCGCTCCTGCCGCTTTCTTTCCTAGAAATCGTAACTCTTTATTTCCAGCTCTTATTCATCTGCTATTTTCATCAAAATAATATGTAAGAACCGCCAGCCCAGATGTGTGTAGACAATTTATTATTCAAGTACTGTGTTTACTTTTCAACAAAGTCCGACCAATTTCAAATGAGTTAAGCCACGAGCGATCCTCGTGCAAAATGGTAAGACTGCGTATACGGTTTGAATACAAAAGCTATTCACGGAACCTACCTTTCTATGCCAGGACATCGTCAGGGCCTGCCCCCTCACGACTAAGCCGCAAGTGATCCTCGTGCAAAAGGTAAAACTGTGCATGCGGTTTGAATACAAAAGCTTTTCACTGAACCTGCCTTTCTGCGCCTGGACATCGTCAGGGCCTGCCCCCCTCACGACTAAGCCGCGGGAGATCCCCTTACATATTAAGTGTTTGGTACACTGGAAATTGTGTACCAGATTTGGAGAAGCCTCTCTGCACTCAATGATATACATCAATTTGTATTTGATGAGATGTTGAGTTTCAGTGTGCAGGTTTAAGAAATGCAGGAAAATTTCTAAGTACAAGTGTCGACACTTGTAAGGAATTGTGTCGACACCTAAAGCAGGAGTTGTGTCGACACCCAGGAATTGTGTCAACACCTGAAGCAGGAACTGTGTCGACACCCAGGAATTGTATCGATACTTGAAGCAGGAGCTATGTCGACACCCAGGAGTTATATCAATACCAGAAGCAAGGCATGTGTCGACACCCAAGAATTGTGTCGACACCTGAAGAAGGAGCTGTGTCGACTCACAGGACTTGTGTCGACACACACTCAACGCCATCTATCAATAACAACTATACTAAGTTTGAAAGGCTTGTGTCGACACACAGGACTTGTGTCGACACATACTCAACGCCATCTATCAACAACAGCTATACTGAGTCTAAAAAGCTTGTGTCGACACACAGGACTTGTGTCGACACATACTCAACGCCATCTATCAACAACAACTATACTGAGTCTGAAAGGCTTGTGTCGACACAAAGGACTTGTGTCGACACACACTCAACGACGTCTGGACATACACTCAACACCATCTGTCAGCATCAGCTATGCCGAGACCAGGAGCAGTTGTGTCGACACACAGGACTTGTGTCGACACATACAATAAAAGATGTGTCGAGAAGATATAGAATGACCGTGTCGACACATTGGAAGCTGTGTCGACATCATCAAGAATTGTGTTGACACTTGGTCTATTTGTGTCGACACATTTGAAGTAGTTTGCTGACAGTGCACTGTTGAGAAAGAAATTCAAGGAGGGGTCAGTTGTCACGACCTAGGACTTGACAACTGTCATAAGTAACAAGACTGACACACCTATCAGTGCTGTCAGAAGGCCGTTATAAACTAGATCAACTGGTAATCATGGATGAACTCTATATAAAGGGCCGATCCATAACAACCAGTATAAGAATCGAAGAGAACAAATTATATAAATCTTGAACAAGTATTGGAGAGTAAGAGGCTGACCCAGAAGTAGGCAGATCTTGAACAAGTCTGCAAGAAAGAAACAGATCTGATTATGAATTTAAGAAGAAAGCTGATTGAAGATCAACTTCAACACCAAGTAAAGATCAACCTTATCTTATTCAAATTCAAGAAGCTTTGAAGAAGCTAAGTCAGGTTGGATCTGAAATGTTCAGTCATTCAAGAACTTATCAAGAAGCTCTCACCCTTTTAGATCTCAATCTGGGTGAAATTTCTATTTCTTTAAATAAGCTTTTTCTTGTAAGATCTTATATAGATCTGAGTTGTAAGCCTGTAATTTTAAAGGCTGAGGTAGGGCTGAGTGCCTGAGGTGTAGGGCTGGTTAAAGTCTGAGTAATAAGCCTTGAGATAAAGGCTGAGGTAGGGCTATTGCCTGAGGTAGGGTTCTTGGGAAGAATCTGAGGTAGGACTTGAAGAAGTCTGAGCTGTAGGAACCTATCAGGTTCTGAGTTATAAGATCTGTGGATCTGAGGTAGTGGAAGGAAGTTTGGCTGAATCCAGTTCTCTACTGGATAGGCGAAGGGGGAAAGTGAATGTACCCATAAATTGGGGAACCACTATAAATCTTGTTATGATGTGCTGTGTTTATTTTTCTGAGAACTGTGATTTTATATGCTGTGTTAGAACTTGTTAATTGCCTAAATAGTTAAAAATATTAGAACCTATTCACCCCCCTCTAGGTGTTTAGGCTCTTGAAATCAAATCTTTCATTAAGTCACAGACGATCCCCGAGCAAATTAATCCGCGGGCGATCCCTGTGCAAATTAAGCCGCGGGCGATCCCCGTGCAAATTAAGCCGCGAGCAATCCTCGTGCAAACTAGATATATACCTAGCCAATCCGCAATCACAGCCCGCGCAAATCAACATCGTCAGTCAAACAGCATCTGGGCAAAAGAAGAAGAAAGAAAACACTATCATCATAGCAATATGCAAGTACATGCGCAAACTCGCTAATCAGAACCGTCAAATAATAAGGACAACATACAAGATACCAAAATAGAAAATCAAAAGATACAAACACACTAATACAAGAAGATAGCACCACTACATATCAGTCGCATCAACATCAGAACTCTCGTCGCCAGAAATATCATCAAAGCTAAGGCCGGATATGTTGTATCCCAAGCTCCTTACAACAAGACAAAAAGTCTTCAAAACTCCATGCGTAAGGGCCAGCTCCCGAATGTCTTTCATCTAAGGCTCCACCTCCTTGCTCTAGATCTCCTCACGAACCTCCTTGCTAATCAAACAGCGATCTCGCATATAATCCAGAGACTCCATGTACTCCGCAAGTCCAGCAGCCTTCAACTCCAAAAAACGGCTATCAGAAGATAATGCCTCAACTTGGACCTTCGTCGCGCAAAGCTCTGTCTCTAAACAGGAAATCTCCTCTTGGGCACACTTCAGCATTTGAGTAGTTCTTTCCACCAGAGAGTTCTCTACCTCCAAAGACGCTCGAATTTCTTCCAATTCCGGCTTCAGCTCTGATCCAATCTGCCAAAATAGGGTAATGTCTTGGTCATGATCATCCCTCAGATTGGAAAGCGAGCCCAGCGCCGCCCGAAACTCCTCCGGAAGGGCCAGATACCCATCCTTCAAGCTCACATAATGATCATTCTAGGTAATGGAAATTTGAACATGAGCCTCAATCTACAAGAGAAAACACAGAGAAAAGTTATTGCAACACAATAATAAAGAAAAACTAAGAATAATCGAGCTTGCTTACCACTTCATTCATTGTCTTCAAAGAATAAGATAGCCTCGGAGCTGCCTCCTCCGTAGGGGAAGCCGGGGGGGGGCAGAAAATCCAAGCACCTGTACCTCGGGAGTTAAACCGTCCCCCCCACCAGAAGAAGTGTCATTACCCCAAGAAACCAAGCTAGGCGCCGCACTATCACTACCACGAGAAACGATAGTAGCCTTCCTCTTCTTACCATAATCCGAAGATGTCTCAGTAATCTGCCCAGAGTCTGAAGAAATGTCGCACCACAACAAATATTTCTCCTCCACAAATGAGAAAATGCAGAACAACCGATTCACCAACTCACGAGACCCTGAAAATCATAACACCGAGGAAAACTCCTGCTCCTTTCCCTTTTGACGACGACAACAATCAGGCAATGCGTTCCATAGCTCCGGCAAGCCCCAAGAGTTCCTGACATATCCAAATAGGGTATTTCCATGAAGACGGTCCGTGCGAGTCTGAAAATCAAGCAAGCTCTTATTAATATGAATTTCCACATGCTCACCATCATCAGAGCGAATATCGCACCAATCTAGGAAGCATTCCAAAGAGAATTTCCCGCCATGTTCGCGAAAGAAGACAACCAAACCCATGAGGCGTACTTCCCCCAAAGGAGTAAACTGGGAAATTAGCACGCCACAAAATTTCAGAATTTCGATCACTTCCTTGCATGGGGGAATCGAAAACCCGATCTCAAAGTAGTCTCGCAGATCGTCAACCAACCACGAGGAGGATTTTGAAATCTCTCCTCGACACGCGAAATCTTCACTTCAAGATCGGCAGGCAGACCGAACCTTCCTATCCAAATTGCAACCTGATCGCCGGTATGGGAGGAGCGAAGATGCATCGACCTCACAGTACGCTTTGAGATCTGACATAAAAGATTAAGAATAAAGTTAGACAAAAAGTCTGCAAATCAAAAATCATCTGCCCCTGTCAAGCGCATAAAGACGTGACGCCCAGTAAACTCAAAACCATGCTACACGCTCAAGCACGCACATTCGCCGGGGTACACAGTCATGCAAGCGTACACATGCGGTCAGGAGCGCACACGATAAGACGCGCACGCATCCTGGCGCATGCACACCCGCACACAAAGGGCCCCAACGCATGTGCCGGCGCGTGGCCATGCGTACACACCCGCACGCGGCAAGGCGCGCGTGCATGATCAGACCCGTGCGCGACCGTACGGGCGCGCCCGCATGCATCCATGTGTGCGTCCGCGCACGCTCACGCGCGGCCAAGCCCCCACTTGTCCATACGCGACCAGGCACACCCACCCACCCACCCCCACGAGCACGGGTGTGTCGGCTTCCTTCTTCGTAAAAGTTCATCACCTCTCCTCCACCATATCATATTCTAACATTTTTACGCGAGTTTGTAAGGCGCCACTACTTGCCATCTTAAGTCCATCGCCGTTCGCCATCGTCGCCACCATAAAAAATGAGCAAAGAAAGATCCTTATTTTCTTCGTCTAAGCCGGTCTCGTACAACAAGGATCTGGGGGCAATTGTTAGGGATGAGACCCATTTTATAAGTATAGGTGTGCACATAACCATACACCCATGATCTCCACCTCAAAATTACTGGGATCATAGGTTTGACCGCACGTGCAATCACCGCGCCCGATCCCCCCACACGCCGATCCCATTACGCGTAATGGATGAACCGTCGCGAGCGTTGCCTCGCCAGCGGCAGACCTACGGTAACACCTCCATCTGTCACATGAAATATAATAGTGGGTCTGGCAGGAGCCCCACGCCATATTCCGCAGACAGTCAGCGGGGCTATAAGTGAATAAAAATATAAGTACACACATCCTAACTCAAAGCATTCTAGCGGAAGCTTCAGGGTTATAAATTTGAACTCAAGTATTACAGAAATGTCCACTATATAAAATAAGAATGTCTAATACAAAATACACCAAAGTTACTATTGCCCAGCGATAGCCACTGTCGCCCGACAATAATCAATAGTAGTTCAAACTGTTCTGGCCTTATGGCCTTACATTTACACTTTACAAGGTGTGGATTACAGACATCGACACGTAGGTCGGCTACACATGAAAGCAATAAACTTTGCTTAGCCTTCGAGGGCCGGCATAGCCTCGGGGCTGCATCCCGCTATTTTCTGCTTGGCTCTCCAGCACCTGCAAATCATGGCCCACCAAAATATGACAAACAAAGTAACGATCAATATTTACTGACCAATTTATAACGACCCCACCCCTTACTCGGGGCAACAGTTCTCCTTCCCTGTAACAGCAGCATATAAATAGTGGCAATACACTGTGCATTCAAGCACTATCACTACAGACATAGGCTCAACTGCCACACGCCCCGTGCACGCAGGTCACATTCTCGGTTTACCGGACTTTCCGATCACCACCTCCCTTTCAGAGATCCAAGACTTGACGGTACATTTTTGAGCATTCTAGTCTTTTTGGCCCTACGCCTAAGACTCTCATTATGCCACCGACGAAAGCAATCTACTTTAAGCAATCTTGAGGATTGTTACAACGCATGTACAACTTAGTCACTTCTCATTTCTCAGATCGTCAAGCCACTTCCGAAAGCCGAAGCAATTAAGGACAATAGACAAGATGCGGGTGGACTTCCCCTTTCCTATTCATCTCAAAGGCCTCTATAGTTGGGCACTACCGGCTCACAACTTCATTACAGCTCTCACGGCCATAATAGTTGGCCTCCACGGCTAAACTCACAGGCTAGCCTCACGGTCTTCGCAAGACAGGCTTTGTCCCACATAGATCGGCACTCACGACCACCATAGCTGGGCACTGCAGGCTCTCAGCTTTTCATACAATGGCCCCCAGGTCTCTTTTAGACATGCCTCACAAAATATAGCTCACTTGGAGCTATCGCAATCGGCGATACTCACTATCGCCCGACGATATGCAACAGTTCTCATAACCGTGGAATTTTTTGGGTATTCTCCTAGAGCGCACCTCCAGTACTTCCTGTAACTCCATTTCACAGGCAGAGCCCACAGACCCCATAAACTACTCGTCTATACTCGGAGTCTTCTCCGACCCGCAAAATAAACATAACAAATCCAGACCAACCTGTCAAGATGGGCTTCGAACAACATGCCTATTTTGTACTACTGATTTCCTGATCTATATGCAAAATTTGTCGGGGATCACACAATCAACCCGTTGGAAACCACCTTTTCTTCACCTTTTGGTGAGGGGTTCCATACACGTATGCAAATTGAGGACTTCACTTATCCAAGGAGAAAATTGTTACCCTTGGAGTTTTCTTCGGAGCCATGAATGCTTTTTGTCAAGTTGTAAAGGATCACCTCCCTTTCCTCTTTGCGGACCTAGCCTCGGATCTTGCTTCTGACTACAAAACCTCCTCCGACAAGCTATTCAAGCTCAGCTCCAGCCCTTCCCTTAGCTCTTTCTCTCAAGAACTTGGATGAAAGAAGGAGAGAGAGTGAGAAAAAGATAATAACTTCTCATTCCTCCACTCCTCTGTATAAGTGGCTAAGGGATTAATCCCAGCCACATAATCATTTCATCAAAAGGGAGTAAAGGCCAATATTTAAGTTGACTGGTCAACTTTAATGATATTGCCATGCGATATTGACTGTCGCCTGACGACATCGGCTTTTTCGCCGCTTTGACCCCAGTCAACCACCGCTCAAGGGCCGCCATCCGGCCATCCGACACATGTCTAACATACGTGGCGTTATCGCCTGTCGATATCCACTATCGCCGCACGATATTGTACTCTCAACGATTCGTCGAAATGCGTCGAGTGTGTTGAGCTCACTCAATGCCTCATGGCGTCGAGTGCCATCACTATTGCCATCGGCGATAACCCACTATTGCCACGCGATATCAAATCTGATAGCTTACTCAATGACTCGTCGGGTTTACTCAATGCTTGAAAGCGTCGAGTATGTCTAGTATCAACACTATTGCCGTCGGTGACATCCACTGTCACTCGACGATAGCCACCAAAAGTTCTGTTTTTGATTTTGGGGTGTTACAACCCTCCCCTCCTTACAGAAATTTCGTCCTGAAATTTTATTCATCTATAGGTAAAGAAAAACAGCAATTAAAATGTCACAACCTCCATGAAAATGTTACAACATTAATTTGAAAATAATTCAGGAAATTCATCACGCATGGTTTGCTCACACTCTCATGTCAATTCTCCTCGGCCACAATTGCCCCAACAGACTTTGACCATCCCGATTATCTTGTTCCGCAGCTGTTTGTTCTCCGTATCCTCGATACGAATGGGTACAACCTTCATCATCAGCCCAGATTCGATCGGTACTTGATCAGCCGCAACCACTTAAGTTGGCTCTTTCACAGCTTTACACAGCACTGATATGTGAAACACATCGTATAAGCCACTTAATTCCGTTAAAAGAGCTAACCGATAGGAAGCTTCTCCAACTCTTTCAACCACTTCAAATGGACCAAGATACCTCAGACTCAACTTTTTCAAGCGCTAAATCCTGGACATGCCTTTGAATGGCTTGATCTTCAAATAGACCCACTCACCAACCACAAACTCCACATTTCGGTACTTGGCATTATAGTACTTCGCTTGCCTATCTTGGGCAACTAATAGCCTCTCTCATATAGATCGTATCATCAAATTAGCATCCTCGACCTCCTTATGCTTATATAACTTAGGCTCACCTATTTCCGCCCAAGCTAAAGGTGTACGACACTTCTGACCGTATAAAGATTCAAAGGGCGCCATCTGAATACTAGCTTGATAGCTATTATTGTAGGTGAACTCAATCATATAGAGATGGTCCTCCCACCTCTTTGTGAAATCCAAGGCATATATTGGGAGCATGTCCTCCATAGTTTTGTTGGTCCTCTCGATCTGACCATTTTTTTGAGGATGAAAGGCCGTACTGAATTTTAACTTGGTACCTAACAGTTGGTGGATTAACCTACAATCACTAGAAGTAAAGCGCCAATCTCAGTCACTAACGATGCTATCGGGTACACCGTGCAATCGTACTATGTTGTCCACATACAATTTAGCCAACTTTTCAACCGAATCGTCCTTCCAATTAGGTATGAAGTGCGACACTTTTGTCAGTCGGTCAATGATCACCCATACGACATCATTCCCGCTCTGTGATCTCGGCAGTCCATGCACGAAATCCATATAAATGTCATCAAACTTCCATATCGAGATTGGTAATGATTTCAGGAAACCTCCAGGCTTCTGTCATTTATCTTTTACTAAGGCACAAGTCTGACATTTTTCCATGTAATGAGCTATGTCTTTCATGAGACCCGACCACCAGAACATCTTCTTCATGTCCTTGTACATCTTTGTGCTCCCTGGGTGAATTGAGTACTTTGTAAAGTGTGCTTCGTACATCAATTCCTCACGTAGCTTACCCATATAAGGGACGCACAATCGACCATCTTTTCGTAAAAGACCGTCATCCAAGGAGAACTGGGAATTTGACCTATCCGATGCATAGTGCTTTAAACTCTCATCGAGTTCCGTTGCTCGCCGAACCCTATCCGTAAGGTTATATTGTACCTCTGTCCAGTTCAGGCATACATTTGAGGTGGTATTCTTATCAACACAAGAAATATCTAAGTTCTCTAACTACTGGATAAGATGCTTATCATGCATCCGTAACCAAGTAGCCCTTGTCGGAGTCCTACGACTCAAAGCATCTACGACTACATTTCCCTTCCCGGGAGTGTAATGAATCTTGAAGTTATAGTCCCTGAGGAACTCCATCCACCTCTGATGTCGTATATTTAGATCCTTCTGGTGCAATAGATACTTAAGGATCTTATGGTCCGTGAAGATGTAAACTTTCACGCCTAATAAGTAGTGACACAACAGTTTAAGTGCAAAAATCAAAGCCGCCAACTCTAGGTCATGGACTGGATAGTTCCGCTTATGCACCTTCAACTAGCGTGAGCCATAAGCTATCACCTGTTCGAATTGAAGCAGAACACAGCCTAAGCCGCTCCCTGATGCATCACTATAAATTTCATAGCCATCTGTACCACATGGTGACGTCAAAATAGGCATCGTGGTCAAACGACTCTTCTTCTCTTCAAAAGCTCGTGCGCACTCCGACATCCAAACAAACTTCTGATCTTTCCTCGTCAGTGTGGTGAGAGGTAAGGCTATCCGCGAAAAGTTCTCTACGAAGTGCCTGTAGTAGCCAGCAAGTCCAAGGAAACTCCTGACTTCAGCTACAATAGATAAAACATACCACTCCTGTATCACAACTATCTTCACCGGATCCACCACAATGCCCACTCCACTAACCACATGGACCAAAAAAGCCACCGACGATAGCCAAAACTCACACTTTGAGAACTTGGCATATAGCTTCTTTTTTCTAAGGGTGTGCAATACCATCCGCAAATCGTTCGCATAATCTTATTCAGACTAAGAGTACACTAATATGTCTTCAATAAAGACAATCACAAAAAGGTCTAAATACTCCCTGAAAATTCGATACATTAAGTCCATGAATACTGATGGCGCATTTGTTACCCAAAACGACATTATAGTGAACTCGTAATGACCATAGCGTGTTCCAAATGCTGTCTTGGGAATGCCACATTCCTGAATCCTAACCTTTTAGTAGCTAGACTTCAAATCTAGCTCTGAGTATACCATTGATCCAAATAGCTTATCGAACAAGTCATCAATTCATGGAATCAGATACTAGTTCTTCTCCGTTAGCTTGTTCAGCTCCCTATAATCGATGCATAGACGCAAGCTACCATCCTTCTTTTTCACAAAGAGGACCGGTGCACTCCAAGGTGACATACTTGACAGTATATATCATTGCTCTAGCAACTCTTGTAATTGAACTTTCAGTTCCGCCATCTCCTTAGGCGCTACCCGGTACGGTGAGTGGGCCATAGGTTTCGCACCTGACACCAACTCGATATCGAAGTAAATTTCTCTTTGGGGAGGTAACCCTGGAAGATCCTTTGGAAAAACATCTGTATACTTCGACACAATAGGAACGTCACTCAACCCGGACTTCAGCTCAATAGTCTCTATAAGCGTGAAGAATAACTCTGTGCCCTTGCGAATAGCTTTGAGGACTTGGAGAGCAGACATCATTATCTTGTTTGATCCTCGCATACCAGTGAGTCTAGTCTCTAGCTCGGTATTCTATCCCAATGTGACTTCATTTGAGTTGCAATCTATACAGGCACACTACTCCGAGAGCCAATCCATACCAAAGATCACATCGAACTCAGATATTAGTAGCACATATGCTTCCAATCCAAAATCTCGACTTCCTATCTGCACCTTAACATAGAAAGACCTATCCACACACATCAAGCATCTGTTAGGCAACAACACCTTTATTTTTTCTGTCGGCATATGAGTAGACACTCTGATCCGCGACAAGAAGTTCTTAGATAGAAACGAATGCGAAGCACCTGTATCGAACAGTGCTCTCCCCGGATAATCCCAAATAAGGACGAAGTCGGACGTAAACAAATTACATACAAGCAACGCATAAGGTACTAAGTATGGAAAGCAGTAAATACTGTATCTTAACTCATACCTGTTTCGACGTCACTTTGCTTTATGGCCTCCTGTTGGCCAAGATTATATACTCGAGGTTACGCTTGGGATGTAGTTGACTCCACCACTGTCTTTCCCTTTTCAGCATAAGACACACCCATCTTTTTCTCCCCTTTTGGAGGGCCAATCAAACAATCTCGAGCCATATGTCCCACCTTACCACATGTATAACATGTGAGTGGACTTTTTCCTGTCATCACGTCAGGCTTGCTCGAAGAAGTAGCAGGTCCCGAAGACCTAGCCTTTGACTTCCACCTCTTTAGGTACTCAGACTTTGAGGAACGTGACACTTTGAAATCTGACTTCTTCACTGTCAGATCATTCTTACGCTGCACGCGTTTCATATCAAGTTCAAGGGAATGGGCAGTTTTGACCAAGGTAAGAAAACCTTGCATATTCAGTCCTGAGAGAAGCAACAGCAAGTCATCTCTCAACCCTTCATAGAACTTGTTTGCCTTCCACTTCTCGTCTGCAAGCATAGAGCCTACATACCTTCCCATTCTCGTAAACTCGTGCAAGTAGTCGTCCACCGACCTCTCGCGTTGAGTTAGCCTTTGAAATTGGTTTTCCATTACTATCCGCTGCGTAGATGGGATATATCTCGCCAGAAAGCATCGAGAGAACTCCTCCATTGAGATCTCAACCAACGTTCGACCAACAAATTGGTGCAAATCTAATTCCTCCCCCATAACCTAGCCTCACCATCGAGCAAGAAAGTATCTATAGTCTTTCTTCCACTCCACCATTTCCGTTGCCGCCAAGATTTTATGGACTCTCACGATCCAATCTTCGGCTTGTGTCGAGGTTCCAGTACCCGCAAACATAGGAGGATTGAAACTCATTACGTGTTTGAATAGCCCTTCCATCGCTCGCCTAACAGTCACTGGCTCAACAACCACATGTCGGACCGCCACATGCTAAACAGCTCTGACTAGTTCCTGAACCATCACAGGGATAAAAGGTTGTCTCTGACTTCCTAGTTGCACATTGAGTAATGCGACCATGGATTCAGTAATCAACTATATAGTTTCTGTAGAAGGAAGAAGCGCTGGCACCTCATTTTGTGCATTGCTCTCCACAGAGCGCTGGGGTTCTTGATGCCCCTCAATACTTTTAGTCGCTTATAATCATGAAACACACAATTAAGCAACTAACAATATTGCCAAAAGTAATAACAGGAACACGCAGGTTCTGCAAACATGTTTATTTACATTCCTAAGTTGACATTATTGAGTTCATTTATGTTATGATGGTAAGTACAAACACGTGTAGCGGAAGCGTGGTGGGCCCATAACCCACAGGTTAGAGGATCGAAAACTCCCTCTGATACCAATTTATAACACCTCCATCCATCACATGAAATATAACAGAGGGTCTGACCGGAGCTCCATGCCATATTTCGCAGACAGTCAGCGGGGCTACAAGTGAATATCAATATAAGTACACACATCCTAACTCAGAGCATTCTAGTGAAATCTTCAGGGTTACAAATTTGAACTCAAGTATTACAGAAACGTCCACTATATAAAACTGGAATGTTTAATACAAAATACACCAAAGTTACTATCGCCTAGCGATAGCCACTGTTGCCCGACGACAGTCAATAGTAGTTCAAACTATTCTGGCCTTAAGGCCTTACATTTACTCTTTACAAGGTGTGGATTATAGACATCATCACGCAGGCCGGCACATATGAAATAAATAAACTTCGCTTGGCCTTTGAGGTCTGGTATGACCTCAGGGTTGTAGCCCGCTATTTTTCGCTTAGCTCTCCAACACCTACAAATCACGACCCACCAAAATATGGCAAACAAAGTAACGGTTAGCATTTGCTGACCAATTTATAACGACCCCACCCCTTACTCGGGGCAGCAGTTCTCCTTCCCTGTAATAGCAGTATATAAATAGTGGCAATAATATTATGCATTCAAGCACTATCCACCACAGACGTAGGCTCAACTGCCACATGCCCCGTGCATTCAGGGCACATTCTCGGTGTACCAGACTTCCCAATCACCACCTACCATTCAGAGCTCCAAGACTTGACGGTACATTCTTGAGCATTCTAGTCTTTTCGTCCCTATGCCTAAGACTCTCATTATTCCACTAACGAAAGCCATCTACTTTAGGTAATCTAGAGGATCGACACAATGCAGGTACAACTCAGTCACTTCCCGTTGCTCAGATTGCCATGCCACTTCCGAAAGCTGAAGCAATTAAGGACAATAGATAAGATGCGGGTGGACTTCCCCTTTCCTGTTCAGCTCAAAGGTATCTATAGCTGGGCACTACCAGCTCACAGCTTTATTACGGCTCTCACGACCATAATAATTGGACTCCACGACTCAACTCAAAGGCTAGTCTCACGGTCATCGCAATATAGGCTTCACCCTACATAGGTCGGCACTCACGACTACCATAGCTGAGCACTACAGGCTCTCAGCTTTTCATACAATGGCCCCCAGGTATCTTTGAGATAGGACACAAAATATAACTCACTAGGAGCTATCTCCATCGGCGATACTCAATGTCGCCCTGTGATATCCAACAGTTCTCATAACTACTTCCTAGAGCGCACCTCCAGTACTTCCTATTACTCCATTTCACAGACACAACCCACAGGCCCCATAAACTACTCGTCTATACTCAGAGTCTTCTCCCGTGCGTAAAATAAACATCACCAATCTAGACAAACCTGTGTAGATGGGTTTCACATAACATGCATATTCCGTACTACTGATTTAAGGATCTATATGCAAAATTAGTTGGGGATCACACGATCAACCCGTTAAAACCCACCTTTTCTTCACCTTTTGGTGAGGGGTTCCATGCATGTATATAAATTGAGGACTTTACTTGTCAAAGGAGAAAATTGTTACCCTTGGAGTTTTCTTCGGAGCCATGAATGCTTTTCTGTCCGGTTGGAAAGGATCACCTCCCTTTCCTCTTTGCAGACCTAGCCTCGGATCTTGCTTCCGACTACATAACCTCCTCCAGCAAGCTATTCAAGCTCAGCTCCAGCCCAACCCTTAGCTCTTTCTCTCAAGAACTTAGATGAAAGAAGGAGAGAGTGAGAAGAAGATAATAACTTCTCATTCCTCCACTCCACTGCATAAGTGGCCTCAGGAATAATCCCAGTCACAGGATCATTTCATCAAAAGGGAGTAAAGGCCAAAATTTAAGTTGACTGGTCAATTTTAGCGATATCGACTGTCGCTGGCGACATCGGCTTTTTCGCCACTTTGACCCCAATCAACCACCGCTCAACGGCCTCCATCCGGCCATCTGACACGTGTCTAACATACGTAGCAATATTGCCTGGTGATATTCACTATCATCGCGTAATATCATACTCTCAACGATTCATCGAATGGCGTCGAGTGTGTTGAGCTCACTCAACGCTTCATGGCATCGACTGCCATCGCTATCGTCGTCGGTGATACCCACTATCGTCATGCGATATCAACTCTGATAACTTACTCAATGATTCTTTTGGTTTACTCAAAGCTTGAATGCGTCGAGTGTGTCGAGTATCAATGCTATCGTCGTCGGCAATATCCACTGTCGCCCGGCGATAGCCACCAGAAGTTCTGTTTTTGATTTTGGGGTGTTACACCTCCTCCCTGGACGTCGACCGCACCCCTTTTCTCGTCGCGCCGGCCGCCAACGCGCGGTCGAGGAGGCGGCCCCTGCCGACGCTCCCCCCTCAGCCACCGGCCGGGGTCGAGAGAGCGGCTTCCTAGGCCACTCTCCCTTGGTCGCAGGCCGCCGACCTAAGGGACAGCCGCAAGGGCCGCTCCCCCTCGGCCGCCGACCGCCAGCCAGAAGAGCGGGAGCTCGGGCCACTCTCTCCCGGCCGCCGGCTGCTGGCTGTCGACTGAAAGTGAGGGATATATCTACTTTACACTAGACGGGGGTGAATAGTGTATATTAAAAACTTTAATTTATTTATATAGCGGATTTAAAGTAAGTGATATATATATATAAAAGGAAAAATCATAGCACAAAAATAAAATGAATAACAATCACAGATGACATAAGGAAATTTATAGTGGTTCCCCAATAAATCTGGGTACATCCACTCTTCTACTACCCTGGTAGGAATCCACTATAGGTTTTTGATCAAGTACCAGTCACCAGAAGATCTTTTTTCTAAGGGAGATCTAGCAACCCTTTGAGCTTTTGATCAGGTGCCCAAAAACCAATCTTAAGTCTTTTGATCAGGTGACTTCAGAACCAAAAGATAACTTTTGAAGAGAGTTAAAAACCCTGTATATAGTTTATGAAATAAACAAAAGGTGATGATGTCTTCTCTATCAAGATTCTCTGAGAAGACTAGTGGATGTTGAAAGCAAAGGCTCCCCTGATTTGTGTAGAGATTATGATCAGGAGAGGGAGTCTTTTTTTCAGGGTGTAGGCCTTCTTGTGTTTGACAGATGAAGACTTAGCACAAGCAAAGACTGAAGATCTAATTCTATAAGCTTATGAAATTTGTAAGAGTATGTGTTGATCTGTAAGTCTCTAAGCCAGTATCTCTAAGTCAGTAACCTTGAGGCAACAATCTTCTGTGCATATATATAGAATGTTGAGAAGAATTCAAACATTTGAATTAATCAATTCTGAAATGTCTGAGGAATTCCTGAGAATGGTAAATGCCTTAGAAATGGATATATTCATTAGAATATTTGGCATTTAATATCAGAGTCATAACTGTCTATAATTAAGCCTTTAAATTATTCAGCCTTCAGAATATATAATAGCCTGAAATTAAGCATGAAACTTTTCTGCCTTCTGTAAATAAAACTGCCTAAAACACTGCAAGAAATTAGTCGAACACAACAAGCATTTCGTCGACCTGAGCCTGGAGTTCGTCGAACTGAATCTTCTTATTTGTCGACCAGAGCTCACAGTTCGTTGAGCTAAGCTTGACTTTCGTCGAGCTGAGTTTCTGAGTAGAGATCGGAGTTCGTCGACCGGAGCTCAAAGTTCATCGAGCTAAACTCAAAGTTAAGACTCTGATTCGTCGAACAGAGATCGCCGTTTGTCGAATGCAGCTCTGCTTTCGTCGAACTGAATTTCTGCTGGAATTCTTCTGAGGCAATGACCCTTGAAATAAACCTATGACCCTAAACTATACAAAATGGGTCAAACTAAACATCCTAATAGTAATCCTAGGCCAAATCAGTAATAGGGTTTCAACAATCTCCCCTATTTTGGTGAGGATACTATTAAACAAAATCAAAATACAAAGCAAAGATATCTAGTAGAAATAAAATTTTAGTAGATATAAAATAAGTGCTTTGAGAATTTAAAGAACATAACAACAAAGTTTAAACTTTAATAAAAAACAAAGAGTCCTTTTTAGGAGCAGCTGCAGGAGAATCTGAAGATGATTTAGTGAAGATTAACTTCCTGTTGGGGTCTTCAGCTTCTCTTTGAGTCATCTTTAAATCTTGAGCTCCAATAATCTTCAAAGATGTGGCTCTGGGCTCATCTACCTCTGGATGCAAACTCATGTATTTATCAACATTGAATAAGTTCTTTACCTGATATTGGTCAAGCTTCTTCTTTCTGTAAGAGGATATAGTGGAGAACTGTGAGGTGTCCTTTCCTTATGCTTTAGCTTTATTAATCTGAGATAGAGCAACAAGCTCATTAAATCTGGCCATTCTGAAATTTGGGTCCATTTCTGGATCATATGTTGGTGAAGGAGGCTTTTCTTGATTTGATTGTTGTTGACTGCTGATTTGACTTCTTTGAGTATCAGACCTTAAGGGTCTATCTTGTCTGCTCTGAGTACATCTAGATTGATGATGAGAAGAAGTAAACCTTTGAGAGTGAGAAATATTACCTGTTGCACCTGCCGCTAGAGGAGGAGGAGGTCCTCTACTAGACCTTGGAGGTGATCGAATGATACCTCTTCATTTTCTGTTCATTTTTAGAATACCTCATCCAATGTGGATGGTTTGGTGTAAGAGTAATCCCATGCAAAATATAATATGGGATATCAGCTGTAGAGGAAGGTTGAGGAGCAACCTTTGTAGGAGCCTTCTTCTTCAATTTCCTTTTCTTAGAATTAGAATCATCTGACTTATTTGATTATGCATCATCATCAGAATCTTCTGCAGGTTGATCATATAGATCATCTAGCTGTTTAATCAAATCTAACTGATCCTGAACTGAAACTACTGACAGTGTATTTACAATATATGTATTAACTTATATATGTACACTGTCATCATCTTGTTCCATATCTTGAAAGAGAATATCATCAAAAATAGGCATTGAAGTTTCATCCCAAGCAAAGGTAGGAGGGGAAGAAACTTGCTCTATAATGTCCATTATATTATTAGCTACTACAGTCTCAAGAACTGGTTTATTACTAGTAGAAAAATCTCTAAGGCTGTTCCTTAACTATTCTAAAACAAAAGAATCAACTGGGGTAGTATAGCATACTATAGCTTTAGAAAAATCAAGCTCAAAAACGGGAGAAAAACTATTATGCAGAGTATTAAAATCTGATAATAAAGAATTCAAGTTGACCGTGGGATGAATAGAGACATCCCCAACAGTAACAACCTCTGGAATTGCTGTTTTTGCTTCTTCAACTGAGTCTTCAAACATTTCTGAATCTTCATGTTCACCAACCACTGTTGTTGCTGCTGCTGGAACTGAAACTGATGGAGCTTCTTCATAAGGCATCTCCCCCTACCTAGATCTAGGGAAACCTGGATCCAGGCCCGCAGAAGAAGGGACAGTAGAGGAAGAGGATAGCTGAGAATAAAAAGCAAAAATAGAAGCAACAAGAGGAGCTATAGCTTCTTCTATCTGCTTTTTGAGAGTTGGAGTAATAAATTCAAGAATGTTTGAGGCAATGGAAGAAAAATCAACATACATAAACTCAGAAGGATTCTGAGCAGATGCAGAAGATTGATTGGAAGTAGAAGGAATGAAGGTAGAAGGGATGGAGCTATTTGCATAGTTGGAGCAGAGATAGAATGTTTGTCGAATGGATGAAGATGGAATGTCATCAGGAATGATTTCCTGTATTGGTGAGTGTTGTGGAGATATAGGAGATTGAGGTGGAGATGAGTGTAGTAAAGAGAAGTGAGGAGGAGAAGAGAGTAATGAAGATGTAAGAGTTGACTGAATATGTGACTGAGGAATAAGGTCATCTACAGGTGGAGTTGATGATGGAAGTTGTTCAGATATAGAAGGTAGTGGAGAGTGTTGTGGAGATGGTTGGTGAGATGGTGGAGATAGCTTTCTAGGGGAATGGTGTGGAGATGGAGGAGGAGAAGGAATATGGGGAGCAAAAACTTCTACTAGGGTTGGTTGAGAGGCTGGAGCAGACCTTGTAAAGCTATCCTAGAAGAGGTAGCCCTGGAAGGCTTAGGGATAACCCTCTCCCATCTTCCAAAATAGGCAGAGGTAAGACTTTTGGATGCATTAATATGGGTGATCTGTGAGACCAGGAGTTCAGGGCACTTAACATGTAGGAAAATTCCTAGTACCTTACCATAACAGACATCCTTCTTATTAATTTTCTTCTTAATTGAGTCAAATAAAATCATTCCCCAGTTTATCCTTTTTTTATTTACCAAAGCACTCATCAAGTGAAACTGGTGCCTGGTTATATAGTCATGGGCAGAGTGCTTGCTCAACAAAACTTTACCAATAATGTCTGCTAAAAATTTCTACTTAATAAAATAGTTTTTTTGTAATAGGTGATTAAGGTTTCCCTGGGAGTGACCCAAACTCTCTAGCATTTCATTAAATTCAGAACTGGACAAATCTATGTCATCTTCTCCATTAACAAAACCAAAAATTTCATTTAAAATTTCAGGAGACAAAGGAACCAAGTTTCTTGAGATTGATCCAGTAACTGTTGTCTGATCAGGAAACCTTGTAGTGTGAACCCATTCTTTGATTTCAGTAACTGGGAGTTTGATCCTTGTGGACATGAAATACTGCAGATTCTGAGCTTTAAACAGATGTAAGATGTTCTGGAATATTTAGTCTGAATGGCGGAAGGAATCCATGTCTATTTCGAAACCAGCATCAAATTTCATCGTCGAAAGGATTCCTTGAGAAATCGTCATTGCTCTGTAAGACAGAGAGATCATGTGCAATAAAAGGGAAATGGAGAAAGTGCGGGATAATGTTCGATGAAAACCTAAATATAAGTTTTCAGAAGTCAAAAAGACGAACTCTGTCCGACGAAAAAACCATCGAACTCTTGTTCGATGAAAATTCTCAAAAGAAAAGCATTTTGTCGATCTCTGGTCGATGAAAGTTTTGCAAAAAAAATATATTTCGTCGAGCTCCATTCTACGAAAAATACTTAAAATTAACTATCCATCGATCTTCGTTCAACGAAAGTTTTACAAAGGCAACCCGTCGATCTCCATTCGATGAATGTCTTACAAAAAGTTCACAGTTCGTCGATCTCCGTTCGACGAAAAATGTCCAATTCGTCGAGTTCAAAGCAAAAATAAAATTAATGACTCGTAATTAATCATGCCTACTTGATTTAGGAAGAAAAGATGTTTCTTTTCATCTAAGGGTTTAGTAAAAATATCTGCCCTTTGTAAATCAGTAGAAATGAAGACAAGGTTAATTTTATTTTTGTCTACATTATCTCTAAGAAAATGATGTCTTATTTTTATATGCTTATTCCTACTATGATCGACTGGATTTTGTGCAATAAAAGTTGCACTGGTATTATCACAAAATATGATTGAATTATTTAAGTTGTATCCATAATCTAGAAGTAGATTTTGAATCCACAAGATCTGTAAACAATAACTACCAGCTGCAATGTATTCAGCTTTAGTTGTTGAAGTAGACACAAAAGTTTGCTTCTTGCAAAACCATGACATAAGCCTATCACCAAGAAACTGACAAGTTCCTGATGTGCTTTTTCTGTCAACTCTGCATCCAACATAGGAAGCATCTGAGAATCTAGTTAATTCAAATTTTGACTCTATTGGATACCAGAATCCTAGATTAGGGCAACCTTTTATATATCTTAAAATCCTTTTTACTAAAATTAAGTGAGATTCTTTGGAATTTACTTGAAACCTAGCACAAATAAAGGTAGCAAATATTATGTCTGGCCTACTTGCTATTAAAAATAATATGAACCCAATAATAGTCCTATATGTTTTCTGATCAGCAGGCTTGCCTTGTTCATCAATATCAACAACAACATTAGAGGGCATGTGTGTTTTCATAGATGAGGCATCTGACATCCCAAATCTTTTAATTAGCTCTCTAACATATTTAGATTGGGATATAAAAATACCATCAGGAGTTTGCTTCACTTGTAAACTAAGGAAGTACGATAGTTCACCCATGCTACTCATTTCAAACTTAGAATGCATTAGGTCAGAAAACTTTTTGCATAGTTTGGAATCAGTGGAACCAAAAATTATGTGATCTATATATATTTGAACTAGTAGAATTTTAGATTTATGATGTCTAACAAATAATATTCTATCTACTATGCTCCTACTAAATTTATTTTCTAAAAAAAACTAGCAAGGGTCTCATACCAAGCTCTTAGAGCTTGTTTAAGACCATAAAGAGCTTTGTTAAGTCTAAAAATATAATTAGAATAAGTTGGAGAGATAAAACCTGGTGGTTGTTCTACAATAACTTCCTCTTTGAGCTCTCCATTTAGAAAGGCACTCTTCACATCAATCTGATATACCTTGAATCTCTTGAATGCTGCAAACGCAAGAAAAATTCTAATAGCCTCCAATCTTGTAACAGGAGCAAATGTCTGATCATAGTCTATGTCTTCCTCCTGTGAATATCCTTGAGCTACCAATATTGCTTTATTTCTTACAATGATTCCTTGAGCATCCAACTTATTCCTAAATACCCACTTGGTTCCAATGACATGATAGTCTTTGGGTCTTGGAACTAAGTCCCAAACCCTACATCTCTCAAACTGATTGAGTTTATCTTGCATAGAAATGATCCAGTAGGGATCTTGTTCTGCATCTTTGATGGATTGAGATTCAATTTGAAAAATAAAATAAGCATGCATCTGATCTTGATTCAATTGATGCCTTGTTTGAACACTAGTTGATATGTATCCAATCACTTATGATATAGGGTGATCCCTAAGTATGACAAGATCAACAAGTAGAGTTGGTTGTTCAACTGTTTGTGGTGCTAATTCCTCTGGTGTAATTTCATTTGCCATAATATTTTCAGTATAAATCTCATGATTTTCTTCATCACTATCATCATCAGCAATCTGTTGAGAAGGAGATACTGTATCCTCTTGTGTTAGGATTAATTCATCCATTTTCTCACACAGATTTGGTACCTGAAAAGATTCTATGTTAGAGATATTTCTCTCCTTATAAAACATATTAGTCTCATCAAAAGTTACATGCTCAGATTCTTCCATTTTAAGTGTAGATTTATTAAAAACCCTATAAGCCTTGCTTGCTAACTTGAGAATATCCAAGGAAAATTCCTTCTATAGCTTTGGCTTCAAATTTCCTTAATTGTTTCTTATTATTATTATGAATGTAACACATATTCAAACACTATAAAATAGTCAACTTTAGGTTTTTTTAGATTTAAGGAATTCATAGAGAGTCTTACCCTTTAGTTTATATATTAGACTTCTGTTAAGAACATAGTTTTATGTGCTTACTATCGCTGCCCAAAAAGATAGGGGCAAGTGAGCATCTACAAGTAATGTTCCAGCAGATTCATTTAGGGTTCTATTTTTCCTTTCAACTACCCCATTTTGTTGAGGAGTTCTACGAGCAGAAAAATAATGCCTCATACCTTCCTTCTCACAGAATTCTTGCATCAGAAGAGATTCAAACTCAGTGTCATGATCACTTCTGATCAATATAATCTGAGTAGAGTACTCAATCTTTATACTCTTAAGAAAATCTATAAGAACTTTAAAGTTATCTGATTTGTTTCTCAGAAAGAATACCCATGTGAATCTAGAGAAATCATCTACAATAACTAAGGTATATGACTGTCCTCCTAAACTTTGTACTGCAATAAATCCAAAAAGATCCATATGTAGCAAATACAAAATTCTAGGTGAATCACTCTTAGAAATGGATTTAAAACTATTTTTAGTTTGTTTGCCTAATTGACAAGCCCTACAAAGTCCTTCCTTCTTGTAAGAATCAAAAGGTAGTCCTCTAACAAGGTTGTCCTTAGATAGTTTTGCAATTGTCGTAAGATTTATATGACCTAACCTTTTATGCCATAATTCATTAGATTTACTAATTTGATTAAACATGCAAATTTCTGATTTAGTGGAATTAAAATTAACTAAGTAAATATTACCTTATCTAATTCCATTTAAAACAATTTTGTTTTTATCAGAAGTAATAAAACATGATGACTTATTAAAAGATACCTGATAACCTTCATCACATAACTGACTTATGGAGATGAGATTATGCTTGAGACCATTCACATAAGCTACCTTCCTGAAGGTAGCTACTCCAACTTTGACATTGCTATAGCCTTCTGTTTGTCCACAGTTGGAGTCTCCAAAGATGACTTTTGGTCAAATATTTGCTTTAAAATCCATTAGATTAGCTTTGCATCCTGTCATGTGTTTTGAACACCCACTATCTAGATACCACCGTTCCTCTGTGGTAGGATTGTTCTTTCCCTGCATGAAATAAATTAGATGTTTTTGACCCAGGTTACCTTGGGTCCTACTTTCTTGATATAATCAGTAGAAATAAAAGAATAATCAGGTTGGTCCTTATAGCAAAGTGGATAAAATCTCCTAGGAGGGATGATCCACTGAGTAAAGGGGTTTTTCAATTTTTCTTTTTGATTATTGTTTTGAAAAAAATAAAAATTTCTGTTTGAGGAAATAGGGTTCGATGAATTATAATTATTTCGTCGAGCTTTGTTCGACGAATAGTACTGATTTCGTTGAGCTCGATTCACAAAATGATAGTTTTCATTTTCTGCATTCCACATTCGTCGATCTCTATTCGACGAATCATATTGATTTTGTCGAGCACCAGCTGTTGAGTAGTTATACCCAAATTCTGGGTTCAGAGTTCGTCGATTGTCGTTCGACGAATAATTCAAATTTCATCGATCCTGGTTCGATGAATTTTGTTGAACATAATTTTTTGTGAA
The DNA here is from genome assembly GCA_039513925.1 of Platanthera zijinensis. Lineage (NCBI taxonomy): Eukaryota > Viridiplantae > Streptophyta > Magnoliopsida > Asparagales > Orchidaceae > Platanthera > Platanthera zijinensis. The sequence goes on from CM077080.1 coordinate 61,844,188, forward strand.
TTTGTATTTTCTTTGATTTATTCTTTGTGAAACTTTAGTAATTTTATCTGTAATTTGTAGTACTTCTTTTCCTTTAGCTGATATGAAGTTTATAGGGGTTGATAAAATGTTTTTTTGAGGAAGATGAGGCTAACTAGATGAAGCCCCCAAGCCTATTTTGCCATTAAGCCTGGCATTGGCTGTGCTTGTGATATCCATCAATTTGATGCTTCTCCCATTAAGGGATTTGTCAAACATTTTAGCTTCATTTAACTTATTTTCTAATGAACCTATTTGTTCTTTGGCAATTTTTATATTTTCTTTAAGTTCAAGGTTTTGTGAATAAAGATTGTCTAATTCAATTAGTTTTTCTCAGAGAAGTTTTATTTCATTTTCATATTTTATTAAATCTTTACATAGTAATTTAAAATCTATTTTAAACTGGTCTGAAGTAAAGTCAAATGAGGAGTTTACCTAATTTTCTTCAGATTCTGATTCAGATTCAGAATTATTGCATGATGCCTTGATTGCCATCAAGCAGACTTCCTTAGCCTTTGCTTCTTCTTTATCTTCGCTTGTGCTAGATGAAGATTTAGATTCTGTATCACTCTAAGTTTTAGCAACAAATCATCTCTCCTTCTTCTTGTGTTTACTGGAAGAAAGTTTGTTGAAGTGCTTCTTAGAGTCTTTTTCTTTCTTCTTATCCTTTTTTTGATTATCTGGACACTCTGGAAGAATGTATCATGGCTTCCTGTAACCATAACACACAATTTCTTTAGTTGGTGTTCTATCATACCTTTGTTCTTCTTTGTCCTTGGAAGATCTTTTTCTGAAGTCTTTTCTTGCCATCTTGTAAAATCTCTTAGCCAAGAGAACTATAAGATCTTCATTTCTTGGAGATTTTTCTTCTTCTTCTTATGTTGCTTGGAAAGCAATACTTTTCTCTCTCCTTACTAAGGGTGAAGTCCTTTGTTCAGCTTCCCTTCTTTTGATGAGCTGCTCATAAGATTTGAGTTTGCCCAATATGGTCTCTGTTGTAATCTCATTTAAGCTTCTGTCTTCTTTGATTGACCAGATCCTTGAATCTCATGTGCTAGGGAAACATATAAGGATCTTATCATTGACTTCTGTCAATGTGATGTCCTTCTCTAATTTTTTCAGTACATTAATAATGAGACTAAGTCTTGTGTACATCTCAGCAACTGATTCAGATTCTCCCTTCTTAAAATTCTCATATTGAGAGATCAAGTGGGATCTCTGTCCTTTCTCTCATTAGTAGATCTAGCAACCATTGTGTTGAGGGAGTTTTAGATGTCCCTTGCTGAAGTGGATTCAGCAACCTTTTGGAAAATGTCATCTGACATTATTTGAGCCAAGATGTTCATAGCTTTTGCATCAACAATCTTTGCTTTATTCTGAGCTTCTATTCTGGAGGTGGTACAACACTTGTACTTGTTGTTGTCACTCGTAGAGGTTGACCTGTCAATATGGAGTTGTAGATATCTTCATCAATAGAGTTCATATAAAGCCTAATCCTTGTCTTCCATAGTGCAAACTTATTTAGATTGCACACATGAGGTCTAGTGCTTGAATATTCCTTATTTTGTGCCATGATAAATTTCTAGGTAAAAATAAAATCTATCAGATCTTATGGTTCAGGTGTTATCCTGTAACACCAAAGAACCAACCTTTGATACCAATTAAAAGTGAGAGATAGATCTACTTTACACTAGAAGGGGGTGAATTATGTATATTAAAAACTTTAATTTATTTATATAGCGGATTTAAAGTAAGTGATATGTATATATATATATATATAAGGAAAATCACAGCACACAAATAAAATGAATAACAATCACAGACGATACACAGAAATTTATAGTGGTTCCCCAATAAATCTGGGTACATCCACACTTCTACCACCGTGGTAGGAATCCACTACAGGTTTTTGATCAGGTGACCTGCCACCAGAAGATCTATTTTCTAAGGGAGATCTAGCAACCCTTTAAGCTTTTGATCAGGTGCCCAAAAACCAATCTTAAGTCTTTTGATCAGGTGACTTAGGAACCCAAAGATAACTTTTGAAGGGAGTTAAAAACCCTGTATATTGTTTATGAAATAAACTAAAGGTGATGATGTCTTCTCTATCAAGATTTTTGAGAAGACTAGTGGATGTTGAAAGCAAAAGGCTCCCCCTGATTTTTGTAGAGATTATGATCAGGAAAGGGAGTCTTTTCTTCAAGGTATAGGCCTTCTTGTGTCTGACAGATAAAGACTTTGCACAAGTAGAGACTGAAGATCTAATTCTGTAAGCTTATGAAATCTGTAAGAGTATGTGTTGATCTGCAAGTCTCTAAGCCAGTATCTCTAAGTAAGTAACCTTGAGGCAACAACCTTCTGTACAAATATATAGAATACTGAGAAGAATTCAAACATTTGAATAATCGATTCTGAAACGTCTGAGGAATTCCCGAGAATGGTAACTGCCTTGGAAATTGATTAGCTTTAAACTCTGTGATAAATCTATATTTAATGTTGCCTCTAAATGGCTATATTAATTTGAATATTTGGCATTAAATATCAGAGTCATAACTATATGTAATTAAGCCCTTAAATTATTCAGCCTTCAGAATATATAATCGCCTGAAATTAAGCCTGAAACTGTTCTGTCTTCTGTAAATAAAACTGCCTAAAACACTGCAAGAAATTAGTCGAACACAGCAAGCATTTCGTCGACCTGAGCGTGGAGTTCGTCGATCTTAATCTTCTTATTTGTCGACCTGAGCTCAGAGTTTGTCGAGCTGAGCTTGACTTTCATCGAGCTGAGTTCTTGAGTAAAGATCAGAGTTCGTCGATCGGAGCTCAAAGTTCGTCGAGCTAAACTCAGAATTAAGACTCGGATTCGTCGAACAAAGATCGTCTTTCATCGAATGCAGCTCTGCTTTCATCGAACAGAATTTCTGGTGGAATTCTTCGGAGGAAATAACCCTTGAAATAAACCTATGACCATAGACTATACAAAATGGGTCAAACTAAACATCCTAATAGTAATCCTAGCCAAAATCAATAATAGGGTTCCAACACCGGCCGCAGGCAGCGGGAGCGGCCACACAGACCGCTCTCTCCCAGCCATCGGGCACGGCCAGGGGAGCGGTCGAGTCCGCCGTGGCCAAGGGAATGGCCGCTCGGGCCACTCCCTTCCTCGGTGGCAGGGAGCGGTCGAGGGAGCGGCCGCCCGTGCCGCTCCCTCCCTTATCCATCAGCCGCTCCCTCCCTCGGTCGCGGCCAAGGGAGTGGTTGCTACCTCTCTCGGCCACCGGCACACGGTCAAAGGAGGAGGTCGCACTGACCATTCCTCCCTGACCTTTATCGGCGGTACTCCCCTCATCGACGAACTCGGCGTTAAGTTCGCCGGCCAACCGTGGAGTTCCTCCCCCACCATATGATCATTTAGGGTCATTCCCCGCTATCCGATTCACTTGTAACCACCCACTAACCACCAGGTTAGTGGGGGGATTTAATTAATTTTCTAGGGTGTAAATAGCAGAATTAATCATAATAAAAGCGCACCCTTAAACTATTTGAAATTTTTAAATTTGGGTGGTTATTATTGGGTATATTAGACACAATGCACTTGATTTGAAGAAGCCCTTTCAACTCAATGATATACACAAGTATGTATTTAATGTATATTTTAGTTTATGTTTGCATGTTGGCTATTTCATATTGATTGAACAGGTAAACACAAGAAGATGACTAGAAAGTGAAGAAAATTGTCTAAGTACAAAAGCGTCGAGTGAAGTCAGCAAAGTGCTGAATTAAGTCAGCACAGTCTATATTTAGCAACTTGCAGTGCAGAAAAATGGCTAAGTACAAAAGTGTCGACACACTTCAACTGCGTCGACACCTTTGCAGAAGCAGTGTCGAGACAAGTCAACAAACTCTACATATAGAAGATTCAAGACAGCTGTGTTGAGACAGGTCAGTTATCTCGACATCTTGAAGACTAAGTCAGCAGTGTCGAGACAAGTCAGATAACTCGATACATAGAAGAATCAAGACAGCTGTGTCGAGACAAGTCAGTTGTCTCATTACCTTGAAGACTAAATTAACTGTGTCGAGATAAGTCAACAAACTCGATACATAGAAGATTCAAAACAGCTGTGTCGAGGCAAGTCAATTGTCTCGACACCTTGAAGACTAAGTCAGCAGAGTCGAGACATGTCAGCTATCTCGACACTTTAAACCTTAAAGACAGTAGTGTCGAGACAATACAACTGTCACGACACAAAAGAGGCTTAAAATTATTCTAAGTAAAATAGTGTCAAGACAAATCATCTGTCTTGACACAATAAAGGATTAAAGCATAGAAGTGTAGACACAAGGCAGACAGTCGTGTCAAGATAATTCAACTGTCTCGACACAAAGCAGAATTAAAGATGTCGATATAGATGACAGTTGTGTCGAGACAAGTAACTATCTCGACACTTTAAAGTTCAGGTGAAAATTCTTCCAAGTAAAACTGTGTCGAGACTGCCAAGATGTCTCGACATAAGTGTCAGGTCACTTTGGACTTTCTCGACACCTATGTTTCTGAAGATGTGCAGAGTCAACACAGAAATTGTTAAGACAAGTCAGAACTGTCACTTCAGCTACAGTAATGTGAAATTTCAACAGTAACAGTTTAAGGAAGAATTTGGAGTATAATGTCAGATGTTGATGTCATCATTCAGAAACCAGCCATCCACAAAGGTTATAAATAGAGGGGTTGTCTATATAGGAAGAACACGAATCTAATCAAATAATCTATCAAGCAATCAGTAATTCTCTTTCTAATTTCTTCCAAGTCAAGGCAAGACAACAATCCCAAGAAGGAGAAGACGAAGCTCTTTAAGAAAATCTCCAGATCCTTTAATAAAGGATATCTGAAGATTAAGGTAGATCTGATCTACAATTTCTTCAAGGAAATCAAGCCGATCAACATCAAAAAGATTGTAGATCCAGAGAAGTATCTTTTCAGCCAGTCAGTTAATCAGGAAGAAATCCATTGCTGCTGAATTGAAGAATCTGTGTTAATAGATAGTCAGATTACAGAATTCCTGTTCTCTGAAGATTACTTATTCTATTTTCACCTCTTAATTTTGTAAGATCTCCTTGAGATATAAATGGGTAGGAGATTTAATCTCTGAGTTGTAAGCCTATTCTATAAAGGTTGAGGTAGGGTTCTTGAGGGACCTGAGGTAGGTGATTTGAGTGAATCACTGAGTTGTTAGCCTGATTTATAAAGGCTGTGGAAGGGTTCTTGAGGGACCTAAGGTATGCTATTGGGAAAATCTCTGAGATCGGACCAGTTGGTCTGAGTGTAGGTTTCTTAATAGAAACTGAGCCTGTAGGATCTTTGGATATGAGTTAAAGAGGAGGAGCTATAACCTTATCTAGCATATTGTTATTGAGGAAGAAGGGGAAAAGTGGATGTACCCTAGATAGGGGAACCACTATAAATTATTTGTGTGCTGGGTGCTATAATTTGTTTTTGATTGTGTTGTGATCTGAGATTTGCAAGTGATAAGTTAAGTGACAAAGAATTAATAAAGTATTTTAAAAATACAGCTATTCACCCCCCTCTCGGTGGTTATCTACCTATAAGATTATCTTTCAAGTGGTATCAGAGGGACTTTATTCAAGAAATACCTAACAGTCTGAAAAAGATCCAAAGGGTATTAGAAAAATATCAGATCATATAGCTTCTGAATCTCACAAAGAACTCAGTAATATGAAACTGCCTATATGTACTAAGGATAACTTTGCTATATGGAAGTAGAGAGTGAGATTGTTTATGAAAGCCTCAGATCCAAGAATCTTTGTCACTATACAAGAAGGACCATATGTACCAATGAAGATATCAGTCTTAGATGCAAATGTTCAAACCCCCAAGAAATTGTTAGAAATGACAAAGGATGAGGTTGTTCTTGCCACCATGGACAAAAGAGCATAAAATATAATAGTCAATGTAATAGACAATTCAACCTTTTAGAATCTTGTGCACTATAAAACATCCAAGGAGATGTGGGACACTCTCATAATCTACATGGAAGGCATAGAAGAAGTAAGAGATGATAGAAAATATCTCCTCAACCTGCAGTATGAGGCATTCAGACAAGGAAAGATTGATTCTATAGAATAATGTTATGAAAAGTTCTTTAGAATAGTAAATGACTTAAGAAACTAATGCAGAAATTTCTCAAATTATGAGCTGAATGACAAATTTCTGAGATCCCTAAATAAAGAATGGGACATCAAGATATGTGTTATAAGAGAAATGGAGAATCTAAGAAATATGTTACCCCAAGACTTGTATGGGAAGCTAATGTAACATGAGCTTCAGCTAAATTCTAAAAAAGCTGAAGCAGAATCTGTCAGGAGTTCAACTACACTAAATCTGTGGTCTTCAAAGCAGATACATCTAAGAAAACTAGGAGTGAAATCCCATCATCACCAAGAAGGGATGAAGATACATATAGCACTAGAACCTGTTCTTCATCAGAAGAATTATCAGATGATGAATTGATACTGTTTACCTGGCAATTCAAGAAAATGCTAAGAAGAAGGAAACAGTGGAATAAAGAAAACCTTCTGGATCAAGATCTAGTAAAAGCAAAGACAATCACAAAGATAAATCTGAGGTGAAGTATGATTCTCTTCAGAATAAATAATTTAAGACTAACATTATTTTCTTTTTCTATAACCGGCCTGGGCATGTCTTTACTGACTGTCCAGTAAAAAGAAAGGAGAAAAAAAAGTCAAAAAAAAGTTCTATAAAGACAAGAAATCAGAAAAGGGTCTGATGGCAAAGAAATCAAAGACCTTATCTGATAGTGATACTGATTCAACTGAATCAGAAGAAGAACTTACTGGACTGTTCTCCTATAAAGAAGAATTCATTAGAGAGGCCATATACAAGGGTGTTGGGTATTGTATCCACAATGTACCTAATTTGAAGAAGCCCCTGAACAAGCTAAGTTGAATTGACAATGTATTTGATGATCTTCTATCAAGTTGTGCTTGCAGCTATTCCATGTTAAGTACACACCAATGTCAGGGTGCAGTGGGTCAATATACACGGGTCTGCGCAACGTAATCCCTCGTTGAGTAGATCAGTGTGTTGACTCACATGTGCTCTCTCTATTGGAGTGTACTTATTTTCAAGTACAGGGTCGAGGTAGATCAAGAGCGGAAGAGGAGTACAGATGGGTCAAAAATCAAGTCTTCAGAGGAAGGAAGAGGAATTCTTCTAAGTCAAAATCGACGGGAATCTCTAAGTGATTCTCGCCGAATTCGATGGGAATCGTTAGTGATTCCCGCCGATTTGATGAGAATCAGGCTACATTCCCGCCGACTTTCTTCCGGCTGACAGTTATCCAACAGGAATTCTGCCAAGGCAGAATTGACGAGAATGGCAAGTGATTCCCGCCGACTTCGATGAGAATCTGTCTGCATTCCCGCCGATTCGACGAAAATCAGGCTGTATTCCCGCCGACTTCCTTTCGGCTGACTGTTTTCCAGACACGCATTCTACTAAGGCAGAATTGACGGGAATCATGAGTGATTCCCGCCGACTTCGACGGGAATCACCAACGATTCTTGCTGATTTTGACTTAGGCAATTTTCGTTCATTCGCTGGACCAAATCAAGAAGTCGTGCGCTGTTTCGGCCGGGGATAGGGTTTCTCCTTGTGGGTCCCACAATGGTCATTAGGGTTGGCTCGGGTATATATACATGCGTATTTCGAACTTATATAGTAACTATTCACGCGAAATCAAAAAGCTGACGTCGTGCCCTAGCAGATCGCGGAAAATTGCCGATCGCTGACGCCGCACGCAAGCTCGTCGCCGCTACTGATCTAAGAGCTTCTTTGATCTTCCGACGACAGTACCGAGGCTATCAGTGCATCTCACACATCTCTCTTGAGATCTCTTATCTCTCGATTCATTGAACGAGACTAGCTCTCCATTCCGAATCAGTGAAGATGACTGATCCGACTGGGATCGTTCGTAGACCTTACCTGCTTCGTCAAGAAGTTTGGATCTACAAAGTATCGCCGCCGCAATCGCTTGCCGCCGCCGATCTTGACAAGATCCTCTCCAAGAGAGAACTCCGTTTGTGAACTCTTCGTATCTTTCAAGAAAGCTTCAACGACCGAAGAAGGACATCGGATCTCCAAAAGTTTGTTTGTATTTTCTTTACATTCAATTTTTTATTTGTTGTAAAGGAATATTTATTCCTAGTTGTAAGGGTTGGGTACAACCCGTGGTGGTGGAGTTGTGACTCCTTTGGTTGGAAGGGTTCCTTCTGTAGTGTGAGGATTGGATTTCAATCCGTTTGGAGAAGTTACCGAGTCGTCCCTTGGTGGGAGATAGGTCTAAGGGGGAAAGTGGACGTACCCAAATCGGGGAACCACTATAATTTCTTGTGTGTTTTCTGTGTTTTGTTTGTTTAATTGTGCAGGTAAATTTAATTCCGCAAAAGACTGCACGACACCTATTCCCCCCCCCCCCATAGGTGGACTTAGTCGACACTAGATACTTTCAAGTGGTATCAGAGGGAGGTTACTCGTCAATAAGGTTAACACCTTGAGTAAGATCCCATGTCTAGTGTCAAGAAGAAAGAATATCTCTGAAATGGACGGACTCAAGTATTCAGGAAAGATCCTAGTGTGCACCAAGCTAAACTTTCCTATCTGGAAGGAAAGAATCAGGTTTTACATGGAAGCAGTCGACCCCCGACTCTTCATGATAGTAGAGGAGGGACCTTATATCCCCACTAAGGCCTCCACCATTGATCTGACCAAGATGGTGCCCAAGAAGCTCTCTGAAATAGATAAGGATGAGATGGTGCTTGTTGGTCTAGACAAGAAGGCTCAGAACATTCTTGTCAGCGCCGTCGATGACTCCATGATACAGAACTTCAGCAACTGCAGGACTGCCAAGGACATATGGCACTATCTGATAATTCAGATGGAAGACACAGATGAAGTAAGGGATGATCGAAGATCCCTTCTGAACCAAAAGTATGAGGCCTTTAGGCAAGGTCCCAAGGAAGAAATCAGAGTAACTTTCAAGAACTTCCTGAAGATCGTCAATGCCCTGAAGGGTTATGGCAGAGTGTTCACCGATGGTGAATTAAATGACAAATTTCTTAGATCTCTTACTAAGGAATGGGACACCAAGATCTGTGCCATCAGAGAATTTGGCAAGCTGGTAGAAACTGATCCCTAGATTCTGTTTGGGAAGCTTATGTCCTATGAGCTTCAGCTGAACACCAGAAAAGCTGAAGAAGAAGCCGATAAAGCCCCTGCCAAAGAAAAGACTGTAGCCCTGAAAGCCAATCACTCAAGGGAAGGTAAGGGTGTAGCCTCGTCCCGCTCTTTGAAAAAGGATGAGGAAGAAGACTCTGAGCCATGCTCTTCCGGCTCAGACCTATCTAAAGAAGAATTCTCCCTCATCACTCGAAAGTTCAAGAAGTTCCTCAAGATGAGAAATCAAAGAAAGAGAGACGGCTCTTCCTCCAGACATCAGAAGAAGAGTTACTATTCTGATAGGTATGAACCTAAACAGAACAAACATCGCTCTGCTGACATTATTTGCTTTGGATGCAATAAGCCAGGCCACATCGTTGCTGACTGCCACCAAAGCAAGAGAGATAAGGGGAAGGGAGAGGAGCACAAGTCCTCTAGAGAGAAGAAGAAGGAGAGGAGCTACATTTCCAAAAAGCCAAAGACACTGAGTGAATCTGATTCGTCATACTCCAGTGATGATGAGGAAGCCTACTTCGGGCTAATGGGTCGCTCTGACTTAGAAGGAGACTTCCCCCCATTTACTGGGAAGGTAAAAGATCGTACCCCCCTCTCTGACTCTGACTCTGAGTCTCCTGATGATGATCTCGAGGACAGCCCATCTGCCCGTGAAGCTGAGCTCCTCGAAAAGTATGAGCTTCTGCTCAATACCTTTGAGGAATTGTTGGGTATTGTATCCACAATGTACCTGATTTGAAGAAGCCCCTGTACAAGCTAAGGTAAATAGACAATGTATTTGATGAAATATTTCTAGTTGTGCTTGTAGTTATTCCATGCTAAGTACACACCAATGTCAGGGTGCAGTGGGTCAATATATACGGGTCTGTGCAACGTAATCCCTCGTTGAGCAGATCAGTGTGTTGGCCCACGTGTACTCTCTCTATTGGGGTGTACTTAATTTCAAGTACAGGGTTATGATAAAGCAAGAGCAGACAAGGAGCAAGGATGGGCCAAAGACCATCTCACGGGTTGAAAGACGAGAATCGTCTAAGTGTAAATCGTCGAGAATCACTAAGTGATTCTCCCCGATTCGTCGAGAATCACCAGTGATTCTCGACGAGTCGTTGAGAATCACAAGTTGATTCTTGCCGAGTTGGGCCGGCTGTCTCGACGCAGTCAGAAAAATCTTCTAAGGCAGAATCGTCGAGAATCACCAAGTGATTCTCGCCGATTCGTCGAGAATGACTTTGCATTCTCGACGAGTCGGCGAGAATCCAAGGTGATTCCCACCGATTCTCCCCGGCCTCTATAACCTGTGCAGCAGAATTCTCTAAGTAGAATTCGGCGAGAATCGTAAGTGATTCTCGCCGATTCGTCGAGAATCACCCACGATTCTCGCCGAATTTGACTTGGGTATTTTTCCGACTCTGTCTGGACCGGTCCACGTTATCAGCAGGATTTTGAACCGGACTTTGGTCTTACTGCTGGTGGGGCCCAAAACGGTTATCTCTTGACCTATTGTATAAATACTCGTATTTGTGTACAGTAACACACAGACGATATACGAAAAAGAGCGGCCGACAAACCCTAATCTCGCGAACGTGCTCCGCCTCCGTCGCCGCAGCCGATCACCGAAGTCGATCTCGATCTCCTCCAGATCCTCGGTGATAGAAGCCAAGTCCTGCACAGCGTCTCACGTGTCTATCCAGAGATCTTTTGTCTCTTGATTTGAGATAGGGAAATCTTTCCCCGTCCGAATCGATCGAGACGACGATCCTCGTGTGACCGTTGGTAGACCTTGCCGACTTCGCTAAGAAGATTGGATCTCCAGTGCTTTGCTGCTGTTTTTCAGTTTCCGCCGCCAACACCAAGAGCCTCGCCGCCGCTCGTCGCCGCCGCCGGTCTCGGGGAGATTCTCTCCAAGTGAGGTCTAGGGTTGTGGACTCTTCGTTGACTTCAAGAACACGTCGTCGAACGAAGAGGGACACCTTAATCTCCATACGTTGTTTGTATTTCTTACAAGCGATTTTCAATTCTTTGTAAAGGACCGATTGGTCTCTAGTTGTAGGGTTGGGTGCAACCCGTATGGTGGGAGTGTTGACTCCTACGTGTGGAAGGGTTCCTTCCGTTAGTGCAAGGATTGGATTTCAATCCTTTTGGTGAAGTGACCGAGTCATCCCTGGTTGGGAGATAGGTCGAAGGGGGAAAGTGGACGTACCCAAATCGGGAAACCACTATAAATTGCTTGTGTACTTTTTGTGCTGTATTGTTTTGTTTTCTTGTGCAGGTAAAACCTTAATTCCGCAAATACGCTGAAAAGACACCTATCCCCCCCCATAGGTGTAAGTAGTTGACACTAGGTGGACTTTCAAGTGGTATTAGAGGGAGGTTACTCATCAAAAAGGTTCACACCTTGAGTAAAATCCTGCCACCAGTGTCAAGAAGAAGAGCGATATCTTCCATGGACGGACTCAAGCACTCCGGCAAAATCCCAGTATGCACCAGACTGAACTTTCCTATCTGGAAGGAAAGAATCAGATTCTACATGGAAGCAGTCGACCCCCGACTCTTCATGATAGTGGAGGAGGGACCTTACATTCCCACCAAGGACTCCACCATTAATCCAACCAGGAAAGTGCCCAAGAAACTTTCGGAAATGGACAACGACGAAATGGTGCTGTTCAGACTCGACAAGAAAGCTCAGAACATCCTGGTAAGCGCAGTTGACGACTCTATGATACAGAACTTCAGCAACTGCAGGACAGCCTGGGATCTCTGGATCTGTCTGATCGTCCTAATTTAGGGCACAGACGAAGTGAGGGACGATCAAAGATCCCTCCTCAATCAGAAATATGAGGCCTTCAGGCAAGGGCCAAAGGAGGAGATCAGAGTCACCTTCGAAAACTTCCTCAAGATCGTCAATGCACTTAAAGGATATGGAAGAGTATTTACTGACGGTGAACTCAATGATAAGTTCCTTAGGTCCCTCACTAAGGAATGGGACACAAAGATCTGTGCCATCCGCGAGTTTGGCAGACTTGCGGAAACTGATCCACAGATTCTGTTCGGAAAGCTCATGTCCTATGAGCTTCAGTTGAACACAAGGAAGGCTGAAGAGGAAGCAGAGAAAGCCGCGACCAAGGAAAAGACGGTGGCACTGAAAGCCATTCAATCCAGAAAGGGCAAGGGTGTCGCTTCTTCCCGTACGCGGAAGAGGGATGAGGAGGAAAACTCTGAGCCAAGCTCCTCCAGCTCAGAGTTATCTGAGGAAGATTTATCCCTTATCACACAGGAATTCAAGAAGTTCCTCAAGCTGAGGAATCAGAGAAAGAGAAACGGCTCCTCCTCAAGGGATCAGAAGAAGAACTATTCCTCTGACAGGTATGTTTCCAAACCGAACAAACACCGCTCTTCTGACATTATATGCTTTGGTTACAACAAGCCAGGACACGTCGTGGCCGACTGCCATCAAGGCAAGAGGGAAAAGGGAAAGGGAGAGGAGCACAGGTCCTCAAAAGACAAGAGGAAGGAGAGGAGTTACATCGCAAAGAAGCCAAAGACGTTGAGTGAATCTGACACGTCAGACACCAGCGATGATGAGGAAGCCTACTTTGGGCTAATGGGTCGCTCTGACTCAGAAGGAGAATGCCCCCATTTACTGGGAAGGTAAAAGCTCACACCCCTCTCTCCGACTCTGACTCTGATCCTGAGTCTCAGGATGATGACCCTGAGGATAGCCCTTCTGCCCTTGAAGCTGAGCTCCTCGATAAGTATGAGCTTCTACTCAATACATTCCTGAAATGTCGAAAGAAACTGAAGGCGGAGAAAAATGAAGTCAAATTCCTTAAAGATGAGAGTGTATCCCTGAGGGAAGAGATCACCAGTTTGATCTCCCTCCGACAGGAGCACTTGGACCTGACTTCAAAGCATTCAGAGTCTCTTAAGCTCCTTGATCTTAAGCAGGAGGAAGTCGACAAGTTGGAAGAACTACTTGCGGCAGAAAGGAAGATCGTCAAGAGCTTCTCTATGCCAAAAACTGTTCTTCCATTAGTTGATACCTTCTCTGCTCAAGCCAAAGGAGCTGGCCTGGGGCATGTAGGGGTATCTAGCTCCTCATCCAGGAGAAACAGGAACAGGAGGAAGAATAAGGCTGCCAAGAAAGCCTCTGCTGATGAGAAAGGAAAGGCCCCACTCAGCCCTGTTGAGTTCAGAAAGCCTAGCTTTCCCTGTAACCAACATGACTTTGAGTCAACATATGGGCATCACTTCAGGCCCTCGGTTGCAAAGCCGAAGAGCCGATATGATGGGTGGACCTTTCCCCGTAACTTCAGTGAGAGTGTCTTCAAGGCACCTTATGAGGAAATCCACTTGGGAAATTATGGTCAATTCTCTAGCGGCCATAATAGGAAGCAGGCACCTAAGGCCAAGCCTGTTACACTGAAAAGCCAAGAGGTGAAGAAGTCATGTGACTGTGGTCATCATGTTGCCTCCACCTCCAGGTCTTCGGCCCCAGCTGAACCCCACGTTTCAAGGGTAAAGCAGGCGCCCAAGAGGAAGTATAACAGGTTTGACTGCTGGTGCTGTGGCAAAATTGGTCACTTTGCCGTGGATTGTTGGTTTAATCCAAGGTATAACGAGACTCCTTATGTTAGCAATGCGAGGCCGACCACTCGTAGAGTTAACCAATCGAGGGGGAGTATGCTAACAAGGAATCTAGGACCCAAGTTCGATTGGGTTCCTAAGGCAAATTAATTCTGTTTTGCAGGGATGTCCAAAGGCCAACAAAACTCCTATTTGATATTTGGACAGTGGATGCTCCCGTCACATGACCGGGACAAGAAGCCTGCTGAGGGAGTACTCTCCAGTCGAGGATGGACCCAAAGTCATATTTGGGGGATCTGATCGGGGAGTCACCAGAGGTTACGGTACGATTTCCAATGGTATACTCTCTATCACTAACATGGCCTATGTCGAAGGGTTAAATCATAACCTAATCAGCGTAAGCCAGCTATGTGATAAAGGGTATGACGTTAAGTTCTGCAAGGATAAATGCCTAATAATATCATGTGACTCTTCGGAGACCGTATTAACTGGCATTAGGAGCAGAAATATTTTCTATTTAGATTTTCTTAGTTTAGATTCTTCTACCCCAGTATGCCTCGTTGCTAAAGGCAGTGCATCTCTTTGTGAACAATGGCACAAGAGATTGGCACACATTAATTACAAGACAATTAATATGCTGTTTTCCAAAGACTTAGTAAGGGATACTCCCAGTATTAAGTGCATCAAAGATAGTCCATGTCCTGCATGTCAGATGGGCAAGCAGACTCGGGCTACCTTTAAGGGCATCCCAGACAAAGATTCCTCCAGATGTCTATATCTTCTGCACATGGACCTGTTTGGTCCAATGCAAGTTCATAGCTTAGGAGGGAAGTCGTATACGCTAGTGATTGTAGATGATCACTCTCGGTTTACGTGGGTGTTCTTTTTAAAACGCAAGTCTGATACGTTTGACATCTTCACCAGTTTTGTCAAGCAGATACAGAACGAACTTAACTGCTCAGTGGTCAAAATCAGAAGTGACCACGGAACAGAGTTTGAGTCTGGGGCTATGACAGAGTTCTGTGAAGAGCTTGGTATCTTTCATAAGTTCTCCTCCCCTCGCACTCCTCAACAGAATGGAGTGGCGGAGAGGAGGAATAGAACACTCATTGAAGCGTGCACGATAATGTTGAATGACGCTTCTCTCCCAGAATACTTCTGGGCCGAGGCTGTCAATACGGCCTGTCATGTACAAAACCGGGCGTTAATTAACAAGAGCCATCGTAAGACTCCTTATGAGCTACTGAAAGTCAAGAAACCAACCATGTCCTATCTGAGGATTTTTGGCTGCAAGTGTTATGTACTGAATAATGGGAAGTACCCTCGTACTAAGTTTGGTGAAAAATGCTTCGAAGGCATATTCATGGGCTATAGTAGCCACAGCCGGGATTATAGAGTTTTCAACAAGAAAACCCTAGTGGTAGAGGAATCAATAAATGTTGTATTTGATGAAGGAAGCTTGCTTAACTGCAAGACTTCTAGTTGTCTTCCTGAAGCTGCAGGTGCCAGACTCGAAAAGCTACAACTGGATGATCCCGAGAAAGATGCAACTCCAAAATATGTCAAGGTCTCCACATCAACGCCGATCGGAGAAGTTGAAGATCAAAATGAGGCAAATCCTTTAGAAGAAGGAGATGCCCAAGAAATAGTCGAAGCTCCTGATGCAAGACTTCTAGAGCTCAGACACGTGAGGGATCATCCCAGAAATCAAATCATTGGAGATCCCCGAGACGGTGTCAGAACTCGCCGAGGTACTCTTAACGAGATCTTGCATCTTAGCTTTCTGTCACAGGTGGAGCCAAAGAAGTTCGACGAAGCGAACAAAGACGCATCGTGGATTTTGGTCATGCAAGAGGAGTTGCATCAATTCAAAAGATGCAAAGTCTGGACGCTGGTTCCCAGACCGAAGACGCAAAATGTGATTGGCACCAAGTGGATCTTCAAAAACAAGTTGGATGAACATGGAGTCATCATCAAGAACAAAGCCAGACTGGTGGCTCAAGGATACAGACAGGAGGAAGGGATTGACTTTGACCAGACGTTTGCACCAGTTGCACGGCTCGAGGCAATCCGGCTGTTCCTAGCCTA
Organism: Platanthera zijinensis; assembly: GCA_039513925.1. Taxonomy (NCBI): domain Eukaryota; kingdom Viridiplantae; phylum Streptophyta; class Magnoliopsida; order Asparagales; family Orchidaceae; genus Platanthera; species Platanthera zijinensis. The sequence goes on from CM077080.1 coordinate 61,860,149, forward strand.
TGCCTCTCACAAAGGCTTCACAGTCTATCAGATGGACGTGAAATCGGCCTTCTTGAATGGAGCTTTGAAAGAGGAAGTATACGTTGCTCAACCTCCAGGTTTTGTCAATCCTACTTATCCTAATCATGTATATTTTCTTAATAAGGCACTATATGGCCTAAAACAAGCTCCTCGAGCTTGGTATGAGACATTGTCTAGTTTTCTTCTTGAGAACAAGTTCTCTAGAGGAAAAATAGATAAGACATTGTTTCTCAGGGAAGTCAAAGGCAAGATTTTGCTGGTGCAAATCTATGTTGATGACATTATATTCGGCTCAACAGACAACAATCTTTGCAAAAAGTTTTCTAAACTTATGCAAGGAAAGTTTGAAATGAGCAGTATGGGAGAGCTGAAGTATTTCTTGGGACTTTAAGTGAAACAGTCTGAGGAAGGAATCTTCATTTCTCAGACGAAGTTCACAAATGAACTCCTCAAGAAATTCGGAATGGAGAATGCAACCCCTATGAGGACTCCAATGGGATCCACCATGTCTCTGGATAAGGATGAGAAAGGGAAACCTTTTGATGAAACCAAATACAGAAGCATTATTGGATCTCTGCTCTATCTTACTGCGAGTAGACCGGATATCATATTCTCCACATGTGTTTGTGCCAGATATCAGGTGAACACTAAGGAATCTCATTATGTCGCTGCAAAGCGAATTCTCAGATACCTTAAAGGTACCCATAATCTTGGCTTATGGTACCCGAGAAGCAATGATGTCGAGCTAATAGGGTTTTCAGATGCTGATTTTGCAGGAAGTAGGGATGACAGGAAAAGCACCTCCGGGACGTGTCAATTCCTCGGAAGAAGGCTTATTTCATGGAACAACAAGAAGCAGAATTGTGTAGCAACCTCCACTACAGAGTCTGAGTACATCTCGGCTGGCAGCTGTTGCGCACAACTCCTATGGATAAGAAACCAGTTAGCCGACTATGACCTCCAGTTCAAGGAAGTACCGATGTACTGCGACTCCTCCAGTGCAATTGCTATTGCCAACAATCCGGTATCGCACAGCAGAACGAAGCATATTGAAGTGTGTTACCATTTCATTCGGGAGCACGTGGAGAACAAGGACATCTCTCTCTGCTATATTCCCACTGACAAGCAGATTGCAGACATCTTCACAAAGCCCCTTGACGAGGCCAAGTTCAGTATGTTCAAAACTAAATTGGGGATGCTAAACTACGAAGGATGAAGACTACAGGAGCTCAAGGCTCATGCGTCTAGGGGAGCCTCTGATAGGAATTTAGTGAAAGCAAAGGTACAAGAACTGAGGGGGAGCATGGTGTCTCATGCTTCAGTCCCCGATTTGCAGAAGCCGAAAAGGGGGAGATTACCCTCTCGGCTAAGGTGGCTCCAAGTTTGATCTCAAGAAATTTGGTAATGAATATCTCTCTCAACTCCATTTTAAGTTTATGATTTTCATTCCTATATACTCTATTCACCTTAGCTTGTAGGGTTTAAGCTTCTTCAAATATGGGGAGATTGTTGGGTATTGTATCCACAATGTACCTGATTTGAAGAAGCCCCTGTACAAGCTAAGGTAAATAGACAATGTATTTGATGAAATATTTCTAGTTGTGCTTGCAGTTATTCCATGCTAAGTACACACCAATGTCAGGGTGCAGTGGGTCAATATACACGGGTCTGTGCAACGTAATCCCTCGTTGAGCAGATCAGTGTGTTGGCCCACGTGTACTCTCTCTATTGGGGTGTACTTAATTTCAAGTACAGGGCTATGATAAAGCAAGAGCAGACAAGGAGCAAGGATGGGCCAAAGACCATCTCATGGGTTGAAAGACGAGAATCGTCTAAGTGTAAATCGTCGAGAATCACTAAGTGATTCTCACCGATTCGTCGAGAATCACCAGTGATTCTCGACGAGTCGTCGAGAATCACAAGTTGATTCTTGCCGAGTTGGGCCGGCTGTCTCGACGCAGTCAGAAAAATCTTCTAAGGCAGAATCGTCGAGAATCACCAAGTGATTCTCGCCGATTCGTCGAGAATGACTTTGCATTCTCGACGAGTCGGCGAGAATCCAAGGTGATTCCCACCGATTCTCCCCGGCCTCTATAACCTGTGCAGCAGAATTCTCTAAGTAGAATTCGGCGAGAATCATAAGTGATTCTCGCCGATTCGTCGAGAATCACCCACGATTCTCGCCGAATTCTACTTTGGTATTTTTCCGACTCTGTCTGGACCGGTCCACGTTATCAGCAGGATTTTGAACCGGACTTTGGTCTTACTGCTGGTGGGGCCCACAACGGTTATCTCTTGACCTATTGTATAAATACTCGTATTTGTGTACAGTAACACACACAGACGATATACGAAAAAGAGCGGCCGACTAACCCTAATCTCGCGAACGTGCTCCGCCTCCGTCGCCGCAGCCGATCACCGAAGTCGATCTCGATCTCCTCCAGATCCTCGGTGATAGAAGCCAAGTCCTGCACAGCGTCTCACGTGTCTATCCAGAGATCTTTTGTCTCTTGATTTGAGATAGGGAAATCTTTCCCCGTCTGAATCGATCGAGACGATCGATCCTCGTGTGACCGTTGGTAGACCTTGCCGACTTCGCTAAGAAGATTGGATCTCCAGTGCTTTGCTGCTGTTTTCAGTTGCCGCCGCCAACACCGAGAGCCTCGCCGCCGCTCGTCGCCGCCGCTAGTCTCGGGGAGATTCTCTCCAAGTGAGGTCTAGGGTTGTGGACTCTTCGTTGACTTCAAGAACACGTCGTCGAACGAAGAGGGACACCTTAATCTCCATACGTTGTTTGTATTTCTTACAAGCGATTTTTAATTCTTTGTAAAGGACCGATTGGTCTCTAGTTGTAGGGTTGGGTGCAACCCGTGTGGTGGGAGTGTTGACTCCTACGTGTGGAAGGGTTCCTTCCGTTAGTGCAAGGATTGGATTTCAATCCTTTTGGTGAAGTGACCGAGTCGTCCCTGGTTGGGAGATAGGTCGAAGGGGGAAAGTGGACGTACCCAAATCGGGGAACCACTATAAATTGCTTGTGTACTTTTTGTGCTGTATTGTTTTGTTTTCTTGTGCAGGTAAAACCTTAATTCCGCAAATACGCTGAAAATACACCTATCCCCCCCATAGGTGTAAGTAGTTGACACTAGGTGGACTTTCAGGAATACCGCAAGAGGTTGAGGGCTCAGAAAAAGGAAGTCAAATTCCTTAAGGCTGAGGGTGGGTCCCTAAGAGAAGAGATCACTAGCTTGATTTCTCTCCGACAGGAACACCTGGACCTTACTTCTGAGCACTCAGAGTCTCTAAGGCTCCTTGACCAAAAATAGGAAGAAATCAACAAGTTGGAAGAACAGCTTGCAACAGAAAGGAAGATTGTGAAAAGCTTCTCCATGCCCAAGACCGTTCTTCCTCTGGTTGATGAATTCTCTGCTCAGGCTAAGGGGGGCTGGCTTAGGGCATGTGGGTGTGCCTGGTAAATCCTCCAGGAGAAACAGAAAACAGAGGAAAAATAAGGCTGCTAAGAAGGCCTCTGCTGTAGAAAAGGGAAAGGCCCCACTCGATCCTGTTTCATTCAGAAAGCCTGGCTTTCCTTGCAATGAGCAGGACTTCGAGTCAACCTATGGCCACTTCTTTCGGCCCTCGGTTGAAAAGCTCAAGAGCCGGTATGATGGTTGGACCATCCCCCGAAACTACGGTGAGAGTGTCTTCAAGGCACCTTATGAGAAAATCCAAGTGGAAAATTATGACCACTTTTCTAGCGGCCATAATAAGAAGCAGGCACCAAAGGCCAAGCCTGTTATACTGAAGGAATAGGAAGTGAAGAAATCATATGACTGCTGTCATCATGATTCCTCCACCTCTAGATCCAAGGCTCCGCCTGGACCCACCGCACCAAGGGTGAAGCTGGAGTCTAGGAAGCGGTACAACAGGTTTGACTGTTGGTGCTGTGGCAAAGTTGGTCACTTTGCCGTGGATTGCTGGTTTAATCTAAGATTCAACGAGACTCCTCATGTTAGCAATGCGAGGCCGACCACTCGTAGGGTTAACCACCCGAGGGGGAGTGTGCTAACAAGTAATCTAGGACCCAAGTTTAATTGGGTTCCTAAGTGAAACTAATTCTATTTTGCAGGTATGTCCAAAGGCCACCAAAACGCCAATATAGTACTTGGACAGTGGATGTTCCTGGCATATGACTGGGACAAGAAGCCTATTGCGTGATTACTCCCCAGTCGAAAATGGACCCAAAGTCATCTTTGGAGGATCTGATCGAGGAGTCACCAGAGGTTATGGTATGATTTCCAACGGTATATTCTCTATCACTGATGTGGCCTATGTTGAAGGGTTAAACCATAACCTGATCAGTGTAAGCCAGTTGTGTGATAAAGGATACGACGTTAAGTTCTGCAAGGATAAGTGCTTGATAATATCGTGTGCCTCTTCGGAGACGGTATTGACTGGCATTAGGAGCAGAAATATCTTTTGCTTAGATTTTCTTAGCTTAGACTCTTTTACCCCAGTGTGCCTTGTAGCAAAAGGCAGTGCATCTCTTTGTGAACAATGACACAAGAGATTAGCACATATTAATTTCAAGACAATTAATATGTTATTTTCCAAGAATTTAGTAAGGGATGCCCCTACTATTAAGTCCATCAAAGATAGCCCTTGTCCTGCATGCCAGAAGGGCAAACAGACTCGGGCTACCTTTAAGGGCATTGCAGACAAAGACTCCTCCAGATGTCTCTATCTTCTACATATGGACTTGTTCGGTCCAGTGCAAGTTCATAGCTTAGGAGGCAAATCGTATACGCTAGTGATTGTTGATGATCACTCTCGATTTACATGGGTATTCTTCTTGAAACAAAAGTCAGATACGTTTGACATCTTCATTAATTTTATCAAACAGATTAAGAACGAACTTAACTGCTCCGTGGTAAAAATCAGAAGTAACCATGGAACAGAATTCGAGTCTGGTGCTATGACAGAATTCTGTGAAGAACATGGTATCTTTCATGAATTTTCCTCCCCACGTACTCCTCAGTAAAACGGAGTTGCGGAGAGGAGAAATAGAACGCTCATTGAAGCATGTACGACAATGTTGAATGACGTTTCTCTTCCAGAGTACTTCTGGGCAGAGGCTGTCAATACGGCTTGTCATGTGCAGAACCGAGCATTGATCAACAAGAATCATCGTAAGTCATCTTATGAGCTATTGAAAGGAAGGAAACTGACCATGTCCTATTTAAGGATTTTTGGCTGCAGATGCTATGTACTCAATAATGGAAAGTACCCATGTACTAAATTCGGAGAAAAATACTTCAAAGGCATCTTCATGGGCTACAGTAGCCATAGTCGGGCATATAGGGTCTTCAATAAGAAAACCCTAGTGGTAGAGAAGTCCATTAATGTTGTTTTTGATGAAGGAAGCTTGCTTCATAGCAATTCTTCCAGTGGTATTCTTGAAGATGCAGGTGCAAGGCTGGAACAGCTAAGTCTCGACGAGACTGCTAAAGGTGCAACTCCCAAATACGTCAAGGTTTCCACCTCAACGCCAACTAGAGAAGATGACGATCAGGATGTAGAAGATCTCCCAGAAGAAGGAGGAGCCCAAGAAGCTGTTAGATCTCCAGATGCCAGACTCTTAGAGCTCCGACACGTGAGGGATCATCCTAGAGATCAGATCATAGGAGATCCTCGTGACAGTGTCAGAACTTGTAGAGGTACAATTAACGAGATTCTGCACCATAGTTTTCTATCACAGTTTGAGCAAAAGAAGTTTGACGAAGCGAACAAAAATGCATCATGGATATTGGCAATGCAAGATGAACTGCATCAATTCGAAATATGCAACGTCTGGACGCTTGTTCCCAGACCAAAGAAACAGAATGTGATCAGCACCAAGTGGATCTTCAGAAACAAACTGGATGAACATGGTGTCATCATCAAGAACAAGGCCAGACTGGTTGCATAAGGTTACAGACAGGAGGAGGGGATTGACTTCGACCAAACCTTTGCACCAGTTGTAAGGCTGGAGGCGATCAGATTGTTCCTGGCATATGCCTCTCACAAAGGATTTACTATCTATCAGATGGACGCCAAATCTGCGTTTCTAAATGGAAACTTGAAAGAGGAAGTATATGTCACGCAACCCCCAGGTTTTGTTAATCCATCACTCCCTAATCATGTTTATTTTCTTAATAAAGCATTATATGGCTTAAAACAATCTCCTCGAGCTTGGTATGAGACTCTGTCTAGTTTTCTTCTTGAAAACAAGTTCTCGAGAGGAAAAATAGATAAGACATTATTTCTTAGGGAAGTCAAAGGCAAGATTCTGCTTGTGCAAATCTATGTCGATGACATAATATTCGGCTCAACGGACAACAATCTTTGCAAGAAGTTTTCTAAACTTATGCAAGGAAAGTTTGAAATGAGCAGTATGGGAGAGCTAAAGTATTTCTTGGGACTTCAAGTGAAACAGTCTGAGGATGGGATTTTCATTTCTCAGATGAATTTCACAAATGAACTCCTCAAGAAATTCGGAATGGAGAATGCAACCTCTATGAGGACTCCAATGGGATCCACTATGTCTCTGGACAAGGATGAGAAAGGGAAACCTTTTGATGAAACCAAATACAAAAGCATAATTGGATCCCTACTCTACCTTACTGCGAGTAGACCGGATATTATGTTTTCCTCATGCGTTTGTGCCAGATATCAGGTGAACACTAAGGAATCTCATTATGTCACTGACAAGCGAATTCTTAAATACCTTAAAGGTACACCAAATCTTGGCTTGTGGTACCCAAGAAACAATGATGTCGAGCTGATAGGCTTTTCAGATGATGACTTTGCAGGAAGCAGGGATGATAGGAAAAGCACTTCCGGGACGTGCCAATTCCTCGGAAGAAGGCTTATATCATGGAACAGTAAAAAGCAAAATTATGTCACAACCTCTACGGCTGAATCTGAGTACATCTCAGCAGGCAGCTGTTGCGCACAACTTCTATGGATCAGAAATCAACTCGAAGATTATGACTTGCAGTTCAGAAAAGTTCCTATATATTGCGACTCCTCGAGCGCAATAGCAATTGCGAACAATCCCGTGTCGCACAGCCGAACAAAGAATATTGAAGTGCGCTACCACTTCATTCGGGAGCATATGGAAAACAAAGATTTCTCTCTCTGCTATGTCCCCACGGATAAGCAAATTGTAGATATCTTCACAAGCCCCTAGACGAGGCCAAGTTCAGTCTCTTCAAAACTGAACTCGGCATGCTGAACTATGAAGATTGAAGACTGAAGGGCTCACGACTCTTGGATCAAGGGGGAGCATCAGCAAGGAACTCAAGATCGAGCACAGATGCAAGAATTGAGGGGGAACATTTGGCTCCAAGTGAAGTCCCAGATTTGCCGAAGCCGAAAAGGGGGAGATTACCCTCTCGGCTAAGGTTAAGGTGGATGCCAAGGCTAAGTATGCTCTCAGGAGAATGGTAATGGATTTCACTCTAAACTGTATTTTCCTTTTATGATTTTCATTCCCATCTGTTCTATTCACCTTAGCTTGTAGGGTTTAGGCTTCTTCAAATAGGGGGAGATTGTTGGGTATTGTATCCACAATGTACCTGATTTGAAGAAGCCCCTGAACAAGCTAAGTTGAATTGACAATGTATTTGATGATCTTCTATCAAATTATGCTTGCAGCTATTCCATGCTAAGTACACACCAATGTCAGAGTGCAGTGGGTCAATATACACGGGTCTGCGCAATGTAATCCCTCGTTGAGTAGATCAGTGTGTTGACTCACGTGTGCTCTCTCTATTGGAGTGTACTTATTTTCAAGTACAGGGTCGAGGTAGAACAAGAGCAGAAGAGGAGCACAGATGGGTCAAATACCAAGTCTTTAGAGGAAGGAAGATGAATTCTTCTAAGTCAAAATCGACGGGAATCTCTAAGTGATTCTCGCCAAATTCGATGGGAATCATTAGTGATTCCCGCCGATTCGACGAGAATCAGGCTGCATTCCCGCCGACTTCCTTCCGGCTGACAGTTATTCAACAGGAATTCTGCCAAGGCAGAATCGACGGGAATGACAAGTGATTCCCGCCGACTTCGACGAGAATCTGTCTGCATTCCCGCCGATTCGACGAGAATCAGGCTGCATTCCCGCCGACTTCCTTCCTGCTGACTGTTTTCCAGACAGGGATTCTGCTTAAGGAAGAATCGACGGGAATCATGAGTGATTCCCGCCGACTTCGACCGGAATCACCAACGATTCTCGCCAATTTTGCCTTAGGCAATTTTCGTTCGTTCGCTGGACCGAATCAAGAAGCCGTGCGCTATTTCGGTCGGGGCTAGGGTTTCTCCTTGTGGGTCCCACAATGGTCATTAGGGTTGGCTCGGGTATATATACATGCGTATTTCGAACTTCTACAGTAACTATTCATGCGAAATCAAAAAGCTGACGTCGTGCCCTAACAGATCGCGAAAAATCATCGATCGCTGACGCCGCTTGCAAGCTCGTCGCCGCTGCTGATCTCAGAGCTTCTTTGATTTTCCGATGACAGTACCAAGGCTAGCAGTGCGTCTCACGCATCTCTCTTGAGATCTCTTGTCTCTCGATTCGTTGAACGAGACTAGCTCTCCATTCCGAATTGGTGAAGAAGACTGATCCGACTAGGATCGTTCGTAGACCTTGCTTGCTTCGTCAAGAAGTTTGGATCTACAAAGTATCGCCGCCGCAATCGCTTGCCGCTGCCAATCTTGACAAGATCCTCTCCAAGAGAGAACTCCATTTGTGAACTCTTCGTATCTTTCAAGAAAGCTTCAACGACCGAAGAAGACATCAGATCTCCAAAAGTTTGTTTGTATTTTCTTTACATTCAATTTTTGATTTGTTGCAAAGGAATATTTATTCCTAGTTGTAAGGGTTGGGTGCAACCCGTGGTGGTGGAGTTGTGACTCCTTTGGTTGGAAGGGTTCCTTCCGTAGTGTGAGAATTGGATTTCAATCCATTTGGAGAAGTGACTGAGTCGTCCCTTGGTGGGAGATAGGTCGAAGGGGGAAAGTCGACGTACCCAAATCGGGGAACCACTATAATTTCTTGTGTATTTTTTGTGCTGTGTTTGTTTAATTGTGCAGGTAAATTTAATTTCGCAAAAGACTGCACGACACCTATTCCCCCCCCCATAGGTGGACTTAGTCGACACTAGATACTTTCAAAGGGCAAAAACTCCACAACTTCATCACACTATGGTGATTCTGAAGAAGATATAAAAGTTAATTTGATGGAATTATCTGATGATCCAGAAATAGAAATTCTTGACTGTTAGGATACTCAGGTAATCTATGACAATTCAAGTTATTCTAAAACTTCTGTATATGAGACTGGGGATGAGATAGACTCATGTGACTTAAAGTTTGATTCACATAAGTCTAACTCTAAGACTAAACTACAACATCTCACAGTCAAATTTGAAAATCTATTGGAAGCTCTAGTAAATAGCAAGAAGCTTGTCAAAGAACAAGTTATAGAGCTAGCACTACTAGAAAACAGACTTTTGGCCAGGGCAAATTTTCCTGGCAAAAAGTCCAAAATCATGGCTAAAAAGTTTTAGCCACGGTCTAGCCACGGGAAAAATCCGTGGCTAAAGTCGGCGTGGCTAAAACTTTTAAGCCACAAACTGGTCGTAGCAAATAGTATTAGCCATGGGGAAAACTTCCGTGGCAAATAAGCCAACTATTAGCCACGGTATGAAACCCTGGCTAAAAGTGAACTCATTATTTTTTAAAAAAACTATTTGCCACAGTTACAAGCCGTGGCAAATACTAATTTATGTTTTTTTTAAAAAAGACACATTGTAATGCTAGGCATGTGCTCCCCTCATTGTAATATAATACTGCAATAATATATATTGACACAGAAATTATCAAAAAAAATCTCCATGGATAGCTTTGTGAATTTCAAAGGCACAAATTAAATAGAGTAAGCAAGACCGTGTAGCTAATAAACTAGATGCATTAACCAACAAGTTTCCGAAAATAAAGTGGGCTCCGATCTAAAAGGTGCCGAACATGATAGAAATTTCGTCGAAGGAACATATTAAGAAGGAACCGGAGAAAAATGCATCAAAAATCGGATTTAACGGAAGAGTGTGCTTCGGTTAACTCGCTCAGCAACACATAACAAACAAACCCAATGCATCTTTCCAGCAAGCATATGAAAATATAAAGATGCCTAGCTTACGAAAACGCCAAGTCTACATGCACATTGTATATAAAGACAATAAGAGCTCAGGCTGACAGAATATTGCAAAGTGCAAATGTGTTTCCCTGCAAGTTTATGAAAATGATGTAACCTGACTAAAGAAAATGTTGAATGTCTAAATAGAGCCGAGCAAAGTTAAAAAAAAATCTTAAATAAAACTACGTCTAGCACACAGTAACTAGGTCATAGCAGCTTCATAAGATTCGGATCAAAAGCAAAAAGATAATAGATAAGCATGGAGGCAGTTAACTCGCCGACGAGCAAAGATCGCGCATCTCTCGCAAAATATAATCCAAATATCAACATCTACTGCATGGTCTGCCCGAAGAGCGTTGGCCAGGAAAGCGGGCGAATTGCAGCTTCAAACGGTCAGCCTCTGGATCATGCTCATCCATACTATAACCTGCAAAAAACCAAATCAGTGATATTTTTGATAGAGCTTCCATGAATCCTAAACAAATCTATAGCAATCCGGGAGTCAGCATGATCTAAGGCTTGAAAAGCATGACCAAAACATTACAATTGTAATATTAAAATTGCACAACATGCCTGAGAAATTTAAGATATGATTGAATAAAATTATATAAATTCATACATATTTTTAATTGGAATGATACCCAGAAAATTCAGACTTGCCACCAACAATTAATTCTGGTATAGTGAGAACAGTTAATTTCTCGCAAAAAATGTTGCCAGTGAGGTTGAGTGTTCACGAACACCCGTTCACCGGTTGATGGAAACATGTTCCCCGACCAAACAGAGCCTCAGTATATAGTATTAATAAATAAATAAATATATATATATATTATAGACATATATCATACTTATTAATATGAGAGACATTGCACGAGGCCACAGTGCGGGCACTCTAGTGCCTCGACCACGATAGTGCTTCGGCACGACGACAGTCTCGCCGCTCGCGCCCCCGAGCTAAGTATTCCGAGTGTCGCGTGATTTTTTTAATTGCCTCCAGTGCGGGCGGGAGTCATCGTGCTTGAGCAATGTCGTGGCCGCACATGAGACCCCCATGCATTGTCTCTCGTAACAGCAACTTTTCTGCAAATCCCTGCCGGAAAGTAGCCAGCTTTTGCTCATTCACAAATGCCATCGAAGGACACAATTCTCTGTACGCGGAAATATTACAAAAATATATCTATCTTATATTAATATCACATTTTTTACATTATACTGTATTTTTAATGAAATTCTGTGTGCATTGTCTAAATATAAAAAAAAAGTTACCAATTTTTTTTAAAGTTATTTTCATAGGGAACAAAAAGCTAATTTTTATCATGAAGAATTAAACCCAAGAACTTTCACTTAAATCCATAGCCTTAATATAAAGCCAAAGAGCTATATGAATAGATACAATATATTGTATATATAAGGCTGAAAATAATAATTTTAATACATCAAACTTTATTGTAGAAAATGTGTATGAGAGTGAAGTGAACATAGATTTCAGGCATCAAATGAAGAATTTGGAATTCAGGTTTCATGGGTTTTGGCATGCTGACAATTATGGAAGAGGATTTTTATGGGATTCAAAATGCATAAAAAAAGGGAAGAACTTACAAAAAAGGTGAGTCTCGAGCTTTCAGATTAAGCCGCTGCGGAAATGGGTTGGGTGGCCTTCTTCAGCCATTCAATCTCATGCTCTTTTAAGTGCGGCGCCAATAATTCCAGGCAACGTGAATGATAAGAATTGACCCACGCAATCTCTCCGGGCGTCATCAAGCTGAGATTCATGAGCTTTTTCTGGTATGGTGCCTGCATGAAAAAGAAGAGGTTATAAGAACAAAAACAACAACATAAAATTTAGTTTTACAGTTTTATTGCCATTTAAAGCGAGATTACAAGGTAAATATATACAAATCAACATAATAACCAGTTGTACCCCTCCATCTTTTGAAATTACATTTACTTACTGTTGAAACTGAAACTTGGTCTCAAGAAGAGTTCGGATCCAAGAGGTGTAGGTCTGTAGCCCACATCTACTTCTCCCGAACCTGATTAGCTTGGTGCAAGTAGCAACAAGAGCTTTAGTGGCGCACATAAACCTAGTGCATGCTCAATTAGTCAAATATCTAATGTGATGTTCCTAGACTATAATGGAAATAAATTAAGAGTAAAACAAATGTAAACTATATTTTACATCTCCAATCAACTCCATGACAAAAGTATTTTAAATATTTTGGTGGATTCGAAGTTACAACTGCATCAAAAAAATTTCAAAAGAAGAAAAGAAAAAAGGGATTCTAAATACATAGCAATAGAAAATACACAACTTTAGGATGGTTGTAGCAAACTTGGATCAATTTTAGGATGGTATAGAAAAAAGGGATTCTATATATAACTGCATGAAAGTATGGGTATTTGAAGCAAACTTGGATCAATTTAAGGATGGTCTACACCTATTGTACCAATATATTCATATAAAGATGATTTGAAGATCTCTTCCAACATGCTGATAAAATATATGGGCAATATGAATTAGAAAAAATCATGAAGTCAATGTATTTGAAGATCACAAAAGAAAAAGTCCATGGAAAGAGCATATGCCATCTAAGGACGATAATGATGAAGTTGTTGAAGGAGCACATAAAGGAAGCACGTATAAATATTTTACCAAATATTTGTCAAATTTTGTGAGCAATGGAAGTCACAACAAAAAGTAAAGAACATTGAATATATTGTTTGCATGTACCTTGGATTTTTCCTTCCAGCAGTTCAATGTTTGATCTGGTTTCAAAACCTTATGACATGTTTCAAGGTGGAGGTGATCCCTAGAAAGAATCATTAGAGCAATCCCTATAAAGAATCACCTTTACAGTCAAAGCCATGCTTTCCTAGACATTAAGGAAGATTAATACCCTCCTGTCATAAAGTGAAGAAAATTAAAACATATTTAAATATAATTCATCACACCTCTCTTACCACTATAGTATAATGATAGTCATGACTACCTATAGAGAAGACAATATGTAACTTCTCTTGGTACTTTGAATTAGTAGAACCCTGCTCAAAAGTCAAACAGAAGGGGTATCAAGAAAAGAAAAGTTTGAGCTTTATGAATAGAAACCATGAATGTAAGTATGTAACCATTTAACTCCCGCGACTTATCATCCAACAAATTATCTTTCTCGTGCTTTTATCCCTATCATCATCACAATATACATAATTTTTAGTTTTTTCGAGCATATTCGAGCATTTCCAGGAGTATCCATGTATCCAGGATTTTGGTATTTAAAATTAAAAGAAAAGATTGAGAGTTTTAGGGACAGGTTTTTGAGTGTTTCTCGACAATAAAATGTTTTGGATATGATAAGTAAAGCCATTACAAATATCTGTGCTTCTTAGACGTTGATAGAAAAAATTATGAGGAAGGAAATATGAACTGAAAAAAAGAACTCTGATTGACATTTACACTTACAATGGAAACAGATTCAACGCGAACCCCAGCTATCAATCTGCGTAGTCTAAATGTCATATTCAAACTAGCATTTCTTCTAGCTATTACAATACCTTTCAATGTTGAAGTGCGGCGTCTGTTCTTAGGCACCTCTTATAGTTAATGTTCATACAGAAAAATCCAAACTCAATTATATCTTACAAATTAATAAAATTATAACTAATGATCGGAATATATATGAATTGCCTACCACTTTCATCTGCACAATGCATCTAGGTTTTATATCAGGAATGTCCCTCCCAGTCTTCACTTCTTCCACAGCTTCCTTGTCTAATATCTAGGAACAGATCATGATGAAAATAAAATAAAAATACTTAAACATTTGAAACCCAACCACAACCAACAACCCAACAACAACCAACAACTATATTGGATATATTCACGAATGCATAGGATAAAAATAGGCATAGGAAACCCTAAGCAAAATGCCATAAGGGACAATCACAACTCAACCACAACCAACAAGTACATTGGACAACCGATAAGAACTAATGAATAGGTTCAAGATAAACAAACCCAACCACAACCAACAACGAATAAAAATCAGAGTAGCAACAAAATTTTATCCACCGAAGAGGCTGATATGCCTAAATCAAGAGGGAGAGAGGAAATAAATTGACCTTGCAGGAGATTTAGGGCACGAACATCCACAAAGACCTTCAACTAATCATCATGGATGGCCTCTTCCGTTGCTGCCATGAGCATAGTCATCGACTGAATCTTTAGGAGTCGACAAGATTTCTGGGGCCAGACCAACAAAGAGAGAAGACGCCAGTATAGGAGAAAGCTGATAGTCGACCGCAAAGGCGACGACGGGGATGAAAGATATGGATCAGATGATGGATGACGGCGACATCAGCGGTTTAGGGTAAGGATAGCGATGTTTTTTTTCCGGCGGTAGTAGTTACCAGCGGAGGAGATGAAATGGTCTGGTGTGCAGAGCGTAGGCGGAGGAGAGCTTGAGCGGGGGAGTTGAAATGGTCGGGTGGCTAGGGTTGGGGGGATTAAGGAGCGAAAATAAGGAGGACAAATAAGGTAAATTGAATAAGTCACAAACTATAAATTTATAAAGGTATTAGCCACGTTTTTTTTGTTTTTCATGGCTAATACAAAGTTATTAGCCACGCTTTTTTTATGGCCGTGGCTAAAACCTAAATATTAGCCACGATTTTGCGATCATGGCTAATACTAGTATATTAGCCACGATTTTTGAAACCTGGCAAAAAAAAGTGTAGCTAATACTCATTTTTCTAGTAGTGTAGCATCACTAAAAGGACTTAATATCATCATAAGATGGATACTAAAAATATTGGTCTTCAAAGTTCTAAGTTGAAAGCTGACTAAGATCATTGATGATCAAATTATATTGCTGAAGCAAAAGGATGCAACCATTCAAGAGCTGGAAATCTAACTCCTGAATGAGAAATAATTAGACAGTAATTTTCTAAACCTAAAACTGCACTGCACATTATAGATACCTTCTCAGGAACACCTGGAAGTGGTCTTGGGTATGTTAAATCCAAGAGAAAAAGAGACAAAAAGCTGACAGGACAAAAGGGTCCAGTCTTTTCACAACCTGTGTTTCAGACTAAGGGAGAAGAAACCTAGAAGTCTGGAACAGTTGGACCAAGTTCATATGTGAATAGGAAAGCTATTCCTAATGTGCCTACGTCAAGGAGAATTATTGTAACTGAGAGACAAACAATTTTGTTGCTCCGAGTCAAAATACAACTGTCAAGCTTGCTGATTCCTATCCTAAGGAATGTCAGCACCAAGTTCCTTCTATTTCTCCAAAGAGGAGGCACAATAGATATGAATGCTAGTGTTGTGAAAAGGTAGGACACTTTGCCTTGGAATATTGGTTTAATTACACTGTGTCTCATGTTCAGAAAAGATATCCAGTTAAGAAGTTCATAGGTGGTCTCAATAGAGCCATAACTAACAAAAACTGAGGACCCAAAACAACTTGGGTTCCTAAGGAAAAATAAATTATAGGTATGTCCAAGCACTAGAGATAGACCAATTTGGTACTTAGATAGTGGGTGTTCCAAACACATGACTGGAACAAGAGGAAATCTTAAGGAATTTATTCCTATGATGAATGGACCAAAGGTGATCTTTGGTGGAGCTGACAAAGGAATTACCAAAGGTTATGGTAAGATCACAAATGACTTAGTCACTCTCACCAAAGTAGCTTATGTGGAAGGATTGCAACACAACCTTACAAGCTGTAACGCCCCAAAAATGTTGTAGGAGCGACGGGGATCGCTTTTGGCCAAAAGAGTTTTTTCTTTACTTTTTTAGCAGGTGACACGGGTCCTGACACGGCCGTGTCAGAGGCCGTGTCGGCCGTGTCAAGCTGGCCGTGTGGTCGACCATGTTAAGGTCGACGATCGTTGAGTATGGAACACGGCTAGGCACACGGCCGTGTCCCAGGCCGTGTAGCCTAGGTCGTTTCGAATTTTTCTGAGGTTTGGCACACGGGGTATGACACGGGTCCGGACACGGCCGTGTCCCAGGTGACACGGGCGTGTCGAAGGCCGTGTCAGAGGCCGTGTACTTCTCTGACTGAAAATGTTAAAAATGGGTGCCGTGACACGGGTCACGACACGGCCGTGTGGAGCGAGACACGGCCGTGTCGAAGGCCGTGTCGAAGGCCGTGTCAGGAGCCGTGTGCTGGTTTTCGAATCAATCGAGATGGCGAATGGCTAACACGGCCATGCACACGGCCGTGTTGCAACCCGCGTTTGGCCCAGATTTTCTAATGTGAGTTCCGATCGTGGCCGTTCGTTCTTTTCTTTAGAAGATCCAACGGTGGGGAGCCTCCCTGGGTGGTTTAAGGCCAGGAATAGGGTTCCAAACCCTCATTCCCCACTTCCTTTTATCTCTCTAAGTTCTAGAGAGAAGGGAGAGCAAGGAGGCCAAGTTCCGGCCGTCGGCGAAGCTTCGGAGGTCCGTTTCGCGAGCGGAGTTCAGATCCGCGAAGGTGGGAGCGTTGCGGTGGTGTTCATCCGAGCAAATCTTCTCCATGGCTAGGAAGAGGGGACGGAAGGTAACGACACTTCTCCTCTCGGTTTTTAGGATTTAGGATGCATGAATAGCATCCCCTTCCTTTCGTATTTTGAGCACCGGATCTCTCAAATGAGAGGGATCCGTGTAGCCTAGGTTCAAGAGGACCTCCGGGTTGAGTATGCTCATCCCGGCATGCTTTGCATTAGAGATCCGCTCCGTTAGCGGATTAGGCATTGTGGGTGAAGCCGTGGTCGCGACCGATAGTCCGACCCGGTGATGTTGCATAGCGAACTTCGGTAGAAAATCCGTTGCGGCAATACGCCGTTGTGTGTATGCGTTTTCCCCATTGTATTTGAGTGAGTACTCGTAGTCGGAACCGGACGAGGTTAGCTCCGCTTTGTGCGGTAGATGGTTTCCTTGGAGCACGGGAAAGACGCGGTGCGAGTGGCAATTGGGGTGGGGAAACCTTTGTTTGTGCTGTGCTAAGGCGCGGCTATGTCTCCGTGGTCAGCTGGCTATCCCGTGACGCGCAAGTCATGTGGGGAAAGTGTCCCGGCGAGACTAGCCCTTGTGTAAGACTGACGAGAAGGCCGAGCAGGGGGCAAGCCCGAGCAATGTGGCCATGAGCGGGTGGGGTCCAGCGAGGCTTCTTAGAATCGGTCAGTGTGAGACGGAACCCTGACGTGCGACGTCAGATTATGCGGGCAAGCCTGGGGTTTAAGACCCATGTGCGGGTGGGGCCATTGCAAGGTTCCGTGTGACGGCCTGTGTGCCGTTGGGGACATGGTGCCTCCCTTTTATTTGCGGCTTTAAGCCAATGGGGAAACGGAAGTACCCAATGTTTGATGTTGTGCTAGATGCATACGAGCTAGGGTGCCTTGGGTGAAACCCGGGTTGCATTCATGTTGCATAGTAGGCCCCTTTTACTTTGTTCAAAACATAGAGAACGTGTATGCTGTTTGAGACATCCAAGCCTGTTTTACCGCTTTAATATATATGCTCTTTTGGTATACGAAGTGTTAACTTGCAGGTGGAGTGGTACCCCGGGGTCCGTTAGGGACGGCCGGGAGGAGATGTGTTTGTTATACAGTAGAGGTCAGCCTTTGCTGACCCACGTTACTTCAAATCCTTTCAGGGCAAGGATCGCATGCAGGAGCTAGCGCGCCGGGCGAAAAGCCCTAAGCCTCATGAAGTGTTGCTGTGCTTGGCTAGTTTCTTTTCCTTGTTTTGTTGATTTTGTTTGATCATGTCCGGCTTGCATGCCGAGGTAGCTTAGGGGTGCTTGGCACTTTTATATGTTTGGACTTATATTGTGTAAGGCCTTAAGGCCATTTTGATACTCTATTGTTAGTGGATAACTTCTGTCTTTTAGTTTTATGTTTCCGCTGTGTATGTCTGGAGTTTTGAGTTTGGGTAGTTTCATATCATCTTTTAATACTAAAGCTGTGGTGTCCGTATGTTGTGGGGCCCCGGCCGGACCCATATTATATGGTCTTTACAGGGGAGGTGTTACAATTTGGTATCAGAGGGAGGTTAGCGTTCCAAGGAGAAGTTTCGCGGTCGAAATTATAAGTCGAGTCGCGTATTAGAAGTTATCCACATAGGAGTATCGCAGGACCATGAGTGTCCTGGTGTTCGAGTCTTGCGATTAAGGCTGATTTGTGTTTTCTTGCTTGTGTTTAGAGTGCAAGCAACGAGGCTGGGACCTCGAGGCCAAGAGAAGAGCTCTCGGCAAGTAGTGCAACTGCGCACGGTCCGCTAGGAATGGGTGTCACCCCGGCCGACTTTTGTCGTATGCTTGCAGAAGCGATGGTGGCGGCTCAAGCTGCAGCGACAGCACAGGTAGCAACTCCTGCTACCCCGGATACGGCAGCGACCGTGCAAGTTGAGGAAGCCAGGCGGGCAGAGCCGCAGGCCGAGAGAGTGGTTGTCGGGCAAGGGGACCGGCAAATGAAGTACTTTCTGAGTTTCCACCCTCCAACCTTCAAGGGAACCGGCACACCCACCGATGCAGAGGATTGGTGGGCTAGAAGTCAGGAGCTTCTGAGGGCGGCAGAGGTGCCAGATGAGAAAAAGGCGGAGTTCGCAGCCTTCATGCTAGAAGGAGATGCCAAGTTATGGTGGGTGAGCCATAGTGGCCGGCAATTTCCAGGACGCACACCATCCATCGAGGAGTTTGGGAATGCCTTTCTGAAGAAGTACATTCCCGCATCAACAAGGTTAGCCCTCCAGAGGCAATTTCTACATCTTGTGCAGCGAGACAAGACAGTGGATGAGTATGTTCAGGAATTTACTCGATTGGGTCGTTATGCGGGAACGACCATGGCGGACGATGAAGAGAGGGACAATCTCTTCTACCATGGATTGAGGGAGAATCTAAGACAACCCCTCATATCGATGAAGCATGCGGGCTTCAACGAATTGGTGGAGGCGGCCCGAATTTTGGAGAGCGATATGGAGCGATCCCAGCGCCGAAAGGGTTTCACGCCCAAGCAGGGGGAGGAGAAGAAGTCGGCTCAATCCCATGGAAAGGCGGAAGGGAGCCGATGGAAGAAGAAGCCTTCCCCGTTTAAGTCGGGCGAGAAAAGTAATTGGACGTCCGGAGGGTCACGCTCTAAGGGACCGCAGACGTGTTACAGTTGTGGCAAGCCAGGCCATATAGCAAGATTTTGTACCCAAGGGGGCGCTGAGCAAGAGCCAAGGCAGGAGCAGACTGTGCGCTCCGGCCCCAGTGCCGCAGAGAAAGGGAAGATGGCGGAGTCGAGTGCTTCCCGGTTTCAACCGGTGCAGCCAAGGGCCTACAACCTGGGGCAGCAGGAAGCAATCCGTCAACCCGATGTGGTGACAGGTACGAGAATTCAACCTGCACCTTAGATTTCTTCCTTTCAAGCATTTTTATGTTTGTTGTATGTGTGTAGGCTTTGTAGTGGTATCAGGGTACCCCGCTAGGGTACTTTTCGATACGGGAGTGTCGCACTCCTTCCTTGCGGAAAGTTTCATCCGGAGGATTGGAGTTGAGTCCTTCTCAACGGACTCAGAGTTGAAGGTGCGCATGCCCAATGGGTCATCTATGACTACCAGGGCTAGAGGCCGGATTTGTTGGAGTCTTGAGGGGGTCGACTTCGTGTTGGTAGCGGCGATCTTGCCATTGTCCGAGTTCGACGTGATCTTGGGGATGGACTGGCTAGCGGAGTAGCGTGCCAGTATTGACTGTTTGTCCAAGGTGGTAACCCTGAGGAGCGTGGGGCAAGCAGAAGTCAAGTTTGAGGGCCTGCTTGGAGTGGCCTGTTCCCTAGTTTCGGCACTTCAACTAGTGCGAGCTGTTAACCAGGGAGGTGTAGCTCTAGTAGCGTTGTTGGAGGTTAGCCTTTCCAGGCTGTCTCTTGGGGAAGTGCCCGTGGTGGCGGAGTTTGGAGATGTTTTTCCCGAGGAGCTACCGGGAGCACCTCCTCGGCGGGAGATTGATTTCTCCATCGAGTTAGTGCCCGAGGCTAGACCGGTGTCGCGTCCACCATTTAGGATGGCACCAAAGGAGTTGGCCGAGCTCAAGGTTCAGTTGCAGGAGCTTTTGGAGCAAGGGTATATCAGACCTAGCTCTTCACCGTGGAGTGCGCCGGTGTTATTCGTAAAGAAAAAGGATGGTAGTATGCGTTTGTGCATAGACTACTGAGAGTTGAACAAATTGACAATCAAGAATAAGTATCCGATTCCCCGGATAGACGATCTCTTCGACCAGTTGGTGGGGTCGGTGGTGTACTCCAAGTTGGACCTGAAGTCCGGATATTATCAGTTGCGGATTCGTGACGAAGACATACCCAAGACAGCGTTTGGTACGAGGTATGGTCATTTTGAGTTCTCGGTGATGCCGTTCGGGTTGACGAACGCGCCGTCCGTGTTCATGGACTTGATGAACCGAGTGTTTCGCGAATACTTGGACAGGTTCGTCGTCGTTTTTATTGATGACATTTTGGTGTATTCCAAGTCGGAAGCGGAGCACGAGGTGCACTTGAGGACAGTGTTGCGAGTATTGAGAGAGAACCAGCTCTATGCGAAGTTCTCCAAGTGCGAGTTTTGGTTGGAGAAGGTGGCGTTTTTAGGCCACGTGATTAGTGGGGATGGGGTGGCGGTAGATCCAACGAAAGTGGAAGCCATCAGAGATTGGCCTGTTTTGAGGACTGTGGCGGAAGTCCGGAGCTTTCTTGGACTAGCCGGGTACTACCGAAGGTTTGTGGAAAACTTTTCGCGGATAGCTCTACCCCTCACTTCGCTAACTCGCAAGGATCAGAAGTTCGTGTGGACTCAAGAGTGCAGTCAGGCGTTTGAAACCCTGAAGGAGAGGCTGATGATGGCACCGATCCTAAGTCTACCAAAGGGGACCGAAGGATTTCAGATTTTCAGCGACGCATCCGGATGCGGTTTAGGGTGCGTGTTGGTGCAGCATGGCAGTGTGATAGCTTTTGGGTCGAGGCAGCTGAAGCCTCATGAGAGAAATTACCCCGTCCATGATCTGGAATTGGCGGCGGTAATTTTTGCTTTGAAGTTGTGGAGGCACTACGTTTATGGTGCGAAGGTGGAGATCTTCACGAACCACAAGAGCCTGAAGTATCTCCTGGATCAGAAGGACCTAAATATGCGGCAGCGCAGGTGGGTCGAGTTTCTTGGGGACTACGAGGTGGCGATTCAGTAAACGCCAGGAAAAGCCAATGTGGTGGCGGATGCTTTGAGTAGGAAATACTCGGGGCAAGGAAGTTGGATTGAAGCTCACGATGAGCGGTTAAGGCGGGACTGGGAGACCCTTGGTTTGGAATGTGTGGCAAGAGGCGAGTCTAGCGTGGCTCGGCTAAACTGGATTGAGATGCAGAATGACTTATGCGATCGTATTCGGGAAGCGACCCGTGTGGATGAGGAGTTCCAACCCTTCGTGGAGGAAGCTCTTAAGGGCGAGGGTAGCGCCTGAGAGATGGTTGATGGGGTTCTGAGGAAGGGTAGAAGGATTTGTGTACCGCAGTTCGGCAAGCTCCGCGAGGAGTTGATGTTTGAGGCCCACTTCACCAAGTACTCCATTCACCCGGGTAGTACAAAGATGTACTTGGACTTGAAGAAGTCCTATTGGTGGCCTGGGATGAAGCGGGACGTAGCTTTGTGTGTGAGTCGGTGCCAAACTTGTGCCTTGGTGAAGGCCGAGTGTCAGAAGCCGGGAGGGTTCTTGAAGCCTCTTCCAATCCCCGAATGGAAATTTGATGACATCTCCATGGATTTCGTGCATGGGTTGCCTAGATCGCAGCAGGGTAATGATGCCATTTGGGTGATTGTGGACCGCTTGACCAAAGTGGCACACTTCATCCCAAACCGGAAGGAGGACGGTGTGGAAAAGTTGGTGGAGTTGTACGTCCGCAATATTGTACGACTCCATGGGATTCCGAAGAGTATAGTCAGCGACCGGGATGGACGTTTCACGTCTAAGGATTGGCGGTTGGTGCAGAAGAGCTTGGGCACAAAACTCAAGTTCAGTACGGCTTTTCATCCTCAAACCGATGGGCAAACTGAGAGAACGAACCGTACTTTGGAAGACATGCTAAGGATGTGTACTCTCGACTTCGGCAAGAAGTGGGAGGATCACCTCTTCATGGTGGAGTTTGCGTATAACAATAGCTACCAAGCTAGTATCAAGATGGCGCCATATGAAGCTCTTTATGGGAGGCGGTGTCGAACACCGATGTCTTGGACAGAGGCGGGAGACACAAAGCTTTTGGGGAAAGAAGTGGTAGCCGATGCTAGTGAGCTAGTGCGGACCATCCAAGAGCGCATGAAGGTGGCTCAAGATCGGCAGTCGAAGTATTTCAATGCTCGCCACAGACATGTGGAATTGCGGTGGGCGACTGGGTGTATCTTAAGATCAAGCCGTTCAAAGGCATTTCACGAATTCGCCGACTCAAGAAGCTGAGTCCGAGATTTTTGGGACCATTCAAGGTCATCGAGCGAGTGGGAGAGGCAGCGTACCGGTTGGCGTTGTCCACGGAGCTAAGTGGATTGCATGACGTTTTTCACGTCTCCGTCCTGAGGAAAGCCTTGTTAGAGGCCAGCGTGGTGATTGAACCGGCGGCGGTGCCGGTAGAGGAAGACTTGAGGACGCGAGTACGTCCCGTCGGGATAGAAGATTCGGAGGTTCGGCAACTGCGGAACAAGGAGGTCCGACTCGTAAAGGTCCGTTGGGACAACTGTGGCTGCGAGGAGCTCTCATGGGAGCGAGAGCAGGCCATGCTGGAGGAGTACCCCGAGCTTTTCTCCTCAGGTATCGTTTAGAATTTGTGTTCTTTCCATGTTTTAAATTTCGGGGCGAAATTCTTTTAAGGGGGGGAGAATTGTAACGCCCCAAAAATGTTGTAGGAGCGACGGGGATCGCTTTTGGCCAAAAGATTTTTTTCTTTACTTTTTTAGCAGGTGACACGGGTCCTGACACGGCCGTGTCAGAGGCCGTGTCGGCCGTGTCAAGCTAGCCGTGTGGTCGACCATATTAAGGTCGACGATCGTTGAGTATGGAACACGGCTAGGCACACGGCCGTGTCCCAGGCCGTGTAGCCTGGGTCGTTTCGAATTTTTCTGAGGTTTGGCACACGGGGTATGACACGGGTCTGGACACGGCCGTGTCCCAGGTGACACGGGCGTGTCGAAGGCCGTGTCAGAGGCCGTGTACTTCTCTGACTGAAAATGTTGAAAACGGGTGCCGTGACACGGGTCACGACACGGCCGTGTGGAGCGAGACATGGCCGTGTCGAAGGCCGTGTCGAAGGCCGTGTCAGGAGCCATGTGCTGGTTTTCGAATCAATCGAGACGGCGAATGGCTAACACGGCCATGCACACGGCCGTGTTGCAACCCGTGTTCGGCCCATATTTTCTAATGTGAGTTCCGATCGTGGCCGTTCGTTCTTTTCTTTGGAAGATCCAACGGTGGGGAGCCTCCCTGGGTGGTTTAAGGCCGGGAATAGGGTTCCAAACCCTCATTCCCCACTTCCTTTTATCTCTTTAAGTTCTAGAGAGAAGGGAGAGCAAGGAGGCCAAGTTCCGGCCGCCGGCGAAGCTTCGGAGGTCCGTTTCGCAAGCGGAGTTCAGATCCGCGAAGGTGGGAGCGTTGCGGTGGTGTTCATCTGAGCAAATCTTCTCCATGGCTAGGAAGAGGGGACGGAAGGTAACGACACTTCTCCTCTCGGTTTTTAGGATTTAGGATGCATGAATAGCATCCCCTTCCTTTCGTATTTTGAGCACCGGATCTCTCAAATGAGAGGGATCCGTGTAGCCTAGGTTCAAGAGGACCTCCGGGTTGAGTATGCTCATCCCGGCATGCTTTGCATTAGAGATCCGCTCCGTTAGCGGATTAGGCATTGTGGGTGAAGCCGTGGTCGCGACCGATAGTCCGACCCGGTGATGTTGCATAGCGAACTTCGGTAGAAAATCCGTTGCGGCAATACGCCGTTGTGTGTATGCGTTTTCCCCATTGTATTTGAGTGAGTACTCGTAGTCGGAACCGGACGAGGTTAGCTCCGCTTTGTGCGGTAGATGGTTTCCTTGGAGCACGGGAAAGACGCGGTGCGAGTGGCAATTGGGGTGGGGAAACCTTTGTTTGTGCTGTGCTAAGGCGCGGCTATGTCTCCGTGGTCAGCTGGCTATCCCGTGACGCGCAAGTCATGTGGGGAAAGTGTCCCGGCGAGACTAGCCCTTGTGTAAGACTGACGAGAAGGCCGAGCAGGGGGCAAGCCCGAGCAATGTGGCCATGAGCGGGTGGGGTCCAGCGAGGCTTCTTAGAATCGGTCAGTGTGAGACGGAACCCTGATGTGCGACGTCAGATTATGCGGGCAAGCCTGGGGTTTAAGACCCATGTGCGGGTGGGGCCATTGCAAGGTTCCGTGTGACGGCCTGTGTGCCGTTGGGGACATGGTGCCTCCCTTTTGTTTGCGGCTTTAAGCCAATGGGGAAACGGAAGTACCCAATGTTTGATGTTGTGCTAGATGCATACGAGCTAGGGTGCCTTGGGTGAAACCCGGGTTGCATTCATGTTGCATAGTAGGCCCCTTTTACTTTGTTCAAAACATAGAGAACGTGTATGCTGTTTGAGACATCCAAGCCTGTTTTACCGCTTTAATATATATGCTCTTTTGGTATACGAAGTGTTAACTTGCAGGTGGAGTGGTACCCCGGGGTCCGTTAGGGACGGCCGGGAGGAGATGTGTTTGTTACACAGTAGAGGTCAGCCTTTGCTGACCCACGCTACTTCAAATCCTTTCAGGGCAAGGATCGCATGCAGGAGCTAGCGCGCCGGGCGAAAAGCCCTAAGCCTCATGAAGTGTTGCTGTGCTTGGCTAGTTTCTTTTCCTTGTTTTGTTGATTTTGTTTGATCATGTCCGGCTTGCATGCCGAGGTAGCTTAGGGGTGCTTGGCACTTTTATATGTTTGGACTTATATTGTGTAAGGCCTTAAGGCCATTTTGATACTCTATTGTTAGTGGATAACTTCTGTCTTTTAGTTTTATGTTTCCGCTGTGTATGTCTGGAGTTTTGAGTTTGGGTAGTTTCATATCATCTTTTAATACTAAAGCTGTGGTGTCCGTATGTTGTGGGGCCCCGGCCGGACCCATATTATATGGTCTTTACAGGGGAGGTGTTACACAAGCATAAGCCAACTTTGTGATCTTGGCTATGACATTTCATTCTACAAGGATGAGTGACTAATAAAGAAGTCAAGTGACCAAGAGGTTATCTTGACAGACACTAGATGTGGTAATGTGTATTGTTTAAATTTTCTTTATTTAAAGTTAGACTCACCCTTATGTCTAGGTTCAAATGAGAAAGCCTCACACTGTGTCAAATGGCACAAGAGGCTAGCTCATTTGAACTACAAAGCCATAGGCAAACTTTACAGTAAAGAGCTTGTTAGGAATGGTCCTAACATTAAGTGCTCTAAGGAGAGCATTTACTCTGCTTGCCAAAAGGGAAAACAGATCAAAGCTTCATTCAAAAGTATTGAATCCAAAGACTCAGTGAGGTGTTTATACCTCTTGCATATGGACTTATTTGGTTTTATGCCAGTTCATAGTTTAGGAAGGAGAGTCTACATCTTTGTAATTGTTGATGACTATTCTAGATTCACTTGGGTTCTTAAGAAAAAGTCTGAAACTCCTTATGTCTTCAAGACATTTGTCAAACAAATTCAGAATGAATTAAACAATTCTATGGTCAGAATTAGAAGTGATCATGGAACTTAGTTTCAATCTGATTATATAACAAAGTTTTGTGAAGAACTGGAGATTCAACAAGAGTTTTCCTCACCAAGAACACCCCCGCAAAATGGAATTGCTGAGAGGAAGAACATGACTCGCATTGAAGTTGGAAGAACCATGTTGAGTGATTCTTCACTCCCAGAATATTTTTGGGCCGAAGCTATTAATACAACATGTCATGTTCTTAATAGAGCTTCAATCAATAAAAGGCTGAATAAAACTCCTTATGAACTAATGAAGGGTAGAAAACTAAACTTGGCCTATTTTAGAATCTTTGGATATATATGTTATGTCTTAAATAATGGGAAAACATACATAACTAAGTTTGCTGAGAAGTCCTATGATGGCATATTTGTTGGTTATAGTGACCATAGTAAGGCCTATAGGGTCTACAACTTGAGGGATCAAGTTGTGGAGGAGTCTGTTCATGTTGTATTTGATGAAAGTTCTATGTTTTACAATGATAAGCCAGGTTCATCAAGCACAATAGGTGAAGACTTGAAGCTAAAGGAGCTGTGTATAGAAGAATCAGATCCAGCAAGCCAAAATATACAAGATGGAGTAAACATTGTTGAAAAAGTGCTTGTACAGGAACAACCAGGAGAGGAAACTCAGCAATATGATGCAGATGGCCGAAGAGAAAAAGTCATATTACCAGTAGTTGTCAGACATCTAAGAGATCATCCAAGGGAATTGATTATTGGAGATGCAGCTCAGGGTGTGACCACAAGAAGTAAACTTCACAATACTGTGATGTACTCAAGTTTTCTATCCCAAATAAAACCAAAGAAATTTGAAGAAGACAATATAGATCCATTTTAGATATGTGCAATGCAGGAAGAATTGAATAAGTTCAAGAGATGCAAAGTATAGAGCTGGTTCCCAAGACCAAGTGACTGTAACGTCATAGGAACTAAATGGATATACAGAAATAAACTGGATGAGAATGGTGTTATAGTCAGAAATAAAGCTAGACTGGTTGCAAAGGGATAAAGACAAGAAGAGGGTATAGATCAAACCTTTGCACCAGTGGCTAGATTGGAGGCTATTAGACTCTTCCTGGCATATGCAGCCTATAAAGGATTCAAAGTTTACCAAATGGATGTAAAGTCAACCTTCCTAAATGGTGATCTTAAAGAAAGAGTCTATGTTGAGCA
The DNA here is from genome assembly GCA_039513925.1 of Platanthera zijinensis. Taxonomy (NCBI): domain Eukaryota; kingdom Viridiplantae; phylum Streptophyta; class Magnoliopsida; order Asparagales; family Orchidaceae; genus Platanthera; species Platanthera zijinensis. The sequence goes on from CM077080.1 coordinate 61,887,340, forward strand.
ACCCCCATATTTTGTTGATTATACTAAACCTACTTATGTTTATTTGCTATTAAGAGCTCTCTATGATTTAAAACAAGCCCCAAGGGATTGGTATGAGACTTTGTCTAAGTTCCTTCTGGAGAATAAATTTTTAAGAGGGAAAATAGACAAAACACTATTCCAAAGAGAAGTTAAAGGAAAGACCATCTTAGTACAAATATATGTTGATGACATTATATTTGGTTCTACTGATGAGTCACTTTGCACTAAGTTTGCCAAACTAATGCAAGGTAAATTTGAGATGAGTAGCATGGGTGAACTCAAGTTTTTCTTAGGTCTCCAAGTTAAGCAAACTTTAGATGGACTTTTCATTAGTCAGTCTAAGTTCACCAAGAAGTTAATTAAGAAGTATGACATGGAAACAACCACTTAAATAAGAACTCTTATGGGGTCCAGTATGTCTTTAGATAAGGATGGTGCTGGCAAGCCAGTTGATATCACCGTATATAGGGGCATAGTTGAATCACTATTCTATCTAACAGCCATTAGACCAGACATAATGTATGTCACTTGTGTCTGTGCCAGGTATCAAGCATGCCCTAAATAATCTCACTATACAACAGTTAAAAGGATATTTAGATATCTAAAGGGCACACCTAATCTTGGTATATGGTATCCCAGGAATAGTGATTTGAACTAATAGGTTTTTTAGATGCAGATTATGCAGGATGTAAAGAAGACAGGAAAAACACATCAGGCTCATGTCAATTTCTTGGAAGGAGGCTGGTGTCATGGAGCAGCAAAAAGCAAACAAGTGTAGCAAAAAAGTCCTTTATTCTGTGATTCTACTAGTGTTATTTCTATTGCAAATAATCCTGTGTCACATAGTAGAACAAAGCACATTGAAATTAGATATCATTTTATTAGGGAGCATGTAGAAAATGAAGATATTAGTTTACAATTTGTTCCAACAAATAAAAAAATTGCTGATATTTTTTACTAAGTCCCTGGAAGAAGAGAAATTTAATTTCTTTAAATTTGAACTTGGTATGTTGAATCTTGAGTAACTAATGCACATATAAAATCTGTTATAAAATAAGAATAAAACTAATCAGTCAGTAATTAAGTCTACTTATTAAGATATCAAGGATAAACATCATAAGTGTCAAATATAGGTGTCGAGACACGGAAAACAAAATTTTGACTAGACAATGTCGAGACACCAGATAGTGTGTCGACACTATATATAGTAATGTGGCGAGACACAGGAAAGTGTGTCGACACTGCATAACTTTCAAGTGCCGAGACACTAAAGTATGTGTCGAGACATAAGTGTGTCGAGACCCTAAGGTATATGTGTCGAGAGACATAAACCTTGTGTCGACACATCTCGACAGCCAACTTTTCCTTGTGTCGACACTAGGTATTTACCCAAAAATTTAGAATAGTCTAAATGCAGCTCACCCTTTCGATTTCAAAGAAGATTTGATTATAAAAGGGGTGTGAGAGTAGAAGTCGACTACACTTTCTTGATCTCTTGCGCTTTTGATTCCAGAGTGTCGAGACCTAGAATTTGGATTAATCAACACTCGTCTTTCCTTTCTCTCAACTCCAATGGCTCCCAAGAATGACGACAACGTCTTTGAAGGGTATGAACTCGTGCACCATGGATTCGTCTCTGCGGAAGAAGATATTAGGAACTTCATTGACCTAATTAAAGACGCGGGTCTAGATTATCTGCTCTCTGAACCGACAAACATATGGAAATGAGAAGTATCTAAATTCTTCTCTAATGCAAAACTGGATTCCAATTCAGCAAAGATTAAGTCTCTAGTGAATGGAGCTAAAGTTAAAATCACAAGTAGAAGATTGGAAAAAGTTTTTCAAATATCAAGAATTGATCAGGAAGATAAAGTAGACACCACCAGGACTACTGAAGGATTGGTGTGGTGTGGATTGGCTTCAACCACTAAGATTGGAAGCATCCTGAGCAGGAAGGGTATGAATACTCAAGGAAAACTCCTATCACAGTATCATCATGTACACACACACACACACACACACGAGCATCTTGGTACGGGCTACGCTCGTGCTCAATGCTCTCGACAGCACTTTGACCACCACTAGACGAGTTTCATCCGCCTCCACACATGCTTTGCCCATGCCTGATGCTCCGGGTGGGCTTCGGCCTCATATAAGTGGGATTCACTCACTTTCACATAATCCACCATCTCGGCCGCCAATCGGCCCTCACCGGCCGGGTCCCCCCCCCCCTCCGATCAGGCTCTTGTTAACCATCACCGTCCAAACTCCCTCTGACTAACACCGATGTATGATACAAAGGTTACTACTCGCATAACAACTAACATAACCATAGATAGTGGTGGGTGCGAATAGCTGGGATGGTGGTGGCCTGTGAATAACAAAATTATGAAATAATACACATCGAAAACTATTGAAAATACGGTCTGTAATTAGTGATTTTGGTGGTTACGGTCTGTGGATAATCATATTACCATCATAACCCTCTTTGAGGCCTATAAATAAGACCCTAGATGCCTCTTATTTTTGGCTATCTCCTCCTACAGAACAGAGCTCTATAGAATTTCTTTACAAGCCTCCTCCCTTCAAGTGCTTCAAGAATTCATCTTAGTCCTCAATGCTCCGGTGAGTAAGACATTCTGCTGGCCTCTCCAAACATTCTCTTACGCATAAGGCATTCTTTGAGCCCTCATTAGCAAATCTTCTACAAACCCTGCTGCAAAGCGCTACGTTTGGGCAATGTTTGAGAGTGTTCACCACTAATAACAAGAGACAGATTTTGAGCTTAGCGAATGGCAGTATGTCGCCCTTTGAGCGCACCTCTGTTTTCTCTCATCCCCAAGCTATAACGAGTAGTGGTCTGTCGCCCTTGATTTCACTAACACCTTTGTAAACCATAGTTGACAGTGAGTTGACTGACACTGAATCATCCACGTGATTTTTTAATACCAAATTTACGGATTTTCCATATCAATAATCGTCTTGTGCATTTATCTACTTTTTATGTGACTGTTTGTGTGCTTCGTTGGCTAAGAATTCCTAATTTTTTCCGGTCTACTAGGATCCTCGAGCGACTTGCGAATAAAACTACGGCGCGAATGTGCGAAGAGACTTCATGCTCGGTTTGATCCGTATCCCAATGATCAACAGTCCTTTCTCCTCCATTTTTGCGCTTGACAGCGACACGACCGGCGGCTGCGGGCTCGTCGTCCACTGGCCTCCCTAGGCTGATTGGCATGGAAGCTAGAAAGCCTAGGGCCATCGGTGGATGACGAGCCCGCATTCACGTACCGCCACACTTGGGAAAATATTTGCGTTTGATCACGCGCTGCTGGATCTGGAATGAACCACGAGGATTAATTATTTGCATATTCGCACAAAATACTTCTGCGCATGTGATCACGCCCCATATATATATATATGTGTATGTGTGTGTGTAACTCACAGAAAACCCATGTGTTCATAAATAGTTTTGGGCCACTCAAAAATTTGCTAATTCAAAAAAAATTCCCTTTCACTCCCGACTCTGCCCCGTGTTCTTATACAGTTCCTTTTAAGCAGTTTTATAGTTGGATTTTGGAGAAGTTATACGCACAAAAAATTCTCGCCTCTTCTCCCCTCTCTCTCCTCCATCATGTTTGTGACTGACATTTATTATAACAAGCAAAAAGATAAAATATAAGGAAAGGCATTGATTGGACAAAAAGTAATTATATTTGGGATGTGCCCCGCCTCTTCTCCCCTCTCTCTCCTCGGCCGTGTCTTATGTTCCGAGAGGGAGGGTCTTACACTAGCTGACCTAAATTATAAGACCATAGGCAAACTCTTTAGTGAAGAGTTAGTGAGAAATGGACCTAAGATAAAGTGCACCAATGAAGGTATTTGCTTTACATGCCAAAATGGCAAGAAGACTAAGAATTCCTTCAAGATCCTTGGTACCAAAGACTCAATGAGGTTTTTATACCTCCTGCATATGAATCTATTTGGTCTTATGTCAGTTCATAGTCTAGGTAGGAAATTCTACACCCTTGTGGTTGTTGATGACTTCCCAGATTTGCCTGGCTCCTGATGTCTTGCAAATATTTGTTAAGCAAAGTCAGAATGAATTTAATAGTATCGTGTTCAAAATCAGAAGTGACCATGTGACTGAGTTTTAGTCTAAGTGCATGACAAGGTTCTATGAAGAACATGAGATTCATCAAGAGTTCTCGAAGAAAGCAAAGCAGTTCTCGAGACGTCAAGTTCCTTCTCGAGAAGCTAAGTATTTTTCTCGAGATGACAAATTCCTTCTCGATAAATCAGTTCCTCAGTTCAAAGAATTTGTGTTAAGTATTTTCTCGAGAAGGCTATGCCATTTCTCGAGAAAGCAAATCCTTCTCGAGAAATCATGTCTTCTCGAGAAATAGCATTGCATAAAACTTCTTTTTAAACCGTCTGACGGGATTTCGATATAACCTAAGTTCCTCATAATTGGTCTACGTGGATCCTTCCTTAATGATTTCAGACCGTTAGACGAGATTTTATAAGAAGTCCTTTTAGAGGATTCGCTAACTCGAAGTTTTTCGGAATCACAATTGCAATTCTAAAATCGGGAGAAGTCACGCCGACATTGTCATTATTCATTGTCGATCCTCTCTCGATCCAGCGAGTCCAAGAAGAAAAGATTTGACAGATCATAGAATCAAGTTCTTCAAACATCTACTTGATCGTGTCGAGTCCTAAGCATTTCAGATCAAAGTTTTCTCGAGATTTCTTCCTCAACTTCTTTACAGAGATTTTCAGTTTTCAAGAAGGAAGAAATTTGAAGATTTCAGATCTGAAAGTATAAAGTTTTTATTGTTGTTATAACAATTATTTTAACTCTTGTAGGAGCCTTGTCTCGGAGTTTGTAGGAGCTTTATTCTCCAAGTTTGTAGGAGTGTGTTATCTCTGAGTTGTAGGAGCGTTGCTCAGAGTTATAGGATTGTTGCAATCCGAGATTTAGTGATGTAACCGAGGCTAGCCGCGGTGCTAGATAGGTGAGGTGGAAATTGGACGTACCCAAGATTGGGGAACTACTATAAATCCTTGTGTCGTCTGGGTTATGCTTGGTTATTTTCTGTGTTGATTACTCTCAAATTTTTATTCTACAAAAGACGCAGAACTCACATATTCACCCCCCTCTAGGTGATTTAGGTAGGCAACAAGATACTTCACATATGATGATTTCATCAATCATAAGCCAGATCCAGTGAAGGCTATAAATAGAAGGGGTTGTCTATACAGAGAAGAATAATTCATTGATCATCATTCTATTTCTCTCATTCTGATTTCGTCTAAGTCAGAGAAGGGTGACAACTCTAAGAAGAAGAAAGACTCAAGTCTTTAAGAAAGTCTTCTGATCCTTTCAACAAGTTGATCAGAGGATTAAAGTGGATATGTTCTACAAGTTCTTCAAAGATTCAAGTTGATCATCATCAAGAATAGTGTAGATCTAGGGAGGAATCATTTCAGCTAGTTTGTTTATCAAGAACCTATCATGTGTTGCTGATTTGAAGAATCTGAATTCTCAGATAAGTTAGATCTCAGAGTTGCTATTTTCTAAGATCATTTTCTTTCTCATTTCGATATAAATTCTGTAAGATCTCTGTGAGATCTGAGTGGGTAGGAGATATAATCTCTTAGATTGTAAGCCTGTGTTATAAAGGCTGAGGTAGGGTTCTTGAGGGACCTGAGATAGGTTATTTGTGTGGGATCACTGAGGTGTAAGACTATTATAGTCTGAGGTAGGGTTTTTGAGGGACCTCTGGTAGGAGATTGAGTGAATCTCTGAGGTAATAAAAGTGGGTCTGAGTTGTAGGTTTCTTAAGAGAAACCGAGCCTGTAAGATCTATGGATCTGAGTTTATCTGGAGGAGATATAACCTTATATAGCATATTGCTTGTGAGGAAGAAGGGGGAAAGTGGATGTACCCTAGATAGGGGAACTACTATAAATTTTTGTGTATTGTGGATTACTTGTGTTGTGCTCTTTTGATTGCTTGTTTTATAGCATCTGCTAATTTATTAAGTATAGGTGACAAAGAAATTCAAAGAAACTTAAAAGACACCTATTCACCCCCCCCCCTCTAGGTGATTAACTACCCATAGATTTATCTTTCAGTCCTAAATGGATTGGCCTACCTTATTGTTTAAATGGACTATTTTTTGTGACTTCTTTCTCATATGATCGTTTATTGAATCGATACATGTTTGTAAGACCCCACTCCCCTTACCAAGGAGGAAACGCGATCTTATGCCTAGAACCGCCGCCTTACGGTGACACTAGTTCATGGGCTAGTCGACACCGCAAGATGCCGATCCTGCCGGACTAGTACGATCATTCAACCTGTCGGCCAATCGAGAATTGAAGTATATCAATAGTAATTAAAACTAGCTGTCACGACCCGCATTTTCCCCGAGGTTAAGAAGTATCAGAGTGAGGGAAAATACGCGTTGTGATGCCACGTCGAGCAGGGGATAACTCCCGACGCTCAGGCGACACACCAAAATTCCATAAATGTTACCTTTTTTAATTTAGTAGAAAACCAGTTTACCTAAAGGCCGTATCCCTCGGCACAGTGGATCAGCTAGTCCATGCTAAGAAAATATAAATATACTACAGCGGAAAAATACTTTGATTCAGTTAATTTGACACCCTAAATGAGCATAAGGGGTCCACTAGAGACCACTTAGAGAATGCACGACATCTAAGGTGAGTAATATATATATATATATTAAAGATGTTTTACGCGCTAAGAAAAAAATATATATTTTAATTGGAAAAAAACATGTTATGCATGAGTACATATAATAGTTTAGGGTTTTAAAATACCTAACATGCAGCCTAGCATAATTCCTTCCCAGAAGCAAGAAAACAACCCCAAAAGGGCAAAATACAGCAGTCTAAATTCATACTTAGCAAAACAAGTAAGCCACCTGTGGGCGTCGACAACTCGACACGAACCCACCGGTGAGCGTGCATGTCCATACAGAGAAGAAGAATGACTACCTCACAAGGAACTGATCTGCAACTCTGCTACCCTGGAGGCTAACAGCAAAAGCTCAGCAAAAGGGATCAGCCGCTCAATCGGCTACAACCTGGACCTGAGGCATTCAAGAAAAGAAATGCCTCAGCAAAAGAAATAAACCAAGAAAGGGGTGTCAGAATACTGAAATAAGAAGGGTTTTTCCAACCCGAACACAAAATACGAATCAACAGAAGCAGGAAAGAAAGAATTAATGCTTAAAGAGCAAGAAAGGCCAATCACACCAAGTGTGAGCACAAAAACTACCTGCTCTGGAAAGAATCAACCTGCAGAAGAAATACATCAGCATAAAGGCAAGAAAAAAACCAAAAGGCAAACAATAGGAAACTAACAGTCTTAAGTTTATGGGCAAATAACTGGGGTGTAAAAATAAGGGGCTGAAAGGTGCGGCCATAATGTCCAACACCAAAAGACCAGACCCCAAAAAAACATGCTCAAGGGTGAAACACAACCGGTGGCGGCTACAGGGTCCACACACCCATCAAGTTGGCCATAATATCCAAACTCAGTGGTGGCCACAGCTCAGCACACACAATTCACCCCTCAGAGCCCAAAAACCCACACCCCCTTCTGGTCATAGCCCACGAGTCGGCTTGCAAAAAAAACTAGCCGAACACTCCAGAAATCTCCCCTTAGAAAGGTAGAACTTTTCTAACAACCCTAAAGAAGCTCACATCCCAAGGCTAGACCAGTAGCCTAACAAACTAGGGCGTTGAGTGAGGTACCCTCACTCGACGCCAACACGATCACTGCGTTGGGCGAGGTACCCTCACTCAACGCCAAACAGCTAAACCGCAAGCCCTTGCTGTGGCGTTGAGTGAACCCACCTCACTCAACGCCAAACAGCTTTGGCGTTGAGTGAGGTCGACTCACTCAACGCCGTCGGGCTGAAAAGCAAAGGAACAGCAAGGCGTTGAGTGAGTCTCCCTCACTCAATGCCAAACCAGCTATGGCGTTGAGTGAGGTCAACTCACTCAACGCTATCGGGCTGGACATATGGCGTTGAGTGAAGCTTCTTCACTTAACGCCATCTGGCTAAACGATGGCGTTGAGTGAAGCCTCTTCACTCAACGCCATCAGACTGACAGCGAGAACAAGGACTTGGCGTTGAGTGAAGCCTCTTCACTCAACGCCAAGGGACTTAACTGCCAAAACAAGCTGTGGCGTTGAGTGAGCTTACCTCACTCAACGCCAGACCTGCTTTGGCGTTGAGTGAGGTTGACTCACTCAACGCCTCAGCGCTAAACCGCAGACAAACATCATGGCGTTGAGTGAAGGACCTTCACTCAACGCCTGGGTACTTGGAATATTTTCTGAACCCCCTCTCAAATCTTCCCAAATCCAGCAAGCAGAGCTTTGGAAAATTAATTCCAAGGCTCATGCTGTTCTTCCTTACCCGACCTAGCAGCCCTAACCTTAGCCTTAAACACCATGTAACCTTAGGCCTAAACTCAAACAAGCTGCTAATTAGACCCTAGCCGAGACACTTGAAAAGAAATATAGAGAGACTAAACTCCAAGCAGTACAAGGTGGCTGGCTAACTAAAGAGCAGGAAGTAAAAATAATAATAAGAAAGAGGAATAAAACAAGCTTTACATCAACTTAGAAAACAAGGGCAAGGGAGCCACTTGCCTCAAAACCAAAGGCTAGCTGCAGCTCTTCACCCCACGGGTTGGCACCGTCTGCAAGGCTTCCTAGGAAACAAGAGACCTGGAGCTTAGAGAAGAGGAAGAAGACAAAACCCTAGCTCCTACAGGCAGCCTGAAAAGCCAAAATACTTACCTAGGGGAATGGCTCTCGGCGGAAGCAACTCAAAGCTGGGAATCCCCGGGCAAACCGAGCTCTAGGGAGGCCAGAAACACAGGACCAAGCAGCAGCTTCTCCGTCCGCCTCTTCCTTCCGCTGGAAGCTTTTGCTCGGGAATGGGGAAGGAGATGAAGAGGAAGCTTGGGATAGACCCCCAAGCTGGAGGAGTTGCGGATCCGCACACTTGCCATCCCAAACAAAGGCTACATTCTTTTGTGTCAACCGGGTCAAGGGCGTAGACAGGGTGGAGAATCCCTTCATAAATCTTCTATAATAACATGTCAAACCCAAGAAGCTTCTGATCTCACGAGGCGTAACAGGCCTCGCCCACTCCATAACAGCAACGATCTTCTCCGGGTCTACTGAGATCCCCTCCTTGTTCACCACATGGCCTAGGAAGGATACTTGAGGCAGCCAAAACTCACATTTGCTCAGCTTGGCATAAAGCTTATGATCTCTCAGAGTCGCCAAAACTAGACGCAAATGTCGATCATGCTCTTCCGCACTCCGGGAGTACACCAAAACATCATCAATGAAGACAATCACGAACTTGTCTAAGTACTCCTTGAACACGTGGTTCATCAAATCCATGAAGGCTGAAGGCGCATTAGTCAAACCAAAAGACATGACTAAGAACTCAAAGTGCCCATGACGAGAGCGGAACGCCGTCCGCGGAATATCAGACTCCCGAATCCTCAACTGGTGATAGCCCGAATGAAGGTCTATCTTAGAAAACATAGCACTACCACTCAGCTGGTCAAACAAATCATCGATTCGAGGCAGTGGGTACCTGTTCTTAATTGTAACCTTATTCAGCTCTCTGTAGTCGATGCATAGCCTCATCGACCCATCTTTCTTCTTTACGAACAACACAGGTGCACCCTAGGGCGATGAACTCGGCCTGATAAAACCCTTTGCCAACATCTCATCTAGCTGGATCCGCAACTCCTCCAAGCTCTTGCGGGGCCATGCGGTACGGCACCTTAGCAATAGGACGCGTACCCGACTCCAAATCTATAACGAACTCAACATCTCTATCGGGTGGAAGTCCGGGAAGATCAGCAGGAAAAACATCGGGGAACTCACAAACAACAGAAATCTCTTCCAACCGCTGCACACTAACATCCGCCCCTACTAGAGAGACCAAACAGGCAAAATAGCTCGGAACAAGCAAATTAACTGAATCAAAGTATTTTTCTTAGCGTGGACTAGCTGATTATTACTCCTCCAGCTTGGGATGGCAAGTGTGAGGATGCTCGGGAATGGGGAAGGAGATCAGCAGGAGTATATATATATATATTAAAGATGTTTTACACGCTAAGAAAAAAAAATATTTATATTTTCTTAGCGTGGACTAGCTGATCCACTGTGCCGAGGGATACGGCCTTTAGGTAAACTGGTTTTCTACTAAATTAAAAAAGGTAACATTTATGGAATTTTGGTGTGTCGCCTGAGCGTCGGAAGTTATCCCCTGCTCGACGTGGCATCACAACGCATATTTTCCCTCACTCTGATACTTCTTAACCTCGGGGAAAATGCGGGTCGTGACAGTTGGTATCAGAGGGAGGTTGTCTTGACAATTGGTCGGGCAACCTGTCATTTTGTTTGCATTAGATGTTTAGCTTCATAAACATACACACACCGATATGTCATCAGCATGTCTTGGCCGAAGCCCGAACACCACACTCATAAGCATAAAGAAGTATACGGGGCATATTATGTGGTATGGGACGCATAATATGTGTTCGTATATGGATCCACCATAGGAGGCAACATGTGAGGGTTATGTAGTATGGGATGCATAACCTCACCACATGGATGCGGCTAGCACGTTTTTCTTTTCCGTTGCATGGGAATGTTATGTAGTATGGGATGCATAACATTTTCATGTATACGCCGCCCATGGCATGCATTAGGGCCTTTTTAGAATGCATAGCACGGCATGCATAGCATAACATTTCATGAGCACAACGTGCCAGGCTAAAGATTTGCATGATGACATTTGTACACACATGGTTTTGAGTCAAAACGAATATAAAAGCATGCATCCATGATGTAGGCACATGAGTTAGTGTGATGGTAGTGAACCATCTTAGGTTAATCATGGCATCATCATTATAAAACAAATCCCAGAACAATATTTGCAGTTAAAATTCATATTTAAGTATGCTTGTCTGTACCGGGTAGGTTTGTTTTAGTAGTCGGGATGGGTTTTAACTAGGATTGGTACAATTATAGGATGACGAAGCGTCCTGCGATGCGATCGACTCCCCAGTCTGTGGGTGAGTCTTCGGGATCCCAGAGTGAAGCCCTGATTGAGAGCCTGCGGTTAAGTAATGAAGCCTTGGTAAGACAGATGGTTGACATGCAAAGCCAGATCCAGTCATTGGTAGCAGTAGTGGCAGGGCAGGCTCAGAGAGCTCAGGACCCCATTGGGGGTGTGGTTGTTCCTCCTCCTCCTCCTCTAATACCTCCGGTTGTGGTGCCACCGGAGATGGCGTTTATTTCTCAATTTCAGTGACTTGGACCACCTACCTATGATGGAAAAGCGGATTTCATGGTTTTGGATGATTGGCTGATAGCAATTGAGGAGATGTTCTCTTATTCTGGGGTCACTGACGATCAGAGGGTGATGATCACTGCTTATCAGCTCAAGGGTCTATCAAAGACTTGGTGGTTGCGAGAAAAGGAAAGCTTGAAGGAAGGATGTTCTTGGGAGACCTTTAAGGAAATGCTTCTGAGGGCCCCCGGTCGAGCGGGATCGCCTGATGAATGAATTTTTGCATTTAAAGCAGAGGCAGCTCACAGTTAGTGAGTATGAGATCGAGTTCAGCAAACTGAGCCGATTTGCACCCAGCCTGGTGAGCTCCGAGGCAGAGCGAGTGAAGCATTTTCTTGGGGGCTTAAGAAGTGATGTCCAGCATGTACAACCACGGGCTCACGGGAGGGAACTCAGCAGAGAGGGGATTAGAAGAATCCTCAAGAAGAGACAAGGCCCTAAGCGAGAGGGGCCTAAGGGTGGGTCCGCTCGCGATAGGCGAGAGGAGCCCAAAGCTGGGTCCGCCCGCGATAGGCGAGAGGAGCCCAAAGGTGGGTCCACTCGCGCTAGGCAGGAGGAGCCAAAGTTGAGTCCATTCGCCTGACAGGTAGGGATCAAGGGAAGATTTTCTATATGGTGATGGAGGGTCTCGCCTGCGAGGTGGTGTTTTCAGCCGCAAGGTGGTCCTCTCGCCAAGCACCGGGTCGGCAAGAAGAGATAAGGCCGGTTCAGCAATTGGGTGGGAACCGGTTCAGTTGGAAAACAGTTCATCCTTTTTGGCCTTTTTTTACTCTTTTACCCTTGGTGGTCTGCTCATAGCCCTTCAGAACAGCGGAGTTTGGCTGTTGGCAGACCCAACCTAGGGTATTCAGGTAATTTCACAGGTGCTTGCTTTGGTTATTTGCAGTTCGAATCCTGAGGCCTATAAATAGACCGGTAAGGTGTCTGAGAAAGGGGTGTGGAACCTTCTTTTTCTCTCTTACTCAGGCACCTAGCTCAGCACTGGCTAGGGAGGGGAAGAATTTACAGTTCTTCCGGGTAAGCGGTGGGACCTCTGAGCTGAAGCCCCCGGTCTGTTCCTTTAGGAGTTCTGTTAGGAGTGTGGCCCAAAGGAAGTAAGCGTGAGCTGCAGCCTTAGATCCGAGCTTTTAGGAGAAACTAGTTCTGCTGGTTTCAACATTTTTGGTGCGGTGAGCGTGGATCGCAGCCTACGTCGAAGAACTTTGGATCATCTCGTGACAGAAGATCTGGGAGGAGGAGATGAGGGCGGGTCCCAAAACCCAGGAGGATATGTTGGGAGAGAAGAATTCATGGCGTCCATCGGGGGCATCATGGGGATGTTGCAGCAGATCTCGCAGCGAGGCGAGTGCGTGACCCCTCTACCTCAGGCGCCGGGCCTCTCGCCTCTGGAAGGAGCCGTCTCGGCAAGGGTGGGAGAGGATGCGCCAGGGGGGCGGCCCGGAAAGGAGAAGATGGTGGAAGGAAACTGGCGAGATCTGGCAGGAAGGGAGTTGTTCCCCAGCCCGGCGAGCGCCGTCTCGCCAGTGGACCTCATCGCGCGAGTAGAGACGGCGAGACCCCTGGCAAGAGGGTCACCCTTTTGCGAGCTGGTTCTTTCGGCTCCCGTCCCGAAGGGTTTCCGTGAGCCTGAGATGGTTTATTATGTGGGGAAGGATGATCCCCTCCAACACTTGCAATGGTTCGAAGATGTGGTCTCCATCAGGCCGATGACGGATGCATTCAAGTGTCGCCTTTTCGCGATCACCTTGAAGGACAAGGCTCGGGACTGGTTTCATCAACTCCCGGCAGGGTCAATATATGGTTTTGAGGACTTGAGTAGGAGCTTCCAGCTGCGCTTCTCGACCTCGAAGAAGAGGAAGAAAAACTCGGAGTCCATCTTCCTGATCAAACAGAAGGCAGACGAGTCTTTAGCCCAGTACGTGGATCGCTTCCAAGAGGAAATCCTGGACATTCAGGAGGTGCCGGGATTTGCTCTCCAAATGGCCTTTACTGTAGGTCTCAGGGAAGGCTTCTTCAAAATGAGCCTCACCAAGAAGGCACCCTTGTAATTTGAAGGGTTGATGGAGAAGGCAGCCAAGGAGATAGCGATGGAGGGAGCAAACCCGACTTTTGCCAAGAAACTAGCAAGGTTGATGGAGATCGAGTCCAGAGAACCAGGAGGAGCGAGGCAGCAGGAAGGGAGGAGAAGGGAGGAGCCAAGGGGGCCGGTACATCAGGAGTTGGGTTGGAAGCAACCGGAAGGCCCTGTTCAAGGGCAAGGGAGAGGTCTTCCCCCGGGGGAAGGAACTACTACCAAGGAGGAGCAGGAAGTTACCGCAGCTGGGATGGAGACATGGTCCTAGGCCACTCCCACCCCCGCCTCAACAAGCTATGGCAATAGGCCGGGGAAGAGGAAGAGGAAGAGAGCGAGGAAGGGGAGGAGCAGGAGCAGGGAGAAGAAGGAATCACCAAGAAGGGAGGCAGGAGGGGGAAGTAGCTATGCCATTCTGTGACTTCCATGAGGAGGAAGGTCACGCGACAGCTACTTGTCCAGAATTTCTAGAGCTGAAGGGGAGAAGAGGAGCGGGAGAGCAGCAGCCACCAGCGCGGATAGTAGAGATGACCGGAGTGGGGGAGGAGGATAGATGTGTAGATCGGTCAGATATGGGGGATAGAGGGGGGATCGGGGTGATTCATGGCGGGGTGGGAATCGAGGCTACCCGAAAGGCCAGCCTTCATACAATGTACTGTCGAGGTGTCACCTCGACGTCACAAGCCCTGCCCCCGGATGAGAAGATCACCTTCTCTAGGAAGGACTTGCCAGATCACGAAGATCCATTCTGCGATGCGCTAGTGATTCGGACGGCTATCGAGAGTTTCACGGTATCAAGGATCTTGGTGGACAATGGGAGCTCGGTTAATGTTATCTTCAAAAAGGCATTCAATGAGATGAGGGTGGAAGCCAGGAGGGTGTTAGCAGCGGACGGATCGCTGTTCGGTTTCTCAGGAGAAAGGAAGGAAGTAGAGGGGGGAGTCGGTCTCCAGGTAACTCTGGGAGGGCTGTCCAGGAACTGCCATTTTGTGATAGTGGACGCTCCCAGCAGTTACAACGCCATCTTCGGGCGCCCCTTGATTAGTGCCTTTAGATGTGTACCCTCATCTTTTCATCAATGTTTGAAACTCAATTCGGGAGGGACCCAGATCAGGGTAAGAGGAGATCCGAAGGCGGCCCGGGAGTGTTACGTGATGGCAGTAAACACTATCTCCTGGAGGGGTGATGCAGAAGAGTTAGAGAGAAGACTGGAGCGGGAGGAGCAGGAGGAGAGTAGAGTTGAGGAGTTGGGGGTGTCATTGCGGAGGAGCCAGTAATGGCAGGGAAGTTAAGGGTCGGAGGAGAAGGGAAGGAAGTGAGAAGGAAGAAAAGAAAGATAGGAGAGATGGAAGAGTTAGTGCTGGGAGGAGGCCCTGAGCAAGTGGAGGGGAGGTTCGTAGAGAGAGTAAACATGGCAGTGGAGGAAAAAGAGGGCGGAGAGCAAGAGCTCGGAAGCCAGGAGGAGGGGCTGGGGAAGGAAGAGGAGATTCCGAAAGACCAGGAGGAAGAAGAAGAGCCCTCGAGGCTGAGGGCTGCAGTCGAGCTACAGGAGGTGGACATCTTAACAAAAGAAGGAAGAAAAGAAAAGATCAAAATCAGTGGAGAGCTTGGCCTTGAGGACCAGGAGGAGATCCGAAAATGCGTGCAGGAAAACATTGATATCTTTGCTTGGAGCACAGCTGACATACCAGGGATTGACGCAGATGTGGCATGCCATCATCTCAACCTTGATCCCAAGGTTCGTCCCATTCAGCAGAAGAAAAGGGCCATCGCTTCCAGGATGGCCAAGCCTATCAGGGAGGAGGTGGAAAAGCTGCTCCAGGCAGGATTCATATCAGCAAACAAGTATCCGGGGTGGGTGAGCAATGTTGTAATGGTAAAGAAGGGGGAAGGGAAGTGGAGAATGTGTATCGATTTCTCTCTTTTGAATAAAGCATGCCCCAAGGATTGTTACCCTCTGCCTCGGATCGACGCGCTGGTTGATTCAGCCGTCGGTTTCTCACTAATGAGTTTTTTAGATGCTTTTTCAGGATATCATCAAATACGCATGCACCCTCCGGACATCAAGGATGTCGCCTTTATCACCGAGGATGGATGCTTCAGCTATAACATGATGCCTTTTGGGTTGAAGAACGCGGGAGCGACCTATCAACGGATGATGGATCGGATCTTCTGAGAGCAAAAGGGACGGAACCTCGAAGTCTACGTGGACGACTTAATGATCAAGAGCCAAGATCTCAAGTCTCATATTGCGGATCTTGAAGAAACGTTCGCAACTGTAAGGAAGTACAAGATGAGGCTCAATCCGTTGAAGTGCGTATTCGGGGCCAGTAGGGGAAAGTTCTTAGGACATCTCCTCACCCCATCAGGAGTAGAGCCTAACCCGGATAAGGTAAGGGCTATCCTAGAACTAGAGTCTCCAACAAATGCCAAAGAGGTCCAGCGTCTTACCAGCAAGTTGGCGGGGCTCAGCAGGTTTCTTTCCAGAACAGGAGAGAGGTGCTCACCTTTCTTTCGAACATTGAGGGGGAGAAAGAAATTCAAGTGGACCTCCGAGTGCGAGAATGCTTTTCTAGCCTTGAAGCAGCAGCTCACCAAGGCACCGCTACTCCAGGGTCCGAGGGAAGGAGAGATTCTATTCTTGTACCTAGGAGTAGGAGCAGGAGCAGTGAGTTCGGTCCTCGTGCGGGAAGAAGGTAAAAAGCAATTCTCGATTTATTATGTAAGTAGAGTCCTCAAAAAGGCAGAACTAAAGTACCCTATCCTAGAGAAGCTAGCCTATGCCCTCGTTATCTCAGCCCAAAAGCTCAGGCCATATTTTCAGGCCCATTCCATCCGGATCGTAACGGACCACCCTCTCCGCCGTATTTTGGAAGGGGTAGAGCACCCAGGGAGGTTAGCTAAATGGTCGATAGAACTCAGTGAGTTTGATCTTTCTTATATTCCTCGGATGGCTATCAAGGCGCAAGCTGTAGCAGATTTCTTGGTAGATTACACGGTGGAGGTCAAGGAGGCCGAGACGTCTCCCGTAGTAGCTTGGGAGATGCTGGTAGATGGGGCCTCGGGAAAGAATTCTTTTGGAGGAGGGATGGTTTTGGTAAGCCCTGAGGGAACACGGATCGAACAAGCCCTGAAGGTTCATTTCACCCTCACCAACAACCAAGCGGAGTACGAGGCCATTATAGCAGGGCTGAGGTTGGCTCGTGAGCTCGGTATACAAGACATCAACGTCTCCACGGATTCTATGGTAGTGGCAGGGCATATAAAAGGGGAATTTGAGGTAAGAGAGCCCACCCTCCAGTTGTACTTAACAAAGGTAAAGAGGATCATTGGGCAGTTCCGCAGTTTCTCAGTTCAACACGTCCCAAGGGAGGAAAATACTCGGGCAGGCCTGCTCGCCAAGCACAGTCCTCGGGCCGGAGGAACCATGACAGAGCTCTTTAGGCCCTCCATCGAAGAGGAAGAACTGATGGAAGTAGATCAACAGGGATCCTGGATGGATCCATTTACCACCTACTTGACGACGGGACGTCTGCCTGAGGGAGAGCTCGAGAAGAAGCAAGTCAGGTACAAGTCGGCGTACTACCTGCTGAAAGAAGGGATCTTATATCGTAAGACGTTGTCGGGTCTGTTGGCTCGATGCGTATCCGAGAAGGAGGTCGCAAGGGTGCTGGAAGAGATTCACTCTGGAGAGTGCGGTAGCCATTCCGGGAGTCGGACCTTGGAGGGAAGGGTGTTGAGGCAAGGCTATTTCTGGCCCACCCTTAGGAGGGATGCCGAGGAATTCGCAAGGAAGTGCAGGAAGTGCCAGGAATTTGCTCCTCTTCAGCTCCTCCCAGCCCAAAGGTTGCGCACGATTACAGCTCCATGGCCCTTCGCCATATGGGAGCTAGATCTGGTGGGTCCATTCCCTCAAGCTAGTGGCCAGAGGAGGTTTCTGCTGGTCATGGTAGACTATTTCTCAAAATGGCTGGAGGTGAAGGCATTGGCAAAGGTGACGTCTCAGGTGGTCAAAAGCTTCGTATGGGGAGAAATCATCTGTAGGCATGGGCTACCTTTGGCCATTGTCACAGATAACGGACCGCAATTTGCCAGCAGAGAGTTCGTGGATTTCTGCGTACGACTAGGTATAGACCTTCGGTTTGCTTCAGTGCATCATCCTCGAAGCAATGGGCAGGTGGAAGCTGCGAATAAGGTCATCGTGAATCTCTTAAAGAAAAAGGTGGAAAACTTGAGGGGAAGTTGGGTGGAGCAGCTCCCCTCCGTCCTCTGGGCCTTGAGGACCACGCCAAGTTCCGCCACGAGAGAGACGCCATTCAAACTTTCCCATGGCTCCGAGGCCGTCATACCTGTTGA
The DNA here is from genome assembly GCA_039513925.1 of Platanthera zijinensis. Taxonomy (NCBI): domain Eukaryota; kingdom Viridiplantae; phylum Streptophyta; class Magnoliopsida; order Asparagales; family Orchidaceae; genus Platanthera; species Platanthera zijinensis. Next base: position 61,905,220 of record CM077080.1, read on the forward strand.
GTTCGAGGTTGAGTCACCCAGGGTAACTGCGGCGAGGAGGGGAGATGAGGAGTGGCTGGTAGATAATGGGGAAGAGCAAAGGCTCTCCCTTGACTTGGTGGAGGAGCTTAGAGAGCTGGCATCTATCCGACAGGAGGAGGTCAAGCGCCGGATGTCAAGATATTTTGATAAGCACGTCAGGGTCAAGCAGTTTGAGAAGGGAGACTTGGTCCTCAAGAAAGTGGATGCAGCAGGAAGAGGGGCTTCTGTAGGGAAGCTCAACCCCAACTGGGAAGGTCCTTTTATTGTAAAAGAAGTCTTGAAATCAGGAGGGTATCACCTCCAAGATGTAGACGGGACGCCCCTTGATCGCGCCCGAAGCGGCGACGATCTAAAGCGATTCTATCCTTAATACTTTTGTTTATGTTCATTATCTATTCTGAATGAGATGTAGTTTCTTTGTTTTTCTCTCTCACTTTCCAATATTAGTCAACCTGGCAAGGCCTTTTGGTACTGCCATACAATTTCAAGTAGCTGTCTCCTCAAAGCAAGAAGATTTTATTTTGGAGAGGAGACCCCGAGAAGACCCGCTATCCAGGCTACCATCGAGCTGGCAGGTCTGTAGGCTCACTCGGTGGTTGGAGTTGGTTTTGGAGAGGAGACCCCGAGAAGACCCGCTGTCCAGGCTACCATCGAGCTGGCAGGTCTGTAGGCTCACTCGGTGGTTGGAGTTGGTTTTGGAGAGGAGACCCCGAGAAGACCCGCTGTCCAGGCTACCATCGAGCTGGCAGGTCTGTAGGCTCACTCGGTGGTTGGAGTTGGTTTTGGAGAGGAGACCCCGAGAAGACCCGCTGTCCAGGCTACCATCGAGCTGGCAGGTCTGTAGGCTCACTCGGTGGTTGGAGTTGGTTTTGGAGAGGAGACCCCGAGAAGACCCGCTGTCCAGGCTACCATCGAGCTGGCAGGTCTGTAGGCTCACTCGGTGGTTGGAGTTGGTTTTGGAGAGGAGACCCCGAGAAGACCCGCTGTCCAGGCTACCATCGAGCTGGCAGGTCTGTAGGCTCACTCGGTGGTTGGAGTTGGTTTTGGAGAGGAGACCCCGAGAAGACCCGCTGTCCAGGCTACCATCGAGCTGGCAGGTCTGTAGGCTCACTCGGTGGTTGGAGTTGGTTTTGGAGAGGAGACCCCGAGAAGACCCGCTGTCCAGGCTACCATCGAGCTGGCAGGTCTGTAGGCTCACTCGGTGGTTGGAGTTGGTTTTGGAGAGGAGACCCCGAGAAGACCCGCTGTCCAGGCTACCATCGAGCTGGCAGGTCTGTAGGCTCACTCGGTGGTTGGAGTTGGTTTTGGAGAGGAGACCCCGAGAAGACCCGCTGTCCAGGCTACCATCGAGCTGGCAGGTCTGTAGGCTCACTCGGTGGTCGGAGTTGGTTTTGGAGAGGAGACCCCGAGAAGACCCGCTGTCCAGGCTACCATCGAGCTGGCAGGTCTGTAGGCTCACTCGGTGTTTGGAGTTGGTTTTGGAGAGGAGACCCCGAGAAGACCCGCTGTCCAGGCTACCATCGAGCTGGCAGGTCTGTAGGCTCACTCGGTGGTTGGAGTTGGTTTTGGAGAGGAGACCCCGAGAAGACCCGTTGTCCAGGCTACCATCGAGCTGGCATGTCTGTAGGCTCACTCGGTGGTTGGAGTTGGTTTTCGGAGAGGAGACCCCGAGAAGACCCGCTGTCCAGGCTACCATCGAGCTGGCAGGTCTGTAGGCTCACTCGGTGGTTGGAGTTGGTTTCGGAGAGGAGACCCCGAGAAGACCCGCTGTCCAGGCTACCATCGAGCTGGCAGGTCTGTAGGCTCACTCGGTGGTTGGAGTTGGTTTTGGAGAGGAGATCCCGAGAAGACCCGCTGTCCAGGCTACCATCGAGCTGGCAGGTCTGTAGGCTCACTCGGTGGTTGGAGTTGGTTTTGGAGAGGAGACCCCGAGAAGACCCGCTGTCCAGGATATCATCGAGCTGGCAGGTCTGTAGGCTCACTCGGAGGTTGGGTAAGGGGCAACATATGAGTGGGGGTTTCATGTAAAGATAATCCATAATTTGAGCAAAGGCAGAGTCCTTGTCCTAAAGGTAGAAGAGGAGGGAGGAGTCGGTCCCTCAAGATCCACTCGCGCCAGGGGTGTCCAGGGGCAAGGCGAGTGGAAGGGGCACAATCCCTGCGCAACTGCGGCGGGGATATGACTATTCGCACCTAGAGTAAGGGGTCTGCTCTTCGACCAAAGGGCGAGAAGAAGAGTATCCTCGTCTCGCAAACGAAACTAGTTATAAGAGCGATTCGAGACCCACTCGCGCCAGGGGTGTCCAGAAGCAAGGCGAGAAGAAGTGGTACAATCCCTGCGCGAGAGCAATGAGGGTCCGCCCACTCGCACCACGGGAAAAGCTAGCCCCTCTATCGGTAGGCGAGATAAGTTGTGATCCCGTTCCGCGAATAAAGAAAAAGGTAGGCGTATAGGAAAGATGAAAAGAAAGGCGAGATGTCCTAAAAACAAAAATATGTATATACGAAAAAAGGCCGTAGTACAAAATGCCTCAGTACTGAGTGTCCAAAAAAAGGGGGGTATACAAAAGAGCTGAAAAATAATTCTTCTATTCTTCCGCGCTGGAGGACGGGCCGTCTTCCTCCTCGCCATAAATCTCGGGTACCAGGTCGCGGGCAGTGACCTCCTCGCAGCCTTCCCTGATGACTTCCATCTCCTTCATCATCTTCACGATTAACTCGGCGGTCCGGATATTGGCGTCTTTGCAGAGTTCCACAACCTCAGCATGAGAATAATGAGAGGGAGGAGGTTGGGGAATCACCACGCGAGAAGGCGAGAGAGCAGCCTCCTGAAGTCGAGTGATCTCGGACTCCATGCCTTTAACCTCCCCTTCCAGAGTGGCTATGCGCGAGTGCATCCTGTCGGCCGTCTCGGCATCCTGCGAGAGGTTTATTAATTTATTAGAGGGAGTTGAAGGTAGACAAAGAAAGGGAAGGAATCAAGAGTGGAAAAAACTCACCACACCACCCCGAGCCTTGGCGAGAAGGTTTTCGGCCACGGCCAACCGTTTCTCGAGGTCCGTGGACTTCTCGCGCTCGGCCGCCAGATTCGCCTCTGAATCCCTCCAGCTTTTGTTATTGTAAATCAGACGGCGCGAGACCTGGTGCGAGAGTTCCAGCGAGCGCAGCTGGGATTGCGCGGCCCTCAGGATCAAGTCCCGCGAGGGGGGCTCAGCGACGAGTTCTCGCTCTGAGCCACCGTAGAGGCCAAAGCCCAGAGAAAATGCATGAGCCGTAGGTTGGTCTCGCTCTATCCAGGGGGGAAGGAGGGTAGAGATGGAGACCCGGTTCGCCTCCTTATCCCATATCAGGGTTGGCTCGCCAGCAGCATTCAGGATCACAGGGCCCATGTTGAAGTTCAGATGGGTGGAAGGAGCCGGGGGTCTGGAGGAGCCCACCTCTCGAGTAGGAGATTTAGGGGGGAGGTGGTCAGCAAGAGGATCAGGTTGACCCGTCCCGCCAATCGGCGAGACGGCCCGCTGACTGAGAAGCCGAGAAGGGGATTGGGGAGATTGGGACCCCAGAGAGATGGGGGATAAGGATCCCAACACGTCTACCATCTCAGCAGGAACTTGCTTCGCCTTTCTAGAAGGAAGAGGTGCTCCTTTCTTGACCTTTGTTTTCTTTGAAGGACTCTGGCGAGATGGGGCGGAGCCTTCGGCAGGTCTTTTCTTCAGGGAGGGGGCAGGTTTTCTCTCGCCGCCTCAGCTGCCATCGTGGCAAGGGCAACATCTTTGGAGGGTTTGATGTTGCTTTTGTAAGGCGGGCGGGCGGGAACATTTCTTTCTCCTAGAAAAGGTGAGACGAGGCATTTACAAATATTATTCGTTAGACCTAGGTGGAAATAAAGAGCCCCAGCATTTACCTTCGCCTGGAAGCACAGGAAGGAGGGAGTCGAGGCCCCGCCTCAAGAACTGAACTTTGAAGTTCTTGCCAATGAAAAAGTCGCAGAGGAGTTTGTCCGTGCCGCTGACCTGGGGAGTGGTGTAGAACACCTCGGCTGGAGACACGGGCGCCAGCGGGATGCCTCCCATGTTGCCGCGAATGAAGACAAAGCGAGTAAGCCAGTGATGGTTCTTGTTGGGCGTCTCGCAAACCTTGAGACCCTGCCCCGTGAAGTAGGACACGCCGTCGGCGTTGGCATGGTAGACAAAAAGCTTGCGGAAGGAGTTCAGGCTGAATTCGATTCGCTCCCGGCGCATGTAGCAGGCAAAGGCAACAAGTACCGAGATAGCGTTTGGATTCAGTTGCGCAGGGACAGTCCCAAAGTATTTTAGAACCTGTTTCACTTCTGGCCAGAGGGGCAATCTCAGCCCCGCCTCGAAATGCGGGACAGGGAAGGCGAGTTCACCAGGATAAAAGGTATTGATCGACTCTCCCACCTTTGGAGGGCGTGACTCAAAACCCTCCGGCAAGAAATCACGAGTGAAGGCGCTGTAGTCCTCCTCGGAAATCCGGCCGGGAGGAAAATCATGGTCACCAAACCGCCTCCCGCATCGGCTTCGCCCTTCGCCTTCTTCAGCCTTCTTTTTCCCCATTCTAGGCACAGAGAGCGAAAGGGGGATGCGAGAAGAATAGGCGAGACGAAGCGCCGACAGGATCTACTCGCGAGGGGAAGAGGAAAGAGAGGCAAGGTTTAGGGCGCCGAGACAACGAGAGCATGATCCGGGCCCCCTGGATAGGGGGGTATTTATAGCCCGTTGGGTAAAGAGAAAAAATGCGAAGAGGCGAGAAAGAATAGTGTAGAGGAAGGGGAAGAGGCGGCCGTCCTTTTCTCTCTCCTAACCCCGATTGGTGTAATCTAGCGTAAGTCCCAGGCCGGGGACGAGACAGTACCATAAAAATATAATTAAAAAAATGGTCTAAGCATAGATATGACGCAAAAGTCGCAATAAAGAAAAGCACGGTACGAGAGATAAAATTATCAAAGAAACTACTAAAAGGCGTATTTAAATCGTCTGTCTCGCACATATCAAGCAGACCTATTCATTAGATCCAAAGGGTTCGGGCGGTAGCCGCGAGAGGAAGCGTTATTACAAAACGCAAAACAGTACAAAGAAAATAAGGGCGCGAGGCGGCGCGAAGGATTCAATCCTTATGCCATCGCCAGCGCCCCCCACCGCGAGACCTCGCGCAGGGAGGACGGTGGGGGAGGTGAAAAGCACGAGCCGCATCTACGCCACGACGCACGAGACGGAGTTGTTGGTCGACCTCGTTCAGAATCGCCTGAGGGTCGATCTCATCCATCTCAATATCAGCGTCAATTTCAGAAGTCAAACGAGCAACCTCCACCTCCAACCAATCAATCTGCCGGTCAGCCGCTTGCTTGTCTTTCTCCAACTCTTGGAGCATGATCGCATGTTTTCGGAACATCTCGGCCACCCTGCGCTTCATCGCCAACGGATCCATAGGGTCGCCAAGGTAATCTTCGATCTCGTCCATAGGAGGAGGAGGGGAGGAGACTGCTCGCCTCGGGCGCTCCTCAGTAGGCGAGTCCTCGGCAGAAGAGTCTACTCGCACGTCTGCAAAGCTAAAACAGAATAAGGGCCATAATCAAAGGTAGGCAGCAAGAAAGACCGAAGCCCAGGGCAGAAGATTCCTAACCAGAGTGGCGGGAGGTCCCACCGACACGGGAAGGCTCGCCATTTTTCCCACCAAGAGTAGAAGGAGGAGTGGAAGGAGGAGGCGAGACAGAGTTTAGATGGTGGTCGGCGAGATGAGCCTGTGTGCTACCAGACTGATGGGGGGTGCATGACTTTTCTGAAAACCAACAGCAAAAGGAGCAATGAAAGATAGATAGCGAACAGGGGAGGTATATCAGGATCTTACCTCTTTTTTCTTGGGAAACGATGGAGTAGGAGGGATGCGCCTCTCCGGGGGATCTGGTAAAGGTCCTCCCGACAGGGGAACAAGATCAGTTGTTCTCGCCTTCTTCAGGCGAGAGGAAGAAGGCAGTGGTAAGGAAGAAGTATGAGCGGGAATTAGGTTCAAGGCCGCCGCGCTCGCCTTGTTCCGCTGACGCACCAACGCGATACGATCACGAAAGTTGTTGCTAAGAGACATAGCAGCGAAATTAAAGGGGGCTAAAATGAAGAGAGGAGACCTGTTGCACTCGGGAAGGATCCCAGTATTTATAGACTCGGGGGGGGAGAATCCCGACCCGAAGAAGATTCCGCTATAAAGTCGCTGAGATGACGTGAGCCTCGGTTGGACTTTTCTTTTCGAGCTTGGACAACCCCGAAAAGAGCGGGGATTGTGTACAACCTCGGGCTCATGGGAGGGAACTCAGCAGAGAGGGGATTAGAAGAATCCTCAAGAAGAGACAAGGCCCTAAGCGAGAGGGGCCTAAGGGTGGGTCCGCTCGCGATAGGCGAGAGGAGCCCAAAGCTGGGTCCGCCCGCGATAGGCGAGAGGAGCCCAAAGGTGGGTCCACTCGCGCTAGGCAGGAGGAGCCAAAGTTGAGTCCATTCGCCTGACAGGTAGGGATCAAGGGAAGATTTTCTATATGGTGATGGAGGGTCTCGCCTGCGAGGTGGTGTTTTCAGCCGCAAGGTGGTCCTCTCGCCAAGCACCGGGTCGACAGGAAGAGATAAGGCCGGTTCAGCAATTGGGTGGGAACCGGTTCAGTTGGCAAACGGTTCATCCTTTTTGGCCTTTTTTTACTCTTTTACCTTTGGTGGTCTGCTCATAGCCCTTCAGAACAGCGGAGTTTGGCTGTTGGCAGACCCAACCCAGGGTATTCAGGTAATTTCACAGGTGCTTGCTTTGGTTATTTGCAGTTCGAATCCTGAGGCCTATAAATAGACCGGTAAGGTGTCTGAGAAAGGGGTGTGGAACCTTCTTTTTCTCTCTTACTCAGGCACCTAGATCAGCATTGGCTAGGGAGGGGAAGAATTTACAGTTCTTCCGGGTAAGCGGTGGGACCTCCGAGCTGAAGCCCCCGGTTTGTTCCTTTAGGAGTTCTGTTAGGAGTGTGGCCCAAAGGAAGTAAGCGTGAGCTGCAGCCTTAGATCCGAGCTTTTAGGAGAAACTAGTTCTGCTGGTTTCAACACAGCAGTTAGCAAGTGCTTATGAATCTATAAGCTATACTGGCGTGGTGGAAGCTGCCTTGAAAATTGAGGCAATTGAGAATGCTAAGCAGAGAGGGCAGTCGATGAGGAAAGATAAGAGAAAAGTAGCTGAAGGAAGGGATCCTCAGGTACCGGGTGCAACTTCAAGGAAGAAAAGCAAGGAGGTTTGCAGTTTCTATGGCCGGCCCGGTCATCCCCTTGAGAAGTGCTTCAAAAGGCTGGGAGCTCAGAAGAAAGAGCAGGTCCATGCTATTCAGGGCGCTCCCAGAGGGGAAGTGGTGTGTTTCTGGTGTGGCAGGAAAGGGCATGATGTGGCCCGTTGTTGGGTAAAAGATAAAGCTTGCTTCTAGTGTGGGCAGAAGGGCCATCTCAAGTCGAAGTGCCCTCAGGTGCAGCCCGTTCTTCCAGTGGTTCCTTTGCAGGCGTTGTCGCCACCCCCGCGTGCGGATAAAGGCAAAGGGAAGCTTAATGTTATTTCTGCAGAAGAAGCGGCGACTTCGACCTAGGTCATTTCAGGTTAGATTTTGTTTTCCTAACTTGAATTTTCTACCTCTTGTATAGTAGGCTTTTGTTTTTCCCTTAATTGTGTGGGTTGCCGTATAGGGAGATTTAAGGTAAAGAACCGTTGGGCGCGCGTTCTTTTCGATTCTGGCATCACCCACTCTTTCGTTGCTAGAGCTTTTGTGGTGCGATTTTATTTGAGCCTAGATCGTGTTGGTGGATCTTTCAGCGTCAAGTTCCCTTCGGGTGACTCTGTGATTTCAGACTCGGGTATTCAGGGCTGCCCAATCTTGTTGGGAGACTTTCTAGCTAAGGCAGATCTGAAAGTGGTTGATCTAGCGGACTTCGACGTTATCCTAGGCATGGATTGGTTGTCCAAATATGATGCGGTTATCCAGTGCAAAGGTAAGCGCTTGGACTTCGTGAAGGACGACGGTCAGCCCGGGAGCATTTTTTGTCGACCCTCTCCAGGAGCCTCCGATTGTTTCTGAGGTACGTGCTTGCAACTCCTCACACTTGCCATCCCAAACAAAGGGGGGATAAATCACTCTCTCACAACAAGTCCACAAAGCCATCCCACTAGCAAGTCCACAAAGCCACAGTACAAGATCATAATATATATGACACTGAAATATATAATAGTCCACATTAAGTACAGAAATGAGAGAAGGGCTTATGCCCAGTACATGCCAAATAGAAATAAATCACTCTCTCACAACAACATTAAGCGGAAGCAAACTCTAAAATAAGTACACTCGTCATCACCAGACGTGAGCTACAGTAGTAGTAGTACGTAGTATCTGCTCCTAATGTCATGCTGGTCGTACTGGTGTTCCAGCTCCTCGAGATCCTAATATGATACGGTCACAACCGACCGTTAGTCAAAAATACTAAGCCATTTTGTCCTCGTCTCACCCCCGCGAATCCTAGGTACCGAGCGGAAGGACGAAGTGGAGGACAATAAGGGGTTTAAAATGGAAAGCAGGTGACAGTGGATCTATTCTATCATGTTTATATAACAACAGTTATATCGCTACTCTAGCAGTTCTATATAGTACAAGTAAAGTATATAAAAACAGTACTGAAAGAAGTGTTGTAAATAGAGTAAAGAGCGGAGCAGAAAGTAAACTAACTACTACTAAGCTATCATCACAGAAGTAACTTAACTATATGAATGCCCATACAAACTTATAAGTTAAGGTTTCACAAATGTAACTTATAATATAAAAGAGCTCATACTAATTTATGTGATAAGGATCTATCGTGCGTATGTCTTAATTATGTATGTATGATATGGTATGCAAATTATGATTCATACAAGTGCAACACACACACACACACTAATCCGTGATCACATACCTTTAGTTCCCACTTTTTGGAGTTAGCTAAACTCTCTGGTACAACCGTTGTGGCTACGGCAGCAGTGCAGCGGCCATCTCCACTTCCTAGGCGGGTATACACACTACCAAGCCTAGACCCTTTGTATGCCTCTGTACACATCCTAGGTGCTCTCTAAAGTCTCTGCGTACTATTTGCTAGCAAATCCACTAGTCTTGTTGGTCGAGTGTGCCTTTTCAGGGATCGTCCTCCAGACCGTAGTGTAAAACAACCCACTGTCCCTCAAACCCTCATAGCTTGCTAGAGTCACCATACTGCCGTCGGTGTGATGACAGGCCCGTAATGCATGACCTGCCACTAATATGTTCTATGCACATGCAATTTATTTCCAATCCGAGCCTCCAGCTCACAGGACCAACCCGTCCTGAAGTAACCACCCGAGCCTCCAGCTCGCAGGACTAAACCCATCTTGTATCCAAACATCCGAGCTTCCAGCTCGCAGGACAAAACTATCCTGAGTCCATCCAACCCTTCACGGGTGAGATTGCCACATCGTTCTCTTAACATATTAAACTACTCTTGTCTAATGCTTATTATACTTAGCAACTTAAGGTTTGTCCTTGGATTGCCCAGGGCATGCTCGGTGAAGTCTCTCGGGGGCACTATGAACAACGATGGGCATAAAACCCAAAGCTCCCTTTCTCATGGAAACTTTCTCTTATTCGTGTTTACCCATTATTCATACCCAACTCTCAATATTACTCTGGTGTGAACCTAATGACTTAAGGTATTATTGGGAGAGCAACGGTCTTCTGGCGGTCTCTGTTATTCTCCTTGTTATTAGTTATTCTCCTTGGGGTTTCAACTCTAACACTCATTACTAAGTAGTGACCTACTTGACTCCAACCAGGGTTTCAACTTCCCAATATAGTTCTCAATCCAACCACCTATCATATCCCCTGTGGGTCCTAGTGTTATACACTACTTTTGCTAAACGCAGCCAACGACCTAATATTAACCCATAGGAGATGACTTCATATTTCCTAGGGCCAAAGGCCCCTAACTATTTATCATGGGTTTGTCATATACATAATACTGATCATTTAGGATTTCATCATTTTTCTAAGTGTTTAGGACCATAAATTAAATCATTTAATCAAGTGACCTAGGTCACTTTGTACATGAACTACTATATCCAATGGTCTATCATGTCTAAGTAATTTATCTAAAGATTATATAGTTTAAAAATATTGTTACCAAGAATCATAATTTTTCCATTTAATTTTCTACTCATTTTCTATTTATGATTAAATTCACAATTATTCCATTTTCCAAATGAAGTACTTAAAATATTCAACTGAAAATTCATAGAAAATTACTGATGACTAACATTGTCATAATAATACTCCAAACAAAAATTCATACCCCTGACTAGTGATTTGACCTAAAATAATTACAGGTGAACATTATTACAAAAATGCCACTATCATGATTTTCAGCATACTATATCATCCAAAATTCTTAAATAAATTCACAGAGCATTATATCATAGAAATAAGACTATATATATAAATTTTTCCATAATTTTTCAAAAAGTATTACCCCTACTTTTAATTTAAATTCCAAAAGGGTAAAACTGTAAATATATTAAATACCCCAGATATAATTTTCAAACAAGCTCATAACTTTTCCCAGAGATGTAAAATGTTCTATTAGGACTTGTATCAAAATTTTAGAATTCCATAAGGTCAGTAGCCCTATTTCTCATTTTTATTTCTAAATGAGCCTATTTTCCAATTATTCAAATTAATGGGATTTTTAATCCCCAAAATCCCAATATTTCTAGGGAAGGTGTATTTCATCCCTACGGGCCTCTGTCCAAAATCTCATGGACATGCATTGGGCCAAATAAGTTAATTTCCCATTTTCCAATTTTCACTATTGGCACACCATTTACAAATCTACCTCCACCATGTATGTTGGATTTCCCCAACATGCAGAGATCTAAATGGCCTGAACTTTTATCGTGGTCATATAATGACCCTATGTCCATACCACCCAAATTTAAAGGTATTTGAAATAGGGAATCTCCCAAAATGCTATTTATTTAATTATTGAAATTCTACAAAAACTGTAGCAACCCCCCCCCCCCCCCCCCCCCCCGCAAATTTTGATTTTTGGGTAAGCCTAAGTCTCACATAAACACATGAATTACCTAAATTTCATAGCATGTAGACTTAGGGTTTGACCTAGGCATTCATCTTAATTTCTGCCACATCCTAGGAGCAGTCCTAAGAGTATTGTCCTACATGGAGATACACTGCTCCAAATTAAAAGTTTAGGGTGTCAAATTAAAGGTGAGACCTAGATCAACTTTTCCATGTTGGTGAGTATTCCTTAAAATTCTTCTACAAGGCCTAATTTTAACATGCAAAGTGACTGTAATAATGTGATAGAAATAAACATTTAAATAATTACACACTATGGTTTAATAAGATTATAACGGACGGGATCAGGTCATCTTCCCCAATAGCCAACGGCTGCGATTGATTCTTCCTGGGCCGAAAAGTTCCATGGATTCCGGCCACCTGAGGTGCCTCCACCACCCACGATTGTCGCCACCACCTCCGTTGAGGTGGTGGCTAGCGTTTCCCGGCGATATGGCCTCCAGAGGCAGCTTCTCCGGCGAACCCGAGCAAGAAGAAATGCTAGGTAAAATATCATCTTCCTCTCATGGTATCGGGCTCAATTGAGCCAGATATCTCTCCTAAAAGATCTAGACAGATAGCACCGAGGGAGGGGAGGAGAAACAGACCCGTAGCCACGCTTGGCGGCAGGTTTGGTGGCGGCGAGCCATGGCCAACAATGTCTCCGGCGAACTAACTTGTTTACTGGTTTCTCCGGCTATCTCCTTGCTCCAGCTATTGATTTACACTCCTCTGGGCTCAATGAAGATGGCGATGGCTTTGGTTTTAGGATAGTGTGTCTATAGCATTTTCTTTGAAGGTACCAACCTCTTCACAGATTTTCATAAGGTTTTCCTTGGCTTTCTTCTCCAAATGGATTTGGTTGCTAGCAAGAGTTACTGATTGTTCCATGACCTTACCAACACTAGTGATAGTGTGGTCTATAGCTTTTCCACCAATTTGAAATAGCTCTTTGAGAGAGTCAGTGTTGTGCTGAATTTCTGCAAAGCCTCTGCTCATCTCTTTCTCTAAAGCAGATACTTTGTCTTGGACTATTCTCAGAGATTCATCAAAATATTATCTTTGCTCACTCAGCATAACTTCAATTTTGCTTAGAATATCTGAACTTACACGGGCAGTAGCAGCAGGAATAGAAGGAGGAGCAATTTGAGGTTGAGGAGGGACTTCCCATGGAGGGATTTCTTCAACTACTACAGAGCTTTTAGCTCTGGTAGTATGAATGACTATATCTCCTTCCTCACCAAGGAGGGTGGGAATAGAGAAATCAAGTCTCCTTAGAGGAGCTTCAACTGCCTCTGGTTCTGGCTCATCCTCTTCTGATAGAAGGATGGTATCTGGTTGAGGTGAGTCTTTGCTTGGAGATGGAGAAGGAGTTGCTTTGGGAGAAGGTACTGGAGATGGTGAAGGTGCTGGATATGGATCCTTTGAAGGTTCTTCTACATTTACTGAATGGAGGGAGGGAAGGGGCTCATCAGAAGTGAGTTCTTTTATCATGCTATTTTTGTCTTCTGCAGTAGAGTTGAGGGTTTTCTGAACTTGCTCATCTGAGATTGCCTCATCTGATATATTTGTCAATGGGGACCTGATTGGAGATCTAATTGGACTTCTGACTGGTGATCTAGTTAGACTTCTGACTGGAGATCTCACTGAAGGAGGAGGAGAGGGAATTCTGTCATCTGGAACAGAGGAAGCAGGCTCCCCCTCAGTTGCTGCACCAGATGGTTCAGCAACTTCGTGAGAGGAGGGAGATGGGGTCCTGACCTCAGAAGCAGGGTGTTCAAGCTCTTTAGCAATTTGCTTGGGGTTCTTCAGTTTTAACTCCCACCTTTGTATAGAAGTTAAGGAGATCTTCTTCAAGTGATGAATAGGTGTACCTTTGGAGGTCTTGGAGACTATTGGATCAAACTCATGCAGCATCAAGGAGATGATCCTGGCAAACTTTGGATCTTTTATGATGTCCCTAATCATATCAAAGATCATCATTCCATACTGAAATTTCTTTCTGCAGACAATAGCAGACATTACATCGAATAGGTCATTGGTGATGAAACCAACAGAGCCGGTCCTACACCATAGGATCTTCCCAACAATATCTACCAGAAGCTTGCTTACATCATTCAGAGTTGTCCTTCTTAGAGAGGTGATGTCTACTTGAACCCCACAAAAATGACAAGTTCTGTCATTATCTTCCTGTGTAAGTTCATCTTCATCATCTACAAACGACAACCTTAGAAGCTTGGAAACAATGGTCGGGTTCAATTTGATCTTAACCCCTTTTACTTTTGATTTCAAAACTGTGCTATTCCTCCTTATTTTGACATTTTTATAGAACTCTTCAACTTCTGGGAAAAGAATTTTGCAAGGATCTTGAAGAACGAAGTTCAGACCTGCGGTTTCGAGAAATAGTAGCAGATTCTTGAAATCATCTGAAAGTTTGGCAATCCCGACAACCACTAGTTCACTTCCAACTCCTATCCTGGACTGCTGAGCCATTGATGCTGAAGACGGCGACGAACGGAGCGCGAGAGAACGGCGATGTCGATATCTCTGAGTCGGCGGAAGACGAAGAGTTTTCGAGAGAAATGGATTTTTAAATGTCAGTTGATTTGTGAAATTTAAAGTTTTATATATATAAACCTAGTAATGACAATTAAGTGTCTAATTAACCTAAAATAAGTCATTGATTAAGGCAGAAATGAAGCGGTTTGCGAAAATGAAGAAATGAACAAAATTCAAAAAGCGACGGGTCATTTCTTGAGAGGGCGATTAGTTCTCGAGAGATAGAGTTAGAGTTCTCGAGAAGTGAATTCCTAGTACTCGAGAACTTATATATACTTCTCGAGAGACAGACGTGAAGTTCTCGAGAAGTAGACTTTAGTACTCGAGAACCAGATATTTACTTTTCGAGAAGTAACTTTATGTCTCGAGAAGTGATGTCCACTTGAGAAATTTCTAACCTTTTTGTAGTATCCTCGATTCCTGAGCTTTGAAATGAACTCTTTGTGTCTATCCTTCTTTGTTCAGCATCCCAAGTTCAGTTTTGAAGAAATTGAACTTGGTCTCATCGAACGGTTTCGTGAAAATATCCGTAACTTGCCGATCTGTTGGCACGTACTGCAGATCCACATCCCCTTGCTCCACATGCTCCCAGATGAAGTGATATCTGAGCTCGATGTGCTTTGTCCGACTGTGTGATACTGGGTTGTTGGCAATTGTTATTGCACTGGAGGAGTCACAAAACAATGGAATGTCTTTAACCTTCATGTTGTTGTCTTCTAGCTGGTTCTTTAGCCATAGCAACTGTGCACAACAACTGCCGACAGAAATATATTCTGACTCGGCCATTGAGATTGCGACACAGTTTTGCTTTTTGCTGCTCCATGAGATAAGCCTTCTTCCAAGGAACTGACACGTCCCGGAAGTGCTTTTTCTGTCATCTTTGCTACCTGCAAAGTATGCATCTGAAAAACCGATTATTCTTGTAGGAGATTAATCTTTTAGGAGATTATTCTCCGAGTGTAGGAGCTTTGTTCTTTGAGTTGTAGGAAGTTTTCATCTTCCGAGTGTAGATCAATTTGGATCGAGATTGTAGGAACTTGGTTCTGAGGCATAGGATTGGTTTTCAATCAGAGATAGTAGAGTAGCCGAGTCTAGTGATTTACTAAATCGGTGAGGGAAAGTGGACGTACCCAAGGTTAGGGAACCACTATAAATCTTCTTGTCGTCTGTAATTACTTGATTGTTTTTGTGCAAGTTCGTTAAATTTTTCATTCCGCAAATAGACGCACAATTCACCTATTCACCCCCTCTAGGTGATTTAGGTAGACAACTTAACACTTTCAATTGGTATCAGAGGCAGGTTGGTCATTAAAAGGTTAACACCTTGATCAATTTCCTCTCTAAGTTGTCTCTAGAGAATTTTTCAAGCAATGGACAAGACTAGAGATTTTGTCAAGCTTCCCATGTGCACAAAGAACAACTTTCCCATGTGGAAAGAGAGAATTAAGTTTTTTATGGAAGCTGTGGATCCCAGGATCTTCATGATTGATGAAGAAGGTCCTTACGTCCCCATGACCACATCCACTATAGATCCAACAAAGAAAGTCGAAAAGAAGTTGATGGATCTAGATAAAGATGAGATTGCACTTGTCTCTCTTGATAAGAAAGCTAAAAATATAATAGCAAGTGCAGTCGATGACTCTATGCTGAAAAACCTAATCCACTGTCAGTCTGCTAAGGAGATGTGACAGTCCCTCGTCACCTTGATGGAAGGTACAAAAGAAGTAAGGGATGATAGAAGCAATGATTGTCTGCAAACACACAACTAAATAGAGAGATAAAATACAACTTAATTCATCTTAGTTCAAGGGTGACTTTATGCAAATCTGGGTTATTGTGGATGCAATACCCAACAACTAGCCCATAGGCTAGTCAACACTGCAAGATGTCGATCCTGCCGGCTAGTAAGATCATTCAACCTGTCGGCCAATCGAGAATAGAAGTATATCAATAGTAATTAAAACTACCAAGTCCACAAAGTCATAGTACAAGATCATAATATATATGACATTGAAAAGTATAATAGTCCGCATTGAGTACATAAATGAGAGAAGGGCTTATGCCCAGTACATGCCAAATAGAAATAAATCTCTCCCTCACAACAACATTAAGCGGAAGCAAACTCTAAAATAGTACACTCGTCATCACCAGACGCTGAGCTACAATAGTAGTAGTACGTGGTATCTGCTCCTAATATCCTGCTGGTCGTACTGGTGTTCCAGCTCCTGGAGATCCTAATATGATACTGTCACAACCGAACGTTAGTCAAAAAGACTAAGCCATTTTATCCTTGCCTCACCCCCGCGACTCCTAGGTACCGAGCGAGAGGATGAAGCGGAGGATAATAAGGGGTATAAAATGGAAAGCAGGTGACAGTGAATCTATTTTATCATGGTTATATAATAATAGTTATATCTCTACTCTAGCAGTTCTATATAGTACAAGTAAAGTATGTAAAAAAAGTACTAAAAGAAGTGCGGTAAATAGAGTAAAGAGCGGAGTAGAAAGTAAACTAACTACTACTAAGTTATCATCACAGAAGTACCTTAACTTATATGAATGCCCATACAAACTTATAAGTTAAGGTTTCATAAATATAACTTATAATATAAAAGTGCCCATACTAATTTATGTGATAAGGATCTATCGTGCGTATGTCCTAATTATGTATGTATGATATGGTATGCGGGTTATGATTCATACAAGTGCAACACACACACACACACACACGACTTCGTGATCACAGACCTTTAGTTCCCACTTTTTGGAGTTAGTTAAACTCTCTGGTATGACTGTTATGGCTACAACAGCAGTGGAGCGGGCGTCTCCACTTCCTAGGAGGGTATACACACTACCAAGCCTAGACCCTTCGTACGCCTCTGTACACGTCCTAGGTGCACTCTAGAGTCTCTGTATACTATTTGCTGGCAATTCCACCAGTCTTATTGGTCGAGTGTTCCTTTTATGGGATCGTCCTCCAGACCGCAGTGTAAAATAACTCACTGCCCTCAAACCCTCATAGCTTGCCAGAGTCATCGTACTGTCGTCGGTGTGATGACAGGCCAGTACCGCATGACCCGCCACTAATATGTTCTATGCACATGCAATTTATTTCCAATCCGAGCCTCCAGCTCGTAGGACCTACCCGTCCTGAAGTAACCACCCGAGCCTCCAGCTCGTAGGACTAAACCCGTCTTGTATCCAAATATCCGAGCTTCTAGCTCGTAGTACAAAACCGTCCTGAGTCCATCCAACCCTTCACGGGTGAGATTGTCACATCGTTCTCTTAACCTATTTGACTACTCTTGTCTAATGCTTATTATACTTAGCAACTTAAGGTTTGTCCTTGGACTGCCCAGGGCATGCCCTGTGAAGTCTCTTGGGGCACTATGAACAATGATGGGCATAAAACCCAAAGCTCCCTTTCTCAAGGACACTTACTCTTATTCGTGTTTACCCATTATTCATACCCAACTCTCAATGTTACTCTGGTGTGAACCTAATGACTTAAGGTATTATTGGGAGAGCGACGGTCTTCCGCCAGTCTCCGTTCTAGTTATTCTCCTTGGGGTTTTGCACTCTAACACTCGTTACTAAGTAGTGACCTACTTGACTCCAACCAGGGTTTCAACTTCCCAATATAGTTCTCAATTCAACCACCTATCATATCCCTTGTGGGTCCTAGTGTTATACGCTACTTTTGCTAAACGCAGCCAATGACCTAATATTAACCCATAGGAGATGACTTCCAATTTCCTTAGTCTAAAGGCCCCTAACTATTTATTATGGGTTTGTCATATGCATAATACTGATCATTTAGGATTTCATCATTTTTCTAAGTGTTTAGGACCATAAATTAAATCATTTAATCAAGTGACCTAGGTCACTTTGTACATAAACTACTATATCCAATGGTCTATCATGTCTAAGTAATTTATCTAGAGATCATCTATGTTAAAAATGACTGTTACCAAGAATCATAATTTTTCCATTTGATTTTCCACTCATTTTCTATTTATGATTAAATTCACAATTATTCCATTTTCCAAATGAAGTACTTAAAATATTCAACTGAAAATTCATAGAAAATTACTGGTGACTAACATTATCATAATAATACTCCAAACAAAAATTCATACCCCTAACCAATGATTTGACCTAAAATAATTACAGGTGAACATTATTACAAAAGTGCCACTACCATGATTTTTAGCATACTAAATCATCCAAAATTCTTAAATAAATTCACAGAGGATTATATCACAGAAATAAGACTATATAAAATTTTTCATAATTTTCGAAAAAGTATTACCCCTACTTTTAATTTAAATCCCAAAAGGGTAAAACTGCAAATATATTAAATACCCCAGATATAATTTTCAAACAAGCTCATAACTTTTCCCAGAGATGTAAAATGTCTTATTAGGGCTTGTATCAAAATCTTAGAATTTTATAAGGTCAGTAGCCCTATTTCTCATTTTTATTTCTAAATGAGCTTATTTTCCAATAATTCAAATTAATGGGATTTTTGATCCCAAAAATCCCAATATTTCTATGGGAGGTGTATTTCATCTCTATGGGCCTCTGTCCAAAATCCCATGGACATGCATTGGGCCAAATAGGCTAATTTCCCATTTTTTCTCATTTTCACTATTGGCACACCATTTACAAATCTACCTCCACTATTGGCACACCATTTACAAATTTACCATGGTCATATAATGACCCTATGGCCATACCATCCAAATTTAGAGGTATTTGGAATAGGAAATCTCCCAAAATGCTATTTATTTAATTATTGAAATTTCTACAAAAATTATAGCAAAATACCCCCCCCCCTTTTGATTTTTGGGCAAGGCCTAAGTCTCACATAAACACATGCATTACCTAAATTTCACAGCATGTAGACTTAGGGCTTGACCTAGGCATTCATCTGAATTTCTGCCACATCCTAGGAGCAGTCCTAAGAGAACTGTCCTACATAGAGATACAGTGCTCCAAATTATAAGTTTAGGGTGTCAAATTAAAGGTGAGACCTAAATCTACCTTTTTCATGTTGGTGAGTATTCCTGAAAAATACTTCTACAAGGCCTAATTTTAACATGTAAAGTGCCTGTAATAATGTGATAGAAATAAACATTTAAATAATTACACATTAGTGTTTAATAAGATTATAATGGACGGGATCAGGTCATCTTCCCCGATAGCCAACGGCTGCGATTGATTATTCCTGGGCCGACAAGTTCCATGGATTCGGGCCACCTGAGCCGCCGCCGCCGCCCCGATTGTCGCCACCACCTTCGTTGAGGTGGTGGCTAGCGTTTCCCGGCGATATGGCCGCTAGAGGCAGCTCCTCCGGCGAACCCGAGCAAGAAGAAATGCTCGGTAAAATATCATCTTCCTCTCATGGTATCGGGCTCAATTGAGCCTGATATATCTCCTAAAAGATCTAGACGGCTAGCACCGAGGGAGGGGAGGAGAAACAGACCTGTAGTCAGGCTTGGCGGCGGGTTTGGTGGCGGCGAGCCATGGCCGACAGTGTCTCCGGCGAACTAACTTGTTTCCTGGTTTCTCCGGCTATCTCCTTGCTCCAGCTGTTGATTTACACTCCTCTGGGCCCAATGATGATGACGATGGATTTGGTTTAAGGACTCTGACTAAGAGGAGTGGCTGGGAGTGGCGAGGCATGGTTGGTCGTCCTTGAGCATCTATCCTCCTTGCTGCCAAGTGTCACCATAATATTGGACCGTCCAATTATTACTTTAATTAGGTCTTGATTGAAAGGACCAGTTCCAATAGGTCAATTGGCGCTTATCCCGAAACCGATTCAGCCCATTCATTGAACAAACAAACATAGTCTGGAATGAAAAATCCTCCAAGTCAAAATCGTCAAGTATACCTGTACATACTCGACGAATCGTCGAAAGCATTGAGTTCACTCAATGTCGTGTTGAGTTAACTCAACGCCGCGAGGAGTGCCGAACTTTCTAAGTAAAAGCCTTGGGTGGCGTTGAGACCTCTCAACTCCAACATCATACCATATATTCTAAGTCAAAAGCGCTGAGTGGCGTTGAGACTACTCAATGCCGTATTGATTCCACTCAACTCCAACATCATTCCAGAATAATTCTAAGTCAAAAGCGTTGAGTGGCGTTGAGACCACTCAAAGCCGCGTTGGGACCATTCAACGCCAACATCATTCCACAGATTCTAAGTCAAAAGTGTTGAGTGACGTTGAGACCACTCAATGCCGTGTTGATTCATTTCAGAATATTTCTAAGTCAAAAGCGTTGAGTGGCTTTGAGACCACTCAACGCCGCATTGAGACCATTCAACGCCAACATCATTCCATAGATTCTAAGTCAAAAGCGTTAAGACCACTCAACGCCGTGTTGATTCCACTCAACGCCAACAGCATTCCACAATATTTCTAAGTCAAAAGAGTTGAGTGGCATTGAGACCACTCAACGTCATGTTGATTCCACTCAATGCCAACAACATTCCACAATATTTATAAGTCAAAAGCGTTGAGTGACGTTGAGACCACTCAACGCCGCGTTGAGACCATTCAACGCCAACATCATTCCATAGATTCTAAGTAAAAAAGCGTTGAGTGGCGTTGAGACCACTCAACGCCGTGTTGATTCCACTCAATGCCAACAACATTCAAGAATATTTCTAAGTCAAAAGCATTGAGTGGCGTCGAGTGCACTCAATGCACTCGATGCTTCGTCGAATGGCATCAAGACCACTCGACGCCTACATTTTCCAGAAGATTTTCTAAGTTAAATTCATCGAGTGGTGTTGAGACCACTCAACGCACTCGACGCTTTGTTGAATGGAGTCGAGTTCACTCGACTCACTCGACGCTTCCTGTACCTGATTCAATTCTCTTGACTCAAAATGCGTGCGAGGGGCCAAGTGCAAAATGGGATGTTACAGCTTCCAAGCCAGGAAACAATCCATCATTTTGCACCACTCTAAGCAGCTCTCGGGCTGTATTCGCCCTTCGAAGTCACCTACATCCACCTTGATTCCCATATCCCAACAGGGTTGGTGACATGGTTCGTTATGTGCTTCCGTGTTGGGGTGTGCGAGTTCCCGAGATCGATGTTTCGGGTCGTTTTCGACCACTGGGGCAGGTGTGCGGTTTACGTGCAAGGTTGCTTTGATATTATCGATCAACCGATATGCCCAACCCGTTCATGACCTGTGTGACACTATCCATATTGGCGGTGAGAGTTTTGACCGTTTTCATCAAGTCGCTCATGCGTCAGCCCAAATCTCCTACGCTGTTCTCTAAATGATCGACTCGCTTTTCCATCGAAAAATTTCAAATTATATCTATACCATATTAAAGAGAAATGTTGAGGTCTGCAAAGAGCCCGAGTTCGAAATTATGACTAATTACATGGGCCGTCGGATTAAACTGTTTTGATCATAAGCCGTTGGATCTCTTCCACTCAACCAACCCTCTCTCTCATTTTTTTCGTAGGGGTCCTAAACCTATTAAAGGGAGTCTAAACCTATGTAACACCCCAAAATGTTGTAGGAGCGACGGGAATCAAATTTGGCCAAGTCAGATTTTTTTGGTGCTGGTGACACGGGCCCCGACACGGGCGTGTCGGAGGCCGTGTCGGGCGTGTCGAGCTCGAGCCGTCGAGCTGGCCGTGTCGTCGACCAGTGCAGGTCGACGATGGTCGTGTGGTGGAATACGGCCTAGGACACGGGCGTGTCCCAGGCCGTGTCACACCTGGGCTGTGCGGTTGGGTACACGGGAAATGACACGGGCACGAACACGGGCGTGTCTAGTTTGACACGGGCGTGTCTGATGCCGTGTCACCAAGCCGTGTACCTCTCTGACTGCGAAGTGTTGTTAAATTGCACACAGGGGGCGTGACACGGGTCCCGACACGGGCGTGTCGCAGGCGACACGGGCGTGTCGGAGGCCGTGTCAAAGGCCGTGTGCTGGTTTTCAATCTTGGTCGAGACGGCGAATGAGCTACACGGCCAGGCACACGGCCGTGTGTGAACCCGTGTTCAGCCCAGTTTTTGGGATTTCAGATCTAATCTTGACCGTTCGTTTCCTTGGCTTTGGATCCAACGGTGGGGGGCTGTTCCTGAGGGGTTTTATCCGGGATTTAGGGTTGGGAATCCTCATTTCCCTTAGCCATTCTCTCTCTAAGAGTTTAGAGAGAGGGGAGAGCAAGTTTGGAGGAGGAGACCAAGATCCGGCCGCCGGAGGAGCTTCGGATCTCCGAATCGCGATCCGAGTCCAGATCCGCGGAGGTGACGCCGTTGCGGTGCTTTCCAACCGCATAGTTTTCGATGGCGCCGCGGAAAAGCGAAAGGGTAACGATTCTCTTCTTGAGCATGTGAAGCTCTTCTTCCTTTGCATGGGAAAACCCCTCTCCCGCGAGTGTGCGGCGAGATCGTGGTATTCCTTGGGGTAGATATGTAAAGTCCCCCTTGTTAGAGTCCGGAATCGTAGTACGGACATAGGCATGTTGTGTGAAGCCTACCCGGACGTGTGTTCCGGATCGGTGATGTTTTGCTATGCATATTTTAGCCGGAGAAGACTCCGAGCGTTGTGGTTGTTTTCGGGTTGCTATGCGGTAGAATGCATCAGGGAATCTTGGGGATTAACCCCGAGGTGCACCCGGAAATCTGGGCGGAAACGAAGTTCTGCCATCTCGGTGGCCTGGGTGCCAGCCGGGAACATAGCGGGGCTATGTATCATGATTGGATTGCAGCAGGGAGCCTTGGGGATGAAACCCGAGGTGCACCCGGAAATCTTGGACGGAAATGTAGTTCTGTCATAACGGTGGCCTGGGAGCCAACCGGGTACTTAGCGGGTCTATGTACCGTGTTTGATCGTTAATTGGGACTGGGGAAAGCTTAGTCCGCGCCAAAGGGCCGAATGGCAGTGGCGGAGTGAGCAACGGACTAGTAGCCCTCTACCCGCTCCACCTGCTCGGTTAAAGCGACCTAAAGTTTACGTGGGACTTATCGAGATTTGGAGATCGAGTCTAGGCTGCGGCTGAGAAGACTAAATGCTCACAAAGATTGCCATCCTGGAGGGTGGTGGTGGAGTCGAGGACCGGACGGGGTTCGGACTGGCTTCGCCGAGTAAGTGCCCTGAGAGCACGGGGTGTACGGCCGTGAGAGCGTGCACCTATGTTGAGATGCTTGTTTGGCTGTGTTGCGTGTTTTGCTAACAAGTGCAGGGAAGAAGCTTTGCCGCCCCGGTTTGGGGGCGGAATCGTTATAATTTGGTCAGCATTGCTGACCGTTGCCTTTGTTTACCACCGTGCGGTGGGTTGTTGCTTGCAGGTACTACGGAGCTGAGAGGTAATTAGCGGGCTAAAGCCCAAGTTGCTATGCTGGCCCTCGAAGGCCTTGTTTTGAGTGTTTTACCTCTTGTACTCATGTGTGGCCGGCCTGCGTGCCGAGGTTTGGAAGACACTTGTATTTAAGCAACTCTTGTAAAGCCTTAAGGCTATTTCTTCCGTTTTGTGTAATATACATTCCTTTGGTTTTGAGTAGTGGACATTCATGCTTGGCAGGGTTCTTTATTCTTTGCAACTCTAATAAATTGCTTCCGCTAGGTGTTGTGTAGGACGCTGTGATTGGTTGATTGGTTTCAACGCGTAACCAACCGGTCTGTCCGTAGTATATGGCGTCGGGCCCCGGCCGGACCTACTGCTATATGCTATGCGACGGATAGGGGTGTTACAAATTGGTATCAGACTACTGGTTTCGGTCAAGCTTAAATGAATTCGTGGACGAATTCACTTTAAGGGGTGGTGAGCACATGTATGTGCGTCATCGTTATAACATGAAAAGAACCCATGAATGTCCACTTAGGAATGAAAATACACATGTTTGGGGAACCTGCGTGTTCCTATAATTGCTTTTTGCAATTTTGTTCGGTCCCTTATTGGTGTTCTGTTCGACTGTAGGTGTCCGAGAGTGGCGCGTGGCAGTCTGAATGCGCACTTTCTGAGAAAAGTAATGCACCCAGCGATGTGCTGGAGACCCCTACGTCTTTGGAAACCATAAGAAGGGTGGTCGAAGTGGTGTTCGCTGTGAGCAACGCACATCATGGGAGTAATGTGCAACCATTTGTCCCTGTGATGGCCCCAACATCGGGTGGTATGCTGGAGCAAAGGGCATTTGGGGGTCAAGTAGAGCAGCAGAGGAGCATGACTGTGGCGCAGGGAGCGCATTCAGTGGACGCATATTTGCAGACGTTCCTTATGGTAAGGCGCTACCCAGGCTTTGAATGGGAAAGCGAGCAATCTATAGTGGATAGATTTTATAACGATCTGCGCAGCGAGTTGCGTATCCTACTGCTAGGACCAAAGTTATTGGGATTCCGAGCTTTGGTGGAATCGGCCAGAGCGTTGGAAGTGGAGTTGGGGGAAACTCACCGAGTACCGGTGAATAGGGTACCAAACCTTACAGATCCTATAAGGACTGCGTATCGAAAGATGCCGAGAGAAGAGGCTGGGTCATCTACTACCCAAACTACCGTCAAATGTTATTCTTGTGGCAAGAAAGGGCACCTCGCCAGAGAGTGTTGGGAGAGTGCTCAGAAGACAAGGAAAGTTTCGGCAGGAACAGTCGGAGATTCGGTGGTCAAGCGGACAACCTCAAAATCTGGGTACCGTAGGTGGTACAAGAAGGCTAGGAGGTCGGGTCTAGTCCCTTCCTCTAGCACATCCGGAGCGACTACAGTCCAAACCCTGGATGAATGCTTTGTTTGTGGAAAGTCGGGGCACTATGCCCGGGACTGTTGGTTCGGACGCCCAATGTCCAAAAAGAAGTCGGGGGCAATCCTGGAGGAAAAAGGAAAGGCGGTGGCGTCTACCGCACCGCTATTTACTCTGGCACAACTGGGAGTGAACATCCTTGGCCAGCAGGAGGTCATATAGCCGACCGTTGGGAAGACAGGTATGGTTTAATTGATAGCAATTTAGCTTCTTATACTTACTACCCTTTTGCGTGTTAGCTTAGGACTGGAGGTTCTAGGCTTTGTTTGGATTATTGGCAATCCGGCGAGAGCATTATTCGATACGGGAGCTTCGCGCACCTTTTGTCCAAGGGGTTTATATCATGTATTGAAGTACCTTATTCGATGGCAAAGGACAAATTGGATGCGTTGTGGCGTTACGGATGTTCAATGCGCGCGAAAAGAGATTCTGTGTTGCAAGGTTACGGTTTAGGGGTCAGGGATTCGACGTGCAAGCGTCGTTACTGCCATCATGGGAGGTTTGAAAGCCTAAGCCTACATTGGGTAGTATCTCGGGTGTACCCGAATATCCTGATGTGTTTCCCTGGAGTCCCTCTGTAGCGAGCGATCGATTTCGCGAGTGAGCTGGCGCCAGGTGCCAAATCTGGGTCATGCTCTCCTTATAGGCTAACGCCTAATGAGTTGGCAGAACTGAAAGTTCATTTTGAAGAGGGTATGGATCAAGGTTTTGTGCGTCCAAGTTTGTCGTCTTGGAGCACGCCGGCCCTCTTCGTATAGAAGAAGGATGGGAGTTTGCGGCTCTGAATCGTTTATGAAAAACTGAGCAAGTCGTTAAAAGAGATCAAGTACCCGATCCCAAGTATTGGCGATCTGTTTGATCAGCTGGGTGGGTCATCGGTGTACTTAAAGTTGGAACTTAAGTCTGGTTACTATCAGATGAGAATCAAGGAAAGTGTTATCTCAAAGATAGCGTTCAACACAAGATATGAGCATTTCGAGTTTACGGTCATGTCGTTCGGGCTGACTAATGCGCCATCGGTGTTCATGGACCTGATGAACAGAACGTTCAGGGAGTACTTAGACCGTGTTGTGATCGTCTTTATTGACAACCTATCGGTGTGCTCGCAGTGCGAAGAAGATCGCTTCAAGCATCTGCGTTTGGTTTTGGGGACGCTAAGGAGGAACGAGCTATACGCAAAGTTCTCCAAAGGCGAGCCTTGGTTATCTTCAGTGTCGTTCCTTGGTCACTTGGTCAGTGGGGAAGAGTTGCGGTGGATCCAGCGTAGACTGTTACAATACGGAAGTGGCCTATGTGTCTTCGGCAGAGGAAGTCCGGAGTTTGCTGGGGCTTGCCGGCTTTTACAGGCACTTCGTGGAAAACTTCTCGCGAATAGCGCTACCTCTCACGACTTTGACAAGGAAAGATCAGAGTTTTGTGTGGGCGCATGAGGGTGCGCAAGCTTTTGAAGAGCTGAAGAGTCGGTTGACTACGGCGCCAGTGCTTAGTTCGCCGAGTGGGACCGAGGGCTTCGAGGTTCTTAGTGACGCTTCGGGTAGTGGTTTGGGCTGTGTGCTGTTGCAGCATGGGAACTTGATAGCCTATGGTTCGCGTCAGCTAAAAGTGCATGAAAGGAATTATTCGGTCCGCGACTGGGAGTTGGCGGCCGTGATATTTGCGCTTAAGCTGTGGAGGCGCTACTCGTATGACGTTAGGTCGATATTCATACCGACCTTAAGAGCCTGAAATATCTGTTGAATCAATAGAACCTGAACTTGGGGCAGCGGAGATGAAAGGAGTTCCTGGGGGACTATACGTTCAAGAGTTATCATGCACCCGGCGAGGGCAACGCAGTGTGGATGCGTTGAGTCGTAGGGCTCCCGCCCAAGCCAAATGGTTGTTGGTACATGTGAAAGGCTAGTTCAGGAATTGGTGGACGGAGGTTCAGTATGACCTAGCTGATCGTATTTGGCAGGCCATGGTTTGTGTAGCTGCATGAAGGAAATCATGAGTACGGCTCGTTGGGTCGAAATCCCGAATCGACGGTTATAGGTGGGCTACCAAGGAAAGACCATGGTTTGTGCGGCCCAAGCGTGGATAATCTGTTGGTGGAGTTGTGATACGTCATATCAGGTACTCAAATCGCTTAAGAGGCACGAAGTTGTGCCGGTATCTGAAGAAGTGCTCTGGTGGCCAGAACTTTAGAAGGTCGTGGCACCATAGGTGGCAAGGTGCCAGCCTTGCGCCTTAGTGAAGGCAGAGTGCCAAGTGCCGGGGGATTCTTGAATCCATGCCTAGTTCGGAATAGAAGTTCGACTGGACTGTGGGCATGGTTTGCCAAAGTCATAGTGAATTAACGACGCCGTTTGTGTGATCGTAGTTGTGGTGACTCTAGTGTCGCACTTCATTCCGCATAGGAAGGATGACTCGGTGGAGAAGTTGGCAAAGTTGTATGTTGACAATATTGTTAGACTGCATGGTGTGCCCCGTAGCATTGTGAGTGATCGCGATGGGCGGTTCACGTCAAATGATTGGAGGTTGGTGCAGCAGATGCTGGGAACAAAGTTAAAGTTTGGCACAGCTTTCCATCCGCAGACGGATGGGCAGACCGAGAGGGTCAATAGAACGATGGAGGACATGCTCCGTATGTGTGTTCTAGACTTCGGGAAGCTTTGGGAGGACCACCTGTTTTAGTGGAGTTCTCGTACAACAATAGCTACCAGGCGAGTATCCAAATGGCGCCCTTTGAGGCCCTTTATGGTAGAAAATGTCGCACGCCGTTATCCTGGTTAGAAACGGGTGAGGCAAGGTTGTACAAGAAGCTGGAGGTGGAGAGTGCTACCTCGTTAGTGCGGATCATTCGGGAGCGCTTGTTGATCGCTCAGGACCGGCAGGCGAAGTATTACAATACCAAGCACCGGAACGTGGAGTTCGCGGTAGGCGATTGGGTATACCTTAAAGTGAAGCCGTTCAAGGGGGGTTTCGCGGGTGAGACGCTTGAAGAAGCTGAGCCCAAGATACCTTGGACCTTTTGAGGTTCTGGAGCGAGTCGGCGAAGCTGCGTACCGTTTGAGGTTATCGGAGAAATTAAGTGGATTACATGATGTGTTCCACATTTCTGTGTGCGGAAGGCGGTGCAAGAGCCTTCGCAGGTGATCGCGTTTGACCAAGTGCCGGTAGACGAGGGGTTGACGACTAAGGTCAAGCCCATTCGTATCGAAGTTGTGGAGGTCAAGAGACTCCGTAACAAGGAGATCCGGATGGTTAAGGTCCAGTGGGACTAATTGCGGGTGTGAGGAGCTCTCTTGGGAACGGGAGCAGTCTATGCTCGTGGAGTACCCGGGATTGTTCCGCTCGGGTACTGTTTTGCGTTAAGTCCTGTTTTTCCTATATTAATTTCGTGGACGAAATTCTTTAAGGGGGGTAGAATTGTAACACCCCAAAATGTTGTAGGAGCGACGGGAATCAAATTTGGCCAAGTCAGATTTTTTTGGTGCTGGTGACACGGGCCCCGACACGGGCGTGTCGGAGGCCGTGTCGGGCGTGTCGAGCTCGAGCCGTCGAGCTGGCCGTATCGTCGACCAGTGCAGGTCGACGATGGTCGTGTGGTGGAACACGGCCTAGGACACGGGCGTGTCCCAGACCGTGTCACACCTGGGCTGTGCGGTTGGGTACACGGGAAATGACACGGGCACGAACACGGGCGTGTCTAGTTTGACACGGGCGTGTCTGATGCCGTGTCACCAAGCCGTGTACCTCTCTGACTGCGAAGTGTTGTTAAATTGCACACGGGGGGCGTGACACGGGTCCCGACACGGGCGTGTCGCAGGCGACACGGGCGTGTCGGAGGCCGTGTCAAAGGCCGTGTGCTGGTTTTCAATCTTGGTCGAGACGGCGAATGAGCTACACGGCCAGGCACACGGCCGTGTGTGAACCCGTGTTCAGCCCAGTTTTTGGGATTTCAGATCTAATCTTGACCGTTCGTTTCCTTGGCTTTGGATCCAACGGTGGGGGGCTGTTCCTGAGGGGTTTTATCCGGGATTTAGGGTTGGGAATCCTCATTTCCCTTAGCCATTCTCTCTCTAAGAGTTTAGAGAGAGGGGAGAGCAAGTTTGGAGGAGGAGACCAAGATCCGGCCGCCGGAGGAGCTTCGGATCTCCGAATCGCGATCCGAGTCCAGATCCGCGGAGGTGACGCCGTTGCGGTGCTTTCCAACCGTATAGTTTTCGATGGCGCCGCGGAAAAGCGAAAGGGTAACGATTCTCTTCTTGAGCATGTGAAGCTCTTCTTCCTTTGCATGGGAAAACCCCTCTCCCGCGAGTGTGCGGCGAGATCGTGGTATTCCTTGGGGTAGATATGTAAAGTCCCCCTTGTTAGAGTCCGAAATCGTAGTACGGACATAGGCATGTTGTGTGAAGCCTACCCGGACGTGTGTTCCGGATCGGTGATGTTTTGCTATGCATATTTTAGCCGGAGAAGACTCCGAGCGTTGTGGTTGTTTTCGGGTTGCTATGCGGTAGAATGCATCAGGGAATCTTGGGGATTAACCCCGAGGTGCACCCGGAAATCTGGGCGGAAACGAAGTTCTGCCATCTCGGTGGCCTGGGTGCCAGCCGGGAACATAGCGGGGCTATGTATCATGATTGGATTGCAGCAGGGAGCCTTGGGGATGAAACCCGAGGTGCACCCGGAAATCTTGGACGGAAATGTAGTTCTGTCATAACGGTGGCCTGGGAGCCAACCGGGTACTTAGCGGGGCAATGTACCGTGTTTGATCGTTAATTGGGACTGGGGAAAGCTTAGTCCGCGCCAAAGGGCCGAATGGCAGTGGCGGAGTGAGCAACGGACTAGTAGCCCTCTACCCGCTCCACCTGCTCGGTTAAAGCGACCTAAAGTTTACGTGGGACTTACCGAGATTTGGAGATCGAGTCTAGGCTGCGGCTGAGAAGACTAAATGCTCACAAAGATTGCCATCCTGGGGGTGGTGGTGGAGTTGAGGACCGGACGGGGTTCGGACTGGCTTCGTCGAGTAAGTGCCCTGAGAGCACGGGGTGTACGGCCGTGAGAGCGTGCACCTATGTTGAGATGCTTGTTTGGCTGTGTTACGTGTTTTGCTAACAAGTGCAGGGAAGAAGCTTTGCCGCCCCGGTTTGGGGGCGGAATCGTTATAATTTGGTCAGCATTGCTGACCGTTGCCTTTGTTTACCACCGTGCGGTGGGTTGTTGCTTGCAGGTGCTACGGAGCTGAGAGGTAATTAGCGGGCTAAAGCCCAAGTTGCTATGCTGGCCGTCGAAGGCCTTGTTTTGAGTGTTTTACCTCTTGTACTCATGTGTGGCCGGCCTGCGTGCCGAGGTTTGGAAGACACTTGTATTTAAGCAACTCTTGTAAAGCCTTAAGGCTATTTCTTCCGTTTTGTGTAATATACATTCCTTTGGTTTTGAGTAGTGGACATTCATGCTTGGCAGGGTTCTTTATTCTTTGCAACTCTAATAAATTGCTTCCGCTAGGTGTTGTGTAGGACGCTGTGATTGGTTGATTGGTTTCAACGCGTAACCAACCGGTCTGTCCGTAGTATATGGCGTCGGGCCCCGGCCGGACCTACTGCTATATGCTATGCGACGGATAGGGGTGTTACAACTTATGTGAAATTACAATTATACCCCTACATAAGGTATAAACTAATTCAAAATAGAAGCCCGAAATGGAAAATGGGCTGGTACTAACACAAGCCCGCAAGCCAAACAAGCCTGCAGCCCGCAAGCCCAGAAGCACGCCTGATTTCAAAAAATAACCGCGGAATTCGATATTTAAACACACAAATTTGAAACCTGCCGGCAATGTGGGATTAAAATAGGGGGGTGAACAGTGCGGGAACACTGTTCACCCGCCTGTTTTATTATTATATATTATATATTAAATATATTATATATTATATACTAAATAAATTTAGGGTTAAAAATTCAAAATATTTTAGATGCATAAAAAAATTCATATCTTAAATTTTTTTTAAAAATTAGAAAAGGTCCAGAGTGGGAGAACAAAAATAAATTTTTTAAAATTAATTTTGTAAAATTTTTAAAATTGAAGGCAACATGAAAAATCCTTTTTTTAAAACAAAAATTAAAATAGATTTTATATATATATATATATATATATATATATATATATATATATATATATATAGAGAGAGAGAGAGAGAGAGAGAGTAATTATAGAGAGAGAACCGGTTCTTTGAACCTTATATAGAAAACCAGCAAATTGACCCTCAAATGTTTGTTTTTTCAAAAAGTGATCAGCATGAAAGTTGTAGATTTCGATGAGATCTACAACTTTCATGTTGATCCCTTTTTGAAAAAACACCGTTTAGACCCCCGATTTGAGCCCCGAAAAAAGTCAAACCGAACTATATATATATATATATATGTTGACTTTTTTCGGGGCTCAAATCGGGGGTCTAAACGGTATTTTTTCAAAAAGTGATCAACATGAAAGTTGTAGATTTCGATGAGATCTACAACTTTTATGTTGATCACTTTTTGAAAAAACAAACATTTAGGGGTCAATTTGCTGATTTTTTATATAAGGTTCAGAGAACTGGTTCTCTCTTTATAATTACTCTATATATATATATATATATTTGTATAGAACAATTTAAAAAAAAACCGAATCACGTGATTCGCGATAGAAGCGAATCACAAACCTCTGGTGTAATCTCAAACTACTGTTTTGAAAAACAATATTTTTTTAATCGAAAATTACTTTTTTATTTGTTATGAAATAAATTTAGGGTTATGAATTTTAAAGAAAACTCGTGGGCCGAGCGACCAATTCAAATTTTCGCGTGCGCAATTCAACGTCGTCGCTCTGAAGTTTGAGAAGTTCCTTAATTTTGCTCGAGGGGAGTTCTCATGCGCTTTATGGTCCGAATCCGTTACGAGATTTATATGGCCACAAGCAAATTCTCCACAATAACTTATGGAATAACGGTAAAATTAGTAAACGAATGCAACGGCAAGTCCAAGATTAATTTAAACGAAGCATACATTTTATACTAATGCAAGGAGCAACGAGTACACTCCAACCGTCGGCAGCGGGGTAAGGTTCCCTCCTAGTCCGTCACATAGAGGCAGTCGTTCTCCTAGTTGATTGAAGGCCGTCGGGTTCAGCAACCGGAAATGAGTCGCGGTCGACGGTGCTGAACAAGGCCGGGACGTCGGAAAGGATTGTCGAGGTCGACGACGCCCGACGAAGCTACTGTCCACGGAGGCGAGGGCGCTGGGTGATGCCGCTGGAATGTCGGCACTTGTACTGGTACGAGAGGCGTGAGAGGAGGCCTCGACGGTGTCTGCAGGAACGGACGGAAGTTCGGCTTCGGCGGGGATCCTCTTGGCGCGGCGCTGGAGTCGTTCCGGAGGGTGCAGGGGTGCAATTAAAGGTAGACGGCGGACCGACAATGACTGAGACGAAGGAAACTTCCGTCTCTATTTTTTTTCCCGGCCTTTTCTCTTCTTGTTGATAAGGCCAGAGAAATTGATTCTCCTCTTAATTGAGTTTCCTTATACTTTTTTTTGCCAAATCAATGACCAGCAAAATATTTTTTTTTTCCTTACATTTTTTGTCCATATAAAACTTTTATCTTCTTAATAAAGTATCCAAAGAGTCACTACATTTAATTTTAAAATTTGAAAGATAAATTTATATTTATTTAAATAACTCGGGCTTGCCGTTATCGTCCTACTACTAATAATACCTGACCTTATATTCAGAGTCTTATCGGGCGGTCAAGCCGATGAGCCAAACGAATACAAGAAACAGAAATGCATACAAAAAATAAAAATGAGTACACAAAATAAAATATAAAATTAGGATGCATCACAGGTGCATCAGTTTGAGCGTCCTTACTTTGAAAATTTAATGAAGTCTTTGAAAATTTAATGAAGCCATTAAAAATTTAGTGAAATCTTTAAAAATCTTTTGACAAATATATTTCAAATTATATAATATATACTATTTATTCATCACAAAAGAGCAATGAGCTTTTCATATAGTAATACTCACATATCACAAAGAGAAACACAAGCTTACATTACTGAGTCAAGAAAATTCAATTCAAGATAACACCAAATACATAGAAATCACTTTTGTAGAGCAAGAGTTGAAACTGCCCTCGCCCTCGTGAGAGACACATACGAACGACGCACTTAATCTTAAATTGCTTCGCACACAGCTAAATTTAAAAGAAAAATACTTCGATCGATTGATCGTGAGAGATGGCATGCAGAGGGCCCATACATATTATAAGATTCCCCAAAAAAGACTTCGCATGTTGCAGCAAATGTTTTTCTAGCCGCCTAAAGTTTTCAGTGGATGATTTCAAAATCCACTTCATCAGTAACGGGGTGAAGACATAACCTGGGGTCATGAGAAAAACAACACTCACTAACAAATTCACATATACATCCCACGCCGTCCCCGGCAGACTCGTATTTTTTCAAGATGCAACGTAAGTCTTGAATTCGTACATGGGGCCCAGCATACACTATCATCAAAAGTATCCTGCCAATACACATATCTAGTCACGATCATCACCCCACTCATCCCTTCAAAATAGGAAAGATTATCATCATCATCATTAGTATTATGAAGAGAGATGAAAAGAGAGAGAGAGAATGAAATACATACTAGTGCTTGGGAGAAAGATAAGGAGGAGGAGCGTCGGAACCATTATTCTCGAGGAGAACTCCATTAATATATTGCGGGACGGCGAAAATGCTACCTATCCAGAGATTAATATCTATATATTGTGTGAAGTAGGTGGAAGCCTGGCTCTTGGGCTCATTTATACTAACTAGAAAGCTTTGATCTTTGCTTTCCCCGTTTGAAATAGTCATGTAGTTTCTTGTCCCTGTCATTATATACTTTTTAGGGTTTGAAAAAGGGTGTTGATATTGACAGCCCCTATATGGCTATTGGCAGCCTGGCAAAACAATTAAAAACACATAATATGTCCGATAATAGCAGCCCAAAACGCGGAACACGCGCATTTTGAAAATAGGCCTATAATATGACATTTTTGGAAAAAAGTGTTCAACATGAAAGTTGTAGATCTCGACGAGAACTACAACTTTCATGTTGAATGCTTTTCATAAAAATATCATATAGTATGCCGATTTTCAAAAGGCGCGGCACCGGGAGGAACTATTGCGAATCGCATAGTTCCGCCCGGGTTCCGCGACTTTTGAAAATATCCCTACTATATTGCATTTTTAGAAAAAGTATTCAACATAAAAGTTGTAGATCTCGACGAGAACTACAACTTTCATGTTGAATGTTTTTCATAAAAATGTAATAAAGTAGGCCTATTTTCAAAATATATGTGAAAATCATATTTCTCGAGGTTCCTTGTTTTTACACTTTTCCTAAAAATGTCATATAGTAGGATTATGGTCTGTTATCTCTGTTTTTTGAGTTAATCTAGTAATTAACAATGACTTTTATTTTTCTAAAAACTTAATTTTTGGGCTGTCAATATCCATCGAGCTGTCAATAGTCATTTATTGGGCTACCATTATCTTTGGGCTGCCAATATCCATAAAATAGCTGCCAATATAAACGCCCTTAAAAATACAATAAACCAGTCAGAAAATATAAAATTTGAAAATACAATAAACCAGTCAAAGAAAATGTAAAATATTATATTTTCTTGAGGGTGGCTAACTCAGTCTTTGTTTTTAAAAGATATTTATACTTCATGAATTAATCGTATCTTTTTTCAATTTGATCATTGATGTGTCAAATTAATGAAAAAAATAATGCAAACAAGATTAATTTAAATTACTTTTAAGCTCTAAAGTCATTGATTACAAAGGTAGCTAATCACCTAGAGGGGAGGGGTGAATAGGTTATTGCAATCTTTTCTTGATTCTTTAAAATCGTCTATGACTTAAGTCCTACTGTGTTTACTTATTTCAACTTTCAAGAGAACAATATTCAGCACAGCAAAACACAATACACAACACACCAGATTTTATAGTGGTTCCCTAGTGTATGGGTATATTCATTGTCCCTCTCCGCCTTTCTAATAGTATGTTATACAAGACCCTTCTCCAAAAACTATGGCTCCTCAGAGATTATAGCATGATCCCACTAGATCAGTCAGTCTCCACTGAGACTTACAACACTGGCTTATAGCCCTCCACACAGTAATCACCTGACAACCACACACAAGCACAAATGCCCTTTACACAGACTGGGAGAAACAACCCCACACAGATTCACACAGGAATCCAATCACAGGCTCACAGCCCTAACACAGATCTCACAACTTTTATCACAGCCTTTATAATTTAGGCTTTATAATTAGATCTCACAGATCTTACACAGAGCCTAATCAATCTAGGCCTCAACACAGATCTTTCACAGATCTACTGATTTAGAAAGAGGTTGTTGATTTGACTCAAGAGAAATTATTCTCTGAGTCAATTACTTCCTGAGCTCAGCAATTCTCAGCCCTATCTGCTTCCGAGCAACAAGAATGACAATCTTTGACTATCTGCTGCTTGTGCTTGAAGTTCCTCAGGACCTTGATCCTGTTCTTGCTTAAGAAGGGGGAAGATTAAGAATGAATGTCTTCAATCAGCTAACCTTAATTGGCAGGAAATGAATTACACTGTCTCTCCTTCTGTTCAGAGAAAACTCTGTGCAGATATCTTCTTCTTCTTCAATGATCCATAGATAGATCTTCAGATTTGTCTCAGCTTGGATCGTGAATCAACTTCAGCTAGGGTTTGCCTAGACTGATTCATCTTCCTGAGATAAATCCTTTGTTCTTGCTGTAGCAGATGTTTATTGCACCAACAATCTCAGAAACCCTTCAGAATTTTCAATTGAAGTTTTTGGTTCTGTAATAATGGCGGATGAAGACGACGAACTCCCGCTTCTCGTTTTTTAGAATGTTAATAATAATCATTACTTTGATCTTAATCTCAGCTGTTATTTATAACCTCGTCGATTTGTGGGATGTTTGACACATGTCCCAATTTTAACGGTGGTTAAAACCTCAACTAAATCAAACTGAGATCCACTGTAGACTGACGACGACATTAATGTTGATTTGCAGCATGTAAATAACAAAACAAAAAATTGTTGACTTGTTGACTTTGCTGACGTCAGCATCATTCTGGACTTAGCCAAAATCAAGCAATACTTCAGAAATCCTTAGTTCGATGAACTCAAAACTCAGTTCGACGAACCCAGAGCTCAGCTCGACGAAATCAGCAATACTTCAGAAAACTTCAGTTCGACAAACTCAAAACTTAGTTCGACGAATCTATGGCTCAGCTCGACGAAATCAAGCATCATCTCAGAAAACTTCAATTTGACGAACTCAAAACTTAGTTCGACGAATCCAGAACTCAGCTCGACGAAATCAAGCATCATTTCAGAAATCCTCAGGTCAATGAATAGGTGAAAGCTGAGTTCGATGAAATCTGAACTTAGCTCGACGAAATCAAAGCTCAGCTCGACGAAAACTGGATAAGCAATACTTCGACGAATCTGGACTTAGAATTTTCTTCAGCTCTGCTAGGCGTTGAGTGAATAGGCCATTCTCAACGAATCTGGACTTAGAAATATTTCTGCTCTGCTAAGCGTTGAGAGCGTTGAGTGTATATCCCTCACTCAACACTTTTTTCCTTAGTCATATTTTTCAGCTTTCTGCCTGATGGCGTTGAGAGCGTTGAGTGTATATGCCTCACTCAACATTTTTTTGCCTTATCTATATTCTTCAGCTTTCTGCCAGATGGCGTTGAGAGCATTGAGTGTATAAGCTTCAATCAACGCTTTTATACTTAGCCTGATTTTTTGCAATCTTGCCTTCTTGCTGAAGTTTGGCATTGGCAGACTCAGCATGGCGTTGAGTGATGAAGCTTCACTCAACGCTTCTGGGCTTAGTCAATTTTCTAGCTTCCACTTGTTAGGCTTTGACATGATATTCTTTTCTCAATGATTCTGGCCATATGGCGTTGAGGGAGTTGAGCTCACTCAACGCATGTGGACTTAGACAAATTTTTGCCTTGTCAATACTATAACCTTTGACTGCCAGCCTTCTCTCAGCACTATTAGTTGTATGTCGTTGAGAGGGTTGAGTAAGCTTGCCTCACTCAACATTTCTGGACTTGGGCATTTTTTTGACTTTCCAGCCTATCACTTTGATTCCACCTGTCATTGTCTCTTGAACTATATGTCCAATCATTGTGACAAAGACCAATATGTATGCATGAACTTAAACATACATCAAATACAACTATGTGTATACCATTGATCTGTTTGACTTCTAACAAATCTAGGACAGTGGGATCAATGGACCCAACAATCTCCCCTTATTTAAAGAAGTCAAAACACCACTTGAGAATTCTTTGTCAATAATATACACTAACATAAATATAAGTAGCACAAATATTATTAAAGCAACAAGAGTTACCACTTATCAATAAGTTTACCACATTTTCCCTTGTGCTCTCCCTGCTTTGCTACATCCTTCTGCTGCAAACTGCTTCTTTATTGCTGTTACTCCCCCGTGCTAATTTGTTCTTATATCACTTCTCCCCCTTTTTGACTTCTTTGAAATAACACTTGAAAGTCTGTGAAATAGCTTAGGAGCAGCATGCTATCTACTCACCATATTTGAGAGCAGAGAAGCCCCTAGAGCAGAACTTGCTCCCCCTCAATAAGAACAACTGAAGCTATACAAAATTCAACATACCCAATTCAAATTTGAAGGTGTTGAACTTTGCTTCATCTAGTGGCTTGGTGAAAATATCAGCCACTTGCTTGTCTGTTAGGACAAACTCAAGACTAATATCCTCACATTCCACATGCTCACTTATAAAATGATAGATAATCTCTATGTGCTTAGTCCTGCTATGTGATACAGGATTCCTAGCTATAGAGATTGCACTTGTAAAGTCACAAAACAAAGGGCTTTTACTTATCTGGAGGTTTTAATCCTAGAGTTGATGATGAATCCACAACAACTGTGCACAGCAGCTTCCTGCAGCTATGTATTCTGATTCTGCAGTAGAAATAGATACACTAGTATGCTTCTTGCTGCTCCATGACACTAGCCTTCTACCCAGAAACTGACAGGAACCTGATATACTTTTCATGTCCTCTCTGCAGCCTGCAAAGTCTGCATGTGAATAGCCAATTGGCTCAAGATCCCTATTCCTAGGGTACCATAGGCCAAGATCTGGTGTACCCTTTAGATATTTCAAAATTCTCTTAACAGTTGAGAAATGAGTCTCTTTAGGGCATGTCTGATATCTAGCACAGACACATGTAGCATACATGATGTCTGATCTACTAGCAGTGAGGTATAAAAGAGAACTAATTATCCCTCTATACAAAGTTTGATCAACAGGTTTTCCTGCCTCATCTTTGTCTAAAGACATATTTGATCCCATGAGAGTTTTCATGGATGAAGCATTCTTCATCCCAAATTTTTTAAGTAACTCCCTGGTAAACTTAGACTGTGATATGGATAATCTATTATCAGTCTGTCTTACTTGGAGACCCAAGAAGAACTTAAGTTCACTCATGTTACTCATCTCAAACTTCTCTTACATAAGTTTAGCAAACTTCCTACAAAGGTTATCATCAGTAAACCCAAATATAATGTCATCAACATATATCTAGACTAGGATGATCTTGCCCTTAGATTCCCTAAGGAATAAATTCTTGTATATCTTCCCCCTTGAGAATTTATTTTCAATGAGGAAGCTAGACAATATTTCATACCAAGCTCTAGGGGCTTGCTTTAGCCCATATAGAACTTTCCTTAGTCTATAAACAAAATCAGGATGGTAAAGAACAACAAAACCTGGAGGTTATTCCACATAGACTTCGTCTTTCAAATCTCCATTCAGAAATGCAGATTTCACGTCCATCTGATAGACTCTGAACCCTAGGAATGCAGCATATGAAAGGAATAATCAGATAGCTTCTAGTCTTCCTACATAAGCAAAGGTTTGATCAAAGTCAACACCTTTCTCTTATCTGTACCCCTGAGCCACTAGTCTAGCTTTATTCTTAACTATAATGTCATTTTCATCAAGTTTATTCCTGTAGATTCACTTAGTTCCAATGACATTATGTTCTTGAGGTCTGGGAACCAGCTTCCAGACCTTACATATTTTAAACCGGTTCAATTCCTCTTGCATAGCTCCAATCCAAAACTGTTCTTGGTTAGCCTCTTCAAATTTCTTAGGTTCTACCTATGATAGGAAGCAAGAGTACATTGTTGTGTTGAGACATCTGCTCCTTATCACTACTCCTTTTCTTACATTACCAATAATTTGATGGTCTGGATGATCCCTCAGATGTCTTACTGCTTGAGGTAATATTGCTTCAACATCATGTTCTTCATGATGTTGATCTTCATCTACTTCTTGTGATCCTTGTGCTTCCTCTGGAATGCACACACCCTATTCTTGGTCTTGCATTATTGGAGCATCTTCTTCATTTATCTTGACAGTGAACTTTTTCAACCCTAGTTCAGTACTTGTAAAACTAGATGAAGAGCTTGACAGCTCATTGTTAATCATATTTGATTCATCAAACACTACATTAACTGACTCCTCTACAACTTGACTTGTCAAGTTATAGATCCTATAAGCCTTACTATGATTGTTGTACCCAACAAATATCCCTTCATAGGCTTTGACAGCAAACTTAGTTTTATAGGATTTCCCATTGTTGAGTACAAAGCTCTTGCTCCCAAAAATTCTGTGATATGCAAGGTTTGGTTTCCTATCCTACATAATCTCATAGGGAGTCATATTGTGGATCTTGGTGATCAAATCCCTGTTAAGGACATGACAAGCTGTATTTACAGCCTCTGAAAGTGAGGGATAGATTTTATCTATACTCTAGAGGGGGGGTGAATAGAGTATTAAAATTTTATTAACTTGTTTTTATAGTGGGTTAAAAGCTAGTGATATATATAAGTATAAAAAGAAAATCACAACACACAAATAGAAAAGGTAATCAACACAGATGACACAAGGATTATAGTGGTTCCCCAATAAACTTGGGTACATTCACTCTTCTACCTCCCTGGTAGGAATCCACTATAGGTTTTTGCTCAGGTGCCCTACCACCACAGGTTTTTACTCAGGTGCCCTGCCAGCACAAGATCAATTTTTCTAAGGGAGATCTAGTAACCCTTTGAGCTTTTGATCAGGTACCCAAAAACCAATCCCATCTCTTTTGATCAGGTGACTTGTGAACCAAAAGGTTAACTTTTGAAGGGAGTTAAAACCGTGTACACAGTGAAAGAAAAATGAAAATGATTTTTTCTTCTCTGTCTCAAATCTCTGAGAAGACTAGTGGATTGTAGATGATGTCAAAGATCTCCTTGAGTTGTGTAGATGATCAGGAGATGGAAGATTTGATTCAGGGTATTGGCCTTGATGAGAGCTTCTCTGTCCAGTATTTGTATCTGAGAGATTGTAAGCTTTTGATCTCAGAATCAAGATGTGTTGCTGGAAGAAAGCTTGAAGCAGAGTCTATCAAAATCTTTTTCTATTGTATCTCTGTATGTGTATATGTGTCATCCTGTGTCTTTGAGAAAACTTCTATATATTTGGAATGCTTGATCAGAATTCAAATATTTGGATTCATTAAATCTAATACAGTTGGAGCATTCCTTAAAAAGGAAACTGCCCTTGGGAATTAATCAGCAATAAACTCTGTGATAATATCCACATTAATGCTACCTTTAAACGACTATATTCATTAGAATATATTGCATTAAATGTCAGAGTCATAACTACCTGAAATTAATCCCATTAAAATATTCTGCCTTCAAAATATAAGATAGCCTGAGATTTAGCCTGAAACTGATCTGCTTCAGTCAAAAACATTGCCTAAAATAACTGCACAAAAATCGTCAATCTCAACATGAATTTTGTTGAACTGAGCCTGGAGTTCGTCGAGCTGAAGATGTCATTTGTCGACCTGTGCTCAGAGTTTGTCGAGCTGAGCTTGGCTTTCGTCGAGCTAAGCTTGGCTTTTGTCAAGCTGAGCTTGGCTTTCGTCAAGCTGAGCTTGCAGAGTTGAGGTCAGAGTTCATCAGTCGGAGCTCAGCTTTTGTCGAGCATAACTCAGAGTTAGAACTCTGATTTCGTCGAGCTGAGCTCGGCTTTCATCGAACTGTGCTCAACTTTCGTCGATCTGAATTTCTGAACTCTGGAAATCTTCTAAGATAATAACCCTAGAAAACCTATGACCCTAGACTATACATATTGGGTCAATCTAAGCATCCTAATAGTAATCCTTTCTTAAATCCAAACCGGGGTTCTAACAATCTCCCCTATTTGGGTGAGGATACTATTTACACAAAATATAAAGCAAAAAAATAAATATCTAACAGAATTTAAATTCTCAGCAGATATAATATAGTGCTAAGAGAATTTAAAAACAATAACAGTAAATAGTTCAAGAATAAAATCAAAAAACTAAGAATTCTTTTTAGGAGCATCTGAAGAAGATTCTGAAGAAGGTTTGGTGAAGATCAACTTCCTGGTTAGATCTGCAGCTTCTTGCTGAGTCATCTTCAAGTCTTGAGAGCCAATGATATTCAAGGAAGTAGCTCTAGGCACAACTGCCTCTGGATGGAGATGCATATATTCATCAACATTAAAAAGATTGTTTACCTGATACTTATCCAATTCCTTCATTCTATAAGATGACATTGTTGAAAATTGAGAAGAATCCTTCTCTTCAGCTTTGGCTTTATTAATCTGAGAGAGAGCTATCAGCTCATTAAATTTGGCCATTTTGAAGTTATGATCCAACTCTGGATCATAGGTTGGAGAAGGAGGTCACTCTGGACTTGATTTTTCTTGCTGAATACCTTGAGATGTCTGCTGGCTGCTTTGATTATTATACTGTTGTTGATGTATTCTTTGCTGGCTGTTGGACTAAGATTCTGACCTTGAAGGCCTGTCTTTGCTACTTTGAGTAGGACTTGATTGATGTGAATGAAAAGTAGACCTATGAGCTTGAGAAACACTTCCTGCTGATCCTGCTGCAGGAGGAGGAGGAGGTCCTCTCCAAGACCTTTGAGGAGGAGAAGTATACCTATTATTTTGTTCATTTTTAGAAAACCTCATCCAGTAAGGAGTATCTGGAGTGAGAGTAATTCCATGCAAAATATAATAAGGAATGTCAGCATTTGATGAAGGTTTAGGAGCAACCTTTACTGTAGTCTTCTTCTTGGCTTTTCTTTTCATTGAACCAAAATTTTCTAAATCATTTGAATCAACATCATCATCATCAGATTCATCTTCTGGATGATCATATAACTCATCTAACTGTTTAATTAAATCAGCCTGATTCTTAGCTTGAACTTCTAGCTCTTAAAGTACAATATCTGTAATAGCTTGAGCCTGAACACTGTCAATCTCTGGTTCCATATCTTGAAATATGATTTCATCAAGATTTGGCATAGGAGTTTCATCCTAAGCATAAGTGAGAGGGGAAGAAACTGGCTCTATGATAGTTATCATATTCTCAACTATTATAGTCTTAGAGACTGAAGAGATATTAGTAGGAATAGTACTGAAACTGGATCTAAACTCTTCTAAAATAGAAAAATCTACTGGAGCAGTATAACAAACTATAGCTTTAGAATAATTATCAAAAACTGGAGCAAAACTGGGCTGAAATTCAAAAATATATAATAAGGAAGATAAGTCGACTATGAGATTAATAAAAACATCACCAATAGTGATAACTTCTGGAATTGAAAAATCTGTTGCTTCTTCATCTGAACAATCTATAAGCATTTCTGCATCTACTACTGCAATCTCTGGAATTACTATGACTTGAACTGCATGAGGAGCTTCTTCATTAACGTCTCCCCCTGCCTAGATCTAGGGATACCTAAATCTAGTCATAGAAGAAGGGACAAAGGAGGAAGAGGCAAGTTTAGAAGATATGTCAGATATGGT
Source organism: Platanthera zijinensis (assembly GCA_039513925.1). Taxonomy (NCBI): domain Eukaryota; kingdom Viridiplantae; phylum Streptophyta; class Magnoliopsida; order Asparagales; family Orchidaceae; genus Platanthera; species Platanthera zijinensis. Next base: position 61,947,724 of record CM077080.1, read on the forward strand.
AGCTACAAGAGGAGCAATTGGTTCTTCTATCAGCTTCTTGAGGGTAGGAGTGATAAATGCAAGAATATTAGAAGAAATGGATGAGAAATCCACATACATAAACTCAGGTGGAGACTGAGTAAATGCAGAGGGTGGATTGGAAGAGGATGGAATTGAGGTAAAAGGGTGAGAGATGTTTACACAGTTTTGACAAAGATAGAATGTCTGTGGTGCATCCTGAGGAGTGAAGGTAGGGGGAATGAAATTAGGGATGATCTCTTCCTAGATAGGAGACTGAGGTGGAGTTGGAAGAGGGGTAGGGAATTGGTGTTGAGGTGATGAATGAGATGGAGACAGAGGAGAGAGTAGATTGAATGTATGAAAAAAAGGTAGAGGGAATGTTCTCAATAATATGAGATGGTAGTGGTGATTGAGGAACTGGAGAATATGGAGGTGATGGAATATCTACAGATATTGAAGGTGGTAGAGGTGATGACTGAGGAGAATGATGTATTGGAGAGATAGTGTGGAAAGATGTCGAAGGAGCATCTTCAGTGAGAATTTATTGCTGAGGAGGAGAAGAGTGAGGTGGAGCAGTAACTTCTCCTGGGGTTTGGTGAGTTGCTGAAGCATCCCTGGTGTCTTCAGAAGCTACTCTAGAATAGGAAGCCCTGGATGGATTTGGGATAACCCTCTCCCAAAGAGGGCAGATGTAATCCTCTTAGAAGCATTAATAAATATGGTCTGGGAGACCAACTGCTCCAGGCATTGCTTCTGTAGAAAAATTCCTAAAATTCTTCCATATCCTCCTGATTTTCCTGAAATCTTCTTCTTGATGGAGTCAAACAGAATTAATCCCCAATTAATCATTTTCTGATTCACCAAGGCACACATCAGATGAAATTGGTGCCTGGTTATGTGATCATGAGCAGAGTGCTTGCCCAACATCACTTTTCCAACAACATCGGCTAAAAATCTATATTCTATCGAAAGATTTTTCTTAAGAAGGTGGTTAAGGTTTCCTTCTGAATGACCCAGCCTATCTAGCATTTCATTAAACTCAGATCTAGACAGTTCTATATCGTCTTCACCATTAATAAAGCCAAAAACTTCTGATAAGATTTCGGGTGAAAGAGGAACCTGATGTCCTGAGATAGATCAAATAAGAATTGGAGTGTCCTAAATCTTTGCTGTATATACCCATTCCTTAATCTCTGCCACTGGAAGCTTTATCCTTGTTGTCATGAAGGTTCGCAGGTTCTGAACCTCAAATACTTGTAAGATATCCTTGAATACTTGGTTGGAAAGACTGAAGGATTCAAAGTCTATATCAAAACTGGCATCAAACTTCATTGCTGTGAGGATTGCTGGAGAAACTGCCATTGCTCTGATAACCTACATCACATAATTGGCTGATGGAGATAAGGTTATGCTTCAGACCATTCACATAAGCTACCTTCTTGAAGGTAACTGCTCCAACTTTGACATTTCCATAACCTTCTATTTATTCACAGTTGGAGTCTCCAAAGATAACTTTAGGTCCAAGCTTTGCCTTGAAATCACTAAGGTTAGCTTTTGATCCTGTCATATGTTTTGAGCAACCACTATCTAAGTACCACTGTTCCTCTATGGTAGGATAGTTCTTTACCTGTATAAAAAAAAGATTAGTTATTCTTGACCAAGGTTACCTTGAGTCCTTGTTTAATTTCATAATGATAACTAAAAATATAGGAACAATCTGATTGATCCTTATAACCTAGTGGATGAAATCTCCTAGGAGGAATAATCCACTGAGTAAAAGGATTTACCAATTTTTGCTTTTGATTTTTGTTTTGAAAAGGGTTAAAATTTCTGTTATAAAAAGTTGGGTTCGACGAATTTAAGTTGTTCCATCGATCTGAGTTCAATGATTGATAGTCATTTCATCGAGCACCATTCACAGAATGATAATATGCATTATCTGTGATCCACGTTCGTCGATCTCTGTTCGACAAATCATATTGATTTCGTCGAGCACTCGCTGATGAGTAATTATACCCAAATTCTGGGTTCAGAGATCGTCGATCGTCGTTCGACGAATGATATCCAGTATACTATGTATACTTTTTGGACGCTAAAGTATTTTTGGTGGGCGTACTCACAATACATATTGTACGCTTGGTCCTCCAAATGAACAACAGGAAATACTACATTGGCACTATCCTGAAAAAATAAGAACAAATAAATACAAAGAAAAGGTAAAATTGGAATGGGTAAAACTGGTGAACTAGTTCAGAGCAGTAATTCCGGCCGGACATGAAGAGATAAGACGTGAGAAATACATACCCTTTCAGAAAATTCGATCGGACGGAACTGAACTAGAACAAACAGTAATAAAAAAATTTTTCAACGCACGAGGAATAAAAAGCAAGATGGTAGTGAGATATTTGAAGGCTGGGATACCTGAGATGGTAGAACCTCCTCCTCTTTATTTTCCTGCGGTGGGGTGGCGCAGTTACTCGGTGTACAACCCTGTATTCGCCGATTAGGGTCCTTTCGGCATGCGCAGGACCAACTTTGAGTTTTTAAGCTTTTTGAGGGTTTTGTACTCTTGGAGGTCAATTTAGTGCAAATCTGTGTTTCATACTAGTAGGGGGAGGAAAAATCTACCTCCTCCCGGTCCCTTTTTTGGCTGGGTGAGGCAAGATGGCTGGAACCCCCCGGCTGGCCTTGGTACAAGGTAGGAGCGGCGAGATGGGCGCAGTCCTGGTGCTCGCACGGGCGGCCTGCCCTGCAGACGACACCCCTGCGGGCTGGTGCACGCCCGGGCGGTCTGGCTAGTGCTCGCCCGAGCGGCGTGCCCTGCAGGAGAGACCAGCGCTGGCTGGTGCTCGCCCGGGCGACCTGCCCTACGGGCAAGACCAGCGCTGGCTGGTGCTCGCCCGAGCGGCCTGCCCTGTGGGCGAGACCAGCGCGGGCTGGTGCTCGCTCGGGCAGCCTGCCCTACGAGCGAGCAAGGCCTGCGGCCAGGTGCTCGCCCTCGACGGGCGGTTTCTTTGGAAGGGGGGTGGGGAGCATGGTTGGGCCCTCATCCACCCCTGGACCTGTCTTTGGGCCATACTTTTACCATTTTCCCCCCGGGGATGATTTACCTCTTTACCCCCCGGTGTGGAGGTTTTTTTATTGGCTCGATGCCTTTTTGCCTTAGGGGTATTTTGGACCTTTTGGTCCCCAGGCTTGGAAAAACTATAAATAGACCCCCCTTGGGTACCTTTGGAGGGAACTGGATTGGCTTCCTCCTCCCTTAGTTTCTTATTCTTGGTTGAGTTGAGAAAGCTCTCCAAGGTACCTATCTCTGCCGTTGGTGAGGGAGGGGAAGTGCTCTTGTGACCTTCCGGGTGTGTGGTGGGACCTCCACGCTAGAGCCGAGGGTCTGTTCCTAGTTTCCCAAGTCTTTGGTCTGTGACGTTCCCCTGAGTGCAGTAGGTGTGAGGTCACCCCTCTTTTGGGACCCCGAACTCCACGAGAGACCAAGTTTCTGGTTTAAACATTTTGGTGCGGTGAGCGTGGAGAGTGACCAGCACAGAAGATCTCAGGAGAGTGTCATGGCCGGAGATCAGGGAGGTGGTGATGATCTCGGCGAGCTCCCCAACCCCGGACCCTTCGTAGGAAGGGATGAGTTCATGGATTCCATCCAAGGCATCATGGAGATGCTGAGAAGCATTGCCCCTTGGGCTTACAACTCAACCCCCACCCCCAGGGACTGGCTCCCAGGGGTCTCGGCGAGCTGACCCAGAGTGGTCTTAGCGAGCTGCCTCCAAGGGGCACACGCGAGATGACCCCAGTAGGGGGAGAAGGAAGTGCACCAGGAAGAAGGTCTAGGAAGGAGAGTATGGGAGAGGGGGTTGAGCGAGACCTCCCAGGTCGGGATCTATTCCCCAGCCCGGCGAGTGCTAGCCATCCAAGCGAGCAGGTCGCGCGAGTAGAGGTGGCGAGAGCGCCCCTCAGGGGTTTACCCTTCAGCGAGTTGATCATCTCAGCTCCCGTTCCCGAGGGGTTCAGAGAGCCAGACATAGCTTACTATACCGGGAAGGATGACCCCTTCCAGCACCTGTAGTTGTTCGAGGATGCCGTCTCCATCAGGTCAATGACGGATGCCTTCAAGTGTCGCCTCTTTGCGATCACGTTGAAGGAGAAGGCAAGGGACTAGTTTCATCAACTCCCTCCAAGGTCGATCTATAGGTTCGAGCACTTGAGCCGAAGCTTCCAGCTCTGCTTCCCCACCTCCAAGAAGAGGAAGAAGAGTCCTGAATCCATTTTTCTGATAAGGCAGAGGGCCGAGGAGTCGCTGGCCCACTACGTTGACAGGTTCCAAGAAGAGATCCTAGATATCCAGGAGATGTCGGGGTATGCCCTCCAGATGGCGTTCACAGTGGGGTTGCGTAAGGGGTTCTTCAAGATGATCCTGACCTGAAAGGCCCCCCTTTCCTTCGAGGAGCTGATGGAAAGGGTGGCGGAGGAGATATCCATAGAGGTGGCCAACCCAGGATTCGTCAAGAAGCTGACAAAGCTAACAGAGTTAGAGCCGAAGGAGCAAGGTGGCTCAAGGCATCAGGAAGGAAGACGGAGAGAAGAGCAGAGAGCTCAGGGGTTCTAGGGATAGGAGGGTCCGAAACCAGACTGGAGGCAGCAGGGAGGACCTGCCCAGGGTCCAGGAAGAGCTCTCATCCAGAGTGGGGGAACTTTCAAGGGGGCCAAAGGAGGTTCAACTTCTAGAGGCAAGCCCCGAGACAGCTCCTACCCCCACCACAAGAAGCCTTAGCAATAGGTGAAGGAGTAAAAGGCAACAGTAGAGATCGTCGAACCCGCCGAATGGGGGGGGGGAAGAGGATCGTTGTCGTACTGTGACTTCCACCAGACGGAGGGTCACTCCACGGCTACCTGCCCTGAGTTCCTGGAGGTGAGGGGAGCAAGATATCTAGCCCAGCAACAACCAACAGAGCGGGTTGAAGCTCTGTCCCAAGGAGGGGGAGGAGATGATGTATGCGAGGACCGGGTCAATGAAGGACCCCGAGGTGGCATAGCAGTGATCCACGGTGGAGTAGGGATCGAGGCCACTCGGAAGGCGAGCCTTCATGTCATGTACCGACGGAGCGTCGCTTCGACATCCCAGACCCCTCCCCCGGAAGAGAGGATCACCTTCTCGGTGAAGGACCTGTCGGACCATGAAGATCCATTCTGTGATGCGCTGGTCATCAAGACATCCATCGAAGGCTACACCGTCTCCCAGATCTTGGTTGATAACGGGAGCTCTGTCAACGTCGTTTTCAAGAAGGAGTTTGACGAGATGAAGGTGGAGCCAAGGAGGGTGTTGGCCTCAGACGGACCCCTATTCGGATTTTCAGGGGAGAGGAAGGAGGTGGAAGGCGGAATAGGACTCCAAGTAAAGTTGGGAGGGACGTCAAGGAACTGTCGGTTTGTCATAGTTGACGCTCCGAGCATCTACAACGTTATCTTCGGAAGGCCCCTAATCAGCACCTTCCATTGTGCGCTGTCTTCCTTCCACCAATGCCTCAAGTTCAGTTCAAGAGGGATCCAGGTCAGAGTCAAGGGAGACTCCGGGATGGCGAGGCAGTGCTATGTCACGTCCGTCAACACCATATCTTGGTTGTCCAAGGCAGAGGAGATGGAGAAGATCATGGAGAGCCTGAGCCATATGGAGGTATCCGAGGAGAAGGATGATGGACATCATGCCAAGACCCCCTGAAGAAGCCTCACCTCGACGGAGTCCTGTATCTTTCTTTTAGTTATGTTGAGTCCAGCCCCGACCAACTGAGTCGGGTGGGTCATGTAACCAATCTTTCTTCCTCCTTTGAGGATGTTAGAATTGATAAAGCTTAGGTGACATGCCCAATCTCACCCCTCCCCCCCCCCGAGAGGATCTCCTCATGTCAGGCTCTCACTAGCTGGATGGGTCGAAGGTTCCTCGTGGAGGCTAAGTCCTTTGCTCCGATGACAGTCCCGTTTCCAGCTCCCACTAGCTGGAAGGTCCGGTGGTACCTCTTGTGGAAGCCCAAGTCATTTGCTCCGATGACGGTCCCGATGTTAGGCTCCCACTAGCTGGCAGGTCCGGTGGTACCTCTCGTGGAAGCCCAAGTCTTTTGATTCGATGACGGTCCCGCTGCTAGGCTCCCACTAGCTGGTAGGTCCGGTGGTACCTCTCGTGCAAGCCCAAGTCCTTTGCTCTAATGACGGTCCCGCTGCCAGGCTCCCACTAGCTGGCAGGTCCAGTGGTACCTCTCGTGGAAGCTCAATTCCTTTGCTCCGATGACGGTCCCGCTGTCAGGCTCCCACTAGCTGGCAGGTCCGGTGGTACCTCTCGTAGAAGCCCAAGTCCTTTGCTCCAATGATGGTCCCGCTGCAAGGCTCCCACTAGCTGGCAGGGTCGGTGGTACCTCTCGTGGAATCCCAATTCCTTTGCTCTGATGATGGTCCCGCTGCCAGGCTCCCAGTAGCTGGCAGGGCCGGTGGTACCTCTCGTGGAAGCCCAAGTCCTTTGCTCCGATGACGGTCCCGCTGCCAGGCTCCCACTAGCTGGCAGGTCCGGTGGTACCTCTCGTGGAAGCCCAAGTCATTTGCTCCGATGACGGTCCCGCTGCCAGGCTCCCACTAGCTGGCAGGTTCAGTGGTACCTCTCATGGAAGCCCAAGTCCTTCGCTCTGATGACGGTCCCGCTGCAAGGCTCCCACTAACTGGCAGGCCCGGTGGTACCTCTCGTGGATGCCAAATCTTTTTCACCCCGAGGTGGTCTCGTCACCCAGGCTCCCATTAGCTGGCCTGACAGGTTGACCCCTTGGGGAGGCTAAGTGTTTTTCACCCCGAGGTGGTCTCGTCACCTAGGCTCCCATTAGCTAGCCTGACAGGTTGACCCCTCGGGGAGACTAAGTGTTTTTCACCCCGAGGTGATCTCGTCACCAAGGCTCTCATTAGCTGGCCTGACAGGTTGATCCCTCGAGGAGGCAAAGTGTTTTTCACCCTGAAGTGGTCTCATCACCCAGGCTCCCATTAGCTGGCATGACAGGTTGACCCCTCAGGGAGGCTAAGTGTTTTTCATCCCGAGGTGGTCTCGTCACCCAGGCTCCTATTAGCTGGTCTAACCGGTTGACCCCTCGGGGAGGCTAAGTGTTTTTCACCCCCAAGAACGCCACTCAGCGAATACGTTGGGTTGGATGTTTCTTTACGAGCTTGTTCCAACCTCGAAAAGAGCGGGGATTGTGTACAACCCTTTATTCACCGAGTAGGGTCCTTTCGGCAGGCATAAGACCAACTTTGAGTTTTTAAGCTTTTTGAGGGTTTTGTACTCTTGGAGGCCAATTTAGTGCAAATCTGTGTTTTATACTAGTAGGGGAGGAAAAATCTACCTCCCCCCCCCCCCGTCCCTTTTTTGGGTGGGTGAGGCAAGATGGCTGACACCCCACGGCTGGCCTTGGTGCGAGGTAGGAGCGACGAGACGGGCGCGGGCCTGGTGCTCGCCCGGGCGTCCTGCCCTGCGGACGACACCCCTACGGGCTGGTGCTCTCCCGGGCGGCCTGCCCTGTGCGCGAGACCAGCGCTGGCTGGTGCTCGCCCGGGCGGCCTGCCCTGCGGGCGAGACCAGCGCTGGCTGGTGCTCGTCCGGGCGGCCTGCCCTGCGGGCGAGACCAGCACTGACTGGTGCTCGCCCGGGCAGCCTGCCCTGCGGACGAGACCAACGCTGGCTGGTGATCGCCCGGGCGGACTGCCCTGCGGGCGAGACCAGCGCGGGCTGGTGCTCGCCCGGGCGGCCTGCCCTACGGGCGAGCAACGCCTGCGGCCAGGTGCTCACCCTCGACGGGCGGTTTCTCTAGAAGGGGGTGGGGAGCATGGTTGGGCCCTCATCCACCCCTGGACCTCTCTTTGGGCCATGCTTTTATCATTTTCCCCCCGGGGATGATTTACCTCTTTACCCCCCGGTGTGGAGTTTTTCTATTGGCTCAAGGTCTTTTTGCCTTAGGGGTATTTTGGAGCTTTTGGTCCCCAGGATTGGAAAAACTATAAATAGACACCCTTGGGTACCTTTGGAGGGGACTGGATTGGCTTCCTCCTCCCTTAGTTTCTTCTTCTTGGTTGAGTTGAGAGAGCTCTCCAAGGTACCTAGCTCTACCGTTGGTGAGGGAGGGGAAGTGCTCTTGTGACTTTCCGGGTGTGTGGTGGGACCTCCACGCTAGAGATGAGGGTCTGTTCCTAATTTCCCAAGTCTTTGGTCTGTGACGTTCCCCTGAGTGTAGTAGGTGTGAGGTCACCCCTCTTTTGGGACCCCGAACTCCACGAGAGACCAAGTTTTTTGTTTAAACACTCGGGCCCTCAGCCATGGCGCCGGCGTGATGGAGCGGGAGGGATGGGAGAACTTGTCGCTAGAATAAGGAAGAATTTCAGCCGAGAATGACGCCGGCGTTGAAAGCTTTTCGTCGGAATAGGGGGAAAGACTAATCGCAGCTCACGGCAGGGTAGGGAAAACGCCAAGCGGGAAAAATTTCATGAGAGGCGGAAATTTTACGAAGAGGCGGAAGTGGGACACATTTGACTATTTAAACACTCACGGAAGAAATATGAGTCGGGCTCACCCAAAAAATTTCCGTACCAAACAGAGCTCAAACAACATAAAAATAGCTCTCCAAATTACAGTGCTAAACACATCAATGTCATAACAGCAATGGGAAAAATGAAAAAAAGAATTTCAAGCATAAAATTTCACAAGTATCCATCAAATTGAAGCTAATTCATACAAACACAATAGATCTCAGCAACCCAATCAAAACATTGCATTGAGGTCGTTATCGAAAATCGCAACTTGCAGATACCGGAAGTCGGATGACAATAGAGAGAGAACAACAAGCAGATCCAAAACTCCAGAAGATTTCCAGAGTGAAACCATTGGTTGTCGACGAGCTCCACCACTGTGCTGACATGTTCAAGTCCCTCCTCGACCTCTACGATGAGGTATCTAGCACTACTCACCGAAGCCAGACGACATCAGAGGGAGAGAACGATGATGCTTCTAAAGAGGCTCTGCGAGTGAGCCAAGGGGAGGTCGGTGTTTGCGGATCACGGGCTTGGAGTTGCGGCAATCACGGGCATGATGGTGAGGGAGTGGCACGAGGGAACCTGCAGTCGGGTAGGGCACGAGAATAAAAAGAAAAGAGGGTTAGTTTTAGGTATTTAAGTGGTTTGTGTATAGTAGATTTAAAGGCCTAAAATAATGTAATATTTTGGTTTGTGTATAGCCATCTCTGGTTTACATATAACATCACCTTTTTTAGTCCCTGTTCAAGACAAAATCTGGGACCAATGAGCATGCTTCATACAATGGGCTCCGCGAAAAAGTGTTATTCACAGATCACACTATTCATGGCGGGACCCAGTATATGGTGCATTTTGTGGATACTATGGGACGCAAGTTTTGCTCCTTAAATAGGGGGTTTGGCATTTTGCACTATATAATTTAGTTTTGGCACATTGCACCCCCCAAATTTATTAATATGACATTTTGCACCATCTCCTATTAATTTACATTTTCTATTTCTTTTAAATCAAAATACAAAGAGTATTTTGGTCGGTCAAAAAATATGACATTAGGTTTTACCGGCCCTCATTTTATCATGCCCTAATTTTACTGCAACCATCATTACCACATCTTGTTGCTCCTTAAGTTGAAAGTCGATCTCCTCCAAGCTCGACGGGTATGGCAGTAGCCGGCTACAAAGCACAGATTCTTAAAAATATTCTGCGTATAGGCTCGAACGCGTATCAGATATGAGAAGCGTGCATCTGAAACTCTAGGAAACACATTTTTAATAAAAAAAAATAATTCGGAATCACGTATCCCACTTATATTAAAATTTAACTTGGAATTGTGGGATGCGCGATTCTGAGTACCACCGCTTATTTCACGGCCTTCACGCCCGTCTATTAGAAATGCATTTAGGTTTGCACCATTCACTTCACGCTACTCTTTGTCTGACCCCGAAGTTTTTCAGCATCAGACAGCTATCAAGAGGAAAGATCTCTGCGTCGAAGCTCTCTGACATCATGCCTGTTGAAGCTTTCCTGCGTTGTTGCTCTTGCTCCACTGTCGATCCACCTCCACTCCAAATCCCACACTCCTATTGTCGCTCGTAAGCTCTTCCTCCCATACTCTTCTTCTTCCTCCTCTTCTTCTTCATCTTCTTCTTCTTCTTCTTCTTCTTCTTCCTCTTCTTCCTCTTCTTCTTCCTATTATTGATATATTTATAAATGCATTATGATTTGGAGGATGTAATCTTGAAGTTCTTTTACACAAACATTTTTTATTGAAATTTTGGTAATTGATATCACTATTTAGTTGATTATAGATACATTTGAGTTACTTCTATAAATTTGCTATTTTGGATAATTTAGGGTTTATTATTATATTGGTGAAACCATCAACTTCTGATGATTTTTTATTATGTTGCATCAGAAACTTATCAACATTCTATCTTTTTATTAGCATTTTGTGAATACCTTGCAATATAAGTATATAACTATATATCTATGATGAATTTCATTCTTCCCATTAATGCTCCCCCTTAGCGATGGATTTTAAATTTCATGGAGTTCTATATGAGTTTCATTCTTATTTATGTTTATATCTATTATTTTGATAATTTTAGAACAATTAACATACTCTTATTTCAATTAATCTCATTTTTGTTCACCATTTACTCTTGATGGCTTGATACTTGCTGTACTTTATGTTTTAATTGATATAATGAACTGATATTTGCTGCAAGTTAATTGATTTTCAATCTAAGAAAGATGTTCGAGATTATTTGTTAGTTTACATTATTTACTTTGTTTATATTATTTAGAACTTATCATTGAGATTATTTGTTGTTTAAATTAGGTCTTATCTTGTGTAACATGGATTCAAGTAACGGTGTTACTGAAAATGACGAAAAACTCTTTGGAAATATGTGACAAGAGGGAAGAGTTAACTGAAGGAGGTGTTAGCATAAGTTGGACATGTAATTTTTGTTGTAAGCTTTATAAAAGCTTATACACTCGCGTGAAAGGACATTTATTGAGGATCAAGAGTAGCTGAATCGGAGCATGTAACATGGTCTCGACTTCCGCGTACAAGGACATATCGAAGGAAGATAAAGATGCTCAAGATCTTAATGAGCGACGACTTTCAAAATTTATACCAGTAGCACCAAGTACTTCAAGTGGAGTTGAAAGTGTTTGAAGTGTTGGTAATAAACATAGAAGAAATGATGATCCAAGCCGCAACAGAAAGAATCCAATTTTTAGTGCATTCAATAATGAGGATAGAGCTCATTCAGTCATTTGGATGCTTAAGTTACTAGGGCATTTTATTCGACAGGGTTGTCTTTCAATCTAGCTAGAATTCCTTACTGGAGAGAATCATATTCTTTTGCCGCTAGTCAAAACCTTACGGGATATGTATCACCCGGATATAATTCACTAAGAGTTATCTTGTTGTTGAAGGTGAAGATAGAAATTTTAAAAAAAGCTCTCATTCAAGGGATGTGGGTAGAGAAAGGAGTTTGTATTGTAATTGACAGATGAAGCGATCCAAAAAGAAAACAACTCATTAATTTTATGCCAATAACCGATTCAAAAACAATGTTTTTGAAGGCGGTTAATTGTGAAGGTCAAACCGAAGACAAGTATTTTATTGCCTCTTTGATCAAAGAGATAATTTTAGAAATCAGATATGAAAAGTTTGTTCAAGTTATAACAGATAATGCGACAAATTGCAAGGGGGCAGGCCAACTAATTGAGAGTGGGTTTCCATCAATTTTTTGGACTCTCCGTGTGGCGCACACTCTCAATCTAACTTTGAAGAACATATGTGCCACTGAGAATTCAGAGAATAATGCGGTTACATATGAAAAAATGTTCGTGAATTACCCATATTGGTGATGATGACTTGTTCATTAAAAGTTGTATAATGAATCATTTCATGAGATTAGCTCTATTTAATGAGTTTGTAAATTTAAAAATATTATTTATTGTTGAAACTCGTTTTGTATCAATTATCATCATGTCAAAACGGTTTAAACTAATAAAGAATGGACTCCAAAGAATGGTTATTAGTGATCATTGGTTTCTATATCATGATGATGATATGGAAAAAGCGAGACACGTAAAAGAGAAGGTCTTGGATGATGGTTGACGAGATTCCATTGAGTATATTCTTTCATTTACCGCTCCAATATATGACCTGATTCGCTTTTGAGATATGATAAGCCTTGTCTTTATTTAGTACAAGCAGTCGTGCACGGGGAACCCCGTGCGGGCAACATTCGTCGTGGGTGCGACATTCGTCGATGGGACGACATTCGTCGTGAGGGCGACATTTGTCGGGTGGGGGGGCGACATTGGTCGGGGGGGAGGCATTGGTCGTGGGGGCGGCATTGATCGTGGGGCGGCATTGGTCGTGGGGGTGGCATTGGTCGTGGGGGTGGCATTGGTCGTGGGGGAGGCATTGGTCGTGGGGGGACATTGGTCGTGGGGGCGACATTTGTCATGGTGGTGACATTCGCCCTGGTGGCGACATTCGCCGTGGGGGCGACATTCGTCGCGGGGGCGACATTCGCCGCGGGGGCGACATTCGCCGCGGGGGCGACATTCGCCGCGGGGGCGACATTCGGCGTGGGGGCGATATTCGGCGGGGGCGACATTCGTCGTGGGGGCGACATTCGTCGTGGGGGCGACATTCGTCGTGGGGGCGACATTCGTCTGAAAAGCTAAATCCAAACAAAAAGTACCCCGTGCGGGGAACATTTGTCGTGGGGGTCACTTGTTGTGGTGACGTCACTTGTCGTGGTGGCGACACTTGTCGTGGGGGAGACATTTGTCGTGGGGGCGACATTCGTCGTGGAGGAGACATTTTTTTGTTGGGAAAAATAGCACGATCCCGACCAGGGCACCTGTAGCGGATTTACATGCAAGACGAAAACAAGCACAGCAATAATAAAGTGACACAACAATTTTAACGTGGAAACCCAATAAGGTGAAAACCACGGGACTATCAGCGTCCACCCTTGAAAGCCCCCACTATAAGGCGTGAAAATCACGCACAACAAATTACAGGGCTTTCACCACCGCCACATACATAAGGCACAATTTCCACCATCGATCCACAACAGATCACCACCACCTACACAAGGTACCAGTTCCACAAAGGAATACAAAAATCTCTCTCTGCTGCAAAAGCATAAATCTCTTCTCCCACAACCACACAAGGATTGACAAGGGAAAAACAAGCGAGAAATCAAGAAACCATTACCCAATGGATTGAAAAATCCGTTCCGAATGCCGCAAAGGAGAAAGGCTACACAAAGCCCCTTCTTCTTCAGAATCTGACGATCCGATCTTCGATACTCTTCTCCGAGATCTTCTCTTGATCTTCCTCCACTCAAATCTCTCTTGGAATGAATCTTTTGGCCTTGGAATTGGCTTCCATTTATAGGCCCAAAACAAATGCTACCTAACCCCAAAAATGGTGGTAGGTGTTACCTAACACCTAATTTGGTGGTAGGTACCACCTAACTCCAAATTGTGCTCATTTCAGCTCGGTTATGGAGCGCTGCTCGATGAACCCTGAGCCCAGGCAGTTCCAACATTGCTCCGGCCTCCAAACATAAACATCACGAGCAGCTACAAGCGTGCCCGGTGGTTTTTACCGACTCGTATGGGAACCACACCCGAACAAACTCCCCCTTCACATCGAGTCGGGAGAAACCGCCATCCCGACAATTCTCACACATGTCTCAAACTTCCCTCGGGTCACTACCTTGGTCAGCATGTCCGCCCCATTATCATCGGTGTGAACCTTCAATAGCTCGAGCTCCTTCTTCTCCACAACATCACGTATCCAATGATACCGTGTGTCGATGTGTTTCGGCCTTGAATGGAACATGGAGTTCTTTCCCAAGTGGATGGCACTCTGGCTGTCACACATCAACATATAATGATCCTGAGTGAAACCAAGTTCTCTGACAAACCTCTTCATCCAGAGCAACTCCTTTCCTGCCTCAGTTACAGCAATGAACTCAGCCTCTGTTGTTGACAGTGCCACACACTTCTGCAGTCTCGATGCCCACGAAACTGCTCCCCCTGCAAATAGCATCAGGTACCCGGATGTAGATTTTCTAGAGTCCAGATCTCCGGCCATATCAGCATCAGTATAGCCCAGAAGCTCGGGCTCACTGCCTCCAAATCTCAAACTCAGATCTGTCATCCCTTGCAGGTACCTCAGAATCCACTTCACCGCGCTCCAGTGTTCTTTCCCAGGGTTGGAGAGAAATCTTCTCACAACACCAATAGCATGAGCAATGTCTGGACGCGTGCACACCATAGCATACATAAGGCTTCCCACTACAGACGCATAAGGCGCCTTCTGCATAGCCTCTTTCTCCTCCGGTGTGTTGGGGCACTGATCAGCGGTCAACTTGAAGTGAGCTGCAAGTGGCGTGCTCACCTTCTTTGCCTGATCCATAGAAAAATGTTGCAACACTTTGCGGATATACCGCTCCTGGGATAACCAAAGGAATCTGGTGCCCCTGTCCCTGCAAATATGCATCCCCAGAATAGTCTTCGCGGGACCCAGATCCTTCATCTCAAACTTTGAACTCAACTGCCGCTTCAATTCAGTAATGCGCGGAGTCTTCTTCCCGATGATCAGCATGTCGTCGACATAAAGTAGCAGAATGACGAAGTCTTCAGGAGCATACTGCTTCACAAATACGCAGTGGTCTAGGGTGGTCTTTGTGAAGTCGATCTCCCCCATAAAAGTCTCGAACTTCTGATACCATTGCCGCGGGGCCTGTTTCAACCCGTACAGACTTTTCTTCAAGCGGCATACATATCCTTCTTTACCCCTGATACAGTAGCCATCAGGCTGCTCCATGTACAGCTCCTCTTCAAGATCGCCATGTAGAAAAGCGGTCTTCATGTCCATCTGCTCCACCTCCAAGTCTAGCCTCGCAGCGAGCCCTAGCACAACTCGAATGAAGGACATTTTCACTACGGGCGAAAATATCTCATCAAAATCAATGCCCTGTCTTTGTGCAAATCCCTTTACTACCAACCTGGCTTTATAACGAGGAGGTGTAGGAGAAGCACCCTCCTTCAACCTGAAGATCCACCTGTTCTTCAAGGCCTTCTTGCCTTTCGGCAACCGCACCAGGTCGTAGGTATGATTTGTCCGCAGCAATTGCATCTCCTCTTGCATCGCTGCCATCCAGTGGTGCCTCTCCGCGCTCTCTACTGCTTCAGAATAGCTCTCCGGCTCCCCTGCATCAGTTAGTAGAACAAACTCTGACGCGGAATATCTGGCGGGCGGATGTCTAGCTTGATCTGATCTCCTCAACACAGGCTCAGGAGCTGGTGCAGGCTCCTCTTCTGCAAGCTCCTCAGCAGCTCCTGGCTCCTCAACATCATCTTCAGCACCCTGTGCTGGAACTGGCTCCACAGTCTCCTCAACGTGGTCATCACTACCAATAGGCAACTCAGCAGAACGTGAGTCACTCCCAGACTCACCTATTTTCTCCAGATCACCTCCAGTTTATTCCTCGCAGAACACTGCATCTCGACTCCGTACTAACTTCTTCGCCACCGGATCAAAGAATCTATATCCGAGCTCACCATTATGACCATAGCCCAAGAAAATGCACTTCCGGGTCTTCGATTCCAACTTCGATCGTTCGTCCTTGGGAATGTGGACGAAGGCTCTGCAGCCAAAGACCCGCAAATGACTATAGGATGGGTCCTTCCCATACCAGACTCGATCTGGAACATCCTCATCCAAAGGATAGCTCGGCGAGAGGTTGATAACATGCGTCATAGTCAAAAGAGCCTCACCCCAAAACATCTCTGGCAGCTTGGACTCAGAAAGCATGCATCGCACCCTCTCCATCAATGTCCAGTTCATCCTTTCAGCAACACCATTCAGTTGTGGTGTTTTCGGGGGGGGGGGGGGTCTTCTCATGACGAATCCCGTGGTCCTTGCAATACTCATCAAATGGACCCACGTACTCTCCCCCATTGTCAGAACAGATACACAACAGCTTCTTTCCAGATTGGCGTTCCATCTCAGCATGGAACCTTCTGAAGGTCTCAAGTACCTGGTCTTTGGTCTTCAACGGATAGACCCAAACCTTTCTCGACCAGTCATCAATAAAAGTCACAAAATACTGAGCTCCCCCTCGTGTTGGGACCTTCATAGGTCCGCAGATGTCTGTGTGTACGAGCTCCAATGGCTCAGATCTCCTGGTGGACTGATGACGACGGAATGAAACCCGATTTTGCTTCCCCGCCATACAGTGCTCACACCTCTCCATGTGATCGGCCGATAGGTCACTGAGTAGCTTCTTCTTCTGTAGGCAGTCCAAGCCCTTCTGGCTAATATGAGCCAGTCTCCTGGGCCACAGGGAAATGGATCCCTCATCTCTCACGGAGTTCGCATGTGGATCTTCAGGCCTCCCCTCCATGTAATAAAGGCCGGACTCCCTATAGCCCTTGGCCATAACCAACGATCCTCGAACTAGCTTCCAGAAATCACCACCAAAGATACTTGTATGTCTTTCATCTCCAAGCTTCCCCACGGAAAGTAGGTTGAAACGAATATCAGGCACGTGTCGTACGTCCCGCAAAATAAGTAACACTCCAGTGCTCGTCTTCAGATGCATGTCTCCACGTCCCAGCACCTTGGACGTATTCCCGTTGCCCATTCGTAACACCCCGCATTCATGGGTGGTGTACGTGGCAAAAAGCTCCCGATTGTGGGAGACGTGCGCAGAAGCACCTGAATCTACAATCCATCTCCTGTCGTCACAGGAGAGCGCTGCCGTGATTTCATCACCGACAATGACAACATCGTCCTCATCACTAGAGACAATCGCGACAGTGTGGCTCTCCTCCTTGGCCTCAGTCGCCACACCCTTCTTCTACTCATTCTTCCAGGCATAGCAGAACTTCTTGATGTGTCCCTTCTTGTGGCAGAAATGACACTCCACGTTCTGATATCGTGAACGTGACTTCCCTCTGCTCTGGCTTCTTTCCTCCTTCCGTCCTCGACTCTTGCTCCTGCCTCTCCCCCTAGTTTCCGTAAGCAGAACATCAGCTCGTGATGAAGAGCCCGACGTCCCTTGAGACTTCCGTCTCACCTCTTCGTTCAAGATCCCACTCTTAGCGATCTCCATGGTGATAATCCCCTGGGGTGAAGAGTTGATCAGTGCAATCTTGACCATCTCCCAAGAGTCCGGAAGGGACTTCAACAGCCACAACGTATTGACCTCATCCTCAAATGTCACATTCATCGCCGTCAACTGATCAATGATTCCTTGGAACTCATTGACATGATCCATGATCGATGAGCCTTCCCGATAGCGGAACTCTCCAAGCTTCGTCAGCAAAGACAGCTTGTTGATGTCAGTGCTCTTGGCATACAACGTTTCTAGAGTTCTCCACAGCTCCTTCGCATCCGTGATGCTAGCCACGTGGTTGTAGACGTTCGGATCCACGAACCGTCTAATGAAACCACAGAGCTTCCGGTGCTCTACCTGCCATTTAGCAGGATCCATATCCTTCGGCATCTCTTCGAAGATAGGGGCATGCCAGCCCTTGACGTAGATGAGATCCTCCATAAGCAAGTGCCACTGATGATAATTTGCTCCATTCAACTTGACCATCTGTTCTGAAGTCAATTCCATCTTGCTAAACCAACTGGCCGGACTGACCACAGTTCTCTGAGCGCGACTCTCTTACGATAAGTCACTAAAGAGGATTGCCAGAGGACCAATGGTCATAAACTACCGCACTCAATGCCAAACCTGAGAATACAATCGCCTCGTCTCGAAATCACAAAAGGTCAGCCCAATATTGGCCCTGTTCTGACTACTGACCAGCAACCTCCCTCTGATACCACTTGTTGGGAAAAATAGCACGATCCCGACCAGGGCACCTGTAGCGGATTTACAAGCAAGACAAAAACAAGCACAACAATTATAAAGTGACACAATAATTTTAACGTGGAAACCCAATAAGGTGAAAACCACGGGACTATCAGCGTCCACCCTTGAAAGCCCCCACTATAAGGCGTGAAAATCACGCACAACAAATTACAGGGCTTTCACCACCGCCACATACACAAGGCATAATTTCCACCATCGATCCACAACGGATCACCACCACCTACACAAGGTACTAGTTCCACAAAGGAATACAAAAATCTCTCCTTGCTGCAAAAGCATAAATCTCTTCTCCCACAACCACACAAGGATTGACAAGGGAAAAACAAGCGATAAATCAAGAAACCATTACCCAATGGATTGAAAAATCCGTTTCGAATGCCGCAAAGGAGAAAGGCTACACAAAGCCCCTTCTTCTTCAAAATCCGACGATCCGATCTTCGATACTCTTCTCCGAGATCTTCTCTTGATCTTCCTCCACTCAAATCTCACTTGGAATGAATCTTTTGGCCTTGGAATTGGCTTCCATTTATAGGCCCAAAACAAATGCTACCTAACCCCAAAAATGGTGGTAGGTATTACCTAACACCTAATTTGGTGGTAGGTACCACCTAACTCCAAATTGTGCTCATTTCAGCTCGGTTATGGAGCGCTGATCGACGAACCCTGAGCCCAGGCAGCTCCAACATTGCTCCGGCCTCCAAACATAAACATCACGAGCAGCTACAAGCGTGCCCGGTGGTTTTTACCGACTCGTATGGGAACCACACCCTAACATTTTCGTGGGCGCAACATATGTTGTGAGCGCGACATTCATCGTGGGGGAAACATTCGTCGTGAGGGCGACATTTGTCGCGGGAGTGACATTCGGTGAGGGCCATACAGAACATTCCTTGCTATATGTTATGTTATCTCCATACAGAAATTTCCTATTAACAAAACTAAACCCTTCCTGTCAGAAAAGTGCAGACCAAGAGTTCCTGTAGTATGTTATCTCTAGACTACATGGAATGTTATAGCAGCAGAACATTATGCCACTTTATGCCACTTTATGTTCACATTATGTTCATATTCTGCGGTTGTGTAAAAAATTGAGTGTGAAAGAATATGAACATTATGCAGAATAAACATTGTCATTTTGTCCATAAACTGAGTGGAAAAAACTGAGTGTAAAGAACTTTATGTCATTGGAATAAACAATACGTGAACAAAACATTATATCAAAAAACAGTGTAAAAAACTCAGTGGAATCTAACAAAGCATCCCTAGGCGTCAAACAATTCAACGGTTCAAGCAGGTTGAGCAGGAAATTCAATAACCAACAACTCTCTCTAAACAGGGAATCAAATAGCAAACAGCAATCTCACATTTCATTATCCTCCTACAAAAACATTCACACGGGATGCTTTGTTATAAAATAATTAAGTTAATCAACAACTCATGCACTTTAAACAAATGATTAAGTTCATGAACTTACAAAAAATTTTTTCGCAAATGCTAAATGTTGAACGTGTTTATATAAAAAAAAGCTGAATGTTAAAAGTTATGGTTGAAACAACTGATTTGCTTTCCAGCTCTAGAGAAGAAGCTTGAGCATTAAGGTCCTGCACTATATTAAAAGAGAGGAATTCAAAGTAACACACTTCAAAGGGCTTAACAGTAATGCCCTTTTTGGAATTCAAAGTAACAGGTTTCTGATGGGTATGCCTGCCCATTGAGTCAATGCTATTTATGACGATGTTACATGCAAGTCTCACAAAGAAAGGGATCAGATTTTTCAGTAGGTAAAGGTACTTTAGAAGACACTTTAGAAACAGATCAGATTTTTCATTTTTTTCACAAAGAAAGCAGATTTTCAGCATTAGCACAGCTAAAGACACTTTAGATAATTTAAGAATTTTGTTACACGCAAGTCTCGCAAAGAAAGGGATCAGATTTTTCAGCAGGTAAAGGCACTTTAGAAGACACTTTAGAAATAGATCAGATTTTTCATTTTTTTCACAAAGAAAACAGATTTTCAGCATTAGCACAGGTAAAAACATTTTAGATAATTTTAGATTTACAAAAAATTCAATTTGACATTCATTAACCTCACTCTAATAGGAATCAAAAATAACGCAGCATCACTATTCATCTTCTTCTCAAGAAGGCAGCGGCAGCACAAAAATTCAAGTTTGTCTTCCTTGCCATTTTATAGGGCATCAACAGAAACAAAGAAAGAAGAAGAAGAAAAAAATACCGGCTTGAGGAGGGTCGACCATGGCTGAAACTGCCAGGGAGAGGCATCATGGCAGCGTTCCACGCTGGAACCATGGCCAAATTGTCGGAGAGGGGCCGTGGCTGGATCGTGGAGCAGAGATTGTGCGGAGCTAACGCCTTTGTCGGAGAAGGAGCGACTGGGAGTAGCTGACGCCGAGCCCTAGATGTACGCCATGGTTGAGCCGGGAGATCGGGAAGAAGCACAGTGATGGACCGAGAGCCGGGAGGAGAAGCCGAGCCTTCATTTAACCTGTAGCTTGCGACGGCGCACGACTACGACAGGGTTGCGAATGACGGAGGTGTACGCGGAATTGGATTGACGAAGAAGCAAGGAAGAAGTCGGGTTTCGCGAATTCGAAGTGGGTGAACAGTGGAGTGGGCGATGAAATGTATATTAATTAACGCTTGATCCGGCCAAAAGACAAAAATACCTTAAAATTAACCCACCAAAACCGGCTTTATAAGGGCATTTTAGGATTTAAATGTTACACCATGGGCTGATTAGGTCTTTGCTTATAATATAAAGATATGATATTTGGGACACAATGATTGAAAGGGTGGGGAAGGCTGACTACGCTAATGAGAGGAAAGGAGAAGAAGATGTGTCTACATTTTTGAGGTAGTGTATGCTATCCTTGTAGATCGTTGGAACAAAAATAACACTTTGCTTCATTGTTTTGTGCATTCATTGAATCCAAGATACCTATCTTTTTTTAATTATAAAATTATATTTTGTCTTTCGTATGATTGATTTTTAACTCAATATTTTTATTATTATTTCATTAGATATTATAGTGAACAATGCCTAGCAGAGGATTCAAATAGAGTTGCTCCTCATAAAATTTTGAAAGTTAACAAGGAAAGAATTAAATATTAAAAAAAGTATTTTCCAAGCATAATTGAGCACAATGTGATTGCCAAGGAGTATGTGAAGATCATTGATATTTCAGTTGATACTAATGATTATGATTCAATTCAAAATCGTTATCTCTTACATCCAAAGACTTGGTGGATAAATCATGGCTCGTTGGCCCCTTCACTTCAAACTAGTTCTATCACTTAAAACCGTAAATTGAACCGGAATCGCAAAAACCGAGCCGAACCGATCATGGATTATTTGGGTTCCGGTTTGAATTTTGGAACAGTGAATAATATTGGTCCAAGAGTGGTTCTTTCATTTTATTATTCGGACCGGAACCGGAACAGGAACCGCAACATACAAGTCTCAAGTGGTTCAAAAATTTTTAGACCCGATCTGAACCAGACCGAAGCAGAACGGAACTGAAACACGCTTATTATTATAATAATATTATTATGTTGTTAGTTTTTTATAATCTATCCATAATATTTATACTTACTATTATGAGTGAAACTGACGCGGTTTGAATCAAACTGCAATCACACTAAAAGAGGTCGATTTTTGACCAAACAAAATCACACTATACCAAAATCATGCAGTGTGGTTTAACATTGATGCGGTTTGGAGTCGGTTTTTGTGGTGAAGTTTTGTTTTTTATACTATTATATAATGTATTTCCAATTTTACTCATACATTTTTCTGAAATAATTAAAGTTACTTGTACTCATTAGCGATGATTGGAATATCAGACCCTCTCGAAGAAGGCAGTGCAATACGGTTTTGTCGATTTTGCACCGCCAAAGACAACACTGCAAACTAAGTTGTTTTACATCCAACGAAGCAGCTATATAACCAAACCATTCAGTGCAGTTTAAAATCGGTGCTGTCTTGTGCAATTTTGTGGTTTTGCGATTTTAATTTTTAACTTTCAGGACTACTTACTATATTATACAAAAGTAACCCTCATTGGAGTAAAGAAAAATTCCTACGCTCGGGCCCCGGACTTCGAAGTCCTTGCAAAAAATTGAATGAATTTACATTTCCCCTCCGATTTTTTTTATTTTTGACCTCCCACATTCATTTTGCCAAATTTATTTTTGGTTCTACTTGTAACCGATTGGAACTGGACCGAACCGCATAGAACCGGACCGACCCATTAGTGATCGGTTTAGTTTTAGTTCTTGTTGAAACGTAAATGGAATCGTTGACATGACAGTTCTAAAAATTATTCTGAAACCGGTACCAGAACCGAAACTGATCAAACTAAATAAGATTTTGGTTCTAATTTAAAGAACTGTTACCTTAGCGGTTTGATTTGCAATTTTAGTTGAACCGGAATCGAATCGGAATCGAACCGGAACCGTGACAACTCTACTTCAAACCATTGTATTGAAGGTATAGTACAACCATCATCATCTTTATGCGTTGAGAGAAATTAGAGTACTTACTCCTTTATCCTTTCAATGAAAAAGAATAGAATCATACTGCAACGTGCAAAAGATTTAATAAGTATCCATAACAATCTTCGACTTCTTTCTAGAAGAGATCAAAAATATAATATGAAAGAGAGTTTGTATTGTGTGATATTGCGGGTGATGACTTTGAGTTATTTGAAGCTAATCTATCATTTGATGAACCAATGTCTAAACTTTTGATTATTGAAGATGATGATGAAGTTGATACTATTAGAGAGAATGTTTAATTATTAAACTTTATATTTTGCATGTGGATGTAACGAAACAATAATCAATTTATATAATAATACGAACATGTGGTATATTATTCTTTATGATGATTGTTTCCTTGAATCTTATTTATATTTGTATAATATTATATAAAATATTATTTATAGCATTATATGAAATGTCAATGATATATAATAATATAATATAGGTTTGAAGTCTCAATTTTCATATGTATGGTCAATGTTGTAGTCTTATTAAATTTTTTTCGTTACAATTCAAGATATGTACACTTAGTTTGTTAGTTGTCTTGTTATTAATTAATACTTAAAATAGAATAATTAATTTTTTTAAAAACGTTTCTCGTATCCTTATTTTCTTAAAAAAATCATGTTTCTCATATCTATTTTGTATTGTATCACATAGTTTCCGTCCATGTGCTACATATATAGCTAGTCAGTATCATACAAGCTCACTTATCACCTCCGAGCTCGTCGGTTTTCTCGAAGATTGACGTTTGTAAACTTCTTTTTCTTCATTTTGTATTTCTCTATTCTCAGTTTAGGGTTAATTTGGTTCCACTCTATGCTCACCAATTTCAAATTTAGTTTGTATTAAATGCTTTGGTTTGCACTTATGGGTACTTTTGAGTTTTGCACTTATGTTGAATGATTAGGGCACGAGCATATGACATAAGGCAATCGTTGAGTTTGCACTGATGTGTTTTAATAAATGATTAGTAGATTAGCTCATTTGATGTATGCTTTTTTACTTGTGCAATTAGTTGGGAGGATATGATGAACGCTTCTGCTATTCTAGATATGGTGAATGCACTTATTTCAAACCAATTTAATTTTACTTTTACTTTACCAACTTGCATCATTATCATTATTTTTTGATTCTAAAGTTATTAATTAAGAAAATAAGATTATATTTGACAACAAAATTGTGATTTTAGTCCCCTAAGGTTTGATGTCTTTATGAAATCAGTCCGTGAAGTTTTTGTTTCAATTTTCAGTCCCTAAATTTTGCAAAATATATGATGTTATTCTCTATTATCAAATATGTTTATTTCTATAATAAAAACTACTTAGGTGGATACTGATTCAGAAATAGAATATTAAAAAGGGGGCTCCTTAATTAGACGGGTTCTCTATTTTTTTGTACTATAGAGTTTATTCTATGCAGGTTGCCAAGGTGGAAGAGAACAAAATAGGGGATAAAATATAGGAAGTCTTACCGAGAAAGAAGGTCGAGAGTGGTCGGAGCTGATAAGAGAAGAGAAGGGGTTGGGAGCAAGAGCGGTTGGGAGATTCCTTTCAACTCATCGATATTCATGCAACTGGTCAAGATCAACCCTGGCCTAAACAGAACCGCCGACGATCCATCCTCCTCATGGGTCTGAACGAGCCACCCTCTCCTAGGCCCGACATTGGGCGCTGCCACCTTTCCTTAAGAACCTTACTTTGGGATAGTGACCCTCTACCTACAGTCGTACGTGAAAGAAGTAAATGTTCTCTTTCCTAACCAGCAGCCATCTTGGCTATTTTTATTATAGAAATAAAAATATTTGATAATAGGGACCAAAATCATCTATTTTGCAAAGTTTTGGGACTGAAAACCTGAAATAAAAACTTCAGAGATTGATTTCATAAAAGTATCAAACCTTAGGGACAAAAATAACATTTTTGGCATAAACAACAAGAAAATAGGGTTTTAGTGACGAAATTTGTGGTCACTAAATATTGCGGGTGATCACTAAAATCATTTAGTGACTAAAATTAATCTATCACAAGGTTGTTGCAAAATGTCCGTTACTAAATGTATTTAATGACCAAATTAGTTTTCGCCACTAAATGTATTCTTTTAGTGACGAAACGAGTCGTCGTTGCTAATTGTTTTTAGTAACTATTTTATTTGTCACTAAAAATGCACTTTCTGTGACCAAATTAATTTAGTTACTAATTATTTAATGCATTAGTGTCCAAAGTTTTTGTCACTAAAAATAGCTTTTGTTACCAAATTAATTTAGTCACAATATCTCGAGTGTGAAAGAAAATATTTCCACATTTATAACAAGGCCATCAAATATTATTTTCCCTAGCGGAATGGGTAAAAGCAAAATCAAGAAACTCATTCACTCCATTGATGTAAGTTGGTTGTCGTCGATCATTGAGATCCATCCAACTCTTGTCCATTGCACTACAAGTCAAAAAATTATTAAAATTTAATGACATCATATATTGTTACATTTTGCCAATTAACTAAAAGCAAAATCAAGAAAAGAATTTACTTTGCAAAAGAGAAATATTATAGCCTCTAACAAACTGAAATAAATATAATTCAATTTAGTCTCTAATTTAGATAAGATATTGTTGATTTGAGGGCACTTAGCCAAACCCAAATTCTTGTTGTAATCGAATTCAAATGAAGAGAAAACTCAACATGTTGGCGAGTATAGGGACTATCCCGGCATGAGCCCTTATCTTCAATAGACTAAAGGATTATACACATGTCACTTTTTTAGATAAAAATTTCCTAGGTAAAGCTTACTTCTGAACCAAATTTTGGAAAGGAAAAGAAATATTAAGTAATTAACAAAAACAAAACAAAATGGATAAATGTGAAAATTAAAACCAGTAGGCCATGAAAGAAACTAACACAATTTTCATTCAATAATATGCACAAGTGAACAAAGTTTGAATGCAAGAGATGTACAATGACAATAATAACAGAGGCTCATTGAGAGCAGTGACGTACCCAGGATTTTCATCCGACCCGAGCACCAAGTAAAGAATATAAATTTTTGATAATTTTTTTAATTCAAAATTATCTAAAACAATATTTGAAGTGCCTAAAAAATGGAACAAAACAATTTTTAAAAGCAGCACACATACACTATCTTGCTTAAAATAATTAAGTTCTACCCACCGAAAAGAGAACTAAAAAGTGTTTATAAGGTGTTTAATTAATAGAAATAATAATCAAATCAAGGTAATTAAATTTAACTACAGAGCATTACCCTAATATGGGGAAACACTAGTGAAAACATAAAGAGAAAGAGATTGTTCAAACTTAAAATAATAAAGCACAATAACAAAGAATACCAAAGAAGATTTTAATCTTAAAAATGAATCGGACCATTTAATGCTCTTGAAAAAAGATAAAATGAAGTCTCCAACAAAAATAATGATAGAAGTGGGGAATAAGAATAGGAAAATTAGGGCAAGAGGAGTTTTGGAGAAAATGAGGGCTAGATGAAACCTGTAAAAAAATAGGGCTAGATGAAACCTGGAGAAAATTAGGGCTAGATGAAACCTGGAGAAAATTCGGGCTAGAGGAGAAGAGATCTGGAGAGAAGAAATAATTTACCTTAGGGCTTAGAAGCCGTTGAGGGCTTGTGCAGCGAAGTAGGGTGAGAAATGGGAATCCGCGAATTAGAAGCAGAGAATCAAAAGGATCGCTCGCTGCCTCACCCTCGTCGCCTCGACCTCGCCGCCTCGACCTCGCCGCCTCGACCTTGCCAGTCGCACATGCTTTCACCTTCAAGAAGGATTGCGAGAAGTTCCTCCGATGATGATCTTCTTCTTTCTCGGGTGGAGGCCAAGCCGCAGTTAGTACAGAAAAAACAATTCGAGAAATGCAGGCGGCGTGTGTAGGAAGTTAGAAAAGTAACCTAATTTTATGGTAATGGAGGGGATTTGAAATATCATGGGATTTGCAAATGGAGGGATGCAAAATTTGTGGAGGGAATTTAATTTTTTAGTGTGATATATAAATGTTGGTATTTTTTATGACTAAAAAATTTATTAAAATTATCTTTTCAATTGTGACTATTATATTTTCGTCAGTAAATTGAATTATTTAGTGACTAAACTTATTTTTGTTACTAAAAAATGATTTTTAGTGACTTCACTTTGTTTTGGTCGCAAATAAATTTTTTTTTGTGACATGATTTTTATTTTCGTCACTAATTAATTAAAGATCATCATTTAGTGACTAATCTCAAATTTTGTCGCAAAAAATATTTTTTTTGTGACGAAAAATATTTCGTCACAGAATTTTCGTCATTAAAATCCTATTTTCTTGTAGTGATTTTCACACATGACAATGAGTAGAAATGATTTTTTAATTATGGTAATTTAGTTTCTTTGTTTTTAGATCTGTTCTGAATTGATTATCAGCCTTGAGAATATAGTCTTTGTTCCGATGATCTTCGATGATTTTTTCGGTTTTTTACGATGAAGATGAAAACTTGTATTCCTAGGTTTCAGCTCATCAACAATGGTGTGGGTTCGGAGAGGTATTCATGATTTGGAATTTACATTTGAAGCTCTGATTTATGATAATACATTTGCAAGCATTTTATTATATTTGTAGCATACAATTGACCACTAATCTATATAGTGATGCTTTGTGTAGTTGTAGAAAATGAAAATACGTACTTCACTATCTAGAGGCATTAGTCTGGATCATTCATTGACATTTAATAGAACTGTGTATCCGCTTGATAAAATTACATACTTTGATTTTTGCAATGCTAATCAATTTATGTTGAAGGATTTGCATGAAATGGCTATGCCTTTGGGTGAGGAGGGGTGTGTGAGATTTTATTGCAGTTTAACTAGCCCCAGCCATTGCAACCCATTGTTTCTCATTATTATTGAGGTAGAAACAAGAAATTTGTTAAATTACCGTAGCATCAAGCGCATGGTTGATGTTTATGTTGACATAATTGTAAGCGACAACTATTCTATGATCGATAGTAATCCTTGTATGCTTATAGACAACCTGGAAGAAAGCCACGATGCTCCGTATATGGAAATAATGGATCTTGATAATGATAATGATATCATTAACGGTGAGGACAATGATGAAGATGATTCTAATTTCAGTGATAATTTTGAAGACAGTAATTTCGACTATGATGACATATAGTTTGATGATTACATCGATGAAGATATTGAATGAGTTGGATTTCGTGAGTCCAATGAAGGTAAAAAAAAATCAACAAAATCAATTGATAGAATATCATAGACTTGTAAAGAAAATTAAAAACAAGTCTTCACTTTATCAAATTTATCAGAGCAATGCAAACGACTCAAATTTTGAATTTGAAATCAGATTGTGCTTCAATACAGTGGGAAAATTTTAGTTTGGAGCGGAATGGAATGGACAAACTCGAAGTAAAAGGATGGCTTTGTGATAAATGGGTAGTTGATTTAGCTATCAAAAGTTGCGGTTGAAACAAGTAGGATCTTAGCGATATTCCTTGCATGCATGTCATATCGTACATTTTCTACAAAAGGGAGAATGTTGAAAATTACGTTGATTATTGGTTCACGAGAAGTACTCTTTTAAAAGCAAATGAGTATATGTTAAATCCAATAAAAGGGCAAAAAGAGTGGACCAATTCCAACCTATTTCTCATGATCCCATGGTTTGAAAAACAAAAGATACCTGTAAGACCTTTAGGACATGCTGGGACGAAGGAAACGGATGAGATAGACGAGAAAATATGGGTTAAAATGATATGGCTCAAAGTACACATGTTATAATTGCGAGGAAACGAGACGTAATAAAAAGGGATGTGGTAAGTCATCCAATAATATACCTACAACAATGCCAACATCTACTATGCAATCAAAAATAATGGTTATGTAAGAAACCGGGCGTGCCGAGAAGCAGAAATCCGAAACGAATAACAAACCACAACGAAGCAGAACAGAGCAAACACAAAAAACACAGCGATTACAGAGGTTCACCCAAAGCCGGGTTACGTCCTCTCTCCCCTTCTTCTCCCCTTCTTGTATTCACCAGAAAAGTTACAGACTACAAAAAGGTGTCAAGGATCTAAACCGATCCTACCTTAACTCACACTTCTGAACAAGAAACTGAAGAGAAAAGCCCTTCTGGATCGACGCCAACGAGAAACTCGTACTCCGTCTCCAAAAGAATACGCCGCCGCAATGTCTCCTCAATAGTACCGTAAAAGTCTTAACCTAAAAAGAGGCGGAATCCGCCTTAAATAGACTTCCGCAAAACAGATCGTCGAGCTCGGCCGCATCGTCGAGCGACGGTCGACGATCGTCGGGCTTGGCCGAACGTCGAGCTCGGCCAATCATCGAGCAGTGATTGTCACGACAAACGTCGAGCAGGGCTCGACGATCGATCGACGATCGTCGAGCATAGTCGAACGTCGGGCAGGGTTCGACGATCGATCGACGATCGTCGAGCATAGTCGAACGTCGAGCTCGGCCAAACGCCGAGCTGTGTTCGTCACGTCTAACGTCGAGCAGGGTTCGACGTTCGACGTCGAACAGGGTTCAACGATCGTCGAGCTGGGTTCGACGATAGTCGAACCCAGTTCGACTACAGCAGGAAAAATTTTCCTGGAGATGTGGCCGGTCCTGGAGATGTCGAAATGGAGGATCACACTTCGATTCCTCTAAGCTCACGTGGACTAACCCGGTGTGAGAAACAAGAGAACCGGAAGTGTTCCATAATCCCAACATTCTCCCACTTGATGGAAAACTTCCGCAGATGAGAGCAGCTCCTCCAATCTTCCTCTTCAACCCCACTGCTGTTGCACACCATTCAAACTTAGCAACAGGCACAGCCTTGGTAAGAATGTCAGAACTGTTCTCCTTGGTATCAACCTTCTCCAGTTGAACCACCTGCTTCTCTACCTTTTCCCTTATAAAGTGAAATTGGATGTCTATGTGCTTTGTCCTAGCATGGAAAGCCAGATTCTTGGCTAATTGAATAGCCCCTTGGCTGTCACACCACAGCTTCACAGGACCTTGCTCAAAACCGAGCTCCCCGCACAACCTCCTAAGCCATATGGCCTCCTTACTGGCATGAGTAAGAGCCATGTATTCGGCTTTTGTTGACGAGAGTGCCACCACTCCTTGCCGCCGACTCATCCAACTAACAGCACCACCAAATAATGTAAAAACATACCCACTGGTGGACCTCCTGCTATCCAGATCACCTCCCCAGTCAGAGTCCACGTGCCCGACCACGTCCAGGACTCTTCCAGTTTCAGCACCTTCATAACATATAGAATAGTTTGAAGTGCCGCGAAGATACCTGAACACCCGCTTCACAGCATTCCAGTGCTCCTTCCCTGGTTTTGCCATGTACCGGCTCAGCACTCCCACTGCTTGTGCTATGTCAGGCCGAGTACAAACCATGGCGTACATGAGGCTCCCCACTGCACTTGCATATGGAACCTTCACCATGTCTTCCATCTCCTCATGTGTCTTGGGACACATCTCCGCAGATAATTTCTCCCCAACCGGCATAGGGGCACCAACAGGTTTACAGTCAGCCATGTTGAACTTCTTCAACACCTCTTCGACATACATTTGCTGCCCCAACCACAGTTTCTTCTTGCTTCGGTCTCTAGTAATCTGCATCCCCAAGATCACACTTGCTGGCCCCAAGTCCTTCATTTCAAACTTGGCCGAAAGCAGCTTCTTCACTTGTTGGATCATCTTAACACTATTCCCTATGAGCAGCATGTCATCTACATAGAGTGTCAAGAAAGTGTAGTGCTCTCCCTTCCTTTGGATATAAATACAGTGGTCCGAGTTCGACCTTTCAAAATCTGATTCCAGCATGTAGGTGTCGAACTTCTGGTACCACATCCTCGGAGACTGCTTCAGTCTATAGAGGGACTTCTTCAACCTGCACACCTGATCCTCCTTGCCCTTGGCCTCGAATCCTTCAGGTTGCCGCATATAGATCCCCTCCTCCAAATTCCTGTGAAGGAATGCCGTCTTCACGTCCATTTGCTCAATCTCCAAATCATGCACAGCTCCAATGGAGAGAACCATCCTGATAGAAGTGAGCTTGGCTACCGGCGAGAAAATCTCGTCGTAGTCCACACCTTCAACCTGCGAGAACCCCTTGGCAACCAACCTTGCCTTGTACTTCTCCACAGTGCCATCTGCCCTCACCTTCTGCTTGAAAACCCATCTATTCCCAATGGCCTTCCTTCCCTTTGGAAGCTTGCACAGACTCCAAGTCTGATTCTTCCTCTGGGAAACCATCTCATCCTCCATAGCAAGCTCCCACTGATTTGCATCAGCCCTTGACCTTGCATCCTTGGCTGAAATGGGATCTTCTCTAAGCATGTTCAGACAATATTGTGCTCCAACAACACTAAGGGAGTACCGGAGTGGTGCCCTCCTCTCCCTTGTTGAGCGTCTCAGAAGTGGAACATTAACAACTTCCTCTTTTGACTCATCACTAAAGTTCACTTCCTCCAAAACATCAGATTCAGAGTCAGAATCTGAACCAGCTGTAGTAGTTACCCGAGCATCCTCCAGAGGGGCCTCCTCCATGCTCCCTTCCACTACCAACCTCTCTGCAACTTTCACTTTGTCCGCTTGTATAGTGACTTGAGGACGGGCTTCATGAAAGACCACATCCTTGCTATACGTCACCGTCCTCGTCACCGGGTTCCAAAGCTTGTATCCCTTGATGCCCTCTTTATAGCCCACAAAGATGCATCTCTCGGATTTCATATCCAGCTTCCCCCTTTTCTCCTTTGGAATGTGCACGTAAGCATCACACCCAAACACACGAGCATAAGCCAAATTTGGCTTCTTCTTGAATATGGCCTCAAAGGGGGTACACCCCTTCACTGCAGATGTGGGGGACCTGTTCTTCAAATAATTAGCGGTAGCCGCCGCTTCAGCCCAGAACTCCTTCCCCAAACCAGCCCAACTGAGCATGCACCTGACTTTCTCCATCAATGTCCGATTGAGCCTTTCCGACACTCCATTCTGCTCTGGAGTATACGGCGTGGTCTTCTGCTATGCAATCCCCTGCTCAGTACAGTACTGCTCGAAAGCGTCCGAGCAATACTCCCCTCCGTTATCAGAACGGAGAACCTTCACATTTCTCTCCAACTGGTTCTCCACCAGGTTCTTAAACTCCTTGAACCTATCTAGAACCTCCGCCTTGGACCTGAGAAAATAAAGCCAAGAAAACCTGGAATAATCATCAATGAAAGATACATAGTACCTAGCTCCACCAAGGGATGGAACTGGAGTAGGTCCGAATACATCAGAATGGATCAAATCAAGAGGGCCAGTGGCCCTAGTCCCTGCTCCCTGAAAGCTAACCCGGTTCTGCTTGCCGAGTAGGCAATGCTCGCAGAATCCAAAGCTCGAGGTGCACATGGGCACACCCTCCACCATCTGGCAAGATGCCACAGTCGACATCCCCTTCTCACTGATGTGTCCAAGCCGCTGGTGCCACAGCCTAGACTGCTCCTCCTGGTCCTCCTCTTGGCCTTCAGAGATGAAGGCCCCACTAGGCACCACTGTATCAGCAAGTAGCTTGTACAGTGTTCCATGCCTAACACCTTTGGCGATCACCATCACCCCTCTGGTCATCCTGCATGAGTGCATGTCACAGCTGAAGCAAACTCCCGCATCAGCCATAGATCCCACCGAGATCAGATTCCTGCTCATCCCAGGAATGTGCATCACCCCCGGAAGGGTCTTCGTAGTCCCGTTGGCCATCTTCAGTCTCACCTTGCCACGACCAATGATCTGCACTGCAGTATCATCGCCAAGCATGACGTCACCACCATCAAACCTCTCATACTCACAAAACCAGTCTCTATGAGGGGTCATGTGATATGATGCTCCTGTGTCGACATACCACACATCAGAATCCTTCTGGGAAACACATGCAGCAGCAATATACATGTCACCCCCTTCAGTCTCCTTCTTGGCACCCGAAGTTGACCCTCCATCCTTCTGAATGGGCTTGTTGGGGCATTGGGATTTCACATGCCCAACCTGATTACACTTCCAGCACTTGATGGGCTTCTTTTCTTTCTCTCTTTCTCTGCTCTTGGATCTACCCCGAGATTTATCTCGAGATCCACCTTGCTTTGTGTCCCTCCATTGAGGGCGAGATCTGGATACGCTCAATGCACCCTTGTTGTTCTTCTCAGAACCTGCTCTCCTGGTCTCCTCAGAAAGAAGAGTAGCACACAACGACTCACAAGTGAGTGCCCTGTCACCATTACCCCCAATAACAACAATAACGTTGTCCCAAGAATCCGGCAATGAACAAAGTAGTGTGATCGCCCTGTCTTCATCCGAGATCTTCTCACCAATAGAGATCAACTGACCCACAACCGTGTTGAAATTGGTCAGGTGTTCCGAGAAGGAACCACCCTCCTGCATCTTCAGATTGTACCACTTCTTCCTCAATAACAGCTTGTTCACAAGGGACTTGCTCTGATATAGGGTTTCCAACTTCCGCTATAGGCCTTGGCTGGAAGTTTCCTCCATGACATTTGTTAAAATTGAATCTGTGAGAAACAACCGGATCAGACCTTTGGCTTTCCGATCGGCCTTTGTCCAGGTTGCAAAAGCCTCCGCATCAGACTTCTCTGTTGGAAGAGTATCCACTATTGCATCCCACAAATCACGATCAACCAACAGATCCTCCATCTACATCTTCCACAGATCAAATCGACTGCCATCAAATTTCTCTATCTCGATCCGCACTCCTCCTGAACTCATATCCGAGAATCGAGGCAACCTGTCTCTGATACCAAATGTAAGAAACCGGGCGTGCCGAGAAGCAGAAATCCGAAACGAATAACAAACCACAACGAAGCAGAACAGAGCAAACACAAAAAACACAGCGATTACAGAGGTTCACCCAAAGTCGGGTTACGTCCTCTCTCCCCTTCTTCTCCCCTTCTTGTATTCACCAGAAAAGTTACAGACTACAAAAAGGTGTCAAGGATCTAAACCGATCCTACCTTAACTCACACTTCTGAACAAGAAACTGAAGAGAAAAGCCCTTCTGGATCGACGCCAACGAGAACCTCGTACTCCGTCTCCAAAAGAATACGCCGCCGCAATGTCGCCTCAATCGTACCGTAAAAGTCTTAACCTAAAAAGAGGCGGAATCCGCCTTAAATAGACTTCCGCAAAACAGATCGTCGAGCTCGGCCGCATCGTCGAGCGACGGTCGACGATCGTCGGGCTTGGCCGAACGTCGAGCTCAGCCAATCATCGAGCAGTGATCGTCACGACAAACGTCGAGCAGGGTTCGACGATCGATCGACGATCGTCGAGCATAGTCGAACGTCGGGCAGGGTTCGACGATCGATCGACGATCGTCGAGCATAGTCGAACGTCGAGCTCGGCCAAACGCCGAGCTGTGTTCGTCACGTCTAACGTCGAGCAGGGTTCGACGTTCGACGTCGAACAGGGTTTGACGATCGTCGAGCTGGGTTCGACGATAGTCGAACCCAGTTCGACTACAGCAGGAAAAATTTTCCTGGAGATGTGGCCGGTCCTGGAGATGTCGAAATGGAGGATCACACTTCGATTCCTCTAAGCTCACGTGGGCTAACCCGGTGTGAGAAACAAGAGGACCGGAAGTGTTCCATAATCCCAACAGGTTAGTACCTGATATGACATGTAACTAATATAATTATTAGGATTAGGTAACAAGGACCCGACCCGAGAACCGACCAACATGTAACTAATATGACATGAATAAAAAGTTAATAACTTGTATCGACCAAAAAGTGGCCAACTTTTATTGATTAAACAAACATATAACATGAGTGAAGGTTTGTTTTGGCTTGAAAATATCGAAACCCTACTTTAATAAATTGGCACATGATTTTGAATAGAATAAGCCCGATTCGATCCAACACGCATCTCATAAGTTAGTTAATTTAGGCTTTTATGAAGCAAGCAGACTATGGGTATGTATGGGGTGGCACCGGGATTCCGGTGTGACAGAGAAATGGGCGGAACGCCACTATAATGGCTGAATGGAGGGAGCTGGCTTGGTTCAGAGACATCTATTTTTCTTTGTTTCGCATGGGGAAGACCAGCTCGGCGGTTCGAATTGAGATCGGGAAGGCGGATAATCAAACAAAGCACGCCGGCGGCGGTGCATTTCCAAATAAGCCTTTGTTTGTGGTTGTGGCGGTGGCGGTGCGAGAAGCTTTATTCCCACCACCCTTTTTAGATTGTTTGGATAATGAGCTTTTTCAAAAGAGATTTTTCAAGTAAGGCGTTTCGAGAGCTTTTTGAGCAGCCCGTCCAACAATATTTTTTAAGAACTACATTCGCTACTTCAGCTTTTCTTTTTTTATTCGAGGATTGACAAAAGTCACTTCCCGACCATTCATGATCATTCTTTTACTTGCCACTACAAATATTTTCTTCTCCCATTCTCTATTCCTCAACCATCCACCATCTGAGAATCTCTGTTTTGTTGTTGATCTTTTGTAACAAGTTTTTTAATATTTATATATTATTTGATTATCATAAAAAATCTAGTCGTGTTCAAAAAATCGGGTCGGGAGCCCGCCTAGGCCCGTCCCGAAAAAAGCCCGGCTAGACCCGACCTGGGAAAAGACCGGCCCGGGCCAAGGCCGGGCTTGTTGCCTTACAGGACCCCCATATTAGCCGGTTTCCCAGCCCAGTGCCCAGCCCGGGCAAAGCTTGGGCATCGGGCCTAGCCTGGGCCCAACACCCGAGCCCGCAGGAAATCCCGTCTCCTGACAGGATTTCCATCCCGCCCAATCCACACGGGATTAAAATCCAGCCTATTTAGGCGGGATTAAAATCCATCCTAATCCAAAATAAGGCCGGCTCGGGCCTACATGGAGAGCCTTATCAGTCCCTTTCTTTGAGTGGAAGCCCGAGCCCGTCCCATCCCGTCTCAAACTGGGGCCCGGGCCGAGCCCAGTTAGCAAAAGCCCGAGCCCGATCGGCCCGATCCTAACACGATCAGGTTATTTAACACGACTTACAATATCGACAGAACTATGAAATCTGTCCTCATACATAACATACCTTTTGAAATCAGTCCTTTAAATTGTTTTTGATTGAATTCGGTTCTCAAAGTTTGAAAAATGTTTGAAATTAGTCTCTGCTTGAAATTTGTTAGTAGAGTTTAGGGAAATGTAATTGCTCGCTGTCAATCAGCAAGATGTCAAGTTGGCAACTCCCTTGCCATCTTCTCCGCCGCTGATCAGGGTCTCGCAGTTCCTCGCCGACCGTAAAAAAAAATCAAAATCATGAAGAAAAAAAAACGAGATCAAATATTTTAGAGCGAAGGGCTCCTACCTCTGACATCTGTGAAATGGCGTCGAAACCGGTTGAATGGGCAATCGAGTTAAGCAAAAAACTAGAGGAAGCATCTGTGAAATGGCTACTCCCTCGACATCTATTTCAGATTGTTGTTGAATTTAGTCAACACTATGGAGAAATTAATCCCGTCAGCATGTTGACCTTCATTGCTCCAGATGCCCAAAGTACCTGCAAGCACATCAACACAGCTATGCCAGTTAAAAATGGGAAAGAAGAAGAAGAAGAAATGTTTTGAGTCCCGGGCCGCCGCTTACCTCTTTTGTTGTTTGTCCTGTTACTTTGTTCTATTGTGTATTTCCCTTGTTAACCCTCTAGCTATCTTATGTATGCTGGTCCTGTTGAATTTCTTAAGTTGATCAACAAGGTAGCCCAAACACCAAATTAATATCTTCGGCACTACCCAGATCACAACTTGAACCGCGGAAAGAAGGAAGCAACTTAGATAACCACACACACAGACAGAAACAAGCAGATCAAACTTTTATTAATCTTCTTTACAAGGCGAGGCATACATGGCGAGACATGATTTCGCCAGTATGAAAAAGCAGAAAAAAAACAAATCGGGCGGATAGCACACAGAGACCGCCGAGTCCGCCGAGACCGCCGAGCTCACTCAATCCGCCGCCAAACTGCTGATGAACAGAGGAACAAGCCGCCTATCCGCTGAGACCGCGAGGTCGCGCGGACAGAGAAGAAACTTGAGATAAAACTGATGCTGGTAACCGCCAATGCAGCCCGCTAACTCCAGCGGTCAGAACCAAACTCCTGGTTTGACACTGCTAGCCGCGCCACCTGCACACAGAAACCGGTTAAGCAAACAGCCCGTGCGGATACAACAAACGAGTCCGCAGCCTACACTCAAGCCCAACTTATTGTTCACTCTGCTACCAAATGAGGTGCCGGGGGGTCCTATTTATAGGCCGGGTGAGGAGTGCGGTCACCACCCTATGAGATAGAGACACCGTCCCTTGGTCGCAGCTAGCAAAGCCAACTTGCCGAAACCGCCCGCCAAAAAGGCAACCAACCCGCCAAGTCCTGGCGAGAAGCGACCTGCCCATGGCAGTCCGCCTGGACACAGCGGGAACGGCGGTTACAACTCCAACACGCACTGTCCACGACCACAGGCACAAAGCCCGGTCACAGCGGACACTGCGGATACCAGGCCAGTCCGCCAGCACTTAGGCCAGACCGCCAAACGAATCAGCTCACCGCAACTCCAGATCAACCACAGAACGAGCGGACTCCAAACCTCAGTCCGCACAGACCGCGGAACCACCTCCAGAGCTCGGCCCACTGCCGGACTCAACCAGTCCGCGCAGTTCGCTCCTGACCACAGCAAGCTATAAGCAATGCCGAACAGCAACCCGCCGGACTAAGCCCAGTCCGCGCGGTCAGTCCGCCCAGGTCGCCCGGACTGCCGATCACCCCCACTTCCACTTCACCAATTTCAACACTCCCCCTTGAAGTGAGAAGTGGTGTTCAAGCCAAGCAAACCTCGAAGCCGCTGAAAAGGCCCCTTCGACAGCGACTTGGTGAAGATGTCAGCAAGGTTATCTTCACTCCGAACATGACCAACCACAAGAGATCCTTCCAACACCTTCTCCCTTATGAAGTGGTGATCGATCTCAATATGCTTAGTCCTGGCATGACCGGGGCCATGGCCGAGGCCGTCCATGGCCGGGGCCATGGCCGAGGCCGGCCATGGCCGAGGCCGGCCATGGTCGGGGCCATGGCTGAGGCTATGGCCTCCGCCGGCCATGGCCTCCGCCGGCCATGGCCTCCGCCGGCCATGGCCTCCGCCGGCCATGGCCTCCGCCGGCCATGGCCTCCGGCCGGCCATGGCCGCGGCCGGCCATGGCCGCGGCCGGCCATGGCCGCGGCCGGCCATGGCCGCGGCCGGCCATGGCCGCGGCCGGCCATGGCCGCGGCCGGCCATGGCCGCGGCCGGCCATGGCCGCGGCCGGCCATGGCCGCGGCCGGCCATGGCCGCGGCCGGCCATGGCCGCGGCCGGCCATGGCCGCGGCCGGCCATGGCCGCGGCCGGCCATGGCCGCGGCCGGCCATGGCCGCGGCCGGCCATGGCCGCGGCCGGCCATGGCCGCGGCCGGCCATGGCCGCGGCCGGCCATGGCCGCGGCCGGCCATGGCCGCGGCCGGCCATGGCCGCGGCCGGCCATGGCCGCGGCCGGCCATGGCCGCGGCCGGCCATGGCCGCGGCCGGCCATGGCCGCGGCCGGCCATGGCCGCGGCCGGCCATGGCCGCGGCCGGCCATGGCCGAGGCCGGCCATGGCCGCGGCCGGCCATGGCCGCGGCCGGCCATGGCCGCGGCCGGCCATGGCCGGAGGGGAACCGCCGGTGGCGGTTCCTTCCCCTAAAGGTGGGGAGAAAGGGGGCTCACTCCCATGATCTCCATGAGAGATCATGGGGGTTAGGGGGGCCCACCCATGATCTCCATTGATGGGGATCATGGAGGTCTCCTTTTCCTTATAAATTAAGGTGGAGCCCATCAAGCGCTACTTACTTTATTATACAAAAAAGTAATCCTCATTTGAGTAATGCAAAATTCCTACGCCTGGGCCCCGGACTTCGAAGTACTTGCAAAAAATTGAACGAATTTACATTTCCCCTCATGTTTTTTTAATTTTGACCTCCCCCATTCATTTTGTGAAATTTAGTTTTGGTTCTACTTGAAACCGATTGGAACCGGACCGAACTGCATAGAACCGGACCGAACTGCATAGAACCGGACCGAACTGCATAGAACCGGACCGAACCATTAGTGACTGGTTTGATTTGGTTCTTGTTGAACCGTAACTGAAATCATTGACATGATGGTTCTAAAAATTATTCTAGAACCAGTATCAGAATCGGAACCGGTCAAACTAAATAAGATTTTGGTTTTTTTTAAAGAACTATTACCTTAGCGGTTCGGTTCATTGGTTTAGTAGAACCTAAACCGAACCGGAACCGTGACAGCTCTACTTCAAACCATTGTATTGAAGGTATTAGTACAATCATCATCATCTTCATGCGACAAGAGAAATTGGAGTACTTACTCCTTTATCCATTCAATAAAAAAGAAATAATTACATTACAACGTGCGGAAGATTTAATAAGTATCCATAACAATCTTCGGCATATTTCTAGAAGAAATCAAAAATATAATATGAAAGAGAGTTTGTATTGTGAGATATTGCGGGTAATGACTTTGAGTCATTCGAAGATGTATGTACACTTGAGATAGCTAATCTATCATTTGATGAACCAATGTTGAAGCTCTCGATTATTGAAGATGGTGATGAAGTTGATACTATTAGAGAGAATGTTTAATTATTAAACTTTATATTTTGCATGTAGATGTAACGAAACAATAAGCAATTTATGTAATAATATAGGCATGTGGTATATTATTCTTTATGATAATTTTTTCCTTGAATCTTCTCTATATTTGTATAATATTATATAAAATATTATTTATAACACTATATAAAATATCAATGATATATAATATAAGTTTGAAGTCTCAATTTTCATATGTATGATCAATGTTGTAGTCTCATTAAATTTTTTTCATTACAATTCAAGATATATACACTTAGTTTGTTAGCTGTCTTATTATTAATTAATACTTATATTGAAATAATTAAAATTTTTATAAACATTTCTAGTATTCTTATTTTTTAAAAAATTACGTTTCTCGTATCTGTTTCGTATTGTATCTCGTAGTTTCCGTCCATATGCTACATATATAGCTAGCCAGTATCATACAAGCTTGCTCGTCACCTCCGGGCTCGTCGGTTTTCTCCAAGATCGAAGTTTGTAAACTTCTTTTTCTTCCCTTTTGCATTTCTTTATTCTCAGTTTAGGGTTAATTTTGGTTCCACTCTATGCTCACCGATTTCAAATTTAGTTTGTGTTGAATGCTTGGATTTTCACTTATGAGCACTTTTGAGTTTTGCACTTATGTTGAATGCTTAGGGCACGAGCATACTACATAAGTCAAAGGTTGAGTTGAAAGGTTAGATTTGTTGTAATAAATTTAGTTTGTGTTGAATGCTTGGGTATGCACTTATGAGTTTGCGCTGATGTGTTTTAATAAATGATTAGTAGATTAGTTCATTTGATGTATGTTTTTTTACTTGTGCAATTAGTTGGGAGGATATGGTGAACGCTCCTACTCTTCTAGATATGGTGAATGCACTTATTTCAAATCAATTTAATTTTAATTTTACTTTACTAATTTGCATCATTATCATTATTTTTTGATTCTAAAGTTATTAATTATGAAAATAAGATTATATTTTAACAACAAAAATGTGATTTTAGTCCCTAAGGTTTGATGTCTTTGTGAAATCAGTCCCTAAGGCTCGTCAGACGAGTTCTCTGCTTTTTGTACTACAAAGTTTATTCTATGCAGGTTGTCAAGGTGGAAGAGAACGAAACAGGGGATAAAATAAAGGAAGTTTTACCGAGAAAGAAGGTCGAGAGTGGTCGGAGCTGATAAGAGAAAAGAAGGGGTTGGGAACAAGAGCGGTTGGGAGATTCCTTTCGACTCATCGGTATTCATGCAACTGGCCATGCAAGATCAACCCTGGCCTAAACAGAACCGCCGACGATCCATCCTCCTCATGGGTCCGAACGAGCCTCCCTCTCCTAGGCCCGACATTGGGAGCTGCCACCTTTCCTTAAGAAGCTTACTTTGGGATCATGATCCTCTACCTCCAGTCGTGGAAGAAGCTTTAGGCTTTGTTTGGGGGGACTTATTTTCACCGGTCAAGCCGTTACGATCGCATGAACCGGACCTTAATTATGGTCAGGTTCATGCGGTCGTAACCGCTTGACCGGTGAAAATAAGTCCCCCCAAACGAAGCCTTAGTCAATGACAAGCAAGCAGGTGAAATCATAGAGCGATCATGCGGTTTTGAGCGAGTGAAGGTGTTCTTTATAGTTGACTTCATTCTCGGCTACATCATCTGATGTACATCGGAGGCATACAACAGTCACCATTTAAATATTCTCTTTCCTAACCAGCAACCACCTTAGCTATTTTTATTATAGAAATTAACATATTTGATAATAGGGATCAAAATCATTTATTTTGCAAAGTTTTGGGACTGAAAACCTGAAATAAAAACTCCAGAGACTGATTTCATAAAAGTATCAAATCTTAGGGGACTGAAATAACCTTTTTACATATTTTCACACATGACAATGAGTAGAAATGATTGTTTAGTTATGGTAATTTAATTTCTTTGTTTTTGGATCTGTTCTGAATTGATTATCAGCTTTGAGAATATAGTCGTTTGTTCCGATGATCGTTTGATGATTTTTTTCTATTTTTTATGATGAAGATGAAAACTTGTATTCCTAGGTTTCAGCTCATCAACATTGGTGTGGGTTCAGAGAGCTATTCATGATTTGGAATTTACATTTCAAGCTCTGATTTATGATAATACATTTGCAAGCATTTTATTATGTTTGTAGCATACAGTTGACCACTAATCTATATAGTGATAGTTTGTGTAGCTGCAAAAAATGAAAATATGTACTTCACTATCTAGATGCATTAGTTTGAATCATTGCATCTAATAGAACTGTGTATCCGCTTGATAAAATTACATACTTTGATTTTTGCAATGCTAATCAATTTATGTTGAAGGATTTGCTTGAAATGGCTATCCATTTGGGTGAGGAGGGGTGTGTGAGATTTTATTGCACTTTAACTCGCCCCAACTATTGCAACCAATTGTTTCTCAATATTATTGAGATAGAAACAAGAAATTTGTTAAATTATTGTAGCATCAAGCGCATGGTTGATGTTTATGTTGACATAATTGAAAGCGACAACTATTCTATGATCGATAGTAATCCTTGTATGCTTATAGACAACATGGAAGAAAGCCACGATGCTCCGTATATGGAAATAATGGATCTTGATAATGATAATGATATCATTAACGGTGAGGACAATGATGAAGATGATTCTAATTTCAGTGATAATTTTGAAGACAGTAAGTTCGACTATGATGACATATAGTTTGATGATTACATCGATGAAAACATTGAATGAGTTGGATTTCGTGAGTCCAATGAAGGTAAAAAAAATCAACAAAATCAATTGATAGAATATAATAGACTTGTAAAGAAAATTAAAAACAAGTCTTCACTTTATCAAATTTAATTATCAGAGCAATGCAAACAACTCAAATTTTGAATTTGAAATCGGATTGTGCTTCAATACTGTGGGAAAATTATAGTTTGGAGCGGAATGGAATGGACAAACTCGAAGTAAAAGGATGGCTTTGTGATAAAAGGGTAGTTGATTTAGCTATCAAAAGTTGCGGTTGAAACAAGTAGGATCTTAGGGATATTTCTTGCGTGCATGTCATAGCGTACATTTTCTACAAAAGGGAAAATGTTGAAAATTACGTTGATTATTGGTTCAGGAGAAGTACTCTTTTTAAAGCAAATGAGCATATGTTAAACCCAATAAAAGGGCAAAAAGAGTGGACCAATTCGAACCTATTTCTCATGATCCCATGGTTTGAAAAACAAAAGATACCTGTAGACCTTTAGGACATGCTGGGACGAAGGAAACAGATGAGATAGACAAGAAAAAATATGGGTTAAAATGATATGGCTCAAAGTACGCATGTTATAATTGCGAGGAAACGAGACGTAATAAAAAGGGATGTGGTAAGTCATCCAATAATATACCTACAACAATGCCAACATCTACTATGCAATCAA
Source organism: Platanthera zijinensis (assembly GCA_039513925.1). Taxonomy (NCBI): domain Eukaryota; kingdom Viridiplantae; phylum Streptophyta; class Magnoliopsida; order Asparagales; family Orchidaceae; genus Platanthera; species Platanthera zijinensis. The sequence continues at coordinate 61,990,430 of CM077080.1, forward strand.
AAATAATGGTTAGTACCTAATATGACATGAACTAATATAATTATTAGGATTAGGTAATAAGGACCCGACCCGAGAACCGACCAACATGTAACTAATATGACATGAATAAAAAGTTAATAACTTGTATGGACCAAAAAGTGGCCAACTTTTATTGATTAAACAAACATATAGCATGAGTGAAGGTTTGTTTTGACTTGAAAATATCGAAACCCTACTTTAATAAATTGGCTCATGATTTTGAATAGAATAAGCCCTATTCGATCCAACACGCATCTCATTAATTAGTTAATCTAGGCTTTTATGAAGCAAGCAGACTATGGGTATGTTTGGGGTGGCGTCGGGATTCCGGTGTGACGGAGAAATGGGCGGAACGCCACTATAATGGTTTGAATGGAGGGAGGGGGCTTGGTTCGGAGACATCTACTTTTCTTTGTTTTGCATGGGGAAGACAAGCTCGGCGGTTCAAATTGAGATCAGGAAGGCGGATAATCAAACAACGCACGCCGGCGGCGGTGCGCTTCCAAATAAGCCTTTGTTTGTGGTGGTGGCGGTGGTGCGAGAAGCTCTATTCCCACCACTCTTTTTAGTTTGTTTGGATAATGAGCTTTTTCAAAAGAGATTTTTCAAGTACGGCGTTTCGAGAGCTTTTTGAGCAGCCCGTCCAACAATATTTTTTAAGAACTACATTCGCTACTTCAGCTTTTCTTTTTTTATTCGAGGATTCACGAAGGTCACGTCCCGACCATTCGCGATCTTTCTTTCCCTTGTCGCTACAAATGTCCTCTTCTCCCATTCTCTATTCCTCACCCATCCACCATCTGAGAATCTCTGTTTTGTTGTTGACCTTTTGTAACAAGTTTTTTAATATTTATATATTATTTGATTATCATAAAAAATCTAGTCGTGTTCAAAAAACCAGGCCGGGAGCCCGTCCGGGCCGTCTCGGAAAAAGCCCGGCTAGACCCGGCCCGGGAAAGTACCGGCCCGGGCTAAGGCCTGGCTTGGGGGCCTTACAGGGCCCCCATATCAGCTGGTTTCCCGGCCCAGTGCCTGGCTCGGGCAAAGCCCAGGCATCGGGCCTAGCCTAGGCCCGACACCGAGCCCGCAGGAAATCCCGCCTTTCCATCCCGCCTAATCCACACGGGTTTAAAATCCAGCCTATTTAGGTGGGACTAAAATCCCGCCTAATCCAAAATCAGGCCGGCCCGGGCCGACATGGAGGGCCTCATCCGTCCCTCTCTTTGAGAGGAAGCCCGATCTCGGCTCGGCCCCGCTCAAACCGGGGTCCAGGCCGAGTTAAGCAAAAAACCTAGAGGAAGCATCTGTGAAATGGCTCCTCCCTCGGCATCTGTTTCAGATTGTTGTTGAATTTGGTCAACACTATGGTGAAATTAATCCCATGAGCATGTTGACCTTCATTGCTCCAGATGCCCAAAGTACCTGCAAGCACATCAACACAGCTATGACAGTTAAAAATGGGAAAGAAGAAGAAAAAATGTTTTGAGCCCCTGGCTGCTGCTTACCTCTTTTGTTGTTTGTCCTGTTACTTTGTTCTATTCTGTATTTCCCTTGTTACCCCTGCAGCTGTCTTATTTATGCTGGTTCCTTGTTGTTTCTTAGGGAGAAAATGGTGGTTATGTTGTGTGAGTGAAGAAGTGTTGTAATTTTCTCCTTTTGATGAAATGAAGCTGTGGTAGTGCCGTCTACCTTTCCCCATTCTTTTGTTTTTCTTTGTGGTATCAGAGGGAGGTTCGATCCGCTATCAGTGATCTGTGGATCAGCTTGTTATGCGGTTTTTTTCCTTGTGGTGTGTTTTTTTCGTTGTTTCACATCACATGGCATCATCTAGTAATCCCCTGCAAAATTTCCAATACTCCCCAAGTGGAGTACCAATCTTTGAAGGCGAATCTTATGATTTCTGGCATGTCCAGATGAGGACATTGTTTATTTCACAAAGTCTTTGGGACCTCCTGCAAGATGGTTATGCCAAAACCACCGCAGCAAGCCCCCTCACTGACTGGGACCCAGCAAAAGTCAAGGAATATACAAAAAATTTCAAAAGAGATGTTAAAGCCCTTCTATACATTCAGCAAGGTGTTACCAGAAGCATATTCCCGAGAATCATGGGAGCTACCACTGCTAAGGAGGCCTCAGACTCTCTCAAAAATGATTTTGAGGGATCAACAAAGATATTAGCTATAAAACTCCAAAACGTATGGTAAGAGTTCGATACTCTGAATATGAAGGAGGAAGACGCTCACTCCTATTTCTCCAGAATATCCTCTCTAACAAATCAAATTAGAAGCCATGGAGATGTGTTAGAAGAGAAGAAAATAGTCATCAAAATTCTGAAAACCCTTTCACAAAAATACACCTTTGTTGTCTCCATAGAGGAGGGTAAGGATGTCAACAGCTTAACTTCACCAGACCTGCTTGGGTCTCTTCAATCTCATGAAGATAGAATGAAAAGATATAAGCATCAATCTCTTGAACAAGCTTTTCAAAGTAAAGCCTACATCAAAGCCTCAATAAAATCGGAGAAGGAATCACACCATGTTAACATAAGAGAAACTAAAGCAAAGCAATTATATTGTAACTTGTGTAGAAGAAACAATCATGAGACTCGTGATTGTTTTTATCGATGCAAAAGGCGTAAACATCAAACACACATGGACAAGGATTGTTGGACTAAGCATAAACCAAAATTTTGGCCTAAGGAAGAGGCACACTATAATGAACAAGATGAAGAGGACTTTGTTTTCTATACCTGTAATGGCCATGGAGAGGGTGAGAGTGATATATGGTACTTAGATAGGGCTTATTCCAATCACATGACTAACAATAAAAAAGCATTTATCTACTTAAATGAAGAAATGAAATCCCAAGTGGTGTTTGGAGATGGATCTACCAAGGCCATAAAAGGAAAGGGGACCATTGATGTAAGGACCCAAAAGGGACATTTCAAGCACATAACATAGGTTTAGTATGTACCCGAGCTTGCTCAAAATTTGCTTAGTGTCGGGCAATTAGTGAAGAAAGGGTACAAATTGATTTTTGATAAACACTAATGCACTATATTTGACATGGACTCATCCCTTATCATTGCCAAGATTATGATGGCCAGTAACAAGGTCTTTCCCTTGACCTTACCTCTAGAAGAAACTAACATGCATGTTGTTGAATCGACTGAGGCCAAAAGATGACATCTTAGATATGGGCATTTAAACATACAAGATCTACAAAAACTACAAACCAAACAATTAGTTTATGGCTTGCCAAAATTGGGAAAGCTTGAGAAGGTGTGTGAAAATTGTGCCTTATGCAAAATACATAAGCTGCCTCATCCTACCTCAACCACAAAAAGGACCTCTGCCCCTCTAGAGCTTGTGTATGCCGACATATGGGGACCCTCAAGAACCCAATCCCCATCAGGAAAAACTTACTACTTACTCATTGTAGATGATTATACTAGAATGATGTGGATCCATATCCTAGCTTACAAATCAGAGGCTTTTCAAAAATTAAATTCTTCCTAAATCAAGTTGAAAGAGAAACTAGGTTAAGGGTGAAATCCATAAGAACAGATAGGGGGGTAAGTTCCTGAGCCAAGACTTCTACAATTACTGCCATGAAATGGGATTAGAAGAGAGTTAACTGTTAAAGGCACACCCCAACAAAATGCTATTGCTGAAAGAAGAAATAGAACCATAGTCGAAATGGCCCGGTGCATGATTCATCACAAAAGTCTACCCAAATCCTTCTGAGCAGAAGCTGTTAGCACAGCTGTCTACCTCCTAAACTGTGCACCATGTCGTGCACTTCACGTCTCCACACCTTTTGAAGAATGGACTGGCCACAAACCATCTATTGAGCATCTTAGAACCTTTGGCAGCATTGCCTTCAGCCTTGAAACTAAAATAGGAAGAGACAAACTTGCAGCAAAGGGGGAGAAAGGCATTTTGTTTGGATATAGTGACACCTCAAAAGCTTACCGTGTTTACAATCCCCTTACGAAGAAGATGATGATTACCAGAGATGTTATTGTAGATGAAGATAGCAGCTGAGAGTGGAAAGAGGCTCAAGGTCAGAATCAGAGGGTGGAGGTTACATCTGATCCTATACCAGACAAGGACCAAATGCCATCCATTCCGGAAGAAGAAATTCAGCAAAGTTCACCTTTTGTGCAAAACAGCCCTTTGGATTCATCATCCCCTTCATCACCTCAAAAATTTAGACGCCTATCTGATATATATCAAAACTGTAATCTTGCTTTTCTTGCCACAGAGCTGTGTTCTTTCCAAGAAGCTGCTAATGATCCTAACTGGAAGAGTGCCATGGACACTGAACTCTAGATGATCACAAAAAATGACACCTGGGAGCTCACTGACCTGCCACCTCATAAGAAGGCCATGGGAGTGAAATGGCTTTATAAAATCAAATACAATGAACATGGGGAGATCTCCAAATACAAAGCAAGACTTGTAACTAAAGGCTACTCGCAAAAAGCAAGAGTAGATTACTTTGATACCTTTGCCCCGATTTCTCGCTTTGAGTCAATTCGCTTGCTCATCGTCATTGCCACTCAAAACAATCTCAAGATATATCAAATGGACATAAACTCTGCCTTTCTAAACAGAGAAAACAAAGAAGAAATATATATGACTCAACCTGAGGGGTACACCATACCTGGACATAATGTTAAAGTATTCAAATTGAGGAAGGCCCTGTATGGTCTCAAACAGGCCCCTCAAGCCCGAAACCAGAAAATTGACTCGCATCTTCTCCATATTGGATTTGCCAGAACAATCAGTGAGCAAGCTATGTACATAAAGAAGGAGAAGGGAAGTATCTGATTCTATGCTTCTATGCCGATGATCTGCTCATTACCGGTAATTCTCAAGATTCGATCATCAAATTCAAGGCCCATTTGAACTCTGTTTTTGAAATGACAGATCTTGGAGTAACCAAGTACTTCCTAGGACTTCAAATCACTCAGAAAGGAAGCTGCACTTATCTCTCTCAAAGTAAATATGCTGAAGATATTCTCACCCGAACAGATATGCTCAATTCCAATCCTTGCCTCACCCCTATGATCACAGGGAAGAAATTAAAGAAGGAAGACGACTCAGAGAAGGCCGATCCAGAAGTTTATAAGAGTATTGTGGGGTCCCTCATATACCTTACCAATACTCGTCCTGATATTGAACATTCTGTGAGCATTGTTTCTAGGTATGCAGGAACCCTCTGTCAAACACCTTGCAGCCGTTATGAGAATACTAAGGTATATCAATGGGACAAGGAACTATGGTCTCTGTTACTCTAAAGAAGACAACAACGTCCTGGTTTGTTACTCTGACAGTGATTGGGGAGGATGTGAAGACGATCGCAAAAGCACATCCGAATTTGTGGCATTTATGGGCACAAAACCTGTTTCGTGTACCAGAAAGCAGAAAGCAGAAAGCAGTGACACTATCTTCAACTGAAGCAGAATATTCTGCCCTGTGTGAAGCTGTCAAAGAACTACTTTGGTTAAGAAACCTGCTAGCAGAAATCATGAGAGAAATGAAAGAGCCTACAGATGTCAAAGTCGACAATTCCTCCGCCATTGCCCTAGCTTACAATCACTAGAGAGTGTGTTATTAAAGGGGAAATTAGTATTAGTTAGTAAATGGAAAATTAGAATTAGTTACTGCAAATCTGAAGATCAAGCGTTCAACATCCTAACCAAACCTCTATCCAGTGAAAACTTACACCAGCTTCGTCATCAACTGGTCAACCCTACTTCCGGGACTACCGGAGGGTATGGAGAAATTAATCCCGTCAGCATGTTGACCTTCATTGCTCCAGATGCCCAAAGTACCTACAAGCACATCAACACAACTATGCCAGTTAAAAATGGGAAAGAAGAAGAAGAAATGTTTTAAGCCCCGGGCGGCCGCTTACCTCTTTTGTTATTTATGTTGGTCCCTTGTTGTTTCAAAGGGACAAAATGGTGGCTCTGCTATGTGAGTGAAGAAATGGTGTAATTTTCTCCTTTTTGATGAAGGCTTCCTTTGGGAGGACTTATTTTCACCGGTCAAGCGGTTACAACCGCATGAATCGGACTTTAATTAAAGAGAGCCGAAATGAAGCTGTGGTAGTGCCGTCTATTTTTTTTCTCATTATTTTTGTTTTCCATTAAACACCAAATCCCCGCCATTGTTAAACTTTCATGTGGCAACAGGAAATTTTAGCTCAGTGTTTTGAATTCGTCCATCATGCATCTGTTTCACCGAATAAGATGCCCAAATCTCCATTTCAAGGTTTTTGCTTAACTGATTGCTTAGACCAGTTACAGCGATATCCATTTCTATGCTTCTGGAAGCAGCATCTCAGACATCTTTTTCATTGCATGCTTCCTCTATCTGCTGATTCAATCGGTCTGGACACCATTTCACAGATGCTGAGGGATCACAGATGCTTTCATCCAGCAATTTGGTGTGTTTGTTTGGTAGGTTTTGAGAGACAGAAACTGATTTTGGCCGAAAACTCATGAAGCAGAGGTTTTGAAAATGGGCAAAAAGTTGAGTTTTTTGAGAGGGGGCGAAATCTACTGTTCATCGTCTTTTCCAAAACTCCGGCACTCAAGCTTCTTCAAATCTGCTCCACAAGCTTCTCCGAAACTCCGGCTCTCTTCTTCTCCTAGCCTCGCCATCGATATCAGTCACTGCCTCGTCAAGCTGCACTTTCCAACTCGTCAGGTTGCGCCTTCCAACTCTTCTTCTTCGTCAAGCTCTGCCTCGTCAAGCTGCACCTTCCAGCTTCTCTTTTCCGGCAACCACAAAGGAAACGCGAAGCCCGTTCTTTCCAGCAAAAAGCGATGTGACAATAAATGCAGCCCGTTCTTTCCGGATCCGGATCCCCTGGAGCTCTTATTTGAACTCCGGGGGTGGAGTTCCAATTTTGCGAGTAAATGGGGCGGAATCAGAAAAATTGGTTAACATGAAAGTTGTAGATATCCCTGAGACGAATAACTTTCATGTTGAACACTTTTTGATTTGAAATCGTTTAGACCCCCGATTTGGACTCCGAAAAAATTCTGTCCGAAAATAATTAAATTTTTTCGGGGCCCAAATCAGGAGTCTAAACGACTTCAAATCAAAAAGTGCTCAACATGAAAGTTATTCGTCTCGGGGATATCTACAACTTTCATGTTAACCAATTTTTCTGATTCCGACCCATTTATTCGCAAAATCGGAACTCCACCCCCTGGAGTTCAAATAGGAACTCCAGGGGATCCGGATCCATAGGTAAGTTTCGGGGATAAGTTAATTTTCGAAGTCTCAAAATTCATGGATTTCTGTAAATGTCAAATCTTTTCATAAAAAACACCACATTAAAATTGGTTTTGATCAAACACCTTCTCCCCAAAAGTCATAAATTTTTCGTGAATGTCAATTCCTTCCTAAAAAAAATTAATTTCAATCCCTTTCCTCCAATCAATGTCAAACAAACAGGGCCTAATACATTTTAGGCAGGGACTAATTTCAAATATTTTACAAACTTTAGGGAGCAAATTCTAACCAAAAAATTCAAGGAACTGATATCATAAAGTACTCAAAATATATGAGGACTGATTTCATGATTTTGCTTAAAATATAATAACAAAATCTTTAAATCAATCCCTAAAGTTACTACATGAAATTAGTCCCTCAAATTAAGTAATTTTGACGACTGATTTCATAGAGTGGAGTAATTTGGGGGTCTGATTTCATAAAGAAGTAAAGTAATTTGGGGGGTTCTAAAGTAGAGTTAACTTAACTTTGGGGGACTGAAATCAAAATTAGAATTGTTAAAAGTTTTTATTTCTTGCTTTTACAAAGTTGTTATTCACTTATTAAAAAGCACCACCGGTGATTTCCCACCGTTACTTTTGGTGATAGAAACCCCAGACTGTGTAGATTGTCTGCAGAAGAGACAGGAGAATGACGAAAGCGGCGGCGACGATCGACAGAACCGTCCAAGGGCTTCTGAAATAGTACTGCCTCAGGTGCGTACACCACCGATTACGCCTCCTCCGGCAGTATCTGCTCACCTTCGCCTCCACCTCCCGCAGCCTCTCGTCGTCGCCGATGGTGATCTCCTTCGCCAGGTTGTTGAAGAGCTCGGCGAGGTTTCTGTCCCCTCCCAGAGCATTCCCCAGCACGCCCCGCCGGTGCAGCACATCCACGTCCTTCTCCACGTCGATGATCTTCCCCATCAGCTGCACGAACGCCGAAACGCCGTTCCCGCTGCCGGCGTGGAGGTGCTCGAATGCCACCATGTTGAGGAACTCGCACTCCGTCGCGTCGTCGACGATCACGGGCGGGAGGAACAGATCGCCGGAACCCTCGTCGAATCGGATGTCGTTGAAGCTCGAGGACGGGCTGGGGCGGAATCGGATGCCGCATTCGTGGAGGCGCGTGGCCGATCTGATGGTGGCGGAGCTCGATTCGTCCCCGCGTGTCTGCAGGATTCTGATATTCCGGCGTTTTGGCCGGAGCGGCAGCAGATCCCGGCAAGACGGAAGGCATGGGATGGGCGGCGGAGGGCATGCGGTGGTCGGGACGAGCCTACTCCTTCGGAATAAGTCGAGAGCGTGAAGGCCCAAATCGGAGGATTCCGGCGAACCAATTTGGAGGCCTTTCTGGCAAACGCAGAAGTCCAGCACCGCCGTATTTATGTACTGGTTCAGATCCTGACCATCAAATGAAATTGAGCATTTCTCTAAATACTAATTTAATTTTTCTGATCTAATATATTAGTTTACAATAATAATAAGTATTAATAAGATAAAATAAAAAATAAATAAATGTTGTTTATATAGATATATATGCTAGGAAGTAGGGATAGTGCACAAGGTTCTTTGAACAATCAATTTATTTTATATAATTGATTTGATACAGTGGCAGACGCAGAGATTTTTTTCTGTGTGGGCAGTGTATGAAAACTAACAAAAAGATAAAATTAAAATATTATTACTTTTAAATCTATCTAAAAAATGATAAATAAATGTGACATACAAAAAATATAAATGATAAAAATGTGTAGAAAATATAATGATAAATAAATGTCTTAGAAAATAAAATGATAAATAAATTTGTATGTAATAAAAAATGTTACATGCATAGGACTTGAACTCAAGATCATAGAATTAGATATCATAAACTCTACCAACTTGATCAAAATACTTGCTTGCTTGAAATTATTCATGATATAGATATGTATATTTTATATCCGCCAAATAAATAAATTGTGCATTCTGCTATTGATAAATGATATTTTTATAAACCAGTGTGGGCAGCCGCCCACGCTGGGCCCTATATGGGTCCGCCCCTGATTGGATCTACATGAAATTCCTGAGCCAAGTCAGTCCAAGTACAAGGGAGCCCAACCGAACACGAGCCGATTCAAGAAGTTTTATTAGTCGGGCCTGTTGCGGTCTAACTCGACGTCCCGGTCGGGCCGGAATAACCTAGACCGTCTTAGCTCTCGGAACGGTCGAGCGCGCACACAGTCATTGAAGTAGATCGATCGTACACACAAAGTTTTAATGTGGAAAACCTCTCAACCAGGTAAAAAATCACGTGACCGGATCTGTGCCGGTCAAAGCTCATTATTTCCTTGTTGTTACATCTTGTTCGTTGAATTGAAGACGACAGATCGCTCCTCGTTATAATTTTGAGATGAGAGAACACTTAGCCCACGACGGCCGATAGGCCGTCGCGCCCGGCGTTTGTTATAAATTGCACTTTGTGACGATAGGCTTTACTGGGCGTCCTGCTGGCAATGAACGCGGGAGATGAGCACTTGAGTTTGTGTTTGCGGAGGTCTCTTGGAAACTGAGAGATTGGGCTTCGTCGGGCGGCTTGAACGTGGCTCGAGTGCGGCTTGAGTGCGGCTCGAACGCTGCTCGTAGGATAAATTTAGCAGAGCTTCGACCTGAGGAAAAAGAAGACTGGGAGAAAAAAAAGTGAGAAATGAGGAGTCCTGAGGCTCCTTTTATAGCCTCCAGGAGGTGGTTATGGTGATTATGCGACTATCCGCACACCATAACCACACTTATAAATATTTTTGCTATAGTTTAGGGATGCACATTATGATAATAAATCCCGCTATTTGCACCATAATTAGATTAATAATAAAAATCTCTCACTAACCTGGCGGTTAGTGGGTGGTTACACGCGAATCGGACAGTGAGGAACGACTCCAAACAATCGGATGACGGAGACGAGCTCCCACGGGCAGCCAGTGAAATTGTCGTCGATCTTGCCAGCGAGGGGGTAGCCGTCGGCGCTGGCCGAGGGGGGTGGCCGGTCGGCCGCTCCCTTCGCCAGGTGTCGGCACCGAGGAGGACGCGCGCCGACAGCCGAGGAGGAGCGGTCGCTCACTCGGCCACGGCCGGCGGCGAATGTGCCCGGGGAAGGCAGTTGGCGCACCCGCGCGCAGGGGCATGCGCGGGAGCGCGCGCGTATCGGGCTGCGTGCTTGAGTGCGCAGACCTAATCGCGCGCGGGTGCGCACGTCAGGTCGCGCGCAGGCGCGCCTGGTTGCGCGTGGGTGCGCGCGCCCGGTCGCGTGCGTGCACGCGCCCGGTCGCGTGCGTGCACGCGCCCGGTCGCGTGCGTTCACGCGCCCGGTCGCGTGCGGGCGCGCGAGGGCGTGCACGTGCCCGGTCGCGTGCGGGGGCGCGCGGGCCGGCCCGCGCGCAGAGCTTGCTCTGCGCGCGTGAGCGATTGTGTGCACCGGTGTGTGTGCTTGATGTTGCGCCCGCGCGCGCTCTAGGTTGCGCACACGCCGGCTTGTGCGTGCGCGCGCACATGTTTGCTTGGGCGTGCGTACTTGGGCGCGTCGTATGGTTTTGATTTTACTGCGTGGCGTGCCTTTATGCGCAGGACGAGGCGAAAAATTGTAGATTTTTATTTAAGATTGATCTTGATTTTTTATGTCAGAGTTGGAAACGTACTGCGAGACCGATGCGTTTGTGATCCTCGCTTACCGACGATCAGGTTGCGATTTGGAGGAGAAGGTTCGTGCTGCCTGCCGACCTTAAAGTGAAAATAACATGTGTCAAAGAAAGGGTTCAAAATCCTTCTCGCAGTTGGTTGACGATCTGTGAGACTGCTTTGAGATCGGGTTTCCGATTCCCACCATGCGAGGAAGTGATCGAGAATCTGAAATTTTGCGGCGTGCCGATTTCTCAATTTACTCCCCTAGGAGTAGTACGCCTCATGGGATTGGCTGTCTTCTTTCGTGAACATGTCGGAAAACTCTCCTTGGACTGCTTCCTGGATTGGTGTGACATTCGCTCTGATGTTGGTGAGTGTGTGGAAATTCATAAAAACAAGAGCTGCCTTGATTTTGAGACTCGGATTGACCGTTGTCACGAAAATACTTTATTTGGCTATGTAAATAACTCTTGGGCTTGCCTGAACTGTGCAATGCATTGTTTGATTATTGTCGCCGCCAAAAGGGAAAGGAGTGGGAGTTTTCCCCAATGCTACGATTTTCAGAGCCCCGTGAGTTGGTGAACCAGCTGTTTATCATTTCCTCATTTGTGGAACAGAAACACTTGTTGCAGTGCGACATTTCTTTAGACTCCGGGCAGATTATCGAGACGTCTTCGGATTGTGGTCGGAAGAGGAAGGCCATTACAGTTCTTCGTGGTGACGATAGTACGATGCCTTTTTTGGTTTCTCATGGTAGGATTACTCCTTCTTGTGGTTGTAGCGGGCCTACTCCCGAGGTACAGGTGTTCGGATGTTCTGCCTCCCCAAGCTTTTTCTGTGGAGGCGGTTGCTCCGAGGTTGTCTTCTTCTTTGAAGACGATGAATGAAGTGGTAAGCAAGCCCGATTATTTTTGGTTCTTCCTTGTTGCTGCGTTGTACTTATTTTTCTCCGTCTTTTTCTTGTAGATTGAGGCGCAGGCTCAAATTGTCATTACTTGGAATGATCATTAGGTGAGCTTGAAGGACGGGTATCTGGCTCTTTAGGAGAAATTTCGGGCGGCTGCGGGCTCGCTTGCCGCTCTTAGAGATGATTATGATCGGGACATTTTCCGATTTCACCCGATTTGATCGGAGTTGAAGGAGGAATTGGAAGAGACTCGAGCATCTTTGCAGGTGGAAAAATCTCGGGTGGAAAGAACAACACAAATGTTGAAGCGTGCCCAAGAGGGGACTTCCTGTTTAGAAACAGAGCTCCATGCGGCGAAGGCCCAAGTGGAGATGTTATCTTCTGATAGCCGCATGTTAGAGTTAAGGCTACCAGACTTGCGGAGTACACATAGTCTTTAGATTATATGCGGGATCGTTGCTTGATTAGCGAGGAAGTTCGTAAGGAGATCTGGACCAAGGAGGTGGAACCTCAGATGGAGGACGTTCGTGAACTGGCGCTTAGGCGTGGAGTTTCAAAGGCTTTTCGTCTTGTTGGCAGGAGCTTGGGGTGTGACATATTTGGCTTTAGTTTCGACGATATATCTGGCGATGAGAGTTCTGATGTTGACGCGGCTGATATGTAGCGGCGTTATATTCTTGTGTTGGTGTGTTTGCATTTTTCTTTTTCTAGTCTTATATCTTGTATATTGACTTTATTGTTTGATGATTCTGATCAGCGCATTTGCACATGTATTTGTATGTTGATGCAATGACAACACTCTCTTTCTTCTTTTTGCCTGAATGCTTGTTTGACTCATGGTGTTGCTTTGTGTGGGCTGTGATTGCGGCTTAGTTGGCTTGTGACTGGTTTGTGACCTAGTTTGCACGAGGATCGCTCGCGGCCTAGATTCCATGAGGATCGCTCGTGGCTTAGTTTGCAAGAGGATCGCTCGCGGCTTAGTTTGTACGAGGATCGCTCGCGGCTTAGTTTCCACGAGGATCGCTCGCGGCTTCGTTTCCACGAGGATCACTCGCGGCTTCGTTTGCACGAGGATCGGTCGCGGCTTTGTTTGCACGAGGATCGCTCGCGGCGTCGTTTGCACGAGGATCGCTCGCGACTTCGTTTGCGTGAGGATCCCTCGCGACTTAGTTTGCACGAGGATCACTCACGGCTTAATTTGCACGAGGATTACTCGCGACTTAGTCATGAGGGGGCAGGCCCTGACGATCTCGTGGGGTAGAAAGGCAGGTTCGGTGAATAACTTTTGTATTTAAACTGCATGCACTGTTTTAGCGATTTTGCATGAGGGTCCCTTGCGGCTTACTTTGCACGAGGATCACTTGCGACTTAATTTGCATGAGGATCACTCGCGGCTTAGTTTGAAACTGGTCGGGCTCCATTGAAAAGAAAAACACAATTCCATATAAAAAAATAATTTACACAAGTTCAGGCTTGCGGTTTCTATAATAGTTAGTCGGGGAACAACAATTGAGTGAAAAACTGTTAGTAAAAGGTTATGATTCAGGGAAAAAAGCGATGGGAGCAGATTTGTAAGACGTCCAAGAGTGATTGTTGAAGTATCGCAGTGTAATCAGAGTCAGTCTGGATGACAAGGAACTGAACATCATAGGTTGTGTAACATCTCAACTTTTATTGGGCCACCTGGACTCTAATGAGCCCAATAAAAGTGACCCGAACCTTTACCCGTAGCCCATACCAAGGTAAAAGGTAACCCTAGACAGAGATATCAAGCTAGAGAACTCCGATTTGAGTTCTGTTAGTTCCTATGACCTCGTATAGTCAATATGAGTGTGTTGGAACTCGTTCTATTGAATTCCGAGGTCATATGGTGCATATGACCGTTCCTCGTAAAACGATGTGAAAACGAGATTTTTGAATATTGACCTAGAGAACTCCGATTTGAGTTCTGTCAGTTTCTATGATATCGTCTAGCCAATATGAACGCATCAGAACTCATTGCGTCGCAATTCGTAGCCTAACGATGATTATAAGTGTTTTAACAGTTTTAGCGCATCGCGACGCGTAGATTTTGAATATTTAACAAACGAATTCTGATTCGACGCAGGTCAGTGGCATTGGATTCGTATGGTCAATACAAAGTCAACGAAGTTGGCCCCGGTCAGTTTCGATGACCGGTGGTCAATCTGTGGTCAAATCAAGTACATTTGTGCACCGAAAATGGTGCATACACCAATTATGACACGATACCCCAACTTTGACCCGAACCCCGATGACTTGGACCTATTTTGACTTTGACCCCCATGGAGAGACCCTTTCGTGGTTGACTTTTGGTCAAACCCTTCACAAGTGGTCTTCTTTTATATATTTTTTTGGTACCTAACCTAAGGCCAACTAACCAAGTCATCATGGGCTTTTTCCAAGCCTTAATGGGCCCTAGATTTGATCCACTAATGGACATAATTAGGAGAGAAGAGCATCAAAGCCCATCTTTCTTTCTCTCACACACACTCTCTCTCTTTCTATTGGCCAAAGATGGCATTCTCACATGGCTATTAGCCTAGCCTAGTCCCTAGGTGGTACTACCCTTCATTCAGATGATGTCATCTGTGCATATAGCTGGGAGAAGCTTGGCCACACCTTCTCCCTAGATGTTTAGTCTCAAATCGAGGAGGAAGAGGGAGGGCCTCTCCCCTCCCTCTATATAAGGGCCCCGACACCTCAGAGGAGATCACACCTCTCCTCTAAGCCCAGCCGACCCCAGCCATGGCTCTGCCAAATCTCCAGTTCATCGGAAACCTCTTCCTGAGCTCCACCACCCCTCCACCACCATTAATGGTGGATCTCGCCGGAAGCCCCGAAATCAGGTGGAAAACTTTTCCTCTCCTTCCTGCCTATCTTCTAGACGCGTTGCATGCAAGCTCTGGCGGCCGGAGCGCCGCCGCCGTCACCCCCTCCCTTCCGTTCAAAAAAAAGAGAGAGCTCTGGTGATGGCCGACGGTGACAGGCCGCCGAACCACCGCTGGAGGGAGCGCCCGCCACCGGAGATTTGGCCGGGGCGGAGCCATGGCCGGCCGGCGATGGAGAAGGCCCGTAATGGGCGGGTTTTGTACAGGCTCTGTACAGGCGGGGTGGGGAAGAAAGTTTATAAAAAAATATATTTTTATAAATTTTTTTTAATTATAATTAAAAAGAGGTTTTTAATTTTCTGGGGATAAACTAGAGGCCTGGTGAAAAAGGTCTTAACACAAAAATTGTTCCCCTTGATGATGGCAATCTCCACACAAATTTTGGGAATTTTTGAAGTTAATTTGGTATTTTTCAAAGCCTAAATAAGATTTATTTGGCCAATTTAGAGGCCTAAAATTGCTCGAATTTTTTTGGAAAAATTGATACTCTTTTTAGGTCCTCTAAAAGATTATATTAAAATTTGGGAATCTTGAGGTAAAAATTGAAGATTTTTCAATTTTTTGGAGCCTAGGGTCGCGCTCAGAAATTTACGCGCTCAAATTGTTTGAAAATAGAGATCGAAGCGCGCGACCGCTTTATATATTGAATGCTAAGTTCAATTGAGTAATTGATGAGAGTTATCAAAGCAAGATTTCCAACTCTAAGTATTCCGGGATTTTTGCAAAACCACTGAGCGCCTCATTTTCAAATAACTCTCGAGCATTTTGGGCCGGCTCGGAAGATGAAAGTACAAGCTTCAAGAAAAATAATCCACAACCTCGTTCTGGGTGAAGAATTTCCCTCATGTGTTAAAAATGATTTTCGAGGTTGAAATTCGAGGAAGAATGTGCCCTCTAACGAGATTCTCGGATTCGATCCGACTCAAGCAATCGAATTGATATTTATTCTCGGATGAATATTAAAAATGTAACTCATAATAAGCTTCCACTGATCCGATTAAGTTGTGATTAAAAAATACATAACTGAATTGTTATCAGATCTTAATAATATGTGAAAAACCCAAAGACACCTCCTAAGAACAGAGATGAAACTGAACTAAACCTCCTGAGAACGGAGATGGAACTGAACTAAACCTCCTGAGAACGGAGATGGAACTAAACTAAACCTCCTGAGAACGGAGATGGAACTGAACATGCCTCCTAAGAACTGAGAAGGAACTGAATACACCTCCTGAATGGAGTGATTGGATTACTAACTATTTTCTTTATGATTATTCCAGTCTTGTACCGGTCCAGTTGCTTTATTTATTTCAGTTCAGTACTTTCAATTCAGTGCTACTCTAATCCTGCACTAGTCAAGTTCAATTCAGTACTTTCAATTCAGTACTACTCCAGTCTCGTACTGGTCAAGTTCATTTCAATTCAGTACTTTCAATTCAGTACTACTCCAGTCTTGTATTGGTCAAGTTCATTTCAGTTCAGTACTTTTAATTCAGTACTATTCAAGTATCATACTGGTCAAGTTTATTTCAGTTCAGTACTTCCGTTTCAGTACTACTCTAGTTTTGTAATGGTCACATCTCATTATGCATCGTTTATTATCTGTCACTTTAATTAGTGCATTTCCTTTGCTGCAATTTACTATTATAAGCACGGGTCCTGCTTTTACAAACAGTTGTTTGTTAAGGTTGAACATTAGTTGGGGATAACCGAAGTTTAGGTGTTCCTCCAGGTTTAGCTTCAAATAAAGTGCTCTCACGCTCCTTATCGAAAGTTGAGCTGAGCATCGCTGCCTGAAGGTTAACGTATAGTAGGGCAGACCGCCGCAGACCCGGTGCGTATTAGCATGATTGTTTGATTGATTGCTTGTGAATTGCTTGCGGTAATTTGTGGCGGGTCAGTCCCTTTCGTAGACCATTCGTACCAATGCGGGAAGGTCGACGACTTAAGGCAATAGGGAGATGGGTACCACTGGTGATCGACCGTTATGTTGTCCCTGTTGGGTTTTCCTTCGCTGGTCGGCCAAAATGTTGAATCGCCGGATGTTGCTCCCATATAAGAGTATACGGGGTTGTACGTTAGGGCCTGGGCTGTGCGGTACGAGTACCCCCAGAAGTGGCAGGGCTGGCCACTGTCACCGATGGCCATATCGGTGAGGCCCGCGGGGCTCGCTACCCTGCTATAAAAGAAGCGGTCCATACTTTGTCGACATAGGGTGTTATGAGCGGCTATAAATACCTGTGATGTGCACGCAGCTGTGAATGTATGTGATGTGTATGCGGCTGTGAATGCTTTCGATGTGTACGCGGTTGTGAATACCTGCGATATGTACGCGGCTGTGAATGCATGTGATGTGTACGCGGCAGTGAATGCATGTGATGTGTACGTGGATATGAATGCATGCGATGATTACGTGACTGTGAATGCTTGCGATGTTTGTACGCGGCTGTGAATACATGATATGTTGCTGTGCTATTGGAGCCTAAATTATAACTTATGTATATTGTTGCTGCTAGTCCAGTTATACCATGCTTCTCCTCTTTTTGGTTACTCCTAGCTTATTTATGAAATGCTGTGCTAACCCTATATTGCTTCGGCTATCTTATTTTGTTAGGTGCGTGCGCTCGTCCACAGGATATGGATCCGGGGAGGAGATTTGATTCCACTTAGCTCTATAATTAATAGTTATTTTAAATAACTATTCACAGGAGATGGAGCACCGTAGCAACTAGCTGTTGTAGGACGATACGCCAGCTGATAAGACTACCCGAGCAGAGGCACCCTCATCATCTCCAGAGTTTAGAGACGTGAGTACTAGCGAGCAGAGTTGAGAGAGAGAGAGAAAGAGAGAGAGAGAGAAAGGAGTTGCTTGTTGTAGTACTATTATAGCCCATGGGCTTCATGTATAAACAGTGGCTACAGCCTTTTGCATTTTCTGTTAATTATATATTGTTATATATATTTGTTGTGATTTCCTGTTAATGCTTCCGCTAAACTCTGTGATGTGATGTGAATGTTGTGATTCAAGCCGAGCAAGACGGCCAACTAGTGCTTAATAGTGTGAGTTGACACTCTTAAGGAGCACTGGGTGGACGCCTTGGGCAAGTAGATCCCCTTCGGCTCGACCCGGGGCAAAGGTTGGGGGGTCTTACAGGTTGCTTGCTTGGGTTCTTTTCCAAGAGTGACGGGGAGGATGATGGTGTCTATGACTGGTACTGAAGTGCCTCTCGGAATACGCGCGCTAGCAGATTCTAGCTTGAGGCAGTCAGCGGTTAGTTTGAGCTGAAGTAGTGTTGATAGGAACAATATGTTCACGATAATCCCTTAGTCCACCAAGACTTGGTTTATCTCGGCTGGCGGCTTACCGATACCGATGACAGTCTAGATATTGGAGACAGAGTCATCACCACTGACAATATTGACGAGCACCCCAGCCCTGAAAACAACCAGTACAAACACCACCACCCCTGTTAGTACCATAACATGCACTTATACCAACACCCTATCTAGCACCGGTAGCGCGATGAGAAGTTCCCTTCATAGGGAACTGCTTCCTATGCCATCAGCTCAGATACATTTGAGTTTTCTACCCGCAGGCCATGAGAAGGCCAGAACTAGGAGTGGTGCAGGGCACTGTGACTACAGATAGATATTAAGGACGAGGAGGTCGTAGAGGCCGTCCCGGAATGAGAGACCTGTCGAGGAATGGCAGAGCCGCACCACTAGAGGCATATGCCTTAGATTTGCAACAATGACCATCCTCTGATATAGTAATTGATATATATCTTTAATCATCTCAATTGTTCTCTTATCTAGTTGGTATTGTTTTGTATATTGATATAGTTATAGTATGTGAACCTTCTTAGGTTTACTTATGGTAGAAGGTCAACCCGCAAAAACCTTATTCGATACAGGAGCTACCCACTCTTTTGTTTTTCGAGACTTCATCTCGACCAAGACAAATGCCATCAGCTGGAATGATGATCTGAATATAACTCCCGAACGGATCAAACACGACTTCTACGAAGAAGTGTTCATTCCAAGCTTTACTATGAGACATGGAATTTGAAATCTATGTAACTATTTTGGCGATAATAGGTTTTTGACATCATTCTAGGGATGGACAGGTTGGCAAAGCACAATGCCCAAATCAATTGCTCAACCAGGGAAAACAACCTCCAAACCTCGAATGGACAATCCATCACCCTGAAAGGTATTCCCTCCATCTCACGTTTAATCTTAACTTAAGCATTGACCGCCAAGTCGGTCAGGCAAAGAGATTAGATGTTCTTGATCTATTTTGAAATGGAGGACAAACCCCCAGTGCACTCCAAGGTTCCGGTCATTCGAGACTTTCCTGATGTTTTCCTCGAGTCTTTTCCAGGATTGTCTCCACCACGCGAAGTGAACTTTCAAATCGAGCTTGTATCTAGAGCTCGAATAGAGTCAAGAGTATCTTATCGAATGGCCCCAAAAGAATTAGCAGAACTCGGGATTCAACTTCAAGAGTTGATCGATGCAAGATTCATCTATCCGTGTTCTTTGACGTGGTGAGCCCCGATGTTATTTGTAAAGAAAAAGGACAGTTCGCTTTGTTTGTGCATCGACTACAGAGAGCTAAACCGGCTCACTGTGCGAAATACCTACCCACTACCTAAATTCGATGAGTCATTCGACCAATTGTAAGGCGCCTCCGTCTTCTCTAAGATGGATCTGCGATCAGGCTACTACTAACTTTGGGTCCGAGAGGAGGATATACTTAAAACTGCATTTAGCTCCCATTATGGATATTATGAATTCATGATAATGCCTCCGAGTTAGCTAATGCACTTTCTGCATTTATGACATTGATGAATAGGGTATTCGAACTATACCAAGATCACTTCATTATTGCCTTCGTAGATGATATTCTTGTCTACTCCAAAAACAAAGCAGATCATGCGAGACATGTTTAGATGGTATTGTTCAAGTTGCCAAAGCAGATCACTCCCTCTTTTCCAAATTTATCAAGTGCGAATTTTGTCTCGAGGAGGTTGGATTATTGGGGCACACCATTAATAAGAATGGAGTGGTCGTAAACCAAGCAAAGGTGTTAGCGGTGAGGAATTGGTCGCCGCTTAAGTCGACAGCAGACATCAGAAGTTTCCTCGGATTCACCGGATATTATTGAAAGTTCGTGAAAGGCTTTTCCAAGATAGCCTTACCCCTCACTGCCCTCATAAAGGTAGGCCGATTTATACCAAATTGACAAAGTGATTGAGTCAACATTCTGGCTAGGCTCTTTGTCAAGCAAGTGGTCCGATTTCATGGGGTGCTTAAAACAATAGTTTCTAACTGCGATAGATGTTTTACTTTAAAGGAAAAAACGAAGAGTGAAGGATTATTTGGATACCAAGCTAGCCTTCAGCACAACATTCTATCCCCAGACTGACGGTCAGACTGAAAGGACGAATCGGACTATGGAAGATCTATTCTGACTATGTATAGTGGAGCATAATGAGCCTTGGGAGCAACTTCTACCGCTCGTAGAATTCTCACATAACAATAGCTTCTAGTCTAGTATCAAGATGACACCCTATGAAGTTCTCAATGGGCCGAACACCTTTATCCTGGGCACAAGATGAAGATCTTGAAGCTTTGGGTGTTATTTATATTGATGATACCAGAACAATTATAAGGTTGATACGAGAGTGAATGCTAGAAGCATAAAGCAGGCAAGCTAAATACTATGATGCTCGTCATCGACTGGTGGAATTCAGCATAGGAGATCTGATGTTCTTAAAAATCAAGCTTATATATGGAATTTCCCGGATAAGGAAACAAAAAAAGTTAAGCCTCCACTATTTGGGCCCTTACCCCATCATAGAGTGAGTCGGTCCGATTGCATATCGACTTGCTCTTCCATCAGAATTGGGGAATCTTCATGACGTCTTCCACGTCTCTTCATTGCGACATGTTCTTCGACAACCCGCACAACATCTCCCTACACCTCCAGTACCTGTGCAATCTGATAGATCTCTGCAGTTGCAGCCCGTGTGAATTATGGACTCAAAAATCGAGGACTTGAGGAATAAAACTATAACCATAGTTAAAATATTATGGTCAAATTACGGGCATAATTAGTGCACGTGAGAACCAGAGAGTGTCATCTGAGAAAAGCACCTATAACTCTCACCCCAGGTACGTCACCTCTTCAAACACTCCCAACTTAAAGTAATTTTAGTGCACATAAATCCTCTTATTTTTATTGGATTGTAACATCCCGACTTTTTTGGGTCACTAGAATCCTAGTATACCCATTAAAAGTAACCTAATTCCCTACCCAAGGCCTTAGATTGTAGGAGATGACCCGGTTTTAGATATTAAGCATACAAACTCCGATTTGAGTTCAGTTAATGTTTATAGACTTGTATAGTCAATACGAGTGCAACGGAACTCGATTAGTTTCAATTCAAAGTTATATGAAGAATATGATCATTTTGCGTAATGCGTCACGACTACGTAGATTTTTCATATTGAGCATACAAACTCTGATTTGAGTTCTGTCAGTTCCTATAGACTCGTATAGTCAATATAAGTGCAGTGGAACTCGTTTCATTTCAATCCGAGGTCATATGGAGAATATAACCATTTTGAGTAGCGTGTCTCAAAGATGCAAATTTCAGAATATTAAGCAAAATGAACTCAGATTTGACCTCAGTCAGTTGCATTGGACTCGTGTGGTCAATACGAGATCAACAAAATTTGTTGCGCTCGATTCCGACACCGTTTGGTCAAATGGGTTAAATCTAGACCAGTTCCTAAATGATCAGAACTGAGATTTATTTTTCCTAGATTAGACCAGTTCCAAATCGCTTCTGCTTCTGAATCTCTCCAACAACTATTTCAGTGGCAGCGTTACCAAATCGCTCCGAAGATTCCCAAATCATTTCCGATTTTCCCGGCTCGCCGGCCCCGGCCATTACCTTCACCGTCGACTCCCCCTGACTCTCCGACAAGAACTTCCAGTTGAAGGAAGATTAGTGAATCAACACTTATAGGAATTATTCTCAGTGCTTCTGTTCTGGTGTTCGGGTTATCTCCATCTTGTTGGTGCTATGTTCGGGTGAATCAACACTTTTGTTTGTGTGAGTTGTAATCACGGCTTTGCCGTGAGGGGGGCAGGCCCCCACGGAGAGTTTGCACGAGTCGGGCTTGCTGCTTAGTTTGTGCGGAGAATGTAAGTACTCAATCCAACCGCCAGAGAATATAGATACTCGATCCAGGTACAACAAGGAACGCACTTCCCGGAGGCAGATGTGGTAAAGAGCGTGGTGTCAGGAGGCATCTGTTGTGAGGAGTGTGCTGCCCGGGGGCAGTTGCTGTGAGGAGCGCGTTGCTCGGGGGCAGTTGCTGTGAGGAGCGCGCTGCCCAGGGGCAATTGCTGTGAGGAACGCGCTGCCCGGGGGCAGTTGCTGTGAGGAGCGCGCTGCCCGGGGGCAGTTGCTGTGAGGAGCGCGCTGCCCGGGGGCAGTTGATGTGAGCAGCGAGCTGCCCGGAGGCAGTTGCTGTGAGTGTAAAGGGACGCCTTCGCACTTGGGCGAAGTGAGTGCGCATTTCAAACTGCACGGACGATGCTCGCCATCTATAGACCTGAAATGAGAAAACTTTTTAAAAAAATTTAGAGTTACAGTCGTGAGACTGTTGTTGTGGAAATTTACATGAAAAATTCATTGGAAAGTAAAATTGATAAACACTATAATGGGCAGAGCCCCGCTGATAGGTACAAAACCCTCTCTTGGGTCGGTCGACTTAGGAGTTGCCCCCCAGTCCGTCCTTGCAAGAAGTTGGCCGATTTCCTGTCAGCGGACTTGGTGCTTAGCCCCGTAAGAATCTCCCCAGGAGGACTTGTCAGACAAGACGCTCGATTTCCTCTTTAAGCTTTGAGCAATCTTCTGTGTCATGTCCTCATCTCTAGTGGAACTCACAGTACTTTGTCTGGTCCCCCATATTTTTGGCGAGGGGTCTGGGCTTGCGCAGCTCCTCGTTGTCTTGGATTGCATAAAAGACATTTGTCCTGGAGGTGTTGAGGGGTGTGTAATCCCGGGGCGGCTGATCTCTCTGATGGTCACGTCGACGTTGCCCGTTCTGATGTTCTTCTCAGAATTTTCCTTCTTGGTGTTGAGGGCCGGCTCCTTCTCCCTTTTTCGCTTTTGGTTGTCGTCAAACTGTTGAAGATGAGCTTCAATAGCCTCATCGGCTGCGATCTGCGCCTCTACGCGGTGCACGAGGTCGAGTTAGCTAGGGACGGTTTCCCCCATTAATGCTGAATAGAAGCCGCTAGGACGGAGACCCCAAGGAACACTCCTCTTAACAGCTCTGGGTAGACCCCTGAGATTTGACGAGCTTCTATAGAGAACCTGCGGAAGAAGTCACTCAAAGACTCCCCTTCATTTTGGCGGATACCTGATAAGTGGGAAGGGCCGCGGACGATCCTCTGATTTTCTATAAACTGATCCGCGAACTGTCTCGCTAGCTCTGTGAAATTGGCAATAGTGCCCGCCCTCAAGGAGTGAAACCATGTGCGGGTCTGCTCCTTGAGAGTGGCTGAGAACACTTGACAGAGTAACTGGTGAAGTGATTGACATGTTCCAAAGGATCGTCAGTTCCATCGAACGTTTCGATATCGGGCAGTTTGAAACCATGAGGAATTGGATGAGCCAGAATTTGTGGTGCGAGGGGGAGCCTTGACAGAGTGGTCAGTGAGTATGAATATCCCATCGGCCGGCTTGCCGGTATTCTTCTGCAATCACCTCTCAAATTTCTTCCCGGGTGAACCTCTCGAGCGGGGAAGTCGGGCCTTGTCTCCCCAGTTGTGGCGGTGTCGCCCAGTTTCAGCTTCTGCATGAGGCGGGTGAGTGGGGATGGCGGCGCCAGAGTATTCTTCAGACTCCTCTTGTCTTGGAGCTTCCTGCGCCCTGCCATGATTTGGCAGTGGGGGTTAACTTGTGCTAGAGGGGGAGCAGGAGGCGCTCCCAGATTCCTGAGCAGAGCAAGCATTTCAGTTTGCTGCTCCTCCATTTGTCGAACTCGCCCCTCGGGGGCGGTGACAGGCGCGAAAGCGGCCTCTGCGGTCAATGACACGTCCACCAGAGAGTGGGAGCGTGTTGGTTCAGTGTGTCCTTTTGGGACAGATCCTTCATCTGTGCGAGCACTTCTGATAAGTCACTAATTATAGTTATTTTCATATAGTTTTTATGTAACGTCCCAATTCACGCTAGGCCCCTTGATTGCGCTTTTGAGTCAAGGGGGCTGTGGTGAGCCCAATGGGGGTGTGGGTGAACAGGTACGAACGTATGGGAGATGAGGAAAACAAGGCAAAACGGTGATTTTGTCCGACACGGGTATGGACACGGCCGTGTCCATACCCGTGTGCCTCATGCCAATATTAGGCTTCCAGTCAGAGAGGTACACGGGTATTGGGACACGGGCGTGTCCCTACCCGTGTGCCGAGGACACGGGTAGAGACACGGCCGTGTCTCTACCCGTATGCCGCAACCCCGACACGGCAGAAAGATGTTCTGGGATGAACACGGCCCTAAACACGGCAGGCGACACGGCCGTGTCACCTGAACACGGGTAGGAACACGGCCGTGTGCCTACCCGTGTCTGCGGTGTATAAAAACGAAAAAGTTGGAAACCCTAGTTTTCATTCCCCTTTTCAGCCCCAAAACTTCTGAGAGGAAGAGAGCTTGCTGGAGGAGGGGAAAGGAGCTCGCCGGAGCCATCCTTGGAGGAATCGAAACGCCGCCGCCGTCAAGGGAAAAACAATGTCGCCGCGAAGGAGTGCGAGGCTCATGGCCGGCCATGGTGGTACCGCTGGACTTGAGGTGAGCTTCCTCCCCTCTCCCTTGGTGCTAGATCTATAGTTATTTTAGGAGAGACATCGACTCCATAGAGTCTTGATGGTGAGGAGGAGAGTTCTTAGGATAAGCCATGCCTAGGTTTTCTAGGCTTAGTCTCCCTCAACCTTCTCATCATTCAAAGTGGAGATGAGAGGGGTTTTCGTTGAGGGTTTGGCTTTGAAAGGAGAAATAAGGTTGGGTGTGATTTCTGGAGAAGTTTATGCGAGGTCGTTGCAAGGAAGAAGATGAACGGATGCCGTTCATCTCGCCTTAAGATGCGTGCAGAAATCTGATTTCTGCACGCGGCGACCTTCGTGGCCAATTTCGGAGGTATTCTGGCCAGATCTGGGTGATCGACTCAACACAAAAGTCGTAGCCCTTGAAATTACCTTTCCAACGAGTGATTGCACGTTTCCATGCGATACCTGTAGCCACAGGAAAGCGGGTTCGAGTCCGCTGCGTTCGGGAAAATCCTGTACAGGAAACTGTTTCCTGTACGTATTCGAGTTGAATTTCTGGTATGTTGCGACCAGATCTGGGCGATCGACTCAACACGAAAGTCGTAGCCCTCGCGAATACCTTTCCAACGAGGGGTTGAGCATTGTGATCGGATTCCTGTAGCTCCGGGAATCTCAGTTTTAGTATCGGGCTATCCTATGTTAATGCATTTGTTAATTTATAATGTTAGCACTCTTGCGATGGTTGCGATTTGCTCATTTGTTATCTTGCTCCCATATATCTATAATGTTGTTGTTACTATAATTTAGCATGGTTACTCATTTGGTTGTGTAATAAGGAATAACCATGTATTGGTGGGGAAATGGAGTGGATGAGAGGGCTAGAAATTAAGGGTTGAGATTGGTGTAGAATATATTTATATAGTTGGTGTTGAAACCAAAAACTTGGTCTCTGTGGAGTTCGACCCTTGGGGAAGGGGTGACCTCACACCTACTACACTCGGAAGAATGTCACGGGCCGAAGACTTGGGAAACTAGGAACAGACCCTCGGCTCTAGCGCGGAGGTCCCACCACACACCCGGAAGGTCACAAGAACACTTCCCCTCCCTTACCAATGAGAGTTGGGTACCTTGGAGAGTTCTCTCAACTCTACCAAGGGGAAAGCTAGGGAGGAGGAAGCCAAAAGCCAATGCCCCTCCAAAGGTACCCAAGGGGGTCTATTTATAGTTTTTCCAAGTAGTCCTGGGGTCAAAATGACCAAAATGCCCCCAAGGCCAATTGGCCTTGAGCCAATAGCAAACCTCCACGCCAAGGGGTAACAAAGTAACTCCACGCCAAGGGCACAATGGTAAGAGCATGGCCAAAAGAAGCTTGGGCGAGCTGGCGGCCTCTGGCGAGACGGCGGCCTGAGGCGAGCTGCGGCCTGGCGCTTGGCGAGAGCGGCAAGGCGACGAGCTGCGGCGTGGCGCTTGGCGAGAGCGGCAAGGCGGCGAGCTGCGGCCTAGCGCTTGGCGAGAGCGGCAAGGCGGCGAGCTGCGGCCTAGCGCTTGGCGAGAGCGGCAAGGCGGCGAGCTTCGGCCTAGCGCTTGGCGAGAGCGGCAAGGCGACGAGCTGCGGCGTGGCGCTTGGCGAGAGCGGCAAGGCGGCGAGCTGCGGCCTAGCGCTTGGCGAGAGCGGCAAGGCGGCGAGCTGCGGCCTAGCGCTTGGCGAGAGCGGCAAGGCGGCGAGCTGCGGCGTGGCGCTTGGCGAGAGCGGCAAGGCGGCGAGCTGCGGCCTAGCGCTTGGCGAGAGCGGCAAGGCGGCGAGCTGCGGCCTAGCGCTTGGCGAGAGCGGGTGCTCAAAGGGGCCGGGGGGAGACAATTTTCATTCCCCCTACTAGTATATTTCCAAGCTAGGGCCAAAAATGGCCACCAAGAGTCCAAAATCTCTAAAAAGCTTAAAAACTTAAAACTGGCTCTGCGCCTGCCAAAAGGACCCTACTCTGCGAATACGGGGTTGTACATAATCCCCGCTCTTTTCGAGGTTGGCACAAGCTCGAAAAGAAACATCCAACCCAACGTATTCGCTGGGTCAGCCTGTCATGCCAGCTAATGGGAGCCTGGGTGACGAGGCAGCCTCGGGGTGAAAACACTTAGCCTCCCGAGGGGTCAACCTGTCATGCCAGCTAATGGGAGCCTGGGTGACGAGATAGCCTCGGGGTGAAAACACTTAGCCTCCCGAGGGGTCAACCTGTCATGCCAGCTAATGGGAGCCTGGGTGACGAGACAGCCTCGGGGTGAAAATACTTAGCCTCCCGAGGGGTCAACCTGTCATGCCAGCTAATGGGAGCCTGGGTGACGAGACAGCCTCGGGGTGAAAACACTTAGCCTCCCGAGGGGTCAACCTGTCATGCCAGCTAATGGGAGCTTGGGTGACGAGACAGCCTCGGGGTGAAAATACTTAGCCTCCCGAGGGGTCAACCTGTCATGCCAGCTAATGGGAGCCTGGGTGACGAGACAGCCTCGGGGTGAAAATACTTAGCCTCCCGAGGGGTCAACCTGTCATGCCAGCTAATGGGAGCCTGGGTGACGAGACAGCCTCGGGGTGAAAATACTTAGCCTCCCGAGGGTTCAACCTGTCATGCCAGCTTAATGGGAGCCTGGGTGACGAGACAGCCTCGGGGTGAAAATACTTAGCCTCCCGAGGGGTCAACCTGTCATGCCAGCTAATGGGAGCCTGGGTGACGAGACAGCCTCGGGGTGAAAATACTTAGCCTCCCGAGGGGTCAACCTGTCATGCCAGCTAATGGGAGCCTGGGTGACGAGACAGCCTCGGGGTGAAAATACTTAGCCTCCCGAGGGTTCAACCTGTCATGCCAGCTTAATGGGAGCCTGGGTGACGAGACAGCCTCGGGGTGAAAATACTTAGCCTCCCGAGGGGTCAACCTGTCATGCCAGCTAATGGGAGCCTGGGTGACGAGACAGCCTCGGGGTGAAAATACTTAGCCTCCCGAGGGGTCAACCTGTCATGCCAGCTAATGGGAGCCTGGGTGACGAGACAGCCTCGGGGTGAAAATACTTAGCCTCCCGAGGGTTCAACCTGTCATGCCAGCTTAATGGGAGCCTGGGTGACGAGACAGCCTCGGGGTGAAAATACTTAGCCTCCCGAGGGGTCAACCTGTCATGCCAGCTTAATGGGAGCCTGGGTGACGAGACAGCCTCGGGGTGAAAATACTTAGCCTCCCGAGGGGTCAACCTGTCATGCCAGCTAATGGGAGCCTGGGTGACGAGACAGCCTCGGGGTGAAAATACTTAGCCTCCCGAGGGGTCAACCTGTCATGCCAGCTAATGGGAGCCTGGGTGACGAGACAGCCTCGGGGTGAAAAACACTTGGCTTCCACGAGAGGTACGCCTGACCTGCCAGCTAGTGAGGGCCTGACAGCGGGACCATCATCGGAGCTAAGGACTTGGGGCTTCCACGAGAGGTACGCCTGACCTGCCAGCTAGTGAGAGCCTGACAGCGGGACCATCATCGGAGCTAAGGACTTGGGGCTTCCACGAGAGGTACGCCTGACCTGCCAGCTAGTGAGAGCCTGACAGCGGGACCATCATCGGAGCTAAGGACTTGGGGCTTCCACGAGAGGTACGCCTGACCTGCCAGCTAGTGAGAGCCTGACAGCGGGACCATCATCGGAGCTAAGGACTTGGGGCTTCCACGAGAGGTACGCCTGACCTGCCAGCTAGTGAGAGCCTGACAGCGGGACCATCATCGGAGCTAAGGACTTGGGGCTTCCACGAGAGGTACGCCTGACCTGCCAGCTAGTGAGAGCCTGACAGCGGGACCATCATCGGAGCTAAGGACTTGGGCTTCCACGAGAGGTACGCCTGACCTGCCAGCTAGTGAGAGCCTGACAGCGGGACCATCATCGGAGCTAAGGACTTGGGCTTCCACGAGAGGTACGCCTGACCTGCCAGCTAGTGAGAGCCTGACAGCGGGACCATCATCGGAGCTAAGGACTTGGGGCTTTCACGAGAGGTACGCCTGACCTGCCAGCTAGTGAGAGCCTGACAGCGGGACCATCATCGGAGCTAAGGACTTGGGCTTCCACGAGAGGTACGCCTGACCTGCCAGCTAGTGAGAGCCTGACAGCGGGACCATCATCGGAGCTAAGGACTTGGGCTTCCACGAGAGGTACGCCTGACCTGCCAGCTAGTGAGAGCCTGACAGCGGGACCATCATCGGAGCTAAGGACTTGGGGCTTCCACGAGAGGTACGCCTGACCTGCCAGCTAGTGAGAGCCTGACAGCGGGACCATCATCGGAGCTAAGGACTTGGGCTTCCACGAGAGGTACGCCTGACCTGCCAGCTAGTGAGAGCCTGACAGCGGGACCATCATCGGAGCTAAGGACTTGGGGCTTCCACGAGAGGTACGCCTGACCTGCCAGCTAGTGAGAGCCTGACAGCGGGACCATCATCGGAGCTAAGGACTTGGGCTTCCACGAGAGGTACGCCTGACCTGCCAGCTAGTGAGAGCCTGACAGCGGGACCATCATCGGAGCTAAGGACTTGGGCTTCCACGAGAGGTACGCCTGACCTGCCAGCTAGTGAGAGCCTGACAGCGGGACCATCATCGGAGCTAAGGACTTGGGCTTCCACGAGAGGTACGCCTGACCTGCCAGCTAGTGAGAGCCTGACAGCGGGACCATCATCAGAGCTAAGGACTTGGGGCTTCCACGAGAGGTACGCCTGACCTGCCAGCTAGTGAGAGCCTGACAGCGGGACCATCATCGGAGCTAAGGACTTGGGCTTCCACGAGAGGTACGCCTGACCTGCCAGCTAGTGAGAGCCTGACAGCGGGACCATCATCGGAGCTAAGGACTTGGGGCTTCCACGAGAGGTACGCCTGACCTGCCAGCTAGTGAGAGCCTGACAGCGGGACCATCATCGGAGCTAAGGACTTGGGGCTTCCACGAGAGGTACGCCTGACCTGCCAGCTAGTGAGAGCCTGACAGCGGGACCATCATCGGAGCTGAGGACTTGGCGTCTCAACAAAACCTTGTCAAATTCAACATCCTCAAACGGGGAAAAAATGATGGGTTACATGACCTCTCCCGACTCAGTGGGTCGGGGGCTAGACTCGATACAACATAACAAAAAATACAAGTTCCTATTGAGGCGAGGCTCCTTCACCACTTGCATTAACCGATCCTTCCCCGGCTGCCCACGTCGACCCGATCCTCACATCTGTTTTCCTCCCTGGCTGGGGGCGGGGCTTCGATCTGCCTCGGGGGTGGTTGCTGGGCTTGACCTCTCGCTCCTCTTACCTCCAGGAATTCGGGGCAGGTAGCTGTCGCGTGCCCCTCCACCTGGTGGTAGTCACAGTACGGCAATGCTTCTTCTACCAGCCTCCTTCGGCGGACTCGACGATCTCTCCCGTTGCCTCTTCTTCCTTCGCCTATTGCCAAGGCTTGCTGCGGTGGGGGTAGGAGTTGCCTTGGGGCTTGCCTTTGGTAGTTGAACCTCCCTTGACCCCCATGAAAGTTCCCTCCATCCTGGGTGAGAGCTCTTCCTGGACCATGGGCGGGTCCTCCCTGCTGCCTCCAGCCTGGCTCCGGACCCTCCTGTCTCGGGAACCCCTGGGCTCTCTGCTCCTCTCTCCGCCTTCCTTCCTGGTGCCTTGAGCCACCTTGCTCTTTCGACTCCACCTCCGTCAACTTAGCCAACTTTTTTACAAAGGCCGGGTTGGCTGCCTCCATGGCTATCTCCTCTGCCGCCCTTTCCATCAGCTCCTCGAAGGAGAGGGGGGCCTTCCGAGTCAGGCTCATCTTGAAGAATCCTTCGCGCAACCCCACCGTGAACGCCATCTGGAGGGCATACCCTGGCACCTCCTGGATATCCGCGACCTCTTCCTGGAACCTGTCGACGTAGTGGGCCAGCGACTCCTCGACCCTTTGCTTTATCTGGAAGAGGGACTCAGGACCCTTCTTCCTCTTCTTGGAGGTGGAGAAGCGAAGCTGAAAGCTCCGACTCAAGTCTTCGAACCCGAAGATGGACCTTGGAGGGAGTTGATGAAACCAGTCCCTTGCCTTCTCCTTCAACGTGATCGCAAAGAGGCGACACTTGAAGGCATCCGTCATCGGCCTGATGGAGACGGCATCCTCGAACCACTGTAGATGCTGGACGGGATCATCCTTCCCGGTATAGTAAGCCATGTCTGGCTCTCTGAACCCCTCGGGAACGGGAGCTGAGATGATCAGCTCGCTGAAGGGTGACCCCCTAAGGGGTGCTCTCACCACCTCTACTCGCGCGACCTGCTCGCCTGGAGGGCTAGCTCTCGCCGGGCTGGGGAACAGCTCCCGGCCGGGGAGGTCTCTCTCGACCCCTTCTCCCATCCTTTCCTTCCCAGGTCGCCTACCTGGCACACTTTCTTCTCCCCCTGCTGGGGTGATCTCGCCTTGCCCCCTGGGAGCCAGCTCGCCGAGACCACTCTGGGTCAGCTCGCCGAGACCCCTGGGAGCTAGTCCCTGGGGGGTGGGGGTTGAGCTGTCAGCCCGAGGGGCGATGCTTCTAAGCATCCCCATGATGCCTTCGATGGAAGCCATGAACTCCTCCCTTCCTACAAAGGGTCCTAGGTTGGGGAGACCACCGAGGTCATCACTACCTCCCTGATCTCCAGTCATGACACTCTCCCGAGATTTTCTGTGCTGGTCACTCTCCACGCTCACCGCACCAAAATGTTGAAACCAAAAACTTGGTCTCTGTGGAGTTCGACCCTTGGGGAAGGGGTGACCTCACACCTACTACACTCGGAAGAATGTCACGGGCCGAAGACTTGGGAAACTAGGAACAGACCCTCGGCTCTAGCGCGGAGGTCCCACCACACACCCGGAAGGTCACAAGAACACTTCCCCTCCCTTACCAATGAGAGTTGGGTACCTTGGAGAGTTCTCTCAACTCTACCAAGGGGAAAGCTAGGGAGGAGGAAGCCAAAAGCCAATGCCCCTCCAAAGGTACCCAAGGGGGTCTATTTATAGTTTTTCCAAGTAGTCCTGGGGTCAAAATGACCAAAATGCCCCCAAGGCCAATTGGCCTTGAGCCAATAGCAAACCTCCACGCCAAGGGGTAACAAAGTAACTCCACGCCAAGGGCACAATGGTAAGAGCATGGCCAAAAGAAGCTTGGGCGAGCTGGCGGCCTCTGGCGAGACGGCGGCCTGAGGCGAGCTGCGGCCTGGCGCTTGGCGAGAGCGGCAAGGCGACGAGCTGCGGCGTGGCGCTTGGCGAGAGCGGCAAGGCGGCGAGCTGCGGCCTAGCGCTTGGCGAGAGCGGCAAGGCGGCGAGCTGCGGCCTAGCGCTTGGCGAGAGCGGCAAGGCGGCGAGCTTCGGCCTAGCGCTTGGCGAGAGCGGCAAGGCGACGAGCTGCGGCGTGGCGCTTGGCGAGAGCGGCAAGGCGGCGAGCTGCGGCCTAGCGCTTGGCGAGAGCGGCAAGGCGGCGAGCTGCGGCCTAGCGCTTGGCGAGAGCGGCAAGGCGGCGAGCTGCGGCGTGGCGCTTGGCGAGAGCGGCAAGGCGGCGAGCTGCGGCCTAGCGCTTGGCGAGAGCGGCAAGGCGGCGAGCTGCGGCCTAGCGCTTGGCGAGAGCGGGTGCTCAAAGGGGCCGGGGGGAGACAATTTTCATTCCCCCTACTAGTATATTTCCAAGCTAGGGCCAAAAATGGCCACCAAGAGTCCAAAATCTCTAAAAAGCTTAAAAACTTAAAACTGGCTCTGCGCCTGCCAAAAGGACCCTACTCTGCGAATACGGGGTTGTACAGTTGGGTGTTGAACATATCTATTAGGCGTAGTGTCGAGGTGAATTCATTGAATAGGTGGGCGTGAATATGATGGACAATATGTGAAGAGTATTTTGTAACCGTACTCCGAGCCCAAGGGGTTTATTAACAACCGATGCTTAGAGTTGTAGCCTCACTACGGGTAGCATCGAGTGAGTTGTTTTGGGGCATGTGATGTGCGACGATTCATCGTGCCGCGATATTGGGATAATAACTGTGGCAGGTCTACGGGTTCGCCAGTCGTCACACCGATGGGAGCCAATGGGTAGACCTTGGGCGGTAGGGTTAGATACTTGGTGTCCATAACCCGAGATCTCCTCCGCGCCATGAGAACGGTTGGGCTTGCACCTCGTGCGTTTCCGAGGTTCCATCCGGGTCGAAATCAAAGGCCAGGTTGGGCTGTGTTCTTGGTGCACATCTACCCAAGACCCCTTCTGAGCCGTAGTACGCATGTGAGCTCCGCTGTTGTGTTTTTAGCATTGAGGCGTACGGGGGCCTAGGATAGGTAGTGTGATACCACCTAGTAGTGGAGACGCCCGCTCCACTGTCGCCGTCTGGCCACGACGGACGACGCCTGAGAGGTTAGCTACCTGCTCGAAAAATGGGAACTTCAAGTCTGTGTCGACATAGCAACTTGCATGTGCGTGCGCATGATTCGGTCATAGCATAACATTCATATCATGTCATGCATTGCATACACAAGATCCTCATCGTATAAGTTTGTATGGGCACTCTTATACGATGAGTTACTTTACTGTTAAGCCGATCCTTAACTTATAAGTTTGTATGGACACTCTTATAAGTTAAGTTACTATTCTGATTAATTATACCTGCTGTCATATATTATAGATATTTGTAGAACTGCTAGTTGTGTAGCGTAGTTTATTCTCCACCATATTTACAGTCACTTGCTTGTTTACTTGCTTAGATATATATACTGTACCTTTGTTCCTTTCTCCGCCCGGTGCCGAGGAGTCGCCGGGGGAGCGGATGTGAAGCCACTTAGTCTTATGACTAACGGTTGCTACGTCTTCCTTTTTAGGAGGAAACCCCGCAGGTAGAGCAGCAACGGACTATGCAGCAGGACAGCCAGGCCCGGATGATAGGACCTGAGGTGGTGGTGCCATCGGCACCGTCAGTGACAGTCGTGAGTGTTTTCATGTAGCCGTTTGGCAAAATATTTCTAGACTCTTGTTCTTTTGTACAAGCCTGTTGTGCTTGTTATCTTCCGCTCTTTTGGACTTAAACTTAGCTGTGAAATGAACTGCTTTACTTTTCTGTTATGGTTGGGTTGGCATTGTTTATGTGATATGGATTGTAGCCGGCGGAATAGGCGTCTTATGGTAAAGGCTAACCCGTGTGTTAGTGCTACCGCAAGGCGGCTATTTGGGCATAAGACTCCCCTCGTGCCGTGTGTTGTGTTCCGGGAGGGGGGGTCTTACAAATGGTATCAGACTTAGCCGATCTTCACCTACAGCAGTCAGGTAACAATGGGCCACTCCCGTTCGATTAGTCGGTTTGGGGACAAACCGACTTAGCGGAAGCAGTGGTGTGCCCATATGTAATTCACACTAAGTTGTCCAACTTTGACATTAGTTTTAGCCAACCTGACCCTAGTTTGTACCTTGCGTACAGGTCCCAGCGCAGGTGGAGCCGGTTGGGGGCACTCCTACCCCTTCCGTTCCTTCACAATTCCAGCAGTCGGAACTGGGACAAACGCTGTCAGCCATATTGGATGCATTTAAAGCCCAGCAAGCTCCGGTGCAACAACAAGCGCCAGGCTCCAACTGGTTGAGCACCTTCCGTGCCCTGTCCCCTCCTGCCTATCTTGGGACAGAATCGCCGGTGCGCACCGAGGAATGGCTTGATACCGTGCAGGAATTGATGGCTGGCATAAGATGTCCGAACAGCATGGCGGTGACATTGGTAGTGACGCTGCTAGAGCTGCACGCCAAAAGGTGGTGGAAGTCCCTCATGGGCTCCACCTTCCAAGGGCGGTTGTACACGGACATCAGTTGGAACGAGTTCACCGAGGCTTTTCTGGATCACTTCATCCCTTCTTCTGCTCGGGATGGACTTGAAGAAAAATTTCTGCAGCTGAAGCAGGGATCGAAATCGGTAACGGAGTACCAGAGGGAGTTCCAACACCTCGCTAGGTTTGCCGATTCCTATGATTTGGACGATAGAGGCTACGCGAAGCGCTTCTACAAAGGGTTGAGGGACCCCCTGAGGCAGGCCCTTTTGTTTATAGCCGATGGAAGCCTGGCAGAAATCATCGACATGGCAAAGAGACTGGAGGCGGACCACATGGGATGTGGCAAGAGACCTGCGGAAGGAGTAATTGAAGTCGGCACTAGTAATAGAAGGCGGAATGATCATGGCAGAGGAAGGGGAAACCACAAAGGCGGTCGGTGGGTCAACCGGAACTATCGGGTGGAGTACCCAATTCCGCAACCACTAGCTTTACCTCCACCACCGCAGCAGCAACATTATCAACAACCTGGGGGCCGACGTGAGGTGATATGTTTTGAGTGCAACCAACCGGGGCATGTCCGACGAGTTTGCCCGCGACTGATCGGGGATGCTCCTATTGCTCTCCCTCCAGTAGCTCCACGGGGGCGAGGGCACATGCGTGGCCGAGGAAGAGGACCACCAGGGAGAAATCAAGGACATGCACGGGAGCATGTATTCGCATTGGATATGACTCAGGAGAGAAATCCGCAGAAAGTCATCACCGGTACGTGCAAAATTTATTAATATTATATGACTTGTTAGATTTACGATACACATAATACGCGCAATTCTGGATAGTGATTACCCTTTTGGAACCTAGGCAATGTCATGGTTAGCGGGAGACCCGCCTATACGTTATTTGACACGGGTGCGTCTCACTCGTTCATTTCGGCGGACTTCGTGAAGGACTTGGAGGGAGTGCAACACTTCCCGGGCATTACTCAAAGGGTGCGCCTTCCGGACGGCTCTGAGATGACGTCGTCAGCAAGTTGCGACTTCGACACCCTTATTGGAGGAAAGTTCTTTGAAACTCCGGCTACAGTGTTAAGAATCCCGGAGTTCGACCTCATCCTGGGCATGAAGTGGTTGGACTGGCACCACGCCAGGATCAATTGTGCGGAGAAGCAAGTTATGTTGAGGCATGGAGACTCGGAAGTCATCTTCCAAGGTATTAAATTCGCACCCCGTATATTATTATCTTCAATCCAAGTTATGAAATCTCATATGGAAGGGGACGAGGTCTATGTAATTTGCTTCGAGTTGAAGAAATTGACATTAGAGGTCAAGGATGTGCGGGTGGTGCGAGAATTTCCCGAGGTATTTCCCGAGAAATTGCCGGGACTACCCCCGCATAGGGAAGTGGACTTCCAAATCAAGCTAATTCCGGGTGCCAAGCCCGTCTCGCGAGCTCCATACCGAATGGCTCCGAAGGAACTTGCAGAGTTTAGAGTCCAGCTTCAGGAATTGGTGGAAGCAGGGTTCGTTCGCCCAAGCTCGTCGCCTTGGGGAGCGCCCGTTTTGTTCGTCAAAAAGAAGGATGGCACCCTGCGGTTATGTATTGATTATCGAGAGTTGAACCGGTTAACGGTGCGGAACACCTATCCCCTACCGCGCATTGATGAATTATTTGATCAATTGGTGGGATCGTATTGGTTCTCCAAGTTAGACCTGCGTTCGGGATATTATCAGCTGAGGATACAAGAAGATGACATTCAGAAGACGGCGTTCAGTTCGAGATATGGTTTGTATGAATTCACCGTGATGCCATTTGGGCTCACAAACGCCCCTTCCGCCTTTATGAGCTTGATGAACAAGGTGTTCAGCCCTTATTTGGACATCTTTGTCATCGTGTTCATCGATGATATCCTAGTCTACTCCAAGACTGAAGCAGAACACGCCGAACATCTAACTTTAGTGCTGAGGAAGCTAAAGGAGCACACATTGTTCGCCAAGTTCAGCAAATGCGAGTTTTGGCTTCAAGAGGTCGCGTTCTTGGGCCATGTGATTAGTGGGGCGGGGCTAGCAGTAGATCCGGCCAAGGTGCGGGCCGTGAAGGAGTGGTCGCCATTGAAGTCAGCGGCCGACATACGGAGCTTTCTTGGACTTGCCGGGTACTATCGCAAGTTCGTGAAAGGCTTCTCGAAGATTGCCCTTCCCCTTACTACGCTGACCAAGAAGGGTGTGCCGTTTGAATGGACACCCCAGTGCGAAGCTGCATTCCAAGAGTTGAAGGACAGATTGACGACTGCACCCATCCTAGCTCTTCCATCTGGGAAGGAGGGCTTTCAAGTTTACACGGATGCGTCGTATCAAGGGATGGGAGCTGTGTTGATGCAGAATGGGCATGTGATCGCTTATGCTTCAAGACAGTTGAAGAAGCATGAAGCCAGCTACCCGGTGCATGATCTAGAGTTGGGAGCGGTGGTATTCGCCTTGAATATGTGGAGGCATTATTTATATGGCGTCCACTGCGAGATCTACTCGGATCACAAAAACCTGAAGTACGTTCACACCCAAAAGGAGTTAAACATGAGATAGCGGCGGTGGTTGGAGTTCTTGTGCGACTATGAATTCACCTTGAACTACCACCCCGGGAAGGTTAATTCCGTAGCTGATGCCTTGAGCCGGAAAGCACCGGGAACGAGCACGGAATCCCGCTTGATGAGGATGGAGTTAATCCGGACACTGCAAGAGATGGAAATCACTTTAGTCTTTAAGAATCAATCGGAAGAGTATACAGAATATTTGGCCGCGATGAGTATAGTTTGCAACATACGAGACCGGATCCGGACGGAACAAAAGAAGGATGCGGCTTTAACCCCGGCTTTCAAGTCAATGGAGGATGGGACTACGGAGGAATACTCCCTAAAAGACGGCCTCGTCCATTTTCGTGGCCGGCTTTACATCCCCGAAGGTGACAACATTCGGGAGGATATTCTAAAGGAGGCCCATTGCTCCAAGTACTCGGTGCACCCGGGGATCGCGAAGATGTACACCGATTTGAGAAAGACAATGTGTTGGCCGGGCATGAAGAGGGATGTCAAGTACTTTGTTACTCATTGTATGGCCTGCCAAATGGTGAAGGCGGAGTGCAGAAGCCCCGGTGGAATGCTACAGTCGTTGCCCATCCCCGAATGGAAATTTGAGGACATCTCCATGGACTTCGTCCACGGGTTACCTCGCTCGCGCTCGGGGAATGATTCTGTGTGGGTGATAGTTGACCGGTTGACCAAGGTAGCCCGATTTATCCCAATGAAGAAGGAGGCGCAGGTGGGCGTCCTAGTGCGTCTCTTTGTGGAGCAATTTGTGCGGTACCATGGTGTGCCGAAGACGATCGTCTCCGATCGGGATGGTCGGTTTACTTCAAGAGAATGGAGGGCTATACAGGCTTATTTGGGCTCGCGCCTCGCCTTCAGCACAGCCTTTCACCCACAAACGGACGGGCAATCTGAACGAACCATCCGAACATTGGAGGACCTTCTGAGGTTGTGTGTGCTAGATAAAGGAGAACCATGGGAGAGACTCTTACCTCTCGTGGAGTTCTCTTATAATAACAGTCATCAAGCCAGTATTGGAATGACACCTCATGAAGCTTTGTATGGAAGGAGGTGTAGAACACCCTTGTCCTGGGTGCAAGACGAAGATCCGAAGACATTGGGAAATGAGTATATTGATGACACGGACGCGGTGGTTAGGTTGATCCGGGATCGAATGCTAGAGGCTCAAAGCCGACAGGCGAAATATTACAACGCAAGGCACCGTATGGTGGAGTTTCAAGTGGGTGATAAGGTGTTCCTGAAGATTCGACCGATGCACGGAGTGTCGCGGGTACGTGGAGTCAAGAAGCTCAGCCCAAGGTATGTCGGGCCCTATGTCGTAGTGGAAAGGATTGGCCCTCTGGCCTATCGATTGGAGTTACCACCGGAGCTGGAGAACCTTCACGACGTGTTCCATGTATCGTCGCTTCGGAAGGCTTTGTTGCGGCCTGAACAGTATATCCCCACGGTGGATGGTGCCGTGGCGTCTGATAGGTCTGTGCGACTGGAGCCGGTGCGGATCGTTGATAACGAGACAAGAACCTTGCGCCGCAAAAGTGTTCCCTTGGTGAAAGTACTATGGTCTAATCACGGGAAGGAGGAGTTCACATGGGAGCCAAAGGATTTGATGCAAGGGCGCTACCCGGAATTATTTACTCCAGGTAAGAATTTTATTTGAAAGCATAGTTCCCTTTTATGTGTTTCACTCCCATAGCCTTACCCTGATTTCGGGGACGAAATCTTTTATTTTGTTTATAGGATTTGTAACGTCCCAATTCACGCTAGGCCCCTTGATTGCGCTTTTGAGTCAAGGGGGCTATGGTGAGCCCAATGGGGGTGTGGGTGAACAGGTGCGAACGTATGGGAGATGAGGAAAACAAGGCAAAACGGTGATTTTGGCCGACACGGGTATGGACACGGCCGTGTCCATACCCGTGTGCCTCATGCCAATATTAGGCTTCCAGTCAGAGAGGTACACGGGTATTGGGACACGGGCGTGTCCCTACCCGTGTGCCGAGGACACGGGTAGAGACACGGCCGTGTCTCTACCCGTGTGCCGCAACCCCGACACGGCAGAAAGATGTTCTGGGATGAACACAGCCCTAAACACGGCAGGCGACACGGCCGTGTCACCTGAACACGGGTAGGAACACGGCCGTGTGCCTACCCGTGTCTGCGGTGTATAAAAACGAAAAAGTTGGAAACCCTAGTTTTCATTCCCCTTTTCAGCCCCAAAACTTCTGAGAGGAAGAGAGCTTGCTGGAGGAGGGGAAAGGAGCTCGCCGGAGCCATCCTTGGAGGAATCGAAACGCCGCCACCATCAAGGGAAAAACAATGCCGCCGCGAAGGAGTGCGAGGCTCATGGCCGGCCATGGTGGTACCACTGGACTTGAGGTGAGCTTCCTCCCCTCTCCCTTGGTGCTAGATCTATAGTTATTTTAGGAGAGACATCGACTCCATAGAGTCTTGATGGTGAGGAGGAGAGTTCTTAGGATAAGCCATGCCTAGGTTTTCTAGGCTTAGTCTCCCTCAACCTTCTCATCATTCAAAGTGGAGATGAGACGGGTTTTCGTTGAGGGTTTGGCTTTGAAAGGAGAAATAAGGTTGGGTGTGATTTCTGGAGAAGTTTATGCGAGGTCGTTGCAAGGAAGAAGATGAACGGATGCCGTTCATCTCGCCTTAAGATGCGTGCAGAAATCTGATTTCTGCACGCGGCGACCTTCGTGGCCAATTTCTGAGGTATTCTGGCCAGATCTGGGTGATCGACTCAACACAAAAGTCGTAGCCCTTGAAATTACCTTTCCAACGAGTGGTTGCACGTTTCCATGCGATACCTGTAGCCACGGGAAAGCGGGTTCGAGTCCGCTGCGTTCGGGAAAATCCTGTACAGGAAACTGTTTCCTGTACGTATTCGAGTTGAATTTCTGGTATGTTGCGACCAGATCTGGGCGATCGACTCAACACAAAAGTCGTAGCCCTCGCGAATACCTTTCCAACGAGGGGTTGAGCATTGTGATCGGATTCCTGTAGCTCCGGGAATCTCAGTTTTAGTATCGGGCTATCCTATGTTAATGCACTTGTTAATTTATAATGTTAGCACTCTTGCGATGGTTGCGATTTGCTCATTTGTTATCTTGCTCCCATATATCTATAATGTTGTTGTTACTATAATTTAGCATGGTTACTCATTTGATTGTGTAATAAGGAATAACCATGTATTGGTGGGGAAATGGAGTGGATGAGAGGGCTAGAAATTAAGGGTTGAGATTGGTGTAGAATATATTTATATAGTTGGGTGTTGAACATATCTATTAGGCGTAGTGTCGAGGTGAATTCATTGAATAGCTGGGCGTGAATATGATGGACAATATGTGAAGAGTATTTTATAACCGTACTCCGAGCCCAAGGGGTTTATTAACAACCGATGCTTAGAGTTGTAGCCTCACTACGGGTAGCATCGAGTGAGTTGTTTTGGGGCATGTGATGTGCGACGATTCATCGTGTCGCGATATTGGGATAATGACTGTGGCAGGTCTACGGGTTCGCCAGTCGTCACACCGATGGGAGCCAATGGGTAGACCTTGGGCGGTAGGGTTAGATACTTGGTGTCCATAACCCGAGATCTCCTCCGCGCCATGAGAACGGTTGGGCTTGCACCTCGTGCGTTTCCGAGGTTCCATCCGGGTCGAAATCAAAGGCCAGGTTGGGCTGTGTTCTTGGTGCACATCTACCCAAGACCCCTTCTGAGCCGTAGTACGCATGTGAGCTCCGCTGTTGTGTTTTTAGCGTTGAGGCGTACGGGGGCCTAGGATAGGTAGTGTGATACCACCTAGTAGTGGAGACGCCCGCTCCACTGTCGCCGTTTGGCCACGACGGACGACGCCTGAGAGGTTAGCTACCTGCTCGAAAAATGGGAACTTCAAGTCTGTGTCGACATAGCAACTTGCATGTGCGTGCGCATGATTCGGTCATAGCATAACATTCATATCATGTCATGCATTGCATACACAAGATCCTCATCGTATAAGTTTGTATGGGCACTCTTATACGATGAGTTACTTTACTGTTAAGCCGATCCTTAACTTATAAGTTTGTATGGGCACTCTTATAAGTTAAGTTACTATTCTGATTAATTATACCTGCTGTCATATATTATAGATATTTGTAGAACTGCTAGTTGTGTAGCGTAGTTTATTCTCCACCATATTTACAGTCACCTACTTGTTTACTTGCTTATATATATATACTGTACCTTTGTTCCTTTCTCCGCCCGGTGCCGAGGAGTCGCCGGGGGAGCGGATGTGAAGCCACTTAGTCTTATGACTAACGGTTGCTACGTCTTCCTTTTTAGGAGGAAACCCCGCAGGTAGAGCAGCAACGGACTATGCAGCAGGACAGCCAGGCCCGGATGATAGGACCTGAGGTGGTGGTGCCATCGGCACCGTCAGTGACAGTCGTGAGTGTTTTCATGTAGCCGTTTGGCAAAACATTTCTAGACTCTTGTTCTTTTGTACAAGCCTGTTGTGCTTGTTATCTTCCGCTCTTTTGGACTTAAACTTAGCTGTGAAATGAACTGCTTTACTTTTCTGTTATGGTTGGGTTGGCATTGTTTATGTGATATGGATTGTAGCCGGCGGAATAGGCGTCTTATGGTAAAGGCTAACCCGTGTGTTAGTGCTACCGCAAGGCGGCTATTTCGGGCATAAGACTCCCCTCGTGCCGTGTGTTGTGTTCCGGGAGGGGGGTCTTACATTTTATTTAATTAATAATAAGATTATAATTATATTTTAGTAATTATGGTTCTAATTGCTTTATTTTCATATTTCATGTCAATATGAGCTGCGAATAGCAATTTGGAGCTTGCTGGACTGATCAGGAGTTGAAACGGAGAAAATGATCATTTTTGGTCACGGATAGCTGAACTTCAAATGGTCATAACTTTCAAACCAGGAAGAGTTACGGGACGTGCAACCAGTCAACGGAAAGAGGACGACGTCCTCTACAATTTTGGAGAATTTCACAAGTACACGCCCGTGACACGGGCGTGACATTTGAGTCACGGGCGTGTCTAGGTAAAAAAAAAACAGATTTCTCCAGAAAGCTTCCCTGAACAATTATGGGACTTTTTTCTAAGGACACTCCCCCTGTCTCGGGCGTGACCTACCCGGAACTGCGAAATTAATCCCAGATTGCGCCGTTTCCAACCGTTTTGCTGGCCCAGTCAGACACGCCCTAGGTCACGGGCGTGACCTATGGCGTGACCACTTCAGAAATAACAGAATTACTTCCCGCCGTTCCCATTCCCGTCGTTTCCTGTAACAGACTAGACACGCCCTAGGGCGTGACCTAGGGGCGTGACCTAGGGGCGTGACCCGCAAAACGGCGATTTTTGGCAGTTTGTCTCCAACGTTCCCGGGCTTTCAAGACTGCAGTTTCTGAGCCTGACACGCCCCAGGTCACGGGCGTGACCAATGGGCGTGACTCCCAAGCAGAAAAATCTATAAATTCCAGATGTGTTTAGAAGATCAGGAGGAGGATTAGGAGCCAATTTTAGGAGTATTTTGTAACTTAGTTTTCTGTTTCTCAGCATTTCTTTCTTGTAATTTCTATTTCATAATTTAGTTTTACTTTTGCAATTTCAATTCAAGTACTTTCTCTTTGCAATCATGTTCTTCCTTTTCTTCTTTCCTTGTATCTTTTATATCATGCCAAGTAGCTAATTTTCCTAAGCACTTGATCATGATAAACTTTGAAAGTGAATAAACTCTTTTTATCAAACACTTTATTTATCGCTATCAATTTATCTTTGAATTATTTTGTATCAAATTCATATTTCGCGAATACGTTTTCGATCCTAGATCCGTATCTTAAATGACCGAGAGGTTGCAGATACGAGTAGATCGCTCAAAGATAGAAGGAGCCGCATGCAC
This sequence comes from Platanthera zijinensis, assembly GCA_039513925.1. NCBI lineage: Eukaryota > Viridiplantae > Streptophyta > Magnoliopsida > Asparagales > Orchidaceae > Platanthera > Platanthera zijinensis. Next base: position 62,033,341 of record CM077080.1, read on the forward strand.
TCCTCGAGAGAGGATGACATGGATCTTCCGGATTGGAGTAAAATCCAATAGTGGGGTTTACCGCGTAAAGCAAGCTTAGGGGTTTCGACTGGCCGAGGGGTCTTAATCGATCAACCTAAGGTTAGTCAAAAGCATGAGCTCGAGAGAGACGCTTTCGTACTTTAGGAACCTCCATGGTCGAAGTAGGTAAATTAGAGTTTTCATTTTATAGAAGTTTATTTGAATTCAAAGGGAGTCTAGATCAAGTGTTAGTTTTTTTAGTTTACCTTCCTCCTATAGTTAATTCAACCTCTTTTTTATACTTCGATAAAATATTATTAATTTGCGTGAGTAGGAGTACTCAACAGGCCCCGAGTCTAATACGACATTTCCTATACTATATTTCGATAGGTACGCTTGCCTATTTGAGATTTTAGTTTGGATAATATTTTAAAATTATAGAAAATCTCCATCAAGGTTTTGGCGTCGTTGCCGGGGACTATTTTGTTGATATTTTGAAAACGCGAATTGTATTACTTTTATCCCTCTTTTTCTCTATCACCATTTCTCTTTTTAATTTTCTTTTTCAAATTTATTTCAATTAGTTAATGGTTGTTTTTTTTCTTCTTTTTTAAAAAAAATGTTATCACAATTGGCCGCTAAAATTGCCGAGCTTACACACAAAGTAAATCTTTTGAAAGCCGTAAGACAACTGCAAATTGTTTGTTATTATTGTGGTGGTTCTCATCAAAGTGAATATTGTTATCATTATAATTTTTATCAAAATCTTTCTTATGAAAATAATTTTTATAATAATTATGAAAATAACTATTCTCACTTTTATGATAATTCTTTTTCTAATTTTTATGAAAATAATTTTTCCAATCCTTCTAATTTTCATGAAAATACTTTTTCGAATTCAAATATGAATAATTATTTCGATTTAAAAAATTCTTCTTCCATTTCGGATGTTGGTTTTTCTTGTTCGCAAGATCAATTGGGAAACTTCCCGAGTGATGAGAATAATTATTTAGATCCGAATTTTTATCCTTCTTTTATCACACCACACACTTCTTCTTCTAATTTTGGAGACTTTACACAATTTCAAGTTGATACTCCCCAAAATTTAGAAGAAATTATCACTTGTTCTACTAATTTTTCTCCTTCTTTAAATATTTCACCTATGGCGAAACATGAATCTTCATGTACCCCCTTGGTGTCTTTTTCAAAGGAGGAAGAAGAATTATTATATCAAAAATTTATTAATTTTATTGGCACACCGGACGAAGTAGAAGAAAAACATGTGTCTCCTCCTACGACTTCCAATTTTTCTCCTCCATGCACAATTTATGACTTTTTAGGAGCAAAAATATTTGATCCTGATGCGTCCAATGATTTTATTTCCAGTAAATTTTTGGATAAAAAATTAATTTTAGAAAATAAACAACCGGAGCCTAATCTTATACCTTCGCAAGAGCCTCCTCCTTGCGAAGATTTTTCTGAAACGCTTACTTTTGATTTTCCTTATACTAACGATTGTCATGTAGAAAAGGAGCCGTTGCAATTAAACGTCATCCACGATCCATTTGCCGCTCCTCTACAAAAATTCAAATCACCTCAGGTATGGATCGGTGATTTGAATATAAATTTTCAAGTCAACTGCAAGAAGGAAAATCAAGAAGAAAGCGGAGGAGTAGTCGGGCAAGCAACTTTGGCATCTTCGCCAAAGCATGAATTAAGGGAGTTGTCCGTTCACTTTAATTTTTATTTTCCATTTTCTTAACCCAAACCGTCTAGCTTAAAGACGGGAAAAAGAAAAGCGCTCTTGGGAGACACCCCTTGATTATCTTTAAATCATTGCAATTTACTTTTTTTATGCATTTTTTCCCCTCCTACTTGGCTTGTAAACATTGGGGACAATGTTTATTTTTAAGTATGGGGGTGGACTTCATTTCATGCTTTTATTTCAAAAAAAAAATTGAAGAAAATCTTTAAAAATACCAAAAAATAATTGTTTTCTTTTCATTTTTAAAAAATACAAAAAAAATAGAAAATCAAAAATTAATTTCTTGGAAAGGGCCGTGTTGGGCTTTCATCCCACAAAACTGCCTAGTACCTTGCGAACCCATCACTAGGTAGTCCTTGGGAAGTCCAAGAAATAACAAAAAAAATTAGGATTTTAATTTATCTTTTCTTTGTTTTAGTATTGTTATCTTAAAAAAAATTAAAAAAATATAAATAAACACCTACTTAATTTTATGTGATTTTCATCAATTTAATTGAGTTTATTTATAGAATTTTTATAATTTTTAAATTGCTAGTCTTTTATTTTATCATAGTTAGTTAAATTAATTTTTAGCGATTTAATTTTGAGAAATAAACTTATGAATTAATTTTGTTTAGAGAACCTTATTTACTTCTTTTTCTCTTTATTCTAATTAGTTTCAATTTTATAGTGTTTAGTTTAACAAACTTTTGATTTAAATTATAATCATTTATGCTTAAAGATTCTAAGGAAATTCTAAATTTACTATAGTTGCTCTCTAATTATTTTAATTTAATCTAAATTTTGTGTAACCTTTCCTTTGTTTTCAATTTTCTTGTTAGATCATATGTCATAGGGATGAGAGGATAAAATTCATCATCCCTTGATACACATATGCAATTTTTTATTTTGGTTAGATCATATGTCATGGGACTTATAAATTCCTTGGTACACATATGCAATCTCCAAATAAAAAAATAGGAGTAAAAGAATAAAATTCATTACTCTCATTTAATTTTTGTTTTGATTTGAAGAGAAAAAATATTTGTTCATATGTCATGGAAAATGAGAGGATAAAATCCATCATTTTCTTGGTAAACATATGTAAATATCAAAAGAAAAAATGTGTGGGGTGAGAGGATAAAATTCATCACCCCCAATCCAAAAACTCTTCATTTTCCTTTTTCCCAAATCTTAAAAAAATAGTTTTAGAAGTAAATTAAAATACTAAGAGAGCATAAGTAGTAGTTAAAAATTTCTTACAAGTTTCTTTTTAGTAATAATGTGAATAATTCTAATCTAATTTTGTTTGCTAAATTACTTAATTTTGAATTCTAATTAATTTATATGAGAAATTTTTGCTAAATACCTTTCTCTGTATATTTTAATTTCATAGTTTAGGATTTAATATTTAAATCGCTAAATTTTATTTTTAACTTTCTTTTGATTTAATAAATTTTTAGTTTAAATAAAAAAATATAAATTTTTTATAAGTACTTCTCATAGTTTTGCTCTGGAATAGCAAAAGATTAAGTATGGGGGTATTTGATAAGTCACTAATTATAGTTATTTTCATATAATTTTTATTTAATTAATAATAAGATTATAATTATATTTTAGTAATTATGGTTCTAATTGCTTTATTTTCATATTTCAGGTCAATATGAGCTGTGAATAACAATTTGGAGCTTGCTGGACTGATCAAGAGTTGAAACGGAGAAAATGATCATTTTTGGTCACGGATAGCTGAACTTCAAATGGTCATAACTTTCAAACAAGGAAGAGTTACGGGACGTGCAACCAGTCAACGGAAAGAGGACGACGTCCTCTACAATTTTGGAGAATTTCACAAGTACACGCCCGTGACACGGGCGTAACATTTGAGTCACGGGCGTGTCTAGGTCAAAAAAACAGATTTCTCCAAAAAGGTTCCCTGAACAATTATGGGACTTTTTTCTAAGGACACTCCCCCTATCACGGGCGTGACCTAGGGCGTGACCTACCCGGAACTGCGAAATTAATCCTAGATTGCGCCGTTTCCAACCGTTTTGCTGGCCCAGTCAGACACGCCCTAGGTCACGGGCGTGACCACTTCAGAAACAGCAGAATTACTTCCCGCCGTTCCCATTCCCGCCGTTTCATGTAACAGACTAGACACGCCCTAGGTCACGGGCGTGACCTAGGGACGTGACCCGCAAAACGATGATTTTTGGCGGTTTTTCTCCAACGTTCCTGGGCTTTCAAGACTGCAGTTTTCGAGTCTGACACGCCCCAGGTCACGGGCGTGACCAATGGGCGTGACTCCCAAGCAGAAAAATCTATAAATTCCAGATGTGTTTAGAAGATCAGGAGGAGGATTAGGAGCCAATTTTAGGAGTATTTTGTAGCTTAGTTTTCTGTTTCTCAGCATTTCTTTCTTGTAATTTCTATTTCATAATTTAGTTTTACTTTTGCAATTTCAATTCAAGTACTTTCTCTTTGCAACCATGTTCTTCCTTTTCTTCTTTCCTTGTATCTTTTATATCATGCCAAGTAGCTAATTTTCCTAAGCACTTGATCATGATAAACTTTGAAAGTGAATAAACTCTTTTTATCAAACTCTTTATTTATCGCTATCAATTTATCTTTGAATTATTTTGTATCGAATTCATATTTCGCGAATACGTTTTCGATCCTAGATCCGTATCTTAAATGACCGAGAGGTTGCAGATACGAGTAGATCGCTCAAAGATAGAAGGAGCCGCATGCACTCCTCGAGAGAGGATGACATGGATCTTCCGGATGGGAGTAAAATCCAATAGTGGGGTTTACCGCGTAAAGCAAGCTTAGGGGTTTCGACTGGCCGAGAGGTCTTAATCGATCAACCTAAGGTTAGTCAAAAGCATGAGCTCGAGAGAGACGCTTTCGTACTTTAGGAACCTCCACGGTCGAAGTAGGTAAATTAGAGTTTTCATTTTATAAAAGTTTATTTGAATTCAAAGGGAGTCTAGATCAAGTGCTAGTTTTTTTAGTTTACCTTCCTCCTATAGTTAATTCAACCTCTTTCTTATACTTCGATAAAATAATATTAATTTGCGTGAGTAGGAGCACTCAACAGGCCCCGAGTCTAATACGACATTTCCTATACTATATTTCGATAGGTACGCTTGCCTATTTGAGATTTTAGTTTGGATAATATTTTAAAATTATAGAAAATCTCCATCAGCTTCTTTTCGCCATTGAAGCGGAATTTGAATGTTGCAAGGAAGGAGGTCTTGGCTTCTGAATGATGTTGGGAATCGTGGTTCCCACAGACGGCGCCAAACTGTTGCGGACTAACTCGACGTCCCGGTCGTGCCGGAATTCTTGAACCGTCTTAGCTCTTGGAATAGTCGAGCGCGCACACAGTCAATGAAAAGATAGAATTGACACAAGAGGATTTAACGTGGAAAAACCACTCAACTGGGTAAAAAATCACGTGACCGGATTTGTGCCGGTCAAAGTCCACTATCAGGTTGCGGTTACAATATGTTCGGAGAATTGAGAGCGATGGGCCACTTCTCGTTACAACTTGGAGGTGAGAGAGAATTTCTGACTCGCAACGGGCAACAGGATACGCCGAGGGAGTACTGGATGCTAACTTGGTGGCTTGTGTGCTTGAGCGCTGGCGGTGGTCGTCTTCTTCCCTTCTCCGCACACTTAGGGACTTGGCTCGTAGGCGGCTTGAAGATGACCCAAGGAAGGAGTTTCGCAGAGCTCTGGCTTGAGGAAGAAGACGACTCATGGAGCGAAAAGGTCCTAAATGAGGAGGCCTGAGACTCCTTTTATTGCCTCCAGGAAGTGGTTGTGGTGGGCCCCCACTAACTTGGTGGTTTAGTGGGTGGTTACCTGTAGATTGTACGACAATGGATGCTCTGTAGTGATTGGATGGTGGCCAACCTATAAGTGGCGACGGTGGTTGGCGGTGGAGGTCGGCGGCGGCGGGCGACGACAGCTGGCGATGGAGGCGGGCGACGACGTCGGTCGACAACAGCGGGCGATTGACGGCGGGCGGCGTCGGCGGCGCCCGACGTCCGGCGCCCGGCAGTTGGCGGCGGCTGACGGTTGGCGGCGGTCGGCGGTTGGCGACGGCGGTAGTTGTTGAATGGGAGGCTCTGATGATTTCTTCTATTGTGGTGGAGATCATGGGGAGTGGGTTGACCAGTCAAACCCACGATCTCCACAATAGAAGAAATTATGGGGAAGTGGCTAAATGCACACCCAAACTTATAAATGGAGCCTTATCCCCATCAATACTAAAAATTAATTGATCCAGTTTTTCAAGAATATGAGATCATACATCAAGTAACCACTCTTTATACACCTCCATCAAAAGGTGTAACATGCAGTACATAAAAATCAAACTTTGTTGACCTGGTCAATACCTTGCTAGCTGAGTCTGCCACCCCAATTTTTTTGGGATAGAAGCATTGCTTACCTCTGAATTTTTTCTTTAATAGGTTTCTTGCAAAATATATTAAGAAAGCCTCATTTGAGTTTTTTAAAGGGCGGTGTTAAAAGCACACCGTGTATTGCTATTAACACACCAAAAAAACACCTAAAAAACTTAAATGACGGTGTTAAAAGCACACCGTGTATGGCTATTAACACACACAAAAAAACACCTTAAAAAACTTAAATCCCTAAATCTCCAAACACACCAAATCTTTATCCGCGCACCAACCTGACGATGCCCTCTCCTCCTTGCTTTGACTTTTTCGCTGCTGCTTCGTCCCGATCGCACGCCTGGTAGGAGGAAGGTGAAAGGTCGCTCGTCCCTCCATTCGCTTATGCTGTCGTTCCCTTCCATCCGACTCTCTTCCGATCCCGCCTGCTAGGAGGAAATCGCTCGCCATTTTCATCGATCCCAACAACTAGGAAAACGGAGGTCTCCAGTGACATTTGAAAGTAAGTTCTCTCAGATTCTCTCTCGCTATTTCATTTCTGGTATTTTAGATTTAGCCATTCTTCATTCTCCTAAACCCAACATCGGGATCCGTTAGCTAGGCACAGTACGCGAGGGATTTTGATAGGAGAATTGAAATTATTTATAATGCAGGGATTTTGTAGGAGAATTAGTGACCAGTGTTTCCTTCTAGCCGACCATATTCTGATTCATCCTAGTAATGTTTCTTACATCTAGTTGCTAACTTGTGAATAATATGATGAAAGATTCTCCCACCATTATTACTAAATATCTTTCATTCCCTTTTATTTGTAGGTGTTCGGCCGGTTGTCATTTTGCCTCTAGTGTATAATCAAGTGCTATTTTGGTATCATGCGCTTCACTTGTTGGGTTGTTCTTCCGGAAACATTAGTAACATAGAAGCTATGAATAGATTGCAGGTTTATTAATGAAAATAGACAAAAATCCTATTTCAATCCCTTAGGTTGAAGTGCATTTTAAGTTGGCCACAATTTAAGGAAAAATGAAAAAGAATTTTTGGAGTGCGTTTTAAATATTTTACTATTAGTGTGTTAATAACCATTTGGTGTGTAAATAATTTTTTTTGTGTGTCAATAACATTTGGCTGTCAATAGCCAAAAACGATGTGCTTTTTACATTGTCCTTTTTAAATTAAGAAAACCTAACTTTCATATTCTTCGTATGTTGGATGTTTAAGTAGAATATTTACTCCCGAACCTAAGATAAAAAGATAAACATAAAATAATAGACTATCATTATAGGAAATGCATATGATACTATTGCTAATAGATTTATCATTACTAGCTCACAAATTAGTGTTATTTCTAATAACACAATCTTAGTTGCTAGATATGTAGTTAGTGGGGTCATGAGGCCTAAGTAAGGTTGAGTAAACCCCACTAACCCATGTTGGAAACCGCCCCAACCGCCGCATGCCACCTGATCAGCCTCTCTTGTCTGCACTCCCACGACACGCAGTGGCAAGGCCCCGCAGCAGGCCTCCCGGCCGTCTTGCCTTGGTTTTGCGCCCAAGTAATGCAGTCGGTCACCCGACCGGCCCCCCGCTTTCATACCCCGCGGCCGCATGCATGTGGCCGCAAGGGGTCGCGGTGGGCCTCTGAGCCGGTCGTCACCGCAACTCGCAGTCGCAAGGGTCCGCACAGTCGGCAGCCGTCGCGCCTCGCGGTCGTACGCACGCGGCCATGATGAGTCGCGATCGACCCCCGGGCGATCGCCGCCGCACACACTCGATTATAAGGGGTCGCGACCGCACACACTCAGTCGCGAGGGGTCAAGGCCAGTCGTCGCACCTCGCGGCTCGCGCATGCGGTCGCGAGGGCTCGCGGTCGGACTCACCAGTCGGCCGCTGCCACACCTCGTGGCCGGTCTCCCGACAAGCTGCGGTCTCGTCTCGGGCCATCCTCCTCTATCGGCTGGCCCTTCCTCCCCCGACCTCCCGCTCCTTCAAGGTCAAGTAGTCAGCCTGCCTCCCACCGACCGAACCTCGCCGCCGGCCGACCCCCTCCTCGTCATCGGTCGGACCTCCTCTAATCGGACTGTTTTCCATCGTGTAATCTCCACCATCTAATCATTAATTAGCCACCTCGTAACCACCCATCATTTGGGGGGGGTATAGTCAAAATTATTATTCTATATATGTATATCGAGTCTCCTAAAAATCGTGTCATAAATTATAAGAAAATGGTATGGTCTACGTGTAACCGTGTAACCACCATAATCACCTATGAAGCCTATAAATATGACCTCGGTGTTGAGGCTGAGAAAATTCTCTACTCCAAAATTCGGATCAAGACAGCCTAAGGTTACTGATTCCGCGGTTTGACGCCACAATTCAAATGGATATCGTAGGAGAGATAAAAGTATCTATAAGCACACCCCAAGTGCTCCAGCAGAGAGATCCCATCATGTACCTGGAAGTTTGAGAGAAACTTCCCCTCTGCAACCAAAAGGCTGGGTGAGGTACTAGGCAGACATGGACTTGGCGAGTATTCACTTGGGGGGACCTCAACCTCTTCCAAAAGTTCATTTATGATAATGTTTATTTTAGGATTGAGAGTGACCTAGAGGGGGGTAAATAGGTCCAATTTGAATCTTGGCTACCCTTTTTAATTCAGAAATATACTTTCTTTAAATCAATTATCTCAGCCAGATAAACAATATAATCTTAACAGCAATTTAAAACAGGCTCAACATAGCAATCACAGCAATCACAGAACAGACACACAGATTTATAGTGATTTCCCAATTTATGAGTACATTCACTTTCCTCCTTCGCATTTCTAGTAATGAACTAGATTCGGTCAAACTCCTTCCTTTACTCAGATTCTCAGATTCTCAGATCTTACATCTCAGAGCCCAGTTAGCTCCTACAACTCAGACTATACAAGTCTTACCACTCAGATCACCAAGATCCTACACCTCAAGTTCTTCCCAAGAACTCTATCTCAGAGTGAATCCATATCCCTACTCCTCAGGCAAATCCTGCCCTACAACTCAGAGAAATACCCACTTCTCCTACCTCAAGCAATCCCAGCCCTACCTCAGCCTTTATATCACAGGCTTACAACTCAGAGAAAATAAATCCCTTACTCACAAATCTACAGGTAGATCTTTACAAGATTAACAAAGGTAAAAGAAATTGATTCAGAGTTAATCACCCAGCTACAGAGAAATGGATGACTGCTTCTTGATCTGATCCTGATGTGTTTGCTTCATTTGATCTTATTGTGAAAGATTTGATTCAACCCTTCTTAGCTTTTTAAAACTTATTGAAGTTGAAATTAGGGTTGATCTAGGCTGGAGGATGTTGATGATAATTATTGGTCTAGCTTCTCTCCACCTTCTTAATTCTAGCTGAATGCTTCTAGCCTTGACAAATTTTCCCTCTCTTTTTTCTATATATATTTTCTGAAGAGTTGATCCCTTTTTATAGGCTCTGTCAGGAGTAACCGGCTGATCCGGTTAATAACTGACATCTGACAGTTTTTAGTACCTCCGGCTTGATTTCTGTACTTAGGAAACAATTCTGCTTGATGTGTTGTAACTTGCTTATTGGATGTGTCGACACTACTAAAAGTGAGGGATAGATCTAACTAACTCTAGAGGGGGGGGGGTGAATAGAGTATTAAAAACTCTTCAGATAATTTTTATAGCAGATTGAAATAGGTGATATATATATAAAGAGTAAGAAAATCACAACACACAAAATAAAAACAAGTAATGACAATCCAGACGACACAATGAATTTATAGTGGTTCCCCAATAAACCTGGGTAAATCCACTCTTCTACCACCCTGGTAGGAATCCACTACAGGTTTTTGCTCAGGTGTCCTGCCACTACAGGTTTTTGCTCAGGTGCCCTGTCACCACAAGATCTATTTTTCTAAGGGAGATCTAACAACCCTTTGAGCTTTTGATCAGGTTCCCAAAAACCAATCTCAAGTCTTTTGATCAGGTGACTTGTGAACCAAAAAGGGGGTAACTTTTGAAGGGAGTTAAAACCCTGTACACAATGAAAGAGAAAATAAAAATATGATGTCTTCTCTATCTCAAAGCTCTGAGAAGACTAGTGGACTTGTTGACGTTAAATCTCCCCGTGAGTTGTATGGATCTGATCAAGAGTGGAAGCTTTGCTTCATGGTGTAGGCCTTCAAATGATGTTTCTCTTCAAGCTTTTATACTTATTTTGATTGTTTGTCTCTGGAAAGCCTGAAACAGATGAAGAACACTATGTGTATGAAAGCTATATTGTTCTTCACTGTCCGCTAATACTTTTTTCACTGATTCACTCTTCTTGTGATTGTTATTTCTCTTCTCTGTGTCTGTATGTATCTAATCTTCTGAAAGAAAATCACTTTATATATGTTTGCAGATTCAAAACCATTTGAATTTTTAAATTGTTTCCTGAAATCCTCTACATAAATTCTGGAATCCTGGACGACTAAAAATTGTCTTGAATGCATTTCCCTAACTGTCCCAGTAAATATGGTAGAGTAATAACTCTGTGAGAACCATAATTAATGCTGCCAGGTAACGGCTATATTCTTGAGAATATTGAGCATTAATTATCAGAGCATTACTAACTTAGAATAAAATTTGAAATCAAATTGATAGTGCATCTGAGAAACTGCAGAGAGGAAAAAGTCAAACAGAACTTGGAATGAGTTAGTTGAACTCAACAATGCATTCGTTGACCTGAGCTCCAAGTTCGTCGAGCTAAGAAATCTCATTCGTCAAGCTGAGCTCCAAGATCGTAGAGCTGAAAATATACTTGCCAATCTGAGCTTTAAGTTTGTCGAACTGAGATATTCATTCGTCGAGCTGAACTTCTGATGAGAGATAACAGTTTGTCGATCTCAGCTCTGGACTTTCGTCGAGTTCAACTCAGAGAAGGAACTCTGAGTTCGTCGATCTGAGATCCACGATCGTCGAGCTGAGTGCAGCTATCGTCGAACGACTTTCCCGCAAACAATTTAACTACTTTTCCATGGAGTATTCTATCTCTAAAGTCTTTTGAAGTGGAGTACTGACAGTCTAAGTTTATATGCTGACTTTAACCCTAGAAAACCTATGACCATAGACTATACATATTGGGTCATCTAAACATCTTAATAGTGAACCTAGCCCAAATCACAAGTAGGGTTGCAACAACTACTCTTGTAGTGGTGTCTGCATACTTCTGAATGCGTCAATACAACCATCACCTTGTCTCGACACAGCTGATGTAGAATGTGTCGACACTAGTCCTGAGTGTCGACACTGCTTGCTTCCATTCTTGACTCAGCTGGTGAAGTGTGTCGACACTAGTCCTTAGTGTCGACACAGTTGTCTTCAGTCTCGACATTGCTTGTAAAGAGTGTGTCGACTCTTGCTCTTCTGTGTCAACACAACTACTCTTTGTCTCGACACAACTTGTGCAGAGTGTGTCAACATTAGTCCTGAGTATCGACATAGTTGCTTTCTTGTATCATAGTGTCGACCCAAGTATTGAGTGTCGACACAACTTTCTCCTTGACTCAGCACTCCTTATTTAAGTGTGTCGACACTAGTCTTGAGTGTCGACACAACTTTCTCCTTGTCTCAGCGCATTTTTGACAAAAGTGTCGACACTAATCTTGTGTCTCGACGCTTTTATACTTAGCTTTATTTGCCTGGACAAATGGACTTAACATTCATCAAATACAACTATGTATATCATTGAGCTGAAATGACTTCTTCAAATCAAGTACATTGCTATCAATGTATCCAGCAATCTCTCCATATTTGGAGAAGTCATAACTCTAATTCAATGATATACAACATGATACCAAAAATATATGATGATAAAGACATCCAAAGTACAGTACAGTACAATATATGAAATACCACAGATAAAAAAAACATATTTAAAATCAATAATGCTGAATCAGAAAATAAGGCAAACAATTGCAATCCTAATTAATAGCACATGAAATATTAAGTACACCAAAATTTTCATTAATTGTTTATTACAAGGTTTACTACTACAAGCTTTGGTTATACAATAGTTACATATTAAGTTTTTTTTAAAAATAACAACTAATAACATTCTAAGGAAGCTCCGGTTCTTTGATGACTATGTCTCTTTCAGATTGTATCTTTGTTTTCACCTCAAGCACCTTGTCATCAACAACCTTATTTCCTTTGTCATCCTTAGCTTTAGCTTTTGCAATAGCTTATTCTTTCAGCTTTTGTCTTTCAAAATAATGGTATGACTTTGAGAAATATTTACTGGGCTCAACAGAATTAGTAGGAAGCTTTCCTTTCTTCAAATCATGTATGAACTTCTTGATAACCTCTTGCTGCTTTAAATGCCTGTCCCATTCCTATTCATTATACCATTTGCCCCTATCTGTCACATTTACATTTACAGCCTTCTATACAGTGAGAATTATGGATCTGGAAGTTGGACTCCACTGCTCAAAATTTGGTCTAGTTTCAGCTTGTTCTCTAAACCTTTTCTTTGATAGCTGGGCCTCTATCTCCTAAGCAGTAGAAGACTTGTCCACTTTCTCACAGATAACATTCTGATTTAACCATTGAGGAGGACTGTACATGTGTTTGACAGTTGCTTGGATAGACTCAAATGTAGGGTTACACAAAGTTTGCTCAACATCATAAGATCTACTAGCATGAGGTGCTTCAAGTTGAGCTAGTTGACAACCAGACTAAGCAGTGTAATCCCCATCATACCATAGGGGAGGATAGCCTAAAGTGTCTCTGATATTGTTTGATATCCAGGTAGCATGTTCAGAACTGGCCCTTATCATTACCCTCTCCCCCTTTATGACTTCTCTTTCAAAATGATCTCTAGCTAAAATATTTTTTATGAAACCTTACTTGACCATCCGAATAATTGATTCCTGATGTTACAGTGTTCTTAACTCTCAGTAAATTGTTGTCCAAAGTTTTGTCAAAAGCCTTGATGTCCTTAAGCAGAGATTCTGAATGATTTTTTTGTTTGGTGTCAATATCTATGACAGTGGAATTAAGTTTTGTTTTCAAAGCAATGGTTTGATTCTTTATTTCCCAATATTGTGTCATGCATGACTATCATATTTTCATTCATTCTATTCTTATTCTCAAGGACATAGCCTTGCTTGATTGCCATATCTGCCTCTAGTTGTTTGGCTTCCTATTGTTGCTTGGCCAGGTAAACAACAACATGTGCTCCTTTCTCCAAGAACTCAGTCATATCTTTCTTTAATAAGTTTACTTCAAATCTTATTGACTTGATGTATTGTGCCAGCTGAAATTGCAACTCCTTGTTGCTTTCATCCATATTTTTCTAGGTCTTGCCTTTGTTTATCAAGCAATATCTATAGTTGAACTAGCATGGAGCTAAAGTCTAGTGCAGGAGCTGACTGTGGTCCAAATTTGAGATACTTCTTGTAACTCTTACTTCCTTTTCTTAACTCAGATAGTTTCCTTTTCTTAAGCTATGAAACTTCCTCTTCCTCAAAATCTGATGAGCTGACCATCTCAACAGAGTTTTGCTTTTATGTACCTTCAGTATTTGTATTAAGACTTTCCAAGGTAATATCTGCATGCTGAATCTCAGCAGCAAGAACTTCAATTGGGAATTTTGAGCTATCTCCCCCTGGATGTTAGATACTTTAGACAAAAGAATTTCTTCTTCAGTCTCTTTTTCAGACATTTCTTGTTCAGGTTCTTTTGATTTTTCTAATTCCTGTACAACATCCATTATTATAGTGGTAGATGTATTTATTTACAATTCATAGAGGTTCTCCCCCTCAATTATTTCTTTTTCTGGAATGTCCTCCCCCTGCACCTGTACACTAGTTCCAGGTGAGAACCTTAGAGATCTTCTTTGTGCTTCCCCAGCATCCTTATCTGAACTAAAGTTCACCTCTTCTTCAGAATCACTAGTGGATTCAATTTCCTCTACCACAGATTTCTTGCCTTTTACCTCCTTTGACTTCTTAGGTTTTGGTGTCTCTTTAGACAAGACTCTGTCCCATCTAGACAGTATTCTCAGGTCCATTCTACTCATATGATTTATCTTAGATCCAATCTGTTGATTGATACTATCTGGAATTACCTTTACCAGATACAGACTAACTATTCTGCCCATATTGGGCTTCTGAATCCCTTCTGCAATCTTATCAAAGACTATCCTGCTCCATTCAGTCTTGATTCTGAAGATAATCCTTTTCATTAGGCTAAACATAAATGTGGAAATCCTGTCATGTGCTCCAATCTTGTAGATAAGCACCTTTCCAATTATTTTAGATAGAAATTTTCCTTGGGAATTCATTCCCTTCCTGTTTAAGGAACTGAAAAACCTAGTGGTTGGAGCTAGTCTACACCATTCTAAGGCCTCTGCAGTCTTGCTTGAATCCAGGTCATCTTCTTGTGCAATTCATGGAATCTGAAAGACTTTAGCTAGTCTTTTGATTGTGACTTTTACTCTTATTCCATTAATACTAGATTTGATCTTACTTTACTTAGGATTTAGTGAGGCATTGGAATAGAATTCTGATACTTCTCTCTTCCATATCTTTGTTGGTTCTGAAAGCAGATATCCAAAACCTGCCTCATTGATAAGGTCAATCACAATTTTTATTTCTGTTGGAGCGGAGACGAAGGCGTTTCGCACCAGTTCGTAACCCTCGTTGATGTTGTCGTCCATCTTGGGTGCCATTCTATTTGAAAGATCTTGAGTGAATTTGAGATTGAGAGGAGTCGACTAAGGATTTCTAGGTCTCGACACTCTAGGAACAGTCTCTCAAGATTTCTGGTAAGCGAAGTCGACAATTCCTTGCACTACCTCTTTATAGTAACTAAATACGGAAGATGAAAAGGCGCGCTGCTTTTAGACTTTTCTGAAAATTCAGGAAATATCTGGTGTCGACACAGAAAACCTACTCAGTCGAGATATGTCGACTTAAGTCGACACAAGGTTTATGTCTATCGACACATACCTCAAGGTCTCGACAACCTTATGTCTCAACACTAAATTATAATTTCTCGACACACTGACGTTAATCAGTGTCGACACACAGTTAGGTGTCTCCACACATGACTACTTATTGTGTCGACACACATTCTGGTGTCTCGACACAATATTACTTATTGTGTCGACAAACATTCTGGTGTCTCGACACAATACTTGGATTTAGACAAAATTGTGTTCTCAATATAACTTTATGACTTATGTGAAGTCTATCTTATCTGTTAAGATTTGTTGACATGATTAGTTATCTTTAAACAATTGTACAAACTTATGTTGCTACTAATTGAAAATATTTATTCAATGTTCAACATGCCTAGTTCAAACTTAAAGTAATTGAACTTGCTTTCATCTAGAGGTTTTGTAAAGATATCAACAACTTGTCTTTTTGTTGGAGTATACTATAAGCTAATATTATCTTTTTCCACATTCTCTCTAAAAAAGTGATATCTAATTTCTATATGTTTAGTTCTATTGTGTGAAAATGGATTATTAGCAATAGAAATTGTACTAGTAGAATCATAAAACATAATAGATTTACTTAGCTGTACACAGTAGTCCAGTAGTTGATGCTGATTCCACAATAACTGTACACAATAGCTTCAAGTAGATATGTACTCAGATTGTGTTGTTGAAATTGCAACACTTGTTTGCTTTTTGCTACCCCAACTTATGAGTCTTTTTCCAAAAAACTGGCAAGTTCCAGATGTACTTTTTTTGTCTTCTTTACACCCTGCAAAATCTGCATCTGTGTACCCTATAAGTTCAAAATCACTATCCCTAGGATACCAAAGCCCAAGATTGGGTGTGCCCTTAATATATCTCAGTATTCTCTTTACATCAGTATAATGAGATTCTTTGGGGCAAGCTTGGTACCTAGCACAGACACATGTTGAGAACATAATATCTGGCCTACTAGCAGTCAAATATAGGAGTGATCCAATGATGCCTCTATACAAGGTTTCATCAACTGCTTTCCCAGATTCATGCTTGTGTAGTGACACAGAAGAACCCATTGAAGTTCTCATGGTAGTAGAACTCTCCATACCATACTTCTTAATCAATTCCTTAGTGAACTTAAATTGAGAGATGGATATACCATCCTCAGATTTTCTAACTTGGAATCCCAAGAAAAACTTTAGCTCACCTATGCTGCTCATTTCAAACTTGTCTTGCATAAGCCTGACAAATTGTCTACATGGCTTCTCATTAGTAGACCCAAAAATTATGTCATCCACATAAATCTGGACTAGAATGCTTCTTTAGAAAAACCTATGTCACTAGAACAGGTGAGGAAGACCTCCAATCACTGTACTGGCAATGAAAGATGAACTCATTCCATGCCAACAAGTGAAGTACTTTACTTTCAAAAGAATCAAAAGAAGAGAGATGAGATAAAGCTTTGAAGTTGGTAGCTGAAAGATTAACTTTGAATTCAGTCCCATCACTCTTGTTAATGATGGTCACCGCACCATACAGATGCACTATTTTGACTTTAAACGGCCCCGACCACCTAAACTTGAGTTTCCTAGGAAACAACTTTAAACGAGAATTGAATAGGAGGACAAGTTGGCCCGGCACGAAGTGTTTTTCCTTCATGCGTCGATCGTGTCACTCTTTGTGCATGAGTTAAGAACAACCATTTGGTCGACCTTATATCCTTTATATGCTGCATGAGTTAAGAACAACCTTATGACTTCTAGCCTAACTACGGGTGCAAAGATTTGGTCAAAGTCTATCCCTTCCTCTTATCTATATTCTTTAACCACTAATCTAGCTTTATTCTTGACTATAACCCCATGCTAATCTAGTTTGTTTCTATAAATCCACTTAGTGTCTATGACAGTATAATCACTAGGTCTAGGAACTAGACTCCAGACTTTGCATCACTTAAATTGATTGAGTTCTTCTTGCATAGCCATTTTTCAGTTGGGGTCTGTGTTGGAACACCCTAATTTGGATTTGGGCCATGATCACTATGTCTTTCAGTTTATTAGATTGACCCATCAATGTATAGCTAAGGGTCATAGGTTGTGCTAATTCAGAGGCTCTCAGAGATTGAAGAAATCAGCCAAGAGAAATCAGTCAGAGAAAACAGAATTCAATATTAAGCTTAGGTCGACGATCGTCAAGCTCCGATCGAAGATCGTCGAGCTTAATCTTTGCTGTAACGTCGAGCTCTGGTCGACGCTTTATCTCAAGCTACGGTCGACGTTTTATCTAAAGCTCAGGTCGACGCTTTCCAAGCTCAACTATGCTGGAACGTCGAGCTCCGCTCGACGCTAACCTATGCTGGAACGTCGAGCTCCGGTCGACGTTCTCCGAACTCCGTTCGACGATTTCTGCCAGAACTTTGAACGCAAGTTTCCAGGCGGATTTTCAGGATATTCTTTGGTCCAATCAAAGCCAGCTGTCAATATTCAAATACAGCTTTATTACAGGACTATTACAGGAATGTATTTATGAATATTATAGCCGTTGGAGTATCAAAAAAAAGGAAGCAGTAATAAGTGCTGAATTAAAAATGCCCGTTTCTCTTCAATCAGAATAAATATACAGAGAAACAGAGGAACAAAAGATGACACAAGAAAACCAAGAATAGAGATAACCTGTACAGCAAAATTCTCTTCTCAGATTTGCTGTTCCAGGAAGCCTGAAGAGACAACTTCTCTACATCAGTCTGAAGGCTTACTGGAAGATCATCATCAAGGCTTCATCATTTACTCTTCAAGACAACAAACATTTCAGCCATTGCTGAAATCATCATTTGCTGGAGAAGTCATCCACTGAAGGCCTATCACCCTGTGCAAAGCTTCCACTCCTGAACCTACTGCCAATCTCAGGAGGAGCTTTGACATCAACAATCCATTCTCTCATTTGATTGAGAACAGAGAAGACATCTTCACCTTTTTCTTTATTCTTTTCCCGCTGTAAAAGGGTTCTTGAACTCCCTTCAAAAGTTCTCCATCTGGTTCTGAGAGCCTTGTCAAAACTCAGTGGTGGCAAGACACCTGATCAAAAAATCTAGGTTTGGTTTTTGAGCACCTTATCAAAAGCTCATTGGTGTCAGGACACCTGATCAACTCATCCTGAGTGGATTCCTACCAAGGGTGGTAGAAGAGTGGACGTACCCAAGTTGTTGGGGAACCACTATAAAATTCTTGTGTCGTCTGGATTGCAATTTTTACTTCTTGTATTCTTGTTGTGTGTGTTTGCTCTAATCTCTAGGGTAGATCTGACTTTCAATTGGTATCAGAGGGAGGTTGGTTATACAACAACTAAACCATCACTAGGTTGGTTGTTCATACAGGCTAACACCTGAACCAAAAGATCTCTGGTTTGATCCATTCTAGTTAGATTAATTATTATATTTCTCACATAGTAAGAATATGGAATATTCTAGCACCAGACCTCCTAAGTGCAACATAAACCAATTTGCACTTTGGAAGACAAGAATTAAATTATATATGAACTCTATTGATGAAGATATTTTCCTTCTATTTTGAAAGGTCTCCCAACATCGGCAACAACAACTAAAAAGGCCAGGCTAGCTGATGCCAGAGCCATGAATATCCTAGCACAGTCATTATCCGATGACTTGTTTCAGGAAGTTGTTGAATGCTCAACAGCTAAGGAAATATGGGATTCCCTCCATCAAATGGCTTCTGAACCCGTGGATGAAATATCAGAAAGAAGCCACAACATATCATTTGAAGAAGGAGAATTAATATCCCTAGATATTATTTGGGATGTTTCAGATGATGAGTCTTCATTTGAAGATGAAGAAGAGGAAGCAAGGGCCAAAGAATTTTGCTTAAAGGCCATCAATGCCTCCTGCAGCAATTCAGATGCTGAACAAACAGAAGGAAATTCAAAACCTGAAAAGGATCAGGTATTATCAAACTTTGTTTTTAGTTCAGTTAAATTAGAACTTCAAAATTGCTGCCAAGATTTAATGAAACCTGAGAAGGAAACAAAACTTCTCAGAGGATTATTTTCAGAATATATTCTCAGAAAAAAAAAATATTTTAATCAACAAAATGAGTTCAGACCATCGAACTCAGTCTGCCTTTTCATAAATCTGATTCATAAATATAAGGATAAACTAATTAAAATATTTTCAAATCCTTTTCTTATTTGGAACAAATTTATTAGGAAACATCTTTTCTTAGGGCTGTTTCTATCGTATTGATATTTTGTTCAAAATTATTTTAGGACCTCTGTATGTGAATTATTTGTCAGATACTTTATATTTCTTATAGATCTTTTTCTAAATTCATCTAGATTGAGTCTTCTACTCTAGTTGCATTGGTCAGCAGTGATCATGGCACTGAGTTTGAATCTCTTCTGATGAAAAGAAATTCTATAGGAAGGAAGATATCAGACTTTGTTTTTCAGATCCAGAATCCTAAATTTTGCTGGACAAATATCATTTTTCTGCTAACATATCTTTTTTAAGGAGAGAGCAATCTCTACCATAGCTTTTTGCAGGAACCATCTATAAGAGTTAGCTGGATGACTCAATCAAAATCCAACTTTAAGAGTCATCTCAGCCTCCTCCAATCACAGTCACTGCATCAACATAGGGGGAGATTGTAATGCCAGCAGAAGTCAGTTTTTAACAGCAAAAGGAGCCAGCAATGCAAAGCCTTTATTTTTATATCTCATGCTTTGTAATATTAATTTGTTGTAATATTTTAATTCTCATGTAAATAGTAATCCTAACCCAAATAGGGGGAGATTGTTGGAACACCCTAATTTGGATTTGGGCCAGGATCACTATGTCTTTCAGTTTATTAGATTGACCCATCAATGTATAGCTAAGGGTCATAAGTTGTGCTAATTCAGAGGCTCTCAGAGATTGAAGAAATCAGCCAAGAGAAATCAGTCAGAGAAAACAGAATTCAACATTAAGCTTAGGTCGACGATCGTCGAGCTCCGATCGAAGATCGTCGAGCTTAATCTTTGCTGTAACGTTGAGCTCTGGTCGACGCTTTATCTCAAGCTACGGTCGACGTTTTATCTAAAGCTCAGGTCGACGCTTTCCAAGCTCAACTATACTGGAACGTCGAGCTCCGCTCAACGCTAACCTATGCTGGAACGTCGAGCTCCGGTCGACGTTCTCCGAACTCCGTTCGACGATTTCTGCCAGAACTTTGAACGCAAGTTTCCAGGCGGATTTTCAGGATATTCTTTGGTCCAATCAAAGCCAGCTGTCAATATTCAAATACAGCTTTATTACAGGACTATTACAGGAATGTATTTATGAATATTATAGCCGTTGGAGTATCAAAAAAAAGGAAGCAGTAATAAGTGCTGAATTAAAAATGCCCGTTTCTCTTCAATCAGAATAAATATACAGAGAAACAGAGGAACAAAAGATGACACAAGAAAACCAAGAATAGAGATAACCTGTACAGCAAAATTCTCTTCTCAGATTTGCTGTTCCAGGAAGCCTGAAGAGACAACTTCTCTACATCAGTCTGAAGGCTTACTAGAAGATCATCATCAAGACTTCATCATTTACTCTTCAAGACAACAAACATTTCAGCCATTGCTGAAATCATCATTTGCTGGAGAAGTCATCCACTGAAGGCCTATCACCCTGTGCAAAGCTTCCACTCCTGAACCTACTGCCAATCTCAGGGGGAGCTTTGACATCAACAATCCATTCTCTCATTTGATTGAGAACAGAGAAGACATCTTCACCTTTTTCTTTATTCTTTTCCCGCTGTAAAAGGGTTCTTGAACTCCCTTCAAAAGTTCTCCATCTGGTTCTGAGAGCCTTGTCAAAACTCAGTGGTGGCAAGACACCTGATCAAAAAATCTAGGTTTGGTTTTTGAGCACCTTATCAAAAGCTCATTGGTGTCAGGACACCTGATCAACTCATCCTGAGTGGATTCCTACCAAGGGTGGTAGAAGAGTGGACGTACCCAAGTTGTTGGGGAACCACTATAAAATTCTTGTGTCGTCTGGATTGCAATTTTTACTTCTTGTATTCTTGTTGTGTGTGTTTGCTCTAATCTCTAGGGTAGATCTGACTTTCAGTCTGAATTGGCTTCTTCAAACTTTTTATATTCTATCTGTGAGAGAAAACTAGAGTATACAACCTCATTGTGATGTCTACTCCTAGTAGTTACTCCTAGTCTGGCATCACAAATATTTGATCAATAGGATGATCTCTAAGATGCCTAACTGCTGCTGGGAGGTGCCTACCATCACCTAGTTCTGTAGGAGGATTAGGATGATTTTCCTCCTCCCCCTAGGCAGTTATTGTATCTTCTATAGGAATTTCTACATTATCTCTAGTGTGTAACTCTAGATCAGGTGAATTACCTATATTTAACTTTTCCATCCTAGAATCTACATCACCTAGACTAGTGTTGTTAGAAATCTTATTATAAAGAACAGAAGTTTCATCAAAAACTACATTAATAGATTCTTCTACAACTTGATGTTTCAAGTTGTAGATCCTGTATGCTTTGCTATGTACATTATACCTACAAAGATTCCTTCATAGGATTTCTCTGAGAACTTAGTTAGATAAGTTTTCCCATTGTCCAAAACATAGCACTTACTACCAAAAATTTTGAAGTATGACAGATTAGGTTTTCTGCCTTTCATTAGTTCATAGAGAGTCTTGATGTGATTCTTGTTGATCAATGCTCTATTCTGAACATAGCATGCTGTGTTCACAACCTCAGCCCAGAAATATTCTGTAAGAGATGTATCACTCAGCATTGTTCTAGCTGCCTCAATGAGAGTTCTATTTTTCCTCTTAGCAACTCCATTTTGCTGTAGTGTTCTTGGAGAGGAGAACTCCTGAAGAATCTCTAGTTTATTACAGAAATTTATCATCTTTTCAGATTGAAATTCTGTACCATGGTCACTTCTAAGCTTGATCACAGAACATCCCATCTCATTCTAAACTTCTCTGACAAAATCAGCAAGGATGTCTACTATTTCAGACTTTCTCCTTAAGAAAGAATACCCAAGCAAACCTAGAGTGATCATCCATAATCACATAGGTATAGGACTTCCTACCGAAACTAAGAACTTGCATAGGACCAAATAGATCCATATGAAGTAAGTACAGACACCTCTCAGTGTCTTTGGACTGAATGCTCTTAAAGGAAACTTTTGTCTGTTTGTATTTTTGAGATGCAGGACATACGCCTTCTTTGGAGCATTTGAGTTGTGGACTATTTCTAACTAAGTCCATAGAGAAAAGTTTACACATTGTTTTATAGTTTAAGTAAGCCAGCCTCTTGTGCTATTGCACACATAATGAGTCCTTCTCACTAGCTACTAGGCATACAGGTGATTTTTCATTTATACTGAGAAAGTTGAGAAAATAAATGTTTCCACTCCTAGTGCCTGATTAGATGATCTCTTGAATTCATTATCAGAAACTTGTCATTGTGAAAAACAATTTCATAACCTATATCATAAAACTGACTTATGCTTATCATATTGTGGTTCAATCCTTCCACATAAGCCACTTTAGTGATGGTAACTAGGCCATTAGAAATGTTACCATATCCCTTGGTGAGTCCTTTCTATGACCCTCCAAAGATGACTTTTGGTCCATTCTTAACTAGAGTGTAATCTCTTAGCAAACTCCTTGTTCCAGTCATGTTCCTAGAATACCCACTATCCAAGTACCATATTGGCCTTCCTATGGTACTTGATTTCACCTACAAACACAAAATTAATTTACCTTAGGCACCCAAATAGTTTTGGGGCCTTGGTTTCTGTTAGGCTTTGTTGTGTGAAACACAGGAGGCTTTCTTAACAAACCAGGTTGAGTCTTAAATGAAGGTGATGTTGGATTATACCAACAATCTAGGGCAAAATCCCCAACCTTCCCACAACACCAACACTCAAATCGATTATATCTTTTCTTTGGTTGTATATTTGAAGTTGTTCTTTTATGCAACACATAATTATCATCCACCTTTCAAGGTAGTGGTGCAAAATTCACACCCTTACCTTTCAGATTTAGGTGAGGTGCACTAGGATCAGCTCCAAGAATTCCTTGGCTTCTTGGATTGATCACCCTTTGTGGTGATTTTAGGCCAATATTGCATTTAAATGTTTGTCCCTTCCAGTAAGGCACTTTATTGACCTTGCTGGTAGAGCACTCAGACATCATGTGTCCAGGAACACATGATCTCAAGCATCTGTTAGAAGGCAGATACTTGACTGGTTGCCTTACTGGACCAATTAGGGTTTTACCCTTAGGTACATACTTATTTTTGAACTTTTTGTTCTTTCCATACCCTACACCACTTCTAAATGATGCAGAGAAGGTATCTATGATAGGTAACACTGACTTGAGTTTTGAGAATTGAGTCAGGAGCTGTCTTTCCTGGGTTAGCTTTGCTTCCAGGTCTTTGACAGTCTTGACATGTTCTACTATTATCTCTGCCTAGCTATCTATCATATTTGTTAGTTCAACAAGCTTCAGTTTTTGCAGGTCTAACTTTATGTTGGCCCTTTCTGTAACACGGTCTGGGACACGGGCGTGTCTATGGGCGTGTCCTGCTCTGTTTGCTCGAGTGTGATTTTTTGTCTCGAGTGTGTCTCGAATGAGACACACGGCCTGGTACACGGGCCTGTCCCAAGCCGTGTCCTTCACTGTATTGTCGCGAGTACTCGACAAAATATAGTCGACGATCTTCGAGAGGCGACACGGCCAGGAACACGGGCGTGTCCAAGGCCGTACCCTACTCAGGTTGGTAGTCGGGCTGTGCCGGGTGAGGAACACGGCCTGGATCTCAGGTATGTTCTAGGTGACACAGACGTGTCAAAGTTGACACGGGCGTGTTGGGCACCCGTGTCCCTTTCGGGATTTGTTGGTCATGTGTCAATTAAGGGACATGCCACTCAGCACAGGCGTGTACTAATTGACACGGGCGTGTCAGGAGCTTGACACGGGCGTGTCTGAGCCCGTGTCCTGGTCTGCTTCAGTCAGTTCATGTACTGCTTAAGGTACACGGCCTGTGAGACGGGCGTGTCACAAGCTGTGTCAACCCAAAAATAGACTTTTCAGAGTGATTTGTGGATGTTTGTTTTCTTCATCTGGATCCTATGGCCCAAGCTCCTCCTTGTTGAGTTAAGTTCAGGAACTGAGATATATCTCTCATTCAACTTAGACCACTCTATTTATAAAAGCATAGAGAGAAGGGTGAGCAAGGGAGGAGGAGGAGAAGAGGATCCGGCCGCTGGTGGAGCTTGAGAGTTCCGAATCGAGATCCGAGGCCAGTTTTGTGGAGGCAAGGCCACTGCGGTGCTTTCCAACTAGCTAGTTTTCTCATGGCTCCAAAGCGATCGTTAAGGGTAACGATCTCCTTCGTGGACAAGTGAAGTCCTCCTTTATGCACGTGCATGGAATTCTCCACCAAGAGGTGGAAAGCATAAGAGATTCCAGCGGGTTGATAGTTGATATCCCCGATCGAGTCTGCATTTAGATCCGGAAATGAGTAGTACGGAATAGGCAAGTTGTGTGAAGCCCATCCGGACGGTTAGTCTGGATTGGTGATGTTTATATTGCGAATCGGAGAAGACTCCGTGTATGAAACGTATAGGTTACAGAGTTTGTGAGGATGCTTGTTAGTTCCTTGTGTTGTATGCTCTGCATGAGCTGTATGTGATTTGGCCGTAATAGCCATTCGTTGTGGTTGTGGAGCCTTTGTGGCATTGGAATAGTACGCTCTGCATGAGCTGTATGCAATGTGACCGTGAGAGATCGATTGGTGGCAATGCAAATGGGGGGCGGCCTTCCCGACTTGTTACACTACGGTGGTAGGTCGATCTAGAGGTACTGTGTACTTGCGTTGTGAGCGGTCGATTGGTGGCAATGCAAATAGGGGGCTGCGGGCCTTCCCAGCTTGTTACACTACGGGGGTAGGTCGATCTAGAGTGCTCACTGGTTGCCATGAGATGAACACCTCTGAGTGGGATGTGCGAGGATGTCTCCAGCATGCGTATTGTAGTAGACTAGTGCCCGACCACCAAGCTAATAACCTCTAATCGGTGGTGGTACCAAGGATGATTCGGTACACCGTAAGCGTGCCCTGAGTGCACGGAGTGTCTGGCACGAAGGCCGGCGTTTGTGATGATGTTGTGCGTGAGTGCACTTGTTGTGATATATATATTGTGATTGCAATGCATGCAGGGAAGGAACCACTGCCCCGGGTAAGAGGTAGGGTCGTTATAATTGGTCAACTGAATGCTAACCGTTGCTTTGTTTATTACCCTTGGGGTGGACGTCCATATGTAGGTGCTGCCCTTGCTGGAGCTGACTTGGATTGAGCGGGTTGAAGCCCTTGCTGTTGATGCTTGTAGGCCCTAGAAGACCGTGCGAAGAATTGAATTTCATGTGTGGCTGTCTTGCGTGCTGATGTATGAAACCACATCTTGTAAAGAGAAACATGTAAGGCCTTAAGGCCGTGAGCGGTTGTGTACTTGTATACATTCCTAGTGTTATATATAAATGTGTTATTTATATATTTAGTGGACATTCATTGGATGAGTTCTTGCAAGTTATAAACTTCCGCTAGAATGCTCTGAGTTAAGATGCGAGTAGAAATGAATTTTGATATTCATACGTGATTCCTCTGTTTGTCTGTGAAATATGGCGTGGGGCCCCGGCCGAACCCTCTGTTATATTCCATGTGACGGATGGAGGCGTTACACTTTCCAACTGAAAAGATACACCCCTCAAAGATTCTATTTCTCTGGTCCAATCCTTAGCAAGCTGTTTCCTTGCAATCAAGACCTTGAGTAACTTCCCATATCTGTTGATAAGGGAGTTAAAATCAGCTTCAATGTCTGAATCATGCTCTCTATCATTAGATGAGTGTGAACATGATTAATTTTCTGATGTAGAGGAAAAATCTAAGGCTAAACTGTGAGATATTGATTTTACCTTTGTAGGATTTGAACAATCCTGATCTCCTTCTCCTGATTGGGTATCCTCAATAGCCATCAGGCCCATGAGAGCCTCCTTATTTTCTGATTTTGATGAATCAGATTCACTGTCAGATAGTATAGACTGTTTCTTTGCCAAGAGGCTTTTGTCAGCCTTCTTGTGTTGTCCATCCTTCCAGTTATCTGACTTTTTCTCCTTTCTTTTTATTGGGCAATCAACTATGACATGCTCTTTTCTGTTGCAACAATAACAAATAATATTAGTCTTAATATATTTGTTCTGTGAAGGACCATACCTGTCCCCAGATTTCTTTTTTCTGGGCTTATCTGGATGATTGGTCTTCTTGAGAGAAGAGTCTCCCGCTGGTCCCTTCCAGCTGTCTTATTTTTCTTCTTCTCAACATCTTCTTGAACTGTCTAGAGAAGAGAGACAGTTCCTCCTCAGTCAGGTCTCCTTCTAATGAGGATGATTCTGAATACTCAGAAGCTGTTTCCAATCTTTCTGAAAGTATTGACTTCTCTCTAACTTTCCTCTATGACTCAACCTTTAGGGCCAAGGTCTTTTATCTGTTGTGTGCTTTAGCTGAATCTTCTTTAGGCTTCCTGAGATTGAGCTGTAACTCATAGGACAACAACTTGCCAAATAGAGCCTGAGGGTCTATGTTTGCTAAGTTCCCCATTTCTCTTATGATACAGATTTTGATGTCTCATTCTTTGTTCAGGGACCTCAAGAACTTGTGATTAAGTTCTTAGTTAGTAAATTTCCTGCCATAAGTTCTCAGGTTGTTTACAATTCTGAAGAACTTTTCAAAATAATCAGGCACTGAGTCTTTCTTATCCTGTCTGAAGGCTTCATATTATTGATTTAACAGAGATTTTCTATCATCTCTAATCTCTTCAGTTCCTTCCATATAGATTATCAGTGACTCCCACATTTCTTTTAAAGTTTTACAATGAATCAGATTTTGAAAAGTGGAATCATCTATTGTACTGACTATAATATTCTGAGCCCCTTGTCCATAGAGTCCAGAATGATTTCATCCTTATCCATTTCCATGTATGTCTTGGGTGTCCTGATATTTGCATCAACAACCGACACTTTCATAGGAATGAAGGGTCCTTCAATCACTGTGATGTATATTCTTGGATCTGCTGCCTGCATGAATAATCTGACTCTCTCCTTCCATATTTCAAAATTTTCTTTGAAGTAGACAGGGAGCTTGATGGAATTGTTTTCCCTCTGAGCCATGGTATATCTTTCTCTACAATCCTTTGGATTCTCACCAAGCTGTTATGCCTTTTTTTTCAGAGAACCTCCCTCTAATACCAATTGATAATATTTATTTTAGGATTGGGAGTGATATATAGGGGGGGTGAATAGGTCCAATTTGAATCTTGGCTACCCTTTTTAATTCAGAGATATACTTTCTTTAAATCAATTATCTCAGCCAGATAAACAATATAATCTTAACAGCAGTTTAAAACAGGCTCAGCACAACAATCACAGCACAAACACACAGATTTATAGTGGTTCCCTAATTTATGGGTACATCCACTTCCCCCTTCGCCTATCTAGCAATGAACTAGATTCGGCCAAACTCCTTCTTCTTCCTTTACTCAGATTCTCAGATCTTACATCTCAGAGCCCAGCTGGCTCTTATAACTCAGACTATATAAGTCTTACCACTCAGATCACCAAGATCCTACACCTCAAGTTCTTCCCAAGAACTCTACCTTAGAGTGAATCCACACTCCTACTCCTCAGGCAAATCCTGCCCTACAACTTAAAGAAATACTCACTTCTCCTACCTCAGGCAATCCCAGCCCTACCTCAGCCTTTATATCTCAGGATTACAACTCAGAGAAAATAAATCCCTTACTCACAGATCTACAGGTAAATCTTTACAAGATTAACAAAGGTAAAAGAAATTGATTCAGAGTTAATCACCCAGCTAGAGAGAAATGGATGACTGCTTCTTGATCTGATCCTGATGTGTTTTCTTCCTTTGATGTTGTAGTGAAAGATTTGATCCAACCCTTCTTAGCTTTTCAAAGCTTCTTGAAGTTGAAATTAGGGTTGATCTAGGCTGGTGGATGTTGAAGACAATTCTTGATCTAGCTTCTCTCCACCTTCTGAATTCTAGTTGATTGCTTCTAGCCTTGACAAATTTTCCCTCTCTTTTTTCTGTATATATTTTCTGAAGAGTTGATCCCTTTATATAGGCTCTGTCAGGAGTAACTGGCTGATCCGGTTAATAACTGACATCTGACAGTTGTCAGTACCTCCTGCTTGATTTATGTACTTAGGAAACAATTCTGCTTGATGTGTTATAACTTGATTATTGGATGTGTCGACACTACTCTTGTAGTGGTGTCGACATACTTCTGAATGTGTCAACACAACCATCATCTTGTCTCGACACAGCTGATGTAGAATGTGTCGACACTAGTCCTGAGTGTCGACACTGCTTGCTTCCATTCTTGACACAGTTGTCTTCAGTCTCGACATTGCTTGTAAAGAGTGTGTCGACTCTTGCTCTTCTGTGTTGACACAACTGCTCTTTGTCTCGACACAACTTGTATAGAGTGTGTCGACACTAGTCCTGAGTGTCGACACAGTTGCTTTCTTGAATCATAGTGTCAACCCAAGTCCTGGGTGTCGACACAACTTTCTCCTTGACTCAGCACTCCTTGTTTAAGTGTGTCGACACTAGTCCTGAGTGTCGACACAACTTTCTCCTTGTCTCAACACATTTTTGACAAAAGTGTTGACACTGATCTTGTGTCTCGACGCTTTTATACTTAGCTTTATTTTCCTGCACAAATGGACTTAACATTCATCAAATACAACTATGTATATCATTGAGCTGAATGTACTTCTTCAAATCAAGTACATTGCTATCAATGTACCCAACAATTTCTAGTACCTCTGGAGGTCTATTTATAGATAAAACCTGGGGGAGGTATATGCGAGTATCCAGCCTCTGCCAGCGAGTAGTATGGGTCTACTCGCCCATACTCGCGAGGTACTCGCCCATACTCACGAGGTGCTCTCCCCTACTTGCTCAAACTCGTCTCTGGTCGCCCAAGTTTGCTTCTGCTACCCAAGCTCGCATCTACTTACCCAAGCTCACCTCTGCTCACCCAATTGTCTGTGAATAGCCGTCTTCTTGGATACTTCTGATTTCGGTGAATTACGGGTTATATACTCGGGGTCTCCTTCGTTCTCATCTTCTCCTTCCACTTCGTCTCCTACGCACTAGAGCTCCTCATGGAACCCCTTGAAGATCTCGTTCGCTTTCGAAGACCTTCGAACGCCTTCGAAGATCTTTCATCGTCTTCAAGCGCCCCTTGGAGGTTCCACCCTACACTCACTCCTTTACGAGTGAAGCACGCTCCACGCACACAGTAGCAAGCCTTCCAGTCAACAACAAGACCTCTATGCCAAACTCCTCCGCAAGCAATAGGAGACAAGCCACATACCCAAAGTCGTATAGAACGCGCAACCACTGCTTCCGAGCACTAGCAAAAGCCTTCAGAGCGCTCCGAGCGCAGCGCTTCCTGCAGCAACCAAGAAGATACTTAGCTCCGCGAGAGGTGACCTGTCACCCTCAGAGCCCTCTCTCTCCATCTACGAATTGTAACAAGGAGCGGTCTATCGCTCTCGCATTCTCATCAGCGCCTTGTACAACACCAAATAGTAGAAGAAGTTTGGTCGGCACAGCTCCGGCCACGTGATTTTTTATCTCTTTTCGAGATTTTTGCCCGTTAAAAAGATCGACTTGTCAGTCGCCTTGTTCATCCCAACTTACATTAACTGTTTGCTCGCTTGACTGCTCATATTTTAAAACGATACAATTTAGACCGGTCTACAAAAGCGCTAAGTTGGGGTGCAACAAAAATATTAAAAGAACATCATGCATCATAATTCATTTCATTGACAAGGCATTGCGCACTCACAGTATTCCTATGCCGGTCGCCAATAACGCAGAGCAAAGTTCTGAGAAGGAACAGAGGAAGCTGGTTCTCCATCATGAGTATATCCCTCCTCATATAAGGCATCAGCGAAAGGGAGCCGTTGATCCCGAATACCGGATCGCTCGGCCCGTAGTCCGCCTCCCCTTCCCGCCGGTGAACTCGCAGCAACTCCAGCATGAAGCATCCGTCCACCGTCATCATCCTCACGAACTCATCTCCCCCTCCCGCCACCTGCCGTCGAGCCCGCCGTAACTCTCCCTAAGCCGCTCCTCCTCCGCCTCCACCGCCCTCAACAGATTCGTCAACGGCGTCTTCGTCCGCCGGAGGAGGTGCAGGACAGCTCTTTCCTTGTGCGGCTCCATGGGCTTCAGCTTGCAGTCGCCGTGGTGAAACGGGCCGAAAGATGCGACCTGCGGCTTAAAAACTCTACCTTTCGTGTCAATTGTTTCTCTGATGAAGTGGGGGACTCGGTAGATCGACGGCGATCTCCATTGTTCTTCTTCGCCGGCGACGCAGAGTTGCTCTGCTTCGGTTTCTAATCTCGCCGCCCAGGTGGCGTTTAACTCATCCATGCGTTCATGCGGGCACTGTACATTGTCTAAATATGATTCACGACATAGCTTGCGGTGAGAATAAACAGAGGGCAACGGATTCAAGCATCGTATTTTGGCTTTATTGTCATGAGAAGGTAAGAACATCTTGAATGTCACCCGCAAAAAAAACCTTCAGATCCTCTCCGTTTCAAATGGAATGGAGGGGATCCATTTCACTGTCCAGAGAAAGTTCATCATTTTTCATCATTATTTAGATTTTTAATCAAAAAAATCTCCACTAGATATTTTCCAAATAAATCCCCTCCATTAAATGATGAAATGGATCTCCAATCCGGATCCAAAAAAAATTACATATTTTGAAACATCTTGAATGTCACCGTAGCTGGCAGCTACCGGTCGCCACCGTCGTCGGGCACCTTACCCGGGCTTGCCGGGCTACCCGGGGGGCAATTCTGTCATTCGTTAGAATTGGTGATCCAAGTAACCGTAACGGAGCAACGTCATTCGCCAACTCAAGATCCGGTCGGGCACAATTACCAGCGCGATCCTTTAAAACTATAAAAAGCCCCCAAGCCTTCATTTGAAGACAAGTAACTCGAGAGACTAGAGAGAGATCTGGGGTTTTCGGGCGAGAACGTGAGGCTTAGATCATTTTTTGCTTAGAACTCGCTCTGCTCCCTCTATAGCGTGCACAACGCCCGACATTCACTTGGACGCTTTTGTGAGATCGGGAGAAGGCATTGGAAAGCGCTCCTGTGGATGCGAACGTGAAGTCACCCAAGGCTTCAAAGACTTAGGATTTCTCTCCACAAGGACGCTCCCATTCAAGTTTCGTGGATGCTCCAATCCAAATTTCATAGACGCACACATCCAAGTTTCGTGAACTTAGTTTATTTTTCGTACTTTTTGTATTCAAAGTTTGTAACAGAGAAGTGACATGTTACCCTTTGATGAAACTTCCAATATGTGTAAACTCAAAGCTAAATAGTGGATTTTGGCCCAACGCAAATCTGACCACGTGGTTTTTCATCATTTTCGGATTTTCTACTGTAAAAAAAAGCCATCTAGTAATTGCTGCTGGATCTTCATTTGTCCATCTCCGAACTAAGGCGGCCCAATTATCTAAACCGAAGGAAAACCGAGTGACCCGCAACAATTTGACGTCGTCTATGGGAAAGTGTTCCCAACTCTGCAACAACTCTCTGGTAACGATGCTTGCCCCGCGCAAGCACCCCCAACCAGCAACAATGGCGAGGGAAATTGAACAAATCACTAATAGCACAACACTAGAAGAGCACAGCAAGCTAGCCCCTGCTAACTCGCCCGTAGGCAACACCCCACTTCAAGAAGGAGCCACTGTAGCCGCATCACAAGCATCCGGGGAAGAATGCATATTCCTGATAAATGGGCGTTAGACAAAGGTGCTCAGTTCACTATGAGACTTAGGGGCTCATCATGCCCCCAATGCAGTCATAACTCAAGGAAGCCAACTACCACTGATCTCAAATCATTTCATGGCTGAGGACACTGTCCGCTTTAAGGATACCATCGCAGATGAGGTATTCGATGCTGATAACTCCACACATCTTGCGTTACTCGATGGGCTTCTCGGGCACACACAGGGTGATGCTCGCGTGACGAAGGAAGTCGTCGCTCAGCCCGATAGAAGACTTACCCGTGAGGAAGCAAGACACGTGATCGAGGAGGAATGTGGGTACGGGAGGCACCGTAGTACAAACATGTGATGCCATGTCCATCTCGACTCCTCGTTAGCTCCATAAGTCTTAGTGCATCCCATTCTGCTTGGGTTTAAGTTGTAACGCCCCAAAATAGTTGGCCAAAAGGTTGAGAGTGTCTATAAATATGGCGTCGAGTTCTTATTGATGCAGGTGCATCGAGTGGATGTCGACGTTGCATCGAGTGGATGTCGACGTTGCATCGAGTTCACATTGACAAAGGTACGTCGAGTGGATATTGACGATGCATCGAGTTATTATCGACGCAGGTGCGTCGAGTGGATGTTGACGTTGTGTCGAGTTCCCAACGGCTTAGGTGCATTGAGTGGATTTCGATGTTGCGTCGAGTTCTTATTGACTTAGGTGTGTCAAGTGTCTGTCGACATTATGTTGAATTGCCATCGACGCACGTCACAGCAGGGTGTCGTGAATCTGTTTTGTAAACTAGCGATTTCTGGGTATCTGATCTTTTGGGTCTTGATCCAATGGCCTAGGTCTTATGTTCGTGAACCCTAAAAGGATAGAGGGGTTCTCCCCTCTGATTATTCTAGTCATTCGTGACTTGGTGGGCATGAGCGAGAAAGATAACGGAGGAGGAAGAAGACCTAGATCAATCTTCGTTGGAGCTTGGGAGCTCCGTTTGCCGATCCGAGACCAGTTTTGTAGAGGGGGCATGAAGGTGAACACGTTCATCTGTGTTGTTCAAGGTTTCCATGACAAGGAAGAGAGTTTGTAAGGTAACGACGTCTCTCCTTTTGGACTTAGGATGCGTGCATGACATCCCTTTGATTTATGCCCTTAATTTTTGCATTTTGGCACCAAATATCTCAAATGAGCGGGGTTTTGGTCGCCTTGGTTCAAGAGTAACCACTAATTCAATTGAGTCTTGTTAGAACTTGTGGAGTCTGGGTGTTCTGGCGAACTATCAGTTTGGTTTAGCGGTCTGTCTGTCTGGTAGATCTGGCTGTTACTGCTTGGATAGAGCTCTAGTTCTGGCAGTCTGGCGACCTGGTTTGACAATTTGACAGTTATCCTTTATAACTACACCGGAGTACCGCAGTGCGGTCTGGCGGTCAGCAAGAGTTAACCATAGTAC
The DNA here is from genome assembly GCA_039513925.1 of Platanthera zijinensis. Classification (NCBI taxonomy): domain Eukaryota; kingdom Viridiplantae; phylum Streptophyta; class Magnoliopsida; order Asparagales; family Orchidaceae; genus Platanthera; species Platanthera zijinensis. The sequence continues at coordinate 62,066,842 of CM077080.1, forward strand.
GGTCTGGTGATTAGAGTTAGTGGCGGTGCGGTCTGGTGACTGTCAAGGACTTACTAATGTTCTGTTAGAGCCAGGTCTGACGGTCAGCTGAGGTTAGTCACAGTTATGGTCTGACGATTAGTACTTGCCTAACTGCCCTAGTGGCCCTATATGTTTACCGAAACTGTGCCTTTTGGTGATCAACAAAGGCTTTACTGTAGTTGAAGTTTAGCAGTTCCCAAGTGTTATCACAATTATGGTCTGGCAGTTAGATTCAATTTAACTGCAGCTGTTGCCCCGGGAGTTATCTGTTGCATCCTGATGGATAGAGACCAGAGCAACCCAGTTGATATCATTTCAAGCTCTATGTAATCATGCGATTAGCTTGTCTAACTGTATAGCCCGCGCGGTCTGTTTTATCTATCCGCCTAGTCACATGTGACAGACGTTATGTATTCTTATTTTCTCTTTTTTATTCCCTATTTTCTATAAATAGGGGGCATACCCTTGTATTATTCATCTTTTGGAGCAATAAAAAAAAATCCCTTTATTTAGATTTTTTCACATCATATCAATGCTCATCAGACTATTTGCTCCGGTTTCTATTTTTCGGTAGTGAGGCAGTGCAAGCTGTCTCCAGTTTTTTAATTGCTTGCTCTTCTTCTTCCCTTGTAGTTTTCACAGTTTTCTTTCTTAACCACACTCTTCTCTTTTGTGGTCTCTTCTTAACCGCGCTCTTCTCTTTTGCGGTATTTTCTTAACCGCTGGTTCTTGTCGCCCTCTTGACGATGTTATCGGACGGCCTGAGCTGCTTCCTCCAAACACCGACAACCAGTCGTAGAATTGTGATTTCCACCGCGGGCATGGGCACAAAACTGAAATTTGTGTTGACTTAAGGAAGAAATCGAGCACCACATTTGCCAATGGCTGCTTGAAGAATTTTTGGAGACACGAGTGCCGAGACAGACAACCTTGACCAGGCTCGGGGGCATCTCTGTGAATAACGACCCCTAGCGCAAGGAGTCTTCCCCTCACCCAGAACGTGTAGAGCCCGAGCCATATCTATTAACAATTTCCCATTTTCCTGCTTTAAGGCAATATGTCGTGTGTACAACCCTGTATTCGCGGGATGGGGCTCCCAAATAAGGCGTAAGACTTGCTACACATTTTTAAGCTTTTAGTGGATTTTGCACTAATGGAGGCCAATTTATTATTGATTTGCATAATATACTAGTAGGGGTAAAAATTTGCCTAGCTGGCTAGTGCCTGAAGTACTCGCCCTGCTGGAGTACTCTCCCTGCTAGAGTACTCGCCCAGCTGGAGTACTCGCCCTACTGGAGTACTCTCCCTGATAGAGTACTCGCCCTGCTGGAGTACTCTCCCTGCTGGAGTACTCGCCCTGCTGGAGTACTCGCCCTACTAGAGTACTCTCCCTGCTGGAGTACTCGCCCTACCTAAAGTATTCGTCATGCTGGAGCACTCTCCCTGCTAGAGTACTCGCACTGCTGGAGTACTCTCCCTTCCGGAGTACTCGCCCGGCTAGAGTACTCTCCCTGCTGGAGTACTCGGCTTGTTGGAGTACTCTCCCTGCTGGAGTACTCGCCCTGCCTGGAGTACTCACCCTGCTGGAGTACTCGCCCTACTAGAGTACTCGCCCTGCCTGGAGTACTCGCCCTGCTGGAGTACTCGCCCTGCCTGGAGTACTCGCCCTGCTGGAGTACTATCTCTGCTATAGTACTCGCCCTGCTGGAGTACTTGTCATGCCTAGAGTACTCGCCCTGCTGGAGTACTTGTCATGCCTAGAGTACTCGCCCTGCTTGAATACTCTCCCTACTGGAGTACTCGCCCTATTAGAGTACTCTCCCTACCAGAGTACTCGCTCGACTGGAGTACTCGCCCGGCTCGAGGGTCTGCTATTTTGCCCCGGGTGGGCTGCGAATAATTATTCAAAATAGCGGAGTTTGGCTATTGGCAGACCAACCCGGGGTGTTTTTAGTAATTTCAGAGCAGCGGAGGTTGGCTATTTGCAGGTCATCCCCAAAAATCTATAAATAGACCCTTAGGCCTTAGAGAGGGATCCATTTTCACCAACTCTCATCTTCTTCCTTCATCCTCCAAGGCACCTAGCTCGGCATTTGAGAGATGGAGATCTCAAAGGTCTTCCGGGTGTGAGGTGGGACCTCCACGTTAGAGCCAAAGGCCATATTCCAAATTCAAATCTCTCACAAGGGATGGCTCAGGAGAAGTAGGTGTGAGTTGCACCCAAGGTCCGAACTTTAGGTGGAACTGAATCTCGGTTCCAACATTTTGGTGCGGTGAGCGTGGACCGCAGCTCATACAGAAGTTCCTGAGCAAGTTCCATGGCAGGAGATCATGGAGGTGGTGATGACTCCAACGAGCTCCCCAACCCAGCACCCTTTGTAGGGAGGGAAGAGTTCATGTCATCCATCCAAAGCATCATGGAGATGCTGCGAAGTATTGCGCCTCAGAGTAACTGCTCAACTCCCACCCCCAGGAGCTAGCTCTCAGGGGTCTCAGTGAGACAACCTCCAGGGGTCTCGGAGAACCAGCTTCCAAGGTTCTAGGCGAGATGACCCTAGGAGGGGTAGAAGAAAGTACACCGGGAAGACGACCTGGGAAGGAAAGGATGGGAGAGGGGGTCGAGCGAGACCTTATCGGTCGAGAGTTATTCCCCAGCCCGACGAGTGTTAGCCTCCCAGGTGAGCAGGTCGCGCGAGTGGAGCACGCGAGTCCGCCGAGTAGGGGGTCCCCCTTGAGCGAGCTGATTGTCTTAGCTCCCATTCCCGAGGGGTTCAGGAAACCTGACATGACTTACTATACCGGGAAGGATGACCCCGTCCAGCACCTACAGTGGTTCAAAGATGCGGTCTCTATCAGGCCGATGACAGATGCATTCAAGTGTCGCCTCTTCGCAATCACGTTGAAAGACAAGGTAAGGGATTGGTTACATCAACTCCCAGCGAGATCGATTTACGAGCGAAGACTTGAGCAAGAGTTTTCAGCTTCACTTCTCAACTTCTAAAAAGAGGAGGAAGAGTCCTGAGTCCATCTTTCTGGTAAGACAGAGGACGGAGGAGTCATTGGCCCAATATGTGGACAGGTTCTATGAAGAGATCCTGGACATCTAGGAGATGTTGGGGTATGCCCTCTAGATGACATTTATAGTGGGGTTGCGTGAGGGGTTCTTCAAGATGAGTCTGACCCAAAAGGCCCCATTATCCTTTGAGGAGCTGATGGACAGGGCGGCAGAGGAGATAACAATAGAGGCGGCCAACCCGGCTGTCACAACCCGCATTTTCTCCGAATTAAGAATTATCAGAGTAAGAGAAAACACGCGTCATGATGCCACGTCAAGCAGGGGATAACTGCTGACGCTCAGGCAAATCCAACTACAATCTTTATGCAAGAAAAATCATGTGCTTAATGAAATAGAAAATTAGTTATGTTTAGAGTCCGTATCCCTCGGCTCAGTGGATCATCTAGTCCACAAAAGAAAACTATATTTAAACGCTGCGGAAAAATACTTTGATTAGGTTTTACACCCTAAAGAGCGCATAAGGGTCCCAAGAGAACCACTCATACTATGCAAGACACTACACTCAGTTTATATAATATATATAAGAAAACGGTTTTCGTACGTGATTTGGAAAGTAGTGATTAAGTTTATAAAAACATGCTGACCATGAGCTTCATTTATAATAGTATTTATAGTCTAAAAATAACTAGCAACCTAGCATAAAACCTTCTCAAAGCAAGTAGACTATCTCCAGAAAAATAAATGGTAGCAGCAATAGTGTATATCTAGTACAAGGTAAAAACTACTAGTGGGCGCCAACAACCTGACACGAACCCACCAGCACACATATATGTCTGTAAGAAAGTACTGAAAACAACCTCACAAACAAGGTAAACAAAACTCTAAAGTCCGGAAGTCCACCAACAACACCACCTCCAACTAGCCACCAGACTGGCTACAGCTCAGAACCTGGGGTATTCCAAAAGAAAACAGAATACCTCAGCAAGCTAAAATCAAGGTAAAACTGCATGAAAGAGTCAACCAAAAGGACGAAAATAACAGGAAACATGCAGTAGAAAGAGTCACAAATGTCCAAAACAGGACCACAAGAAATGCACAACGTGCAAAGAAACAGCAACGACCCAGCCCAGGAACCACATCCTGCAGGGCCTACTAGGCTGCCAAGAGCCAAAATGCTGCAAAACTACCACGGAAGAAACTTCTAACACCCTAAACTGTGGGAAGTGATAATAGCAAAAACAACAACGAGGAACCGGATCGAAGGCAAACGCAGTCCCCCAATCCACCATGTCCAAGTCAAAAGCTCGAGGGTCAATACGTGAACACACAAGGGACCTTCCACCCGACATGCCCAGCCCGTACCTGGAGCAAGAAATCCATGGGTGGCCTTGGCTATATCACAAAACTCCACCCCCATAAAGAGCTACAACCCCCACTACTATCCACGACCCACGATTCGGCCTTTAGGAAAATAAAGAAAACGGCCGACAAGGAAAACCCAGAAATACAACTGGAAAATCCACTCGGAAACGAAATACAAGGTAAAGGAAGAGTGTTGAAATAAACCAACACGACTAGGCGTTGAGTGAAACCCACTCAGTGCCTACCTAAACCTTGGCGTTGAGTGAGCTAGTCTCACTCGCCGCCAAAATAAAGTTACTACCCACAAACCCACTAAAGAAAACGGAGCTCGACGGTAGTCGAACGACCAAGGCAGAAGATCCAGAACTCGAGTAATTTCCTGTTACTTGAGTATCTAAACTCCCGCACTCGAAATCAGCTAAATACGCCTAGCAAAAGGAAATATACAAAACGCACGGTCAGTGGCGCACAGTCAGTGGTCGTGCGCACTCATTGGTTGATGATCGTGCGAAACGAACCTGGAAACCTGACAGAAAACCTAGCAACTGCGCACGATCACTGTCGCACGATCACTGGTCGTGCGCACTGTTGCCAGCGCTCGTGCGATTGCCCGAGACAGAACTTTGGAAAAAGAAATTTATACGCGCACGAACAGATGCACACGACCAGTGGTCGTGCGCCCTAAAGGCTGATGACCGTGCGCGGCAAACCTGCACCGTTTGGAATTTTCCGAACGACACCGGAACGCGCACACGACTCACGCCACTGCAGTAGCAGTAGACAACTATCAACGTCTCACGCTACTACCATTCAAACTATGCCTAACCACTCGAATAATATCTTAACGAGGGAAATTGGCAACCACACCCCCCTCCTAACTCTCCCCCTCAGCTACGCCCGAACCGGAGCAACAATCAAAAATGAAGGAAAACAACGGCTTCACGCCGACAGTTTGGATTCCAAACATCCCCACATAGGGGGGGGGTTTCAGTAGGAAGAACTAAGCCCTATAGTTAGCAAGAAAAAATGAGAATAACAAGGCCTCTAACCTAGGCTAACCGGGAGTTCAATTTCAGCAAATAAAATCAAAGGAAACACTTGGCAAGGGCAAGAATACCACTTGCCTCAAATCTCAGCGAAGCTTTGGACTGCTTTCCTCCTCTTCGCACGGATCAAGACGGCCGCAACACCTAGAACAAAGACTCGGCCATTAATGGCGGAAAACTTCCAAAACTGAAAATTCCAATCCTTCCAAAACTCCACGAAAATCGAATTTCTTACCGCAGGAATGAAGGTCTCGGCGAGAGCAATCCGTATCCACTCTCGGAATCGAATTCCGTCCACAAACGCTCCGGGAATCGGCGTCCGAAGGCAAGGCTCGGCGGTTACGTTTCTCTCGTACAAGGGGCCGGCGGTTTCTTACGTGAAGAAGATGAAGATGGGCCCTATTCATTCTATATATATATATATATAATTATATAGTTATATAATTAATTACAAAATTACCTAAAGCACTAAATCGACGCGAAAACCGAACTACCTCGGAATTCGACGAAATTCGCACCGTAGCTAAATGCCCACGCTACGAACACAACGGCGAAGTCGAAATTAACTTTCGACGAACAGAACTCGAGTTATACCCAAACAAAGCCAAACACAAACATCCCCCCGAGAGGCCACACCGGGTCACCAAAACGACTCGGTTTGCTAGGGAGATCTTGCCAACAGGCTACCAAACAGGGCACTCAGTTCTAAGGAGCTAAACCACACTCCATACATGGCACAAGCCACGAAAACGCATCATCGTAACGTCAAACGAGAATAAAAATAATCGCTGAAAAGACGGGGCGTTACAGTCACTCCCCCTAAAAGAAAGTTTCGTCCCGAAACTTTACGCACAGCCCTCCTACTAAAGAAGGAAAAGTAACAAACAGAAGTTACAAAGGGAAACATACCGATCAAATCAGAGAAACAGGCGAGGGTACGCCCTCCTCATGGCCGACTCTAACTCCCAAGTCGCGCTCTCCAAATCCTGATTTTTCCATAGAACTTTCACCATCGGTATGGACTTCTTTCGCAGCACACGCTCCTGAGTATCCAAAATATGAACTGGCACCTCAACAAAGGAGAGGTTGGGCTCTAACTGGGGCACAACATCCAAAAGTTGCCCACTGCTGCGCAAACATTTCCGCAATTGGCTAACATGAAAGACATTATGAACACCAGGGAAGTTCGCTGGCAGATCCAATCTATATGCAGACACACCAATCCGCTCCAAGACCTCGAACGGGCCCACATATCTTGGGTCCAATTTCCGATTTTTACCAAATCTCTTTACACCAACCATTGGAGAAACCTTGAGGTATACATGATCCCCTACTAAAAACTCCAAAGCAGACCTACGCCGATTGGCGTTCTTTTCATACCTCTCCTGGGCTAAGCGAATCTTCTCCCGAATAAGCTTCACGGCAACTTCCATCTCTTCCAGAGCATCAGGACCCAACAAAGGCTTCTCACCAGCCTCAGCCCAAAACAACGGAGTCCTACAGCGCCTCCCATACAACGCTTCGAACGGAGCCATCTGCAAGCTTTCCTGATAACTGTTATTGTAAGCAAATTCCATGAGTCGCAGACGCTCATCCCACGCTCCACCGTGGTCTAAAATATAGCACCGGATCATATCCTCAACAATCTGATTGACCCGCTCCGTCTGCCCATTGGTCTGAGGGTGGTACGCAGTAGAATACCTCAGATCCGTACCCAAACCCTCCTGCAGACTCTGCCAAAAACGAGAAGTAAACCGGGAGTCTCGATCTGAAATGATGCTAACCGGCACACCGTGGAGTCGGATGACTTCGTTCAAGTACAACTCCGCTATCTTCTTCATCGGGTAATCAATCTTATATGGCACGAAGTGAGCACACTTTGTCAATCTATCCACTATAACCCAAACAGAATCAAATCCTCTCGGGGATTTTGGCAAACCCGTAATGAAGTCCATAGATATACTCTCCCACTTCCAAGTCGGGATATCTAGCGGAGTCAACTTACCACCAGGCCTTCCATGATCGGCCTTCACACGCTTGCAAGTGTGACACTCAGCAACATATCGGGCTATATCTCCTTTCATACCATACCACCAAGCAATTTGCCTTAAGTCACGGTACATCTTCGTAGATCCTGGATGGTAGGCAACGCTGGAACCATGAGCCTCACTGCAAATCCTACTCCTAATGTCCCCAACAGCGGGAACGCAAAACCTGCCGCGGTACTTCAAGGTACCCGCATCATCAATAGAAAAATCTGGCAACTCTCCCTTCTCTGTCCTGGTAAAAAGGTGCAACAGATCCGGATCGTCCTTCTAATGCAGTCTAGTCAAAGAAATCCAGGACGGCTCTTCCACTGATAAGCTATTCTGCAAACTACAGCATCCCACTGAAATATCCATAAGGAGGAACTCCTCAACTAAACGATCGGCGGAGAGGTTAAAGATCTTTCCCGTCTTTCGGCTCAGGGCGTCGGCCACCACATTGGCCTTGCCCGGATGATACTGGATTTCCACATCATAATCCGTCACATACTCGAGCCACCGCCGCTGACGCAGATTCAACTCCTTCTGCGTGAACACGTACTTCAGGCTCTTATGGTCCGTAAAAATCTTGCACTGAGCCCCATAAAGTAAGTGCCTCCACAACTTCAACGCATAGATAACCGCTGCAAACTCAAGGTCATGCGTAGGATAATTCCGCTCATGAGTTTTCAACTGCCTTGACCCATAAGCAATTACTTTTCCATCCTGCATTAATACGCATCCCAGACCTATATGCGAAGCATCTACATACACATCATAATCCATGCCCTCAGTAGGAAGGGTCAGAACGGGAGCAGTACACAATCTCCTCTTTAACTCCTGAAAAGCTTCTTCGCACTTCTCACTCCAAACAAAAGCCACATTCTTCTGAGTTAGCTTGGTCAAAGGTGCGGCTAGAGAAGAGAAACCCTCCACGAATCTCCTGTAATAGCCAGCCAACCCTAAGAAACTTCTGATCTCCTTAGGAGTATTCGGCCTACTCCAATCCGTCACTGCTGCAATCTTTTCTGGGTCAACCGAAATCCCATCCTTGTTCACCACGTGGCCTAGAAAAGAAACCTGAGGCAACCAAAATTCGCACTTGCTCAACTTGGCGAATAACTCGTGGTTCCTCAACTCTGATAGGACCAAACGCAAATGCTGCTCATGCTCCTCAGCACTGCGAGAATAAACCAACACGTCATCAATGAAGACCACAACGAACTTGTCTAGGAAATCCTTGAACACCCTGTTCATCATATCCATGAAGGCTGATGGTGCGTTGGTCAGACCAAACGACATCACCAAAAACTCGAAGTGTCCATGCCTCGACCTAAACGCAGTCCGTGGAATATCTGCCTCACGGATCCTGAGCTGATGATAGCCCGAACGAAGATCGATCTTGGAGAACACCGTGCTACCACGCAACTGGTCAAATAAATCATCGATCCTCGGCAGAGGGTACCTGTTCTTGATAGTGACCTTGTTCAACTCTCTATAGTCAATGCAAAGCCGCATCGACCCATCTTTCTTCTTTACGAACAAAACAGGAGCACCCCAAGGCGACGAACTTTGCCTGATAAAACCTTTAGCCAACAACTCATCTAACTGAATTCGCAACTCCTCTAACTCGCGAGGGGCCATCCGGTACGGCGCCTTAGCAATAGGACGCGTACCCGGCTCCAAATCAATAACAAACTCCACATCCCGCTCAGGAGGGATACCAGGAAGATCATCAGGAAAAACATCGGCGAAACCACGAACAATAGGAATCTCCTCCAAGCGTGGCCCGCTAACAACGGTTCCAACCGCCGATACTAAACAAACACAACTATCAGAAAAAAACAATCTCTGAACACATACCGCAGAGAGAACAGGAGAATCCTGACACGGATCAGCATACACGCTGCCGGGCTGACCGTCGTCCCTGATGAAGTCCAAGCGCTTTCCTTTGCACTGAATGACCGCATCATACCGAGAGAGCCAGTCCATGCCCAAAATGACATCGAAGTCCTCTAGATCAATCATCTTCAGGTCCGCCTTCGCAAGAAAATCCCCCAACAAAACCGGGCAATCCAAAATACCCAAATCTGACAACACAGATTCACCAGAGGGAAACTTGACACGGAAGGAATCCCGAACACGATCTAGAGACAACCGATGATGCCCCACAAAGGCTCTAGCCACGAACGAGTGGGTAGCGCCGGAGTCAAACAGAACACGCGCCCAACGGTTCTTCACCTTAAATTTCCCTATAGGAACGCACAAAAACTAAGGAACTAGCACAACAGTACCGCAAACAATCTAGCAACTAAACTACCAGGCTAGAAAGAAAAATGACAAACTACTAACCTGAGATCACCTGGGTCGAAGTCTGAGCCTCCTCGGAAGAAATCACGTTCAGCTTCCCTTTTCCCTTGTCCACACGCTGAGGTGGAGGTAAAGCCTGTAACGGAACTGCAGGAAGAGCTGACTGGACCTGAGGACACCTCGACTTAATGTGTCCCTTCTGCCCACACTGAAAGCAGACTCTATCTCTGGACCAACACTGGGCTGCATCATGCCCGGATCGCTTGCAAACTGAACAGGAGACATCTCTCCTAGGAGCACCCTGAATCGCATGAACCTGCTCCTTCTTCTGAGCTGCCGCCTTCTTGAAACACCTCTCAACAGGATGGCCTGACCGGCCACAGAAACTGCACACCACCCTGCTCCTCTTTCCCGGAACAGCATCGGGTACCAGGGGTTTCTTCTCCTCTACCAACTTCCTCTTATCCTTCTTCAACTGCTGGCCTCTGCTCTTCGCCGCCTCAATGGCCTCAACCTTAAGAGCAGCCTCTACAACTCCAGCATAAGTCACTGACCCATAAGCACTGGCCAACTGCTGCACCTCACTCCTCAAACCACCGAGGAATCGCTTAACTCGATCAGCCTCAACGCTGACCAATCCAGGGGCAAAACGGCTCAACTTACTAAACTCTATCTCATACTCACTCACCGTGAGCTGCCTTTGCTTCAGATAGAGGAAATCATTCATGAGGCGGTCACGCTCGACCGAGGGTAAGAACTTCCTCAACAGCATCTCCTTGAACACTTCCCAAGAGCATCCGGCTACCAGGCTCTCCTTCTCTCTCAGCCACCAACTCTTAGCCAAACCTTTAAGCTGATAGGCGGCTATCATCACCCTCTGATCATCTGAAATCCCAGAGTACGAGAACATCTCCTCCATGGAGATCAGCCAGTCGTCTATCACCAAGAAATCTGCCTTCCCATCATAAGTGGGAGGGCTCAGCCTCTGAAACTGCGAGATGAAGGCCATCTCTGCTGGCACCACCACTGGAGGTCTCAAGGGTGCAGGAGGAGGAGGAACAGCTAACCCCCCAGCAGGAACTTGCGCACCCTGAGCCTAGCCTGCCACTACTGCCACCAAAGACTGAATCTGGGCTTGCACCTCCTCCAACTGCCTGCCCATAGCTTCGCTACTCTGACGCAGACCCTCGATCACCGCATCGTTCTGAGCTCCAGAAGATTCACCCTCAGACAGGGGAGTCGATCGAGTCGCAGGACGCCTAGCCATCCTAAAAAAAAATCAATACAACGCAAATCAGATCCAAATCCCACGACTAGAACCGACTACCAGTACAGACAATACATATGTAGATATAGACTTAAAGCTGCTAAACTTGCTCTGAGAGTTTATCTTCTTCACAAAAATTAGATGATATGCCCTATCCTAGGATGGTTAACCACCACCTCACTAACTCTTGTGCCTAGATCGGATGCATGAACTTATGTTAGTTTGAAAACTTATGTGTGTACATATGTCATCCTGCAAATCTTTAGCTTGGCGCGTTGTGCTTATGCAATGTTATGATATGCATGATTGTGCTATGCATTCTAAAAACAAAGGCCCTAATGCATGATATGAGCGGCGTACACATGAAAATGTTATGCATCCCATACTACATAACATTTCCATGCAACGAAAAAAGAAACGTGCTAGTCGCAGTCATGTGGTGAGGTTATGCATCCCATACTACATAACCCTCACATGTAGCCCCTATGGTGAATCCATATACGAACACATATTATGCATCCCATACTACATAATATGCCCCGTATACTTCCTGTTATGCTATGAGTGTAGTGTTCGTGCTTTTGCCAAGACGTGCTGATGACATATCGGTGTGTGAATGACATGATGCTGAACTACTAAAAACATCCAAGGAAGGTTGCCCAACTAACTTGTCAAGCAACCTCCCTCTGATACCAACTGTCACAACCCGCATTTTCTCCGAATTAAGAATTATCAGAGTAAGAGAAAACACGCGTCATGATGCCACGTCAAGCAGGGGATAACTGCTGACGCTCAGGCAAATCCAACTACAATCTTTATGCAAGAAAAATCATGTGCTTAATGAAATAGAAAATTAGTTATGTTTAGAGTCCGTATCCCTCGGCTCAGTGGATCATCTAGTCCACAAAAGAAAACTATATTTAAACGCTGCGGAAAAATACTTTGATTAGGTTTTACACCCTAAAGAGCGCATAAGGGTCCCAAGAGAACCACTCATACTATGCAAGACACTACACTCAGTTTATATAATATATATAAGAAAACGGTTTTCGTACGTGATTTGGAAAGTAGTGATTAAGTTTATAAAAACATGCTGACCATGAGCTTCATTTATAATAGTATTTATAGTCTAAAAATAACTAGCAACCTAGCATAAAACATTCTCAAAGCAAGTAGACTATCTCCAGAAAAATAAATGGTAGCAGCAATAGTGTATATCTAGTACAAGGTAAAAACTACTAGTGGACGCCAACAACCTGACACGAACCCACCAGCACACATATATGTCTGTAAGAAAGTACTGAAAACAACCTCACAAACAAGGTAAACAAAACTCTAAAGTCCGGAAGTCCACCAACAACACCACCTCCAACTAGCCACCAGACTGGCTACAGCTCAGAACCTGGGGTATTCCAAAAGAAAACAGAATACCTCAGCAAGCTAAAATCAAGGTAAAACTGCATGAAAGAGTCAACCAAAAGGACGAAAATAACAGGAAACATGCAGTAGAAAGAGTCACAAATGTCCAAAACAGGACCACAAGAAATGCACAACGTGCAAAGAAACAGCAACGACCCAGCCCAGGAACCACATCCTGCAGGGCCTACTAGGCTGCCAAGAGCCAAAATGCTGCAAAACTACCACGGAAGAAACTTCTAACACCCTAAACTGTGGGAAGTGATAATAGCAAAAACAACAACGAGGAACCGGATCGAAGGCAAATGCAGTCCCCCAATCCACCATGTCCAAGTCAAAAGCTCGAGGGTCAATACGTGAACACACAAGGGACCTTCCACCCGACATGCCCAGCCCGTACCTGGAGCAAGAAATCCATGGGTGGCCTTGGCTATATCACAAAACTCCACCCCCATAAAGAGCTACAACCCCCACTACTATCCACGACCCACGATTCGGCCTTTAGGAAAATAAAGAAAACGGCCGACAAGGAAAACCCAGAAATACAACTGGAAAATCCACTCGGAAACGAAATACAAGGTAAAGGAAGAGTGTTGAAATAAACCAACACGACTAGGCGTTGAGTGAAACCCACTCAGTGCCTACCTAAACCTTGGCGTTGAGTGAGCTAGTCTCACTCGCCGCCAAAATAAAGTTACTACCCACAAACCCACTAAAGAAAACGGAGCTCGACGGTAGTCGAACGACCAAGGCAGAAGATCCAGAACTCGAGTAATTTCCTGTTACTTGAGTATCTAAACTCCCGCACTCGAAATCAGCTAAATACGCCTAGCAAAAGGAAATATACAAAACGCACGGTCAGTGGCGCACGGTCAGTGGTCGTGCGCACTCATTGGCTGATGATCGTGCGAAACGAACCTGGAAACCTGACAGAAAACCTAGCAACTGCGCACGATCACTGTCGCACGATCACTGGTCGTGCGCACTGTTGCCAGCGCTCGTGCGATTGCCCGAGACAGAACTTTAGAAAAAGAAATTTATACGCGCACGAACAGATGCACACGACCAGTGGTCGTGCGCCCTAAAGGCTGATGACCGTGCGCGGCAAACCTGTACCGTTTGGAATTTTCCGAACGACACCGGAACGCGCACACGACTCACGCCACTGCAGTAGCAGTAGACAACTATCAACGTCTCACGCTACTACCATTCAAACTATGCCTAACCACTCGAATAATATCTTAACGAGGGAAATTGGCAACCACACCCCCCTCCTAACTCTCCCCCTCGGCTACGCCCGAACCGGAGCAACAATCAAAAATGAAGGAAAACAACGGCTTCACGCCGACAGTTTGGATTCCAAACATCCCCACATAGGGGGGGGTTTCAGTAGGAAGAACTAAGCCCTATAGTTAGCAAGAAAAAATGAGAATAACAAGGCCTCTAACCTAGGCTAACCGGGAGTTCAATTTCAGCAAATAAAATCAAAGGAAACACTTGGCAAGGGCAAGAATACCACTTGCCTCAAATCTCAGCGAAGCTTTGGACTGCTTTCCTCCTCTTCGCACGGATCAAGACGGCCGCAACACCTAGAACAAAGACTCGGCCATTAATGGCGGAAAACTTCCAAAACTGAAAATTCCAATCCTTCCAAAACTCCACGAAAATCGAATTTCTTACCGCAGGAATGAAGGTCTCGGCGAGAGCAATCCGTATCCACTCTCGGAATCGAATTCCGTCCACAAACGCTCCGGGAATCGGCGTCCGAAGGCAAGGCTCGGCGGTTACGTTTCTCTCGTACAAGGGGCCGGCGGTTTCTTACGTGAAGAAGATGAAGATCGGCCCTATTCATTCTATATATATATATATAATTATATAGTTATATAATTAATTACAAAATTACCTAAAGCACTAAATCGACGCGAAAACCGAACTACCTCGGAATTCGACGAAATTCGCACCGTAGCTAAATGCCCACGCTACGAACACAACGGCGAAGTCGAAATTAACTTTCGACGAACAGAACTCGAGTTATACCCAAACAAAGCCAAACACAAACATCCCCCCGAGAGGCCACACCGGGTCACCAAAACGACTCGGTTTGCTAGGGAGATCTTGCCAACAGGCTACCAAACAGGGCACTTAGTTCTAAGGAGCTAAACCACACTCCACACATGGCACAAGCCACGAAAACGCGTCATCGTAACGCCAAACGAGAATAAAAATAATCGCTGAAAAGACGGGGCGTTACACCGGCGTTTGTCAAGAAGTTGGTAAGGTAAATAGAGGCAGAGTCGAAGGAGCAAGGTGGCTCGAGGCATCAGGAGGGAAGAAGGAGAGAAGAGCAGAGAGCTCAGGGACCCCAGGAAGGTCCAGAGCTAGGTTGGAGGCAACAAGAAGAGCCCGTTCAGGGTCCAGGAAGAGGTCTCATCCAGGGTACGAGGAACTTTAAAGGAGTCCAAGGGAGGTTCAACTTCCAGAGGCAAGCCCCTAGGCAGCTCCTACCCCTACCGCAGCAAGGCATGACGATAGGAAGAGGGGGAAGAGGTAATAGAAGGAATCACCCAGCTCGTCAAAGAAGGGAAGGAAGAGTGTTGCCATATTGTGACTTCCACCAGGTGGAAGGTCACGCCACAGCTACCTGCTCAGAGTTCCTAGAAGTGAGAGAGGCGAGAGGCCCAGCCCAGCAAAAGCCGCCGGTGTGGATTGAAGAAATTCTACCTAGAGTGGGAGGAGAAGACGTATGTGAGGACCGGGTCAACATAGGACCCCGAGAAGGTATAGGTGTGATCGACGGTGGAGTGGGGATCGAGGCCACTCGGAAGGCAAGCCTTCATTTCATGTACCGTCGGAGTGTCGCTTCGACATCCCAGACTCCACCTCTAGAGGAGAAGATCACCTTATCAATGAAGGATATGTAAGATCATGAGGATCTGTTCTGCGATGCGCTGGTCATCTAGATAGTCATTGAATACTACACCGTCTGCCAGATCTTGGTCAACAACGGGAGCTACATCAACGTCATTTTCAAGAAGGCATTTGACGAGATGAAGGTGGTGCCAAGGAGGGTGTTGGCCTCGGACGAACCCCTGTTCGGATTTTCAGGAGAAAAGAAGGAGGTAGGAGGTTGAGATGGACTCCAAGTGAAGTTGGGAGGGACCTCAAGGAACTGTCGGTTCGTCATTGTTGACGCTCCGAGCAGTTACAATGCCATCTTCGGATGACCCCTCATTAGCGTCTTCCATTGCGTGTCATCGTCCTTCCACCAATGCCTCAAGTTTAATGCTGGAGGGATCCAAGTCAGGGTCAGGGAAGACCCTAGGATGGCAAGGCAGTGCTACGTCACGGCCGTCAACACCATCTCCTGGCTAGCCAGGGCAGAGGATATGGAGAAGATCATGGAGAGCTTGGGAAGGATAGAGGTATCAGAGGAAAAGGAGGAGAATGACGGTCATCATGCCCAAGCAGCCTGAAGAAACCTTGCTTTGGTGAGGACTTTTCCCCTTCATGTTGTTTTTGTAATGAGACCCCTGACCGGAAGAGTCAGGAGGTCATGTATCTTAAAATTTTCCCTATTTGAGGATGTTGAATCTAGTATGGTTCGAATGACATGTCTAGTCCCACCCCCGAGAGGATCTCCTCACACAGGCTCTCACTAGCTGGATGGATCGAATGTGCCTCGAGGAGAGCAAGTCCAACTCCTGAAAGGATCTCCTCACCAAGGCTCTCACTAGCTAGATGGGTCGAATGTGCCTCGGGGAGAGCAAGTTCCCACCCTCGAGAGGATCTCCTCACCCAGGCTCTCACTAGCTGGATGAGTCGAATGTGCCTTGGGGAGAGCAAGCCCAACCCCCGAGAGGATCTCCTCACCCAATCTCTCACTAGCTGGATGAGTCGAATGTGCCTCGGGGTGAGCAAGTTCCAACCCCCGAGAGGATCTCCTCACTCAGGCTCTCACTAGCTAAATTGGTCGAATGTGCCTCAGGGAGAGCAAGTTCCAACCCCTGAGAGGATCTCCTCACCCAGGCTCTCAATAGCTGGATGGGTTGAACGTGCCTCAGGGAGAGGAAGTCCCACCCCCGAGAGGATCGCCTCACCCAGGCTCTCACTAGCTGGATGGATCGAATGTGCCTCGGGGAGAGCAAGTCCTACCCCCGAGAGGATCTCCTCACCCAGGCTCTCACTAGCTGGATGGGTCGAATGTGTCGTGCCTCGGGAAGAGCAAGTCCCAACCCTGAGAGGATCTCACCACCTAGGCTCTCACTAGTTGGATGGGTCGAATGCGCCTTGGTGGGGAGAAAGTTCCAACCCGGAGGGGATCTCGCCACCTAGGCTCCCGTTAGCTGGCATGGCAGGTTGACCCCTCAGAGAGGCCAAATATTTTCAGCGCCAAGAGCACTACACTCGGCGAACACGTTGGGTTGGATGTTTCTTTCTGAGCGTGGAACTCGCTCGAAAAGAGCGGGGATTGTATACAATCCCGTATTCGCGGGACGGGGCCCCCAAGTAAGGCGTAATACTTGCTACACATTTTAAAGCTTTTAGAGGGTTTTTCACTCCTGGAGGGCAATTTATTATTGATCTGCATAATATACTAGTAGGAGAGGAAAAATTTGCCTAGCTGGCTAGTGCCTAGAGTACTTGCCCTGCTGGAGTACTCTTCCTGCTAGAGTACTCGCACAGCTGGAGTACTCGCACAGCTGGAGTACTCTCCCTGCTGGAGTACTCGCCCTGCTGGAGTACTCGCCCTGCTAGAGTACTCTTCCTAATGGAGTACTCGCCCTACCTGGAGTACTCGCCCTGTTAGAGTACTCTCCCTTCCGGAGTACTCGCCCGGCTGGAGTACTCGCCCAGCTGGAGTACTCTCCCAGATGGAGTACTCACCCTGCTGGAGTACTCGCCCTGCCTGGAGTACTCGCCCTGCCTGGAGTACTCGCCCTACCTAGAGTACTCGCCCTGCCTGGAGTACTCTACCTGCTGGAGTACTTGCCCTGCTTGGAGTACTCGCTCTGCTGGAGTACTCTTCCTGCTGGAGTACTCGCCCTTCTGGAGTACTCTCCCTACCGGAGTACTCACTCGGCTGGAGTACTCGCCTGGCTCGAGGGTTTGCTATTTTGCCCCTGGTGGGCTGTGAATAACTGTTCAAAATAGTGGAGTTTGATTGTTGGCAGACCAGCCCAGGATGTTTCCAGTAATTTCAGAGCAGTAGAGATTGGATATTTGCAGGTCATCCCCAAAAATCTATAAATAGACCCTTGGGGTGCCTTGAAGAGAGATCCGTTTTCACCAACTCTCATCTTCTTCCTTCATCCTCCAAAGCACCTAGCTCGATATTGGCTAGGGAGGGGGATATCTCAAAGGTCTTATGGGTGTGAGGTGGGACCTCCACGCTAGAGCCAAGGGTCATATTCCAAATTCAATTCTCTCACTAAGGGATGGCTCGGGAGAAGTAGGCGTGAGCTGCACCCTAGGTCCGAACTCTAGGTGGAACCGAATCTCGGTTCCAACACCGTGAGTTCAAACTTGAATGATATCTGCAATCTTACTGTAATTTTTTCTTGAGCATCATAACGAATATTTGAGAATAACCTCCACATATTTACAACAATTTCCTCCAAGGCAGCACACTCATGTTTACAATAATTACCTTCAGGCAGCGCGCTCATCTACAGTAACTACCTCCGGGCAGCGCACTCATCTATAACAACTTCATCCAGGCTATGCCCTCATCTACAATAATTGCCTTCGGGCAACGCACTCATATTTACAGCAACTGCCTCCGGGCAGTGCGCTCATCTAGATCAACTATCTCTGGGCAACGCGCTAATCTACATCAACTGCCTCTTGACAGCGCGTTTACATTTATAGTAACTGCCTCTGGGCAGCGCACTCGCATTTACAGCAACTACCTCCGGACAGCGCGCTCATCTACAACAACTATCTCTAGGCAACACACTCATATTTATAGCAACTTCCTCCTGACATCACACTTATCTACAACGACTACCGAGCAATGCGCTCATATTTACAACAACTAACTCTGAACAACACGCTCATCTACAACAACTGCGAGTAGTGTGCTCACATTTACAATAAGTGCCTCTGGGCAGTGCGCTCATCTACAATAACTTCCTTCAAGCAACGTGCTCACATTGACAACAACTGCCTCCGTGGAGCACGCTCATCTACAGCAACTGCTTCCAGGCAACACGCTCACCTACAACAACTACCTCCGGTAAGCGCACTTACATTTATAGCAATTGCCCGCTTTTTTGCTGGCCTGCCTAGGAATCGAGGGAACCAAACGATTCAACCAGGTAACCGGGAACTGTGGTTCATTCCCCATAATCAGGCAGGCTAGTTTTTGACCCTCTGATTTTGATCGAATTGCGCCAGGGGCTAGGGGAGAGGGATAATAATCTAGGTTTTTTTACGTGTCTTTTCAAGCTTTGGTTTTAACTTTTTATTTTTACTGCAAACCGAACGACGTAGGCAAAAGAAGTGTGAAACTTCTTCTTCTTCCTCGCACCAACTCACTAATAGGCTCCAGCCACTCCCTGCCCCCACCGTCATTGTTCATTGATACGCTCTTCACTTCTTCCTCGCAAGTCACAACCTGGTATGTTCTTCTTCTTCATTTCTTCTTCCACGAGTCATTGTGTTGTTGGCATTGTTGTTGTTGCAACTTGCATGTGACTCTAACAATGACAATCATATCATGTCTGATACTGGTCTAAAGGAATGCTTTTGTATTCTCTTTCTTTCTTTTTATGTCAATCATGATGAGCCCAGTTGCAGGCAAAATGTTTTGAAATCATCACTTTTATGGTTTTTGATTTTGTTTGGAGCCTGGGTGTCGATCATTAAATAAAATAAATAATTTGGCTGTTTCCCACTTTGTGTTATTAAATTTTGCTAGGTTGAGTAATACTTTGGGCATATTATGATATGCACATTCTTATATTTTTAAAAGTGTTCAAGATTTCATATGAGTACTAGCTATGCGGTAGGAACACCAACATTACATATCAAATAATTAAGCATAATGAATAGCAAACATTGAATGGATTTGTACACAAATGCTATAGCCTTCTCATCCACACAACATTGAATTACAAATATTGAGTTTCAAGAATTATATATAGCCTTAACAAAACAAGTAATTCTAGTGCATATTGCATACCTATAGCTAGTTTCTGCTGATCGCAAACGCCATATCTGCTAGCTTTTTGTTGTAGGAGCATGAGAAGAAATAATTAACATATAGAGAAAATTCACCTCTAAATTTCCAATAACAAACTGTGTTGGTTCTAGTCTCTTTCCAATGGCTGCCATTATGCGAATTCACTATTCTATTTAGGGGTTCACTAATTTATTCTAATTAGTTTATGAGTTTTGTTTCTTAATCTTTTATTTTTATTCTAATCAATTGTTTAAGTTTTCTTGCATTCGATAATACTTCTCTTTCAAATCATTCTCCCTTCTTTTGGAGGTTGATATTTTTTATGGACCGTGATTGCATCTCTTGCAGTAGTTGGATTTTTTTGTGCTTACAATCATATGATAGAATGTGTTATAATAATAAATGTGTTTATATTAACTGATTTAAAATAATTTTAAATTCATATGAGAGTATAATTTAAACAATTGAGTGGTTACTTCTATTGTAAAGAGTTAAGACCTGAGAGTGGATGATGATTCATTATATGGTGTATATAGTACAGTAGATCTAATTTGAAATTCTCTTTTCATCAGGATTTTACTTTTTTGTTGCAAAAGATTTCACTTGAAGTTTGAAGTTTCAATAATATTGTTCTTGGATAAAAAGAGGTATACTTTTTTTACATATATAATCTTTTTTGCTATTCATTATTATTGTATATTGCTGCACTAGATTATTTCTAAGAATCTACAATAGCCATTAATATAGTGTTATCAACGCAATTTTTTAATAGATAGAACAATATGGAAGAAGTGGAATCTCCAAATATTAATACATAAGTTCTTGAATTAATGATCCAAGATGGGTGCACTTCAATTTAGTAAAAGCTGCTAGTGGGAAAAAATACAAGTGTTTACAGTGTGGAACTATTAATAGTGGGGAGGGGAATAAATAGAATGAAACGACATTGATATTAAAGTATTGGCTTTAAGAAAATGAAAGTCATTTACGTTGTTTGTATCAACAATTGTAGAGTAGAATTGGCTTTCTGGTGGAAAGCCGTAGATATTCACACAAAACTAAAAACTAATTGATTCAATATCTATCTTCAGGTGCGTATATTGAGATTGCCAACATCGGCTTTTCAAAAGAAGAGTAATTTTTTCAGCATAAATGTGATTTTTTTTTAACCGTACATGATTTTTTTCGCCCGAACGACTTTTTTGCACGGACGCGATTTTCAGGCCAGGACGCTATTTTTTCGCCACGACGCTATTTTTTCGCCCGGATGCGCATTTTTCGCTCGTACGCTTTTTTTCGCCCGGACGCGATTTTTTCGCCCGGGCGCGATTTTTTCGCTCGGGCGCGATTTTTTCGCCCGTGAACGTTTTTTTCGCATGAAAGTGATTTTTTCGCCCTGGCGCGATTTTTTCACCCGAACGCGATTTTTCCGCCAGGACGCGATTTTTCCGCCCGGACGCGATTTTTCGCTCGGATGCGATTTTTTCGGCCGGAAGCGACTTTTTCGGCCGGACGCGCCTTTTTTGGTTGGACGCGACTTTTTCGCCCAGACGCGACTTTTTCTCCCGGACGCGGCTTATTCGGCCGGACGCATTTTTTCGCCCGGACACAATTTTTTCGCCCCAAAACGAAAATTTCGCGTCGGAGCGAAACAATCAAGTCAGGGCAAAAAAATCGCGTCCGGAAGATTTTTTTCACGTCCAGGCGAAAAATCACGTCGGGTACATTGAAATTGCTTGATATGAATCTTTCATTGAAAAAGAGGAAGAAGAAAACCCCGTTCGAAAATCGCGTCGGGGAGAAAAAATCACGTCGGGGCGAAAAAAATTGCGTCGGGCGAAAAAATCATGTCCAGGCAAAAAAATCGCGTCAGGGCGAAAAAATCGCGTCAAGGCGAAAAAATGTCGCGTCCGGGCGTAAAAGTACTGTCGGAGCGAAAAATTTGAGTTCGGGCGGAAAAATCGCGTTCGTGCGAAAAAATTGCCTCTCGGCGAAAAGAACGCGTTCGAACTAAATATTTCGCGTTCAAGTCGAAAAATGTAAGCCCGGGCAAAAACATCGCGTCATGACGAAAAAATCGTGTCTGGGCGATAAAATTGATGTCGGGCGAAAAGTCCGCGTTTGTTATTTTTAATTGAGAGCATTGACCAATGTCAATTCCTATGATTTTTCACAGGGACGCGATTTTTTCGTCGAGACGCAATTTTTTCACAGGGACGCAATTTTTTCACAAGGACGCGACTTTTAATCCCGGTCGTGATTTTTTTGCCCGGACGCGACTTTTTCGCTCAGACGCAGTTTTTTCTCCTGCACACAATTTTTTCGCCAGACGCGATTTTTTCGCCCCGACGCGATTTTCGAACGAGGGTTTTCTTCTTACCCTTTTTCAATGAAAGATTCATATTAAGCAATTTCAATGTACCCGACGTGATTTTTCGCTCGGACGTGATTTTTTCGCCCGAAAGCAATTTTTTCGCCCGGACGTGACTTTTTCGCCTGGACGCAAATTTTTTTTCGCCCGGACGCGATTTATTCGCCCCAACGCAAAATTTTCGCTTCGGGGCGAAAAAATCGCGCCCGTGCGAAAAAATCACGTCCGGGCGAAAAAGTCGCGTCGGGGCGAAAAAGTCGCGTCGGGGCGAAAAAGTCGCGTCGGGGTGAAAAAGTCACGTCCGGGCGAAAAAATCGCGGGCGAAAAATCGCTCCAGGGCGGAAAAATGACGCTCGGGCGGAAAAATCGCGCCTTGGCGAAAAAATCACTTCAGGGCGAAAAAAACGTCCACGAGCGAAAAAACCGCGTATGGGCGAAAAAATCACGCCCGAGCGAAAAAATCGCGTTCGTACAAAAAAATCACGCCCGGACGAAAAAATCGCATCCGAGCGAAAAAATCGCGTCCGGGCGAAGAAAAACCCATGAGCGAAGAAAACGCCCTCGAGCAAAAAAACCACGTCTGGTCGAAAAAATCGCGGACTAACGAAAAAATTTCGTCCGGGCAAAAAAAGCGCGTCCAAGCGAAAAAATAGCGTGCTGGCCAGAAAATCGCCTCCGTGCAAAAAAGTCACGTTAGGGTGAAAAATCATGTCTGGTCCAAAAAAATCACATTCATGCAGGAAAAATTTACTCTTCTTTTGAAAAATTGATGTTAGCAATCTCAATATCCGCACTTGGAGATAGACATTGAACCAATGAGTTTTTAGTTTTGTGTGAATATCTACGGCTTTCTGTCAGAAAGCCAATTCCACCCTACAATTGTTGATACGAACAGCGGAAATGACTTTCATTTTCTTAAAGCCAATACTTTAATATCAATGTCAATGATTGTAGGGTGGAATTGGCTTTCTGACAGAAAGCCGTAGATATTCACACAAAACTAAAAACTCATTGGTTCAATGTCTATCTCCAAGTGCGGATATTGAGATTGCCAACATCGACTTTTCAAAAGAAGAGTAAATTTTTCCTGCATGAATGTGATTTTTTTGGACCAGACATGATTTTTCGCCCTAACGCGACTTTTTTGCACGGAGGCGATTTTCTGGCCAGCACGCTATTTTTTCGCTCGGACGGGCTTTTTTTGCCCGGACGAAATTTTTTCGCTCGGGCAGGCTTTTTTCGACCAGACGGGTTTTTTCGCCCGGGCGCGATTTGTTCGACCAGACGCAATTTTTTTCGCACGTGGACGTTTTCTTCACTCTGACACGTTTTATTCGCGCGGACGTGATTTTTTCGCCCGAATGAGATTTTTTCGCCCGGACGCGATTTTTTCGCCCGTGCGCGATTTTTTCGCACGGGCGCGATTTTTTTTCTCCCAGAAGCGATTTTTTCGCCCGGGCGCGATTATTCTCCCGGGCGCGATTTTTTCGCCCGGGCGTGATTTTTTCGCCAGGGCACGATTTTTCCATCCGGACGCGATTTTTCCGCCCGGGTGCGATTTTTCCGCCCGGGCGCGATTTTTCCGCCCGGGCGCGATTTTTCCGCCCTGGCGCGATTTTTCCGCCCGGGTGCGATTTTTCAACCCGGACGTGATTTTTCGCCCGGACGCAATTTTTCGTACAGACTCGATTTTTTCGCCCGGAAGCGACTTTTTCGCCTGGACGCGATTTTCTTGCTCCGAAGCGAAAATTTCGCGTCGGGGAGAAAAAATCGAGTCTGTACGAAAAATTGCGTCCGGGCGAAAAAATCACGTCCGGCCGAAAAAAACGCGTTCGGACGATTTTTTTCACGCCCGGGAAAAAAATCACGGCGGGTACATTAAAATTGTTTGATATGAATCTTTCATTGAAAAAGGGGAAGAAGAAAACCCCGTTCGAAAATCGCGTCAGGGCAAAAAAATCGTGTCGGGCGAAAAAATCCTGTCCAGGCGAAAAAAATCGCGTCCCGGCGAAAAAGTCGCGTCCGGGCGAAAAAATCGCGTCCGGGATTAAAAGTCGCGTCCGAGCGAAAAAGTAGTGTCGGAGTGAAAAATTTGAGTTCGGACGGAAAAATCGCGTCCGTGCGAAAAAATCGCGTCTCGGCGAAAAAATCGCGTTCGGAAGAAATATTTTGCGTTCGAGCCGAAAAATTTATGTCTGAGGAAAAATATCGCGTCATGACAAAAAAATCATGTCCGGCCGATAAAATTGATGTCGGGCGAAAAATCCGCATTTGTTATTTTTAATTGAGAGCATTGACCAATGTCAATTCCTATGATTGAAAATCTTTCTGCAAACGAACAGTAAAAAGTGATTAATGTCAATTCCTATGACAGAAAGTCATCATGCGGCCGAACAAAAGAATTGGATTTAAACTCAATGCCATTTCCCATGTGTATTGATATTGGATTAAAAGCCAATACTTCAATATCAATGTCGTTGAAACGAACGGACCCTAATGGATTTCAGAAAAAAAAAATCGAGAGTAAAGAGAAAATATAAGTATATATGATGAACATATAAATATAAGTATATATGATGAACATATAATTGAGGAGGAGAAGAGAACTACTATTTCTATAACTCAAAATCTTATTGCAGAAGATAAAGCTAAAAAGAAGATAGATGAAATTAATAATTATTTTGCTCCTAGAACATCATCAGGATCACAAACTTTAATTAAAAGTGTTTTAACATCAAAGCAAGTTGTACATCGTGCTGATATGGCTAAATGGTTTTTATGATAGTTGCACACCAGTGAATGCCTTAAACTCAATTTATGCACAGAAGACTATAGATGCAATCATTGCAATTGGCTCTGGATATAAATTGTCTTCATATTATATGATGATAGTCAATATATTAAGAGATTGTAAAAGGGAATGTAAATTATTAGTAAAAGCTCATAGAGGAGACTGAGTGCACAATCATGGCTGATGGTTGGACTGATGTAAGGAGTAGAATATTAATAAACTTCTTAGTTTTATTGTTATCGTGATTTGTCATTTTTGAAGTCTGTTGATGCTTCTGACATTAAGAAAGATGTAGATATTGTGTGAGCTATTTTTAGAAGTAGTTGAATGGGTTGGAGTTACCAATATTGTACAAATAGTGACTGATAATGCAGCTAATTATAAAAAGATGGACGCTTTACTACATGAGAAGTATACTAATATTTATTGGTCTTCTTGTGTCGCTCATTGCTTGAATCTTATTTTAAAAGAAATTTGATCATAAGTCATGTCAAAGATCTTACAAACAAAGCTTAAAAAGTAACTTTCTTGTGTATAATCACATCTTCTTATTATCTTGAGTATGAAAATGAGAAGGATGTAATGAGATTGTGCTTCCAGAAGCAACTTAATTTGCAACTACTTTTATTACATTAAAGAATGTGCATGATCATAAGTATGATTTATAAGCTTTGGTAATAAGTAAATATTATTTTGATGCCAATGTAGCTAAAATAGTGAAAGGAAAAGAAGAAACTTCAATTATTTTAAATCACAAATTTTGGACTTCTTGCTTGATAATAACAAAAATATCAGGTCTTATCATAAAATTATTACGTATTGTTGATGCTGATGAGAAGCCATCACTTGATATGTTTATGATAGATTATACAAGGTAAGAAAAGCAATCAAAAATTTATTTAAAAATAACAAAAGATTGTACAAAACATACACAAGTACTATCAAGAGCAGATGTGATATTCCGTTTCGTCAAGGGATACAATCTGATGTATATTTTTTGGATCCAACATTTCAATATGATAGAGATAACTAATGTCAAAAGCCAGAAGTGATGCAAGGATTTATTGATTTAATTGGAAACAAGGAAATATGTAGCAAACTAAAAAAAACAATGATGAAGGTTAGACTTTTTCGTGATAAGCTAAAAGTTTTAGAAATCCCCCTGCAATCAAATTAGCGATAAAAATGCAATCTGATGAGCACACACATTTATTTTATAAATGTTAATGTTTCAATTTTTGAATTTTCAATTATCATAAGCTAATAATGACATTTGAATTATTTTTTAATATAGATGAATGATGAAAAATATTTGAATCTAGTGCTTCTCAATTGCAAAAATTAGCAATTCGTATTCTTAGTCAAACATCATGTTCTTCGGATTGTGAAAGAAATTGGAGTGTGTTTGATAAAATTCACTCTAAAAGAAGAAATAGTTTAGAGCACCAAAGATTAAATGATATTGTATATGTTCACAATAATCTTAATATGAGAAATCAGTATGACTTTCATTTCTTATCTTTTTTAAGTTTTAATTATTTATATTTTGTATATTTTTAATAACATTTTATATTTCTATCATTCTATGTTGGTTTTACTATTTTAGGTTTACTTGTATGAAAAGGAGTTTCGATCCTTTAGATTACATATTTATTGATTTGATGGACTTTTGGGTGGTAGATGAGGAACCAATGTCGGAGCTTATATATGATGATCTAGAAAATAAATTTATAATGAATACGCTATCCCAATAGTTGCAGAACAAAACCTTAATATTACACTACCAACTCAAAGTAAGTGTATAAGTGCATGCCAATATTTATGTATAATTGTATAGTTTAAATATAAGTTTTTTCATAATTTAATTATATATATTGAACATGCAGATGATGAACAAATTGATATTATTGAACCATTTGTTGAGCACGCCGACTTGGAGAATTTTAGAGAAGAGTGTATTGCGAATTTTGATGGTGTTGACAATGACTTTGGTGGAGGATTTGAGTTTGACTTGTTAAGCTATGATTTGAATTTGTAATAAATGATTATATATTAATAAATCATTACTGTTTTGAGACAATTATTTCATAATTTTTATGAGACAATGTCATAAAACATTATTATCTAATGTTGTTTTTCATGCTATGTAATATGTTTTGACTTTTGACAATATGATATGAATATATAACATTTGCTCTAATGATTTTATAGTTTGTTTTATAAATTTACTTTTTTAAAGTTTAATAAAATAATAGTATAAATGTATAATACAATATCACAGTTCAACCCCGGTTCGACTGGTCCAACCGATTGGATCTTGAACCTTTGATTTCACTGAATCGATCTCTGGTCCGGTTCTTAAAAGCTTGAAGAATAGGGTGGTCAGTGAGGTCGGTGGAGAGGAGCGAGCAAGATTGAATGAGTCGCAAGCTTTGAGTTCTCAGGAAAGGAATCACGATTTCGACCTCTTTAGGTCATAATTGTGTGCATGGGATATGCAAAAATGAATTTCTATGAAATTGAGCCCAATTTCATTTTTGCCCGAAAAATTGAAGCCCCGAACAATAGAATTGAAATTAGCACTCCAATACCATTTCCTTCGTCCCAAAGGAACGTGGCCTAAGTGGATGAAACTAGGACTTTTGAAATTGATTTGAATATTTAATTTTAATGAAAAAAATCTCCAATTCTAATTCCAAAACTTTAATGCCATCTAAACAAATAAATCTTAATATTTTTAGATGTCTGTCTTAAATTTATTGTTTTACATGTACAAATGATGTATGATTTATGCATGATTACTCTAAAAAGTATGAAAATAAATAATAATTATCAATTTTATGGAATAAATGTTTTGGTGGGTTAATTTATTACTTAAATATCTCCAATATCCTAATTTCAAGCTACTATATTTTAAGTAATTTTGGGTAAATATATTATGCAATTAAGCTAAATTAACTACTGATTGAATGACCTCATAACTAATCTAATTATCTTTCTGATTTGTATTTAATTAGTGGTATTAATCTATACCCCTTATGGTGTAATGGTGAAGACCATCAAAACAATCCTAGCCCTCCAGTCAATTACCTCATCTTTTTTATTTAAATAAATACAAATCTTTCTCTCATAATGCCTTTGGGGTTGCAATCGTGCGTTCAGAGGACTGCGAGCAGCAGGAGTGTCGGGGCATTGTCGCAAGCCGCATCAGCAGGATACTGTATGACCACGAATTTTTTTTTTGTCTGTGGATCAGACGCAGAGAATGGTCGGCTCATCCCACAAAGAAAAAGATTTTAACCAAACCAAAAATTATTTGTTTCTAAAATAAATTATAAAATGTTAATTAGAAATTTTTTATCATAGATTTTTTTTTGTAATAATTATTTTTTTAATAAATCCGATCAAATATCGCGCCTTTTAAAATCCCCCCGGATAACATTTTTTTTAAAATTACGAATTTTACTGGCGGTCTGATCAGTAATCACACGTGTACATCCGATTGGCGGACCAAATTTTTCTCCATGACCACACAGGAGGCAGTGCACTATTACTGCTCCTATTATAGTGAAATCTATGATAATGAATAAGATATTATGAGTCTCACATAGACTTCCTTGCTATTTTGATCTATTATTTTTTGAAGGGCGCTGCTATTAGCATCACAGTTTTGACTATTATCATTTTTGATTATTCACAAGCATTGTTTTTTAAAAGAGTAGTGTTATGGACACATCGTGTATGACTATGGACAGCCAACAACTATGTACAATCCAATATTACTATGTACATCCCAATCACACTATGTACACACCAAATTTTTATTTGAAAACCAATTATGAATAAATAGGTTGCAACATGAAGATTTAATAATAAACCATAAATTTATTAATCTGAAAATGTCCTGGCTTCTTGAGGCCCATGATTTCTATCCAGAACCAAACAAAAGGATCATGTTGCCTTGGAAAGCATGCACCAAAACAGGATTTTGATCCTTTGACTGTTGAATAGGGATTTCATGAAGGGATTCAATTAGATCCTTCTATTTGAATGTTGATAAATTACCCTAGGAATGTATGTCAGACGCTTTTATATGCTTCGTGCGTCCGATTCAAATAACCTTACCGGGGAAGAAGAGGATCCAGAGTAGCCCGCCGGTGACCTTGATGGAAGAAGAAAGCTAGAGCAACCCACCAACAACCTTGATGCGACTGTTGCAATCAATGCAGAAGTTGGAGAACCCTAGAGAGGTGGACTGGAGTTGCAGGGACTGTCCAAACAATGAGGATGAAGTCACCCAACAATGACAGACAGGAGTTGTGGGGACGATTCCTGCTCGGCGCGATGAGGGGAATGTCGATCCCGTACGGTGGGAAGCAAAAAATGCACGGTGGAGGGAGGTTGTGGCGGTGGAGGGAGGCTGCGGTGGGCTGTCGGGATGTTGCGCTCGGGATCACCGGGGGAGTTTGCGCAGGAGGAAGGAAAAGGCAACGGGATAAACTTAGACACGGGCTTGGCTGTCCTTAGCGGTAGAAATAAGAGGGAAGAAAAAATTGCTTTTAAGTATTTACTTTTGTATATTGGTGTGATCATAGTCAAATTAGGTGTCTCCAAAAACACCGCTCATTTAAATTTGGCTATTCACAAGCACAAAGCTATCTGCACTAAAAAATTGAGAAAAAAGGAGCAGAGTACCACCGTTTGGAGGAGGAATGAACGTTTGAAAATCACGAAATAGAGGAGCACCGTCGTCAAGAAGAAGAGAGATCGCCGAATGTGTAAAAGATTGTCGCTAGATAATGGGGGAGAACGTGTCGGGATAAAGAACGTCACTCGGGAAATGGAGGAGAAGCACTTGCCGAATTTGGAGCCCTTCAGGCCGGACGGAAAGAGAGGAGAAATGGTCGCCGACGGAATCACAGTTTGGAGGGGGGGGGGGGGGCGGAAGCACGAGAGGGGCGAGTGCGAATAATAAATAATTTGGAGGGGGGGGGGAGGGCGGAAGCACGAGAGGGACGAGTGCGAATAATAAATAATTTTGTGTAGTCATTGCTAACCGAAATTCTAAAAGTGCAAAAAAACTCAATTTTTGAGTGAATAGTCAAAATTAGTATGCTAATATCGGCGACTTTTTAATAGTTTTTTTGTCTGCCCAGCCACAGAAGGAGAAAAATTATTTCAGAAGTTACTGATTAATGTTTACCATTAATGAATATATTTACCAGTACAAAACACCGTCCTAACAGTATTATTGTTATTATTATCACTGTAAACTTCTATTTCTGTGTGAACGGCCTTCGTCCAGAAGTGCATCTGCTCTGCCTCTCCTCTCTGTTTTCCCCTGAGTAGCGTGGGAGATGGGAAACGTTAGAAACCTCTGATCGCCGGCGGGGAAACGGCAGCCGGAACTCTGATCTATGACTGGTTTTCCGACGGCGGATGTTATGGATCTCGAGAAGACGGATATGTTTGATGATCGCAAGGGTAGCGCGTCAGCCTCCTGCTCGATCTGCCTCGAACTAGTTCTGGATCGGGGCGAGCGGTCTGTGGCTAAACTCCAGTGTGGACATGAATTTCACCTAGGTGATGAGTTCGTCCCTCTCTTCCCCAGTTCATCGTTATAAATTTTTTTTAAAAAATTCGCCGTTCGGTGTGGATGGGAACGTGATTTCGTCTCCCTCTTCTTAGATTCTTGTTCCGTGTGATGCTGAACTGCTGTGGGATTTCTTTTCTGTGGTGTTTGTTGTGCTGTGGCGTCGGAGGGCTGCAGAAATCTAGAGATTTGACCGGTTCAGGAAATTTGCTTTAGCAAAATTTTCTGTTTTCCTTTGTGAAATCGTTTTTTTCCCGACTGCTAGATTATTCAGCATCATCGGTGACGCCTGCAGAGTAAACGGAAGATGCAATAACTTCTTTTCCTTAATGGTTACCTGATATGTGCACAAGTCGTCAGGATTTGGTTGAGTTTTCATGGTTGGATGAACTAAGTTCTTATATTGATAACTGGTTAGAGGCGGTGGGGGTGGAGGTGGGGCAAGTTCTTCTTCAATTCAGCATAGTTTGCTTGAGGAACTAGAAAGGATTTAGTTAGCATAACTTCCATTTAAAGAAGCACTAAGTTCTTGGATTGTTGGCAGGGTGGATATCACAATATTTGTTTCCATATACTAGGTTATCATCACTTTTAATGTTCATATGCTAGGTTTTTGGCCCTTGCTTGGTTGTAGCATGTTTCCCCTATGATTTGTTGAAGTTTTTAATTGTATGTTTTTCATGATCTCATCATCATTATTGTCATTAGCCTAAGAACCTTTACTCCCAGCTATTTGTGAGATGGTTTATGAACCTTAATTTTTACAAATCTTGTTTTACAACTTCGTCTAAGTTAACTATGATTTATTCTTTTTCTTCCTAATCTTTTTTTGTATATATTTTACCTTATTTTTACACTCCCAAACTATATAAATTTATTTTTACTACTTCCATCTTTATTATATGCCACACATCCATTTTAATATTTTAATGTATGTCACATTCTATCTTTCCAACGATGATTTTGTTGTTGTCCAACACTCAAATCATTACAACATAGTTTTACAAATTATTGTCTTATGCAATATACTTTTAGTTGTTCAATAAACATTATTATCGTATAACAGTCCCGAAGCCCTTCTCCATTTTAACTACCAATACTTAATTTTATAAGTTACGTCCTCATCTTTGCTCCCTTATTTTTATATATTCAATCCAAAATATATAAGTCTATTACACAGTATATTTTATCAGTTGGTGATGAGGTCAAGCGTTAAGTGCTTCTCATCAATGAGGTCCAGGGTTCAATTCCTGGCCTCAACAACCTGCTACACTGAGAACAGGTGCAGAGATGGGTTGAGGTGTGTGATCCGTGGATTTGTTATGGTACCCAGCAGGAGTGGGCCAGTGGGCCGATCGTGGAGCAGCGAAACTAGCCGCGGGCCTCCCTGGATGCCTCCCGGTACTGGGGACCCTTAAAAGGGATGTGGACCCGCCGTAACAAGGCAGATGCAACATAACTGGAAGTGGAGGAGGCGGTTTGCACTGTTGCTTTAGGTTGGTGAACTCCAAGGATATGGAAGTGTCATTGCCCTTATAATATTTGTTATTCTTCTCCAAGTGGCAGACTTTATCCCACTAGCGATTATTATCCTTGAGGAGCTTCTCGTTCTGGAGTCTACCCTGCTCCTGCGACCTCCTGATTATTATCCTTGAGGAATAAGGAGCTTCTCATACTGGATTCTACCCTGCTCCTGCGACCTCCTGAAGGACTTCGCCATTGCCTCTACCGTCATCGACTTTGTAGGTCGAACAACTACAAAAATAAATAGCAAGACATTAGTGAATGCATCTTTTTCATAAAAGGTAAAAAATTCTAATCTTCTGCGAACATACCATGCAAAGTCGTAGGAACTTCGTGTTTGTGAAGATTAATCGCTTTTACTTATTCAGATTAATAGTAGTGAGCATCCGCTTTTGCTTCACCTCCTTTTGCTACACGTATGTCTCGATTTTTCAAGGCGATCTCCCCAAGCTCATCACCGTCCACGGGGGGGGGGGGGGATGAACTTGGTTTGACACTTAGGATTTACCTGCTTCTTCTATTACAAACTTGAAGAAGCCATCACTTCTCCTTGTGTTGGCTTTTGTCTTGTCCTCAGCATCCCGTCTCCGCGCTTCCTCCCGAAACCACGATTTCTTCTCAGTCTCCCTCTCGTCATTTTTTTCTTGGTCGCTGATGTAAACCAAGCTGGGGGTGTAGTTTTGAACGACAAAACAATTGCAACCTATTTAAAATAAATGTGGCACGAAGGTTTTCCTGGGCTATTTTAAACGGATAAAACGACCTAAGCTTCGCAAACTATCGTAAGGTCACCGCATGCGCGTACTAACATCATGAATCTCCATTCCACAGGTACAAGAATTAATTGGTGGCATGCACGTGTAACAAAATAACGGTAATGAGAAGATAACAATTAATTAGGGCAAGCTCTAATTAATTAACCGTTCATTTAAAATTTGAGCATGAAAATTTAAAACCTCGAGATTGAGCTAGGGGGGAGGCAAGGGTTTACCAACAGAGCTTGGGCACAAGCATTCCAGGCAGCGGCTGGAGGGTAGCAGAATCGGGTTGTAGGCAGCAAGCTGGAGGCTCTTTGGGAAACTCGGGGAATGGAGGAATACAGCGCTGGAAAGGGGAGCTCGTCGGAGGCTTGCTGAAACCATCGGAAGAAAATGCAGGGGAGGTCGTCGGAGACCTAGGGTGGCACTGGAGTACTCGTCGGCGACTGGCGGGTCTTTAGGAGGTGGATTCGTCGAAGAAGAAGAAGGTGCGCCAGAAGGGGCGGAGCAGCTGGAAGTACTTGTCGGGATTCACCGTCGTCGCAAGGCGCGAAAGGAGAGGTAGCTTCAGAAGATTGTTCGACGGGAGGAGATGAACGCGGGAGGTGGCTTCGACGGAGGAGAGAGGCGCTGACAGGTGCAACTTCAGGCAGGGGAGGAAGCACTGGCGTTGCACTCACCGACGAATAGGAGGTGCGGAAGCAACGCGGCTGGGAGGAAACCGAACCAGAGAAAAATTCTCGGTTCAGTTTCAATTTTCCAAGCCACCGTCCACGGGAGATAACCCTAGCTTTTATATTAGAAGTTTAGTGTTTGATTTGAGGGTTTAATATTGTCAGACGTTAAAGGGGGAATTTGGAGTGAGCTTTGAAATTGGGCCGACTGCAACTCAATGAGGCTTTGATAAATATAGGTGGGGAAATGGCCTTAAGGATTCTCCAATAAAGAAAAGACATCACATTAATTCATTTTGAAATAGTTAATTATTAGCGCTTGCCCTAAATTAACCTATTCCTAAATTACCAGACCTATGCATTTAGGGTCTCGTTGGCCGGTCACACCAACGAGCCAAACCAAAACTTGAGCGAGCAACACGCGCGGTATAAAATAACACCCAGACGCTTATAACACACGCCATACAACTCAACACTACACAATAATCCAAAAAATTGCGCAAAAGCGTGCGCTATAAAAGTAAGAAAACATGTGCGATAATAATAACTGTTTAGAGAGCACAAAAACTTGTATGTATTGCTTGTGTATGTAAATACAAAGAGTGAATACAAATATATAGGAGGAAGAAAGAGAGAGAACAATACTATACATGATGTGGGACTAAAGAAGAGAAGAGGGAAAACAATAATGGGCCCAATAATGGGCTCTTTACATGAGCTTTTCTAACACTCCCCCGCAAGCTGGAGCGTACAAATCGTATGCGCCAAGCTTGGACAACACTGATAAAAGAGGGTACTAGATAGAGCCTTTGTGAGGACATCCGCAACTTGTTCAGTCCCTGGAACATGCTTTAGGTCGAGCTTCTTCATTTGAACTTTTTCCCGGATGAAGTGACAGTCGACTTCGATATGCTTTGTTTTTTCGTGGAAGACCGGGTTCTTGGCTATATGTATAGCAGCTTGGCTGTCACAGAGGAGGAGAGCTGGTGAAGGTAGTTTTACACCCAGATCGGTAAGAAAACTTTCAAGCCACGTCAGTTCTGACACTACAGATGTCATTGCCCGGTATTCTGCCTCAGCTGATGATCGAGCAACGATCGCTTATTTCTTGCTTCACCAGGTAATCAAATGTCCTCCAAAATAAGTGCAAAAACCACTGGTTGATCGTCGGTCATCAAGGGAACCAGCATAATCAACATCAGAATATGCCACCAATGTTGGAGCTGAAGAGGAGGTTCTGTAAACTAGTCCTTGGCCAGGAGCTGTTTTAAGGTATGTGAGAATACGTTCAACAGCCTGAAGATGAGATCTTCGAGGGGAGTGCATATACCGACTGACAATACCAACAGCGAAGGAAATATCTGGTCTGGTTACCGTGAGATAGATTAATTTTCCAATGAGGCGACGATAATATTCTGGATTCTGGAGTAGAAGATCTGAGTTAGATGTCTGGGCACACAACTTGTGGTTTACATCCATTGGAGTGTCACTCAGCTTACAGCCTGAATAGCCCGCATCATGAAGGAGGTCGAGGCAGTACTTCCGTTGAGAGAGGACAAGCCCATCTGGCAACCTCAAGACCCAAGAAGTATCGTAGGGGCCCCAGATCTTTTATCTGAAAGACGGAACTCAGATGTAGTTTGACCGCCTGTATCCCTTGTGAGTCATCTCCTGTAATGATGATATCGTCAACGTACACTAGCAGAAGAACCATTCCTGTTGTTCGGTGACGAGTAAACAACGAGAAGTCGGACGAGCTCCGAGTAAAACCAATATCCCGAAGGGCTTTACTGAACTTGTCAAACCATGCCCGTGAGGATTGTTTGAGACCATACAAAGCCTTCAAAAGACGACAGACCTGAGACTCCCCCGTGGTCTCAAACCCGGGTGGTTGTTGCATATACACCGTTTCCTGGAGATCACCATGCTGAAAGACATTCTTGATATCTAGTTGGAGTAAGGGCCACTGGCGATGGGCAGCTATGGAGATGAGGACACGAACGGTGTTGAGCTTGGCCACCGGAGAGAAAGTTTACTCATAGTCGAGCCCCTGTTGTTGGGTGAAGCCACGAGCCACTAGACGAACCTTCAGACGGTCAATCGTCCCATCAGCAACATGTTTGATGACAAAGACCCACTTACACCCAACCGGTTTCTGACCCGGAGGAAGGGGTACTAGAGTCCATGTCTGGTTAGCCCAGAGAGCAGCCACTTCCTCCTCCATGGCGGCCCGCCAGCCCGGATGTTGGAGCGTCTCCTGCACAGAGTTAGGAACAGAGACTGAGGAAAAAGAAGTAGCAAATGTGTGAAGGTGGGGAGAGAGGCGATGGAGGGAGACACAGTTTTCTAGTGGATGAGCAGTGGAGGGCGATACCTGATCAGCAGGACGCGGAGTAGCCGTGGTTGAGGCCGACTGCAGAGGGGCAACGGAACTGGGAGGGAAACGAGTGTAGACACGGATAACGGGTGGTTTGGAGGGAGCCGGTGCAGGTTGAATCGGTGAAGGTGGTGCAGTAATGGGGATAACAGGGCGTGGGATGGATGGCGGAAGAAGAGCTGGTGATAGATGAGCGGGTAAAGGAGCAGGGAAAAACGACTGGTCCTCCCGGAAGGTAACATCAGCAGATACCGAGATCTTTCGGGTAGCTGGAGAATAACATACATATCCCTTCTGGGTGCGCGAATATCCGACAAAGATGTGTTTAGCCGCCCGGGGATCCAACTTGTCCGAGGACGACTTCAGACGGTGGACGTAGCAGGTGCTGCCGAAGATACGAGGCAGGAGAGGAAAGACCGGAGTAGAGGGAAACAGTAGGCTGAACGGAGTAGCATAGTGGAGGACGGAGGAAGGGAGACGGTTGATGAGGAAGCAAGCAGTGGAGACCGCAAAGTTCCAGTAAGGTTTGGGAACATGCATTTGAAGCATGAGGGAGCGGCCCACATCGAGCAAGTGACGGTTCTTCGTTTCGGCAACGCCGTTTTGCTGGGAGGTGTAGGCACACGGGATGTTTGATGAATAATCCTGAATTCAGAGCACAAATCTGCCAAACCGTGACCGGTGTATTCGCGAGCATTATCAGTGTGCAATGTTTTTAGGGTGGTGTGGAATTGTGTACGCGTCTCAAGGACAAAGATTCGAAAAATACGGGGAAGCTCGGAGCGATCACGAAGTAAGTAAAGCCACGTTGTGCGAGAGTAATCATTAATAAATGTGATAAAGTATCGAAACCCAGAAATACTAGTAATCTTGAAAGGACCCCATACATCGGAATGTACTAAATCAAATGGAGCAGCGCTCCGGGTATAATGCGCAGGAAAAGAAGAACACGACTGCTTGCCGAAGATACAGGACTCACACTGAAACGGATGAAGAGAGATATCAGGAAGAGCCCGCTGGAGGACCGGCAGAGGGGCATGCCCAAGACGTCGATTCCACTCGCTGGAAGAGACAGAGGGGATGATGGTAGGAGAGTCATCGAGAAGATAGAGTCCGTTCCGCAGTGTGCCTTTACCAATGGTAGTACGCGTCCGCCGATCCTGTATGACAAAAGAAGAAGATGTGAATATGACAGAGCAATCAAGATCACTAGTAAGGCGACCAACAGAAAGTAAATTGAACGGGGAGCTCGGAACATGAAGAACCGAACGAAGGGAGATCGACGGGTTGAGAGAGAGGTCCGCCGAGCCGGAGACGGGAACCGTCGCCCCATTAGCCACAGTGATACACTTCGGATGAGGAGAATCTGAGTACTGGGCAGGCCGTCGGCCCGTCGCGAGGTAATGTGATTAGTGACACCTGAGTCCACGATCCAGCACGGACTGGTGGATAAACAAGCAGTACCTGTGTTGGAGACGGAGGCAATGGAGGCAGAGGGCGTGTTGAGTATCCCCTGGAGTTGCTGGAGCTGGAGACGAATGACCTCAAGGTCAGGAGGGGCGGCAGAGGAGGCGTCAGCAGCAACAAAAGCCGTCAGACGAGGAGGATAACCAATCTTCCTTTAGCAGGTCGCCTCAAGGTGGCCGTCCTTCCCGCAGTAGAATCACTTCGGTCCGACCCCGGCCACCGCGCCCACGGCCCCGAGATCCCGAACGTCCGCTACGAGCGGAGGTAGGTGGGGAAGGTAGGGGGACGGGGCCTGCTGAAGAAGGGTCGGGGAAGACGGTGCAGAAGTATCCGGAGGAGGTGACACACGGAGGAGCATGAAGCAAACATCAGAGAAGGACGGTGTTGTGGGAGAAGCCAGAACCTGAGTCTGAATACTCTGAAGGTGATGCGGAAACACGAGCCATCATGATGGCAATGCAGACGGCTTCCTTCTGAGCGCGCTGAGCAGCATGATCATTGGTAGACGGCTGATGCTGGATCCAGGCCTCATCAAGGGTCTTGGATCGAGCGACAAAGGAGGTCATGTCTGAAGCCTCTCCAGTGTCGAGAGCGAGAAGATCAGTGAGTATGTCGTAGAGATGCTGAAGGCTTTCTCAGCCTGAATACAAGGAATGCAGCTCATCCCACATAGCCTTGGCGGTTTCGTGATACATGACCATCTGATAAGGTTCACCATCCAAGGAATTGAGGGGCCAAGTCTGAACGCGACCATCATTGCGGAGCCAGTCGTCGGTAGGAGGAGAAGGAGGTGCCTGAGTGAGGTGAGGCAAAAGGCCCTTGACCTGAAGAACCCGTCGAACAGAATGCATCCAAGGGATAAAGTTCTTCTTCCCAGAGAGAGAAATGGTAGTTATCCGCAGCTCATCGCGGATTTCAGCAGGACAAGTAGGGCGGTCTGCAGGCGGACTAGCTGTCGGGCCGGTGGAGTTGACAGAAGAGCCCATAGAAGCGGGAGAGAGACCGTTGCAAGTCGGGCGGTTTGCAAGTCGCATCGACTAGAGACTGTTGCGGATGACGAAGACCGCTGCGAGAAGAACCCGAGACCGCTCGGCAGGCAGTCAAGGAGAAGACCGCGACCACAATGCGGAAAAAAAACAAACCGCACGGTCACAGTGTGGACACCAGCGGCCAGACGGGCCACGACAAAAATGCGGAAAGAAGATAGACCACACGGTCTCAGTGAACACACCAACAGTCAGAGCAAAAAAAAAGGAAGGAGGCCGCGAGTAGAACTTGAGCGGACAGGAAGAGGAAGCCGCGAGTAGAAGAACTCGAGCGGGCAAAAGGAGGAAACCGCGAGTAGGAGAACTCGAGCGGTCAGAAGAAGAATCCGCGAGTTAGAGAACTCGAGCGGATAGAAGAAGAATCCACGAGTTAGAGAACTCGAGCGGATAGAAGAAGAGTCTGCGAGTTAGAAAACTCGAGCGGATAGGCAGAGAGACCGGGCGAGTAGCACTAGAGGAGGGGCCCACGGGTCAGATGATAAAAGATATAAAAGGAGAGGGAATGATGGAGGAAAATGGAGCCACAGAAGGAAGGTGGAGAGCGAACAAGTCGCTGAGGTCGGAGCGGATAGCGCGAATAGAGAGCGAGTAGGAGCGAATAGGAGCGGATATCGCGAGAAAGCCGCAGAGTCCGCGATTACAGGCAGTTAAAAAAAATCTAACCGGACAGACCGGAACCTCGCTATGATACCATGTTGAGAGAGCACAAAAACTTGTATGCAATGCTTGTGTATGTAAATACAAAGAGAGAATACAAATATATAGGAGGAAGAAAGAGAGAGAACAATCCTATACATGATGTGAGACTAAAGAAGAGAGAAGAGGGAAAACAATAATGGGCCCAATAATGGGCTCTTTATATGAGCTTTTCTAACAATAATAATAATGACGCGATGCGGGTTGCATCAAT
The DNA here is from genome assembly GCA_039513925.1 of Platanthera zijinensis. NCBI lineage: Eukaryota > Viridiplantae > Streptophyta > Magnoliopsida > Asparagales > Orchidaceae > Platanthera > Platanthera zijinensis. Next base: position 62,105,998 of record CM077080.1, read on the forward strand.
TCTCCCGGGGTTGAAAGAGCTCGACCTCAACGAGACTCGATGCAACCTGCAAGTAGAAAGTCCAAGCGTCGATCAAAGAGATGTTGCATACTATCCTGCTGATGCCATGGATGCGACCCAAAACCTGGAAGTAACCCTCTCATCCCAAAAACTCGCAATCCATTAGTCACAATTTTATGTCAAATATTTAAAGGAATAGTAATTATTAGAGCTTTCAGAGGATGACAAGGGCGGTGTGTGGGGAAAACATGTGGCAGTAGGGAGAACAGGAAGCAAGTGGAATCAGCCCGTGGAATCAGTAACTTATAACGCAACGTACGCTCGCCCGATAGACACCTACGAACGTATGCTAGACCAGGATCGACTATCGCTTTGATTTCACCCGATGAAGTGTCACTCGTGTCACAAAATTTTAAGAAGATCCCAATTTTACCGTGTAAATTTTTTCATAAAAAACCTTTGAAGCGGGTATCCCGATGAGGAGTAAAATATCTAAGTATCGTCTGTGCTCCCTCAATACGAGTAGACCTAGAAGCTTCAAACCTCGAACGATAGTGAGATGTTGGTACAACATGCTCGTCTGCAACTAAAGAGAAGTGATGTGGACTAAATGCGTGCTCGTCGAATACGAAGTCATTAAAAGATGGTGCTTTGAGGGCCACAGGAGCGGGACCACCAAGCACAATGTCTGTGGGCTCAAGAGTTTGTGGCGGTAGTATGCTAAGAAGGTCAGGACATATGACGAACGAGTCTATGTCACCCAAGATGAGGGTCTCATCACTAACCAACTCTTCTGGGAGAAGAGAGCAATGAAGTGTCATCCGAGGTGAGTGACACATCACTAGTAAGTTCTTCTGAAAGCGGAGGCTCAGAAAATAACTCAGTTGCTAAAATACGTGCTGTCCTAGAGGCAAGTGGATCCACGAACTTCAACTAGCCTGATAAAAGTAGGAGACGACTCTTCTTCCTGGAGCAGGGGCTCAGGAAGAAACTCTTCGATCGAAGGGGGTGCTATAACGGAGACATGTGGAGTCACGACATCAGTCGGAGTGATAAAGATAGGAGGAAACTTTTCTTCCTTGAGCAGGGGCTCATGAAGAATCTCTTTGACTGAAGTGCGTGTCAACGGTGGGAGTGGGTGGGGCCAAGGTGCTCGTCGTGAAACTAACGAGATGTGGAGGACTATCGAAACACCTAACCTCGGGTTCCACTATGTGATATGAAGTGTGGAGGTATGCAGGAGCAGCATAATGCGTGCACATTGTCGTCTTTAGGTTGTGAATAGAGGTGCACCACCCACTCAGATTCTGTTTGAGTTCTGTAGTGACGAACTCAACGGCTTTCCGCAAAGCTTTAATACGCGCATCTAAATCATCCTTTTTTAAAAAAACGGAAATTTCTAAACTTAAAATTTGAAAACGACCGGCGTTCGGCTATCCCACGATAAGAGTGAGATATCCCAGCACCCACACCAAACTGATGTAAACCAAGGTGTGGGTGTAGTTTTGAACGACAAAACAATTGCGACCTATTTAAAATAAATGTGGCGCGAAGGTTTTCCCGGGCTATTTTAAACGGATAAAACGACCTAAGCTTCGCAAACTATCGTAAGGTCACCGCACACGCGTACTAACATCATGAATCTCCATTCCACAGGTACAAGAATTAATTGGTGGCATGCATGTGTAACAAAATAACGGTAATGAGGAGATAACAATTAATTAGGGCAAGCTCTAATTAATTAACTGTTCATTTGAAATTTGAGCATGAAAATTTAAAACCTCAAGATTGAGCTAGGGGGGAGGCAAGGGTTTACCAACAGAGCTTGGGCACAAGCATTCCAGACAGCGGCTGGAGGGTAGTAGGAATCGGGTTGTAGGCAGCAAGCTGGAGGCTCTCTGGGAAACTCGGGGAATGGAGGAATACGGCGCTGGAAAGGGGAGCTCGTCGGAGGCTTGCTGAAACCGCGAAAGAAAATGCAGGGTAGGTCGCCGGAGACCTAGGGTGGCACTGGAGTACTCGCCGACGACTGGCGGGTCTTTAGGAGGTGGATTCGTCGAAGAAGAAGGTGCGCCGGAAGGGGCGGAGCAGTTGGAAGTACTCATCGAGATTCACCGTCGTCGCAAGGCGCGGAAGGAGAGGTGGCTTCAGAAGATTGTTCGACAGGAGGAGATGAACGCGGGAGGTGGCTTCGACGGAGGAGAGAGGCGCTATCAGGTGCGACTTCTGGCAGGGGAGGAAGCGCTGGCTTTGCACTCACCGACGAACAGGAGGTGCGGAAGAAACGCGGCTAGGAGGAAACCGAACCAGAGAAAAAAATTCTCGGTTCAGTTTCGATTTTCCAAGCCACCGTCCACGGGAGATAACCCTAGATTTTATATTAGAAGTTTAGGATTTGATTTGAGGGTTTAATATTGGCAGACATTAAAGGGGGAATTTGGAGTGGGCTTTGAAATTAGGCCGACTGCAACTCAATGAGGCTTTGATAAATATAGGTGGGGAGATGGCCTTAAGGATTCTCCAATAAAGAAAAGACATCACATTAATTCATTTTGAAATAGTTAATTTTTAACGTTTGCCCTAAATTAACCTATCCCTAAATTACCGGACCTATGCATTTAGGGTCTCGTTGGCCGGTCACACCAACGAGCCAAACCAAAACTTGAGCGAGCAACACACGCGATATAAAATAACACCCAGGCGCTTATAACACGCGCCATACAACTCAACACTACACAATAATCCAAAAAATTGCATCAAAGCGTGCGCTACAAAAGTAAGAAAACATGTGCGATAATAATAACAATAACGACGCGACGCGGGTTGCATCAGTCTCCTCTTGAAGCCGCACACTCTCTTCTTCAACTTTCTTCAGCCTTGTCGCCTCTTGAGTTCGCAACCTTTCCTCAACCTCCTACTTTTCAGCAACCAGGCATCGCTCCTCCTCGACTCTCGCTCTGGCCTTCGCCTTCTTCTTCTCCTTAGCAAATCGCACCTGCTCGGTTTCTTTATCAAGTCGTGCCCGCTCAACTTCCTTAGAAACCAACGCTTGCTCAGCCTCCTCGACAATTTGAGCTCGCTCTCACCGCTCCAGTGCGGCCTCACTTGTCTTTGAAACCTTCAACGTAGGAGAAGAAACCTTAGTAGCAGGTTTCTTCCTCCTCTTCTTCCAGAAGAAGAAGGTTTGGAAGTCACGAATGCGGAAGTTGCCTTCTTAACTTTCTGACGCTGCTGCTCAGCTTGCTCTGCAAAGCTTGCCAGCCCAACCAATTTTAGAGAAAGTTGCTCCACCCTCTCTTTATTTGCTCCTCAGAAGGATGGAGCAGACTCTTGTCACTACTGATCACATAAAAAATCCCTTTTAGTGGGATCAAGATCTAAATACTTATTGAAAAATGTTGTATTCAACAAAATTGAATCACATTCTTCTCCCAAACTCAACACAATCAGATCTGGATCTAGGATGTTAGTCCTTTTCAGACTTGGCTAGGGGAACTCGAGGTATCGACAACGTTTATTTCAGGAGCGCTCGCTAGAACAGAGGTTGCAGAAACAACATTGGAAGTCGCACTAGCTTTCATAAACTTTTTCTTTACTTTTGGATTTTGGAGAAGGCTTGCTTAGTTCACACTGCTTAATCATCGTGAGAAGAGAGCCATTATAATCTGTCGAGCTCGTCATTTTTCTCCGAGAATAAAAATAGCAACTAACGAATATTGATCCAATTTTGAAAAGTGATTTTGAATCTAAACAAATGAACTATTTATAAAAGGACGACATTAAAGATAGGTCACAACATTCCCAACTAGTCTTTATTTTTCCGAAGTTCTCGTGAACTTAGGAAAATGTGGGGATCCTGTTTACTTGAAAATCAATATGAAAAACATCTCCTCTTAAGCATGTGAGAACTTGTCAGGGGGTTTGTGAGCACTAGATCTTCAACTGTAGCTTGCACGAGTACGGATCTTGTATTTACCCGCCCTTTCCTTACTTGTAACGACTTTTTACCTCCTTTGTAGCCCTTTTTTATGCCTGCCCCTTTCTCTTATACCCGAACAATTTTTTCTCAAGTGAGCTCAAAATTTTCCCTCTGCAGTACGAGGGAACTCTATTTTATTGTAGCATCACCGAACACCTATTCTTTAACAGCTAATTCTATTAATAAAATGATTAAAATCACACACAACTAAAGGTTCGTGTTTTACGAAGACTAAACTCGTTTGAGTTTGATTTCTCTTGTGCCTTCTCGCAAAGAAGTCTTGGAGCTATAACCCCTAGCGCATAACCCCTCAATGTTTTAAATTAATGTCCGAATGTCTCCCGACATGTCATTTTTTAGGACACAACGATATGTTTTTTTTAAAAAAAAAAAGGTCCTTTTTTAAAATTAGGCCGACATGTGATTTTTTTTATCGGCCGAAGACTTTTAAATATATCGTCCGTTATTTTATTTTTTGTTATATTAACTCGATTAAACTTATTATTTTGATTGTTTGTATAATTATTCCACAAATATTAATTTCATTTCAAAAAATATGAAAATATTTAATGTATTTATTTGTTGATTGTTTCATGTTTTTAATATAAATTTTGTTTGAAAATACTTATAATCAATCAAGAATTTTCTTTTAAATCTTTTTTATTTGTAATAAACTTATTATTATCAAATAAAATATTGTATATTTTTATATATTTTAAGTATCATTTTGTATTTGTTAATAATATTTTATCTAAAATATTATTTGATTTTATTTCGTAATATAAAGCATTTTTATTATTTAGTAACATATAATTATAGTTAGCATACCTGAAAATCCGATATTTTAAAATATCCCCGCGTCTTCACTTCCGACATCCGACATTTTACTCCGACATGTCCCCATCGATATTTAAAACATTGCCTCATCCAATATGAGATTTTGGGGTTTCCAAATTTTACCCTAACAATTTGCATTATAGAGTCTCACTACCAGCAGGAAACGACCCCATGCACTCTTAAAACTCTCCTGATTCTTTTATTTTTTAAAATCCTTCAATATCCTAAATTTAATGGAATTTAGAAATCTTCAAGTTTCACAATACGTATTCTCAACATACGAAAGTGAGAAATTCCAGGGAAGAATTTAAAACATCTATTCATGATCAATTTTCTAGTGTAAAATAAAGATCTAGTATTTATTGAAACAAGGAATAAAAATAGCTTATGCTCACTACAAGGTTATATGCCCTCAAGTATGTTTATAATCATTTTTTATGCAGTTTAGGGTTAATAGTTTTTACAAATGCAAGTCGGTTTTAACTTTTAAGATATATCGGGCGGTGCTCTTCTAGTTTTGGGGCAGTTGTTCAAGCAATCGCTTATCTTGCAAGTAGAGTTATACGATAAATTAAAAATCTAATCTTATACAAATTAAATATTGGAATAAAAAGTAAAACATAAATATAATAAACAAGTTTTTTTAAAAATTCAAACTACTTTAAATATTACAAAATAGATAATATGCAATCATAATAATTAAAGTTGTCACTTTGAACTGGGAATTGTAAGCTGAACTGGAACTGCACTGAACCCTAAATTCTTTAATAGATTCATCATTTTTTATGTAATTTCATAAACTTTTTGAGCAAGTGAAGATTTTTTTCAATCAAAATAATAATAATAATCAGGATGATCTCTAGTGTTTTTAGTCTTTTTTTAGGTGGAAAGCGCCGACATCTAGACATACACATTTTCAAAATTGAGGTCTAATAATCTGAGGAAAGGTAGTGTCATGATTTCTACGAGCGTATGTGTTCTAAAAGACATTTATTAGTCATTATTTATTTATGCTGTCCGAATAATGATTGTAAGGTGATTGCCTTATATTACGTCTGGTCCATGCCAACTTGAATTACTGAATATCGGATTGCGGGTTTATATCAAAGATACTTTAAAATATCTGGTTTAAACACAAATTGTAGCATATTTTATGCTCCTCCTGAATATTTTGTCTCGTTTTAATACTTTAGTGGCTTCAATAGAATCTATATATTATACATTTTGTGGATTTTTTACTTCGTGCATAAAATTCTCTACTAGTTTATCATCTGCATCTCTATCTGTACAAAGGAACAATTGGTAGTGTATTATTCTTCTGAACCCAACGATGTGTTATGTGTATATCCTAAATTTTTTAAACTATAGATTACCTTTAATCATTTTTAATTTTCCGTGATTTATGAACTGATAATATTCTAATATTCTTCTTCTTGGAATTTTCTCTACTCATTCTCTTTACTTCTTTATTTTGTTTTCCATTTCCTCTTTAGTTTTCTTGCAAATTTCTTCCCCTCCATATAACTCCGTTCACTGTGCTTGCTATTGGATAAGGACTGATATTTCTAGTTCTGAACTATCTTCTGTGAGGTTACATTCAGAGAGTCTTGTTGTACTTCCATGGATAGCTCATTTACTCATTTCCGTTCACTGATTACAGAGTACCTCTTTTGGGAAATTTGTTTGTTATTTATCTCGTTGATTGCTCTTAATATATTTATAAATATCTGCTATTTATTCAGATTGTATCGGATCAGCATTTAATGCAAAAGGAGCAATGCAGTGTCCAAACTGTCGGAAAGTGGAGAAAGGCCACTGGTTGTATGCACATGGACATCACTCATCAACTGACTTTGATCTGGACGGCTGGATCACTGAGGATATTTATGATTTAAATTATTCTGAACTAGTAAGTTCAATATATTCTATAATTTTCTTGTTTTTAACTTCAAAATAATTTTTGGATTCTGTTTTGTCTGGATCAAATTAAGTAATTGGATCCTCTGCTATAAGGATTTTTCATTGGCGGAGCTTCTATAGGCTGGTATAATGCATTGCATATACTAATGCTGAACACTGTCGTATATTCATGTCTTACTAACCTTTATATGGTTGAAGAAATATGTGGTAAATTCATCTAATAATTGAATTTTCCTTGTCCCTCGAATTTGTATTCCATTATACTGGGATTTGTTGTTTAATTTCTTCACTCCCACTGAAATCATCCAGTGTAAGACCAAGTCCTTTGGGGTTCTTTTTATTTATTTTTTCAAATGGAAAAGGTCTGGCATCTAATTACCTTGGAAACTTACCACATGTGATGTGGCATATTTGTGCGAATTTCTGTTTTACTTTTTCTTGTTTTTTGTGGTATATACTGTTTGTAATTAGTACATGACTGATGGTGTTGGATTGTGGGTAATGTTGACTATTTAAGCAGTAATAGGTTAAGAGTTCTTTTGATAACAGTCTTACTGCTCTGTTATTTAGTGCAAAATATGGTCGACACATTTCTCACTTCGATGAACAAACTGTTTTGTACGTCTTTTTATGACATGAAGTTGTATCTGCGGTATAATGTTTCCATACCATATTTCTAATTCAATTAATATTGTAATACATCGGTTTTTATAACTGAAGATTTAAAAAAATCATTACCAAAACAGGCATTATAATGTAATTGCCCATTTTTAAGTCAACTTGTTACATACATTAGTACTACTGATCATGGAAATACAGACACGTACATCTATCAGGCCCACAACAATCTCTCCTCGCCTCTTTTCCCACAGTAGACCCCACGTCTGCTCTTTCTCAGGTATGCCCGCGTTACAACAACATTTAATCAAGATATGTCAACTTTATTACCCCCACCCGCATGCCCTCATCCAAACAGGTACATGTAAATCCTTACATTAACCATGCTCAATGCCACCAAACTCTCAAACCGTCAGCATCTCTCCTTGCTTGATGTGAGTCCTCGCTGTCTCTTGCCACAACACATTCTCCACACATTCATTATGACACACTGGCACTACTTAGTGGCCACTGCTTCACCTTTTTTGCGAAATATTTCATGCATAAAATTGCGAAAGAACTCGACAAAACTCCGCCATTCTTCATCTCGTATGATTCCGGCGGAACCCTTGGCTCGGCTAGCGTGCTTTGATCGTAATAGAGACCTTCAAATCTGCTACCCCTTGATCGAGCTTCGAAACACAGTCAAATTTCAGGACAAGTATATTGATACCTATATGCCTTTGTAGATAAGTGATGCACTCTACCGATCGGCCTCACTTCACAAGAGTTCTCTCAATGACGCAGTTATCTTATATGAATAATAATGTAGTCATAATTAATTATGTGTTTCTTAGTATACTGTCTTATAGTGGGGTCTCTATCCTATGTAAAGGTCCATTAGTTGAAGAATTAGGGGGACCTTAGGCAGTTTTTCATGGCTCTTTAAGGAGACGGGAATTCTCAAGGGGAACCAGCTCTCAACAGTTGGAATAGCGAGTATGTCACAATATTTTGTATCTTTATTCTTATTTTAGTGCAATCACGAAGTTTTCCTTTTATGTTCTTGATACATGAAAGCATATTAGTAACACAGATCTTGTTGACTACAAATTTGTTATGGTCAGTCAATTTCTTACAGCCACTTTTTAAAGAGTTAGTGTTTGTTTAATAGTCTTTCCTGTTATATAAATAAGGGAGTACAATTAGCTTGATGTAACTTCCATTCTAATTTGTATCAAGATTATATATATATATATATATATATATATATATATATATATATATATATATAATTTCTTACAGACACTTTTTAAAGAGTTAGTGTTTGTTTAATAGTCTTTCCTGTTATATAAATAAGGGAGTACAATTAGCTTGATGTAACTTCCATTCTAATTTGTATCAAGATTAAATATATATATGTATATATATATATATCATGGCGAAGACGTGCAAGCAATAAAAAGATGCAGAATATCAAGTCTTTCGATATGTAAAACAACCTACAACAAAAAAAACTATGTATATGTGTGTGTGTGACTGTATATGCACAAAACCAACTGACAACATCCACTACAACCCTACATATACAACATATATACACAAATGGATAGGATAATAAATAATAAATATAGCTAGGGACACCCAAAGCCACTAGACCTACACATAATTTCCACTATCCTGCCCCAAAAAATTCCTCTCACCACTAGCTCATTTAACTCAGAAGCAACATAATACTATCGTTCTGATAACTCTCGTCCTTAGAAGTGTTCCTATGACACTCGATCACTTCGATCACGACAACAATTTTATTAAGCCATAGTTGATATTTTTCGTCTCGCAACATCTTCTTTCTCTCATCCAATAACCTACTAAACCCCCCTTCTTCCTTCTCCTAAAATAATAAGAGTTAAAACCCGTCGGTCATACAGACCCAGTGAATTCTTACCTCTTTAACTATGTACATACAATTCAAGAGGATTAATATCAAAATGCATATATAAAATACTTAAAGTGCATATGAAATGCTGAAATATGCTAAAAGAAACATTGCATGATTCTTTTGTTTTAATTTGTTTCTTAACTTCACATCATTTATTAGTTCTTTCAGTCTCAAATAAATCATCTTCAAATTCTAACTTCGCAAACTTAATAATTTCCATTTTTTTCTTTGGACGATAAGGATAAGAGTAAATTTCTTACTTTCTTTTCTTTTCATTTCGGCCCGGATCAGCATAATATCTTACTAGGGCTACTAGTTTTTGGCTTATTGCCAACCTTCAGGCATATGTTGCTTGACCATAATCATCTTAGACTCCTCAAGGAACTCGTATCTCATAACTATTCCTCCTCCTAGGGTTTACTCTTAACTTCATCATATTGCATGCATGTCCGAACTTTATTTTGTATCCATTATTTAGCCAAATTGTATTTCGTAGATGGGTGAAATGCTCTTATCTCCCTTCAAATTACCTTTCTGCATCAATGCCGCAAGTGGTTAAATTCTTAATCGGGTTTGTATCTTTTTCTTAGCATTTATACCTTTAAATTTGAAAGAGAAATAAATTGAATAAATGTCTCTAAGCACTTCAAAATCGACGCTAAATTCCGTAAATAATAGTCAACCTGAGAAAACTAAATATTCTAAACCATGCCGAGTGCAATATCAGAAAACATTCATAAACATGTGCACTTATAATGCATGAAAGAGTACTTTTATTATTCTCAAATCCGTATCTACTATAATTAAAAAATAAGCATTTGAAATAAAGCGTTAATTAAAGAAATAAGAACTCACATTCACTTTTTCTTTACCCTTATCCCTACTCGGGGCAATGTTCACCCCTTCCTTGGAAGCCATCTCAAACGCAGAAGATTTTTGAGAGGCTCTGTAAGGCAACAATTTACATTATATTCAGAGGGACATTTATCTTATGTGAGTTGCAACGTGAGAGAAAAAGATTATAACCTATCCGAGAGGATTTTACTAATATAAATAATGAAATCGGAAGACTAAAAGCCTTAATTCAATAAGATGGAGCTGGTCAAGTTTGAAGGAATTAAGAGAGGAGATGAAACATATAATAGGCGATGGTAAAAAGGGAAAGAATAGCGGAACAACCCTTTTATTTTAAAGCCAATAAAACAGTCTTCAAATATCCCCCAAAGTAAGTGCATTTTGGAAACATTTTTAATTTAGGAAAATCCCACTATAAGTACAAACTATTTCAGTCATCAATAGGGGATGCAAAAGCGACACATACATCCTTTAAACTACACATAACTTTTAAATCACGTAGACACACACATACAGCCTTAAAAGCACTCGGTCACATCTTGTAAAACCACACATGCGACAGCCCTTAAACTCATTAATACTCGCACATTCTGATGCATCCTTCGTCGCATTATAGTTCTTAACCATATATTTTTTAAAAAATTTTGAATTTCATTTCATGTACCCATTTTCATTTCACGTACTTGTTTTGGCTCGTTGGTTTGACTGGCCGATGAGACCCTTAATAAAAAAGTCCGGTAATTTATAGTAGTGAGGACGAGAAAAGGAAAGCTTAAATTACTTAAAATACGCTTAAATTAATCCGGAAAAAATTTAAAATCAATAGAAAAAGATACTCAAAGTCAAATATGGAATTGTTATAGGTATTATTCAAAAGGGGGCCTATTCATTCGAGGTATTATTTCATTTGAGGGCATGCAGACATTAGTTACTACTGTTGACTAATGCCTTTTTGACAGCAGCAGTAAAGGAAACCTCATTAATGCCTTTTTGACAAGCAGCAGTAAAGGAAATCTCATAGAAAATTAATTAAGTAGACGTTAATAAAAGGAGACCCTGCGGAAAGAGAAAAGGGGCCCCGAAAAATTACAGAGAACGAGATAAACTCGTTTTCTCTGTATGTCGGCAGCACCCTCCAACAAATCCCGCCCCTGCTCCTGCGAATCGGCCAGAGACGCGGCCAGAAAGCATACACCGTCATTACAGTCCTCCACTCTAACCCGCGCCTGTCTTGCTGGACTCGCGGTTCTATTGCCGCATCTCGATTTGTGCCGACGTCGGCGGGATTCGCTCACAAACCACCGTCGGATTCCAGTGCCAACATTTTCTGCTCTGCCCGCCCACCTCGGCGTCGTCCAAGTCCTCCGCCGACCCGGTTGACACCGTCCACCATCTACCGACCAGGAACCATCGACTATGCCTCTTTATTCCGGCTTCTCCTCGGCATATTCTCTGGTTGTCTGTTGACGTCGACTTCGGCTCCAAATTCCGTCAGCCACCAACGATCGCGTGACAGCCTTGGGTGAACACCTCCAGTGTGGTAATCTACACCAGTCTCTTGCTTCATTTATTAGGATGAATTTATGCGAATAACTTAAATAATTTTAAGCTTGCCTTCAAACGTTTTCACTACCCTAAATACCATTTATTTCATAAATTCTTACTTGTGATATTGTTTGTGGAATTACACGTTTTGCGGCGATTCAAAACGACAAACACGCAAAGAATTTTTCTCGAATAATAATTGATGGTTATCACGAAGTTCGGACGATAAGATGATTTCGCGCTTGAAAGCTCGATTTTGGCCAACTCGGCTCTCCTTTTCAAAATTAAAATCCGCTTAATTTTCAAAACCTTGAATTTTATTATATAATAAATAAAATATTTCGATAAAAAAATTTTAGTTTCTAAAATCCCATCCTGGTTTACATCACATTCCCAACTCTTAAAACATGCACATTCACTGCTCTTAACTTACACTACCACAACACATGTGAACACATCTTTTAACACTAGGGAACACAGCATACCCACAACTGCCACAACTCATGTCCCAGAATCCAGAAATCCTATAAAACAGTGCAGGATCAGCCACAAAAAAAATTGATAGCTTTGGAATATCAAAGTTCGAACAGCCATGTGAAACCAACAAAGGGCCAAAAATCTAAGATAGAATTCCCCCAATGAATAAGATATTATTTAAAAAAACTTCTCAAAACAACATCCCTAAAAATTCCAAGGCAGCAGCCCCTTCTCTCTAAGGCAACTCAACAACAACAACACTCATGCCTTTATCCCACTATAGTGGGGTGGGCTATATGGATCCTTTGCACCATTGTGCCCCATCTTTTGTCATAATCTCACTAATGCCTAAGTACATCATGTCTTTCCTTATAGTTTCATTTCAAGTCTTTATTGGTCTACCCCTCCCTCGTTTAACATGCCTGGTGACTAGACTCTCACAACGCCTAACAAGTGCCTCTAATGGTCTCCTTTGTACGTGTTCAAACCATCTTAGACGAGCTTCTCGCATCTTCTCTACAATTGGTTCTACTCCTGTCTTATCCCTAATATATTCATTTCTAATTTTATCCAATCTCGTGTCCACACATCCACCTAAGCATTCTCATCTCCGCAACTCCCATTTTTTGCTCATGTACACAATTCACTGCCCAACACTCAGAATTATAGAGCATTGCGGGTCTAATTGCAATACGGTAAAACGTGCCCTTAAGTTTTAGTGGTACTTTACGATCAAATAAGATCCCTGACGCGCCTCTCCACTTCAACCAACCCGCTTGGATTTTATGTGTCACATCTTTATCAATACCTCTGTCTTTTTGAACTATCGATCCAAGATATTTAAAACACTCAATACGGGAAATATCTTGATCACCCAACTTAATAACGAAGTCATCCGTCCTTCTTTTCTAAAATATCTTGTTACATTTTATACAAAGGTATCAAAATAATTTCTCTCCATTGGTCTGACATCCTCTTTGACTTTAGTATCTTATTGAAAAAACATGTAAGACACAAAATTCCTTCATTTCCTAGACATTTCCATACTTCAATGAGTATATCATCTAGCCCAACCGCCTTTCCATTTTCCATCTTATTTAGAGTATTTTTTACCTCTGATATTTGAATTTTACGATAAAACGTTATGTTTCAATACTCCTCTGATTTACTTAACATTTCAAGTTCAATTCATTGTCCTTTGTTTTATTATAGAGTTGATAAAAATATCTTTTTCATCGTTTTTTAATATCCACATCATTCGTCAAAACTATATATTTACTTGACTTAAAATCTCTTGTCTTCATTTCTCTAGCTCAAACAATTTTATATATGTCACACTCTCCATTTTTGGTATCTAGTCGCTTGTAAAATTCTTCATAAGCTTGACTTCTTGCTTTACTTACTGCTTGTTTAACTTATTTTTTGGCGATTTTATACATGACCAAGTTTCCATCATTCCTACAAGTGTAGAATGATTTATAGCTGACACTCTTTGCCCTCACTTTGTCTTGCACTTCCTATTTCCACCATTAAGATTCTTTATTTGGGGTTGCACGACCTTTTGATGCTTCAAGTTTGTTCTTTTTACTTATCTTTATGTCTCATGTGAAGGCATAACTTCCCATGAGACATTAAGATCAACATAAGAGTCTTCAACTAGTTGTTTCATAACTACCATCTTGAAAGCAACTTGTTTTTCCATCTTCAAGTTTCATCACCTATTTTTTTGCAATATTTTTGTTCTTGTCTTAAATTTATTATAATTAATTTATACATCTAATACCACTAACTTATGTTGTATTATCAAACTTTCTCCTGGTATGACTTTGCAATTCTTACAAATCATTTTATCCATTTTGCGAGTCATAAAATAATCAATTTGTGACTTATTTGCTCCGCTTTTAAACGTAATTAAATGTTCTTCCCTCTTTATGAAAAACGTATTTGATACAATTAGTTCATGTGTTACGACAAAGTCTAAAATGGTTTGTACTTCTTCATTCTTTTCTCCATATCCACATCCTCCATGAATGACTGTGCAATCTACATTTTTCTTTCTTATATGTCTATTTAAGTCCCCTCTTATGAAAATCTTCTCTTTTTGTGAGATTTCTCTTACTAAATCATCCAGGTCTTCCCAAAATTGCACTTTAATAGCTTCACTTAATCATACTTGTGGCGCGTAAGCACTGATCACATTAATAGTTTCCTTTCCTATGATCAATTTAAGAGCTAAGATTCTATCACCTTTTCTACTTACCCCAACAACTTCATCCTTCCAAGTAGTATCCACAATAATACCTACTCCATTGCTTGTTTTATTTTTTTCTGTATACCATAATTAAAACCTGAATTATCTAAAAATTTAGCTTTCTCTCTCACCCATCTAGTCTATTGTAGGCATAAAATATTTATCTTTCTCCTAATCATCGCATCCATTACTTCAATCGCTTTCCCCGTTTGCGTACCTATATTCCAACTTCCAAACCTAAGTCAATCACAATTCTTATGACATACTTCCCTAGGACGTCTAATATGTGAGGACTTATGTCTATTTAACACCACACCCAGTGCTCTTGGAGGTGCAACGATCCTTGCCAAGACGCCGCATTCGGAGCATATGATGAGGACTCTTTCAATTCAATAAGATAAAAAAACTTCAATAAAGAGATTAAGTTAATGAGCTCACCACCAAAATTCACAAGAAATTCAAGAAGTTTAAGCTAAGGTTCACAACTTAATCTCTTGAAATTCCAGCCACCAAAACCAATCCAAATGGCTCACGACAACAGCCACGGAGAAGCCCAGGCTAGGAAAAGGCCAGAGAAGAGTGGCAGCAGCTTCATACTTGCAATTCCAATCTAGGATCAAGCAGGTGCGCAAACCCAGAGGTTGAAAGGGGAGAAAGAAGAGGAAAAGGAACAAGATTTCCAGAATAGAGAGGGCTCCAAAGAGAGAACAACATGGTTAAGGAAATAAAACTCATTTTCATACCTCAACTTTTAGGTTAAGGCTCCGTTGGGGGGGGGGGCGTTTTTGCAACAGTGGTGTTTTAAAATAAACGTCACTGCTGTTTTTGAAATGTTTGAGGGCGGCGGTTAGAAACATGAAACACTAAAAACAGTGTTTTCCCTTGCTACGTGATCGCTCCCCATGCCCCACTTTCGCGTACATCATTTGCGCTTCTCCTTTCAATTGTGTTTGCCCTAAAATCTCGCCCATTAGGCGTCTCTCTTCTGTGATACCTTCTCCCTGACGAACAAAAATACTGCTCCTTAAGCGCACACTCGCCGATCGCATCTAATCCACGCTTCTTCCTCACGCAGCACGCCGCCGACGCTCCATCTTTTCCGATCACCGATCTACAAGGTATCCTTCCTCGTTTTTGATCTTTGCACGCACTCTTCTCCCCCATTTTTACTTTTATTTTATTTCCATTTGTTTCAGTTCTGGATCCCGCCTTCTTCACATGAAACCTTGTTGTTTCACGATTTGACTTTGAGTTTTTTTTCACTGGATCCTCCATCGTTTAGGGTTTGATTTCCAGACTTCTTTTCACTAGATGGTGTTTTTTTTCACTTGCAGAATACTACTTTTTCACTAGATAACATTTTGGATTTAGGATTTGATTTCCTGAAAAAACTATGTTGTGGCTTGTAAATCTTTGTTGTGGATCTACTACCAAGTGTGGGCAATTTTTGTTTTTAGGTTGTAGTTGATTATTATGATTGCAAGGATGTTGGTGTTTTGTTCATTGAGAATGTTATGATTTCAGTTTATAGTTCATTGTGAATGCTCTAATCATTATGAATGTTTTGATTTCAGTTTTTAGTTCACTGTATGTAGGTGTAATTTGTTCATAGTGAATGTTCGTTTCAGTTCATAGATATGTTGTATTCATTTAAGATTTTTTTTAATTTATACAGGTTAAGATTATTGTTATTGTACAAATGAGTAATCGAAGAGAAAAATGAGTATCAACTTCATGGGAAGCAAACCATGTGATGATATTTTGTGATATATGTATTAAAGAAATACAATTAGGCAACAAACACACAACCCACTTCAATAAGGACGGTTGAGGAATTTAATAGCCAATTTCAAAGATTACAAGAAAATTTTATGATCGTGCACAACTTAAAAATAAATGAGATCAGTTGAAAAAAGAGTGGAAGTTTTGGCGGGAGCTCAAGCAAGGTGAGACTGATGCATTCGGTTAGCGTTGGTGTGAAAATATTTTTGTAAGGCGATGGTCAATTTCAAGTTTCATTCACAATTATGCTATGGTGTTAATATTATTTCATTTCTTTAGGCCTTACCCGCAATTCGCTATGCGGGCATTCCACTAGAGTTGGAGGAAAGGTTGGACATCATGTTGAGTTCGGTTGTTGCCACTGTTGATGATGTATGGATGCCTAGCTCTGGGGTGTTGCCTTAAGAAGAACTGTCGGAGCACACTCTGATGACGAGATGATCGCAAACACCGTCATTCTTGGTTGTAGGTCGGATGGAGTATGGTGTTCTAGCAAGCATTCGTAGGTTGAATCCTCGACACAACAAACCAAAAAAACCCATTGTGGTAGGAGTAAGAGCAAGGGTAAATCAGTTGATTGGCTATGTGAAGGAGTTAGTGGGCAATGCACGAGATAGATCACCTCCACCAAGGTCGTCTACGATCAAAGATGCATATGATGAGCTAGCGAAGATTCCAGAAATATTTCATAATCTCAATTTCTATAACTTCGCAGTAGAATTTGTCCTAGATAAAAACAAGAGGGAAGACTTCATTAACTGTCCAGATGATAGGAAAGTTTGGTGGCTGAGGTCTCGCTATGAGAAGTCCTTGGAGCGATTAATTATATTGTTTTCTGTATGTTGTTTGTTATTTTTAGTTTCTAGCATGTAGTAGTTCCGAGCCTTTATGAGTATTTTATGTTGTTTTTGTTTTTTTTTTAATTTCTAGCATGTAGTAGTTTTGAGCATTTTTCAAGTTGTATGTTATTTCATTTCAATATGTTGTTGTTCCAGCTTCAAAACTGAGTGACACTAGCATGAGTTATTGCTCGGATGGCTTGTCCTATGGTTCAGAGCGTTCATTGAATAGTTTGGTTTGTCAAAGGTGATATTCTAAATTTATCAAGAAGGTCGTGGAAGTGATATGTATCACGTATGAGTACATTTCAAGTTACTCTTTGAAGACCCCATGCATGACATCAAAACAATCAGATGAAAGATGGTTGCGAGAGTTATTAGTTGGGTATCCAGCTAGGTTTCATCACATGTTCAGAATGACACAAGATGTTTTTGTTGATCCCCTACACACCTTCGCATGTTCGCATGACCTCAAAGAGTCATGATGAACAAACACAAGAGAGGTGCTAGCAATTACAATATATATATTTGCACACAATATATTAGTATGAAGTGCTACCGAACGTTTTCAACACTCCACAGAGACTATCAACCGTTATTTCTCCCAAGGTTTTAATGCTCTAATCCTATTATCAAT
Source organism: Platanthera zijinensis (assembly GCA_039513925.1). Classification (NCBI taxonomy): domain Eukaryota; kingdom Viridiplantae; phylum Streptophyta; class Magnoliopsida; order Asparagales; family Orchidaceae; genus Platanthera; species Platanthera zijinensis. Next base: position 62,123,659 of record CM077080.1, read on the forward strand.
GGATATTATACAGCCTCTAGGCAGACATTTTAAAGAGATTCCATCCAAGATAAAGTATGTCAAACATTGCATGCCTTTCTTTAAAGATTGTATTGGTGCAATTGATGAAACTCATGTGGATGCATACATTCCAATTGACATACAAGTAACATATATAGACCGTCAAGGGAAACCAACACAATATCATGGCTATTTGTGAGTTTAACATGTGATTCACATTCGTTGTGCACTTGTGTCAGGGGGATCAGACCATGATAGCCGCATATTACATCGTGCGTTGACAGATCGACATGACAATTTTCCACATCCACCACCAGGTTTGACTGCTACTTATGGATTACTTGTTCTTTGTAATCAATATAATTAGTGCAATATTAATATAGTATTAATGGAGATTTTGATGTGCATGTAAATATTATTTGGTAGATGTCAGATATCCTTTACAGTGAGGCTTTCTAAAAGACTAAAACCATACTTGGACACCAAATATCATTTACCGGATTTTGCACCTAGAAATCGCCGAATCCAAAGATCGCGTGGGCATATCAATAGAGCACACTCATCACATCGCATCGTCATTGAAAGGGTGTTCAGTGTAAGGAAGACGAAATGTTGATGGTTTCCACAATGGCTATGCATAACTATATTTGTAGGCATCCTTCAAGTGATGACCCAGAATTCGCTGAGTGTGAAGACGACAAAAATTATATACATGAGGAGACAAATGAACCCAAATGAAATTGAAGCTGACTTTGTCGAAGGGAAAGGGGCCAATGAAATGGCTATTTTAGGAGATCAAATAGCCAAACAAATACATAACACACTTAGGTGAAGCTCTAGCATGTGGAAGGACCGATGATTTGAAGAAGTTATTTGGCACTCTTTATTTCAAACATTTATTAAGTGATCTACTTTGAACATTTTAGTAAGGGCGATTATATTGGCAACCCGACTTTCGCTATTGACAGCCCAATTATAATAACAACCCAACAAATCGAAATTGGCAGCTCATTGGATATTGGCAGACCAATTTTTTTAGCCATAAAACCACATTTAAGTAAGCAAAAAAAATATGAAAGTTCATCTACTAAACCGATCAAAATATAATGTAAAGGTCCATTGTTTCTTACAAACACAAAATAGTCTAAATTTATGTCATTGTAGTGATCATATTGACATGTCACAAAATATACTCTCCCTACACAATCAAATTAAAAAAACTATTGTTAAAAATGAGATATTAAAAGGGAGCTTTCAAATTCATAAACTTCTAAAAAACTTATCATGTTTCGCCCACTTTGAATCTTTTTGTGTGGCTTAATGGCCGAAACGTCTCACTCAAGAGATTTCTTAAACCCGCATCGTTGTTGGACACGAGCTCAAGGAGATTGGCTAAAGTGTCTTCAATCTCAACTGTGAGGTGATTCATTTATTCGATTTCTGAGTTATGGCAAAACAACCTGGCTTGGAGGGACTTGAGTATTCCTAGTAGTTTTAGGTGGAGGAGATGCAATTTTCACTAGGGAATTTCCCCGAACACCTGGAGAGCTATTAGAAGAACCAACAAATTTCTCCATTTATGTACCAGAGGAAGCTTCCTGGAAAGATTTAGATGAGCAAGAGCGTGACGTGATGGAATCATTATCGGAGCAATCTCCACTGGCTACGGATTGACACGCAGAGGCGTCTGTCGCCTTCGCCTGATCCACAACATGCATTTCAAGCACGTACCTGGTCCAATCCACGGCCGATCAGCTCAAAATGATAGAATCTTGATTGATGAATTGAGAAGTTGCAATCGATCGTTTTGACAAACCCTAAAAATTTGAAGTGGCTCCCGAAAGATCAACTTTTTTAATCAAAGCAGGGATAAGGTTTGTAAATATACCTCTAGCAAAATGCAAAATCAGCCCTGATGACGTCCTTCCTCGACAAAGCCGGCGCAGGCGAAAGCAGGAGAGGCGCGGGTTTATGGCGCCAGCGGCAGGCGGAAGCGTGAGAGGTGCGGGCCAAGCAGGTTTCACAGGAGGGTTTCACAAAGCAGCGGGGTTCGGGAGAAATGAAAAAAGGGGAGAAGGTTTTAGGGCTGCTATTAGAGGCTTATTTTAATGTTATTTTTTTATTTTAGTGAGTCCGGCAATAGCGAAAGTTGGGCTGCCAATATAAACGCCCTTTAGTAACTATGCATGGGTATAATAATATTGAAGGTGACATTTTTATTTGTTTAGAATTATAATTTTTGTTATATATATTTTTTCACTCAAACAACCACCGTAGTTGTGTTACCAAACAAAAACAACTGCGTTCACGTTCATGACAACACAAAAAATTCAGTTTCTCTAAACAGTGCAACTGTGTTTGTGACCGCAGTTTCTAACCACTGCATTCATGACTGCCACCGCCACACCAAACAAACCCTAAGTCCCAATACATTTAGCTCCCTAAGTCCCAATACATTAAGCTCCCTTTCCTGCCATCCCCCCCAAAATGCCACCCTAGGGTTTAATCCAAGGTTTAAGCTCATGCCAAGTTGCCAACACATAGTCCACTAAAGGGTAATAAATCCCTCTGCTATCTGCCTATCTCTCATATTTCCAAGACAATCGAAGACAATGGATCTCCCTCTGTTTAATTATCATTCCATTAACTCAGCAGCAGTCGGCCAAAGAAAATTAAATTCCAAAAGAAAGCAACGTCCATTAATGTAACAACCACAAGCCCATTAAGCAAACCAACACACATATATTGTTAAATCATATGATTATATGTCAAAATCCCAAACTACATTCGAATGCCAAAAACCCAAAAATTAAACCAATCCATTAATCAAAATCACAAGGCTTAGTAATATAATGAAGATTAGGAGAAAGAGACATAAATCTCAAAATATCAAAAGTAAAGGTCCCCTTGGTACTCGTCCCTTAAATCGTATCATGATTAGGGAGACTTATTTTGTTTGGTTTGTTATTGCAATTTATATTTTGCGTGCAAATATAGTTTTAACAAAATGCAAGGCTTTCACATCTTCTACCTGAAGTTTGTTCTTTCTCTACATGCTTCCATTTGGATAAGCAAGGTTGTCCCTGTCATGATCTGCCTCGTGTCCTTGGTGTCAGAACAGCTTTTCTACCTAGAACGTTTACCTCTACTCCTACTGCCAAGATATTGTGCCAAATCAAGGTTTTGCCGCAATTTTCCTAGGGCAAGTGGCTGATCTGTCAGGCTCCTCTTGTCTGAATATTGGGTTTCCCGTTGATTTCCCTAGGTTAAGTGGCCGTCCATTTGTCTAGATGCTTATTTTGAGTGCTCAGAGAAGACACCCTAGGATGCATTTTCCTTACTGATGTTTGTTTCTTTAGGCGGGTGATTTCAGTTGTACATTTATCCTCATTCCACACTTCCGGAGGTAGTTGGTGCAAGTTTATACTTATTTGAGGTGTCTTCAATTGCCACCTGTTGCCGACCGTGTTGTTCTTTAGTTTGCGATAATTTGCTTCAGTGATGCTGGATTCCTCAAGAGTCTAAATCATGCAATCTTAAGCTTTTGAGATCTTTTGTTATTTCACCTTCATTTTTTCCAATTTTTCTACCACTAGCATCCTCAGCGATTATGGGTAGATTGAATTTTTTTAGAACTGCCCTTCGCCATAAGTCTATTAAGTTGAAGTGTAGGTTGAATCTCTCAAACCCGATCTTCTTTAAATTTGGCACACCTCACATTGTTTATGCCGACCACAATTCTTATGCCGATGATGTCGTTGAACCTTTTGAGCTCCTATTTTCTTTTCTTCTTTCCTTGTCACTACTCCACAGTTTTTTCCAGCCAAGAAGCAACGATTACCGCATCCTTGAAAATCATCTCTCTGTATTCTCAACGGAAGAAGCTGTTTCGGCAGACAAAGCAGTGACAAGGTTTGCACTTGGAGACATCAACAATGATGGTTTGTTGAGATCACTCAAAATTGCACGATGTTGAGCTGCACAGAAATCTTGGTTATAGTGTGCAGGTTTTGGAAGTACAAACATTGATCACAATGTGCGTGGAACTGCAAGAGAGAGGGGCCTTGAAATGGCTGACTGGCTGTTGGGCCATAAGTAATGTGGAACAAGTGTGAATGACATAAGAGCAACTGATAGATTAGCTGAAATGAAGTGACTGAAGCAGTGAAATGGAGGAAACACTGCAACTAAGGCATGCAATGGAAACGAGACTTGGTTTATAATTCACTTGAAGATTCTTTAGCCTAGCATGTAGTTATAGAATGTTGTGGATCTGATCGTCATAATAGAAATTAGTCTTTTTTCTATCTAAAGCCTTTTTCAGAAGGCTTATGGAAATAATCACATTATGTATTGAATCATTCTGCCATGATTAGAATCATCCCTGTAATTTCATTTTGAATATTTGTAGATCTGCAAGTTTTAACAATATTTTTTTAGTGCTTTAATTGTTCATCATCCTTTAGTTTGTCACACGAGTACTTGGAGTCTTTTTTTTTCTGATGGATTAGATTAGGAGTAATGTAATACGTGAATATCAAACTGATGCGGTACAGAGCTTTAGAGATCTAAACGTGACATGTTAAACTTGTTCTATTCTATTCAAATGTTTTTTGAATGCTGCTTATCTATTTTTATATACTCTGATGAAAGGATGGTCTAAACTATGAGCAGCACACTGGTTGAACAACCATTATTACATTGATGTAACATTCATCTCATTTCTTAAGAATGTTGTGAATCATGAATATTAAACTACTGGAGCATATTACTTAGATGTCTATAATGCTTATCCTGAGTTGTCAGTTCAAACTTCACTGAAGTATGCTATCTGCACCTGACTGCTATTATCAGTTAAAGAATCATATAAAGCTTAATACATTGGTCATGTCAGACCGACCGCCATCCACCTTATTGATGCAGGACGGAGCGTAGGGTTTGCGTGCATGTTTTCTCTTCTAGGAAACCCTAAATGTATGGAAACGGTTTGAGCGGTTGTTGCACGAATCTTTTAAAAATAAACAACTTTAATTTTTTTTGTAAACACAAAATAACCATTTTGTTTAAAATGAATTTTCTTAAAAAGTGGTTGAATTCTAAATCCAGTGAAAGAAAGTTTGCAAATTTCATTTTTTTCCCTTGTCGTAGCAAAATGAAATCGTGAACTTCAAATACGTTTCCGTTTGAAGTTTTCGACGCAGCGTTTGCTGACAAAATTCAGGCCAAAACCAAGCGATGAATCTAATATCGTAAGAGAAAATTTTGACGCACACAAAGGAAGAGAAAGAAACTAGTTATCCACAAAAAGAGTTGTATTTCCGCAATCGAAGTCGACAGTGATCTCTCGAGAAATTCCTCGTCACCTTCGATCTCCCGCTTCGAGGTCGGCCGTTATCGCACACGGGCACCAAGGAGAAAATTTGCTCACTCTCATGCTCTAGTGGTTCCACGAAATCTCTAAACACGAGAATTAAATCTCACTCACTGTTTTGAGAAAGCCACGAGCTAAACATCACATGCACACTTCACAAATGCTACCAATCCTAAATCACACCAGTCACTAACTCTCCACACAAAAGTGGCTCCACGTAATCTCAAGCACTAAGAGTAAATTAATTCCTCTCTTCTAATCTCATGACAACAATACTAATTACAACAACAGTTTCTCTCGGTTTATCACCAACCTCAACCTACATCTACATGACTCAAGGAAAATCAAACGCGGCGGGATCTGTAAATGTGGAGTTTGGGGAAGCTGTAGCTGTGGAATATGGTGGGAACGTGGCGGAAGACAGCGAGTTGTTAAGAACCAGAGGGGATGGGTACACCGCTGGGCAGAACAGTGTAGTCGATAGGGGAAAACAGGCGGAGGGGGTGGATGGACTGGTGAGTATGCATTTGCGGGGGGATTTCCGAGCAGGCTTGGCTGCGACGAATCGAACTCACTGGGTTCGATGATTTGAACGCGGTGGCGGCCGTTTCCGTCCAGGAACTGAGTCGGAAGTATGTCCGACGAACAAGGTCCAGACGATAAACCGCCGTTGTTGGGAACCTGTTGCGCGCATTCTTGTCATGGCGTCGCCTAGGCGTCCCTGCACCCAATTGTAAACAAGGCGTTGGGCGTCTTATTTTTTTTAAAATATGAGAATAGACAGCGGTTAATATATAAACCGCGGGAATAGACATCGGTTTATATATAAACTGCTGTCTATTCTTGATCCATAGAATAGACAACGGTTAATATATAAACCGCTGTCTATTCTACAATAGACAGCGATTTATATATAAACCGCTGTCTATTCATAATCCTTAGAATAGACAGCGGTTAATATATAAACCGTTGTCTATTCTTCGAGGAGTAGACGCTGCCTATTCTTCGAGGAGTAGACGTTGTCTATTCTTCGAGGAATAGACAACGGTTTTTACAATAACTGCTGTCTATTCTACCCTGAACCCTAGAATAGACAGCGGTTGTTGTAAAAACCGTTGTCTATACTATCTATTTTAAATCGTGAACCGTAAATTCTGGTTTTTACCTCGACTTTTTGGTTCTTACAGTCGATGCTTTGAGCGATAAACTCTAAAGACGATTTTGTGAAAGTTGTTGGCTTTCTGCTCTCCTTTGCTTCGTTTTGACGATTCTTCTTCGACAAATCGAAGTATTCTCACTTAGGTATATCATTTCTTAAGACCTTTCTCCTTTGCTTTCTGCTCTCCTTTGCTAATGTCTTTAACTCTTTATTTGTAGTAGTAGTATAAACATTGTGCTATTTGTGTAGCAGCCTAGCAGGCACCTACTGAATCTTCCAATCTCATGTATTGGTTGTGCTAAATGTATATAAACAACACAATGTGCATTTTTGTATTTGATTGTCTAAAAAACACACTGACTTTATATATTAGCCTAATTATTGCATTTTAACCCTTATTGTACATGTTTAAACCACCTGACTCTATAGTTCTATATTAGTATTTAGCTTTAACATAGTAGCTCAATATCATTGCAGTTTTTTATGAATTTTGCTTAGGATTTTTGGATGGTTTAGAGTTTTCTTTAGGGTTTTCTTATTACAGGAAAATGGCTGATAAAGGATTTTCATCAAAGTCAACAAGAGGCTTCACTAAAATGAATGAATTGAATAAACTTAAGCTAGAGGGGAAGAAACTTATTATTTCTGTGAGTGATGATGACCGCATTATTCCCGGGTCTGAAACAAATAAATTGATGAGTTTTATGGGATCTCTTGTGAGGTTTTATGTGTCAATTACATATGTTGCATGAAAGGAAGTTGATAAACAAATTAAAGATCAAATATGAGCAGAATTTAATGTACGTAACTTTGTTATCAGTGATTACATAACTGTGGCGTTTTAGTTAATTTTTAATTGATATTGTCTATTATTTTCAAATTTATTTTGATAATATTGATGGTTTTCGCAATGCATTAATGAAAAGCATGGGTGAAGCTTGGAGGTCTTGGAAATCCAAACTTTTTATCACTTATGTAAAAGATGTTGATTTGAAGCATCTATACAATATTTCTGTCAAATATAATTTTATTACTACCGAAGATTGAAGAGTTTTTGTCAACCATCACATCACTCTCGAATATATGGTTGTGTTTTTAATTCTTATTAAATTCCATATTTTATATCATTCTTTAACTTTATAACTTATAAGCAATCTGAGTATTAACAAATATTTATTTGTGTAGAAGAAAAGTAAGGTTAATACAGAGAGAGCAAAAGCACAAAAAACCTTTCATACTACTTCCAGAATGGTTATTCTGGATTAGAAAAAAGAATGGTATTAGTTCTCTACTTCTCTCTCGTATTTTTTATTTTAAAAATTGGTTTTCTCAATAATTTAAATGATAATTTATTTTCATTTTATTGTCAAGGTTGAATAAGGTGCAGCTGCATCAATTTCACGTGCGGAGTTATGGAAAGTCGGTCATAAAAGAAAGACTGGTGAATACATTAATAAAGATGCAGCTGAGTTGACATCTAAAATTGTAAGTATAAATATATCATTTCATCATTTGTAAATTTTCAATAGTAATATACTAATTATTCTTGTGAAGTATAATTTCTTATCTGTAATTCTGCATTAATATTTATTACTTTTGCTTATGATGAGTTGTCGAGCCAAGAGTCTCAGAGTGCTGAAACAGTATCACAAGGAAGAGATGACATCATTGTATCTGTTTTAGGCCAAGAACATCCGGGTAGAGTTAGAGTTGGTGACAAGTTTTCCAGCATTAAATTTTTTTTCAAGAATGATAGACGGAGCGAGAGGAGATCAGTAGTTTTTATTGAAGATGTGGAAGCTATAGTCCAAAAAGACTAAGCCAACAACAAGAAGTATGAAACCAACAACAAGAATTATAAAGGTTTCAACAACAACAAGCGCATCAAGCCGAGATGAGTAGTATGAAGAATCAAATTGAAGAGTTTATGCGCATGTTTAGTGCTGGAATTGGAACAAGTGTTGCACGTGAAACTTCTCAATACATATCTCAGGTATTATTATGTTTAAATATTTATACTTTTATGAAATGTTATGCTCTCTCCTTGTTGCGCAGGTAATAAATAGTGTTTTTGCTATTTTTGGTTTCTCAGCCGGAGCCTGAATCCAGGTCATATAAACCTGAGACATCATATGAGCGTTTACCTTCTCCGGTGGCGGTATTATAATATTATTTTTTACTTTTATGTAATCAATGAATTCAATATTGATGTCCAAAATACTAATTCTTTTATTTCCACAGACTAGTGAGACTATAAATGAATTCATTGTTATGTTACCCAGTTTCATAACTATGATGGAGAAAGAAAGTAAAATAATATCTCTAGTATTATATCCAATAATATTTTGGACTGTTGAATCAACAAGTACATACTTTGAAATTTCAGAGTTATACGATTTTCTAAATATGGGAAAAATTGGAAAGCATCTCGAAATATTTTTGGAAAGCCTATGGCTATTAGACAATGAACCACCTTAAATACAAGTAAGATTGATTAAGTTTTTATTTTTTCTTAAATTATTTATATGTCAAATAATTTATATTTGTCTTAAATGAATAGTGGATTGGTGGGGTGCACATGGAGGACCGAATGTTGACCTTATAAAGGTAGCATTGCGCATACCTGGCTTGTGCTATTCTTCTTCTAGTTGTGAGCGCAACTGGAGTACTTTTAAGTTTGTAAGTATACAAATATTCAATATAAAAATTAATATTTTATATTTACTAATAAGTTTGCAATTATCTTAATTCAGATTCACACAAAAAAGAAATAGATTTGAGCATCAAAGGCTTAGTGATCTTGTATACATCCAATATAATCGTCGTCTACAGGCACGATTCCAAGAAAGACGTGAAAAGGGAAGAAATTACAACCATTTATTGCTCGATGAGCTAGATTGGAGTAGTGAGTGGATGATGAACAAATCAAAGGATGCTCGAGTTTTTTATGATGATAATCTCACATGGGAAGCTGTAGAGAGCTATTGGAACTGGGGCTTGAAATTTACAAAGTGGAGCTGGAGCTAATCTTCAACTAATGGATGAAGGGGATGAAGATTTAGATCATTTTTTCTTTGTCAATGATGACGAAGATATTGACGATAATTATGGGCAAAAGACAAGTATCTCAAACCAACCAAGCACATGCAATGTCAATGACGACTTACTAGATGATGATTATGTTAAATACATTATTCATGCTAATATGCTATTGTGCAATGGATAGAGACATTTGGATTTGATCACAATTCTATACTATGATATTTTTGTGTTCACTTTTCTATTATTTCTTTCTCTGAAGTCTTTATTGATTGACATTGTTTTTTCTTACTGCTTAATGCTTCATGGTATTTGAGATAGGTATGAATGTATTGAGAATTGAGAATTTGAGATATCATGAATTCATGATATCGGAAACTTTGTGCTTGCTACTTCTTTGTATGAATGTGTTGAGAATTGAGATATGAAGATATCATGAATTCATGATATCAGAAGATTCAGAACCTGTGTGCTTAGTTGCTTGCTTACTGACTAATGGTATAAATATATTGAGATTTGAGAATTTGAGATATCATGATATCAGAAGCTATGCTTAGTTGTTTAATGCTTACTGCTAACTGCTATGAAGAAACAATCTGTGTGGCTGTGTGTTGGTAAACATTCTGTTTAGTTAAAAAAAGGAGTTTACCGTTATTTATAGTCGGCTATAGACAGCGGTTATTACAATAACCGCTGTCTATAGTCTGCAGGCTATAGACATCAGTTATTGTAATAACCATTGTCTATAGTCTGCAGTCTATAGACAGCGGTTATTATAATAACCGTTGTCTATACCCTGCCTTTAAAAAAAAACTAGTGCCTTGCGACTTGCTCGCCTTATTGTCGCTTAGGCGTCCGCCTTGTCGCCTAAGCGTCAAGGCGCCTGACGCTCGCCTTGGTTCGTCTTGTCGTCGTGACAAGAATGGTTGTGCGACACCGGCCGGTGGCATAGAGGCCGTAGTCATAGTGCGCATGAAAAATTATAGTTCTCCCCGCATTTCCTGAAATTCTTTGTAAAAAGCTGCCTGAGATTCCGGCGCGTGATCCTGATGTTGTTGGAGGCGCTCTTGTTGTTGCTGTGTTTGGGCTAAGGACCGATAGATCTACTGGACGTCATTGGCGAAGCGATGTTGGGTCGACTTTAATAATAAGCAGAGAGCCGAGTGCTGATCGACGCACGCGGCATGCCTCATATCAAGTTTTTGTCGTGTTACTGTCGTGGTCGACGAAGTAGGTGGAGGATAATCAGCGGGAGTAACGGACGACACCTCCATGGAGGGCGAAGTCGACGAGAGCACCATTGTTAAGGATCTGGTTAAGCTAGAGAAAGACCTTAATGGCCATGAGGAGAGTGAGACAGAAGGATAAAGGGAAAAGTGACAACATTTAATAAAAACAGGCGACAAAAGACCTATTACAGCTAGCAAAGTACTTATAGAGGTCAAATATGACCATTAGAGGAAGTAAAGACGAACGTTGGGGAGCGGCCTGGTGCACAGATGCCAGCTCACCTCCCCCAAATTAAGGTAACGCATTATTATGTGTAACAGTGGCTTCTCACTAACACTCACCAACCCAGTAGAATCAAATGGAGGAGAAGGCAAGGGAAAATCTAAAGACTCATGCGGATAATCGTGTAATTAAGTCAGTTCGGCTACGTTACAAGCCGGATTTGCTCCCCAAACGGAAGCATCTGAAGTTCATATGTATTTTTCCCAATCCGCTTTACTACTCGAAGGAGTCTAATTTTACAGTCATCTACCTTCTTTACGGTACCAGAAGGTAACCATTCTGGATTTAGTTGAACCATCACCAAATCATTAACTTTGAAACTAGTAGTTTTTTTATGCTTGTTAGCTTGAGTTGTATATAAGTAATAAGTACTATGTAATTTCCGCTCAATGTTTTATGCAAATCATGTTAATGCAAAAGATGAACTAGTAACATGACTAACTCCACAAACCAGGGGTTTTAGATACTAAAAGCAACTCCTGAGATAGGTACATGATCAGAAGGCTCGGAAGGTGGATCATAGAAGAATTCATCGCGGGGGCGATGAACACTCAAGTGAAAATCAGAGACATCAGTGAGAAGATGTGTCATCATGGTGTGCGAACTGTCTCTACAAGTACGAGTGATAAGATATAAAATCAACGAATCAGTGAGTACACCCTCAAACTCGACTTTGCTACTAAGCATAAATACATCCCAAATGTGCGGTGAACCCATATGTGGTTCATCTGGCGGTTCACCCGGAGGAGTATAATAAAATTTGTCACAAATACGACAAGCACCGACGTAGGCTCCAAAAACATATGGAGTGCTCTCATATAAACGATATTGCACCTGAAGTGTAACAATCGTGATAAATTTACTAAGGAAATATGAGGCATCAGGAGGCTTACCAGGTGGGACATATGAAAACTCACCGTGAATACGATGGTCTTCAAAGTGATAACCATATTCACTGATAATAAGACGCGACTCTAGACTGAGGTGAGTACTCATCACAAGAAAGAACACATTTGATGGGTCAGTAGGTGGTACGTCCAATAACTCATCTAGAGTGCGAGAGACCAGATGGCTATAATCAAGCCCCACTATATGGATGTCACACTTTTCTCTGAAGCATTATCGACAGCAGGGGCGATAATGGAAAAAGGTGTCAATGTCTTAAAATTCATAAGTGAGTTACTCTCATAAATCTCATCCACACAAGGACGAGGCGGCTCATCTGGAGGCTCAATAGGAGGGTCATCAAAGAACCCAGCAGTAGAGTGATGGTCCTCCAGAAGCAACCCATCAGAAGGGGACGTGCTCCCGAAAAGGGAAGAGGTGGCAACCTCGAGATCACTATAACGCTCCGGGCTCCCGATCGTGATGTGACTCGGTGCGTTATCGGGTGAAATGGGTGAAATGTGTGAGAAATCTACACTCAATAGAGAGCTAATAGATTTAGAATTGAGGGCAGATTCAGTAAGTGGAGCAAACTCTCGTTGGGGTTGACTCCATACATCCTGTGTTGGGTGGGCAACCTGTTATGGTTCTTGTAGAATATCAGACAGAGTTGGTGAAGTTTCCCTGCTTTGGGAGGTGGAGCTCTCTCGCCGACCCTTAATGGTGGTAATGCGGGTGTGTAGATCCTCAAAGTGTTGAAATTCGGCCACTGTCATTCACTAAGTGTGATGTAATCTTGACAAGAGTGACTTCTATAGGATTCTTGAGGGTAATCGTGGATTGTCCATAACATAATTCTGCCGTGCTCGTGGTTGGACGTGAGTCCTACGAACGTGTGGTGGTGGTCGCGCATATACAGTCTCAGATTCCTTATATAGAGGAGACGTGTAGTGTCGATGACCGGAGTGATACTGAACTTTATCATCATAATATCATATTGAAGGACTAATAAGATCCATTCTACTGCGAGGATAAGAACACCGACAATCAACATACTGATCGTCTCTAGCATAATGAGATCGTATTGATGGATCAACACGATCTCTGTAAGTGATATAAAGTGATCGAGGATAATCATCGAAGTATCGTAAAGATCTCCTTGATGGGGCTCTAAGGGAGCGGGTGCAAGTGAATTCGTGATCCTCTAATACAGGATTCCTCCTAAGTGTAAACCTTTCTAAGTAGTGGTGTGAGGTTTCGTGATGGAGTCTAACGAAATGCTCTTCTCTAATTGGAGGTGACATTGAAGCTCGAGGGAAAACTTCTAGACTAATCACCCTAACACGAAGGTTTTCGAACCCTTGTCGCACTTGCTGTATACTTTCGGCTAACATCGTCATTTGGTGGGCAAAAGGTAGAAACCACGTGGTGGTTCATTCCCTTCGTTCACACAACTCGGTTGACCACGTTCAACACGTCGCATCTCAGAGTTTTACCTCTTGAGGGTGTTCAGGTGGTGAATTGTGATGGGGTGAACTCATACTTACTAACCTACCACTATGCAGATGCATGCAAACAGACAATTAAATGCAGATGTATGGTTATGCTAAAAATAATTTTTTTTGAAAAAATATAAATGCTATGCTGGGTTCTTATTCTACGCAGGGCGGATTCCGAAATTTAGAAAAAATTTTGGAACCTGGTTGTGATACCAAATTGATGCAGGACGACGCGTAGGAATTGTGCGCCTGTCGGCTTTTCTAGGAAACCCTAAGGCCCATTCAGATCTCTGGAATTGGAATTGGGGAAACTAAATTTCAATTATAGTGTTCAGATGTTAGGAATTTCCTCGGAATTAGAATTGGTCCAATTCCATGGAATTCAATTTTGTATTATGACCAATTTTTAGGGGTAAAGATAGATATTTCATGGAATTTAGTTTTTTTACTTCGGTCATCGTCGCCCGATCTCGCAGTCGTCGCCTGATCTCGCCGTCACCGCCCAATCTCGCTGCCGCCGCCCAATCTCGCCACCGCCGCCCGATCTCGCCGCCACCTCCCGATCTCGCCGCCGCCGCCCGATCTCGTCGCTGCCCCTGATCTCGCTGCCACCGCCCGATCTTGCCGTCTCAGCCCGATCTCGTCGCCGCCGCCTGATCTCGCCGCCGTCGCCTGAACTTGCCGCCACCCCCCGATCTCGCTGTAGCCTCCCGATCTCACCGCAGCCGCCCGATCTCGCCGTCGTCACCTGATCTCGTTGTCGTCGCCCGATCTCGCCGCCTGATCACACCCCCGATCTCGTCGTCGTCACCCAATCTCGCCGTCGTCGACCGATCTCGTCGCCGTCTCCCGATCTCGTCATTCCCGTCCGATCTCGCCGTCGTTTCCCGATCATAATTAATTGTTGGTACACTTCTGAAGTTGATTTCTCTAGTATTGTGTTTTTTTTTCCAACTTTTACATCTTTTAAGAGATCGTAAAAGAATAATTCCCTCCATCACATGGTTTTGTTGCAATAACTTTGTCTCGAGTGACACAAGACTCCAAATTTAAATTGTCCCTGTCGCCCGATCCTGCAGGCATAAGAAAAAATTTTCTAAACCAATTCCAATTCTAGAAATCCACCCTGCAGCCAAATAAATACATTGGAACTTAGATCAATTCCAATTCTCACAGGAATTAGAATTGGACGAATTCCAATTTTGCAATTCCAATTCTTGTGATCTGAACGGACCGTAAATGTATGCAAACAGTTTGAGTGGTTGTTGCACGAATCTTTGAAAAATAAACAACTTTAATTTTTTTTGTAAAACACAAAATAAATATTTTGTTTAAAATTAATTCTTTAAAATGGTTAAATTCTAAATCCGGGGAAAGAAGGTTCGTAGTTTTCGTTCTTTTCTCCTTGTCGTAGCAAATGAAAATCGTGAACTCCAAATATGTTTTCTTTTGGAGTTTTCGACGTAGTGTTCGCTGACAAAATTCAGGCGAAAATCCAATGATGAATCTAATATCCTAAGAGAAAATTTAAACGCACACAAAGGAAGAGAAAGAAACTAGTTACCCACGAAAAGAGCGTGACTAGTTTTCACTCACTCACACTTCACATTTAGTGCATATATGCTTCTATTTCATTAGTTCATAATTCTCACATGAAGTGCACTGTTTTAGGCCCGTTGTGTGTGCATTTGCGCACTATATTGTTGGGGGTAAGCACTTGTTGTTCCCCATTGTTTTTTTGTGTTTCTCTTTGTTTCCTTGTGCTGGAGGAGTGCTCCAGGCTGGTTAGTTTTGTTGTGCAGGTGGGCAGATCTTCTGTGTTGCCCAGTTCTTTCCTGTAGGACAGGAATCGCACGGTCGTGCGTTTTTCTTCACGCACGGTTGACGCGATCGTACGATGCCTACAAAGCTCCAAACTGGTGATCTGCCTGGGCCGTGCGATTTGCTCTCGCACGGGTTGTTTTGCCCGCGCGTGACTAAATAGCACGACCTCGTCTTTTTGTCTAAAAAATTTATGAAATTATTACCCGTGTGATTTCTTCACGCATGGTTCAATTCAACCGTGCGCGAAATAAATCACACAATCTGCCTGTTTTCCTTGATTTGCTATGATCTGACTCTAACCGTGCGTTTTGTTCTCGCACGGGCTGTTTTGCCCGCGCGTGATCAAAATCGCACGGTCCCCTTGTGATCCAGACTGGGCGATTCCTGTGTGTTAAATTTCGCACGATGAACACATGGTCGTGCGTTCGACCTTGCATGTCTATTTTTTCTGACTTTTACTAGTTAAGCGAAGGATGTTTGCCCTATTCTGAATCTCTTCTTCCATTTTCGCGCCAGAGCTCAGGTGTCGCCCCATTTCTCCGCTCCACCACCACCCACCTTCGTGAGGTCCTCCAACCATCTTCTTCTTGAAAATCAAAGGCTAGGAGATCCTCTTGGCCTCCATCGTTCGCTCGCCTCCAACCGTGATTTCGAGGGATTTCTCACTACATGTGTAGAGTTCTCCGGCGAGGTTGTGGCCGAATACAATTGACAGAGAAGACGAGTACATTAGAAGAAGGTGACAACTCTTCCGGACCCCGGACGACAATTGGAGCCCGAGCTCGGACAAGGCTTGACAACCCTAGATTTCGGCCATGAAACCAAAGAGTCTCCGTCCCTTTGGTTGTAATCTCACCCCGTCCATATTGTAGTGTTATTCTTCTTAATTCCTTGGTTGTATGAATCATTGTTGCTAAACCCCAATGTGCTATATAATTTATTTCATGTCTATGTGAAATCCCTCTGTGGTTTATGCAAGTGAGGAGCGCCCCCATCTTGTCATTTCCATCCCCCATCGTGAGCGGCACTTGCAATTGCTAGTGACGTGCGTTGTGATGAGGTGCTCTCGACCCTCAAATTCCGCCGGTGCGAATCATTCCTTCCGCTAGCCTTCTCGCCCATCCACCTACCGAAACAGTGCATCACGGCCTGTGTAGTTTCCATCCATCTTGCGAAGTGGTGTGTGCGGCCCGCATTAGTTTAGTTAGATTTTCTTTTGATTTCTAAAACCAAACCCAAGCTTTTGTTGTAGTTTAAATCTTTATAATTAGTTTTCCTAACTGTAAAGAGAGACCTCAAACCTTGTATATACTTCTTGAATGAATAGTTACAAGTATGAATACATTTATATAGGAAAAGTGGAAGGAGAGAAATCCCAATCCAAGATGTGGGATTAATACAAAGAGAGAGAAAAGAGAGAAAATGGGCCCCTAGATGGCTTTTCTAACACTCCCCCGCAAGCTGGAGCGTACAAGTCATAGGCACCAAACTTGAACAAAAACTGGTAGTATAGCGGCCGAGAGAGAGCTTTAGTCAGGATGTCAGCAACTTGGTTTGTAGCCGGAACATGCTCAAAATCTATCTTCTTTGATTGTCCATTTTCCCAGATAAAGTGACGGTCAACTTCAATATGCTTTGTGCGTTCGTGAAAGACCGGATTCTTGGCAATATATATTGCTGCTTGACTGTCACAAAATAGTGTCGTCGGTGATGAGAGACGAACACCCAAGTCTCCTAGAAGGCTCTCAAGCCAGGTTAACTCAGAAACAACAGCAGTCATAGCCCGGTACTCGACTTCAGCAGAAGAGCGAGCAACCACATTCTGTTTCTTGCTACGCCAGGTTGTGAGATGTCCACCGAAGTAGGTACAGAAACCAGTTGTGAAACGCCTGTCATCAATGGATCCAGCATAGTCAGCGTCAGAGTACGCGACAAGAGATAGAGATGTGGATGGCTTGTACACAAGTCCTTGTCCTGGAGCGGTCTTGAGATATCGAAGAATGCGCTCGACAGCCTGAAGATGAGATGTCCAAGGCGCATGCATAAAACGACTCACAACTCCCACGACAAAAGAGATGTCTGGTCGAGTAACTTTAAGAAAGATCAGCTTCCCAACCAAGCGTCTATAGTATTCCAGATTTGTAAGCAGCTTGTCAGAGTCGGAGTTATGGGCCGAGAGCTTGTGATTGGTGTCCATAGGAGTATCCGCAGGTTTGCATCCAGAATAGTCGGCATCATGAAGGAGGTTCGTACAATACTTCATTTGGGATAACACAAGACCATCAGAGCGACGTGCAACCTCAAGGCCAAGAAAATATCGAAGGTTGCCAAGATCTTTGGTCTGAAAGGCAGAGTTTAACTGTTGCTTGATATGTTGTATCCCTGTATTATCGTCGCCAACAATGAGGATATCGTCAACATATACAAGTAGGATCACAGTTCCGGTTGACCGGTGTCGGGTGAAGAGAGAAAAATCAGCCGAGCTCCGAATGAAGCCAATATCACATACCACCTTGTTGAATTTGTCGAACCAAGCGCCCGGGGACTGTTTGAGATCATAAATAGATTTCCGAAGATTACAGACCCGAGACTCCCCCGTGGTCTCAAACCCGGGAGGTTGGTGCATATAAACAGTCTCATGTAGATCGTCGTTGAGGAAGGCGTTCTTAACATCCAGTTGATAAAGGGGCCAATGACAATGAACAGTCAGGAGAGAAGAACCCGGACCGTGTTCAATTTGGCCACCGGAGAGAATGTCTCCTCATAATCAAGGTCATGGTGCTGAGTAAAACCCCGGGCCACGAGGCGGGCCTTTAGACGCTCAACCGTGACATCCGCCGCATATTTAACAACAAAGACCCATTTGCAGCTAACACAGTTTTGGCCGGCAGGAAGAGGAACCAGATCCCAAGTCCGGTTAGCCCAGAGAGCCTGCATTTCGTCGTTCATGGCCGGCCGCCACCCCGGGTGTTGAAGCGCCTCCTGTACAGTGTTAGGAATAAAAATAGAGGAAAGAAAGGTGGCAAAGGCGTAGAGAGGTGGAGTCAGCCGGTGGAGAGAAACGTAGTTGGCCAAGGGATGAGTTGTAGAGGTGGGAGCTGGATCTGCCATTGCTCGGGTGTCGCTGGGAGCAGGGAGCTGGTGTCGAGAACCATCCTGGGAGCAACGACGAGTGTAGACACGGATAACGGGCGGAATAACCCGAGGGGGGCAGGAAGAGAGGAGGAATGAGATGGCAGAGAAGAGAGCGTGACCGGTACGTCAGGCCGGGGAAGAGGAGGAGAGGAAGACGGGGTGGGAGAAGGTAAGTGGAAGGGCTGGTCTTCGCAGAAGGTGACATCCGCCGAGACGACCAGCTTTCCATCAGAAGGAGAGTAGCAAACATACCCCTTTGGAGTACGGGAGTAGCCAACAAACATATATTTGGCCGCCCGAGGAGCAAGTTTGTCGGAAGGAGTGCCAAGAAGATGAACATAACAAACACACCCGAAGACCCGCGGGGTGAGAGAGGTAGTGTTGGTGGAAGGATAGAGAAGTTGGATGGGTGAGGCAAAGTCAAGAACAGACGAGGGTAGACAGTTGATAAGATGACAGGCTGTGGAAACAGCAAAATTCCAATATTCGATCGGAACCTGCATTTGAAACATGAGGGACCGAGCAACATCGAGAAGATGGCGATTCTTCTGTTAGGCCACCCCGTTTTGCTGAGGGGTATACACACATGAAGTTTGGTGGATGACGCCAAATTCAGTGCATAGATTGGATAAGGTACGACCAGTGTACTCGCGAGCATTATCAGTGCGGATGACTTTGAGAGGGGTGTCGAACTGCGTACGCATCTTAGTTAAAAAAGCACGAAACACTGAAGTAAGCTCAGTATGATTATGCAGTAAATATAGCCAGGTAATACGCGAGTAATCATCAATAAAGGTGGCAAAATAACGAAATCCAAAGATACTGGGGACTTTATAAGGACCTCATACATCAGAATGAACTAAAGATAAAGGAGTACTACTCCTGGTACAGGCAGGGGGGAAGGAAGAACGATGATGTTTGTCGTAGATACAAGATTCACAAGAGAACTCCCGTAAAGGAACATCGGGAAAAGCCCGTTTGAGAATCGAAAGGGGAGCATGCCCAAGGCGGCGATGCCAATCGACAGTGGAGACGGCGGAGAGAAGAGTGGGTGGGATATCCAAGATGTACAACCCATTCACCAATTTCCCCTTACCAATGATACTCCGGGTGCGGCAATCCTGCATTAAAAAAGGAGAAAAATTATGCAGCAATCAAGGTCGTGCGTCAGGCGACTAACAGAAAGTAAATGGAAAGGGAACCGCAGAACGTGAAGAACTGAGGAGAGAGAAAAGGCCGGTGTAAGCCGGAGAGGAGCGACGCCAGAGACCGGTAGGGGGCACCATTGGCCACAGTGATACACGGAGGATGAGCCGTCGGGAGATAATTGGAGGGCTTCTGGGAGGTAATATGGTGAGTAGTACCGGAATCGACGATCCAACAGGGGCTATGAGAGAGACAGGTTATACCTTCCGCAGAAAAAGTTACAACCGAGCCGGAGGAGCGGCCGAGGGCACCCTGTAGCTGGTGGAGTTGGGTGCGGAGCTCATCGATATCTTGGGGGGTAGTGGATGTCGGATCCTGGGTAGAAGCCCCAGTAGGAGCAGGAGCAACAGAGGATGTATCAGCAAGGTTGGCATGGAGACCGTGCTTGCGGTAACAGGTATCTTCAAGATGATTATCCCGGCCACAGTATGTGCATTTCATAGAAGAACGACCACCACGTCCATGTCCCCGAGACGGAGGTCGGCCCCCTCGAGTGGAAGATCCACGAGCAGGAGGAGGGGTTGGAAGGATAGGTTGAAGAAGAGCCGATGCAAAGCCGGGAGGAGCCTCAGTATAAGGCGTAACTATAAGCAACATTGACCAGACATCAGACAACGAAGGAGTCGTCGTGGAAGAGAGGATATGGGCCCGAACACTATGCAGGTGGGGAGGAACATGAGACATCATCATCGCAATGGTGACAGCCTCTTTCTGGGCCCGTTGAGTAGCTAGATCAGTAGTTGGAGGCTGATGTTGAATCCAAGCCTCGGCCAGGGTCTTGGCCTGGGCCACGAAAGAGATCATGTCGCTGGGAGCAACAGGAGCAAGGTTATGAAGGTCAGAGAGAATATCATATAAGTGTTGAAGACTGTTGTGCCCAGAGTAAAAGGAGTGGAGCTCCTCCCACATGGCCTTGGCCGTGTCATGATACATGGCCATCCTGTAGGGCTCGGTGTCCATAGAGTTGAGGAGCCAGGACTGGACCCGATCATCATCGCGAAGCCAGTCATCAAAGGGGGTAGTGGGGGTAGCTTGGGTCAAGTGGTGAAGAAGACCCTTGGTCTGCAGAACACGACGAACAGAGTGAACCCATTCAACGAAGTTTCGTTTGCCGGTAAGAGAAATGGTAGTAATCCGGAGCTCATCACGGAGTTCCGGAGCCGCAGAAGGCGCACGAGTTGGAGGAGCAGATGTAGCAGTGGAAGTGTCGGAAGCCGTGCGGCTAGCAAAAGAGGTCGGGCGGCTAGCAAGGAGAAGACCGGGCGGCTTGCAAAGAGAAGACCGGGCGGCTAACAAGAGAAGTCGGGCGGCTAGCAAGGAGAAGACCGGGCGGCTAGCAAGAGAAGTCGGGCGGCTCGGCAGAGACAGTCGGGTGGCTGGGCAGAGACAATCGGGCGGCTAGAAGGAAGAGGCCGACGAGAGAGAGAGGTCGGTAGAGGAAATAGTCGCACGGTCTCGGCGGACACGCCAACGACAAGGAAGGTCGCGACCAGGATGCGGCTAATGGAAGAGGAGAGAGACTGTTAGCGACTAGACAAGTTGCAGCGACTAGTCGGAGATAAGGTTAGAGAGGAAGTCCGCACGGTCAAGGTGAGTCCACCAGCGACAAGGAAAGTCGCGACCAGGATGCGGCTAAGGGAAGAGGAGAGTGACCGCTAGCGACTAGACAGGTCGCAGCGACTAGTCGGAGATGAGATTAGAGAGGAAGTCCGCACGGTCAAGGTGAGTCCACCAGTGGCAAGGAGATCCACGACCTAGATGCGGACAGCAAGGGAAGCGGTTAGAAGAAGACAAGCCGCGCGGATAGCAAGGGAGGCCGCGCGGTTAGAGAAAGAAACAAGAGAGGGTAGTCCCCACGTGCGAGAGATTATAAAAGAGAGGTAGGTGGGGGGAAGAGACATGGAAGCCACGAGAGATACAAAGTAAGGGAAGTGGTTAGAAGAAGACAAGCCGCACGAAACAACGACTAAGCTGGAGAAGGGGAAGCCGCGCGGATAGCGGGGAAGAGCAGGCGGTTAGAAAGAGGGAGACCGCGAGAAGCTGCAGACAGAAGGCAGTAAACCCAAGGAGGAGACCGTTGGCTCTGATCCATGTAAAGAGAGGCCTCAAACCTTGTATATACTTCTTGAATGAATAGTTACAAGTATGAATACATTTATATAGGAAAAGAGGAAGGAGAGAAATCCCAATCCAAGATGTGGGACTAATACAAAGAGAGAGAAAAGAGAGAAAATGGGCCCCTAGATGGGCCCTAACTAAGGCTTTTCTAACACTAACCAATGTTTTAAATATCGGATGTCGGGCACATATCGGATTGTGTTTTTAAATGTCGGATGTCGGAAGTCGGAGACATGTCGGGGATATTTTAAAATATCGGATTTCCATATATTATAAATAAAATTTTTATTTAATGTATACTAACTATAATTATCTGTTATAAAAATAGAAAAATAATCTAACAAATAGATAAAAAATGAGTCATTTTTATTATGAAATAAATTTAAATAGTATCTAAGAAAAAATATTATTAACAAATACAAAATGATACATTGTAAAATATATTTAATACTATACACTAATTTAATTTTGATAACAATAAATTTATTGAAAATAAAAGAATTTAAAAGTTAAAAATACTTGATTAATTATAAGTTTTTTCAAATTTATAAATTTATATTAAAAATATGAAACAATCACCTAATAAATGTATTAAATATTTTCCTATTTTTTATAATATGAAATTAAAAATTTGTGAAACAATTATACATAATTGGTTGTAAGAAAAAAATGTTAAAAATTGAAATAATAAGTTTAATCGATTTAAACATACATAATATAGTATCCATAGGTGATTTAAATATATGATGTTTGTCTGCAAATATAACATAAAATAAAATAGCGGGTGATATATTTAAAAGTCGTGTCGGCTGATATATCGGAAAAAATCGGACATGTCGGCCTATATTTTACAAAAGGACAATCTATTATTTTGAGAAAAACATATCGTTTTCCTCTAAAAAATGACATGTCGGGAGACATATCGGACATGTCGGGGGACATTTAAAACAATGACACTAACGATAGAATCGCGCACCCTAAATTTGCGTTCCTTGAGAGATCGATACCTGAGGACTTACTCTCACATTTTATATTACTTGAGCGACTTGTGCAATTGCCGTTAGCGCATCAGACGTCTTTCCACAATCGAAGTCGACGACGATCTCAGGAGGAATTCCTCATCACCTTCGATCTCC
Source organism: Platanthera zijinensis (assembly GCA_039513925.1). NCBI lineage: Eukaryota > Viridiplantae > Streptophyta > Magnoliopsida > Asparagales > Orchidaceae > Platanthera > Platanthera zijinensis. Next base: position 62,146,543 of record CM077080.1, read on the forward strand.
CGTTTCGAGGTCGGCCATTATCGCACACGGGCACCAAAGAGAAAATTCGTTCACTCTCATGCTCGAGTGGTTCCACGAAATCTCTAAACACGAGAATTAAATCTCACTCACTGTTTTGAGAAAGCCACAAGCTAAACATCACATACTCACTTCACAAATGCTACTAATCGTAAATCACACCATTCACTAACTCTCCACACAAAAGTGGCTCCACGTAATCTCAAGCACTAAGAGTAAATTAATTCCTCTTTTCTAATCTCACGGCAGCAATACTAATTACAACAACAGTTTCTCTCGGTTTATCACTAACCTCAACCTACATCTACAGGACTCAAGCAAAATCAAACAGCGTAACTCTAATTTTCAATCCAATTCTCAATCCAGACAGACAACGAAATCCATTTTTCCCAACTCAATATTTAGGAAAAAATATGCAGCAAAAGTTGCAACTCTCAAACAGGGAGACAACAGCAGTCTCCATCTACAGGATTCTCAAAACCGGAAGCAATAGTAGCAAAAAAAATTCATCAACAACCTCACACAACAATCAAAAAACAGGGAACAAACTACAACTACTCTCATAACGGAATCAAACACAAGAATTCTCAAAGCATTCATCAACTCCCGGAACTGTTCATCCTCTCTACCATTTATAGGGCTTCAGTTGCAGGCGGACGTGGGGCAAGCGGAAGACGTCGTGGGCGTTCATGCGGGTACGCCGAAATCACTGGGGAGGAATTTGGAGGTGTCGTGGAGTAGGAGGCGAGGACTTTGTGGGATCGTTGGCTCCTCGCGTGCTGCCGCCGAAATTGGGGAAGAGGCGTGTTTTTCTGCCGGCCGGGAGATGACCTAAACCGTGATGTCTGATCCCGCCTTCCCTGCGGCTCTGGAACGGGAGGAGGAAGAACTGGCGCTCCTTTAATGCTATCCTGGACCGGCTTTTAACAGTGTTGTAACAAATAAAATATTATATATATATATATATATATATGTATATATTTCCACTCAAGTTTCCAAAAGTACATAAAAGCAAAACAACAAAATGCACACAAAAAATGACACAAATAAAATATGCCCGCTCAGGGCCGGTAGAGGTCCGGTCGAATGCGGCGTCGGACACTTTTGCGTCGATCTGATCGGGGCTGGTCTCCACCACTTATTCAACCTAATGTAAACACAGAGGATCTATTTCTCTTTCTCATTTCTCATATGCTACATAGGGTTTGTTTATAATTGTCAAGCTCCTTTAGATGTTATTTATTTTCAAAGTAAATGTAAGGCGATAAATGTAAAATTATATAGCCATTGTATAACATTCTTCTGTGGAATACTATAAAGCTGCCCCCAAGTAGTTGGGGTACGGTTTCTGACGTTGGTGATGGTAATATTTCTTTTGCAGCCGCTTGGGTATCAATGGTGTCCATTCAGTGGATATGCACAGCTTGCATCATTATTCGAGTATGGTCTTTGAACTGAGTTTTTTTTTCTTCTGCTTTATCATTCATTGAAGATACATGTCTTGCAGTTTTCTTTCATTGAAATGCAGATCAGATGTTGTAAATTTTCTTCACCGGATACCCATTGGGAAATAGAAGGGGAAATCTTAGCGCACTGGTTGAGGTGTTGTCGTGTGATTTTGAGGTCACAGATTCGATTCCTGGAAGCAGCCTCTTGCAAAAATGCGGGGTAAGGTTTGCCTATATTTCACCCTTTTGGTGGGACCCTTCCCCGGACCCTCGCTGCGCGGGATGCTTTGTGCACCGGGCCGCCCTTTATACCCATTGGGAAATAAAGTGTAGACATTAGTGAATAGGAACGTTGCATAATATATTATTTATGTGGTCCAATGTCTACCTAGAGGAGAAAAATTTTTGCTGACCCAATGTGCTAGTCTAGATTCAAACTCTAAAATAAAATTATCAAAATAAAATAGCTGTTCTACTCCAGTAAAGATCAAGCTTGCAGATGTCGGATGTCGGGGACACGTCGGTTTGAGTTTTCATGTCGGTTTTTTATATATCGGGGGATATATCGGGGATATTTCATATATCAGGTTTTAATATTTAATTAATTATATATTTAATTTAATGTTATTTTTTTATACATATCACAATGCCTATTTTGCAACCTATTGAAATTCTAAACATTAAAAGCTATATGTAACATTTAACATACATTTTTATGAGATCACATTTTTAAAAATAAAATTTTTAATGTACCTCAATCTTGATTGCTCATAGACTCATCTATAGTTGGCAGAGTAGATAAAATAAGATCTTCATCGGATGAACCCTCTAGATCTGTCTCGGTCACCTCAGATATTTTCCTTTTTCCCTTTCTTTGATAGCCAACTATGACTTCTTTGCTTGTAGCCGTTCTTTGAGGTCTCCTTTCCTTATGATCAACATCGACTATATTGCCAATTTGCGCCCATGTCAGCCCCTCTCCAGGAAATACGTCATCATCGTCATCTTCATTTTCATCCTCCTCAGGATCAACTGTCACCATCCACTCCTGTACCTTTCCAGAATCAATATTCTTCGCTGCCAATGGATCTCGAGACGGCTCTGAATATTTTTACTTCAGCAAAGCATTGAACTTCACAAATACTAGATCGTTCAATCTTTTGCTTTCGAGTTTATTCCTCTTCTTAGAATGTATCTACAAAATTTTAAAAATTATTAAATAATGCATACAATATTATAATAAGATATTTATGTTTAACTAAATAACTAAATGAAATCATACCATCTCGAAAGTGCTCCAGTTCCTCTCACAGGCAGAGGATGAAGTAGTCAGACTTAAAATCTTCATAGCCATAGTTTTCAGGTGCGGCGTATCAGCACCGTTAAGCCTCCACCAATGCACTGTGAAAATTAAAATAATAAAATGACAACAAAATTCATATATACATAATACATTAAACGGGATCCCGTTTTCGTATGCCCATCTACCTATGTACACAGCATCGTCATCTCTGGCTTTCTTTTTGTACTTACTCTCTATCGTGCTTTGATGGGAATCTTTTCCCTTGCTAGAATCAATGGTTGAATGAACAAATTGGTCCATTGGACCCTTGGAACATGTGCTCCTACGTGTGTCAGTCTCCTCACAATCATCCTCATGAACTCATCCAGTAACGACCTCATTCAAAGTTGCTTGCAACTTTGCACTCTTAGCTCTCTTACTCTCTAAGTTTGAGTTTAGAGCCGAATCTGCCTTCACCCTAACGTCGGCGGGAACCTGAGGGCATTGCTTAACATTACCCTTCCACCCAGCCAGGTGATGCTTGAACCGTGTAATTCCACCGTTCACTGTTTGCTTGCAGTAATTGCACTTGATTCGGTTGGTGTCATTTGCAACCAACTTCTCACCAAAGGCCCAAAACGGATCTCGGCCAGTTGGTACCAATGATACGGGCACCTCACTTGATCCAGCAGAAGAAGTCATTCTATGGAAGTATGAAATGAAAGCAATATTAATTAGATGAAATAAAATAAAATAACTGCATACGTGCATAATAAATCACGAGAGAAAATATTAATTGAAAAAAATCAACATCAGAAAATCCCCATAACTTCATTAGATCGTTAGATCTTCAGTCACCTTTCATATTATACGCGCAACGTTTTATTTATCCAACAACATTTTGCATCATCAGTTGTATACTAGTATAGACATTTAGCAGTAAGACAACTAAAATGAAAGGCATCCACATTTTATTTATCCCCAACTATCATTCAAACCATCAAACCATCAAACTATCCAACAAAGCATCCACATTTTATTTATCAAAATTTACAAAGGATCTCACTTTTTTTATCAAAAGACAGTAAGGCAACTAAAATGAAGTTGGGTATACTTGCATCATCGATTGCAAAAATGAAGTTGGATAAATAACTAGCAGTAGGGGTATTTAAAATCATTTGTTGACAAAGAAACAATTCAACAGGAAAATCTAAACTCCCAAATCAATAAAGCAACATCATTTTAGTATAAGCACTGAAATTAGTAGTATAGGGCACTGAAATTAGCCTTGCCTATAAACAACTCATTAGTATAAACAACTCATTAGCCTTGCCTATAAACAACTCATTAGTATAAACAACTCATTAGTATATGCACTGAAATTAGTATAAGAAATTCATTAGCAACATCATTTTAGTATAGGCACTGAAATTAGTAGTATAGGGCACTGAAATTAGTATAAGCAACTCATTACCAACATCATTTTAGTATAGGCACTGAAATTAGTAGTATATGGCACTGAAATTAGTATAAGCAACTCATTACCAACATCATTTTAGTATAGGCACTGAAATTAGTAGTATAGGGCACTGAATAACTCAGTAGTATAGGCATATTAGAAATTAGAATGCACCAGAGAGAGGGGGGGAGGTAGGGAGAAGAATGCACCCGTAGGTATAGGCAGTAGTCAGTCACGCAACCAGTGTCGAGAGAGCCTGAGAGAGGAAGAGAGCCGCAGAGTTGTGAGAGAGCGCGGGAGAGGGAGAGAACCTGCGCTAATGCCGAGAGAGGAGAGCCAGGGTGAGAGCAGCGCAGTGTTGAGAGAGCGCGAGAGAGCGCGAGAGAGTGCGAGAGAGGGATAGCACCAGCACTAGTGTCGAGAGAGGAGAGACAGAGTGAGAGCAGCAGAGAGTCGAGAGAGCGCGAGAGAGGGAGAGCAGTAGAGCACCAACGGAGAGCGCGAGAGAGGAAGAGCACCAACGGAGAGAGCGAGAGGGAGAGCTAGGGAAGAAGTGCGACAGAGAGAGCAGCGGGGGTCGGGAGGGTGTTATAACTTATAACTTATAAATTATAAGTTATAAGTTGCCGACATCTTCAAAAAATCGGCCGGTATGGCCGATTGTTCGGGCCGATATATCGGTCCAATCCGATATATCGGCCCGATTTTTTCAAAATGCCACGAACCTAATTTATATCGGTTTCGTGGCGTTTTGGAAGCCATACCTTTATGTCGGTCGACATGTCGGACATGTCGGCCGACATCTACAACACTGGTAAAGATAGGGACCCGGTATAAGTAGGAAAAAGCTCTTAAAACGTAGAACTTATTTTCAAAGAAATAAGCTACTTTAATTTTTATTAACCTTCTGACAACATTTATTTCACACTTATTTATGATGTTAGCAACCAACTTGATTGATCTAATCCACTGAATTCTATTATGCCATCTGCAAATGAGCAACTGAAATTTTTCTACACGGGACATGTGAATAATTCTTGACGGCGCGCCACGATCCACCCGCGTGTACACCCGCAGGAGGTGGTGATCCACTGCCCAGACGGGCGATCAGAGTCCATGGCCACGCCCGGATGCTCGATTCCAGCCACTCATGTTTTGTGTTTTTATTTTGATGTGTATTTAGTCCCCGATCGGCCCAAACATTGTGAGTCGTCCGATCGGAGTAGTTTTATATGTGTTGTATTGAGAAGGGTTGCTTGTCGGTTCAAGGAGATGAAGCAGCGGTTCCCATCTAGGGTTTTTATAAACCCGGCGGTTGTAGTTGATGAGCATCGAGAGTTTGGAGAAATTTCCCCAACCGTCGGTCAAGAGGAGCGACTCTTCCCTTCCCGCTGCACCCGGTGCGACACCGGCTTCTTCTCCTCTCCGCATCTGCCATCAGCCCTGGTAATCTCCTCCACTCCTCCTCCCCGCCCTGTTTCCCTCCTCCCCTCACTCTCCCATACTTCTCCGCCCTACCCCGTCCCCCTCCTTGCTGCAACCTGCAACCCGCACAAACCAGAGCCCGTCGCCCTCTTCCGCCTACCAGAGTCCGCCGCCCCTCCTAGCAACCACCTCCATCTTCCATAAGCCCATTCCCGTGGACCCAATCCACCAGATCCCTCCCTCTCTAAGCCACCTTCCTTACTCCTGTGAGCCTCTTCCCCAAGTCCTATACCCCTTTACCCCTCCTATCGTGGAACCACCTCAAATCAGCCCCCTTCCCTGCTCTCTACGACCACGTTGCCCGCCTACAACCTCCACCAACGTCGCATGCATATGTGAACCGTGGTACAAAGTTATTTCCTTGTTGTTGTTTATTTTGGCTACTTAAAGTGTGTTGGATGTTTACTTTTATTGTGCTATTAGTTCGATCGTTGTTACAACTTGCGGGACAAATTTTGTGATCGCTTAAATACTTGCGCCTCCATTGTTTGTGAAATTAATCTCTAGTTCACCTTAATTAATTATTTGTTTACGCACGTGCCTCTCTCATTTTATTATAATAATTAATTACCTGTTTGCAATTTCTGGTGGACCACTTGTCACTTGCATTATACTTCATCCCATTTAGGACTGCATTTAGCGAGTTCACCCCGTTTCTGCCTTGCCACTGCATCAAATTGGTATCAGAGCACTAGGTTAGGGTCATTGCATGTTACGTAGTGGTGGGGATTATCGTCAGTCTTTGTCAAGTCACACCCACCCCGACGATAGGACCGCTAGCTCTCAGACGGACATGACGCCCGCGGAATTCCAAAGACTTGTCCTCGATCGATTTGATCGAATGGGTGCCCAGTTTGACACACTTCGAGGTGATGTTGCCAGGGTCAGCACGAGGGCTGGTCAGTTGGAGACACCTAGGGGTCGAGAGCCCCCTCATCCTGATGAGGAGCCACGAGATGCCACACCACCTCCCGAGAGACGGGGTAGAGACGTTCTTCGCCGAGACCTCCCTCCTAGAGGGAATTATCGTCGTGGGTATGAGTATCGACGAGACCCAGGGAGAAATCAACATCCACGTGATGAACCTCGCCCACCCCCACCTCGTCGTCGAGAGCGAGCACGATATGATTATGACGATGATGATGAGTACGGTGACTTCCGTGAGCCCCGTCGTGGCATGACCCCAGAGGAGAATGACATAACCCGTCGTAGCTGTATTGATGCTCCCACCTTCGATTGTCACCTGGACCCGAAGGCGTTTAGTGATTGGCTCATGGATATGGATCACTATTTTGATTGGTTTGACATGGGTGATGAGAGACGCATTCGGTTCGCGAAGTTGAAATTGGTTGGCCAAGCGAAAATTTATTGGTCATGTTTAGAGAGGTCACTTGAGCAGGATGGTTACTACCCATCACCCGATGGGATTAGATGAAGCAGCGCTTACAGGATAAATACCTCCCCGCTTCATATCGAAATCAACTCTTAGATCAGCTATACGTGTTGCGTCAGGGAACTCTCACCGTTGCAGATTACATGTCACGATTCGACGAACTCGTAGTTCGTAGCGAAATTTGGGAGGATCCTATTGTCACTGCGTCATGCTTTCGGGCTGGCCTTCGAGCGGATATCCGAAGGGAATTGATTCCCCATTGGATGGAGACGGTTGAGCAAGGTCTTTCAGCTTGCCCTGGAATACGAGCAGTATTTGCGCTCAGCCGGCTCGAGACAGGCGTCCACTTGACCCGATGCTACCACATTCAGGAAGCCCGTCCCCGCCACGACTCCTGCCACCCCTCGCACTCCCTCAGACGCGACGGGGAAAGCTATTGTTCCTGAGGGCCCCAAACATGGGGGCGTCCAATGTTATCGTTGTTCCGGCAGAGGGAATTTCGCAGCACAATGCCCTACCAGGAACTTGTTGATTGAAGATTCGGGCGAGCCCAGCAATGAGGCTGAGGATGTCGCTGTTGAGGATGTCGCTGTTGAGGATGTCGTTATGGTAGAGGAAGGATGGGAGAGCGATGCTGAGCGATCACTAGAGGTTGGAGTCCTTCGCCGCATCCTCCAGACCCCACGTGCTGAGGATTGGCGCCGCACCACTATCTTTTACACATACTTCCCGAGTGCAGGTGGACCCTGCAAGCTCTCCATCGATAGTGGTAGTTGCGTGAATATTATTGCGAAAAAAGGGTTGGAGAGGATGCAGCTTACTACTAAGCCCCATCCTCATCCGTATTGCGTCCTATGGGTGGACAAGTCCACCATCCATGTTACGCAGCGGTGCTTGGTGTCGATCCGTTTGGCTTCTACTGAGGATCAAGTTTGGTGCGATGTTATTCCCATGGATGTCGCCCACATCTTACTTGGGAGACCCTGGCTCTACAATCGTGATGTCACGTGTTACGGCCGGTCCAACACGTGCGTATTCTTCGACAAGGGACGAAAGATTACTCTCACCCCGACTCAGCCCCAGGATATTCCCAAGGGCAAGGTTGAGTCGTCAGTCAGTGCACGGTCGTCGAGACCTTTACATGTTTTGAGACGGGGTGATTTCCTGAGAGAGAGCCTAGAGACTGGGATCATGTTTTTTGTAGCAGCCACGATGGCGGCCGAGACCCCTATCGAGACTGAGATTACTGACCCGGATGTTCAGCGGTTGATGAGTGATTTTAACTATATTATGCCCGCGGAGCTTCCCGATGAGCTTCCCCCACTGAGGGACATCCAACAATCGATTGACTTGATCCCTGGGGCGTCTTTGCCCAATCTTCCGCATTATCGCTTAAATCTGACTGAGCATGCCGAGCTAAAGAGGCAAGTCGATGATCTCCTGCAGAAGAAGTTTATACGAGAGAGTTTTGAGCCCATGTGCCGTACCGGCCCTTCTTACTCCGAAGAAGGACGGGAGCTGGCGCATGTGCATTGATAGCCGAACCATAAATAAGATCACGGTGAAGTATCGTTTTCCGATTCCCCGTCTCGATGATCTCCTGGATTCGATGGCTGGAGCCCAGATCTTCTCGAAGATTGACCTACGCAGTGGGTACCACCAGATTAGAGTTAGAGAAGGGGATGAGTGGAAGACGGCCTTCAAGATGAAGGACGGCTTGTACGAGTGGTTGGTGATGCCGTTCGGATTATCGAACGCACCCAGTACATTCATGAGGGTGATGACACAGGTTTTGCGACCCTATATGGGCAAATTCTTGGTGGTATATTTTGATGATATATTGATATACAGCCAAGGCCGCACCGAGCACTTACGTCATATTCGTTTGGTGTTCGAGCTCCTTCTGAAGGAGCATCTTTACATCAATTTGAAGAAGTGGTCGTTCCTGTCCACATTCGTTCATCTCTTGAGTTATGTAGTATCGGCATCTGGCATTTCTGTCGACCCTGACAAGGTCAGAGCTATTCGAGAATGGCCTATCCCTACGAACATTCATGAGGCCCGTAGTTTCCATGGACTCGCCACCTTTTATAGGAGGTTTGTCCGTGCATTCAGCTCGATCATGGCTCCCGTTACGAGCTGCCTTTGCAAGGGTGACTTTGTTTGGACGAAGGCTTCCACTCGAGCCTTCGAGGAGATGAGAGAATGTATACTGCTCCCGTGTTACGCTTACCCGATTTGTCCAAGCCCTTTGAGGTAGCTTGTGATGCGTCAGGAGTTGGTATCGGCGCATTCCTTAGTCAGGAAGGCCACTCGGTGGCCTACTTTAGCGAGAAGTTGAACGAGGCCCGTCAAAAATATTCTAACTATGATCGGGAGTTCTATGTCATTGTGCAGGCACTGCGATACTGGCGACATTATCTCCTGCACAAGGAGTTCATTCTATACTCAGATCATCAGGCCCTGAGATATCTCGACTCCCAGAAGAAATTGGGTCACCGTCACGCCAAATGGGTGGAGTATATGCAGGAGTTTCACTATGTTCTGAAGCATCGAGCAGGTGTTGAGAACAAACCAGCAGACGCCTTGAGTCGCCGAGTTAGCATCCTCCACACCATGTGAACCCGAGTTGTGGGATTCGAACAGTTAGTCTACGCCTATCCTGAGTGCCCAGATTTTGGGGACGTCTACACGACGCTATCGAGGGACTCTCCCGATCTTCGATAGGGCTACTCGATTTCTGACGGGTATCTATTTATGGGCTCTCGCATTTGCATTCCACAGTCATCCCTCCGAGATTTCCTTATCTGGGAGTTACAGGCAGGCGGAGCTGCGGGGCACTTTGGTAGGGATAAGACGATTGCGTTGGTAGAGGATCGTTTCTTCTGGTCCGGCCTAAAGAAAGACGTCACCAGGGTAGTGAGGCATTGTGGAGTTTGCCAGAGGGCAAAGGGATCTCGCCAGCCTACATGACTATACACTCCACTTCCCATCCCTGAGAGGCCCTGGTCTGATATTAGTATGGATTTTGTTCTCGGGCTCCCTCGCACTCTGAGGAAGCTCGACTCGATATTTGTTGTGGTTGATCGCTTCTCCAAGATGGCGCATTTCATTCCTTGCCGAAAGACCGTTGACGCCTCCCACGTGGCAGCGTTATTCTTTAGGGAAGTATCATGGTCTCCCCACCTCCATAGTCTCTGATCGCGACGTACGATTCATGAGCTATTTTTGGAAGACTCTATGGAAAAAGACGGGTACGACCCTGAAGTTTTCCTCCGCCTACCACCCGCAGAAGGATGGACAAACTGAAGTGGTTAACCGTAGTCTTGGGACTCTTCTTCGTTGCCTAGTTGGGTTAGTCCATCGACCTGGGATTCTGTCCTTCCCATAGCCAAATTTGCATACAATAGCTCCGTCAATAGGACCACAGGCTTGAGTCCATTTCATATCACCTTAGGGTATGAGCCTAGGAAACCCATTGATTTGGTGGATATTCCCCTAGGGTCCAGACCTAGTAAGTCAGCTGAGTCTTTCATCCAGCATGTGCATGCACTACACGAGTCGGTTTGTAAGAAGATTGTCGCTAGTAATGATTATTATAAGGATCAAGCAGATCAGCATCGGCGGGAACAAATCTTTGAGGCAGGAGAACAGGTATGCGGCGGATTGGTACGAACGCATATGAGATAGACATCTCTCATGATATGGGCTTTAGCCGAGTATTCAACATAGAGGATTTGACTCCTTACTACGAGGAGCATGTGTACGTGGACCCACTCACAACACCCCTACCCGATCCCTCACCTGCCATAGCCCCTCCACCTGAGCCTCCTCCTCCCATTGCCTCTACTAGTCCCTCTTTGTTCCCCCCAACAGCGTCACATCATGCAGATCGAGTTGCACCTTCAACAGATCCACTAACATCATTGCCAGACGGAGATACATCATTGTCAGACGGAGATACATTGGTACCACCTGCTTCTACAGGCGACGTGCTTCAGATCGTTGGTCACGACTTCCACGTCGCGGGCGCGCGAGATACCCTACGCTATCTTGTCCGTTGGAGCGGCCGGTCACTGCACGATGCTACTTGGGTCTCTCCGGAGGAGCTCGAGAGACTCTCCCCCCGGCTCCGCAGCTACTACGACCACCAGCACTCATCGGAGTTGAGTGCTTTTAAGCCCGGGGGAGTTGACGGCGCGCCACGATCCACCCGCGTGTACACCCGCAGGAGGCGGTGATCCACTGCCCAGACGGGCGATCAGAGTCCATGGGCGCACCCGGATGTTTGATTCCAGCCACTCTCATGTTTTGTGTTTTTATTTTGATGTGTATTTAGTCCCCGATTGGCCCACACATTGTGAGCCGTCTAATCGGGGTAGTTTTATATGTTTTGTATTGGGAAGGGTTGCTTGTCGCTTCAAGGAGATGAAGCAGCGGTTCGCATCTAGGGTTTTTATAAACCCGGCGGTTGTAGTTGATGAGCATCGAGAGTTTGGAGAAATTTCCCCAACCAGTCGGTCAAGAGGAGCGACTCCTCCCTTCCCGCTGCACCTGGTGCGACGCCGGCTTCTTCTCCCCTCCGCATCTGCCATCAGCCCCTGTAATCTCCTCCACTCCTCCTCCCCGCCCTGCTTCCCTCTTCCCCTCACTCTCCCAGACTTCTCCGCCCTACCCCGTCCCCCTCCTTGCTGCAACCTGCAACCCGCACAAACCAGAGCCCGCCGCCCTATTCCGCCTACCAGAGTCTTCCGCCCCTCCTAGCAGCCACCTCCATCTTCCATAATCCTTCCACCTTCCCTGCTCCCTCCATCCGTGTTGTATCCCATTCCCGTGGACCCACTCCACCAGATCCCTCCCTCTCTAAGCCACGTTTCTTACTCCCGTGAGCCTCTTCCCCAAGTCCCATACCCCTTAACCCCTCCTATCGTGGAACCACCTCAAATCAGCCCCCTTCCCTGCTCTCTACGACCACGTTGCCCACCTACAACCGCCACCAACGTCGCGTGCATATGTGAACCGTGGTACAAAGTTATTTTCTTGTTGTTGTTTATTTTGGCTACTTAAAGTGTGCTGAATGTTTACTTTTATTGTGCTATTAGTTCGATCGTTGTTACAACTTGCAAGACAAATTCTGTGATCGCTTAAATACTTGCGCCTCTATTGTTTGTGAAATTGATCTCTAGTTCACCTTAATTAATTATTTGTTTACGCACGTGTCTCTCTCGTTTTATTATAATAATTAATTACCTGTTTGTAATTTCTGGTGGACCACTTATGCACTTGCATTATACTTCATCCCATTTAGGACTGCATTTAGCGAGTTCACCCCGTGCCTGCCCTGCCATTGCATCAATTCCACTTAGCTTTAACAAACTAGAATGAAAAAAGTAAGCCTCCAGAAATATTCTTTGCAATGATTAGAACCTTGGAGATGACGTGCCTTCTGGCTTAGGGTCTGAGAGGAGGATCCCAGCCCATACTGGTCGACGATTTATACATTATGCTACGTATTGAAGGGAATAAATTGTGGTCCAAAGTCTCCTGGTATGAGACAAAAAATATTGACGCTTAGATAAAATTCATGTATTAGAAGCGAATATAATATGAGTTTGGTTAAATATTAGGATGTAGCAGATCATCGTCTATTTTCAGTTAGCTTTCTATATTTTCATTTGCCAATTGTTCTTATGGAGTATTGCTCGGGACATTAAATCTAAACTATGTTAAATTATCTTGAAAAAATGTCATCTATGTTTACTTGGGTCTACCTCTTCTCCAACATATCATTTGATGATAACTCAGCCTACTCATCTAATACAATATTCCCGACGGCCCTGAGGCCATCAATTACAAGTGAAGACTGTGTTGTCGCCCGTTATACATAATTCACGCTAATGTGATCATGATGTTACTATTAGAATGTATGATACCTAAATGTGACTTTTGAGAAAGGAGGGTGTATTCATATTAGTGATTTTGAGATGGATGTGTGGGCATTAACTAGAAGGATATATTAAGAAGAAGAACAATGTCCCCCGTACGCAACGTGTGGTAGCCACCGTACCCCTGACCATCATTCTATATCCCAAATATGAACGGTGCTTATCTACTGCAGTTACCAGTTAGCCACTAGTCCACGACTTTATGTAGTCCCCGGCTTGCCCAGGCTTGAGTTATGCTGCGGAAAATAATGCTCTTTTTCTATCTTTTTGGGGCTGATTTATCCCAAAACGCAAACTGCATGAAAATGTTTGGTGGTGCCAGACAAACTCAATCCAAAAAGAGGATTTTGATCCGTTTCAACCCTTTTTACAGACGAACTCTTTCACGATTCATGCGGACTCTTTGTTTGAAAAAAGCAAAAATTCTCCAGAAATGTCCAAAACGGCCTTCAGTTTATCCATGCACCGAATGGTAAAAATCAAAGAGCAATTAGTATACCATGCCTTCATTATTTTGTTAGCTGCAATCTTTATATGCACAGATTTTTACAAAATATTAATTGCTACAAAGAATTGTTAAGAGATCCCAGACCTTCATTATTTAGATTTTTTAGATAGTATACAAACAGCAGCTGTGGTAGTTGAAACATTTTTGTAGTTCTTTTCCTTCATACATGTGCCTACAAGAGTGAGGTAAGTGCTTTCTAGTGCTAAAGATCAACAAGATGCAAAATTTCTTCTTTCTCTATGCACCAAATTCGCTTGGCATTTTATTTGTCTGGAGTTTCGCAGGAACATTTGAAACATTTTGTTTAATCTTTTAAATTGCTTTTATTCTTGCAATGGCTTACGTCTATTTTTTTCTTTCACAGAGACATAGAGTCCCAACCAAATTCTTGTAAGTTATTATTTATCTTTCCATTCTATATACCTGGCTTCTTATTGCTGTGTACTTATAAATGATTGTCATTGTTGTTTTTTTCTTCTTATTTTTATACAAAATGAACCAAAGATCATGAGCCATTGAGCAGCAGTGTATTTGGCGACCTGTCAAGTTCTTCCGGTGGAGCCCAACTCTGCCCTTACCCGGCTTTGCACGGGTTTCCTCACCCCATGCATGCTACGCCTTCAAGCTCTTCAGACCACATTCCGGAGAACTCACATTTCCACCGACATTCAGCTGCTCTGGGCGCACAACCATCAGCTCATGAAATGCTCAACCCTCGCAGTTTTTCTTCGGTGGAGCCCCCAACTCACAGCTGGCAGCAACAGCCGCCCCCACTCTCCATGCCCTTGGCTTCGAATTCCGATCACCATTATGGTCCGCGGTTATCGAGAACCGACACAAATAATCACCCTCAAAGACTGGGATCCTTTGTTCATCCCCATCCTCTTCCACATGGGTAAAAGCTCTTCCCTCCAAACTTCTGTCTTAAAAGCAGCATTAACAAATAGGGTTTAATTACCTAGACCTCCTTTGGGATTTTGTATAATTACAGGGATCCTCTCTACTTTTAGAAAATACAAAAACCTCCCCTACGAATTTACATTGTTAATGTTTACTACATTAAATTTCCACCCTAGGGGTGTGCACTTGTAATGTTTGTTAATTGGGATGGGAGTTTCTTGTAATTTTGGAATAGCACGGAAGGTTTTTATTATTATACAAAGTTACAGTGGAGGTCTATGTAATTATACAAAGTCACAGTGGAGGTCTATGTAAATTATACTAAGTCACAATAGAAATCCTAGTAATTAACACTTACAAATATATCACAGTTTTCTCCTTAAAGATATTCACCGGCATATCTCGGCAGGTCTGTCCCTGCACGGAGCGCGAGCAATCTAGTTGCGGGAACAATGCAGCCACCGCCAGTACTGGGGGAGGTTAGGGCTCACGGTAGCCGGAGTTCCCCTTTCCCACCCATCAGAAGGTCTAGGCCAAGGGGAGTAACTCTCATTTCATACTCAGCCTCCGCTGACACAAGCGGCTTTTATGGCTTCTCTACCTCTAGCGGCGCAAGCCGGAGTCACCAGGACTCCGGTAGGCAGTTCGAGCGGGTTTATGGGTGGGGCAGAGACAGCTTCACTCCGTTGCCATGGATACCAGTCGATGGGGAATCCCGGTGGTGGGGCCCCTTCAACCCGAACCAAGCTCCTCAGTCCGGAAGTTTTCATCAGAGGGGAGGCTCCGCCAATGAGAGAAGTACTCAGGGCCGTTCGCAGAATGGCTACCATCAGCGGAATCCGCCTTCCAACCATATGCCGCCGCCTTACATGTAACACACAATTTTTCGCTCTCTTCCCTGTGAATATATCCCCTAAATTTGCACGAAAACTGCCGGGTTCTCGAGATGCGCATTCGAATTGTTTAGCAGTTTCTGCATGGGATTTGTGGGACACCGGTAATATGGCCTTGAGTGATGTTTAACTGCTCTATAAAATACTGATATGAGGCCCTTATTTTCCTGCAATGGGCTGAGAATTTGAATGATATCTATAAACTGCATGGTTTTGGAGTGTCTCTATCATCCCTTCAGTAAAAAAAACGATTTTTATGCTATCCAATCATATTTTCTATTTTAACATTTATGTTAATCTGGCTATGAGTCCTGTCAATGCCATACAAGCATATTTCATGTGAATTAATGAAGAAATGATTTGACTGGCTTATTTTTAATCTATTATAATTTTTTGAATTAATTTTAATTTTTTTTTAATGATTAAACAAGGTAATATTTTGGGGCCTAGATAATAACTTTGCATACATGTTCTTCACCATACTCAATAATCCTCTTAATTTTTAGAAATATGTTGATAACCCCCCTTATTTTTTTTCATAATAGTCAATGACCCCTCTAATGTTTAAAAATAGGTGCATAATGCTTATTTTTTTTGTCATGGTCAATAACTCTCCTAGTATTTAGAAATGTGTAAAACTCCCTCACGAAAAAATATTATACTTATTTTCAAAGATTATGAGTTATTAGCTTTGGAGAAAAAGATATGAGGAGTTATACACTTATTTTTAAAGATTAGGAGAGTTATGGACACTTGAAAAAAGATAAGGGTGTTTATGCATCTATTTGTAAAGATTAAGGAGGTTAGAGGTTATTGACTAGCCCTCTCTAAAAACTAAAAAGCCCCTTAGTCTCGGGCTTTTGCCACCCATGCTCGGGCCAGAGCTTTGCTCTAGTCGGGTTCGGGCCCCCCACCAAAAGGGGACCTGCCAGGGCCCCCAAGGCAGGGCTTGGCTTTATTTTTAGTAATTTTTTAAATATATATTATTGAATAATTTTTTTAAAAAATGAAGGGACTTATGGAAAAGTAAAAAATTATTAATATTGAAAAAAAATGCAAATTACAAGTTTATGTCAATATGATAGATTGAAAAAAAATCAAAAATACAAAAATTAAAATTAATTATTGTTAAATTTTAATGACAAAGATTACAAAATTCACTAAACTAAAACAATACAAAATAATCAATTGGTATTGCGACACGCCTAATCGTCCCCTAAATTTATTGTGTCTAGCTTCTCTTTTACGTGTAACACGCTGTCCTCAATCGATGTAATGTGTTTTTTCTCTCCATAGCATCTAAGTGGTCCTTGTAGCATATGTAGATTTTCAGCAATTCTTTAGTGAGGCAACTTCTCTGCTCGTTCAAAACTCTGCAACTAAAATAAAAAAGCATACTTTAAAGCTACCATACAAGCTTGAATTATTAGAAAATCATGGGTCCTATATATAATATGATACATTAACTTTACCTCTCCATTTTAAAAGATTAAAATTTTCAATTTTGTTCGTGCTCATAAAATTGCGAAATTGTGTTTTAATATACGATCCTAATTCAGTTAAACTATTAGAATATTTTTAAAAATTAAAGTTATCTTTTGTTATGGGTTGCGATGTTACTTTTCGCGACCATGAGACGCACAAGTAATCATAATAATTATAAAATTCAGTTAAAACGGAATTAAAATTTTGAAATGCTAAATCATTATCTGTATATTTAATTCTAAATTATTATTTATTTCTTCTGAGAATCGGACCGGTGATTTAATCGGACCGGAGATAACTAAATATTACTTGTGTCACTTCTCTATAACCTGCCCTTCCCTACTAGTGAAAGCTGGACTCAGAGACTAATTTAATCGGACCGGATGATTTCTTGTGTCACTGTGAGTTGGCTTTGGATTATGCAATAGTCCTAAGGCCTTAAGATGATCATGGATGACTCATGGTCGACATGAGAGGCTGTAACACCCCCTTTCAATGGTAAAGAATCAAATGGAAAATAGGGTGGCAGAAGCGCTAACGTCATGCGGTAGGTATACTGCCAGCAGTAGTGTTCAACTAGAGGTTTAGTCGATCGACTAGAAGCCTTAGCTACACCTGCTTGACGTTAGCGCCACGCGGTAGGTATACCGCTGGCGATAACGTTCGTCTAGAAGGTGTATCGGTTAGACGGGCACCCGATCGGTTAGACGGGCACCCCATCGGTTAGACGGGTATCTGATCGGCTAGTCAGATTACACGGGCGTGACATTCATGGAACACAGGCATGACATATTGAGTATCAACAAAATTATAACATGGTTTGCAAATAACGTGTATATCCAAAATGGTGAAAATGACCAAACGACCTCGGAATTCAACTTAATCAGGTTTGTTTGACTCTGAAGCCAATACAAGTTCAACGAAACTGTCCGCGCCCAATTACGATAAGTATCAAAAAAATATAGCATGGGCTTGAGCACAGTCAGTTTTGTTAGACTCGTAGTAATATTATGAGTCCAACGGAGTCATCCGTTCGTAATTCCAACGTCATTTGAGCAGTTTTGACATTTAAGTCAAATTAGGCCGCGAATGCTCCGGAGAGCGTAAAATGAGCAACCAAACTCGGGTTTGACCGTGTATTGTTCCGATGGATGTGTGCCAACGAGATGGTCGTAACGAGCTATTCCGGGATAATTTCCGAGTTTCTAGAGCGAGATACGAGCATTTGAATGTTAAAATTTAATAATAATTATTATTACTATTGACATATATAAGTTACGGGCAAGCTTTTGAGAACCGGACTGGAGATTGAATTGGTGAGATAAAAGGTTCAAGGTCCGACTAATTGGACAGGTCGGATCAGGGTCAGACCGGGATTGAACCGCGATATTGTATTATACATTTATACTATTATTTTTGTACATTTTAAAAGAGTAAAATTATAAAATAAACTATAAAATCATTAGAGCAAACGTTATATATTTATGTCGTATTGTCATTAGTCAAAACATATTACATATCATCAAACACAATATTAGAAAATAATGTTTTGTGACATTGTCGCATAAAAATTATAAAATGATTGTCTCAAAATAATAATGATTTACTAATATATAATTATTTATGATAAATTCAAATTATAGTTTAATAAGTCAAACTTAAATCCTCTCATAAAGTCATTGCCAACAACATCAATCGCAATAAGCTCATCTCCAAAATTCTCCAAATTGGTGTACCAACAAATGGTTCAGTAATATCAATTTGTTCATCATCTGTAAATTCAATATATATAATTAAATTATGAAATAATTTATATTAAAACCATATAATTATACATAAATATTGGCATGTAGGTATACACTTACTTTGAGTTGGTAGTGTAGTATTAAGATTTTGTTCTGCAACTATAGGGATAGCATCTTCATTGTAAATTTCATTTTCTAGATTATCATATGTAAGCTCTGGCATTGGTTTCTCCTCTACCACCCAAAAGTCCATCAAATCAATACATGTGTAATCTAAAAGATCGTAACTCCTTTTTGTATATGTATACCTAAAACCAATATAGAATGATAGAATATAGAAGTGTAAAATGTTATTAAAAAGATACAAAATATAAAATAATTGAAATATAAAACATAAAGAGATGTTAAATTAAAGTCATACTGATTTCTCATATTAAGATTATAGCGAACATATACAAGATCATTTAATCTTTGGTGCTCCAAACGATTTCTTCTTTTGGTGTGAATTTTTTCGAAAACACTCCAATTTCTTTCACAACCCGAAGAAGATGATGTTTGACTAAGAATACGAATTGTTAATTTTTGTAATTTAGGAGCACTATATCCAAACATTCTCCACCATTCATCTATATAAAAAATTAGTACAAATATCATTATTAGTTTATGATAATAGAAAATTAAAAATTTGAAACATTTAACATTTACAAAATAATTTTGTGTGCTCACCGGGTTGCATTTTTGTCGCTAATTTGATTGCAAGGGCTTTCCAAAACTCTATAGTTGATCACAAAAATAGTCTAACTTTCATCATTGCTTCTTTTGGCTTGCTACAAACTTCCTTGTTTCCAATCAACTCGACCAACCCTTGCATCACTTCTGATTTTTGACAATAGTTATCTCTATCATATTGAAATATTGGATTCAAAAAATATCCAGATGAGTGTATTCTTTGACGAAACTGACTATCTCATCTACTCTTGATAATACTTGTGTATGATTTGTACAATCTTTTGTTATCTTTGAATAAATTTTTGATTGATTTTTTTATCTTGTATAATCCATCATAAACATATCGAAATGATGACTTCTCATCAACATCAATAATATATAGTAACTTTATGACAAGACCCAATATTTTTGTCATTATCAAGAAAGAAGACAAAAACTTGTTATCCAAAATAATTGAAGTTGCTTCTTTTCTTTTCACTGTCTTAGCTAGCTTGGAATCATAGTAATATTTACTTGCTATCAAAGCTTGTAAATCATGTTTATGACATGAACATCTTTTAATGTTATAAAAATAGTTGCAAACTGAGTTGCTTCAGGATACACAATTTCCTTCTATCCTTCTCTTTTTCTTAGCCAAGATAATAAGAAGATATGATTATACATAAGTATGGTTACTTTTGAATCTTTGTTTGCAATATCTTTGACATGAGTCATAGAACAAAATTTTTTTAGAATAACATTCAAGCAATGAGCGGCACAAGAATACCAATAAATATTAGCATACTTCTCAAGTAGCAAAACATTCGCCTTTTTATAATTATCTACATTATCAGTCACTATTTGAACAATATTGGTAACTCTAACTCATTCAACTACCTCTGAAAATATCTCACACAATACGTCTGCATCCTTTTAAATATTAGAAGCATCAACAAACTTTAAAAATGACAAACCACGAGAGGAATAAACTAAGAAGTTTATTAATGTCTTACTCCTTACATCAGTCCAACCATCATCCATGATTATGCACCCAGTCTCTTTCCAACTATTTTTGTGAGCTTCTACTAATAATTTGCATTCCTCCTTACAATCTCTTAATATAGTGACTCTCGTCATATAATATGTAGATAATTTATATCCAGGGTCAATTGCGGTGATTGCATCTATAACTTTTTGTGTATAAAATGACTTTAAGGTATTCATTGGTATGCAACTATCATAAATCCATCTAGCCACAATCATATCAGCACGATGTACAACTTGCTTTGATGTCAAAACACTTTTAATTAATTTATGATTGCGGTCTTGATGATGTTCTAGGAGTAAAATAATTATTAATTTGATCAATATTTCTTTTACCTTTATCTTGTGGAATAAGATTTTAAGATATAAAAGTAGTAGATCCCTTCTCCTCCTCAATAATATGTTGATTATATTTTTTTTCTCTAGACTCTTGAATCTCTTATTTTTTCTGAAATTTCTTTGAGATTCTCTTGCATTTGATGACGAACATCATGTGGAACCTTTTTACAAGCCCCAATATTTCACTTGTATATTTTTCACTAGCATCTTTTACTATAATAAGTGTTCCCATCCTGAATCATTTTTTCACGAACTTGTGTACTACTATTTGTAGATTCTACTTCTTCCATGTTTGCATATCTATTAAAAAAATGCAATGATAACACAATATTAATGGACATTGTAGACGCTTACAAACAATCTAGTGCAAAAAGATTGTTTATTAATAAATAGAAAAAAGATTATACACCAAGTACTACTATTTGTAGATTCTACTGTAATTTATCGAATCCACTGTGTACAACTATTTGTAGATTCTACTTCTTCCATGTTGACATATCTATTAAAAAATGCATTTATAACACAATATTAATGGACATTGTAGACGCTTACAAACAATCTAGTGCAAAATGATTGTTTATTAATGAATAGAAAAAAGATTATACATATGAAAATTAAAATTATATCTCTCTTGATCCATGAATAGTATTACTGAAATTTCAAACTTCAAGTGAAATTCCTTGCAAGTTGCAACAAAAAGAAGAAATCTTGATGAAAAAAAAATCATATTTGATCTACTATATTATATACATCATATAATGAATCATCATATACTCTCAGATCTCCAGCAATATAGATTCATAATACATTCAAGATATTTTAATTTTGATTAAATAATTCTTTGAACAACAAATAATTACTTGGCTGAAACTTGGAAGAGAATTGTTTGAAGATATGTTTTACTGTTATTGCTAATTTGCTAAACTAGTAAAAAATCACATTTACTAGTATAACACTCAGATGAATTACAATCATGCATATTGATTACCACTAATCATTTTAACTTTAATATGGCTGGACAAGCCCTAACCTTTCCTGAATGAAATAGAGAAACATAGATATTGAGTCAATAATTGACACTGCAGTTTGAACTAAGGAGAAACGTAGCAATCACAGATTCAGAAGCCCTGACCAAGAAATAAAGAAACACAACTATTAAATCGACAGTCAACACTACAGTCAGGATTGATGCATGAGAAAACACGAATTGAATCAATTAGGTCTCGTTCGTTTGCACCGTTTTCACAACCAGATTCCATTTTGAGTTTTAGCAGTCCCAATGTCGATGTTCATTTGCCTCTATTTGGATGTTTTGGTTTTGACCCAAAATCATACAGCTTTCACTCTTTCATTAAACAATCGAACTCAAAACAGACCTAGGGAGGTTTGTTTTGTTTGGTTTTCAGAATAGAAAAGCACCCATTTTTTCTTGCCAGAGGAGCTCGCTCGGCGATAAGGTGGGAGGTGCAGTAGATGCGGCCGCTCTCGATGCGGTCAATCTTCCAACGATGAGCTTCGCTCGAAACTGTGGCGGTGGACGAAGTTTGCCTCCAAGCAGGCGGTGGACTTCAGATGAAGCAGAGCGCGAGGGGATAGTCGTGTCTGTGGAGTTTCTCCGTATTCTACCTAATACTGTAGTGAAAACAGAGGATAGAATCCCATGTTTTCACCGCAGTATTAAACATTAGCTCAAAAAATGTAGGAATATTGACCACATGCACCGCAAAATTAAACATTAGCTCAAAAATCTCACTGCAGACTGCAAAGCTTGTTCAATTCCTTTCATCAGGAGTACTAAAACGATTACCTTGATCTCAACATCGATTACCTTGTAAATCATGTTTATTATCATGAATATCTTTTAATGTAATAAAAATAGTTCCAAACTGAGTTGCTCCAGGATGCACAATTTCCTTCTATCCTTCTCTTTTTCTTAGCCAAGATAATAAGAAGATATGATTATACACAAGTACGGTTACTTTTGAATCTTTGTTTGCAATATCTTTGACATGAGTCATAGAACAAATTGTTTTTAGAATAAGATTCAAGCAATGAGCGGCACAAAAATACCAATAAATATTAGCATACTTCTCAAGTAGCAAAGCATCCATCTTTTTATAATTAGCTACATTATCAGTCACTATTTGAACAATACTGATAACTCTAACTCATTCAACTACCTCTGAAAATATCTCACACAATGTGTCTGCATCCTTTTAAATATTAGAAGCATTAACAAACTTTAAAAATGACAAACCATGAGAGGAATAAACTAAGAAGTTTATTAATGTCCTACTCCTTACATCAGTCCAACCATCATCCATGATTGTGCACCCAGTCTCTTTCCAACTATTTTTGTGAGCTTCTACTAATAATTTGCATTCCTCCTTACAATCTCTTAATATATTGATTCTCATCATATAATATGTAGACAATTTATATCCAGGGTCAATTGCAGTGATTGCATCTATAACTTTCTGTGTATAAAATGAATTTAAGGTATTCATTGGTATGCAACTATCATAAATTCATCGAGCCACAATCATATCAGCATGATGTACAACTTGCTTTGATGTCAAAACACTTTTTTTTAATTGATGATTGCGGTCTTGATGAAGTTCTAGGAGTAAAATAATTATTAATTTGATCAATATTCCTTTTACCTTTATCTTGTGGAATAAGATTTTGAGTTATAAAAGTAGTAGATCCCTTCTCCTCCTCAATAATATGATCATTATATATAGTTTTTTTCTCTAGACTCTTGAATCTCTTGTTTTTTTCTGAAATTCCTTTGAGATTCTCTTGCATTTGATGACGAACATCATGTGGAACCTTTTTACAAGCCCCAATATTTCACTTGTATATTTTTCACTATCATCTTTTACTATAATAAGTGTTCCCATCCTGAATCATTTTTTCACGAACTTGTGTACTACTATTTGTAGATTCTACTTCTTCCATGTTTGCATATCTATTAAAAAAATGCAATGATAACACAATATTAATGGACATTGTAGACGCTTACAAACAATCTAGTGCAAAAAGATTGTTTATTAATAAATAGAAAAAAGATTATACACCAAGTACTACTATTTGTAGATTCTACTGTAATTTATCGAATCCACTGTGTACAACTATTTGTAGATTCTACTTCTTCCATGTTGACATATCTATTAAAAAATGCATTTATAACACAATATTAATGGACATTGTAGACGCTTACAAACAATCTAGTGCAAAATGATTGTTTATTAATGAATAGAAAAAAGATTATACATATGAAAATTAAAATTATATCTCTCTTGATCCATGAATAGTATTACTGAAATTTCAAACTTCAAGTGAAATTCCTTGCAAGTTGCAACAAAAAGAAGAAATCTTGATGAAAAAAAAATCATATTTGATCTACTATATTATATACATCATATAATGAATCATCATATACTCTCAGATCTCCAGCAATATAGATTCATAATACATTCAAGATATTTTAATTTTGATTAAATAATTCTTTGAACAACAAATAATTACTTGGCTGAAACTTGGAAGAGAATTGTTTGAAGATATGTTTTACTGTTATTGCTAATTTGCTAAACTAGTAAAAAAATCACATTTACTAGTATAACACTCAGATGAATTACAATAATGCATATTGATTACCACTAATCATTTTAACTTTAATATGGCTGGACAAGCCCTAACCTTTCCTTGAAGTAATAGAGAAACATAGATATTGAGTCAACAATTGACACTGCAGTCTGAACTAAGGAGAAACGTAGCAATCACAGATTCAGAAGCCCTGACCAAGAAATAAAGAAACACAACTATTGAATCGACAGTCAACACTACAGTCAGGATTGATGCATGAGAAAACGCGAATTGAATCAATTAGGTCTCGTTCGTTTGCATCGTTTACACAACCAGATTCCATTTTGAGTTTTTGCAGTCCCAATGTCAATGTTCATTTGCCTCTATTTGGATGTTTTGGTTTTGACCCAAAATCATACAGTTTTCACTCTTTCATTAAACAATCGAACTCAAAACAGACCTAGGGAGGTTTGTTTTGGTTGGTTTTCAGAATAGAAAAGCTCCCATTTTTTCTTGCCAGAGGAGCTCGCTCGGCGATAAGGTGGGAGGTGCAGTAGATGCGGCCGCTCTCGGTGAGGTCAATCTTCCAACGACGAGCTTCGCTCAGAACTGTGGTGGTGGACGAAGTTTGCCTCCAAGCAGGCGGTGGACTTCAGATGAAGCAGAGCGCGAGGGGATAGTCGTGTCTGTGGAGTTTCTCCGTATTCTACCTAATACTGCAGTGAAAACAGAGGATAGAATCCCATGTTTTCAACGCAGAATTAAACATTAGCTCAAAAAATGTAGGAATATTGACCACATGCACCGCAAAATTAAACATTAGCTCAAAAATCTCACTGCAGACTGCAGAGCTTGTTCAATTCCTTTCATCAGGAGTACTAAAACGATTACCTTGATCTCAACATCGATTACCTTGTAAATCATGTTTATTATCATGAATATCTTTTAATGTATTAAAAATAGTTCCAAACTGAGTTGCTCCAGGATGCACAATTTCCTTCTATCCTTCTCTTTTTCTTAGCCAAGATAATAAGAAGATATGATTATACACAAATACGGTTACTTTTGAATCTTTGTTTGCAATATCTTTGACATGAGTCATAGAACAAATTGTTTTTAGAATAAGATTCAAGCAATGAGCGGCACAAAAATACCAATAAATATTAGCATACTTCTCAAGTAGCAAAGCATCCGCCTTTTTATAATTAGCTACATTATCAGTCACTATTTGAACAATACTGATAACTCTAACTCATTCAACTACCTCTGAAAATATCTCACACAATGTGTCTGCATCCTTTTAAATATTAGAAGCATTAACAAACTTTAAAAATGACAAACCATGAGAGGAATAAACTAAGAAGTTTATTAATGTCCTACTCCTTACATCAGTCCAACCATCATCCATGATTGTGTACCCAGTCACTTTCCAACTATTTTTGTGAGCTTCTACTAATAATTTGCATTCCTCCTTACAATCTCTTAATATATTGATTCTCATCATATAATATGTAGACAATTTATATCCAGGGTTAATTGCAGTGATTGCATCTATAACTTTCTGTGTATAAAATGAATTTAAGGTATTCATTGGTATGCAACTATCATAAATTCATCGAGCCACAATCATATCAGCATGATGTACAACTTGCTTTGATGTCAAAACACTTTTTTTTAATTGATGATTGCGGTCTTGATGATGTTCTATGAGTAAAATAATTATTAATTTGATCAATATTCCTTTTACCTTTATCTTGTGGAATAAGATTTTGAGTTATAAAAGTAGTAAATCTCTTCTCCTCCTCAATAATATGATCATTATATATAGTTTTTTTCTCTAGACTCTTGAATCTCTTGTTTTTTTTCTGAAATTCCTTTGAGATTCTCTTGCATTTGATGACGAACATCATGTGGAACCTTTTTACAAGCCCCAATATTTCACTTGTATATTTTTCACTAGCATCTTTTACTATAATAAGTGTTCCCATCCTGAATCATTTTTTCACGAACTTGTGTACTACTATTTGTAGATTCTACTTCTTCCATGTTCGCATATGTATTAAAAAAATGCAATGATAACACAATATTAATGGACATTGTAGACGCTTACAAACAATCTAGTGCAAAAAGATTGTTTATTAATGAATAGAAAAAAGATTATACACAAAGTACTACTATTTGTAGATTCTACTGTAATTTATCGAATCCACTGTGTACTACTATTTGTAGATTCTACTTCTTCCATGTTGACATATCTATTAAAAATGCATTTATAACACAATATTAATGGACATTGTAGACGCTTACAAACAATCTAGTGCAAAATGATTGTTTATTAATGAATAGAAAAAAGATTATACATGTGAAAATTAAAATTATATCTCTCTTGATCCATGAATAGTATTACTGAAATTTCAAACTTCAAGTGAAATTCCTTGCAAGTTGCAACAAAAAGAAGAAATCTTGATGAAAAAAAAATCATATTTGATCTACTATATTATATACATCATATAATGAATCATCATATACTCTCAGATCTCCAGCAATATAGATTCATAATACATTCAAGATATTTTAATTTTGATTAAATAATTCTTTGAACAACAAATAATTACTTGGCAGAAACTTGGAAGAGAATTGTTTGAAGATATGTTTTACTGTTATTGCTAATTTGCTAAACTAGTAAAAAAATCACATTTACTAGTATAACACTCAGATGAATTACAATAATGCATATTGATTACCACTAATCATTTTAACTTTAATATGGCTGGACAAGCCCTAACCTTTCCTGGAAGAAATAGAGAAACATAGATATTGAGTCAACAATTGACACTGCAGTCTGAACTAAGGAGAAACGTAGCAATCACAGATTTAGAAGCCCTGACCAAGAAATAAAGAAACACAACTATTGAATCGACAGTCAACACTACAGTCAGGATTGATGCATGAGAAAATGCGAATTGAATCAATTAGGTCTCGTTCGTTTGGACCGTTTTCACAACCAGATTCTATTTTGAGTTTTTGCAGTCTCAATGTCGATGTTCATTTGCCTCTATTTGGATGTTTTGGTTTTGACCCAAAATCATACAGTTTTCACTCTTTCATTAAACAATCGAACTCAAAACAGACCTAGGGAGGTTTGTTTTGGTTGGTTTTCAGAATAGACAAGCTCCCATTTTTTCTTGCCAGAGGAGCTCGCTCGGCGATAAGGTGGGAGGTGCAGTAGATACGGCCGCTCTCGGTGCGGTCAATCTTCCAACGACGAGCTTCGCTCGGAACTGTGGCGGTGGACGAAGTTTGCCTCCAAGCAGGCGGTGGACTTCAGATGAAGCAGAGCGCGAGGGGATAGTCGTGTCTGTGGAGTTTCTCCGTATTCTACCTAATACTGCAGTGAAAACAGAGGATAGAATCCCATGTTTTCACCGCAGAATTAAACATTAGCTCAAAAAATGTAGGAATATTGACCACATGCACCGCAAAATTAAACATTAGCTCAAAAATATCACTGCAGACTGCAGAGCTTGTTCAATTCCTTTCATCAGGAGTACTAAAACGATTACCTTGATCTCAACATCGATTACCTTGTAAATCATGTTTATTATCATGAATATCTTTTAATGTAATAAAAATAGTTCCAAACTGAGTTGCTCCAGGATGCACAATTTCCTTCTATCCTTCTCTTTTTCTTAGCCAAGATAATAAGAAGATATGATTATACACAAGTACGGTTACTTTTGAATCTTTGTTTGCAATATCTTTGACATGAGTCATAGAACAAATTGTTTTTAGAATAAGATTCAAGCAATGAGCGGCACAAAAATACCAATAAATATTAGCATACTTCTCAAGTAGCAAAGCATCCGTCTTTTTATAATTAGCTACATTATCAGTCACTATTTGAACAATACTGATAACTCTAACTCATTCAACTACCTCTGAAAATATCTCACACAATGTGTCTGCATCCTTTTAAATATTAGAAGCATTAACAAACTTTAAAAATGACAAACCATGAGAGGAATAAACTAAGAAGTTTATTAATGTCCTACTCCTTACATCAGTCCAACCATCATCCATGATTGTGCACCCAGTCTCTTTCCAACTATTTTTGTGAGCTTCTACTAATAATTTGCATTCCTCCTTACAATCTCTTAATATATTGATTCTCATCATATAATATGTAGACAATTTATATCCAGGGTCAATTGCAGTGATTGCATCTATAACTTTCTGTGTATAAAATGAATTTAAGGTATTCATTGGTATGCAACTATCATAAATTCATCGAGCCACAATCATATCAGCATGATGTACAACTTGCTTTGATGTCAAAACACTTTTTTTTAATTGATGATTGCGGTCTTGATGATGTTCTAGGAGTAAAATAATTATTAATTTGATCAATATTCCTTTTACCTTTATCTTGTGGAATAAGATTTTGAGTTATAAAAGTAGTAGATCCCTTCTCCTCCTCAATAATATGATCATTATATATAGTTTTTTTCTCTAGACTCTTGAATCTCTTGTTTTTTTTCTGAAATTCCTTTGAGATTCTCTTGCATTTGATGACGAACATCATGTGGAACCTTTTTACAAGCCCCAATATTTCACTTGTATATTTTTCACTAGCATCTTTTACTATAATAAGTGTTCCCATCCTGAATCATTTTTTCACGAACTTGTGTACTACTATTTATAGATTCTACTTCTTCCATGTTCGCATATCTATTAAAAAAATGCAATGATAACACAATATTAATGGACATTGTAGACGCTTACAAACAATCTAGTGCAAAAAGATTGTTTATTAATGAATAGAAAAAAGATTATACACAAAGTACTACTATTTGTAGATTCTGCTGTAATTTATCGAATCCATTGTGTACTACTACTTGTAGATTCTACTTCTTCCATGTTGACATATCTATTAAAAATGCATTTATAACACAATATTAATGGACATTGTAGACGCTTACAAACAATCTAGTGCAAAATGATTGTTTATTAATGAATAGAAAAAAGATTATACATGTGAAAATTAAAATTATATCTCTCTTGATCCATGAATAGTATTACTGAAATTTCAAACTTCAAGTGAAATTCCTTGCAAGTTGCAACAAAAAGAAGAAATCTTGATGAAAAAAAAAATCATATTTGATCTACTATATTATATACATCATATAATGAATCATCATATACTCTCAGATCTCCAGCAATATAGATTCATAATACATTCAAGATATTTTAATTTTGATTAAATAATTCTTTGAACAACAAATAATTACTTGGCTGAAACTTGGAAGAGAATTGTTTGAAGATATGTTTTACTGTTATTGCTAATTTGCTAAACTAGTAAAAAAATCACATTTACTAGTATAACACTCAGATGAATTACAATAATGCATATTGATTACCACTAATCATTTTAACTTTAATATGGCTGGACAAGCCCTAACCTTTCCTGGAAGAAATAGAGAAACATAGATATTGAGTCAACAATTGACACTGCAGTCTGAACTAAGGAGAAACGTAGCAATCACAGATTCAGAAGCCCTGACCAAGAAATAAAGAAACACAACTATTGAATCGACAATCAACACTACAGTCAGGATTGATGCATGAGAAAATGCGAATTGAATCAATTAGGTCTCGTTCGTTTGCACCGTTTTCACAACCAGATTCCATTTTGAGTTTTTGCAGTCCCAATGTCGATGTTCATTTGCCTCTATTTGGATGTTTTGGTTTTGACCCAAAATCATACAGTTTTCACTCTTTCATTAAACAATCGAACTCAAAACAGACCTAGGGAGGTTTGTTTTGGTTGGTTTTCAGAATAGAAAAGCTCCCATTTTTTCTTGCCAGAGGAGCTCGCTCGGCGATAAGGTGTGAGGTGCAGTAGATGCGGCCGCTCTCGATGCGGTCAATCTTCCAACGACGAGCTTCGCTCGGAACTGTGGCGGTGGACGAAGTTGGCCTCCAAGTAGGCGGTGGACTTCAGATGAAGCAGAGCACGAGGGAATAGTTGTGTCTGTGGAGGTTCTCCGTCTTCTACCTAATACTGCAGTGAAAACAAGGGATAGAATCCCCTGTTTTCACCGCAGAATTAAACATTAGCTCAAAAAATGTTGTAATATTGACCACATGCACCGCAAAATTAAACATTAGCTCAAAAATCTCACTGCAGACTGCAGAGCTTGTTCAATTCCTTTCATCAGGAGTACTAAAACGATTACCTTGATCTCAACATCGATGCTTCTCTTTTTTACCCTTTTGCTTGATGAGAATCTCCTGTAGGTGCTTGCTACAGGGGAGGAGAATGATGGTGCAAACAAACATACGTTTTGTTTTGCCACAAAACGGACTTCAAAACCATACTGCAAACAAACATAAGTTTTTGTTTTGCACCAAAACAAAAACACTTGATTTTTTTCGTTTTGAAGCAAAACGAAAAACCGTAAATGAAAATGGTGCAAACGAACGGGCCCATAATGAATCTCTGATATTAGCTAAAGACTTATAAAAAGAAGTAAACAACTACAATAACAATTAAGTGATGAGTATAAGATTCACAGGAAGCGGAACAAATACACGAAGTGTGAGCCAATGGGTGAACAGAACCATTAGAGCAGAAAGCAGAACAAATACATGAAGATGATGAAGTATCTTGAAGGCTCTGATGTTGGAAGAATAAGAACCTATCGGGTTGGGAGGAATAAGAAGTAATGCCACTATCGTGTGCGCCGTTCAAGTTTCACAATCCTGATTCCTCTGGCCGAAGTAAAAAGTAAAAATTAAAAAGCTAAAAGCAAGAAATAACCCTAGATTATCCCCTCCCCTAAGTCCCTGAAGCCGTTGGATTAAATCAAAGGGTCAAAAACTACACCGCCCGATTACGAGGAAGCGGTCATGGTTCCCAGTTTCCAGGTCGAACCGTTCGATTCCCCAGTTCCCAGGCGGGCCAACGAAGTTGTGGGCAAAAGACCTGATCGGACCGGCTGGGGGGACCGATCGACTGTCTAACCACTGGCCGGTCTGGTCCGGTTTTCTAAAGGTTGGTTACGGGTATGGTTGATATCGAGTCGAGTTCGAGGGATTTTGGCCCGGCTCTAAATCGAGATTTTGACTCGTACTCGGCTCGAAATCGACTTGTCTCGAATTTGAAATTGATTTCGAGTCGAGCTGGGTCGACTCAAAATGGCACAATTCCAAGCTGACTCGAAATCGAATCGAGCCGGCTCGAAATTGAGCACTTCTTTTTAATTTTTTAGTTGACTCAAAATTAAATTTGGGTGATTGACTTCAAATTGAGTCAAAATTGAGCACATCTTTTTATTCTTAGTTAACTCGAAATCAGATTCGAGACAAATTGAATCGACTCAAATTGAGTCGAATCAATTTTAACTAATTCCAATTCGATTCAATATTCAAGCGATTTTCGATCAACTTTCGAGTTTCGAATAATATGCCCAACCCTAGTCACCAGAGTTAATTATAAACCCTGCTCCCAGCCGATCCTTGAGCTGTCATCATCCTCCCCAAAATTGCCGAGCTTCTTCTCCTCCTAGCAAGCTCCTCTAACAAGCCTTCACTACGTCGACCTTCAGATCCATTTCTGACCACCGCCATAATTCTAGATCTGACCAAGCTACTCCACCTCCTCCATTGTTTCCATTCATCTAGAAACTTCTCCACCGAACTCTCATCATCGGGCGAGCAACTTTCAGCTCCTTGACCTTCATCGAACTCCTAGCCAGCAGTTTCCAACTAAGATCTGCGTGTGTGTGTTTTATGCCAAGTGGCGTGTTTTGGAACTCTCAACGTGAAGTACTGTTTTCCACCGTTTGACTGGTGGACTTTAGCTTTTATATATTATCTACAGGACAGGGGGCAGGACGATCCCTGGCGCTCTGTGCCTTCTTTCTTTCCATCTTCTTCTTCGTTCTTCTTCCCTGCAGATCAAAGCTCACAACAAAGCTTC
The DNA here is from genome assembly GCA_039513925.1 of Platanthera zijinensis. NCBI lineage: Eukaryota > Viridiplantae > Streptophyta > Magnoliopsida > Asparagales > Orchidaceae > Platanthera > Platanthera zijinensis. Next base: position 62,178,764 of record CM077080.1, read on the forward strand.
AATGTCAAGCGGATCACAGACCTTCCTATGTTCTCATACAGGAATTCTTATCTTTGAAGGGGAATCATATGACTATTGGAGTAAGCAAATGAAGATTTTCTCTGTTTTTCGAGGTATGTGGGACGTTGTACAAGATGGCTATCCGTTTCTACCAGCAAAGAAAGAAAAAATGCAATAGATGAAGCAACAGGAGATCAGGGAGAAGTGTGATAAGAACTGAAATGCTAGTAAGAAATCCAGAGGCAATAATTCTTCAAGGTTGATTCCAGCACACTATTACCATTAACTGAAATAGCAAAAGCAGAACAAGATACAGGTAGCAAGCATTCAACAACCACCCTAAGGGCCGAACCCTGAACAGGCGGGATTACACAGCAGCAGGGGAAGCTTCATCCTCCGGCCTTTCACGCAGACATCAAATAGCATAACCCTAAACACTCCCCCCATGTGCCTTATATAGTTGGCACTTACATGACAAAATTACCCTTCCCACAATTAATAATTACTACTAAACCACCCGCCAAAATAGTGCACGCATCAACTACCTTCTCCTCCACCACGTCCTTGTCCTCAAGGATGAAAATCTGGAAATCGTTCTTGAATCTTCCAAAGGTCTTCCCATGTTGCCTCCTCCGTTGTACCGCCTGCCCATTGGATTAACCATTGCGTTACCACCCTGCCGTCTCGGGGGATAATTCGGCGATTTAGTACGACTACCGGTTCTACCATCACATTGCCTTCACTATTCACCGCCGAAGGTAGAGGAATGGTTTGAGTGGGTGGATCTCCATGATGTTCCCGTAACTGTGAGATGTGGAAGGTATGATGAATCTTTGCCTCCGCCGGAAGGTGCAGCCTATACGCCACCATGCCGACCCTTGCCACACTTGGAACGGTCCAAAATACTTTGGAGCCAATTTATGGCAGCCCCGCGGCCTAATAGATGTTTGTTTGTAAGGTTGTAAGCGAACATACACCCATGTTCCCACTTCAAGCACGTGTTCCCTTCGCTTCTTGTTCGCCATAACACGCATGCGGTTTTGGGCTGCCGCCAAGTTTACCTTGAGTAATTGGATGACTTGCTCACGTGCTGCTAATGATCGGTCCACCGCGTCTACCTCCGCCAAGCCCGGATTGTAAGCCACATGTAATGGTGGTGCTTGCCCGTACACCACCTCGTACGGCATCATTTTGATGGCACTTTGATAAGTAGTATTGTACCACCATTCCGCAAGGGGTAACCATTGTGCCCAATTCTTCGGCTGCTCGAAGCACATACACCGTAGGTAATTCTCCAAACATCTATTCACCACCTCGGTTTGTCCGTCGGATTGGGGGTGGTACGCCGTGGACAACCGCAGTTTGACTTGCAATACCCGGAAAAGCTCTTGCCAAAATTGACTCACAAAGGTGGCGTCCTGATCGGTGACGATGGATTCGGGTAGTCCATGCAACCGGAAAATGGAGTCAAAGAACACCTGCGCCACTCCCTCGGTCGTGTACGGGTGCGCTATCGCGATGAAGTGCGCTTGCTTGCTCAGGCGGTCCACCACGACCAAGATGGTTGTTTTCCCGTGGCTCTTGGGAAGTCCTTCCACAAAATCTAGCGAAATGTCCTGCCAAATCTTCTCCGGTATGGGGAGAGGCTGCAGCAGCCCCATAACTTTTCGGTTGTCCGGTTTGCATTGTTGACATACAACACACCGTTGGATATATTCGTAGACCTCCACTTTCATCTTCTTCCAAAAATATATCCTCTTTAAGCGTTGATATGTGGCTGTGATCCCGGAATGGCCTCCCCATGTGCTCTCATGGTAGAGCTGTAGCAATTTCAGCCGAAGGGCGGTGTCCTCCCCCACTACCAAGCGTCCCTTCCGCTTCAACAGACCCCTCTCCCATTGATACTTGGGTTGGCTAGCATCATCCGCTGTTTTCTGGGCGATAATATCCTGTATTTTGGGATCACGTTGCCAGGATTCTTTGAGTTCGCGCATGAAGTTTGATGTAATTGTTACCATGGCACATAATTCCCCTTCCTCCGTCCCGTCACGGCGTGAGAGCGCATCCGCGCATAGATTGGTCTTCCCTTGCTTGTACTGAATGGTGTAGTCGTATCTCAACAATTTGGCGACATATTTTTGTTGCGCCGGTGTCGCGAGCTTTTGATTGGGGAAGAACTTCAAACTTTGTTGGTCCGTGCGGATAGTAAATGGTCGCGTGATCAAATAGTGCCGCCAATGTTGCACCGCCAATACTACGGCCAACAACTCTTTCTCATACACCGATAACATCGAGTTCTTTTTGCCCAACGCTTTGCTGAAGTAGGCGATTGGTCGGCCGTCTTGGAGTAGAACCGCCCCAATTCCCCTCTCTGATGCATCTGATTCTAGCACAAACGGTTTGGTGAAATCCGGGAGGCCGAGCACCGGCGGCTGAGAGACTGCGATCTTGAGCTGGTTGAACGCACGATTTGCCGCTTCCGACCACTGTAGACGGGCTGGTTTCAGAAGTTCCGTCAACGGTTTAGCTAGACCGTCGTAGCCTTGAATGAACCGCCGGTAATACCCGGTGAGTCCAAGGAAGCCGCGCACTTGTTTGACTGTCGTTGGAGTAGGCCATTCCAACATTGCTCGCACCTTCTCCGGATCCGTGGCCACCCCCTCATGGGATAAGATATGGCCGAGATAGTGAACCCGTCGTTGGCCGAAGCTGCATTTGCTCCGTTTGAGGAAGAGGTGATGGTTGCGTAGCTTTCCCAACGTGAAGGTAAGGTGTGCCAAGTGCTCCTGCCAAGAGGGACTGAAAATCAAAATGTCATCGAAAAAAACTAAAATGAACCTCCGTAGTTGATCTTGGAAGATCGAATTCATCATGCTCTGAAAAGTGGACGGCGCATTCGTCAATCCGAATGGCATGACCAAGAACTCGTAATGGCCGTGGTGTGTTCGAAAGGCCGTCTTATAGACGTCCTCCTCCGCCATCCGTACTTGATGATAGCCGGCACGCATGTCCAGCTTGGAGAAAAAGACCGCTCCTTGTAACTCATCGATGAGCTCCTCAATGATTGGGATGGGAAATTTATCTTTCACCGTGTGTAGATTAAGTTGGCGGTAGTCAATACAAAGCCTCCACGTGTCATCCCCTTTACGGACCAACACCACCGGTGATGCATACGGACTAGTGCTTGGCCTAATTATCCCGGTTTGCAACATCTCGCCAACCATCTTCTCAATTTCATCTTTCTGAATGGGTGGTTATCGATAAGGCCTCAAATTAATGGCTTCGTGACCGTCCGCCAAAGGAATCCGGTGGACGTGCTCTCGCGGTGGTGGTAACCCGGATGGATCCTGGAATGTCTCCCCGAACTGCTCTAATATCTCCTCCAATGATTGTGCTTCGCTTGCTGTCAAGGTGAAGTCCATACGTCCGTCAGCAAAACCGCCGTCCAGGACGGTAAGTTGTGGCCCCTCTTCGGCTTGCTCCCCATGGCCGGAATCCAGTTCCTGCAGCTGGATAGTAGAGGTTTCTACCGGACCCTCTATGTAATCCTGAGTATATTTAAGGGTGCACAAGGATAACATGTTTAGGTTACCTCCCTTGGCCAACAATTTTTCCAAATTGTGTTGCGTCATCCATGTCTCGGTTGTTGTCTTGGAGCCTCTCAAGGAAATTTTCCGTCCTTGACTCGTGAAATCCATGCGGAGATTACCAAAATCCCAATGTATCACACCAAGAGTACTCAGCCATTGCACTCCTAGAACGACATCGCATCCGCCCAGTGGTAGGACCAACATATCCGTTGTAAAAAAACACCTTGCATGCGCCATTGAAAACCCAACACTTTGGTGGAACTGGATAGGCGACGTCCGTCAGCAATAGCCACGTTGAAAGGTGGCATGGGTGTCAACCGGCAATGTAATTTGTGAGTTGTCCCCTCATCCACGAAGTTGTGGGTGCTCCCGGAATCAATCAAAATGTGAATGGTATGACCTTGATACGAAGCCGAGACCTTCATAGTGTGATATTGTGTAATTCCCATCAGAGCATGCACTGATAAGTGTGGTACCGCCTCCACTTCGTCGCCATCAGTTACTTCCCCCACTACTTCCTCACTGCCCAGTGCGGGTTCAAGATCGTCGTCGTCCATAATGAGCTCAAAGGCGTAGGATTTCTCTCGTGCTTCACAACGGTGATCCGGTGTGTATTTGGTGTCGCACCAAAAGCAAAGGCCCTTTGCGCGCTTCTCGGCCATTTTCGCCGTGGTCAGCCGGCGATGGTTGCTGGAATTACTTGCGGGTGTGGGGTGAGCGAGCCGTGCAGAAAGCGGTTTGGATGAAGATTGTCGACGGTCAGAAATCCAATTAGTTGTCGAGGTGTCGACCATAGTGCGTCGAGGTGCCGCCGCGGTACGTTGCTCCTCCATCCGAGCTAAGGCGAAGACATCTTGAAGGGTCTTGGGCTGAAACATGCGGATAGCATATCCAATGTCGTCTCGGAGACCAACAATGCAAAAGTTGATTGCGTGTGCTTCTGGAACCGTTACGTGGTGGAGCAAAACATCAAATTCGTCCAGGAATGATTGCACAGTGCTTGTTTGCCGCAGGTTCTTGAGTTCTACCATGGGGTCGGTGAAGAGGATGGTGCCAAAGCGCTGAGCGAGAGCCTGGGTATATTCCTCCCAAGTGGGCCAATGTCGGGTGAGGCGAGATTTCATGAACGCTTGGTGCCAATACAAAACTTTACCCTCAATGTGAGCCGATGCGATTTTGACCTTCAAATCCGGCGGTGTCTCGTCCAGATCGAAGAATTGTTCTGCTTTATAAATCCACTCTTGCAGGTCATCACCGTAGAATCGTGGAAATTCAAAGCGATGGGAATGGTTGTTGTAGTGGGAGTCTTGGCGCGGCAGCGGTGGTGCGTTGGTGGCGGATGTGCGACCTCCCGAGTCGTCGGCGTTGTCCCGGCGCTGGGGTACCAGCGTGAGTAACAGGTTCCGGAGTTCGTCCAGTGTGCGGTTTTGTAGATTGGATTGCGCGGTGAGGGATTGAACAGATTGGGCCAAGGTCGCCTGATCCTGGCGGAGCAACTCGAGGTCCGGCGATGTCTCCTTTGCACGGGTATGTTCGGAAACGGGCATGTTGTCTCCTACCCGGTTAGGCTCTGATACCAGTTGATAAGAACTGAAATTCTAGTAAGAAATCCAGAGGCAATAATTCTTCAAGGTTGATTCCAGCACACTATTACCATTAACTGAAATAGCAAAAGCAGAACAAGATACAGGTAGCAAGCATTCAATAACCACCCTAAGGGCCGAACCCTGAACAGGCGGGATTACACAGCAGCAGGGGAAGCTTCTTCCTCCGGCCTTTCACGCAGACATCAAATAGCATAACCCTAAACACTCCCCCCATGTGTCTTATATAGTTGGCACTTACATGACAAAATTACCCTTCCCATAATTAATAATTACTACTAAACCACCCGCCAAAATAGTGCACGCATCAAAGTATCAAAAGCCCAACTTACCATGAAACTCAGAGAAGAGATGCAAGAGCACTCCTATGTATCCAACAGGGTGTGGGTCGATCCATTCTACCTCTCAACATGGATGCAGGAACAACAAAAGAGTGCTGGGATGACATTATCATAGAGGAGTATAGTGAAAATGACTGGGTTATTTCAATCAAACTAACACTCCTCTGGAGAGATTTTTACACTAGCACCATGAGAGAAAATGAATCAGTACAACAATATATATCAAGAACTTCCATGATCATGAATCAAATCAGGACTTATGGTGATGATCTTCCAGAGAAACGGGTGGCATCACATATTTTGGGCAGCTTGAATCCTGGTTTTAAGGACGTCGTAGCCGCTATACAAGAAGCTAAAGGCATCAACAAGATGATTGTCACCGAGCTTATGAGGTCCCTGCAGAGCCACGAGGCAAGGATGAAAAGAAAAGACACGCGGCTTGGGAAAGACACTTAGTTAGAATAAGCATTTCAGAGCCGGATATCCTTCTAGCATGATCAAACAAACACAAGTTTCTGGAATCGAAAGACAAGAGACAAATGGGTAGAAGAGAGGAACTCCTGATATCAGTATAACAAAGACAAAGGAACAAATCACGCGTCTATGATCTACCCAGCTCCTTCCATATGAGGTGTCTACTATGGACACTCCTCTGCCTCCTGTCAAGGATATCCTTATCCTTGAGGTTGTTTCTTTTTCTCCTTTACTAGCTCCCCCACCCTATTAATCTATTCCAAAAGGTGATGCATGAGGAATCGATAGGCGGCGGATTAATGACAACCTAACCCTACATGTTATGCAAAATCCGACGGATGAAATCAAAATTCAACAATAAATAATAAAATCATGTGCAATTAATTCAACAAGGCAAAATAATTTATTTGGGCAAAGAAGGTTTGGGCTTTCCTCCGCGTGGAGGGACAAAGCACGAGTGCACGACGAACCGATCCTTCTTGTATTTAGAGATTTCTCGAGAGCAAATAACATAATAAACTAGATTCTCAAGCGAACACATAATATTCAAATCATAACAATGTTTATAACCAAACAAACCAATACAAAACACATTACGAATGTTAGGGCTGTTGTAAATAAAAAGATCTCAACGTTGGAGGGCTCAAAGAGGGAACCCAGTGGTTGGTGGACAGGATCGGGTAAGGGGAGGGCTAGTTGGGGATTAGAAGGCTTGGATCGGGGCGGGGGATGGCTAGAACCGGGCTAAAAATAATAAAAAAAATTGTTGTGGTCTACTTAACGCTCCTGGAAGATTGGACTAAACTCGACCGTCTTAGCCCGTAGAGAGGTCAAGTGCGCGCACAGTCATAGAATAAGAGAGGTAGTACACATGACGTTTTTAGCGTGAAAAAATCCCTCAACTGGGTAAAAAACTACGAGACCAGATCTGTGTCGGTCAAACTCCACTATGAGCTTCGGGTTACAAATTTATTGTATAATCGAGTGTGACAAGCCGCTCCTCGTTACAAATGGGGATAAGAGAGTACAATTGTGCTCTGCATGCGACATGCTACCTCACACAAAGCTTTAAGCTAGTGACCTTTGGCGATGACGAGCGCTCTTGGGCGATGTGTTGGTGCTGATCACGGTAGTAGAGCGTGCAAAATAATATTGGCGAGGACTTGCGGGATGTTGCGTGCAAGGAGGCTTCTCTGATCGTCTCACGAAACTGGCTCTTGGCGATGGACTTAGTCGAATTTTTGGTGGAGAGACGGCTACTCGTAAGAGAAATCCGGCAGAGCTCTGGCCTCAGGAGGAAGAAAACAAGGAGAAAAAAGATGAGAAATGAGGAGGCATGAGGCTTCTTTTATAGCCTCCAGGAGATGGTTACGGTAGTTATGCGGTTATCCACACACCGTAACCACCAATATCATTATTCTAAACATGGTTTAGAGCATATATTTTGCCCATTATGCTTACTATTCGTAGGACAATAATATAATTAAAAATATCCCCCCACTAATCATGGTGGTTAGTGGGTGGTTACCCATGAAATAGATAGCGATGATTGTGGCGGAATAATCAGACGGCGGGGAAGGGCCGACATGCATGGGTGGCCACCTTGACGGCGTACGTCCGTCGGCGAAAAAGGACCGCGGTCTCGGGAGGCGACCGCGACAAAGGGTTGTCGAGGTGCGGCCACCCCTTGTAGGTGATGCCACGCGGCCAGGGTGCAACCGGGGTGCATCTGGGGAGGGGTGGCTAGGGTGCGGTTTCCCCTTACGTGCGGCGCTCCGTGGCAAGGGCGGTCGTGGGGAGGGGAGGCCGTGGTGCGGCTGCCCCTTATGAGCGGCGCTCGGTGTACAGAAGGCAGTCGCGGGGAGGGGCGGCCGGGATGCGGCCGCCCCTTGCGGGCTGCACCTTGTAGCGGGGGATACCCCGAGGCCGGGGTGCGGATGCCCCTTGCGGGCGGCGCCCCAGGGTCGGGCGGATGCTGCGGGGAGGGGCGTCCTCCCCTTCTAGGAGGCACCTTACGATTGGGAGCGGGCCGCTCGGCGTCGGTGAGTGGTCGCGGCGGTGGCTCAAATAGTGTATGTGGTGGGATCGATGTGCGAGGGATCGCGTGAGGCAATCGTGCGTGGTGGTCAACCCATAATCCCACTAATTTAGTGGGGATCATGAGGAGTAGGCCAACCGCACCCAAATTCACTATAAAAAACATGACGACCCTATCGCATGCCCCCGAAACTCTCGATGCTTAGAACCAAAGCGCGAGAAGAGCGAGGATTTCTCTGTGCCTACACTTGTGGTGATCATGACGGCGATGACTGAAAAAGAGCTCATGGGAGCGATGGGTGATGATGCCCACGGAAAGGTACGTGGTTTACTGTTTTGAACAAGAAGGCGTGCTCAGAGGTGGAGGTGCACAAAGGAGAAGGCGTGCGGAGGCACAAAGGTGGAGGCGCACAGGGCATGGTTCCGAGCGGGTACCCGTGTGCGGCAGGGCTGTGCGCGCGCACCCGCGCGTGGCGGGGAAAGTGCTTGGGCTCACATGTGTGGGGGGTGTGCGCACACCTGCGCGCGTGCGCATGGTGCGTGTGTTTGTTGGGTGTGCGCGCAACCGCAGGGCGTGCGCACCCGTGCACACACACATGTGCGTGGGTAGTGCGCACGGGATGCACTCGAACCTTGGCGCATGCGTGGCGGTTCGCTCAATCGCGTGTGTTCCTAGGTGCCCGCTCACCTGCCCGTACGTCTAGGTGTGCGCGGGCAATGATGCGTGCACCCGCGCATGCAAGTGCGTGTCTTTCGCTTTTTCAGTTGCGCATATCTGCACGTTGTTGAGCACGTATTTCACCTGTACTTTTGTGCTTGTGATTGGACTGCACACATTCATGCGCAGGAGCTCTTTTGAGTGCCTAAGGCGTGATTGTCATGCCGTCTAGATGGCGCTACCCTGAGTTTAATTTTTCCAGTATAATTTTTTGGCCTTGATTTTCCGGTCTCGAAGCGCAATGCGCAAGCTCGCCCAATGCCATTGCGCTCCACACTTACGGGAGAGCAAATTTCAATTTGGAGAAAAAGATACGGGTTACCTATCGATTTTGAAGTAAGGATTCCCCATGCTGAGGAAAGATTCCAGAACCCGTCGAAGGGTTGGTTGACTGTATGTGAGATGACGTTACAGTCTAGATTCCAATTTCCATCGTGTGAAGTGGTAGTTGACATCTTGAAGTTTTGTGGCGTCCCTATGTCGCAATTTACTCCTCTTATGATGACGTGCCTCATAGGGCTGGTTGCTTTCTTCAGAGAGCATGTCTCGAAGTTATCTTTGGACCTATTCAGAGACTGGTGCTATGTTCGTATTGATGGCAGCAGAAGCGTTGAGATTTATAATAACAAGAGTTGGCTCGACTCTGAGAGTCGAACGGATCGCAACCATGGGAACACCTTGTTTGGATATGCTAGAAATTATTGGGGCCTGCCAGAACTTTGGAATACCTTACCTGATCGTTGTCGCCGTCAGAGGGGGCGAGAATGAGACTTCTCTCTCGTATTGGGATTTACAGAGCCTCGGGAGTTGGTAAATCAATTGTTCTCCATTTCCTGATGAGAAACGCTTGCTGTTGAATGGGATTTCTGCTACCCCTGAGTGTGCCATTGAGGTGCCTCTTATGTGTGACCGGAAGAGAAAGCTTACTTTGGCAAACCATAGAGATGCGAATGTGGAGCCTCCATCTTCTTCAAGACAGAAGGTTTCTCAGGTTGAGGAGATTCCTTCCGGTTCCCGAGATGAGGTTGCTCCTGCTGATCCTGATGTGGAGCTGATGGGATCTTCTTCCCCTTAAGTCCCTCTTTCGGAGGTCCCTGTCCCCGAGTGTCTTTTTCTTTGAAGGCGATGAGTGATGTGGTAAGTGTGTTTCTTATTTTTGAGCTTGATCATTTTTTACAATTCTAAACTTCTTTCTCTTGGTGACAGATTGAATCTCAGGCTCATATTGCTATTATGTGGAATGATCACTATATGAGTTTGAAGGATGGATACATGACTCTTCAAGAGAAACTTCTGGCGGCAGTGGACTCTCTCGCTACTTCAAGAGAGGTAAATGATCGAGATGTATCTCGATTCCGACGGGTCAGGTCAGAGCTAAAGGCTGAGCTGGAGGAGGCCTATGCAACATTACAGATGGAGAAGTATCTGGTAGATAAGACACCACGGTTGCTGAAGACTGCTTGGGAGGAGACTTTTCGCTTGGAGATAGAGATCGGGTCTTCGAAGGCTCAGGTGGAGCATCTTTCTTCCGAGGATCGGATATCAGAGCTGAAGGCCGTTGGACTTGACAAGTACATGGATTCTCTGGACTACATGCATGATCGCTTCTTGATTAGCGAGGAGATCCGTGAGAAGGTCTGGACCAAGGAGGTAGAGCCCCAAATGGAAGATGTTCGTGAGGTCGCACTTAGGCGTGGAGTGTTGAAGGATTTTCTCCTGGTTGCTAGGAGCCTGAAGTGTAACGTGTCTGGACTCAGTTTTGATGATATTTCTGATGACAAAGTCTCGATCCTTAGTTCTAATATAGAGGCAGCCGACGAGTAGTGGCTTGCACTTTTTACTCCTGTATGTTGATATACATTTACTTCCTTTACGAGTTTGATGTATGTTTGTCATCACTGTTTGGTGGTTATTGGCGGCACGTTTGTGTCTATTTTTGTGTAAAGTTATTGTTTCCTTCTTCTTGCTTTTGTTGTACAGATTCTAGTAGTTGTCAAAATGTAGGCTCGCAGTGACGACGGAGAGCTTTCTTGCTCAATCTGGTTGTGTGGCCTCCTTTAATTAAGTTTTATTTGGTGTTGATTGCGAGGGATGCAGACTCGGGCGATGTCGGACATAGAAAGGCAGGGTTGGTGAATAGTTGTCTCATTCAAACCGCATGCGCATTCTTACCCAGTTGAGTTTTTGATCGTGAGGGGGGGAAGCCCAGGAGATGTCAGGCGTAGAAAGGCAGAGCCGGTGAAGAGCTGTCACATTCAAACCGCATGCGCAGTCTTACCTAGTTGAGTTTTGATTGATCGTGAGGGGCAAGCACGGGCGATGTCAGGCGTAGAAAGGCAAGGACGGTGAAGAGCTAACTCATTCAAACCACATGTGCATTATTACCCAATTGAGCTTCGATTAATCGCGAGGGGGAGTCCCAGGCGATATCGGGCGTAGAAAGGCATGGTCAGTGAAAAACTGTCTCATTCAAACCGCATGTGCATTCTTACCCAGTTGAGATTTGATTGATCACGAGGGGGTAGGCCCGAGCAATGTCGGGCGTAGAAAGGAAGGGTCAGTAAAGAGTTATTTCATTCAAACCACATGTGTAGTCTTACCCAGTTGAGTTTCGATTGATCGCGAAGGGGGCAGGCCTGGGTGATGTAGGGCGTAAAATGACAGAATCGGTGAAGAGCTGTCTTATTCAAACCGCATGTGCAGTCTAACCCAGTTGAGTTTCGATTGATCGCGAGGGGGCATGGCCCAAACAATATCGGGCGTAGAAAGGCAAGGTCGGTGAAGAGCTATCTCATTCAAATCGCATGCACAGTCTTACCCAATTGTGTTTCGATTGATCGCGAGGGGTCAGGCCCGGGCGATGTCAGACGTAGAAAGGCAGGATCGTTAAAGAGCTGTCTCATTCAAACCACATGTGCAGTCTTACCCAGTTGAGTTTCGATTGATTGCGAGGGTGGCAGGCTCGGTTGATGTCGGGCGTATAAAGGAAGGGTCGGTGAAGAGCTGTCTCAATCAAACCGCATGCCAAGTCTTACCCAATTGAGTTTCGATTAATCGCGAGGGGGCAGGCTCGGACGATGTCAGGTGTAGAAAGGCATGGTCAGTGAAGAGCTGTCTCATTCAAACCCCATGCACAGTATTGCACAGTTGAGTTTTGATTGATCGGGAGGGGGTAGGCTTGGGCGATGTCAGGCATAGAAAGTTCGGGTCGGTGAAGAGTTGTCTCATTCAAACCGCATGCGCAGTCTTACCTAATTGAGTTTCGATTGATCGCGAGGGGGGCAGGCCTGGACGATGTCAGGCGTAAAATGGCAAGGTCGGTGAAGAGCTGTATCATTCAAACCGTATGCACAGTCTTACCCATTTGAGTTTCTATTGATTGCGAGGGGGCAAGCCCGGGCGATGTCGGGCGTAAAAAGGCAGAGTCGGTGAAGAGCTGTCTCATTCAAACCGCATGTGCAGTCTTACCCAGTTGAGTTTCGATTGATTGTGAGGGGGGTTGGCCCGAGCAATGTCGAGCATAGAAAGACAGGGTCGGTGAAGAGCTGTCTCATTCAAACTGCATGCACAATCTTACCCAGTTGAGTTTCGATTGAGAGTGAGGGGGGCAGGCCCGACAATGTCAGACGTAGAAAGGCAGAGTGGGTGAAGAGTTGTCTCATTCAAACCACATGTGCAGTCTTACCCAGTTGAGATCTCTTTGGACAATATTAAAAGAAAACATAATGTAATACTCATTAAAAGATAATTTGTGCAAGTCGTAGCTCGCGACCTTTTACAATATCGAAAACAAGGAATAAAAAACAATAAAATAAGAAAACAGAATATAAGAAAATGAGAAAGAAGAAATCAAAGATAAAGTGTTGTGGACCTGACACATTCCATGTGTGAGGAAGGGTCTTCCCTTTCAATAAGAGCATCATTGCCATATATTTGCTTTGTCGTTGGGTCTATGTCGTCGGCGTTGAAGGCGGTCACAACGGCCGACTGAGCTTGCCTTGAGTAGCAAGTGTGTGCTTCCTCTTAGTTTCCCCGAACGACTCCTATTCCACCGGGGGTGGGAAACTTCATTGTTGGGTGAGGAATTGACGGGATCGCTCCAAAGATAGACTGAACCGGTATTCCAAAGATGACATTGTAAGTTGAGCTTGAATCTATGACGACGAACTAAATATTGTCCGTAGCTTGCCTCAGGAACTCATCCATTATGACAGGTAAGGTGATTGTCTCTTGAACTGGGACCAGGTGGTTATCGAAACCGTAAACAGATGTTGTGGGATTGAGGTGTTGTTTGGTAAGCTTCACGTTCTCGAGGGTAGATAAAAACAATACGTCGATGGACCTTATGTTATCCACATGGATCCTCTTGACGTTATAACAGGGGTCTCTTATTCTTGTACTGATTAGGAGCGGATCCTGGTGAGACGACTGCAACCACTCAAGATCTTCGTCACCGAATATGAGGGTGGTGCCCTGGCTACGCTCCTTATCTCCATAACTCTTCTCTGGGATGTCAACTGAGAATATCTGGGAGGAGAGGATCGGGGGCCCGACGATGGTCTTGTTGTTGCCTACCATCTGTCTTCCGTCGGTGGCCCCCTACGGCGTATTTTGTTGTTCTCTTACTTGTCTTTGCAACGCATGTTGTTCCTGTACATACTCTTGCAAAAATCTCCAGAGGAGTCCTAGCCGAACAAGGCACTCAATTTCGTCCCTGAGTCCAGTACATTCTTCTGTGGTGTGTCTGGTTCCACAATGGAACTCACAGTATCTTGACTGGTCATTCCTCAAATTTGGTGGCGGCACTTTCGCTCAATGCAGCACTGGATTGTCCTGAATTGCGTAGAGTACATTAGTCTGTGTAGTGTTCAACAGAGTGTATACTCGAGGCGGTCATTACCCTTTGTCATTTTGGGAGTCATGACGACGCTCGGTATTATGACGTCCTTCATCGCGCCGCTCTTCTTGCCTTTCGGAGGTCTGCTCCTGCCCCCTCTTCCTCTTATCTCCTCCTTCAAATTGTCATCGGTGCACTTCGATAGCTTCATCAACGGCTATTTGGGCCTCAACTCGATATACGAGGTCCGGGTAACTTGGCACAATTTCCCTAATCAGAGCTAAATAAAAACTACTTGGACGGAGGCCTCCAAGGGATATACCCCTCAAAAGTTCAGGGTCCACTCCCGGAATTTGGCATGCTTCAGTAGTGAACCGGTTGAAAATTTCCTTCAGGGTCTTCCCTTCATTCTGGTGAATTCCTGACAGATATGAGGGATCTCCTTTTATAGCCTCCAGGAAGTGGTTTCTGTAGTTATGTGGCTTTTTGCACACCGTAACCACCAATATCATTATTCTAAGAATGATTTAGAGCATATATTTTGCTCATTATACTTGATATTCGTAATCTTATAATATAATTAAAAATATTCCCTCACTAACTATGGTGGTTAGTGGGTGGTTACCCATGAAATGGATGGCAATGATTGTGGCAGAACGATTGGACGGTGGGGAAGGGCCGCCTTGCTTAGGCAGACACCTTGACGACGAAAGGATGTCGGCGAAGAAGCACCGCAGCCACGGGAGGCGGCCGCGGGGAGGGGCGGGCGGGGTGCGGCCCCTCCTTTCGGGCGACGCCCTGCGGCCGGGGTGCAGCCGCCCCGTGCGAGCGGTGCTCTGTGGCCAAGAAGCAGCCGCAGGGAGAGTAGTCGTGGTGCGGCCGCCCCTTGCGGGCAGCGCCTTGCAGCCGGGGACTCCCCACGGTTGGGAAAGGGCGGACGCCCCTTGCGGGCGGCGCCCCGCGGCCGGGAGGCAGCCGCGAGGAGAGGCGGCCGCGGTGTGGGTGCCCCTTGCGGGCGGCGCCTTGCAGCCGGGTGCGGGCCACTCGGCGCCGACGATGGCGCCACCGGCGGCCGGTGGAGGAGGTGGGTCAGGTAGTGCACGTGGTGGGATCAATGCGCGAGGGATTGCGTGAGGCAATCGCGCACACGGTGGTCAAATTCTTGTTCTCACTAATTTAGTGGAGATTATGGGGAGTGGGCTAACCGCACCCCAATTCGCTATAAAAAACATGACGGCTCCATAAAAATGATAAAGACATATAACATATTTTTAAAATAAATAAAAATAAATAAATTAAATTCATTATAAAAAGTATATTAGTTTTTTAATAATATTTTTTAAATTATTTAATTGAATTTTATTCAACAAACGTACAAAAGAATTGTTCAATTCAATGATATTCACCAATATTGTTTATTAGACGAACGCTGGAATTGGAATTAATCATCAATATGTAATTTCACAATACTCACTATTGGGATGACCCCCATTTTATAAGATTAGGTGTGCACATAATCACACACCCATGATCTCCACCTCAAAAGAAGTGGGATCATGGGATTGACCGCACGCGCGATCACCGCGCCTGATCCCCCGCGTACCGATCTCATCACGCGTAGTGGGAAAATCGTCGCGAGCCCACCTCGCTGGCGGCAGGCGGCCCGCCTCCTCACCGGACGCCGCCCGCCCGCCCTCCTTCATCGTGTCGGCCCCGGTCGCGGCTGAGGAAGCGGTCGCCCGGGTCGCGCCTCTCTCGGCCATCGACCGCGGCCAAGGCGGGCGGCCGCCCGGGCCGCCCCTACCTCGGCCGTCGGCGCGGCCTAGGGGTGGCGCCCCTCTCTTGTCACCGGCGCGGGCCGGGGGGGCCGCCCGGGCCTCCCTCTCTCTCGATCGCCGGCGCGGCCAAGGGGGACGCCGCCTAACTCAGCTGCCGGCGCAGGCAAAGGGGGCGGCCGCCCGGGCCGCCCCCTCCCTCGGCCGCCGGCGCGGGCCAAGGTGGCGGCCGCCAGGGCCGCCCCCTCCCTCGGCCGCCGACGACGGCCAAGGGGCGGCCGCTCGCGCCACCCCCTCCCTCGGCCGTCAGCACGAACAAGGGGGTGGCCGCCCCTCCCTCAGCTGGCGTCGCGGCCAAGGGGGAGGTCGCCATGGCTGCCCCTTCTCTTGGCCGCGCGGCCGCTCCTCCCCGGCCGCCGGCGAACTCGGCGGCGAGTTCGTATGCCGCCCATGGAGTCCCGCTCCCATCGTCCGATCAATTGGAGATGTCCCCGGCCGTCTGATCTTCGTGTAACCACCCACTAACCACCGGGTTAGTGGGGAAATATTTAATGAATTTATGATTTATTTAATTGGTCACCAAATAACGAAATATGTGCATTTAAACTATAACAAAAATAATCATGACTGTGGTTATGGTGTGCGGATAGCCGCGTAACCAACATAACCACCATCTAGAGCCTATACAAGGAGCCTCAGGCCTCCTCATTTCTCACATTTTTCCTCCGAGTCCTCTTCTTCCTCAGGTTGAAGCTCTGCCAAATTCCTCCTACGAGCGGCATCCGAACCGCACCCAAGCCGCACCTGAGCTACAAGCAAGTCGAGTCAAAGTCACCTGACGAAGCCAAATCTCTCAAGTTCCAAGTGGCCCCCGCAATCGTAAGTCCAGGCTCTCCGCTCCACATCCGGAATCAGCAAGGTGCTAAGCGAAGACCACCAACGCAAAATGCAATTTGAAACAACTCCCGGTGCGACGGTCTATCATCTGTCGTGTGCCAAGTGTTCTCTCACCCCAAAGCTGTAACGAGAGGTGGCATGTCACCCTCGACTTCACAAATAAGTTGTAACAACAGAAAATAGTGGACTTTGACCGGCACAGATCCGGTAACGTGGTTTTTTACCCAGTTGAGGGGTTTTGTCATGTTAAAACTGCGTGTGTACAATCGACCTACTCTATTGATTGTGTGTGCGTTCGACCGTTCCGAGAGCTAAGACAGCTTAGGTTATTCCGATCCGACCGGGACGTCGAGTTAGACTGCAACAGTTTGACGTCGTCTGTGGGAATCGAGTTCCCAACACCCTCAGAAGACTGTACCCCCGGCACAACGGTACTCAAGTTAGAACTTTCAACCCAACAGTTTTCAAGAAGCAGCTTCAATGGCAAAGAGAAACACCTATACAGTCGAAGCATCCGTCCCAGGAGGGTGCATCGAGCCAGCCCCCTACTGCTCTGACAAAATTGACCAAGTGGCTACCGTGGGCAAGCTCGAAGGCATGTTCGCCAAACACGCCTCTCAAATAAACAAACTCCAATCCATAATACTCGTCATATGTCAAGAAGTAAAGCCGTCTTCCGCGCCACCATTCGTGCAAACTAAGTCACAGCCATCAGGAGAACCCTTTGCCACGACCAAGTCACCCTCGTATAAGGAATACGACATAGAAAAGGAATTCTCGAGCACCAGTAGCTCCCCCACTCCGGCAATACTAACTCAGGACGCGCAAAATCGCTACCTCGGCGGTCAACAGCACAATGGGAATATCAGAAGTGCAACGAATGACGGATCTCGGAAAAGGAAATAAGAGATCGAACCGCACCAGTCACCTAGAAAGAACTTCAAGCAAGACGCAGACACATGCCAAATAAAGAAGTCACGCTGACATCAAGAACTGACGCAGCTCAATGCCCCTCGGGACAAGATTTTTCAAGCGATTTGTAACCACCTAGCATTGCACAAGCCCAGATCGCTCGCCCGAGCTCGAGAAAATTCATCAAAATATTGTCAATATCACCAGGGTTTGGGCACAGCACAGACAAATGCAATCATCTGAAGGAAGAAATTCAGCGACTCGCCAGCCTCGGGGCGGTCAACCAATTCCTAGCAAAGGAAAAGCAGCCTCATGCTCATAACACGAGATGCATAACCATCAGCATCAGCGAGCCGCCGATCAAATTAAACCAAGTTTTGGTAGATGAAGGGATTACAACAAACGTACTATTCCTATCAACATTGCTTCAACTCAAATTGACCGATGAAAGGCTCTAAGCTAGAATCAGCTAACGTGCGCATCCCGGGGGGCACTTCAGTACCAGTCATAGGCACCATCATCCTTCCCGTCACTCTTGGAGAGAAGACCGAGTAGACCACCTATGATTTGCAGTTTCTTGTCATCCAGGCCGACTGTGATCACACCGCGATACTGCAACAATCACTCCTGGACGTCTTCCAAACCCGCTCCCGCCACTTTTTTCCCTGAATTATAAACCTCCTCTTGTAGTTTTTTGCTATGTAATTATACATCAACCAACTTTTGTATAAGCCACAAACCCGAACTTGTGTGAATTATTTTTTATATAAAGTATTGTGTTCCTTTTCAACAATGTCCGATTAGTTTTAGGTAGGACTAAGCCGCGAGCGATACTCGTGCAAAAGGTAAGAGTAAGCCGCACGCGATTCTCGTACAAAAGGTAAGACTAAGCCGCGAGCGATTCTCGTGCAAAAGGTAAGATTGTGCATGTGGTTTGAATACAAAAGCTATTCACCGAACCAGTCTTTCTATGCCAGGACATCGCCAGGGCCTACCCCCCTAACGACCAAGCCGCGAATGATCCTCGTGCAAAAAAAAGACTGCGCATGCGGTTTGAATACAAAAGCTATTCACTGAACCTGCCTTTCTACGTCATGACGTCGTCAGGGCCTTTCCCCCTCACGACCAAGCCATGAGCGATCCTCGTGCAAATCGAGCGATCCTCGTGCAAATAAAGTCGTGAGCGATCCACGTGCGAACTAGGTTACTAACCAGCTACAGGCACAATTATAGCCCCCACATAGCAACACTACATGTCAAACATCGCTCATGAAAGAAGAAGAAAAAGAGCACAATCATCACAGCTGCTTGCAAATACATGCGCAAACGCGCCAATCAAGAACCGTCAAATAATAAAGACGACATACAAGACACCATACTAGAAAAACAAAAGATGCAAACACACTAATACAAGGAAATAGCGCCGCTACACATCAGCCGTGTCGACATTAGAACTCTCGTCGCTAGAGATATCATCAAAGCTGATGCTGGATACGTCGCATCCCAAGCTCCTGCCAACAAGACGAAAAGCCTTCGAGACTCCACGCCTGAGGGCCAACTCTAGAACGTCTTCCAACTGAGGCTCCACCTCCTTGCTCCAGATCTCATCACGAAATTCCTTGCTAATCAAGCAACGATCCCACATATAATCCAGAGACTCCAAGTACTCCGCAAGTCCAGCAGCCTTCAACTCTGACACACGGCTATCAGAAGATAACACCTCCACTTGGGCCTTCGCCGCACAAAGTTCCGTCTCCAAACGAGAAGTCTCCTCTTGAGCACGCTTCAGCATCTGTGTAGTCATTTCCACCAGAGATTTCTCCACCTCTAAAGATGCTTGAGTATCCTCCAATTCCGCCTTCAGCTCTGATCCAATCCGGTGAATTCAAGAAACATCTCTGTCATGATCATTCCTCAGAGTGACAAGAGAGCCTGCCACTGCTCGAAACTTCTCCTGGAGGGCCAGATACCCGTCCTTCAAACTCACGTAATGATCATTCCACGTGAAGGCAATTTGAACCTGAGCCTCAATCTGCAAAAGAAAGGATGGAAAGAAGTCAACACAATACAACAATAAAGAAGAGCCAAGAATAATCAAGCTTGCTTACCACTTCATTCATCGCCTTCAAAGAAGAAGATAGTCTCAGAACCGTCGCCGCCGCAGTAGAAGACCAGGGGGCAGATGATCCAAGCACCTGTACCTCGAGAGGTGAACCGCCACGGCCACCAGAAAGAGAGTCGTCACCCAGAGAAGACGAGTAAGGCACCACGCTACCGCTACCCCGACAAACTATAGTGGCCTTCCGTTTTCGATTACAATCCAAAGATGTCTCGACAGTCCACCCAGAGTCTGAAGAAATGCCACACTACAACAAGCGTTTCTCTGCCACAAACGAAGAAATACTGAACAGACGATTTGCCAACTCGCGAGGCTCTGAAAATCCAAGCACTGGAGAAAACTCCTGCTCTCTCCCCTTTTGGCGACGGTAATGATCAGGCAATGCGTTCCACAGCTCCGTCAAACCTCAAGGGTTCCTGACATAACCAAATAAAGTATTTCCATGATGGCGGTTCGTCCGAATCTCAAAATCAAGCAAGCTCTTGTTATTATGAATCTCCACACGCACGTCACCATCAGAGCGAACATCGCACCAATCTCTGAAGAAGTCCAAAGAGAGTTTCCCGCCATGTTCGCAAAAGAAGACAACCAACCTCATGAGGCGTACTACCCCCAAGGGAGTAAACTGGGAAATCGGCACGCCGCAGAATTTCAGAACCTCGACCACTTCCTCGCATGGGGGAAACCGGAATCCTGATCTCAAGGCGGTCTCGCAAATCGTCAACCAACCACGAGGAGGATTTTGGACCCTCTCCTCAACACGCGGTATCATCACTTCAAGGTCGACAGGCAGGCCGAACCTTCTCCTCCAAATTGCAACATGTTCTACGGTAAGGGAGGAGCAAAGACGCATCGGCCTCGCAGTACACTTCGAGCCCTATCACAAAAAATTAAAAAAATAAAATTAGACTAAAAGTCTGCAGATCAAAAGTCATCCACTTCCGTCATGCACAAAAAGGCGCGTCACCCGATAGAATCAAAAATATACGACGCGCTCGAGCATGCACGCGCACCGGAGACTCGGACACGTAAGTGCCCGCCCAGAGCAGGCTCCCGAGCTCGCGCCTGCGCGTAGCAAAGCGCACACGATCGTGCACGCGAGCCCGCACGCGGCTAGGCACACGCGCCTGTGTGTGCGTGGGGCAAGGCGCGCGCGCGGTCTGGAGCGCGCGGCCTGGCGCACGCGCGCATGCTCCCGCGGCCTGGCACGCGCGCGCATGCGCCCGCGTGCGCCCATGCGGGCGCACCCGTGCGGGCGCGCCCGCGCGCTATCTTGCGATCGTCCGCGCGCCCGTATGCTAACACGCGGCTAAGATCGTGTGCTCACATGCGCGACCCCGCCCATGCATCCGCACGCACCTTCGCGACCACGGGTACGACAGCTTCCTTCTTCGGGCATGTTCATCGCCTCTCCTGCAGCATAATATATTCTAACATTTTTACCCGAGTTTGCAGGGCGCCACTACTCGCCATCTCAAGTTCATCATCGTTCACCATCGTCTCCGCCATAAAAGATGAGCAAAAAAAGATCCTTATCTTTCACAGTCCGAAGCGGTCTCGTGCAACAAGGATCTGGGGGCAATTGTTAGGGATGACCCCCATTTTATAATATTAGGTGTGCACATAATCACACACCCATGATCTCCACCTCAAAAGAAGTGGGATCATGAGATTGATCGCATGCGCGATAACCGCTCCCGATCCCCCGCGCACCTATCCCATCATGCATAGTAGGCAAACCGCCATGAGCCCCACCTCGCCGGCGGCGGGCGGCAACCCTCCTCCCTTGATGCCGGCCTCCTGCCCTCCTTCGTCGTGTCGGCCCCGGCCATGGCTGAGGGAGAGGCCGCTCGAGCCGCGCCTCCCTCAAACATCGACCGCGGCAAAGGGGGCGGCCTCCAGGGCCGCCCCCTCTCTCGGCCGTTGAGGCGGGCCAAGGGGGGCGGACTCCCGGGCCGCCCCCTCTCTCGGCCGTCGGCGCATCCAAGGGGGCGGCCGCCCGGCCCGCCCCTTCCCTTGACCGCCGGCGCAAGCCAAAGGGGGGCGCCCGGGCCGCCCCCTCCCTTGGCCGTCAGCGCAAGCCAAGGGGGCGGCCGCTCGCGCCTCCCTCTCTCTCGACCGCCTGCACGACCAAGGGCGCGGTCGCCCCCTCCCTCGGCCGGTGTTGTGGCCAAAGGGCCCGGGCCGCCCCCACCCTCGGCTACCAACGCGGCCTAGGGAGCGGCCGCCCGGGCCGCTCCCTTTCTTGGTCGCGCTGGCCGCTCCTCCCTGGCCCCCGGCGAACTCGCCGGCGAGTTCGCCGACCGCCCATGGAGTCCCATTCCCGTGGTATGATCAATTGGAGATGTCCCCGGCCGTCCGACCTGCGTATAACCACCACTAACCACCGGGTTTGTGGGGGGATTTAATTAATGATTTATGATTTATTTAAATGGTCTCCAAATAGCGAATGTGCGCATTTAAACTATAATGAAAATAATCATGATGGTGGTTTGGTGTGCAGATAGCCGTGTAACCACCATAACCACCACCTAGAGCCTATAAAAGGAGCTTCAAGCCTCCTCATTTCTCACTTTTTCCTCTGAGTCTTCTTCTTCCTCAGGTTAAAACTCTGTTGAATTCCTCCTACGAGCAGTGTCCGAGTCGCACCCGAGTTACAAGCAAGTCGAGTCAAAGCCACCTGACGAAGCCAAATCTCTTAAGTTCTCAGTGGCCCCCGCAACCGCAAGTCCATGCGCTCCGCTCCACATCCGGAATTAGCAAGGCGCTAAGCGAAGACCACCAACGCAAAGTGCAATTTGTAATAACTCCTGGTGTGACGATCTGTCGTCCGCCGTGTGCCAAGTGTTCTCTCACCCCAAAACTATAACGAGAGGTGACTTGTCACCCTCGACTTCACAAACAAGCTATAACAACAGAAATAGTGGACTTTGACCAGCACAGATCCGGTCACGTGGTTTTTTACCCAGTTGAGGGGTTTTCCACGTTAAAATTGTGTGTACAATCGACCTACTCTATTGATTGTGTGCGCGCTCGACCGTTCAGAGAGCTAAGACTAGAGCTGTCACGGTTCCGGTTTGGTTCCGGTTCTACTAAAACCATGAACCGAACCACTAAGGTAACGGTTCTTCAAATTAGAACCAAAATCTTATTTGATTTGACCGGTTCCGGTTCTGGTTCCGGTTCCAGCTTAATTTTTGGAACCGTCGTGTCAACGGTTCCGATTACGGTTCAACAAGAACCAAAACCAAACCGACCACTATCGGTTCGGTCCGGTTCTATGCGGTTCGGTTCGGTTCCAATCGGTTCCAACTAAAACCAAAATTAAACTTGACGAAATGAAGTAAAAGCAGGCTGCAAATAGGAAAACTCAAAACAATATCGAAATAGAAATAATTATGTTGTCCACTTCTCGACGGTCTTTTCCACGATCGGTGGGATAGTATCAATTGTCTTCCTACATGTGTAGACTTGTCACGAATTCTAGTTGGCTTGCGCATGTCTCGTCGGCATGCTCAACCGTAACAACCGCCTACAATTAGTTGTCTTTCATGATTGCTAATACATAGTAGTTGTATATGTTCTATATTTTTTAAATAAAATATTTTAAAAAAAATATGTAAGTAAAATTGAAAATATATTATATAACTGTATAAAAATAAAAAATGCATTGCAAAAATTGATTCCAAACCGCAACAATATCAAGCTATATCATACGGTTTTTATGCGGTGAAGTTTTGTTCGGTCCAAAATCGACCCCCTTTAGTGCGATTGCGATTTGGGTTCAATCTACAACAGCTTCACTTGTGATAGTAAGTATAAATATTATAGATAAATTATAAAATAATAACAATATAATAATAATAATAAACGGATTGCGGTTCGGTTCTACTTCGGTCCGGTTCGGATCGGGTCTAAAAATCTTGAAACCGCTTGAGACTTGTATGTTGCGGTTCCGGTTCCGGTCCGGATAATAATATGTAAGAACCACACCCGGACCAATGTTGTTCACGGTTCCAAAATTCAAACCGGAACCGGAATAATTTGCAAACGGTTCGGTCCGGTTCTTTGCGGTTCCGGTTCGGTTTCGGTTCAGTTTGCGGTTTTCGGTTTTAAGTGACAGTTCTAGCTAAGACGATCCAGGTTATTCCGGTCCGACCGGGACTTTGAGTTAGACTGCAACACTCATCAATATTTAATTCCACAATATTCACTAATATTCAATTCCAATTTCGTTCAAATGAACGAGCCCTAATTGTACGTGCACACCACTTTTAGCTATGTGCACACCACTTTTGGCTTTGTGCACACCATTGATATGAGCACAGGATAAATTTTATTTGCATGCCAAAATGTCAAGTAAATATCATAAATTTTATTTGCATGTCAAATTGTTAAATAAACTCTAAAATAAAGTTTGAGTTTTTTTGTTACTTCAAATATAAAAGATTTCTTCCCTTTTACATTTCAAACCAACAAAAAGTAAACAAAATAAAAACAAAAATCTCAAATCATTTTTATCGATATAACTAAAAATTTGCACGGTCCATTTTTAAGTTCATGCAGACATGCATGAGCATAAAGATATGAATATTAGTTGTCTTAAATAAATAAAATATTTACAAGTTACTTTAAATTGAATATTAATATATGCACGGTCCTTTTGCTTGTTCAAGTTTTCTTTTGGTCGCCCCTTTAAGCGACCCGGAATCAAAGGTTCTACAGTTTGGCTTGTTATAGGATCCAATGGCTCCCGTAGTTTTCTTTTCAATTCATTTTTTTGAATAGCCGATAATGTATTGTTTTTTGGAGTATCTCATCCAACTCTACTTGTATGTCATGTGAACCGAGGCAGAAGCTGGGCGAGGGTAGGGTTTTAGCTTTCGGGATAAAATAGGAGCGGGGTGTGCGCTTAAGTTTAATATGGATGAGATTGGAAAAAAATAGTGGTATTGTTTATTTTAAGAGTTTGGTGTGCACGTAGCCAAAAGTGATGTGCACGTAACTTCGTCCTTTATTTTAAGAATTTGGTGTACACATAGCCAAAAATGATGTGCACGTAACAGCGCCCTAAATAAAAGACAACATAATTTATTTCAAGTTACAAATAAAAAATGATCGCGTCATAATTTCTGCAAGCAGTAATCCTGAGAAATAATATTTGCCGGCATTTACCTCATGTTAAGAGGTACATAAGGTTCACTTGTGCAAAAAATTCCTTCAACTAGGAGAAATTTATGTGAATTGAATGAAAAATGAGTCATAAAATAACGTTTTATACTTTTATATTATTTTAAAATGCATATTGGATGCGCATGAGATCTGTGTCACCAGCAATTTTTTAAGGACGGACAGCGTAAATGAGAATCGTGGGACCGCCAGCAAAAAATGATATCGGATCGGATTTCCGGTCGGATTTTAAAAAACTGGATGTCCGGCCAGATATTATTTTTACATAAAGCGAATCTTAAAATATTTGTAAACACGTTCTAATTAATATTTTATAAATGTTTTTAATAAAAAAACAAATGTGTTTTACTACAAATCAGTTTTGCATAGAAAACCCGTGCCATTCTGTTGGTACGTATGTAAAAATTAGTCTTTCATCACAATCAGGGGCGGATTCAGGGGGGGGGGGCGAGGGACACTGGTTCCTCCATTATTTTTCAAAATGTTTAGTGAATTTGGATTTCTCTCGTCGAGGCAATGACTTTGACTATTTATACGTCAAAAACGGTGGTCAGATGACGGAGAAACAACTCTGATATGATGAAAACGTTTAAAAAAAAAATTAAAGAAAGTTGATGCATGACCTCATGTTAAAATTTTTAGAACGCGGTGACGCATTCAAAAAAAAAATTGTGCACCCTCATTATTAATTTTTTGGATCCGTCACTGATCACAATGCTTGATCCGTTGGGCCGAAAATGGGACTGACCCGATGGGGTTGGGTTGGATTGGTCACTCGAAGAGTTGTCCTGGTTCGAGGCTTGCTCAACGTCGAATGCATACTGTCGGAAGGTGAGCCATCGGGTCATCATGGTTCCCACGTTGTCATAAAATGGATCCAGAGTTGCCGCCGTTCCAAGAAATGGTGTGCAACTAATATAAATAATGCAAATTTGGGCTTTGCAATGTGTTTGTGAGGGATTTGCAGTTGAGCGGGTTAAGGCTGCGTTTGGAGCAGCTTATAGTAGCTTATTTGCTCCGATGAGATTGGACAAAAATGTCATTGTCATAGAATGTGTGTTTGATATCACAAATGTTACAAAAAGAAACAAGTTTGAGGCATAAGATTTTAGTATGACAATGACATTTTTGTTCAATCTCACCGAAGCAAATAAGTCGCGATAAGCTGCGCCAAACACAGTCTAAATTGATAAGGTTTTCAGAGTTCATGATCGTCCTCAGGGGAGAGATAGGCCTCGGTGAGTAGTGCACATGCTATATGGAGTTTGGGGAGTAATATATATGTGGAGTTATATAGATTTGTCTTTTTGGCTTTTTGGTAGGATTTTAACAAATACCAGTGTCCGGGGGGGGGGGGGGGGGGGGGCACCTGACCCATATTGTTCGATGTTTTGTATGTTTAGTTCGACTTGACCCGCATTGTTAGGTGTATTGTCTATTTTTGTTCAACCCTATACATGTTAAGCTGAACTATACAAATTTTTTCTATCCACGGGTGATCTATAAGTGCTTCCTACAAGGTCGCCTGTGAAGCACACTCAAGTATGATATTTACAAGTCTGAATTATTGTTTAAGATCATTAACTTTTACTTTGATTTTGATGTGTGATTCACTGATTTATCTCACTTCTTCACCTAGAAACCTACAATCATAGTATAGCTTATTATGAATTGTACTTTTTTAGGGTTTTCTGCCCCAGAGACACTCTCCGCACTCATCAGACCGCCTTAATCATATTCAAAATATTTCATGCTAATTATGGGGATTCTAATATTTAGTATCACTGAGAGTCTGAGATGATTGACCTCATGAGACATAAGCTCATAGATACCTAAAGGATATGATTAATCTGTGTGATAGCTTAATATGAGGTGAGTTGAACAAAAGTGAGCAATGTTAGAACCAGGAAAATCTCAGCTCACAACAAGTTCGTACCGAGAGGGATAAAAGGCTATTTGTCTGGCGGTTGGAATGAGCGAGCTTAGATTATAGAGAGATGAGAGGGGCATGAGCTTTTTGGATTGCCTGTAAATAAGAGCTCGCGAGCTACAATGAGCAGGTCCTACCATGTTCCTAGAAGTATGTAGGAACTTCCCCTACAAAACCAGCACTAAGTTCGGCACATGTGAGGCATGAAAGAGTTTTTGGGAACCCTGGGGTAGTGCCAGGTGCCTCAAATGTGCCCTGAGGATTCTATTTATTGGCAATCCAGTGGGTGGTCTGAGAGTAGACATCCTCTACCGAGGTACTGGAAATTGGGCGAGCTGGCTGATGACATCACTCTACTCATGAGGTCTCGTTGGTGAGCTCGTGCAAGATGAGAGAAGAACTCGTGGATGAGGTAGACTCTAGTGCGGCAAACCCGTTAGTCTGCCCCATATATAGCTCATCGGCGGGCCTCAGACCGTTGAGAGAAAGCGGAGAAATAGGATGAGCAAGAAAAATATGTATCCCCAAGTGTGCTAAAGTTTTCAAAGAATCATCCAAGAGAACTCATCATTGAAAAACCTTCAAAAAGGGTAACAACTCATTCTTCCTTACACGAGTCTTTTTCAAATATTTGTTTTGTTTCTAAAATTAAGATTAAAAATGTTGCAACCGCTTTAAATAATGAATCTTGATTTTTGGTTATGAATGGTGAGTTAAATCAATATAAACAAAATAGGAATTAAAAATTAGTTGAGAGGCCATCTAATCATCCTGTAGTAGTAGTAGTAAAATAGATTGATGGGTTCCACCATTATTTATAGGGAAAACTCCCCCCATGATTTCCCCCCCCCCCCAAAAAATGGGATCATGGGGTTGACTAGTCAACCCCACCTCCCATGAACTCCCCATTATGAGGGAAACATGGGGGGTGGGGCACACTCCTTCTCCCCATGAAGGAAAACCGTCGCCCGCCAGGCAGGCCGTCGCCGCCGCCGGCCTAACCGCCGCCGCATGCCGGCCGGCCGCCGGCCTTGCCGCCGGCCCTGTCGCGGCAGGCCGTCGGTCGTGTCGCGGCAGGCCGCGGTCGGGCCGCTGCAAGCCGCCGGCCCTGCCACGCCAGGCCGTTGCCTGCCTAACCGTCAGCATGGTCGTGCCACGGCCAGGCCACGACCGGCCTAACCGCCAGCCTGGCAGTGCCGCGGCCAGGCCACGGCAGGCCGTCGCCGGCCTGGCCGATAGCCAGGCCGCCGGCCTTACCGCGGCAGGCCGCCGGCCTGGCCAATAGCCCGGTCGCCGGCCTTGCCGCGGCAGGCCGCCGGCCTGGCCACAGCCGGCCTAAGCCGCCGCCGCCGTCCACCAGGAGGCCGCCTCCGCCGCCAACCACTCGGCCGACCACCTCCTTGGCGCCCCATCACCGTGGACGACCTGCCCGCCGTCCGATAGTGGGGGGGGCTCTCCCCAATGTCCGATCAAGTGGGTAACCACCCACTAACCCACTACGTTAGTGGTGGGGCCCACCATGAACCTCCCCCGGAGGCTATAAAAGGAGCCTCAGGGCCTCCTCATTCTTCACTTTTTTTCTGCTCCCGGTCATCTTCCTCCTCAGGTGATAGCTCTGACAGTCTCCTCCCTCGAGTCGCCTTCCAGCCACCATGAGCCACTAGTGCGCCACCAGCACGCCGCCAACAGGAAAACGCCTAAGTCCCAAAGCTAACCGAAGGATGAAGACGACCCCTGTAAGCAAGCGCAGGTTGCCCCCAGCATCAGAGCACCAAGGCCATCCCACACATTTCAACATCCAAGTCACTCTAGCGGCGCAGCCTGTTGCCCATGGGGATTCGTAGTCTTACTCTCTCCCCCCAAACTGTAACAGGAGCGGCATGTCGCCCCAATTCACCAACACGTTGTAAGCACCAGGAGCTAGTGGAATTTGACCGGCACAGACCCGGTCACGTGGTTTTTTGCCCATTTGAGGGGTTTTTCCACGTCATCACATCTTGTGTCAACATCTCATTTTCATTCATTGTGTGCACACTCGACCGCTCCGTGAGCTAAGGCGGTCCAAGTTAATCCGGTCCAATCGGGGCATCGAGTTAGTCCGCAACAGTTTGGCGTCATCTGTGGTAACACAATTCCCAACATCCTTCGGAAAACAAGATCAACAGCTTTGTCGCTTCCAAATTCTGCTCCAATGTCAAAAAGATGCGCCCGCACTACTTAAGAATCCCTTGGCGGACGCACACACTCCCACTCTTTGATGGACACACCACTAACAGCTACAGTCATTTTCGCCCCCCGTCACCACCCTGGAGGAGCGTGTTTGCCAGATGGAAGAGCTACAAACCAAAATGCTCACCTTGCTCCGAAACTTGGGAGCACCAGTCATTCCCCCGCCTCTGCCAAAGCAGGGCCCGACGCAAGAATTTTCGCAAAGAAAAGGGAAAACTCTCACGGGACAGGGAGAATGGCATCAGGTTGTGCCCCGTTGGTGTGACCCTCCGGAGACTGGGTGGCAACATCCACCTCAAGAATACTCCTCTCTGAACACCACCCGCACTGACACGATGCACGCAATGCGGAATGATCCGACACTCTACCGGCCAAGAATTCCTCAGCCATTCAAGCAAGCTGATTTGCTGTCATCAGATGAACTCTCTTCCTCAACCAGGCATTGCCTGCACAGGGAGTGCGACATAAAGAAGGAATTATCAAGCACAAGTAGCTCTCCCGCGCCCGCTGCATCACTCTAAGAGATGTACGATCACCACCTCGCATGTCCTCATTATGAAGAGAGCGCTGGGAACATGATGGGTCCCGATACCTCTGCCACGAAGCAAAGACTAAATGAATATCTGCTCAACAACAAATCACCTAACTCCTGGGCAGCCCCGGGTTCAGAAGATGGCCTTGAAATCCGCAGTTTCAGCAAAACAGGCAACGCACTGGCACACATGGAGTATTTCGAAGCTATCATGCACGCCCGCAACGCTTTAGATCAACTCATGGCTCAAGCATTTACGACAACACTAAAAGGCAAAGCTCGAGCTTAGTTTCATTCTCTACAAGAAGAAAAGATAGACAGCTACATTGAACTCGCAGCTCTCTTTATCAAAAGGTTTATGATGGTAAGAAAACCCTCACCAGAAAGTCCAAGCCCGAGTAGAGTCCAGAAAAGGAAACTAGAGAACGGTGTATACCCCGAGCATAAGAGAAACTGCGATCAGCGCGCAAGTACCTACAAAGGGCAAAAGTTGCGTTCGTTTGCGGCGCTCAACGCCCCCACAAGGCAGGATATTTGAAGCAATTCGTGACCATCCGACCTTGTACAGGCTTAGGCCGCTCGCCACCAGTCGAGGAGATTCATCAAAATACTGTGAATATCACCGGGTCATGGCCACATCACTAGCGAATGCAATCAGCTAAGAGAAGAAATCCAGCGACTGACCAGTCTGGGGGCGGTTGATCAATTTCTATCAAGAAAGAGACCGCCTCCCAGTCAGAGAATGAGATCTACAACCGTAAGAATTGGCGAGCCATCTACCGAGTTGAACCAAGTTCTAGTGGACAGAGAGATTACTATTAATGTGTTATTTTTATCAACGCTACTTCAACTCAAACTAACCACTGGCAAGTGGCAACCTCGAGCGAACGTCTGCCAGCGCGCATGTTTCGGGGAACGCCCTAGTTCCAGTCATTGACACCATCACTCTCTCGGTCACTCTTGAAGAAGCACCTCGGCAAGCATCCTATGACGTACAGTTCGTCGTCATTCAAGCTGATTCTGACTACACTGCAATACTCCAACAATCACTCCTGGATTTCTTCCAATCCCTCTCTCGCCACTTCCATCCTTGAGGCATTTCTTTTTTCGCTTGATCATTTATTTACTGTTGTAAAAACTGTGTGCTCAAGCTTGCGAAGACTATCTTTTCGTTATTTGCTTTATTACTGCCTAATTGAGAAATTGTTTCGCCAGGCTAGGCCATGCAACTAGATCAAATATATACATTCTTCGGTGGTTGGATTGAGTACTTACATTCTCAACCAATGCTGCAGACCATCGCCCTGCCGCCGAAAACACGCCGTAGGGGCCTGCCCCCTCACGAAGAAGCCGCGAGCAGCCCTCACGCAAATTAAGTTGCGAACAGCCCTCGTGCAACATCGTGGGGGCCTTCCCTCCACACGAATAAGCCGCGAGCATCCCTCACGCAAATTAAGCCGCGAGCAGCCTTCGTGCAACACCATGGGGGTCTGCCCCCCTCATGAAGAAGCCGAGAGCAGCCCTCGTGCAAATTAAGCTGCGAGCAGCCCTTGTGCAACACCGTGGGGTCTGCCCCCCCCCCCCCTCACGAAGAAGTCGCGAGCATCCCTCGCACAAATTAAGCCGCGAGCAGCCCTCGTGCAACACCGTGGGGGCCTGCCCTGAAAGTGAAGGGATAGATACTACTCTAGAGGGGGGGTGAATAGAGTTATCAAATTTTGCACTAGACAAAACTTAATAGTCTACCCAACTCCCTTGGAGTGAAATGCGGAATTAAAAGATTATAGATAAGGAGATAACCCTAAAGCCTAACACAAGTGTTGTGCACAAACTCAAGCTAACTGTAATTACAGTTAAGGCTTGGAAATCCTAATCAGCAACTAGCAAACCTAGTTATATCTAATCACAGCCACAATACAAGTAATTAAATTAAGCAAGCCAGACGACACAAGGAATTTATAGTGGTTCCCCAAACAACTTGGGTACGTCCACTCTTCTACCAACAAGGTAGGAATCCACTACAAGTTTTTGATCAGGTGCCCTGCCACCACAAGATCTGCTTCAGGTAGATCTAGAAACTCTTTAGACTTTTGATCAGGTGTCTAAAAACCAACAACAGGTTTTTGATCAGGTGCCCTGCCACCAAGGGATACTTTTGAAGGGAGTAATAACCCTGTACAGGAGGGGGAAAGAAGGTTAAAAAGTCTTCTCTATTTTACAATTGATTAGAGAAGCACAAAGACTTGCACTGAGCTAGAAAGCTCAAAAGAATCAAGGCTCCCCCTGGCTCAAAGAATGTCCAGGTGAAGTCTTGCTTCAGTGCAGAAAACACTTCAGAAAGTTCTGAAGGAAAAACTACAAGAAAATATAAAATATAAAATAGAAATCTTCTAGCAGCTATCTTCTTCTTCTTCTTCAAAATAACTCTGAGTTAGAACTTCCTGGAACAGGAGAACTCAGGTTGAAGAAGAGCAGAAGAGCTTAACACTTCTCAGTTGAATGAAGATTGCTGAGAGCAGTTAAACTTAGTCTTGATGAAAGCTTGAATGCTAATTGAATAACTCTTAGAATAACTGGTTAGCTAGCTGAAATCCTTCTCCAAAGGATTCCTTTTATAGCAGCAACAAGCAACGGCTCTTTTCAATTTAAACTGTTTGTCTTCTTCTGAAACTTGAAACCTGGGCTGCAAATATCACAAAGACAAACAAACTCTGCAGCAAAATATTCTATAAAAGGGATAAACCTTTTTCAAAGAAGCTGCAGGAAGCAATCTGATAATAAAGGTACTAAATAAAATCACATCAGAGACAAACTCTTTATAGCAGAAGG
The DNA here is from genome assembly GCA_039513925.1 of Platanthera zijinensis. Taxonomy (NCBI): domain Eukaryota; kingdom Viridiplantae; phylum Streptophyta; class Magnoliopsida; order Asparagales; family Orchidaceae; genus Platanthera; species Platanthera zijinensis. Next base: position 62,210,778 of record CM077080.1, read on the forward strand.
AAGACTTTTCAGTCTAACGGCTATAAAGGACTGACAGCAGATAAAGTAAAATACAATGTCAGCTAATAAGACAAACAACTTTATCTGAAAAGATTTGACTCAGGCAAAAGGGATGGAGCAGATATTGCCTGGAAATATTATCATAAAACAACTGAAATAAAATGTCAGATAATATATTGATTTATTAAATAGAATAAATAAATACAAAATAAAAAGGCAAACAGAAAACGTCGAACGACCCTCGGAGATCGTCGACCGAAGAACGGAGATCGTCGAACTATCGGACAGATAGTCGAACGATCCAGATAGTCGAACTATCAAAGGAGATAGTCGAACTATCACAACAGATAGTCGAACTATCAGAAGATAGTCGAGCTATCAGATAGTCGACCTATCAACAGATAGTCGAACTATCAAAGCAAAACCGATAGTCGACCTATCAACAGATAGTCGAACTATCAACGCAGAACAGATAGTCGAACTATCAACAGATAGTCGAACTATCAAAGAACGACAGATAGTCGAACTATCAACAGATAGTCGAGCTATCAGATAGTTGAACTATCAAAACAGATAGTCGAACTACCAAGGGAAAACAGATAGTCGACCTATCAACAGATAGTCGAACTATCAGAAGAAAGCAGATAGTCGACCTATCAATAGATAGTCGAGCTATCAAACAACGCAGATAGTCGACCTATCAAACAGATAGTCGAGCTATCAGATAGTTGAACTATCCAAGCAGATAGTCGAACTATCAAACAAACAGATAGTCGAACTATCACAGCACACAGATAGTCGAACTATCAACAGATAGTCGAACTATCCACGCAGACAGAACGTCGAGCAACTGATAGACGATCGTCGAACAGTTAATCGACGATAGTCGAGCGGCGTTCGACCATAGTCGAACGAACAAACAACTTAACCAAATTCTTATCTGGATAAGCTGGGAACTCTATAGCTAGACAACTAACCTTGACAATAGATAATTCATGGGTCAAGAGACGAAGATGACAAGACTAAACTCAAATCAAACTAGGGTACCAACAATCTCCCCCTATTTGAGTTAAGTCTCTCAAAAACTAAAACACAGAGCTAGCTATAGAACAAAAAATCAATACAGGAAATAGTTAAACAACTAACTGGCAATTAACAATCAGTCAGATATATAACAGTCAATCAAAATTAAGGATCTACAGAATCAGGTTTGGGATCAGAAGAGCTAGGAACAAAAGATACTTTCCTCAAGGGATCTATGGCTTCTTTCTTAGACATCTTCAGATCTTGTACACCAATAATTTTTAGTTCTGATGCCCTTGGGACGACTGCTTCTGGATGCTTTTCCATATATTTAGAAGGGTCAAATACCTCAGGACTAACCTGGATTTTATCAAGTTCCTTCATTCTGAATTTTGACATTGTAGTAAATTCTGCAGAATCTTTTCCTTCAGCCTTAGCTTTCTTTATCTGGGCTGAGCCAACAAGCTCTAGAAAACGAGCCATCCTGAAATCAGGATCTAACTCTTGACTTTCATACTTATTTTCAGATGCAGTATCTATTGGCTTCACAGCTTTAAACTTGATAGACAGATCTAATAAACTTTCAGCTGGATCTTTAACTTCTTGAATAACAAGAGATGTCGGAGGAGCAAACTCAGCAAACTTCTTACAGGACTTTTCTGAGAAAACAGTTCTTTTACTCTTTGAAGTGTCTTTAGCAGCAGGTGAAACTTTTCTCTTGGGTGAAGGAGGAGGTGAAAAGGTTGGCTTTTGATATACCACCTCCTTTACTTGCTCTTTTGCCTCAGCATCATGTCTTTGAAATCCAGAATATGATTTACCTTGATGGCTTTGAGAACTTCTCCTTGAAGGAGGCTGAGAAGGTGCAGATTTGTCAGAAGGGGCAGATGGATTTGCTGAAATATTGCTAGAGGCTCCTGCACCGGGAGGTGGAGGAGGAGGACCTCTGGGAGTCCATCTGGGAGCAGGACTATCATACCTCTTTGATTTCTTCCTTTCCTTCTGCTGGTTCTTAGAGAACCACATCCAGTGCTGGAACTCTTTGGATTTAGGATCAATCCCTTTCAGAATGTAGTAAGGAGTGTCATGATCGGGATTGGGAGCAGGAGGAGCTACAGCTTTTCTTTTCCTCTTTGCAGCTTTCTTTTTCTTAGAATCCTCAGACAGATATGAATCATCTTCATCCTCAGAATGAGATGAGGGAGGATGATCATACGGATCATAGGCTTCTGATACAGCCTTTTCCTTTTCTTTCAGGGCAGCTTTCTCTTTCTCTTCTTCCATGGCATCCTGTGCCAAAAGGGAGTCTAGATTTGGTCCTGGAGAATCATTCCAAACAGTAGACTTTTCAGCTTGCAAAGCTTTTTCTTTCTCTTCCAAATCAGCCTTTACTCTTTGTTGTCAAGCAGCTTTTGCTTTCTCTTCTTCCAAACTCAGTTTTGGGGTGTCATCTTTATTTTCAACTTGGCTTTCAGGATCCATTTCTTGACCCTCAGGAACTGTCGAGGGGACCAGTTCAGATAGCACTGCTTGCTGAGCAGGTTCAGCAACTTCAGAAACTAGAACAGGCTCTACAGCCTCAGATAGCACTGCTTGCTCTACAACCACTTGGACATCAGGAGCTGATACAGATTCAGGCTCTTTGACAACAACTACTTCTTCCATTATATCTGTAGGATTAGGAGTAAAATCTTGCTAAATGACATCTAGTCATCCCTTCCAGATATTCTCATACTAACATATCAATTAAGTAATCTACAAATTGGGAAAGAGACATACCTTCAGGATTTTCTTCAGAGTGACCTAACTCCCATAAATCATCTAGAAAGGATGTGATTATTCCTTCTAGGTATAGGGCAACCAGGGGAGTTGAGGATTCTTCCAGGTAAACTTTTATAACAAATTCAGTCATCATTATTGCATCAGATATTTCTTTTTCTTTTTCAGATGGAGGAGGAGCTGAAACTTCTGCTGCTTTTTCTGTTACTACAAGTTGAGCTGTTGGAGGGGAGGCCAAAGGCTGCTCAGAGACATCTTCATTGAACATCTCCCCCTGCCTGATTTCAGTGGGAATTGAAACCAGGCCCCTGGATGAAGAGGGCTCAGCAGAGTTAGAGAGAATTTTGATGGCATCAGTCAAAGAAGCAATGGAGGAAGCAAGTGGAGCAATTGCCTCTTCAATCATGATTTTGATTGAGGGGGTAATTAACTCCACAATGCTGGAAATGAATTCTGGAGTAATTTCAAAAGGTGGAGGAATTACAGTTGATGGAAGATCAGCAGGAGGAATGTATTCCTGATGAACTGGAGAACGAACTGGAGATAGAGATTGAATTGGAGAGTTAACTGGAGAGTTAACTGTAGATAGATGGGTGGAAGCAGGAAGATCAATATGATCTGAAGATTGAAGAGGAGAACGAATTTGAGTAGAAGGTACAGAAGCTAATAAATCGACGCTAGGATGAGATATCCTAGCAAGATGATGAGGAATAGGAGATGCTGGAGGAGAAGATGGAATTTCAACTGTTGTTAAATCATGAACAGGAGAGGAAGAATGTCGTACTTCAACTAAAGTTGATGGAACTTCAACTGAAGTAGACAGCAGAGCAGAAGAAGATGAAGGAATAGATGAAGGAGCTGAGCCAACTTCTTGAGGGTGGGGAGCGACAGAGTCAGTCCTTGTGCTCTCAGATGCAGCTGGAGCAGCCCCTACAGGAGCGGGCTTCACGAATGTCCTCTTCCACTTTGAGAACAAGTTGGGATCCATCTTCTTACTGGCATTAATGGTTGTAGCAGCTGAAATCAACAGCTGGGGATACTTCTCCTTCAGAAAAATCCCAATAACCCTGCCTAGGGTAACCTCTTTCTTGCTATTCTTCTTCCTTATCAAGTCAAACAGAACACCTGCCCAATTGATCCTTTTCTTGTCGACAATTGCACACATGAGTGCAAATTGTTGTCTTGTAATGTTATCGTGGGCAGAGTGTTTGCCTAGCAGCACTTTTCCGACAATCTCAGCAAGAAATTTAATCTTAAAAGGAAAATTTATCTTGAGCAGCTTCGAGGGAATGCCTTATGCATGTCCCAACTCAATCAACATTCTTCCAAATTCTGGAGCATCTTGCTCATATTCTTCTTCGCCATTAGTCAATCCAAATAAATCAGTCAAGACGGCGGGAGTCAAAATTACCTCTACTCCGCCAATAGATCCTGTCATTGAATCTTCAGTAGAAGATGAAGTAAATGCCCATTCCTTTATCTCTAGGATATTTAACTTGATCCTTGTAGACATTAGCCTTTTCAATCCTTGATCTTTGCATAGCTGGAGAATTTCCACGATATCTGGTTCACAGCAGCTGAATGCATCAAAATCCACGCTGAAACCTGCGTCAAACTTGACTACTGCGAGGAGCGCTGGAGAAATCGCCATCGATTTGCTGGAGAAGGCGCGAGAGGAACGGAGAAGACAAATCTGCAGAGAAAAGAGACAGAGCAAGCACGACGACGGAATACGAAAAGACGCTCTCCGTCGACGATAAAAGCAAAGATCTTTTAACCTAGGTCGACTATCGGCTTTATATTAGACCGGAGATAGTCGATCTATTTAAAAGATACTGGACACGATGGTCGAACGGTCGTTCGACGATCGGTCCAGAAGCAGAGTAGTCGAGCAATCGTTCGACTATTTCTGGCTTCTCAAATAACAAGCTGTCGTCATCCAGAGATCGACGATGAGCTCGACTTGTTCGACGATGGTCGAACGCCGGTCGACGATCTTCAAACAGACAAGCTTTCATCAACCATAGGTCGACGATGGGCTTGACCCGATCGACTATCTTCGAACGTCGTTCGACTATCTTCAAACAAGTTTCAACATTGGCAGATATAGTCACACTTAGTCTCTTCCATTGATCATGCCTAGTTGAACCAAAAAGAACAGATGCTTCTGTTCATCTAAGGGCTTGGTGAATATATCACCTCTCTGAAACTCAGTGGATATGAACTCAAGACTAATCTTGTTCTTTTCCACACAATCTCTCAGGAAATGGTGCCGAATCTCAATGTGCTTCGTTCTAGAGTGGTGCACTGGATTTTGTACAATTGAGATAGCACTGGTACTATCACACATGATTTTGGTGTTCTTGTGTAAGTAACCATAATCCACAAGCTGGTTTTGAATCCACAGGATCTGTGAACAACAACTGGCAGCTGCTATATATTCAGCCTCTGCAGTTAAAGTTGAGACAGAAGCCTGCTTCTTACAGAACCAAGAGACTAATCTCTCTCCCAGGAACTGACAAGTTCCTGAGGTGCTCTTCCTGTCAACTCTGCAACCAGCATAGTCAGAATCAGAGTATCCAATTAACTCAAATTCTGATTCTGCTGGGTACCAAAGTCCTAGATTTGGACATCCCTTCAGGTATCTCAGGATTCTCTTTAGAAGAATCAGATGAGATTCCTTGGGGTTGACCTGGAATCTAGCACAAAGGCATGTAGCAAACATTATATCAGGCCTACTTGCAGTTAAATATAATAGGGAACCAACAATGGCCCTATAATTCTTTTGATCAACTGGCTTGCGGTGATCATCAGAATCAATAACTACATTAGTAGCCATAGGTGTAGGCATTGCTGAAGCATCAGCCATCCCAAATTTCTTTACCAATTCCTTGGCATATTTGGATTGGGAGATGAAGATACCATCAGCATCTTGCTTAACTTGGAGACCAAGAAAGTAAGATAGCACACCCATACTACTCATCTCAAACTTAGAGTGCATCAGGTCAGAAAACCTTTTGCAAAGTTTGGGATCAGTGGAACCAAATATAATATCATCCACATACACTTGAACTAACAGGATTGTGTCCTTGTGGTGCTTGACGAAAAGGGTTCTATCAACTACTCCCCTAGTAAAGTTGTGCTCTAACAGGAAACTAGCTAGAGTCTCATACCAGGCTCTTGGTGCTTGCTTTAGTCCATAAAGAGCTTTCTGCAACTTGAATACATGTGAGGGCTGAGTTGAAGAAACAAACCCTGGTGGTTGTTCAACAAACACCTCTTCCTTAAGCTCACCATTTAGGAATGCACTTTTGACATCCATCTGAAAGACCTTAAACTTCATGTAGGCTGCATAGGCTAAGAAGATCCTTATTGCTTCTAGCCTTGCAACAGGAGCAAAGGTTTGGTCATAATCTATACCTTCCTCCTGTCTGTAGCCCTGAGCTACAAGCCTAGCTTTATTTCTTACAATAATTCCATTTGCATCCAACTTATTTCTATACACCCACTTGGTGCCTATGATCAGTTGACCTTTAGGTCTTGGAACCAAAGTCCAAACTTTACATCTCTCAAACTGATTGAGTTCCTCTTGCATAGCAATAATCCAGTGGGGATCTAGCTCTGCATCTTTAAAGGTGAGGGGCTCAACCTGTGAGAGGAAACAAGCGTGCATCACATCCTGTCTTAACTGATGTCTTGTTTGAACACCAGCTGATATGTCTCCTATCACTTGAGATGTGGGGTGATCTGTAAGTGTGACGATATCAGCAGGTGGGATGTGATCTTCAGTAACAGTTGGGATTAATTCCTCAGGAGGAATTTGATCTACTGTTGGTGGAACAACAACAGCTTCAGCAATGTCTTCATCACTGTCTGATTCAGTGATCTGAAGAGTTGATAGTTGAAAATCTCTTGAGTAGCATCAGGTACCTGCAATGAACTGGAGGAAGGAGAATTTTCCTTCTCCTTGTAAAACATTTGAGACTCATCAAAAGATACATGCACAGATTCTTCAATTTTACAGGTTGATTTGTTATAAACCGTATAAGCTTTGCTTACTTGGGAATATCCAAGCATAATTCCCATTGAAGCTTTTGCTTCAAACTTTCTAAGGTATTCTTTATTGTTATTATGAATGTATACTACACAACCAAATATTCTAAAATAATTAATTTTGGGTTTCTTTCCTTTAAGCAACTCATAAGGAGTTTTACACTTAAGCTTGTGTATCAGACTTCTATTCAAGACATAATTGGTTGTACTAACAGCTTCTGCTCAATAGGAAAGAGGCATATTAGCATCTGCCAACAATGTGCTAGCAGCTTCAATGAGTGTTCGATTTTTCCTTTCAACTACCTCATTTTGTTGGGGAGTTCTAGGAGCTGAGAAGCTATGTTTGATACCTTCTCTCTCACAGAATTCTTGCATGAGAAGAGAGTCAAACTCAGTACCATGATCACTTCTGATCAAGGCCACATGAGTAGAGTACTCAGTCTGCACACATAATAGAAAGTCTGTAAGGGCTTTGAAGTTATCAGCCTTAGTTCTCAAAAAGAAAACCCAACTGAACCTAGAGAAGTCATCTACAATGACTAAGGTGTAATACTTCCCTCCTAAACTCTATACATTTATTGGGCCAAAAAGGTCCAGATGTAATAAATACAGGATTCTAGGAGAATCACTTTTATTTACAGATTTAAAAGAGTTTTTGGTTTGCTTGCCTAGCTGACAAGCCTTGCATAGGCTCTCCTTCTTGTAGGGGCAAGAAGGTAAACCTCTAACAAGGTTGTGTTTAGATAACCTAGATATATTTTTAAGGTTAACATGACTAAGCCTCTTATGCCACAAAGAATTATTATTAATTGTTACTTCATTAAATAAACAGATTTCAGAATGAGTTGAATTGAAATCTACTAAATAAATATTACCTAATCTAATGCCTACTAAAACAACATTATTATTTAAAGTAATATTACAAGAAAAGTTAGAAAATGAAACCTGGTAGCCAGCATCACATAGCTGGCTGACTGAGATCAAATTGTGCTTCAGTCCTGTCACATATGCAACTCTCTTGAAAGTAACAGCTCCAATAGTGATTCTGCCATAGCCTTCTGTCTGACCACAGCTTGAATCTCCAAAGATAACCTTTGGGCCGAGCTTAGCTTTGAACTTTGACAGATGATTTTTATTTCCTGTCATATGCTTGGAGCATCCACTATCCAAATACCACTTATTTTGAGTGATAGGATATGCCTTCACCTGCAAGAAATTCATTTAGACATTGTGGACCCAGGTAACCTTGGGTCCCTTGTTTTTCACATAAGAAAAGCTAGAAATAAATGAAAATGCAGGCTGGGGGTGAGATCTCCTAGGTGGGATTCTCCATGCAGATGATGGGTCAACAAACCTAGGATTTCTATTTTCATTTAGGTTTCTACGGGTTTGATGATGATTTTGAAAATCATATTGAAAACGTCGATCGACGTTTGACGATGGGCGCTCAGATCGTCGAGCTTCGTTCGACCATTGAGCTTCCGATCGTCGAGCAGCGTTCGACGCTCTTTGTATTTCTTTAAAAAATTTCTTCCTCTTTTCTCTCTTAGCTTTATTTAAAGTTTTATTAACTTGGTTTACTTGCTCAGTGTTCTTCATTCCACTAGCTGAAATGAAGTTCACTGGAGTTGAAAGATTATTTTTAAGAATAACTGGGGGTTCACTGGGAGAAGCTCTTAAGCCTAGTTTGTTATTGTCTGACCTAGTGTTAGTCATGCTGGTTATTTCTAATAACTTAAGGCTTCTATCATTTAGAGATTCTTCTAACCTCTTAGATTTAGCTAACTCAATTTTAAGAAACTTAATTTCTTCACTATAATTAGTGAGATCTTCCTTTAACTTAATATTTTCAGTAGATATGATTTCTGATTCAGCTAGCCTATGTCTAAGATCTTTAATTTCTTTTTCAGAACTAATTAAATCTAAGCATAAAGATTTAAAATCTAATTTGAATTCTGCAGAAGTGAAATCATAAGAAGATAGTACCTCATCTTCTGTTGGCATTTCTTCCTCTGAATCTGAACTCTCTGCAGCTGAGTGATTGCTGCAGGCATCTATTGCCATCAGGCAAACTTCTTTTGCCTTCTTCTCTTCCTCATCCTCACTGGAGCTAGAGGAGGAAGATTCTTCATCAGAATCACTCCAGGTTTCAGCAATGAAACCTCTCTCCTTCTTCTTGTTCTTGTAGGAGGATGGCTTGGAGTGCTTCATGTGCTGTTCCTTTTCTTTCCTCTTATCTTTGTTCTTCTCCTCTGGACAATCTGGTAAGATATGTCCAGGTTTGCTACAACCATAGCCGATAATTTCTTTAGCAGGAGAACGATCATACCTTGGTTTGTCTTCATAGCGTGAAGACTTCTTTCTGAATTCCTTTCTCCCCATCTTGAGAAACCTCTTGGCAAATAATGCTATTAGCTCCTCATTGGATTGGCTGCCTTCAGAAGCATCAGCAGCCTTAAGAGCTAGAGATTGCTCTTTTTTTGTTGGAGTAGGGGTCTTTGCTTCAGCTTCTGCTTCCCTTGTCTTCAGCACTTGCTCAAAGGATTTGAGCTTGCCGAGAAGAGCTTCTGTTGAAATTTCATTTGTGCTTCTGGCCTCCTTGATAGGCCAGATCCTCAGATCCCATGTGCTAGGGAAGCACATAAGAATCTTATCATTGACCTCTGTCAATGAGATATCCTTGTCAAGGGTCCTCAGCTCATTGATGATTGAGCTGAGCCTTGTATACATGGCTTCAACTGATTCAGCATCAGTTTTCTTGAAGTTTTCATATTGTGAGATAAGGTTGGACCTCCTGTCCTTCCTTTCATCAGCTGAACCAGCTACAATCTGGTTCAGTGTATCCCACATAGCTTTTGCTGAAGAGCAGTCAGCAACCTTCTGGAATACCTCATCAGACATTGTCTGAGCCAGAATGTTCATCGCCTTGGCATCTGCTATCTTTGCCTTCTTGTACTCATCATTGTAGTCTGGAGGAGGCACTGCACTCATATCAGATGATGAGGCAGAAGTAGCAGCAGGTGCTCTTGGGGGTCCTGACAAAATAGAAGCAAAGATACTTTCATCAATAGAATTCATATATAATTTAATCCTTGCCTTCCAGATGTCAAACTTAGCTAAGTTGCATGCTGGAGGTCTGGTGCTAGAATAATCCTTGGACTGGGCCATGATAGTGAAAGTGAATATCTATAAACTTTGGTATCTATCAGGATCTTGTGACTTAGGTGTTAGCCTATTCAGTTAGTCAACCTCCCTCTGATACCAATTGAAAGTGAAGGGATAGATACTACTCTAGAGGGGGAGTGAATATAGTTATCAAATTTTGCACTAGACAAAACTTAATAGTCTACCCAACTCCCTTGGAGTGAAATGCGGAATGAAAAGATTATAGATAAGGAGATAACCCTAAAGCCTAACACAAGTGTTGTGCACAAACTCAAGCTAACTGTAATTACAGTTAAGGCTTGGAAATCCTAATCAGCAACTAGCAAACCTAGTTATATCTAATCACAGCCACAATGCAAGTAATTAAATTAAGCAAGCCAAACGACACAAGGAATTTATAGTGGTTCCCCAAACAACTTGGGTACGTCCACTCTTTTACCAACAAGGTAGGAATCCACTATAGGTTTTTGATCAGGTGTCCTGCCACCACAAGATCTGCTTCAGGTAGATCTAGAAACCCTTTAGACTTTTGATCAGGTGTCTAAAAACCAACAACAGGTTTTTGATCAGGTGCTCTGCCACCAAGGGATACTTTTGAAGGGAGTAATAACCCTGTACAGGAGGGGGAAAGAAGGTTAAAAAGTCTTCTCTATTTTACAATTGATTAGAGAAGCACAAAGACTTGCACTGAGCTAGAAAGCTCAAAAGAATCAAGGCTCCCCCTGGCTCAAAGAATGTCCAGGTGAAGTCTTGCTTCAGTGCAGAAAACACTTCAGAAAGTTCTGAAGGAAAAACTACAAGAAGATATAAAATATAAAATAGAAATCTTCTAGCAGCTATCTTCTTCTTCTTCTTCTTCAAAATAACTCTGAGTTAGAACTTCCTGGAACAGGAGAACTCAGGTTGAAGAAGAGCAGAAGAGCTTAACACTTCTCAGTTGAATGAAGATTGCTGAGAGCAGTTAAACTTAGTCTTGATGAAAGCTTGAATGCTAATTGAATAACTCTTAGAATAACTGGTTAGCTAGCTGAAATCCTTCTCCAAAGGATTCCTTTTATAGCAGCAACAAGCAACGGCTCTTTTCAATTTAAACTGTTTGTCTTCTTCTGAAACTTGAAACCTGGGCTGCAAATATCACAAAGACAAACAAACTCTGCAGCAAAATATTCTATAAAAGGGATAAACCTTTTTCAAAGAAGCTGCAGGAAGCAATCTGATAATAAAGGTACTAAATAAAATCACATCAGAGACAAACTCTTTATAGCAGAAGGAAGACTTTTCAGTCTAACGGCTATAAAGGACTGACAGCAGATAAAGTAAAATACAATGTCAGCTAATAAGACAAACAACTTTATCTGAAAAGATTTGACTCAGGCAAAAGGGATGGAGCAGATATTGCCTGGAAATATTATCATAAAACAACTGAAATAAAATGCCAGATAATATATTGATTTATTAAATAGAATAAATAAATACAAAATAAAAAGGCAAACAGAAAACGTCGAACGACCCTCGGAGATCGTCGACCGAAGAACGGAGATCGTCGAACTATCGGACAGATAGTCGAACGATCCAGATAGTCGAACTATCAAAGGAGATAGTCGAACTATCACAACAGATAGTCGAACTATCAGAAGATAGTCGAGCTACCAGATAGTCGACCTATCAACAGATAGTCGAACTATGAAAGCAAAACCGATAGTCAACCTATCAACAGATAGTCGAACTATCAACGCAGAACAGATAGTCGAACTATCAACAGATAGTCGAACTATCAAAGAACGACAGATAGTCGAACTATCAACAGATAGTCGAGCTATCAGATAGTTGAACTATCAAAGCAGATAGTCGAACTACCAAGGGAAAACAGATAGTCGACCTATCAACAGATAGTCGAACTATCAAAAGAAAGCAGATAGTCGACCTATCAACAGATAGTCGAGCTATCAAACAACGCAGATAGTCGACCTATCAAACAGATAGTCGAGCTATCAGATAGTTGAACTATCCAAGCAGATAGTCGAACTATCAAACAAACAGATAGTCGAACTATCAACAGATAGTCGAACTATCACAGCACACAGATAGTCGAACTATCAACAGATAGTCGAACTATCCACGCAGACAGAACGTCGAGCAACTGATAGACGATCGTCGAACAGTTAATCGACGATAGTCGAGCGGCGTTCGACCATAGTCGAACGAACAAACAACTTAACCAAATTCTTATCTGGATAAGCTGGGAACTCTACAGCTAGACAACTAACCTTGACCATAGATAATTCATGGGTCAAGAGACGAAGACGACAAGACTAAACTCAAATCAAACTAGGGTACCAACATGCCCCCTCACGAAGAAGCCTCGAGCAGCTCTCGTGTAAATTAAGCAGCGAGCATCCCTCACGCAAATTAAGCCGCGAGTAGCCCTCGTGCAACACCGTGGGGGTCTGCCCCCCTCACAAAGAAGTCGCGAGCAGTCTTCGTGCAAATTAAGCCGCGAGCAGCCCTCGTGCAACACCGTGGGGGCCTACCCCCCCCCCTCACGAAGAAGCCGCGAGCAGCCCTCGCGCAAATTAAGCCACGAGCATCCCTCGTGCAACACCGTGGGGGTCTGCCCCCCCTCACAAAGAAGCCGCGAGCATCCCTCGCGCAAATTAAGCTACGAGCAGCCCTCGTGCAACACTGTGGGGGCCTGCCCCCCTCACGAAGAAGTCGCGAGCAACCCTCGCGCAAACTAAGCCGTGAGCAGCCCTCGTGCAACACCGTGGTGGCCTGCCCCCCTCACGAAGAAGCTGCGAGTAGCCCTCATGCAAATTAAGTCGCGAGCAGCCCTCGTGCAACACCGTGGGGGCCTAACCCTCTCACGAAGAAGTCATGAGCAGCCCTCGCGCAAACTAAGCCGTGAGCAGCCCTCACGCAAATTAAGCTGCGAGCAACCCTCATGCAATACTGTGGGGGCCTGCCTCCTCACGAAGAAGCCGCGAGCAGCCCTCGCGTAAACTAAGTCGTGAGCAGCCCTCGCGCAAACTAAGCCGCAATCAGCCCTCGCGCAAATTAAGCCGCAAGTAGCCCTCATGCAATACCGTGGGGTCCTGCCCCCCTCACGAAGAAGCCGCGAGCAGCCCTCACGCAAACTAAGCCGCGAGCAGCCCTCGCGCAAACTAAGCCGCGAGTAGCTCTCGCGCAAACTAAGTCGCGAGCAGCCCTCGCGCAAACTAAGTCGCGAGCAGTCTTCACGCAAATAAGCTACGGTCCAGTGTCATGCAAACAAAGCGGCCAACATGACATAAAAACAATAATGTCATAACAAAACAAAGCTGGAATGATACAAGAAAGACAATCAACGCCTAGAGGCAACAACAACCAATGCTAAACAAGGGGTAAAATACAATACGCCCAACTAAACAATAAAATGTAAATACACAACGACAAAGATATGAGAATCACTACTCGTCCTCGGCATTCGAGTCGGAGCGCTCATCCTCAGAGACATCTGCAAAACTGAAACAAGATGTGTCACATCCCAGGCTCTTGCCAACAAAGCGGAAGGCCTTCAAAACACTGTGTCGGAGTGCTAGCTCACGAATATCATCCATCTGGGGTTCCGCCTTCTTGGACCAAATCTCGTCACGAACCTCCTCTACAATCAGACTACGGTCTCGCATGTAATCCAATGACTCCAAGTACTCTGCAAGTCCCGCAACCTTCAACTCCGACGCATGGCCATCAGAGGACAGCATCTCCACTTGCGCCTTCGCCGCCTGAAGCTGAGTCTCAAGACCGGTGGCTTCTTCCCGCGCCGCATGCAACTGGGTCTCCAAGCCTCCTTCTACCGAATACCCCATGGTGAAAAGGTCCCGAATAAACATCCCGATCTCAGCATTTGAAGATATTGTATATCTCTAGCCGACAACAACCAACAAATCTTTAGTCATTCCCATCTCAAGAAGGCCACTTAAGAGGTGTTCTAATATATATCTTTTCATAATCAATAATAAGCAAGCTAGCCTTATAGAACTTGAGGGCACTGCAGTTATGAAACTTGAGGGCACTAAAGTTATGAAACTTGAGGGCAATCATTCACGGACAATGCTAATCCTAATGAAGTGTTGTGTTCCTTTATGAACTTGAGGGCACTAAAGTGTTCAAGGAATCAAAATCTCATCGGGATGTTCTCTTAATGCACTTATGAACAAATTCCTTCATGAGTTCTACTTTTATTATTCTCAAGTGATTAATTAAAATTTAATTATTTTCCAATTAATATGAATGAGATTAACTTAATTTGTTAAAGTTCCCTATGATACATATTGTTAAATTTAATGAAGGACTTAATGCGTTATTTGAAAATAAAAAATTTAACATGTTTAATTTCAATGAAATAATAATGCTAGATTTCGGATCGTCAAGAACAATGCTAATTAACCACATGTGAAATATAATTTTTTTATATAAATTATCAATAACTAAATAAAATTTAAGAACACGAAATAAAGTGACATGAACGATAGTACAAGCAATTAAAAATGAAGTGCAAATTATTTCTCGCATACCATTCTTTGATTCAGTTTCATGTCGCATGATCGCAGTCATTCCTAAAAGTGATTCGATGTTTTGCCACTGTTAGAAACCAGGCCGACCATCTTTTGTTAGAAATCAGGCCGGGGCAGCACATTGCGAATTCCGGTCCTAGCTGATATCCCAGGTAGTACTTATTCCACATTTTTATTCGCGCCATTATCTTCTCCTTACTAATCTCGACATTGCACTCATCCTTTAATGCCTGAATTGCCGCTGTGTAGACGACACTTTTCCATCCACTTGCCGCCTTGTTCCCAGATTCTGTTGCTCGAGACGGTCCATCTGTGTTGTCCACGGAACATATGACCGTTCACTTTGACCCCCTTTCCTTTGCTTTTATTCATTTAGTTATACATATTAGTCAATCATAAAATATAGTAACACGAACTAATAACAAGTGTCAATAGAATATATCAAAAGATATCAATGTAACACAATATAATTGGAGTTATCATCAATATTTTAAAACTTTTTAAGTTCTATGACGAACATTTTCTAACATGACATGAATGGAGAAGTAACAACAACTTAAGTGCCTCGACGAGCACGATACTCATTGAACATGTTTATAGCCAAAGTATCCCTAATTGTGCTCCACTCTAGTGTTGCTTGAACTGCACCTGTTGCATCTGCATACTCAACTATCTGAACTTGTATCTTGAACTAATATATCCGCATCTACTTCGGCCAGTAATCTAGCATGGTTTTCTTATCTCTTCTCAACGAGAAAATTATGTAGAATGCAGTATGCATTTATAATTTGAACATGTTTATAATGATAAGCAATTAACAACTGAATACAAAAAAATCATATTGTAGGCATACTCCTTTAATAGTCATTTACCTGTACTTTGATGTCATAGAATGATGGTCCCCTCAAAATTGTCCATCGTTTTTTAAGCAGTCTGAATGTCCTATCAATAACATTTCTCTCCTTTGCATGCCGAAGATTAAACAACTCTTTATAATTGGTGGGATTATTGCCTTGTACGGACCACTCTTGTAAGTGATATCTAGTTGACTTATATGGAGCAAGATATCCTGGAACGTTGGTGTATCCTGCATCCACAAGAAAGTATTTTCCTAATGGCATCTCAAAACGATCTCTCCTTTCGAGTGCATTACGTAACACTCTGGAATCCGATGAGGATCCCTCCCATCCCAGCAAAACATACAAAAACCTCATGTTTGAATCACAAGCGCCCATGACGTTCGTTGTAATGGCTTGTTTCCTATTCCGATATCTACCCTAGTCTTTAATTGGCACTGTGACTTCAATATGAGTGCCATCAATTGCGTCAATACAATCCTATACGATAATGTAAGATATATTAAAACAATTTAAGCATACTCCATATATATAAATGTTAAAAAAGGAAAATTACTTACTGAAAAATGATGCCATCTTTGTGGAGTTGATTTATCTTGAAGCTTTATATAGTCGGGGCCTAACTTCAAAATAGCCTGTAACACCTTGTTGAAATGACGGCTTATTGTATTTGTTAAATGTAGATACATTCCATCGACAACCCGAAACTTCTTATTGTGAGATAGTACTTGTAAAAAAAACACTAACCGACTCTCTAACTGTAACATTTTCCGTGTCTCTTATTAATCCACGTCCGATTAGAATGTGGCACAGTGCTTCGAAAGAGCTTTTATTCATTCGAAGCTGGTTAAAACAGTTGATATCTGTCTCACCATGTAATCTATTAAACAAAATTCTCCTTAAAATATCTTTGGCATCGACATGAACAAGATTTTTCCTAATCGTGCTTTTCATCATCACTACGGCAGTCACAACAAGAGCCGCAACTACTGCCGCTCTCCTACGTCTACGATGCTTCATTGTCGCATCCATCTACATATAAATCATACGAGAAATCATATAAAAAATAAAAACATTCAAATACATACACACGCACATATACAAGCACACATGAACTCTCCTTCATGCAGAGTCAACAACTATATTATTCGATCATTTTCATACGAGAAGGGTATAGTCAGATGTTTGAGTTTCCCATTATTTTTATTGCTTTTCCAGAAGAATAAATAACTATAGAAGGAATCAAGAGAAGCATATGTCTGCTTGTCTACAGAAGATGGAGTTTGAAGTATAAAAGATTTGATTTGATTACCATGGGAGCAACTATTCAAAATAGAAAACTGATGTATTGATGTAATCAGATGTTTGAACTGTCTTATATTTTGTTGCTTCTTTACACATTTTGTTGTCTAAAAAGAAAAAAAAAATCAGTGTCATGGAGTAAATCTTGTCATGGAGGACGGTCGTGCTACTCAACTTTATGGTTTGCAGACATTATCAAAAGAAATAGACTGAAGATTGCAGATGAAGAAATAGATTGAACAAAAATACGTAACTCAGTACTCGAGCACTTCCCCTTGATTGCAATGTCATGAGGCATCAGCTGCATTGTAATGCCTCAATACAAACCCCATACATGCCTAATGCAACTCTGCTCTTCCTCACAGGTAACAATCAAGACGGAGCATGTTACAACACCAGATCACAGATCTCAACAAAAGCCTAAAGCAACTAAAGCCTAAGCAACATTACAGATCACAGATCTCAACAACTACAGCCTAAAGCAACTACTCAGAAGAAGAAGAAGAAGAAATGACTTACTGGAACGACGCCACTCCAGTCGTGAGGAAGAACTCGATGGTGCACGACCGCTCATGGAGGAAGATGGAGGCACGAAAATGGCAGCGTATTCTGTGGAGCCGACGAGAGATGAATCCACGATCGCTCGAGGAAGAAGATGATAGTGCGGAGGGAGATCGCGGGAGGAGTGGATGGCGTTGAGTAAGATCGGAATCACGAAAGAATACCTAGCGAGGTCAGAAATTAAAGTCACGGGATACAGCTTATACCAAATTCCAACAGAATTCAATTTGATTTCCGATTCCCACGTTATTTTGGGCATACCGAACAGCCACAATTGGAATTGTTAATTGAATGCCAATTCCAACGCCCCAATTCCCGCGAAATAAACGGATCCTTAGAGAATTATTATGTCAAGATTACAGTCAATCATGTAACACTTATCCTTGGACTTGCAAATCATGGAAGAGATTGCAAATTTGAGAGAATTCTCCTTGCGAACTACATACAGGAGAACATGATACAAGAGTTAGCTGACCTTGCAAATGAAAAGTACTCTCCCACCTTATAGCTTAGGAGGGTCAATGTCTTTATAAATTATGTACTATGCGTACTTTTCTTTCCTTTGAGAGGATTTAAAATACCTATTTGTGTGAATGATTTTCAGGGGTTGGGGGGTGGAGAATATAATTGGTCGAAGGCCATACACAAATTTCTCCATTCCCATTTTGATCTGATGAGTCAAATTGCTACTAGCAAGGAGATGACAAATTTGATTATCTTGAAGGATATTCTGCTATGAAGTAGGGATACTTCCCTGAAGGCAGCATATCCATATAGGATACGTATCCGGTACCGGTACGTACCCGATACTCGACAGATACACCTATGTGGACACACTTGGACTTAGCAGATCATTCTGCAAATTGTGATATGAGTATGTTTTTTCTAGAGTAAACAAAATTTGGCTTTATGCTAGGAAGCGTTGGTACGTCTAATTAAGTTATGTATCTGTACCGAGTATGTTTATGGTACTAGTACGTTTCTGTTACAAGTACCTATATTGAACGTGTTGATACGATGCAAGTTATTAACAAAATAACTGAATTGTATCTAAACTAACTAGAGATTGAAGATGTTGATCTCCAACAATAAAGTTGATCTCCAACAATGAAGTTGATCTACAACAATGAAGAAGAAGAAAAAAAAAAGACTGATTAGTAGACTTAAGTTATGTTGCATTAATTTGTGGACTTGTACTTCAAGTTATGATTTATGTTTAATGTTTTGATTTTTTGAGAACTATTTATTGCACTTGATATATGTATATATATATATATATAATATTTGTTATAGTGTATCATGTAGTACCCGAATCCTTATTTTTTAAATTTTATCGTAATGACGTACTGGGCACGTATCGTACCCGGTACCCGTACCCGTACCCGTACTGGTACTTCCTAATTATTCTGTCATTCTAGTGGTAAGAATTAAACATGTATACTTAGCTCTGTAAAATATAATTTCTTATTTATATATCTTGTTGTAGATCTGTTTTTAGCACATCTAACTAGCAGTGGCAGCAAATGATTTTGCAAGACCCCAGTTTATCGATGGTCTTCAAAACTCACTTTGAGTGCTAAATTGTGTTTAAATTTACGTGCTAAGATTTCTAAGCCTGACGTAGTAAGTTATGTTAATATTTTTTGCATTAATATATAACATGAGTTGTTATCTTTTTTGTAGATTAGGAAGGCCTTTGTATTTTCATTCGTTGAGGAGAAGGTATTACTTGGAGGAGGAGATGGTGAGGAGGAAGAGTAGGACTTTGAGGAAGGTTATAGGAGAAAAGACATGAAGAGCAGGGATAAGAAAGATATGAGGAGGTTGAAAGATAAAAAGAGGGAGGATGTAAAACAGGATAAGATGAATGAGGTGAAGAGGTTGGATGTCAAGCTAGAGGAGTTAAAGAGGTTGGATGATAACAAAGAGGAGTACAGGAAGGAGAAGGTCATGAAGGAGAAGGAGATGAAGAAGTCAGATAGGAAGACGAAGGATGAGGAGAGGTTAAGAATATTTTTATTATATGAGGTTGGTGAATTAAAAAGTTTTATTAGGAAAGATTTGATGCATTGACAACCCTTATAACAAAAAGTAAATCAGTCGCCTCTCCATCAAATCATGCACCGACGTCGCCATCAGCCTCACCTCATGTAACCTTTGTCCCTTCAGCTCAATTTACTTCTCAGTCAAATAGTGTTATAATTCCATATGATGTGTTGGTCATTGAAATTGAAAGTGTTCCCAAGGAACGAGTCCTGATCATAAAAGCAAAGGCAATCAGGAAGAAGATGAAGTTGTATACCCCCACTGTGGAGGCGCAAGTAGAGATAAAAAGATTTGATGTTCAGCCGTACCATTACATAGAAAGGGATGACCTTCCTTCCAGATGAGTGTTGTGCATCTAACCATCCCCTAGAAACACGTTTATTCCTGATCGAGCCATTAAAATTTTTCCACTTTCTATCATTATCATGTCGCTGCAAAAAAACATTGTTTATAGTTTAACAGAACATACTGATTTTTAATTCAACTGTAATGACGTACTCATCCAGATATCGGGCCAAGATGAAATCAATCAAGGCTCTTAGTCGAGGAGGAAGATAATCCCTTCCTGGGTAACGAGTGAACAACAAATCCTTCCATCTCTGCCCGTGTCTCCACTGTGGGGGTATACAACTTTGTCTTCTTCCCGACTGCCTTTGCTTTTCTGACCAGAATACTTTGGAAACTTCAATTTGTCTGACACATCATATGGAATTTAACGCCCTGAGAAGTAAATTGACTGGAGGGCAAATGTTACATAAGGTGAGATTGCTTTTCATAATTTGATGGAGAGGTGATTGATTTACTATTTGCTATAAGGGCTTCCAATGCATTAAATCTTTCCTCAATAATTTTTTTTAATTAACCAATCTCATCTAATACAAATGTTCTTAACCTCCCTTCGTCCTTCTCCTTCCTCTCCAACTTCTTCCCCTCCTCCTTCCTATATTCCTCTTCCTTCTTGTTATCCTCCAACCTCTTTAACTCCTCTAGCTTGACTTTCAACCTCTTCACCCCCTTCTTCTTATCCTTTTGTGCATCCTTCGTCTTCTTATCTTTCAACCTCTTCACATCCTTCTTGTTATTCCCACTCTTCCTGTCCTGAAAACATGGGCCGCCTCCAAAATCTTAATATCAGATCAGAAGGGAATCGCCTATCCTAGAAGAGAATGGCCGTCCAAACAAGCGTCCAACCGCCTCAAAGTACGACGCTCGACCACTAAATCACCGAGTAACACCCTAAAAACCCTAAGTCCCAAAATGGGTTCAGGCTGGGTGACACAGCCTGGGACACGAGTTCCCAGGGATGTCCGGGCACACACTGGGAACGGGTGTTCCCAGGGCGTGTCCTTTATAGGCATCGACTCAAGTTCTCGAGATAGAGATTGCGTTGAGAGGTGACGGCCTGGGACACGAGCGTGTCCCAGGGCGGTCCTGTCAGACGGCGTTGAGTGGAGTGGCGTTTAGTGGATGGCATTGATGGTTACACGGCCTGTGACGGGGTGTCACAGGGGCTTGTTGGTCACACGACCGAGGACGGGCGTGTGCCTTAGCCGTGTTCTTCTCGGGTGTTTCGGCCTATTTGTAACACTCAGCCACACGGCCGTAACTGGTTGACACTGGCGTGTCAGGGAGTGACACGGGCATGTCATGCATTCTGTTAATTGATCTTTCCTCAAGGAAACGGCCTGTGACACAGGCGTGTCAAGGCCGTTCAGCTCTGTTTAGATGCTTTTTAAAGTAGAAGGTCGTTCGTTTCCTTTATCCTATGGTCCAAGTTCTCCCTGTTATTATAAGGCCGAGAATGGAGATGATTATCTCATTCTATTTGGCCATTCTCTTTCTTAATGAAGAGAGAGAGGAGAGCAAGGAAGGAAGAAGGAGAAGCTTTCCGACCGCCAGTTAGCTTCAGTGGTCCGAATCGCGAGCCGAGCCCTGCGGAGGCAAGGCCGCTCGGTGATTTCCATCCGGCTAGTTCTTTTGGCGCCAAAGCGATTGTCAAGGTTCGGTCTTTCTCTTGGGCAGGTGAAGCCCTTTGTTTATGCATGTTATCTGTGGAATCCCCTCAAAAGATGGAAGAGCGTAAGTGATTCCAGCGGTTGAGTCCTTAGAGCCGAAAATGTGTAGTACGACATAGGCATGCTGTTGAAGCCCTCTGGATGAATGTTTGGATTAGTTCTGCGAATCGGAGAAGACTCCGTGTTATCGGTTAACCTCGGAGATGGTGAGGACGATTGTGATGGTGAGAAGGAACTTTGTATAGCTCCTTTGGTTGTATTCGACACGAACTGTAGTGATGAAATGGAAAGCGGAACTATGTCGGTGTTGAGAAAGGAATGCGAGAACCTCTGAGTGGGTAGAGCACCCACCAAGTTCAATAATAGGATTTTAGAAGCAACCTCTGAGTGGCTGGGTGTGAGATGTCCCAATAGGGATTTGGCGGCTGATGCCTAGGGCCAACAAGTGAAGAACCTCTGAGTGGGTGGGCCACCCAATATCAGTGGTAGGATCTGAGCGGTCGATTGTGCATGCAGCGGAGCGAATTCCCTAGGCTTGTTACACTCGTGGGTAGGTCGACTGATAGTTACGGTTGTCGTGAGGTTACTACCTCTGAATGGGATGGGAGAAGGGTCTCCAGTCTGCGCGCTGTAGTTCATGCTCCATCGCCAACAAGTTAAGAACCTCTAGTCGGTGTTACGAAGGATGTTCCGATACACTGTAAGTATGCCCTGAGTGCACGGAGCCTGACATGAAGGCCCGTTTGTGATGTTATTGTGTAGTGATATATATATATATATATATATATATATATATATTAATTGTGATTGCATTGCATACAGGGAAGGAACCCGCCGGGTAAGGGATAGGGTCGTTATAATTGGTCAGCTGAATGCTGACCGTTCTTTGTTTGTCACCCCTGGGATGGATGTATCAGGGTCTTGATGAGCTGAAATGGATTGAGCGGGGGCTCATGCTGCTGCTGTTAGCCCTCGAAGGCCTCGAAGATTTGGATTTCATGTGTGTCCGGCCTGCGTCTGATGTATGAAGTCATATATTTGTAAAGAGAATTTGTAAGGCCTTAAGGCGTGAGCGGTGAGCTTGTATACATTCTGGTCTTTTATATAAATGTGTTATTTATATAGTAGTGGAACATGGATTGAGCGTCCTTATAAGCTTCCGCTAGAATGCTCTGGGTTAGGGTGTGATGGTAAGATATTACTGTGACCTCGCCGTCTGTTTGTGGCATATAATGTGGGGCCCCGACCACCTCTATTATATGTTATTTAACGGTCGGGTTGTTCACCGCAACCTTCAAATATCATCATCCTCTTCCGGTCACGTGCCAAAGGAACCGCAGCAGAACGCTCTGTATCATCCGAAAGGCTGCACAACAACAAGCGCTTCTCCTCCACGAAAGATGGTTCGACAGCTCTCGAGGCTCAGAAAATCCCAGCACCGAAGTAAATTCACGTTCGCACCCCTTCTCCATGCAACAACGATCAGGAAGGACGTTCCAAAACTCTGGCAGCTCCCAACAATTACAGATGTATCCATACAAAGTGTTCCCATGACGTCGATCCATCCAAATTTCGAACTCCAGCTTGCGTTTGTTGTTGAAGACATCAACCCGACCGCCGCTATTGGTGTGCACCTCGCACCAAATCTTTAAATATATTCAAGGAAAGCCTTGAGGCATGCTCACAAAAGAAGACCACAAGCCCGACAATATGTGTCATCGCCAAGGGTGTAAAGTGAGACAATGACACCCCCATAGAACTTCAAGATCTCAACTACCTTCTCGCACGGTGGCAACCGAAATCCGAACTTCAACAACGACTCACAAAGAGTCATCCAACCCGTCGACGGTTTCTGCGCTCTCT
This sequence comes from Platanthera zijinensis, assembly GCA_039513925.1. Taxonomy (NCBI): domain Eukaryota; kingdom Viridiplantae; phylum Streptophyta; class Magnoliopsida; order Asparagales; family Orchidaceae; genus Platanthera; species Platanthera zijinensis. Next base: position 62,233,995 of record CM077080.1, read on the forward strand.
CTTTGGCATGCCGGATCCGAATCTCCATTCCGGCAAGCAAATTATATCGCCTCCTCCAAGCAACAATCTGCTCCTGGGAAAGAGTAGAGCGCAGCCGCATCAGCCAGCATTGTGCCATGCGCTGTGCAACCTGCACAAATAAGTTATTAAAAGGAGAAATGTGACACCCCAAGCAATAGTGAGCGAAGCCCGTGCAAGCCACCCAAAAAGAAGTGCCGCCTCTGAAAATCATAAACCCTGAACAACGAAGTGCGAGAAGCGGCGACCGAGCCTGGAAATGGTATGCCATCGAGAGAGCATGTGTGAGGGAGTAAGCGGCTTCCACGCGTCCGTCCGGCGGCGCTGGCCGCCCCTCTGTTCCCCGGCCGCCTATGGCAAGGCTGGCCGGGGAGGCGCCAGCCCCCAAGGGGCCAGCCGTCCCTCTTCTCTCCCCGGCCACCCTCCGTTTGGGCGGTCGAGGGGTCGCCCGACCCCTTAGGACCGGCTGCCCCCTTTGGCCGACCGACGTATCCCCTAGTCAGGGGCTTTGGCTGGCACTAAGGAGGCGGCCGCCCCCTCCGGCGCCCCCGTATGGGGCGGCCGCCCCCTGTAACCACCTACAAAGTGGGCGATTGGGGGTGGTTACCGCGCGTAACCACCCCCGTGGCCTGTTGGCAGTGACAGACAAAAAAGTAAAACTAAAAAATTTGTGGTGTTTTTCCCACTCATGAAGACACATATTTTCTAATTTAATTATCATATTTTAGTTAACTTAGCATATATCAGTAGTACACATCAAGACCCTTGTTCTATCATGGTTCTGTTTACAAAATAAACAACAAATACGAAATAAAACCGAGTGCAAAAATTGGAAATGAAAAAGAACTGAAGGTCACAACTTTGTAGAAATAAGGAGAAGTGAACAGTAATCAAAGAATTGAATTTTTCTTTTTAAAATGGTAAAATCTGAAAATGAAAATAGTGGAAAATAAAAATGAGAATCTTTCATTTTATTCACTCGAGGAAGAAAGAAGTTGGAATAACTAAAAATGATGAAAAACAAAATTGATAGATTCCTTTATTTACCCTAAACCTGAAAGAAAATAGATGATAAAATTTGAAAGATGATGAAAACAGAAGAACTTACCTTAGCCAATTAGCTGGGTCTTTGGAGATGACTGGAGCCCCAAAAGGAGAGTTGGGTCTCGAAGTAGAGTTGTCACGGTTCCGGTTTGGTTCCAGTTCTACTAAAACCGTGAACCGAACCATTAAGGATAACGGTTCTTCAAGTTAGAATCAAAACTTTATTTGGTTTGACCGGTTCCGGTTCTGATTCCTATTCTAACATAATTTTTTTGGAATCGTAGGGCCTACATTTCCAGTTCCGGTTCGGTAAGAACCAAAACCAAATTTTTTACATGCGGTTCGGTTCGGTTCTATGCGGTTCCGGTTCGGTTCCGGTTCAAGGGATGTTAATGTTTGTGAAATGTAAACTTTGGAGATGTTTTTGTAATTTTAAAAGCAGGAGGGGTGCAACTTGTAATTTAGCAAACTTAGAGGTGAGGTCCCAATAAATGGCCATATATATATATATATATATATATATATATATATATATATATATATATATATATATATATATATAAAAAACTTTGTAGACTAACATGTGATATCTATTATGAAAGTAGTCACTTTTATGCATAAAATTGCTATATAAATTGTCACTCAACTTAAAATAAAAACAATCATTCTCACAAAATAAGTGATGCGTCTATGAAAAATGTCACTCAATTAAAAATAAAAACAATCATTTGCCTATGAAAATTGTTCCTATGAAAAACAATCATTTTATGAAAAGTGTTCACTTATCATATAGTCTCATGTACATACACATTCATATAAACAAACAAACATATACAAATTCACTCTCCCTATTATCATTTTTAAATGAAATAAAAATAAAAGATTGCTTATGCATAACTCCTAATTTACCCTCAGCCACATAAATATTGAAGTTTCGGAGCAAACTATTAAGAAGAATGAATTTGAAGAAATTTACAACATTAAAAATTACATAAAGTTGCAAATCAAAGCGGTAAAAAGCCATCAGAGTAAGCAATTACACCCTTCTTTGCATGTCCTTTATGCAAGAGGCGCATGAACAAAATATTGTGATGGAAAACAAAAAAATTTAGATCTTTATAAAATATTTGAATAAAACGTTGTGAATATGGAATAGATGCGTACGAAAAAAGTGATTAAAACATTGCAGATCATGGAAAAATAAATAAAGAGATGCGTATGAACACAACATTGCAGGTCATAGAAGAAAAATGTATCAGTTTCTGAAGAGATTACAGTGATGCACTAGGATCGCTTGTAGAGTACACTGATTCAGAGAGTAGATCCACAAATGAGTGATGCGTCGCCTCAAGCTCTTTCTGATCCGTGGCGAGGGGCGTTCGGTGAACGGAATCTCTCCTCTGTCGCCGGAATGCCAACTTCCATTTCGTGGAGGAGTCGCCAGTGAACCCTAAACCCTCTGCAAAAACAGAATCAGATAGAACACAGGACAATAGAAGAAGGAAAAGAAGATCGGTGATGAAATTGGTACGGTGGTACCTGAGTTGAGAGCAGGAGAGGGATAGAGTTCAATGAAACTAGCCCGACGGAGACATCAGAAAAAAGCAGGTACTTCGGGATAGCGGGAGAGGAGATGTGTTGATGTGCAGCACTGCAGCCCGGAACCCTGCGGGAGAGGAAATGTGCAGCACTGCAGCCAAGAAAAAAATAAATGTGTTGAACAAGAAAAGCAGACACTCAAGTGTAGTTGAACAGCCCTCTACAGCTGTACGTGACAGCTGTGGATTGATATTTGACATATTTTTTCTAAGGTATCAACAAAATATAAAAAACATATTATAATAATGCGAAAATAATAATAATAGTACTAATAAATAGTACAAAACATCTATACACACAACTTTTAAAATGATAAAGAAAAAAAACTATGATATTTATTAAATAGCGCAGAACATCTTTTTTTTCTTAAATATAAAATATATGCATAATATCTATACACACAGTGTTCAAAATGATCAATATCTTTGCATATTTTTTAGGGTATTATCAAAATATAAAATAAATACTAATAGTATATTTGTATGATGAATGAATTTTTTATATTAAAATAATAATAATAAATGAGTTGCGGTTCGATTCCGTGTCGGTTCGGTCCGGATTGGGTCTAAAAATTTTGAAACCGTTCGAGACTTGCATGTTGCGGTTCCGGTTCCGGTCCGGATAATAAAATGATGGAACCATACCCAGACCAATGTTGTTCACGATTTCAAAATTCAAACCGGAACCCGGATAATTAGTGAACGGTTCAGTCCGGTTCTTTGCAGTTCTGGTTTGATTCCGATTCGGTTTACGGTTTTCGCCACTTTCAGTTCTGGTTTGATTCCTACTTCAGTCCGGCTCTAGTCCGAAGTCATTATTTCCTTAATTTTTGAAGTGGGAAGACTACAATTCGCCACTTTGCTCCCTCTCATCACCCCATTCTCATAATTCTCATAATATATTTGGGGTGAGATATTACAGAAGTAGGAGGCTAGGCTCGTGAAAAAGGTTGAGACAGAAGTTGGAACTTTGAACAATTCAATAGACAAGACAAGACTCATGAGTTTTAAAAGAAAAAATAGTTGTATTATAAAATAAAACTTATATAATATAAAGTTTTATTTGGGCCAGAAGTCAGTTGGACCAACAATTTTTTTTATTTTAAAAAATATGACAAGTCGCATTATGTTGTACAACCAGCAACTTTTGTTTTTTTTTCAAAAATCACACCTGGGCACGTGCCCGAATGTGTCTCCATGTAGTTCCGTTAATGCCCGTTGGGCTGATCCCGAGTGGGTGAGGGTCAGTTTTGGACCCAAGGGAAGACACAGTATTTTCTTGAAAATGATGATCCGTGTGCTCAAACGGAGCGATCCGATTTGTCCGGCTGATGGTTATGGGCGAAAATTACCGACTCGCCCCTCACTGGGCCTATAAATAGACCCATGATTATTCTCATTTCTCTAACTTCGGAACTCGGATTTATGGGAAATCTCTGTCTCTCTCTTTCTTGCCCTTTCTCTTTCTTGCTTTCTCTCTCTCTTCACAGGACCGCCATCGCCGTGCTCTCCGCCAAAGCAAAGTCCGTCACCGTCACGCTCGCCTCCAAGTCAAAGACCTTTCGCAACCTCCTCCACACAATTCAATGCTCGTAGGAAATCACTAGTTCATCGTCTGTAGTCATCATCATCTAGAGCGCGACGTCGGCGGAATACCTGTCGTATCTGCCTAAAACTCTGCCAGTGATCATCCAGGAGCACGCGTACATTCCCTCACACGTTGAACATTGTATCTTTTTCTCTCCCCCTTAAGTTGTAACGAGTCGCGGTCTGTCGCCCTCGATTCTATCAAAGAAGTGTTGTACCCCCAACCGATCTACTGGAGTTCCAGTCGGCACAACCCCGACTGTGGTTTTTAACCCTATTCACAGAGTTTTCCACGTAAAAGCACGTCTCGTTTGAGAACTATATCCGTGACTGGTTGTGTAACCGACCGCTCCAAAAGATAAAACGGTCTAGTTAGTCCGATCTATTAGGAGCACAATCGCGTACCGCAACAATGATATAGGAATAAAAAGGACAAATTTCCAATATAGCCTTGTTTAAAAATTAAAGTATAAGAATAGCCTTCTTTTGTTAATCATTCTCAGAATAGTCCCTTTTCTGATTTTTCTGATTTTTTTGCAAGGAGGTGGGCTCAAATGCAGTGTTGGTCGATTATAAAACTTTAAAATACTAATACATGTACAACAAAATCGTCGAACGGATTTTGATATTTCTGGTTTTTTTTTGCTTGCATGCTTGCAAAGGAAATGTCATTTTTAGCCTATAAAATAACACAATACTTGTATGTTTGCAAAAACTTTAGTCTCACACTGCTTGCAGTTTTTTTACATGTGTGAGAGCCATATAAAATAAATCACATGATCTCAAAACAAATCACACACAAAAAAGACTTACATATTTTTACCCAAAGATTTGTTCTCTCTACAACCTGCAGCTGGTTAGCTATTTAATATGTTAAATGTTTTTTTAATAGCATACTTTAGGCTTGCATACTGCAGGCTTGCATATTTTAAATAATTTAAATGTCTAGTTTCTTTTTGATAGTTAATAAATGATTTAATAAAATTTTGATGCTATTAATAAATATTTTTTTATTAATTATATGTAATTTTTTTTAGGTGTTATAATCATGTCTGATGGTGTTGAATTTGAATATGATGAGTGCGAAGTGTATCAACGACAAGAATTAAATATTGATCTAAATGAAATGGATGATAACAGCAGTGCCGACTCGTTTGATAATGACGATGATGATGAAAATATTTTTGAAACTCAAAGTAGAGTTAAAGAAATCTTTGAACGATCAATTTCAGTTGATTGTACTTGGGTTGATCGCATCATCGTTGATAACTCGTTCATTCAATTTGCTAGAACAATAAAAAAGTGGGCGGTTGAAGAAGATTTTGATGGAGAACATTCACAAGATAATCAAATCATGGACTTTTTAATCCCTCATGATTTACAAGTTGGAACTTTTTTCAGAACAAAATGGGAGATGCATTGTACTATAAGTGTTTGGTCTATACAGAATCATGTACAATTTAAAATTTTTCAGTCAAATCAGTGCAGATTAGTCCTAATATGCTTATAAAACATGCATTCTAGTCGACCTTGTCCATGGAAATTAAGAGCTATTGTTTCCAAAAAAACACTGAGGTGCTTGGTTGATTTCCAAAATTGCTGGCTCGCATATATGTACAAATGCGAACATACAAAATGATCACAGACAATGCACTGCAGCATTTATTGCGAGATTTATTACTCCTGTACTTCGGACACAAATAGACATTAATCCGAGCGAGATAAAAGGTCGATTAAATGCAAAATTCAATATCATGACGAGCTACACAAAAGCATGGGATGACAGACGGAAAGCAATAAAATCTGTTTTGGGGGATTGTTCTGAATCTTATAAAATTTTACTTCGCTACTTAAATACAATTTGCATTTATAACCCTGGTACAGTTTATGATGTTTATACTTCTGGAAATAATAAATTTCAAAGATTATTTTGGGCTTTCGGACCGTCAATTGAAGGATGGACTAGTTGTCGTCCTGTTCTTAGCCTTGATGACACATTTTTACTGGGTCGTTTCTGGGGTACTAAGTTGATAGCTGTTGGTATAGATGCTAATAATGGTCTTTTTCCGTTAGCATTTGCTGTCGTTGAGTCAGAGTGTAATGAATTATGGGAATGGTTTTTAAATCGGCTTAAAGAGTTACTTCAGGTTATTGCTAGTCGTCCAAATCTTTGTATTATAAGTGACAAACATGCAGGCTTAATTCGAGGTGTTGCATCTGAGCTTCCCTATGCAAAACATAGACATTGTTTACGACATTTGCGTGAAAACTTAAAAAAGGCTGTTAGAGGATTTGGTTTGAATGGAATTGATATGTTGTTGGATAAAATGTATTGGGCGGGCAATGCATCCGATTTTGTAACATTTACACAAAATATGGAACATATTAAAATTGTAGATCAAAGAGCATATGATTGGTTGGTGGCTAGGGATGTTGAAAAATGGACTCTACTATATGACGGTGGAGCTAGATATGACACTATGACGACAAACGCGAGCGAAAGTTTCAATGGAGTACTTAAACGAGCGAGAGGGTTACCCATACAAGCACTAGTATCTGCTACATTTTATCACTGCATTGCATTATTTCTTAAAAGAGGTGAAGATGCGATAAAATGGGAAAGTGCTGCAGTAATGTCCAGATTTGTGCCTAAAGTATTGACAATGTTAGGTAACTGAGAAACAACAGCAAGAAATTATATGTAGACCAGTACAGATAAATCACACTGAATTTTCATGTTATGATGATAAAAATATAGCACATAGTGTATTGCTCACTGCTGATGGATGCTCCTGCAGTTGTCATAGTATGGTCTTATTTCATGTTCCTTGTGCTCATATGATTGCTTCACTTGCATCTATACGTTGTTCATATGAGCAGATGATATCAGAATTTTATACAATATCTAATTACAAAAATGCGTACAGTGGAAATTTCCATGGTATTCCAGATATTACAGGGTGACAATCATTAGACACAACACAGGGTATTATTTAGCTCCAACCACCCACTTTAATACGAAGGACCAGACGACCTAATACTCGTCGACATCATAATACAATGGATGAACGTATTGATCGTAGTAATAGACGATGTGGTATTTGCAAACAATTGGGACACAATCGGGCAACTTGCACCACAAATCCAGAAAATCGAAGGTAAGCTTGTATTTGTTTTACAAATGATATTTAAAGTTGTCACAAAGTCCTGCGCAAAAAGATCACTAAGCAAGGGATATTAATGTTTGTTTTATTTTTTCAGGTTTTATGGAGGGATGCACTAGCTGGAGAAATGAAAGATTTGTTGGCTTATATTTTCAGTCGTTTTGTTTTAATTTTGCTTTAATATCATATAATGTTTTGAAGATGTATATGACTACATTTTTACAGATCTTCTTAATATTAAATATTATTCTAATTAGTATTGTTCAGTTCGACGAAATAATGTAAAGCTCAATTTGGCAGAATCCAAGCTCCGTCCAACGAACGTCGAGCTCTCCTCGACGAAATAGTGTAAAAGCTGAGCTAATTTAGAAAATAGTGTAAAAGCTTAATTTAGAAAATTTTATCCGTTCAAAGTAATACAAGAACTAAAAATTTTTAAATAAAGAAATACAAGACGTCGACTACGACGAATCGTCGAGCTGAGCTCGACGAATCGTCGAGCTCAGGTCGACGTTCGTCGATCCAAAACTGATTTTGTTTTGGGGGCGTCGCCGAATATGTCGGAGGGATTCACACTTCAATTCCTCTAACCTCACGTGGGTGAACCCGATGTGAGAAACAAGAGGGCCGGAAGTGTTCCACAACTTCAACAGGGATGACAACGTTTTTAATTTATTTTTTAAAATTGTTTATATTCTAAAATTGTTCATATAATATTAAAAAATTCACGTTCTTCAAATATGGAGAGCATGGTTGAAGTTGATTCTTCATGTTCTCTATATTTGAAGAACATAGTACAAGGGGATCCTCTAAATATAGAGATCCCCCGTTGGAGTCTATACGGGCCCCGATATATTCATGTATGATTGAATTCTTGTATATTCATATAAAGCCGAATTTGCTATACGGGCCCATCTTCCAAGTATCCCAATTAGATTTTTTTTACATATTTATTCGTTCAACGAATTTGGCTATACGGGCCTATCTCCTAAGCATCCCAATTAGATTTGTTTTTTACAGATTTATCCGTTCAACGAATTTGATATGATTGAATATTTTAAAGTTTTATAACATTAACAGCCGACCAACACTGCATCTGAGCCCACCTCCTGCAAAAAAATCAGAAAAATCAGAAAAGGGAGCTATTCTGGAAATGATTAACAAAAAAAAGCTATTCTTATACTTTAATTTTTAAACAAGACTATATTGAAAATTTGTCCTGAATAAAAATGGATAGAAATACCAATTTTTTTTTTTTTATGTTTATTCCCAAAATAAGGCGCCAAATATAGCTTATTCTCAAAATATTGGTACGTTTAAACCGCACCGCACAATAAACTGTAAATATAATTTTTGGGCGGCTATTTGCTAAAAAATAAAAAAACCGCCGTTTGGTGTGCTGATTTCACGCCAATCATGACCTAAAGACTACTTGGGTATTGGAAAGGCGAGATTTGCGTAAATTTCATTTTCCGCTACTTCGGGGCCGGCGGATTCTTTTTATCCATTCAAAGCTCCATCCCGCAGGGAGCAAGCTTCGAAGAAGCTCGAGAGAGAGAGAGAGAGTAATTTCGCGGCGGCTGATGGCAGTGGATGGAAGGCACGGCGTTATGGTGGCGCAGCCGCCGGCTGCGAACCCCATCGCTCTACTTCAGTCCAGGTTCAAGGACCTGGAAACTGGATTCCGATCGTGGCTGGCGAAGCAGCCTATGCCGGTGGAGGCAGCCGTCGTTACCGGAACCGGCGCAATTCAGGGTGCCGCCATCGGAGGTCTCATGGGTACCCTGACCTCGGACATGTCTTCCACTTTCCCCTCACCTCCGCCCCAAGCTGCTGGACTCAACCCCCAGGCCATGGCTTCTCTCAAGCAAGCGCAGGTATCCCATTTTTCAAAAAAAAAAAACTTGTTAACAACAACGTTAGTTTTTTCTGAGGATGTTGTAAACTGTTCTCCGTTTAGGGGTTTGTTCTAAATATTTTAGAAGGTCAAAACTGAAAGAAATTATTTTTAAGGCCAAAATGCTAAATCAGTGCCTGAACCTTGGTTACCTTTTTAAAATCAGTCCTCAAACTAAAAAACGAAGTTAAAATCAGTCTTTAAACTATCAAAACAATGTCAATTTAGTCCTAAAGGCTGTTTCCGTTACCAATGTCTTGTTTCCGTATACCAAATGACAGTTTCAATTTAATAAAAACTGATTTTTATCTAAGAAAACTTTTGATGTTTAAAAAAATACCGATGGAATTCATAGAAATCCAATTCACAGTTGACAGAACGCTAATAGAGATGATGAAGCCTATTATGCAGTTAAACCATCGAGCAATAGAGGCATCACACAGTTAAAAAGTTAAAAAATGATTGCTGAGAAAGATTAAGATGGTTCTCAACTCTCTGGAGAATTTATATTTTCATAATAGGAAGAGAAAATGCATCAAACATGAAAATAAATACCGACAACAAGGATTTGGACGATTAAATCTCCACCGCAATAACAAGAATATAACAAAACTTGCAAGAACACTTGTAAGTCCCCTGCTCAGTAATCTGTGAAGAAGGTAGAGAGCATTAAAAAGATGTTTCAAGATATAAATTTTTTTTCATTTCATTATATTTCAACTATTACACGATTCATTTATCTTCATGGCAAATTTCACTAAAGTTTAACACCTTTCACCAATTAAGAAATGCACAAAATGGAGCCTATGCGGAATCGTAACCTTTTCGGCAGAAAAAATCATCCTGATTCGAAAGCTTATAAAATGCTGGAAGCCGGAGATGGAGGAGCTCCGGAGACTAACCATTAAAAAAGGGAATTGTTAAAAGCACCGCACTTTTGACTAATCGCACCGCATTTAGGTCTTTTAACACTTAAAATTTGTCACTCTAAAAATATACCCGCACCGCACTGTTGCTTCCTAGCACCGCAGTCCTAAAATCCCGATCTTCTCCTCACGCCTACTGACGCGTCGCTGGCTCCTCCCGCCCCCTCCAGCCCTTTCCGTCGCCGACACCGGCAGATATCAGCGCCAACGCCGTCTCTCCTCACGCTCAGATTTTACGCCTTTCAGAAATACGCCTTGTACATGCAATTTCAGGAAAAGTGTTCAACACGAAAGTTGTAGATCTCGACGAGATCTACAACTTTCGTGTTGAACACTTTTCCTGAAATTGCGTGTACAAAGCGTATTTCGAAAAGACATGAAAAGTTAGGAGATTTTTGGGTGCGACTAGCCAATAAAGAGTTGCGGTTAACAATCACCTATGTTAAAGGACTTCTGAACTTTCTTTGAGAGTTCATTACTGTTTCTATGTTTAGAAGTAAATTGTTGCAATATTATTGGTCCTCATCGTGAATTGTGCCCCAAGTATTATTGGTCCGTATTATAGATGTCGTTGATGAAGATCACAAATATTTGAAGAAAAGAGTATAACAATTTGGACAACACATTTGATGGTTTTTTTTGTATCAAATATTTTTTCTATTGAGTATATATTAATATTGTAATTCAATGAGAACCTATTTTAATTCATAAATTAAGTGCGGTGCGTTTATCTCAATTGCGGTGCGGATAACAATGTGCGGTGCTTTTAACAATATGTAAAAAACTGCGGTGTTTTTAACAAAGCGGTGCGATTAGCCAAAAGTGTGGTGATTTTAACAATTCCCTTAAAAAATTATGAAGGTGGAGGGGGATGGAGGAGCTCCGGAGAGAGAAACATCAATTGCTGTCAAAGACCGCGCGCGGTAGAGTTTCAGAAAGAGGGGGACGATCAAAAGCCCTAAATGGGAAAACTGCTTTGGGATTAGTTTAGGATGGTTTTAATAGTTTATGGACTTTTTTGAATCATTTAAAAGTTCAGGGACTAATATTAAAAAGGGAACAAAGTTCAGGGACTAATTTAACATTTCTGCCTATTTTTAATTTTATCATGCTTCAAGAAAAGAAGTGTGGAAAAATTTTTTGGTGTGTCGGATTTACTGTTTCTCTGGTTCCCAAATAAATAGAGATTTCTTTGTTCAGGCCCATCTAGCCCATTTCAAAAACATTTCCCCTCTCTCCTGAAAAAAAAACGAAGAGGAAAACCTAATTTCCATCTCGCAATCGCGCTCCAGTGGTCCTCCGTCACCTAATTCCCTCTCGTAGTCAAGGTCCAGCGGTCCTCCGCCTCAACGAAGCAGGAATGACTCACGCATTCCAGAGTGCGACTTGCACTTTTAGGGAATTCTTTAAACAAAGTGATGCGGAGCAGAGACGAGAACGAGCTTTGGGCCCATTCGGGGCTGATTTGAGACTTATCATATATGACGTGCCCGGATCGACGATCTGACTCCGTGGATGTGTCCGGATTCGCGTTGCGAATCAATTTCATATATATCTTTGTACTTTTCGGATTTTATTTCATGTATTTTTGGCCCCGAGACCAACGACCAATCATAGCCGTTGATTTCCGGGTGCCCTAATTTTTATTTCTTATAAATAGGTGGTTTAGGGCTGCCGTCATTTCTCATTGCTGAATGAGTGGAGAGCTTTTTCCTTCATTCTGGTGATCTCCTACGCGGTGCTGACTCCGTGGAGCCCCCTTGGTGACGACTCCTTGGGTAAGTGTGTATCCCTTGTTTTTTCCACCTCTTTCCTATTATTCCTGCAGTCCAGCCCCCTGTTTTCAGCCGCCGGCCACCCCCTAAACAGCCACCAACCTGCTGCCCAGCCCCCTTGAAGCATCCGTCAACCTTCAGATTTACCCCAGCCTCCAACCCACAAGCCGCCGCCTCTCCCACATCAGCCCGCCGCTCATTTTGGTCCCCAGAACCCGCCGACAGCCTCCCTTCCAACCAGGTCAACCCTGCCGCCACCCTTCCCTTAGCCGCTCCACCCTTTCTTCAGGCCGCCAACCACCCAAACAGCCTGCCAGGCTGTTTTACCCCTAAAATCAGCCCAGATCTGGTTTTTCCAGCAAGATCCAGCCGCCTAATCTTTCCTTATTTGCTGCCTTCACTTTCTAACATGTGGCTTGTGAAAAATTGTGAACCGCGGAAAACGAGAAACTCGGCGCAGGAACACTCAACCTATCCGAAACCAAATAAACCAGATGCACTAGAAGAGCAAGAAACCTTGTACTATCAATAATCTTTACAAGGCGAGGTATACATGACGAGACATGATTCGCGGATGTGCCTGATGGAAGCAAAAACAAGAAAAACAGACACTAGCCGCGCGGTCTCAATGAGAAGCCGCCGACTTTGCCAAGTTGCCTACGGAGTCCGTTGAAACCGCCAAGTTGCCAAACCGCAACCTAGCCGCGCGGACAACTAGTTATTCCAATGCCGAAGAACTCTTTCCGCTGATCTGCAAGCCGCCTGACTGCGAGGTTGCCTAGCTGCCAGAACGCCGCGAACACTGCTGTAGAACTGAACAAGCCGCCAGAAGCGGACAGCTTATTGAACTGGGAAAAGAGTTGCAGAAGAGAAGACCGCTTGGTCGCAAGACGCAACCTGCTGCTAACCGCTGGTTGCTAACCGCAGAGTCCGCACTGTCCCTGACCGAAGTCAGAACCAAGTCCCTGACTTTCAACGCTATCCGCACAACCTGCACAACACAAACCGGTCAACTCTCCTGTCTGCAGCAACTACCTGAGGTCACTTACTGTTCATTCGGTTCTACTGTTGATGCGACAGAGGGTCCTATTTATAGGCGCGGAGAGTAGTGTGATCACCACTATAGCCAATAGGATCACCGCCATAGCCAATAGGATCACCGCCCTATCTCGCGGAGAGCACTGAGAAACCGCCAATCCGCGGACACAAGGACAGTCCGCCTTGTCTCCGCGACTAGGCTGGTTGCCATACATGCAGACACTGCGGATACCGCCCCAGTCCGCACGCCACTGCGGACACTGCTTCAGTCGGCACACCCCGAGCTCACAACCAGACACAAGGTTGACTGTTGCCGAGCTCGGCGGACAAAGAACCAGTCCGCGCAACTCGCGCGATCTCCCGGACTGAGCAATCCTGTACTTGGTGCAAATTCAGACCAAGTCCACACCACCAACCATCCCTGGTGCGAACCCAGCACCAGCGGATACAAGGTCTAGTCCGCACAAACCGGCGGACACCAACACCAGTTCGCGCTAACAGGCAAACTCCGCGGTTACCACCAACTGCACCACCAGAGCAAGACCAAGGCACACACCATGCCGATCTCCCGGGATCCAGTCCAGTCCGCAACCCGGACTCAACGATCTCCATACGAGTCCGCACCACGCCGGTCTTGGCGAACTTAGCGGATAGACAGGCTATCCGCCCGGTTACCATCTGGGAACAACCTGCCTGCTGAACACAAGCCGACCTGGCTAGCCGCTAGTCCTGTCCGCACAGGCTGCGCGAACAGGTCGCCCAGTCCGCCCAGGTCGCCACTTTCAGTTCATAATTTTAAACATGGCTCCACCTCCCAACAGCTGGCCATCTCCAAATCTGTCCATATCTGTGCATTCCAGCCCAAAACCAGCCCCTTCCCTCTCCGATCCAGCCCTCCTAAACCCCGACCAGCCCTCCTAAACCCCGACCAGCCCTCCCCTTACTCGATCCGGTCCACCAACCACCGGAATCCCTCTTTGAGCTCTCCAATATTCATATCTATTTCATTGGCAGCAACCCTCATATTTTAGTAGTGTTTTTGTGTTGGTATTCAGTTTTAAAACATTGTTATTGTATGGTTATTTGATGCTTGCCTAAGATTAATGTTTATTATGCTATTTGCTCATTGAAAATCTCTAACTGCAGGAAGAGTTTATTCGCCGCGTGCTCTTGCTTTGGCCCTCCACACGGAGGAAAGCCTAAGCTTGCTTTTGCCCAAATAAATTATTTTGGCTTGCTTTTAAATTATTTGCGTGAGATGTTAAAGTTTATTATTCAATTGTGATTTAATCCGTCGGGTTTTGTATAGCACGTAGGGTTAGGTCGCAGATTTCCCGCTGCCTATAGATCCCTCCTACGTCAATTGGTATCAGAGCAGGTTGCGCACACTTCTCGATACGCAGTTGTAGAGTCTATAGGTTTCATAATCTCTATGTATCATCGTTATTCTGAGTCCACTTACACACGCTCCCATAGAGCCTCTTCAGAGAGACCCTCACGTTACTACGACAATTATTCTCGATCGCAGTACACCACTTTTTGAGATCGTGTTGAACCATCGACACGACCCCACTACACTAGTGACGATCAGTATAATGATTGTCGTCGTTCATATCCTTGCACGCGAGCAGATCGTGTTGATCCTTCGATACGACTCGATTACCTTAGGGATGACTATTATGAGGATCGTCGCTTTGAGAGAGATCTTGAGTCAGTTTCGTATTGTTGCCCCTTCCTTTGACGGCTCTTCGAGTCTCGAGTCTTTCAGCTATTGGCTCGTGGATATAGAGACTTATCTTGATCAGTTTGAGTTATTCGGTGAGCGTCGCGTCAAGTTTGCGAAACTTAGACTTTTAGATTAGATAAGAGCTTACTGGTCTAGCGTTGAGAGGACCCGCGAGCGAGACCGTCTTCGTCGCATCACTAGTTGGGTGGACATGAAGTCTATATTGTGCCAGAGGTATCCACTTTTGTCTTATCAGAGTCGCTTGCTCGACCAATTATTTTCCCTTCAGCAAAGATCCATGTCTGTCGCTGAGTACAAGGATCCCTTTGATGAGTTAGTTGTGAGGAGCGATATCCGAGAGGACCTAGTCATGCCACTACCAGATTTCGGTCGAGGCTTCGATCTGACATTCATACTAAGGTAGTTTATCATAGCTCGGAGTCCCTCGAGCAGACGTATCAACTCGCCCTTCGTTATGAACAGTCATTGAGATCCGCAAAAGCTGGTCGATGAGATTCTCACGCTGACCTCTGCAGTACGAGTCCCTCCCATACTGAGGTCACCACGATGCCTACCACTGTCTTGTCAGCCACGACAGAAGTGATAACTGATGCGGATTACTCTCACCACAGTGAGGTGCTGAGCTAGTGAGTGACCTATCTCTTGTTTCTGACCCGCCTCTTGTGACCCCGACTGAGAGCGAGCCTGAGCGACCTACTGAGTCTATTGTGTTGTGCCCCTCACCCACACCTCCTCCTTTGTCATCCACCGAGTTAGTTAGCACCCCAACCACAGACTCATTTCCTGACACCGCACTAAGGATCCATTCTTGAGTGTAGGTCAGTGTCGTTCCCCCATTGTCATTACCCAGAGTCACATCATGATTGAGAGCCCAGAGCCTGATGTTGATCTTGTAGTGACTATGTCACCCATTTACGGGGACACGACCTCTTGCGATGGTACTTACATGGAGGATCATGACCCTAGTGACGAGTTTTACGATGACCCCCCTGTTGAGCCTCCTGATGAGCCGCCACATCCTGGTGAGGATACGATTCGGGTGAGACGCTTGTTTATGAGCTTGGAGTTATTGGCGTCTCTTTCGCTATCATCTATAGCCTTGCCCCGGAGAATTGATCTTGCGTGGAGCATAACGTATGTAGGGCTTTCCTTGAGTACGCTTGAGCATACTTATATTTTGAGGGTCTACCTTATGGCGCATCACATGCTCGCTGAGTTTTGAGACACACCACCTGCGGACCCACCCGACGAGTTCTTTCTTTCGGGGGCACGCACCACACTCGAGCGTTATGTCTTTTAGTTGGTGCTTACGATTTTCATTCAGGTGGTCGTCGCATTCACATTGACTTTTCTTACACACCTCCTGGTGAGCCCCCTGATGTGCTACGTTTCCCGAGAGACATTTGGCTCTTTACGAGCTCGTATCTGAGTATCATTGTCTCTCACGATCATCTGAGCACTCGTCTCACGCGAGATGAGTTTTTTTACGCCCCACCAAGAGAGCCTCCTGATAGACCGTCTCCCTTAATAAATTTTCAGGTCATTAGTAGATTTTCCCATAGGGAGCATGTTGTGTCGGTCATATGTCGTTGGCCTCATTTGCATGAGTCTGTTGAGTCATTTCGTCATCATTTGCATGAGTCTGTTGTGTTGTTTGTTCATCGTTTGCATATGTGTCATGAGCCGGTCCGACGAATAATCTATATTGGTAATAAATCTTGTAAATCACATGCGGATGTTCATTGGCCAGTGCAAGTAATTCATGAAGGTGAGCAGGTGATGGTAAGAATCTGCGTTGTGAGGCTCCGTGTGAGGCTTGCTAAAAGCTTGAGAGTTAGGCGAATGGGTCCGTACTCAGTCCTGAGACGCATCAGGACAAATGCTTATGAGCTGGATATCCCCGCGAGCATGGGTACCCATACCGTGTTCAATATCGACAACCTAATGTCATACTTTGCACCTCACGAGTATTCAGTCCCACATCCTGGCGGCCCTCCTGAGCCTTTACCACCGTTTTTACCACCCACCACTCAGTCTACTCTCGAGCCCTTGCCACTACATTCATTGCCCCGTGCTTGGCCCATTTCTGACCTCCACCTGTCCCCAACGGTTCCACCATTGGCACCTCAGATCCCACCGGATACTTCTGTTACTGTATTGAGAGATGAGATTATCACTAAGATCTTTTCGCATGAGTTCGTCCCCTCTACAGGCGGTCTCGTGTGCCGCTACCTGGTTTGCTGGCGCGGACAACCCTTCATCGATGACACCTGGATGCTACCAACGGAGCTTGATCGACTCGCCTTGGACTTCGATTTCAGTACGACCGTCTCCATTCATTGGAGATAGAAGCTTTTCAGTCCGGAGGAGTTGATTGGCGAGGAAACTCCTTCATCGACGACACTTGGGCGACCTCAGGTGGATCTCTTCAAGTTTTACCTGGCATACAACGAGAGAATTTTGATCCATATTCATCGGGAGATGAATTCTTTCAAGTCAGGGAGATTGATGCGAAGCAGAGACGAGGATGGCTTTGGGCCCATTCAGGGTTGATTTGGAGACTTACCATATATGACATGCTCAGATCGACAATCCGACTCCGTGGATGCGTCCGGATTCGCGTTGCGAATCAATTTCATATATAGCTTTGTACTTTTCGGATTTTATTTCATGTAGTTTTGGCCTTGAGACCAACGACCAATCATAGCTGTTGATTCCGGGTGCCCTAATTTTTATTTCTTATAAATAGGTGGTTTAGGGCTGCCGTCATTTCTCATTGTTGAATGAGTGGAGAGTCTTCTTCCTTCATTCCGGTGATCTCCTTCGCGGTGCCGACTTCGTGGAGCCCCCTTGGCGACGACTCCTTGGGTAAGTGTGTATCCCTTGTTATTTTCCACCTCTTTCCTATTATTCCTGCTGTCCAGCCCCCTATTTTCAGCCGCCAGCCACCCCCTAAACAGCCACCAACTTGCTGTCCAGCCCCTTCAAGCCGCCGCCAACCTTCAGATTTTCCCCAGCCTCCAACCCACAAGCCGCCACCCCTCCCACATCAGCCCGCCGCTCATTTTGGTCCCCAGAACCCGCCGGCAGCCTCCCTTCCAACCAGGTCAACCCTTCCGCCACCCTTCCCTCAGCCGCTCCACCCTTTCTTCAGGCCGCCAGCCACCCAAACAGCCAGCCAGGCCTGTTTTACCCCTAAAATCAGCCCAGATCTGTTTTTCCAGCCAGATCCAGCCGGCCCATCTTTCCTTATTTGCTGCCTTCACTTTCCAACCTGTGGCTCCACCTCCCAACAACTGGCCATCTCCAAATCTGTCCATATCTGGGCATTCCAAACCCAAAACCAGCTCCTTCCCTCTCCGATCCAGCCCTCCTAAACCCCGATCAGCCCTCCCCTTACCCGATCCGGTCCACCAACCACCGGAATCCCTTTTTGAGCCCTCCAATATTCAAATCTATTTCATTGGCAGCAACCCACATATTTTTGTGGTGTTTTTGTGTTGGTATTCAGTTGTAAAACATTGTTATTGTATGGTTATTTGATCATTGCCTGGGATTAATGTTTATTATGCTATTTGCTCCTTGAAAATCTCTAACTGTAGTAAGAGTTTATTCGCCGCATGCTCTTGCTTTGGCCCTCCCTGCGGAGGAAAGCCTAAGCTTGCTTTTCCCAAATAAATTATTCTGGCTTGCTTTTGAATTATTTGCGTGAGATGTTAAAGTTTATTATTCAATTATGATTTAATTCGTCGGGCTTTGCATAGCATGTAGGGTTAGGTCGCAGATTTCCCGTTGCCTATAGATCTCTCCTGCGTCACAAAGCCATTGTGAGCTTCTACCTCGACGAAGAAGAAAAGCCGGATCAACCATTTTTCTTCCAACTTTAAGGTACCACAAGGTAATATACTAATAAAGACTTTTCAGTCGTATTTCGATTGATCTCAGTTTTAATGTTGTTTCCGGTCGTAATGCTGATGATTCCAATTAATATTCGATGTTCCATTTCATGAATGCTAGTTCATTGTATATGCCTGGAAGTAGTTATCTCTATAGTAGTGCAATAAAGAACTTTAGGAACATGCTTAACCATTGCTGGATGTTCTTTTTGAAGAATCAAAAAAAATTCTCTACTTAATGTTGGAGTACTTCCTCTGCTCAACATGCTGAGTATTCAGCAGAATATACCACTATTTTATTACCTATTGAGGTCTTATTCTGCTAATAAGAATGCATTCCTGTTAGAGAATTATTATGTCAAACTAACAGTCAACCATGTAGCACTTGTTCTTTCCGAAGAATCAAAAAATTCTCTACTTAATGTTGGAGTATGTCTTCTGTTCAACATGCTGAGTATTCAGCTGAACATGGCACTAATTTATTACTTATTGAGGTCTTATTCTGCTAATAAGAATGCATTTCTGTTAGAGAATTATTATGTCAAACTAACAGTCAATCTTGTAGCACTTATTCTTGGACTAGCAAATCATGGAAGAGATTGCAAATTTGAGAGAATTCTCCTTGTGAACTACATGCAGAAGAACATGATACAAGAGTTAGCTTACCTTGCAAATGAAAAGTACTCTCCCACCCTATAGCTCAAGAGAGTCAATGTCTTTATAAATTATGTACTAGCCGTGCTTTTCTTTCCTTTGAGAGGATTGAAAATACCTATTTGTGTGAATGATTTTCAGAGGGGGGGGGGTTGGAGAGTATAATTGGCCGAACGACATACACAAATTTCTCCATTCCCATTTTGATCTGATGAGCCAAGTTGTTGCTAGCAAGGAGATGACAAATTTGGTTATCTTGAAGGATATTCTGCTATGAAGGACGGATATTTCCCTGAAGGCAGCGTATCCATACCGGATACGTATCTGGTATCGGTACGTACCCGATACTCGGCGGATACACCTATGTGGACACACTTGGACTTGACACATCATTCTGCAAATTGTGATTTGAGTATGTTTTTCTTGAGTAAACAAAAATTGATTTTATGATAGGAAGCATTGGTACGTCTAATTAAATTGTGTATCTGTACCGAGTATGTTTCTGGTACTGGTACGTTTATGTTACAAGTACGTGTATTGAACGTGTTGTACGATGCAAGTTATTAACAAAACGACTAACTTACCTCTAAACTAACTGGAGATTGAAGATGTTGATCTCCAATAATAAAGTTGATCTCCAACAATGAAGTTGATTGCAACAATGAAGAAGAAAAAATACTGATTAGTAGACTTAAGTTATGTTGCTTGATTTGTGGACTTGTACTTCAAGTTATGATTTATGTTTAATGTTTCGATGTTTTGAGAATTATTTATTACACTTGATATATGTATATATATATATATAATATTTGTTATAGTGTATCATGCCGTACCTGTATCCTTATTTTTTAAATTTTATGGTACCGACGTACTGGGTACGTATCGTACCCGGTACCCGTACCCGTACTGGCACTTCTTAATTATTCTGTTATTCTAGAGGTAAGAATTAAACATGTATATTTTAGCTTTGTAAAATATAATTTCTTATTAATATATCTTGTTGTAGGTCTGTTTTTTTAGCACACCTCTCTAACAGTGACAACAAATGTGTTTGCAAGTCCCCGAATTTATCAATGGTCTTTAAAACTCACTTTGAGTGCTAAATTGTGTTCAAATTTACATGCTTAGATGTCTAAGCCTGACGTAGTAAGTTATGTTAATATTTGTTGCATTAATATATAACATGAGTTGTTATCTTGTATGTAGGTTAGGAAGGCCTTTGTATTTTCATTCGTGAAGGAGAAGGTATTACTTGGAGGAGGAGATGGTGAGAGGAAGAGTAGGACTTTGAGGAGGGTTATAGGAGAAAAGACATGAAGAGTAGGGATAAGAAAGATGTGAGGAGGTTGAAAGATAAAAAGAGGGAGGATGCAAAATAGGATAAGAAGAATGAGGTGAAGAGGTTGGATGTCAAGTTAGAGGAGTTAAAGAGGTTGGATGATAACAAGGAGTACAGGAAGGAGGAGGAGGACATGAAGGAGAAGGAGATGAAGAAGTCAGATAGGAAGACATGAGGTTGGTAAATTAAAAAGTTTTATTGAAGAAAGATTTTATGCATTGACAACCCTTGTAACAAATAGTAAATCAGTCGCCTCTCCATCAAATAATGCACCCACGTCGCCATCAGCCTCACCTCATGTAACCTTTGTCCCTCCAACTCAATTTACTTCTTAGTCAAATAGTGTTATAACTCCATATGATGTGTTAGTCAGTGAAATTGAAAGTGTTCCCAAGAAACGAAGCCTGGTCATAAAAGCAAAGGCAATCGGGAAGAAGATGAAGTTGTATACCCCCACCGTGGAGGCGCAAGTAGAGATAAAAGATTCGCTGTTCAGCCGTACCATTACCTAAGAAAGGGATGGCCTTCCTTCCAAATGAGTGTCGTACATCTAACCATCCCCTAGAAGCCCGTTTATTCCCGATCGAGCCATTAAAATTTTTCCACTTTCTATCATTATCATGTCGCTGCAAAAAAACATTGTTTATAGTTTAACAGAACATACTGATTTTTAATTCAACTGTAATGACATACTCATCCAGATATCGGGCCAAGATGAAATCAATCAAGTCTCTTAGTCGAGGAAGAAGATCATCCCTTCCTGGGTAATGGTACGAGTGAACAACAAATCCTTCCATCTCTGCCCGTGCCTCCACTGTGGGGGTATACAACTTCGTCTTCTTCCCGACTGCCTTTACTTTTCTGACCAGACTTTGTTTCTTGGGAACACTTTCAATTTGACTGACTGACACATCATATGGAATTATAGCGCTACTTGGCTGAGAAGTAAATTGAGTTGGAGGGACAAAAGTTACATAAGGTGAGATTGCTGATGATGTGGGTGCATAATTTGATGGAGAGGTGATTGATTTACTATTTGCTATAAGGGCTTCCAATGCATTAAATCTTTCCTTAATAAATTTTTTTTAATTAACCAATCTCATCTAATACAAATGTTCTTAACCTCCCTTCGTCCTTCTCCTTCCTCTCCAACTTCTTCCCTCCTCCTTCCTATATTCCTCTTCCTTCTTGTTATCCTCTAACAGCATCTTTAACTCCTCTAGCTTGACTTTCAACCTCTTCACCCCCTTCTTCTTATCCTTTTGTGCATCCTCCGTCTTCTTATCTTCTAACCTGTTCACATCCTTCTTGTTATTCCTACTCTTCCTGTCCTTCCTCCTATAGTCTTCCTCGAAGTCCGACTCTTCCTCCTCACCATCGCCTCCTCCAAGCATAACCTCTTCCTCCACGAATGTAAATACAAAGGCCTTCCTTACCTTCTTACACGATAACATCTAATGTTATATATTATAGCAACAAGTATTAACATAAACTTATTGCGACAGGCTTAGAAAGCTTAGCACATAAATTTGAACAAATTTAACACTCAAAGTGAGCTTTGAAGACCATTGATAAACTCAGGGTCTTCTTAACTCTCTTACTGTCACTGGTAAAGAGGCGTGCTCAAAAAACCAGACCTACAACAAGATATATTAACAAGAGATTGTATTTTATAAAGATAAAATATACTTATTTAATTCTTACCACTAGAATGACAGTATATCCTTTGTGGTAACCCAAATTTGTCATCTCCTTGCTAGAAGCAATTTGACTCGGGACCAAAATGAGAATGGAGGAATTTGTGTATAGCCTTCAGCCAATTATACTCTCCAAACTCCTCCAACCCCTGAAAATCCTTCACACAAATAGGTATTTTCAATTCTTTCAAAGGAAAGAAAAGCACAACTAGTACATACTTTATCAAGACCTTAACGTTCCCGAGCTCTAGAATGAGAGAGTACTCTTCATTTGCAAGGTCAGCTAACTCCTATATCATGTCCTTCTGCTTGTAGTTCGCAAGGGAAATTCTCTCAAATTTAAAATCTCTTCCACAGTTTGGAAGCCCAAGAATAAGTGCTACATGGTTGACTGTTAGTTTGACATAATATTTCCTTAACAGGAATGCATTTTTATTAGTAGAATAAGATCCCAACAGGTAATAAATTAGTGGTTTGTTCTGCTAAATATTCGGCATGTTAGACAGAGGAAGCACTCCAAAATTAAGTAGATAATTTTTTTGATTCTTCCGACGGAACATCCACCAATGGTTGAGCATGTTTCTTATTAATTTTTATTGCCCATCTACAATAGAGGTAACTGCTTCCAGACATTGCAATCAACTAGCATTCATGAAATCCAACACCGAATGTTAACTTGAATCATTGGACATTATGACTGGAAACAACAACATTAAAACTGAGATGAACCAAAATACGTCTGGAAAGTCTTTATTAGTACATTACCTTGTGGTACCTTAGAGCTGAAAGAGAAATGATTGACCTGGCTCTTCTTCTTCATCGAGGTGAAAACTCAGTGATAATCCACATGATTTTTTTTGTGGATTGCCTTTTCCCAATATAATGAAACTGAGTTTTTTTCTAGGTAAATACAAAGTTGATGTGTATGTCATGCAATTTGAGTTCTAATTTCTAAATTTACTATATTATGTTTATTAATCACAGAACTGCAATCGGGATAATACTTTGTTATTGTAAGGAATTAGAGAGTATTAATGTGTTGTTGTAGTGACTTGGTTTCTGATGGACTGTATATTGACTAGTAAAGATTTGTTTGTTTACAAGTAATATGAGCTAAAATTGGTTGCCATGCTCTTTCTTTGTCAGTACTGCTATTTTTTTCATTTTTACTGGTTTATGCAACTGTAAATGATAACGCTTTACTTCTATTGCAGGCTTTTGCAGGAGGTCCTTTGATACAAGCTCGTAATTTTGCCGTTATGACTGGTGTAAATGCAGGTATATCTTGTGTCATGAAAAGGATAAGAGGGGTGGAGGATGTCCAAAGTAGGTAAGTTCAAACTAATTAGAGGTAGTACTAGTTTTCCTTATTGTTGTTTTCCTTTTTAATATTTAATTGAAACTTTATGCTGGTTATCCTTGTGAGTTACCCCTTTTATATCAGTTTGTTTAAATAAATATTTTAGAATATGTTCAAAGGTTTATTTGTGTAACATAATTAGCGATGAGGATATGTCACAGTTACCCTCACGCATTCACCGGAGTGGCTGCTCCTCGTCGGGACTACCGGAGCTCGCATATGGAAACCACAGTGATTTGGCAATTAATTAGTATTGATTAATTGATTAATATTACTTAATTACTATGAATTATATTATATTAATTAATATTAATTACTATAATTAGATTAAATGTGTTGTCTTATTAAGTGTGTCCTCTCTCATCTATATAAAGGGGAGGGGTATGAGTGTTTGGGGGATCTTGGATCATTAGTCTTTTGGGCTCTTACTTGAGAGAGACTCTTTGGAGAACCCATCTTCCTTGAGTTTGGCTGAAGCTTGCTCCGGATTGTATCATGTGCTCTTTTCTATTAATGCAATCTTTTGTCCATTCTTGATCGCGCAACTTCCACCTTCATAGCAGTTATATGTGGCTATACACGACGATTAAAGTTGTTCATCGTGTGCGAGTTGACGATCTATGTTTTTTTAGTTTTTTATTTTGATTTTAGTGTATTTGGATGTCACCATGATTGGAGAATCATGATCATATGTGGTGGATCCTAAATCTACAAATACGGACTAGTGGCTCACTTAGAAGACATTGTGTTACAGATCCGCCATCAGTTATCTTGCATTGGATCCTCGATCGGTTATCTTGCATTGGATCCTCGATCGGTTATCTTGCATTATTATTATTTATATGTTGAGTCGTGTGGTATCGAGTCGTGTCATAGCGTTTAAGTGTTTTAATATTTGTTGTATGTGTATTATTTACAATTATGTCATCGATGCCTATATATAGGGCCTTTGGGGTCATGTAATGGTTATGCAAGAAACATGAGTAAAGTTCTCTATCTCTCTCCAACTTCCCCTCTCTCTAAGTTTGTGACGCCACTAATATTTAAACATGTATTAACATATAATACTAGTAGTTATTAACTTTAAACAAAAAATTCATTTGGAGTTAATAATATATAGATTTATTTGAGGTAAATAAAGCTTGAACCGAGCGGTTCAAAGGTGATTCACGATCACAAGAGGTGTGCGTGTCATTCAAGGGACGAGCGGTTTCCGATAAAAGGAAATAAAATCTCACTGCAAGCTTTTATCTCCCAATACACGCGATCTTTTGCGATAGATTGGCGGAAACTGATGGAAGCCGCACGATGCCGCTACCTCCCGAGAGCCCAATCCTCCTCCGATTCCGTTATTTTTCCTTTTATTGAGAGGTAATCTCTTACTCTCTACTCTTGTTTCTTTTATGAAGTTTTTGCATGGATTGCATAGGTTAGAAATCTTAGGGTTTGAGTTTTTGGATTTCTTTTGGTTCTTTTCTTTTGAAAAGTTTCTGCAATGAATTCTCATACCGTAATCCATGATTTCAAGTCACTTTGGTGAAATCCTAGTTGAAATAATTGTACTTTTTGAATTTCAAAGTGTTTCTAGGGTTGGAAAATAATTTCTAATATGTATACTTCTGAAATTGGAGCAAAACCCACCCCCATGGTATTAGGGTGACTATTATTTCGAGGGAGAGGTTATCCTTTTGCTCCAAATTGTTAATTTGAGGCTAAGGATTGCTGCCCCTCACTAAATCAGTGAAAATTCCTAATTAAAAAAAATTAGGGCAGCAAACTCCTAATCCATTTAAGATTCCGTTGGTCTAATTAGGTCAAGTAGGAGCCCTCAGTCATGACATCGCAAGGCGGAGGGAGACACAATGAAGAAGGGATGGAGGATAAAGGAATTGCAAAAGCCGCCGTGAGTTCTTATCCCTTATTTGCAATTATTCTTTTACTCTAAATTAATGTTACTATGCTTATTGTGGCTAACCTAAATAGCCTTATGTTTTAAAAACTCAAATGAAAAGAGTTGGGAATAATAAAAGAAAAACGAAGTTAATTAAGTCATCAAATGGGCTATGTTAAGCTTGTACCCAACTAGTGGAGGTGGGATGAATGTTCTTCTAATGTATAATGAAATGAAAGTAAACGTGCGAATAAGAAAAGACGCTCAAAGGATTTATATGTGTGCGAATATGAAAAGACACACAGATATATATAATACCGTGCTATATAAATGTAAAGAAATGCTAATGTATCGTTAATATTGCTCGATAACAAAATAAAAATACAAAGATGGACAAATACAAAGATAAATGAACAAGGAAATACATAATATGTATACAAAACTGCATATAGATGAATACAAATGTAAAGTTATAAATAAAGGAAATATTAAAGGAAAATGTGCAAGAAATGATGGGAGAATAATCAAAAGAAATAATAAGAACAAGGTGAATAAAAAACGACGTAATAACAAGGAAATACAAAATAACAAACCTGAAATACATAAATAAGGCATCATAGTAATCAAGGGAACAATAAATATTCATTTAGTCTTTTGACTAATAGAAAATATAACTAAAACAGAACAAGGAGGAAGCCACTCCCGTCAGCTCTAGCCGACCCCCTTCACGCCGCGAGAAGATGTACAAGCTATGGATCGATGGACTCACCGCTGTCTTTGGAGTTCTGGATGCACACAAAGCTGGATGCCGTAATCCCGACTTCCCACACGAGTTCCAGTTCTGCTTCCAGTAGTGTGTAGTGTGTGTTATATAGTATAGTTTTTGATTTGTGACCATGTATATGTTTTTGATGTCGCCCACTCATACATGCGGCACAGTTTTGAGATAAACCCTACTTTTTTGAATACATATATGAGGGGTTATTTGTTGACTCTCTGATGTATTATATGACCTTTTGATGTACTGTATCTGTTACATAAATAAATAACATGTCTTATTTTCCCTGCACTTTTCTTTTGTACTATGTCATGCAATTGATCGTTGAATGTTCATGTACATGGCGCCTCTGATGATATAAATAATATTAAAATTGTGATGCTAGCCTTTAAAATGGGCCATTACAATTAAATGGTATCAGAACTAGATTTGAACTTTCGGCGAGACAAGAGTACATAGAAATGCAAGAACGTAAGTAAAATAAACCTATAACATCTGAATTGAAGCCTTCCTATTACAAGAACCCTTTCACACTTATTTTAGCAGACGACAAAGAGACGAACTCGATGGGGAACATAGTCGTATGGCTGAAGAAATATTTAGTGGTCTTCTTGCTGGAAGGAGAGGTGGATCAGTGGTGGGATAGTTTGAAGCAATGGAGATTTACCAGACGTGAGAATTCTGATATCCTCTGGGCCGAATTCCTGAAGCAATTCATTGACTGGTTTGTTCCCCCGTTTGAAAGATAGATGCTCCAGTAGAAGTTTCTTCGCTTGATGTAAGGAAATCGTACGGTCCTTCAATATGAAATTCAGTTCGCACAATTGGCGTATTATGCTTGAGATATCGCCAAAGAACACGATCATTGTTTTCTATTTCAATTAGGTTTACGAGAAGATGTACGTGCGCACCTCATCTCACAAAGGATCAAAAATTATAATGAACTGGTGGAGACTGCGAAACATTGAAATTGATGTGGAGAATTCGCAGTGACGAATAGAGTTTCAAAAGAAAAGGCAGCCAGAAGGACAGAGTATGGATTTATCAAGGAGCGGAGGTTCGAATTGGAAGTGGAAGAGTGGAGGTCTCCCAACGCAAACTTGAACTGAAAGCTGAGCTAACAGTAATCCCATGATGCCCCTATGTCCAAACTATGGAAAAAATCATTTTGGCGAATATCCGAAGGGGACAAAAGTTTGTTTTAAATGTCAGTGGTCTGGACATCGTCGACAAGACTGCCCATTGTGGAAATCAATCTATGAAAGGAACACCAGGAGCGGACCTAGCCAAGCACCAACATTGCATTACCTTGATGTTTCCAGTACAGTTGATAAAGATAAGGGTATAAAAACATTGGCATCTGGGTCCGTAGTCGAAACCAGAGAAGAAAGACAAGTGCAGCCTCAGATCTTCAATATGAACCAACAAGGGGCAAAGGCTGATGATACAGTCATCATAGGTATGATCTATGTGCACAATCATCTTATAAAAGTATTACTTGATACAGGGGCTAGTTAGTCCTTTATATCTACAACGATAATTAAACAATTAATGTTGAAACCTTACAAATCTCTTAATGAACTGAGAGTTACAATGTCCAATAATACTGAGATGAATACGAGGCTTCGATGTATGGTGTGGCTAACAATTGATACCAAACCAGTAAAAGCCGATGTTACATTACTACTTCTATCCGAATTTGATATCATTCTAGGAATGGACTGGTTATCGAGTCATGAAGTTGTCATCAATTGTAAGAAGAAAAATATTACATTTAAATTGAGCGATCAAACACGATGTAGCTTTAAAAGAATGAGTGAAGTCTCAAAGATCATTATATCCTCACTAAAAGCAATGAAGAAATTAAGGAAAGGATGTGAGACAATATTAGTGATGCTTAAGGGAAATAATACAGTGAGATGTGAACCGACTGCAGTTCCTGTGGTGTGTGATTTTCTTGAAGTATTCCCAGAAGTATTACCAGGGGTACCCCCGTCAAGAGAGGTTGAGTTCACCGTCAACTTGATGGAAGGAGCCGCACCTATCACAAACACACCATCCCGTATGGCTCCTAAAGAATTGGCATAATCAAAATTTCAATTACAAGAATTATTAGATAAAAATTTTATATGATCAAGTACATTACCGTGGGGAGCTCCAGTGTTTTTTGTCAAAAAGAAAGATGGTTCTTTGCGATTATGTATAGATTATCGCGAACTTAATAAGTTGACAATCTAAAATCAGTATCCACTACCTCGTATTGACGATTTATTTTATCAACTTGTGAATGCAAAAGTCTTTTCAAAAATTGACATAAGATCGGGTTATTACCAAATGAGAATCAAGAAAGAAGATATCTACAAAACAACTTTTAGTACCAGATACAGGCATTTTTAGTTCATAGTAATGCTATTTAGATTAACGAACGCGCCAACTGTATTTATGGATTTAATGAACCAGGTGTTCAAGGAATTTTTTGATAAATTTGTTATTGTATTTATCGATGATATTCTGATATATTCAAAAGATACGGGTGAACATGCATAACATTTAAAGATTGTGTTGCAGACACTGAAAAATCATGCTTTATATGCAAAGTTTTCAAAATGTGATTTTTGGTTGAATGAAGTCTCTTTCTTGGGTTATATCGTTACAAAGTATGGATTATCTGTAAACCCAACATAGGTGGAATCAATTATGAACTAGCCAAGACTGACTACTGTCACGTAAATTCGGAGTTTTCTTGGGTTGACAAGCTATTACAAAAAATTTGTAAAAGACTTTTCAGCGATTGCACAACCGCTCACTAAATTAACTCAAAAGAATGTTTTATTTTTCCAGACTGATGAATGTAAGGAGTCATTTGATGGATTAAAAGAAAGATTAACCACGACACCGACGTTAGTCATGTCGTGTGGTACTGAAGGTTTTCAAATATATGATGATACATCTCTGAAAGGCCTTAACTGTGTATTAATGTAAAACGGTAAAGTCATAGCTTATGATTTAAGACAATTGAATGATTCTGAATGTAATTACCCGAACTTATGATTTGGAGTTAGCTGCTGTCGTATTTGCCCTGAAAATCTGGCGATCTTACTTATATGATGCTCAATGTGAGATTTTTATAGATCACAAGAGCTTGAACTACATTTTCTCCCAAAAAGAAATCAATATACGACATAGACGGTGGTTAGAATTTATCAAAGATTATGATGTTGACATCAAATATCATCCTAGTAAAGCTAATGTAGTAGCTGATGCGCTCAGCAGGAAACATTTAACACCCATGATTGTTCCACTAACAAAGCAGAAAGGGTTTTTACAAGAATTGCAAAAATTAGAATTGTCTACCTATATAACTACCTCTCAAACTCAAGGTTTACTCTTTCAACTGACGGCGGAACATTCAATTAAAGATAGATTCAGGAAAGTAATGAGTCAGGATCCTATATTTGTCCAATTTCTTGATAAGGTAAGAAGTGGTCAATCAACCGCATTTATCAAGAATGATGAGTTATTATTTATGAATGAAAGGTTGCGTATTCCTAATGTCGATACACTTCGAGCGGAAATACTTTATGAAACTCATAATACAACGTATTCGATTCACCCCGAAGAACAAAAATGTACCAAGATGTGAAACAAGAATTTTGGTGGCCAGGAATGAAGACTGATGTAATCAAATATATTGTCAAATGTCACACGTGTCTACTTGTGAAGGCAGAACATCAAAAGTCTGACGGATACTTACAATCCTTGCCCATCCCTGAGTGGAAATGAGATGATATAACCATGGACTTTGTCATAAGATTACCAAGGAGTAAAGTTGGAAATAATGTCATATGGGTGATTATTGATCAACTAACGAAAGTTTCACATTTCATTCTCATGAAGAATGACAGTCCAGTACAAAGGTTAGTTGACCAATATATTGATGTGATTGTGAAATATCATGGAATTCTCCGATCTATCATTTCTGATAGAGATGTACATTTTACATCCGATACTTGAAAGCTAGTACAAAAAAGATTGGGGACAAAATTATTATATAGTACTGCTTTTCACTCACAAATTGATGGTCAATCTGAACGAACCATTCAGATGTTGGAAGATCTTTTGAGGATGGTTGTAGATCTACGAGGATTGTGGGAAAAATACTTAATCACCAGTAGAATTTTCTTATAATACTAGCTACCAGTCAAGTATTCAGATGACACCCCGCTAAGGTGGGTAGAGAATGGTGAACAAAAATTATTCAAAAAGGGACAAGTGAACAAAATGAATGAGAAACTTGCACTTGTACGAGAAAAGTTGAAATAGCTCTAAGACAGACAACAAAAGTATTATAACGCCATACATCAAAATGTAGAATTTAATGTGGGCGATCTGGTATGTCTTAAAATAAAACCTTTCAAGGGAGCTTCACGAATTCGTTGACTTGAGAAGCTTAGTCCAAGATATGCGGGGCCTTTCTTAATCTCTAAAAAGATTGGCAAAGTGACATGCCGTTTAGTATTATTTGATAATCTGCAGAACCTTCATGATGTGTTTAACGTTTCTTCGTTGAGAAAGTATATAACTGATCCAAAACAAATATTTCTGAGCATATTCAAATTGAGCCAGATCTATCAAGCCCAACTGAGTCATACAAAATTGTAGATTGGCAAAATAAGCAACTTTGAAATTGAGAAGTTCGATTCGTCAAAGTCTGGTGGAAAGGGCATGATGTTCATGAGGCAACTTCGGAAAAGGAAGAAGAAATGAGAAACCTCTTCCCTCAGTTATTTGACATTGAGACAGATTGAAGATTTTCGCGGATAAAAATCCAATAAGGAGGGGAGAATTGTGACGCTGCTAATATTTCAATAGGTATTAACATATAATACTCAGTGTTGTAGATATCGGCCGACATGTCGGCCGACATAAAGGTTTTGGGTACAAACCGCAACGAAATCGATTTGTTTGACAAAAATATCGTTTTGTAAAAAAACGGCGATATATCCCGATATATCGATATATCTCTAACCCGATATTTCGGTTATTATGTTTAATATATAAAAAAACAAAGTTCACGAGACCCATATTTTTCTACTTCACGAGTCTATTTCACGCATTCAGTATTTCTCGCTCTACCCTAAATTTTACGGGAGAGTCGCTAAAGCGGAGTGGTCGACACTCGACAGCTCCTTCGCCGGTGACGAGGCAACGAATCGGCATCGCAAGCGAGGAGTAGACGATGCCGTCGGGCTTTCTACGAATCGACATCGCAAGCGAGGACGCGAGGAGTCGACGTCGGGCTTTAGGGTTTCTACTACTTCACTCCACTGTAATCCCCCTTCTTCTTTCTTCTTGTTTCTGCGACAATTGAAAGTTTTATTTGAAGTTATATTGATCTTCATAAGATCTAAAAGTTTTATTAAACTTGTGTTACTGTAAGCTTCTTACTTATACTAGAGTTAAGTTTCTTTCTTGCAATAACTAAGTTTATACCTTTCCTTGTGTAAATCTGCAGTGATTTTTATTTCTTCAATGCACTTCTAACTTATGTTAACATTATTTTGTTAACTTCCGCTATAGTGATTTTTGCAATAGCTAAGAAAAACTCCCCTCCAACTTTGCATAATTACATGGCTTCTCCTTTATCTTTCAAAATTATTTTAAAGAAAATGTTATAAATACTTATTTGTCTGTACATTGCTATAGCTATTTGTTTGTACATTTTTACTTATTTGCAAAAAATGTATTTATAAATATAGTTATCTTTATTTAAATATTAAAATCCGATATTGTAAAATAACCCCGATATATCCCCCGCAATTCGACATACGACATTTCAAACTCAAACCGACATGAACCCGACATCCGACATCTACAACCTTGATAATATTAGTAGTTATTAACTTTAACTTTAAATAAAAAAATCATTTGGAGTTAATATATATAGATTTATTTGAGGCAAAAAAATCTTGAACCGAGCGTTTCAAAGGTGATTCACGATCACAAGAGGTGTACGTGTCATTTAAGGGACGAGCGGTGCCCGATAAAAGGAAATAAACCTTGCCGCAAGCTTTTCTCTCCCAATACACGCTATTTTTTGCGAGAGATCGGCGGAAACCGACGGAAGCCACACGACGCCGCTACCTCCCGAGAGCCAAATCCTCCTCCGATTTTTGTGATTTTTCCTTCTATTGAGAGGTAATCTCTTACTCTCCACTCCTCTTGTTTATTTTTTGAAGTTTTTGCATGAATTGCGTAGGTCAGAAATCCTAGGATTTGAGTTTTTGGATTTCTTTTGGTTATTTTCTTTTGAAAAGTTTCTGCAATAAATTGTCATGCCGTAATCCATGATTTCAAAGTGTTTCTTGGGTTGGAAAATAATTTCTAATACGTATATCTGAAATTGGAGCAAAACCCACCCCCATAGTATTAGGGTGGCAATTATTTCAAGGAGAGGTTATCCTTTGGCTCCAAATCGTTAATTGGAGGCTAAGGATTGCTGCCCCTCACTAAATCAGTGAACATTCCTAATTTAAAAAAATTAGGGCAGCAAAACCCTAATCCATTTAAGATTCCTTTGGTCTAATTAGGCCAAGTAGGAGCCCTCAAGGTGACTTATAGTGTAATCGACATTAATGGAAGACGTCAATTTGATAAATACGGATGATATAATATAAGTCATGGCATCGCAAGGCGGAGGGAGACGCAATGATGAAGGCAGGAAGGATAAAGGAAAGGCGAAATCCGCGGTGAGTTCTTATCCCTTATTTGCAATTATTCTTTTACTCTAAATTAATGTTACTATGTTTATTGTCGCTAACCTAAATAGCTTTATGTTTTAAAGAACTCAAATGAAAAGAGTTAGGAATAATAAAAGAAAAAGCAAAGTTAATTAAGTTATAAAATGAGCTATGTTAAGGTTGTATCCAACTAACGAAGGTGGGGTGAATGTTCTCCCAATGTATAATGAAATGAAAGTAAATGTGCGAATAAGAAAAGACATGTAAATGATTTATATGTATACGAATATGAAAATGCACACAGATAAATATAATAGTGCGTTATATAAATGTAAAGAAATGCTAATGTATCCTTAAGCCCGATAACGAAATAAAAATACAAAGATAGGCAAATACAAAGATAAATGAACGAGGAAATACGAAAATATAGAATATGTATGCAAAATTACAAATAGATGAATACAAATGTAAAATTGTAAAGAATGGAAATATAAAAGGAAAATGTGCAAGGAATGGAAGGAGAATAATCAAAAGAAGTAATAAAAATAAGGTGAATGAGAGACGACATAATAACAAGAAAATACGAAATAACAAACCCGAAATACATAAATAAGGCGTCATAGTAATCAAGAAAACAATAAGCATTCATTTAATCTTTTGACTAATAGAAAATATAATTAAAACATGACAAGAAGGAAGCCACTCCCGCCAGCTCTAGCTTACCACCTTCACGCTGCGAGAAGATGTACACGGTATGGATCGATGTCGTCATCGCTGTCTTTGGAGTTCTGGATGCACACAAAGTTGGATGCCGTGATCCCGACTGCCCACACGAGTAGTTCCAATTCTGTTTCCAGTAGTGTGTAGTATGTGTGTCATATAGTATGTTTTTGATCTGTGGCCATGTATATGTTTTTGATGTAGCCCACTTATACATGTGGCACAATTTTGAGATAAACCCTACTTTTTTGTATATATATATGAGGGGTTATCTGTTGACTCTCTGATGTACTATATGGTGTTTTGATATACTGTATCTGTTACATAAATAAATAACATGTTTTATTTTCCCTGCATTTTTCTTTTGTACTCTGTCATGCAATCGATCGTTGAATGTTCATGTACCCGCCGCCTCTGATGATATAAGTAATATGAAAATTGTGATGGTAGCCTTTAAAATGGGTCGTTACATAGTTCTTCCCTTTTCACCTCCTCCCTTCTAGGGTTTCCATCTCTCTCACCCTCGCTGACCCTTCCCCTTGCCTGATTCCTCCTGGAATTTATCCGTGATCGTAACAATTGGTTCGACCTGTCGCGCCGCCTGCCATCTTGCTGTCGGTGTTGAGATTGTATTTCCCCAGCCAGCGCCACGTCCGACCGACTTGCAATTTCCGCAATTACTGTTCCGCCGAATCGTGATTTCGGCTCCCGCGCAACTTGCGGTCCCGCGCATCCGCCTTGTGACCGTCTCTGAACGCCTCTCAGTTCCGCCTCGTAACCGCGCCGCCCCTCGCGACATCAGGCCCCCATCCTCCAGCCCCGCCAACTCCGTCGCGTGAGTCTTCCGCCTCGCAAGCCTTCCGCCGCGTAAGGCCTTCCGCAACCATCATCTAGCGCTCGTTCCTTCCACAACGTCTCCGCCAGCCTGCCACGTTTAGTTTTCGGGCCGCCGCTCCACTACACTAGGAAGTTCTCCGCTTCCTGCGTCTGGGCGTCTGCCGGCCCGCTGTTTTTGGCCCAATTCGCCAGTAGAGTTGCTGGTCTCTGCTTCCGCAGAATCCCAGCCTCACGTGTTGGACTTCCGCAAGTGTCGAGGCCCTCCCTTTGGTTGCCAGTCGATTCCTTCGGCTCCACTGCTTCTAGGATGCTCCGCCGCTCACATCTCGTCAGCCACCGCGCCAAACTCCTGCCCTGCCTCCTGTCGACATCCCTCGCACCATGGTTGCCGCCCAATCTTCCTCTTCCGGGCCGCTGTTCTTGCCGTCGTCGGACCCTAGCCCCCGACTGGATTTTCCCTTCCCTAGCTGCACAAATCCTGGCCACATGCGCCTCTCTCCATGCCAAAGTTGATCGTCTACTCGCGTTCTACGGACGGGTTTGTGCAACCCCCCACGAGATTCCCTATCCTAAGCCGTCTCCTCCACGACTGCCTCTTACACCATGCAGAGTTTCCCTGTCATGCCGCCCTTAACATTCCTCTATGACACCAACTCCCCCTCTGCGCCGTAGTCGATCCTCCCGTCGAAAGCCCACCGGCTGCCGATGTACCACATCTCTCCACGGTGGTCGTACCTCCACGGCCTCCGCCACCTCTTCGGTCACCAGCTCTGCCGCCTCCTTCGGCCATCTCACCGCCTCCTCTCCCGGTTCTTGCTCCGCCGGCCCTTGCCTTGCCGCTTCCACCGGTCGCATCGCCACCTCTTCTGCCACCTCGTGCCCCGCTATTCCCGACAGATCCGTTCCTGCTACCAGTCGTCACGTCTCCTACATCCTTGTGGCTGCTGCTCACCACTGCTCCACCGACCTTGCGGAAGCCATTGCTTCCGCCGCCCATCTTTCCGATTGCGCCGCCGCTACTCGCCAACACCGCCGCCGCTGACAGCTACCTGGCCTTATTTTGGCGGGAGGTCAAGGTACCAGATGATCCGGCCACTCGCTTGCTACACGAGCTTGAGGGAAAACTCGTTTTGAAGGACGAATGGAGTGTTACGGATCCGCTATCAGTTATCTTGCATTGGATCCGCTATCAGTTATCTTGCATTGGATCCGCCATCAGTTATCTTGCATTATTATTATTTATATGTTGAGTCGTGTAGTATCAAGTCGTGTTGTATCGAGTCGTGTCGTAGCGTTTAAATGTTTTAATATTTGTTGTATGTGTGTTTTTTACAATTATGTCATCGACGCCTATATATAAGGCCTTTGGGGTCCTGTAATGGTTATGCAAGAAATATGAGTGAAGTTTTCTATCTCTTTCCAACTTCCTCTCTCTTTCTCTAGTTCTTCCCTTTTCACCTCCTCCCTTCTAGGGTTTCCGTCTCCCTCACCCTCTCCTTCCCTTTCCCTTGCTGGATTCCTCATGGAATTTATCCGTGATCGTAACACAGTGAAAGTTAGAGAGAAATTTCTTCTTTTAATCACCGTGCCGAAGTCAAGTCTGAAAGCGAAGCACGGCCCCCTCCCCCCGGCAGGCCTCCACCTCATTTCTGACCACCATCCTTCCATTTACCACCATCCTTCCATTTACAGCCATCCAAATCGTCAAGGCTGACTATAAACCACCCCCTTACACTATCACACTTCCCCACAAGTATTTAGTAGCCACCTCCAATGACATTTAACTACCCAAATGCCCCACTAACTCCACTTATAGCTACCCAAAAAATGCTCATATCCACTAACCTAGCCAGTCCCTCCCTAGATAACCACCCACTAACTAATCCCTTATCTCGCTCAACCAACAACCTCACAAACCAAGAATCCCTCTCCCTTAACCATTCCCGCCTAGTAGCATTCCACCTACCCTTCTCCCGTTTTAGCCCAGTACTCAGTCCAGAACATCATTCAGCCTTTGGATTCACCTCGATCTGACTCCTCTCTCTCCCATACGACAATACTTCTCTAGAACACCCTCCCCCACCATTATCTCCTATGTTTCAGGAGTAGACAACCCCAAAAAACATATCTGGGTTTTGGAATTTCATTCCAACACCCAGAAATTCTGATTTCAGTCCACCTTCCATGTTCCACCTCATTCTGAATTCTAGTCTTTGAAATTAATTCCCGCACCTCTGGCTGATCTTGCAACCCATTTACAACACCAAATACCTGTCCAACAAACCATTCAAACCCTTTGAATCCCCCCAACAGTCTAGATTCAACCATCCGTTGTCTCTCCACCCACAAACATCTCGCTGGATATCCACTTAACCTTCTATCTCGTGATCATCATGAATTTATTATTTGGTTGTGTTACGGGTCCACGTGTCGCGGGCACATTTACTCAAGTGGACCCCTCTCGTCATAATTTATGGAGCGCACATATGAAAGTCGCCGTTGTCGTGGGCGCATTCACTCAAGTGGACTCCCCTTGTCATAATTTATGGAGCTTGGGCGAACAATTCGCTTCCGGACGAAAAATTCGCGCTCGGGCGAAAAATTCCCGACCGGGTGGAAAATTTGCTCCCAGGCGAGAAATTTGCGCTCGTGCAAGGTCCCGGGCAAAAAAACCGCGCTCGGGCGAAAAAACCGCGCCCGGGTGAAAAGTGCGCTCCCGGGCGAAAAAACTCTACGCTTGTGGGAATGATGAAAACTTGTCGAAGTATAAAGTAACAAAGAAAGAAACTAAACATGTAGTAAGTAAAACAAGAATTCAAGCTTATGAAGAATTTTATAAACTACTAAATACTAAAATGCAGATCGTGACATATATAAAATTGTTCAAGTTAGAGAGAGAAATACAAGAGATTTAAACAAGTTAAATGCATAAATGATAAAATACTTCTGTATTGTGGCCAATGTTCATTGGGTATTGACAAAAGAAATCCTTCAGAATAATTTGAAAAACTTTCTCCATAGAGAGAATTAGATCTGTATATTCTTTTTGAGAATCATTTTGCTTGTATACGTGGGAGGAGCATGCGACCTGCTAGGATGAGCTCAAATAGATGTAGATGACATGTCTTGCAACAGAAGTTGTGGAGATATATCCGAAGTAAAGGAATGAGACTGTGAATGTTTTATTTGTTGGAAATGTCGTGGTGCAGATGTGGGCCGATGAAGGGTGTACATCCCATGTTGGGGGCATTAGCAGATTGAACTCTTGGTGGCATTCAAAAATATGGTTTACATAACCAGCAAAAGGACGATCATGAAGAGAATTCTCCCGTTGTTGACGTATGGCTTGGGTAAGAGAGGAGATGAAACTTTGGTTTGTATTTTCTTCTTCGATGAAGCAGTTAGCTCTACTGATGCGGTCTCCATAAGACTTAGGCGGCTTGTGACTCACTTCAAATTTGAACAATTTTTCTTGCAGTTCGCATACTAAGGCAACTGATACATCTTCTGAACAACGTCATCTATGTCAAGAATTTCTTCTTGGAATCTATCAATATAGTGGCAATGTTTCTCATTTTCGCGTTGTTTGATTTGGAAAATTGTTGGAGGACCTCTCTTTCGTTTCTTCGAGGTGACAAATCATAGTAATAGTTCCGTTAGGAAATTTGCAAAATAGTTGATGGATTGAGATGGTAATTGATAAAACAAATCCCTACTTTCCCATTAAGGTTCATGGACAATAGTTTGCAACGAATGCCGTCAGATGTGTGCCGAAGAAGGATTGCAGACTCTATAAAAAGGTTTAACTATAAATGACACCGGTTTGAATGTCATCTTTTTTTTCATGTGAATTGATGGAACTCGCTCGTTAGCTTGGAAACCCTATTATACTGAAACTTGTTCCCGATGAATGTCATCTGACCAAAGTCGCGGCTAAAGAGGTCCCGGGTTCTGGCAAGGCTGAGAACAGGCTGCGCACATAGGTTGGGGTGCACGGCCCGCGGGTTCTGTTAAGCTGTGGGTGGGTCCCTCGCTGGCTGGATGGCTAGTATAATAGAGGGGGTGCCCACCCTAACATAAAAGTGCACTTTTATGATACGCACTGGGCCCGAGCCATCTAACCCAAGATGAGGCTCGCGGGTACTCACCGGGGCCCAGTCACCTAGGAGATATCAAGCCCCCGAACAGGTGGGTCCCAGCTTTGGATCAGACAGTGAGCAGCCTGGGCCCCGCTGTGGAGAGGGGTTGGAGTGTATCTGATACCCGCATCAGCTTGGATTCTATGTGTCACATCTTTATCAATACCTTCGTCTTTTTGAACTATTGATCCAAGATATTTAAAACACTCACTACGAGAAATATTTTGATCACTCAACTTAATAACGAAGTCATCCGTCCTTCATGTACTGCTAAAATTTAAGCTCCATATACTCCGTCTTTGCCCTGCTCAACCTAAAACCATTCTTTTCTAAAGTATCTCGCCAAGATTCAAGTTTTGCGTTTACACCCTCGCGCGTCTCATAAACCAAAACGATATCATCCGCAAATAATAAACACCAAGGTATTGCTTGTTGGATATGTCTGGTGAGCTCATCTAAGATTAGGGTAAAAAGATAAGGGCTTAAAGACGAACCTTGATGTAAGCCAACAGTGATTGGGAATTCCTGTGTTAATCCTCCAGATGTTCTCACCCTTATCACTGAATTTGTATACATATCTTTGATTGTGTCAATATATTATATATTTACACCTTTTTTTCTAAGACTCTCCATAAGATCTATTTTGGAACTCTATTATAAGCCTTCTCAAGAACAATAAACAACATATGCAAATCTTGTTTTCTTTCTCGATAATTGTCAACGAGTCTCCTCAAGAGATGTATAGCTTCCATGGTCGACCTCCCTGACATAAATCCAAATTGATTCTTCGAGATATTAGTCTCTCGTCTTAATCTTCTTTCTATTACTTGTTTCTCATAATTTCATAGTATGACTCATCAATTTAATTCCTCTGTAATTAACACAATTTTGTATACCCCATTTATTCTTATACAAATACACCAAGATACTTTCTCTTCATTGGTCTGACATCCTCTTTGACTTCAGTATCTTATTAAAAAAACATGTAAGCCACAAAATTCTTTTATTTCCTAGACATTTTCATACTTTGATGGAGTATATCGTCTGACCCAACCGTCTTTTCATTTTTTATCTTATTTAGAGCATTTTTACCTTTGATACTTGAATTTTACGATAAAACGTTATGTTCTTATATTTCTCTGATTTACTTAACACTTTCCAAGTTCAATTCATTGACCTTTGTTTCATTATAGAGTTGATAAAAGTATCTTTTTCATCGCTCTTTAATATCCACATCTACCTGTCAAAACTATATCTGTCTCATCCTTTATGCATTTTACTTGACTTAAATCTCTTGTCTTTCTTTCTCTAGCTCGAGCAATTTTATATATGTCATGCTCTTCATCTTTGATATCTAGTCGTTTATAAAATTCTTCATAAGCATGACTTCTTGCTTTACTTACTTTTTGTTTAGCTTATTTTTTGACGACTTTATATCTGACTAAGTTTTCATCATTCTTACAAGTGTAAAGTGATTTATTGCTGACCCTATTTGCCATCACTTTATCTTGCACTTCCTTTTTCCATCTTCAAGATTCTTTATTTGGGGGCGCACGACCTTTTGATACTCCAAGTACGTTCTTTTTACTTATCCTTAAATGTGAAGACTTAACTTCCCATGAGACATTAGGATCAACATAAATGTCATCAACTAGTTGTTCCATAACTGCCTTCTTGAAAGCACCTGCTTTTCCATCTTCAAGTTCCATCACCGAATTTTTTGCAACATTTTTGTTCTTGTCTTAAATTTATTATATTTAATTTATACATCTTACACCACTAACCTATATTGTGTTGTCAAACTTTCTCCTAGTATGTCTTTGCAATTTTTACAAATCATTTTATCCATTTTGCAAGTCATAAAATAATTAATTTGTGATTTATTTGGTCCGCTTTTAAATATAATTAAATATTCTTCCCTCTTTATGGAAACTTTATTTGATACAATTAGCTCATGTGATATGACAAAATCTAAAATGGTTCGTTCTTCTTCATTCCTTTCTCCATATCCATATTCTCCATGAACGGCTGTGCAATCTACATTTTCCTTCCCTATATGTCTATTTAAGTCTCCTCATATGAAAATCTTCTCTCTTTGTGTGATTTCTCTTATTAAATCATCTAAGTCTTCCCAAAATTGCACATAATCCTACTTGTGACGCATAAGCACTGATCACATTAATAGTTTCCTTTCCTATGACCAATTTAAGAGCTAAGATTCTATCACCTTTTCTACTTATCTCAACAACTTCATCCTTCCAAGTAGTATCTACAATAATACCTACTCCACTATTTTTTTTCCTATGTACCATAATTTAAAACTTGAATTATCTAAAAATTCAGCTTTCTCACCCACCCTTTAGTCTCTTGCAGGCATAAAATATTTATCCTTCTCGTAATCATTGTATCCACTACTTCCATTGCTTTCCTCGTCAGAGTACCTATATTTCAACTTCCAAATCTAAGTCGATCACAATTTCTACGACATACTTGCCTAGGACGTCTAATATGTGAGAACTTTTGCCTATTTAATACTACACCCAAGTCCTCTTAGAGGTGCAGCGGTTCTTGCCAAGATGCCGCATTCAGACCATACGACGAGGACTCTTGCAAATTTAACACTACACCCAAGTCCTGGAGATGCAGCGTTCCTTGCCAAGACGCCGCATTCGGACTATGCGATGCGTTTCTTAAGGGGAACAACCTTGTTTTTGCACAATTTCTCAAATGATCCATATTCATAAGGGTGACTAAATTTTATGCTGGCCGTCTATTTAACACAACCCTCACCATTTTTCATCCGGGTTTGGGACCGGCATAGACTTGTTTTGGTACTATTACAAGAGAAGAAGATGAAAAATAAATGGGTCAATATATGGGCCTTTATATAGTCTTTTCTAACACTCCCCCGCAAGCTGGAGCGTACAAGTTATAGGCACCCAGCTTGGACAAGAACTGATAAAATAGGGCACTTGGTAGGGCCTTAGTGAGAACATGTTTTAATTCCAGCTTCTTCATTTGAATTTTCTCCCGAATGAAGTGACAATCAAATTCAATGTGTTTCATTCTTTCATGGAAGACCAGATTCTTAGTTGTGTATAACAGCTTGAATATCACCGAGTAAGGTAGCCGATGAGAAAAGTTTTACTCCCATATCACTTAGGAGACTTTCTAGCCATGTAAGCTTGGATACAACTGACGCTATCGAACGGTATTTAGCTTTAGCTGAAGATTGAATAACCACAACTTGTTTCTTACTGCGCCAGGTAACAAGGTGACCTCCGAAGTAGGTACAAAATCCGCTGGTAGAACGCCGATCATCCAGGGAACCAACATAATTTTCATATGAATACCCAACCAATATTGGAGTAGAAGAAGAGATTTTGTATACCAACCCTTGACCAAAGGCTGTTTTTTGATATCT
Source organism: Platanthera zijinensis (assembly GCA_039513925.1). Classification (NCBI taxonomy): domain Eukaryota; kingdom Viridiplantae; phylum Streptophyta; class Magnoliopsida; order Asparagales; family Orchidaceae; genus Platanthera; species Platanthera zijinensis. The sequence continues at coordinate 62,276,264 of CM077080.1, forward strand.
CATGATGCGTTTGACGGCCTGTAGATGAGACATCCGAGGAGAATGCATAAATTGGCTGACAATTCCAACAACAAAGGATATGTCTGGTCTCGTGACCGTTAGGTAAATTAGTTTTCCAATGAGACGTCCATAGGAGTATTGGTCAACTTTCATCCAGAGTAGCTTGCATCCTGAAGGAGGTCGAGACAGTACTTCCGTTGAGATAGTACAAGACCATCATGATGTTTTGCGATCTCAAGGTCAAGGAAGTATCAGAGGTTTCCTAGGTCTTTTGTTGAAAAACAGAGCTCGGGTGTTGTTTGATCACTTGTATTCCCTTTGAGTCATCACATGTGCTTAGGATGTCATCGACATATACTAAGAGTTGAACAGTGCCTGTTGTGTGATGTCAAGTAAACAGTGAGAAATCTGCCGAGCTTCGAGTAAAATCAACTTCTCGCACAACCCTACTGAACTTGTCAGACTATGCCCGGGGGGATTGTTTGAGACCATAAATCGAATTCTTGAGGTGACAAACCCGAGACTCTCCCGTGGTCGCAAACCCCGGAGGTTGTTGCATGTAGACTTTTTTTTGTATATCGTCATTTAAAAAAACATTCTTGATATCCAGTTGATGTAGGGGCCATTGGCGGTGCACAACCACTGAAAGGAGGGCACGAACCGTGTTGAGCTTGACCACTGGAGAGAATGTTTTCTCATAATCAAGACCGTGTTGTTGAGTAAAGCCACGAACCACTAGCCGGGCCTTAAGACAGTCAATTATCCCATCAGGAGCATGCTTGATGATAAAGACCCATTTATAGCCAACCGTATGGCCTGGAGGGAGAGGAACCAGATCCCATGTCTGGTTAGCCCAGAGAGTTGTCATTTCTTTGTCCATGGCTGCCCGCCAGCCCGGATGTTGAATAGTCTCATGCACAGAGTTAGGGAAAAAATAGAGGATAATGGAGTAGCAAAGGTGTGAAGCATCGGGGACAGGCGATGTAAAGATACATAATTCACCATGGGATGAGCAGTGGAGGGCGGCGTCGGATCAACAGGTTGCAGAGTGTCAGAGGTCGAAGCCGACTGCATTGGGGCGGCGGAGCGAGGAGGGTGATGAGTATAAACACGAATAAGAGGGGGCTTGTGGATAACGGGAGCCGAGTCCGGGAGGAGCGGTGGTGGAGGAGAGGTGCCTGGGATGACAGGTCTTGACAAGGATTGTGGTGGAAGAAGTAGGTCTGGAGCGGAGAAGAACGACTGATCGTCTCGTAAGGTAACATCAGCTGAAACGGTCACCTTGGGGGTAGCAGGAGAGTAGAAAACATAGCCTTTCTGAGTACGAGAATAATTGACAAACATGTGTTTGGCTTCCCGAGGATTGAACTTGTCCGTGGACGGACCAAGTAAGTGAACATAGCAGGTACAATCGAATATGTGAGGCGTGAGAGAGAATGGCGTAGTAGAGGGGAAAAGAAGACTAAATGGAGTAGCATTTCAGAGGATGGAGGAAGGGAGACGGTTAATGAGATAACAGGTCCTCGAAAGCGTAAAGTGCCAATAAGCCTTGGGTACCTGCATTTGAATTGTGAGGTAGCGAGCAACATCAAGGAGATGTCTATTTTTACGTTCAACCACTCCGTTTTGTTGGGGGGTATAAACACACAAAGTCTGGTGAATAATTCCAAATTCAGAACAGATATTAGCAAATTCATGGCTAGTGTATTCGCGAGCATTATCTGTCCGGAGAGTTTTAATGTTGTCAGAGAACTGTGTGTGAGTCTCAAGGACGAAAGCCCGGAACACACGAGGAAGTTCGGAGCGATCACGAATTAAGTACAGCTGTGCAACCTTGTGATTCGAGAATAATCATCAATAAAAGTGATAAAATAACGATATCCAAAAATACGTGTTATTTTGTACGGACACCAAATATCAGAATGTACTAAAACAAAAGGAGCAGAGCTCTAGGTACAAAGTGGAGGAAAAGAGGAACGATGTTGTTTTTTCCAAAATACATGAATCACATGTAAAAGCTGGAAGAGAAATATCAGGAAGAGCTTTCTTGAGGACCGAAAGAGGAGCATGACCAAGACGCCGATGCCAATCAACCGAGGAGACTGAGGAGAGGATGGTAGGAGAAACATCAAAAATGTAGAGCCCGTTTTGCAGTCGTCCTTTACCAATGATACTCTGCATCCGTCAATCCTGCATCAAAAAAGAAGAAGAGGTGAATGTGATAGAGCAATTCAAATCGGTAGTGAGACGATTAACAGAAAGTAAATTAAACGGGAAGCCCGGGACATGGAAAGCCGAGCGGAGAGAACTAGAGGAATTGAGAGGGATGTCAGCAGAGCCAGAGACCGGAATGGTGTCGCCATTGACCATTGTGATAAACTTAGGATGTGAATCATCCAAGTATTGAGGTGGCTTCAGCGAGGTGATATGGTGAGTAACACATGAATCCACTATCCAACGTGGACCAGTGGAGAGACAAGCGATACCTTCATTAGAGATGGAGGCAACAGAGGTAGGCGGGTGACTGTGCATCCCGTGAAGTTGCTGGAGTTGGAGGCGGACTTCTTCAAGATCAGCACTAGTGGCAGAAGGACTGTGGGCAGCAACAGAAGCAGTCAGACGAGGAGGAAGACCATGTTTGCGGTAGCAGGTCGCCTCCAGGTGTCCATCCTTACCATAAAAAGAACACTTAGGCCGCGGCCGGCCACCTCGACCCCTTCCCTAAGAGCCTGAACGTCCTCCACGGGTAGGGGGAGGGAGAGGTAGTAATGGCGCAGAAGAGTGCTGGAGAAGAGTCAGGGAAGGAGGGTCGATAGCATCAGGAGACGGCGAAACCTTTAACAACATGGAGCATACGTCAGAGAATGAGGGAATAGTAGCAGACGGGAGGATCTGAGCCCGAACACTATGAAGATGAGGCGGAACACGAGCCATCATCATTGCAATACCAACAACTTTCTTTTGAGCACGCCGGGCAGCGAGATCCGTAGTCAGGGGCTGATGCTGAATCCAGGCTTCAACCAGTGTCTTGGACCGAGCAACAAAAGAGGTTAAGTCAGCAACACTGCCGGAGTCAAGGGTTTGGAGATCGATGATGATGTCGTACAGGTGCTGGAGACTATCCTTGTCTGAGTAAAGAGAGTGGAGCTCATCCCACATCGCCTTGGCCGTCTCGTGATACATGACCATGTGGTAAGGTTCTCCATCGAGAGAGTTGAGAAGCTATGTTTGAACACGACCATCGTTACGAATCCAGTCATCGGTGGGTGCAAAGGGAACAGCCTTGGTCAAATGATGCAGAAATCCCTTTGATTGAAGAACTTGGCAAACAGAGTGCACCCACTCAACAAAGTTCTTCTTCCCAGTAAGAGAAATGGTGGTAATTCACAACTTGTCACGGAGTTCAGGAACAGGGACAGCCGCCTCAGCTGGAGTGGAAGTGGAAGTAGAAGTATCCATGACCAAGGAACCGTCGGTAAAGCAAAGCTGCTAGCCGACAAGGCGGGTAGGCGGCTAAAGGCAGGAGAGCTGCGACTAGGAGAAGAAGGTATAACAGATAGGGAGAAGCAGCAGTAGACCGGCGGCAGGAACAACAACGACTAAGCAAGGCCGCAACGAGCCGAGAGCACAACGACTCGGTTGGAAGCAGGCTAGCCGGCAAGGCCAAGTCAGACTGAGCAACAACTGAGAAGAGATCACGGCGGACAAATCAACGAACTGAGCATCGTACTGAGAAGAGACTACGACGGATTAAGAGAAAAGAAGAGACAGTGATGGATAAAGCAGACATCACGGAGAGTGATAGAGAGACAAGCCCGCAGGAGTCCACAACGACTAGAAGATAAACTGCCAATCTGCGCCGAACAACAGCGAAGGGGCAAGCAGCGGGCAGATCGCGCGACAAGATTAGGTCGGCAGCTCGACAAGAGTAGGCCGCACGACGAGCAACCCACACGATAACAAAATCACATGCGATAAGTTGATCGCGAAGAAGGCAGAGCGGTCTGGCTAGCGGCTGGAGAAGGAGACCGCAGAGAGACTGCGGGAAGCAGCAAACACACACCAAAAAAATCCGCGATGAGCAACAGAAAGATACCGCAGGAATCAAGCAAGAAAGGAACCACAACGACAAGAAGGTAGATCGCGCAGGAGGAGAGGTGGCCGCAGCGACAAGATGGTTGATCGTGCGGGAGGAGAGGGTCCCACGGAGCTGGCAAGAGAGATTATAGAAGGAGAGAGGGGAGGAAGTGGGGCGGTGGGTGGCTCCACGGGAAAGTGTCCTGCGGTTAGAAAGAAGGAAACCGCAACACTAGTCCATCTGTGGGTAGAGTCGGGAGGCTGCAGTATGAGCGGTTAGAGAAAAAAGCTAGCCGTACGAAACTGGAGGTAGGACCGGAGCTCTGATACCATGTAGAAAAGAGCAAAGACACTTGGGAAAAACTTTGTATATCCTTCTTGTGTATGTAAATACAATGTATGAATACGTATATATAGGGAGAAGAGAGAGAGAAGAGTCTCATTTACAAGATGTGAGACTACTACAAGAGAAGAAGAGAAGAAATAAATGGGCCAATATATGAGCCTTTACATAGTCTTTTCTAACATATATCTTGTTAAACTTTATTCCGGTTTGCATTATTTTGGTCCATAATTGCTGTCTGAGGCTAAAATGCTCTTGAAATTACACCCGTATAGCAGTTTTAATCTCCAAAATTGCTTCCCAGAAATAAGTACAGCAGTTTTGTACATCCGGGCAGCAGCCTGATGCTCCGAACAACTTTTTTAAACCCTAAAACTGCTGTCTAGCAATGTAAAAAGTATGGCTGATGGTTCGAGCATAATTATTTATTGTATTTTTAATATTTCTCACCTTTAATAATACTTTTTACTCTTTTTTTGCATCACATTAGTTATTGTTGGCGCTAATGCTAGTGTGCATTGTTGGCATTAATGCTAATGCGCTGCTATGGTGGTAGTTTATGTTGTGTTTTTTGCAGTTAATAAACTAGATATTTTTATTTTGCGCATCACATTCGTCAGACACATGTCTGCGCCTACGCTCCAGGACCCTTTTGTATCTCGGTGTGCCTTGCACCTTTAATAACATAGGCGACGATGATGGTCTAAAAGTCGCCCTTGTAATTGGCTTGTTTCATAGTATTGATATCCTGGTTTGGGAGTTAAGCTTTTTCAACTGGTTATGACGGATGATACTTTATTTTTAACAGGAGTTTTCATTGAATATGAAACGGCTTATATATGTGGTATGGTCCTTTTCTATTTTATTCGTCAATACTCAATACCATGAGCAGTTCTCAGGAGAACATGTTCTTGAAGATTACTATGAAGGGCACAAATCCGGCTGTCCATACTATTAGATCATTACCCAAGCTACCTTGCACTTTAAGTTTCAAGTTAAGACACGTGATTTTTCATGCATGCGCTATTGGAGGCATTAATCATTTTGGGAGGCCAAATGGGGCTGCCAGTACCGCGAACTATGGTATATTTGAACATCTTGTAGGTATATACACAGTTTTGAATAATTTTGGTTTTCAAATCATGCTGCCAGTGCTGCAAACTGGGTTTTTATTTTGTGCACTTTTTCAAGATGTTCATTTTGCCTATGCAAGGAAGGAAGCTTCTTCATCACTGATTTTTCCATTAGGAACTTAAAACTGTCATCCCCTTGTTTTAAAGTTTTTTAATTTTTATCATGTAATAGCTACACCGGGAGAAAAATGAGTTCTAGGAATCAGATAATTTTGCCTTTTCAAATTGAGATGACTAGTCTTACATGCCCATCAATTGTGCCTTTGACTAGTGATGTCGTTCTTGCAGCATGGTAGCAGCCTTTGGTTCCGGGGCTATGTTTTCATTGGTGAGCGGCATGGGTGGCCCAAATCAGCCTGTCAATGCTGTCACATCGGGGTTATTTTTTGCACTTGTTCAAGGTGGCCTATTTAAGGTTTGAGAGCATTAAAATTTGTTATTTCTGATTTTAGAAGTTTTATAAGATTATCTCCATTGATAGATCTACGATCATAATTCTTTAAATTTTTAAGTAGTAATTTTGATGCACCATCCTTTAATCTAATTGCTTCCAGAAGTAGGTAAGGTATTTATAGGATTTCACCCACCAGAGATGTGCCATTACAAACCCATTTCTGGTTAAAAATTGCTAATGATTGGAAGACCATAACAAACACATTTCTCCAGGAAGGCTAGAGAATAAGTGGTAGTATAGATGCCTCGGGATTAAAGGAAAATGCTTAGTATTTTTTACTGTGTAGTACAAAGAAGACAAGATACAAGATAGTTATGGCAGGGTTACTTTTCTTCAACTCAGTGGAGATTCATTTCCAGGAATACACTCAAAGTATCTCTTAATCGAGTGAGTGAACATTGATTATTAAATAAAAAGAGGGTCCCCTCATATATATAAGGGAATACGATAATGGTAAAAAGGAATAAAAGCAATTAAATCTAACACTCCCCCTCAAGTTGGGCGAGTGATATTTTGCATGCTCAACTTACATATAATCTTTTCGAACGCAGTCTGACTTAAACCCTTGGTGAGCGCATCTGTAAGCTGTTGATCCGAAGGGACAAATGGTGTGCTCACAACTCTTTCAATATTCTCTTTGATGAAGTGATGATCAAGCTCAACATGCTTTGTGCGGTCATGTTGGACGAGATTGTGTGCTATGCTAATGGCGGTTTTGCTATCGCAGTATTCTTATGGGATCTTCACTTCCCATGCCAAGATCGTTCAACAAGGATTTAATCCATAGTCATTCGCAGATCCCATGAGCTATTACTCTAAATTCTGCCTCTGCACTTGACCTAGCAACTACATGTTACTCCTCCACGTTACCAAATTACCGCCAACTAAAAAGCAATAACTAGAGATGGACCTCCTGTCATCAATTGAACCGGCCCAATCAGCATCAGTGTAGACTTCAGTCATTTCTTTGCCAGGGGAGAACAAGATACCCCTTGCAGGAGTAGACTTGAGATACTGAAGAATACGATAGGCAGCTTCAACATGACGAGCTTTTGGTGCATGCATGAACTGACTGATGACACCCACCGCATATGAAATATCTGGACGAGTGCGAGATAAGTAGATTTGGCGGCCAACTGGTCTCTGAAATCAAGCAATATCAACAACCACTTTCCCGTCATCTCTACCCAATCTGTGATTGATTTCAATTGGGGTGTCCGCAAGTCTACACTCACTCAATATCCACATGACTGGAGCAAGTCAAGAATATACTTTCTTTGAGATATGAATATACCATGGTTTGATCGAGCGACCTCAATTGCTAGGAAATATTTTAGATTTCCTAGGTCTTTTACCTCAAACTCCTTTGCCAATCTTTGTTTCAAAGACTGGATTTCTTCGGTATCATCACCCGTGATAATAATATCATCCACATAAACAATGAGGGTCGTAAGCCTCCCATTTTTGCGCCTTACAAATAAAGTGTGATCAACATTGCTCTGGGAGTAATCAAATGTAACCATAGCCTTGTGAAATCTTCCAAACCAGGCCCGAGGAGACTGTTTTAGGCCATATAAGTGATGCAACCTGCGTCGCCTCATTTTTATTATTTTTATCGCACATGTCGTTTATTATTGTAGCGCACGCTTTCGCGCATTTTCTACTTGCAGTTGTATCGCGCACGCTATTAGCGCATTTTGATGTAATTTGGTATCACACATATTGTTTGCGCAATTTTGTTTTGGCGCGTTGGTGTGACCGACCAACGAGTCCTTAAATGCATAGGTCCGTTATTTGGGCGATAGATTAGTTTAGGGCAAGCTCGAAATTTATTAACTATTATTTTATATATTTCTTAAAACTTTGATTAGTTTAAAATGAGCCTCAAAGTGAATTCCTAAGGCCACCTAACCTAAGCCCATTTACCAAACCCCTCACTTGAAACCCTAACTTCCCCCTATAAAAGCAATCCTCCTTCCCCATTGAACCCGGGCTTGGACAAGTTGAAACCGAATCGGGATTATTTTCCTGGCTCAGTTTCCTCTCCAGCCGCATAGCTCGACGCCAATTCCTTCCCTGTTTCTACTCGACGGAAGCCCGACGCCGCCAGCCTCCCGCTCGCCTGCCTGCGCCGCCGACTCCAGAACCGCACCAAGCCTCCGTCGACCACTCCTCTGCCTCCGACGCCGGTCGCAGAACCATTCTAGGGTTCCGACGATCCACTGACATCTTCCTCTGGCCGATCCTGCAATCTTGCGGGCTTGCCTCTTCTCCCAGCCCCCGCCTCTATCCAGCATCACTCCGGCACCTTCCTCCGGCTGCCCCAGCAAGGCTCCAACAAGCTGTGTCGACCTCCTTCATTTCCCGAGCACAACTGCCGCCACCTGTAGCTTCTCCTGTCCCTACCCGAGACCTTCTCAGGGGTCTGCCACTTCTGCCTGCGGGTATACCTCTTCCGCCCTAGCTCCGTCCTCAAGTATAATTTTATGCCTTAATCTTTAAATAAATGGTAATTAAATTGAGCTTGCCCTAGTTACTTCATCGCCTAATTATCGTTTACTTTTCATTGCCTTGCTGTCCGCTTTCATATTCTGTGCCTGTGGAATTGGGACTCGTGACCTTAATGCGAATGTGCGATAGCCTTGCATTCGCGAGCGACGCCTCGACCGTTTTATTCTTTAGAAATAGCCCGCCAAAGTCTCCCGCGCCACAAATGATTTAAATACGTCGCTACATTATATTTCAAACTACAACCCCTTGATTTTAAATCACATCAATAAGGCTTTCTTCAACTTGCATACCTTTCCCCCAGATCCTGCCAGAGTAAGACCAGGCGGTAACATGTAGACCTCTTTTTTCAGGTCCCCATGGAGGAATGCATTTTTCATATCCAACTGAGTCAGAGGTCACCCTTTGCGTGCAACACATGAGAGTAAGACTCTTATGGAATTCATCTTTGCCATAGGGGCAAATGTTTCTTGGTAGTCAATTCCCATGATCTGGGTGTAGCCCCTAACAACCAACCGGACCTTATACTGCTCAACAAAACCTTTCAAGTTCTGCTTGACGGAGAACACACATTTACATCCAATCACAGACTTACCTGGGGGCAAGGGGACCAAATCCCAAGTGCAATTCCTTTCCAGGGCTAGCATCTCCTCACGCATAGCATCCTGCCACTTTGGATGAGCAATTGCATCCTGCCAAGTTGAGAGGATAGAAACAGAGAAAAGAGATGCAATAAAGAGTTTATGTGATGGAGATAATGAGTTGTAGGACACATAATGGGACATCGGATGTTGGGTAGAGCTACCTTGAGGGCCCAAAGAAGGGTCCAATGTTGGAGCGGGTAGTTTGGAGGATGTCGATGTACCTGGACCCCTTTTTCGCCGAGTATACATCTGTAAAGGAGCAGCCACAGAAGGGAGCACAGAAGTGGTGACAGGAGGAGGAACATGAGCGGGAATAACACAGTAGGAGGAATAGGAAGAGGAAGAGAACTCACTTCCAATGGATGAATGAGACTCCCCCTGAAGTGAGGACTCCCCCTGAAGTGAAGGCTCGTAGTAGGAGTCAGACTCACAAAAAGTAACATCTATAGTAGCAAAGGTCTTTCAGGAAGCTGAATGGAAGCACTTGTATCCTTTCTGGGTAGGAGAATACCCAATAAAGACACACTTGAGGGCACGAGGATCAAGTTTGGACTAGGGGTGAGCATAATAATCGAAAATCGATAGTCGCTCGAAAATCGCTCGAGTTTTTATTTGGTTCGAAATCGAAATAAAATAATCGAATCAAATTTAATCGAATAAAAATTGACTCAAAATCAATTTCGAGTCAATTTCGAGCCTAATATGAATCGCTCGATTAATGATTCGAGTCGGCTCGGTTTTAAAATTTAATTAAAAATATTATTTTTAAAATCTTGGAAAAAGGAGAGGCAGGGTGCGAGGAACGGGTCAGGCGGCCGACGGCGACACAGAGAAACTCTGAACTCGCGTTGTGTTGTCTCTCTCAGAATTCAGACTTTCATTTAATGCTACCGGCTACCTAAGGTCCTAGCTTTCTCTTTCACAATTCACTCTGCAGGTCGCCTAGAAACAAGTAGAAAACCAGCAAAACCTAAGGATCTAAACCTCTCCAGGCGGAGATGCAGAGTGGCTTCTGAAGCTTACACAAGCCACGGAGCGACGAGCTCGACGACACCGCACATGGAAAGGAGGCAGCGTCCTGAGATTACTGCGTGCAGAAGAGGAGGACATTGTCATTTCTTCGCCCCAGATCCCAGCGATTCCTCCTTCTCAGGTACCTTATTATTATTATTCCTCCATCGTCCTTCCTTGGCCGGATCCTGAACTCGTCTATTATTTATTATGGAATTCCTGAATGGCTGGTTGGCTGCGCAAAGATCAAGGATCTGCTTGGAAGAAGATCTGGAGTAATTGGTCCCTGTCTGGGAGTGGTTAATGAAAATTGATGATAAGTGTTGATGATGGAAAGAGGGATCATCTTCATCTATGTTGGAAATCGGGTTATTGGATTGGAATTGAACAAGGCAACACCACTACTGATGCTCCTACGACGGCGGTGACGGCGGTTCATTCCCAGTGTCTTTCTCACATGGAATGGAATTATTGCTTTCTTCTTCCGCTGCTGTTGCTGCCGCTCTACATTCCCTCCTCTCATCAGAAATCTTGTTTATTAATTTAGGATTAATTTCTCATTAGAAATCTTATTTATTTATTTATATATTGTGAATGAAGCAGCGCTACTACTGATGGCCATTTGGGTGTTTGTTTTTAATTTTTATTAACTTTTTATGATTTATCACTTGCAAAATTTTCTTGCCTCTATTGATTTGTGATCAACAACATTCAGCTCTACCCACTTTGGGTTTATATTTCATATATTTATGGTAGTTTAAAAATGTATGCTGAATATCAGTTCATAGTAAAAAATGTAACACTATAATAGATTAATATTATAAATTTATAATGTGCAATTTTTTTTATAAAAAATTAATTAATTTCGAGCCGGCTCGAAATTGATTCGTGCTGGCTTGGAATCAAGTCAATTTTGAGTCGAGCCGGCTCGACTCGAAAACATTTTCGAGTTCGAGTCGATTTCGAGCCGACTTCAAGTCAAAAATTTCGATTTCGAGCCGAGTCAAAATCGCTCGAACTCGACTCGATATCAGCCCTAGTTTGGACGAAGGATGCACATGGACAAAGCACACACATCCAAAGATCTGATAAAAAAGAGGTGGGGGAGAGATATAGAGGGTTTGGAAAGGAGATTTGTTGTCAAGAACACGAGTTGGTAAACGATTAATGAGGTATGTCGCAGTGAGAACCGCATCACCCCAAAAATACTTAGGAAGGTGCATCTTTAGGAGAAGACAACGAGCTACCTCTAAAAGATGACGATTTTTGCGCTCGACAACCCCATTCTTAGCTGGAGTATAGACACACGAGGTCTGATGGATAATGCCCTGATCATTAATATATCGCTCAAAGGAGGAATCAATGTACTCCCGACCATTATCACTGCTCAAAACCTTGATGGTAACATTAAACTGAGTGTCCACCATTTTGTGGAAACACTGAAATAAAGAAAAAAACCTCATTTTTGTGTTTCATCAAGTACACCCACGTACAACGAGAAAAACAATCGATAAATGTAACAAATCAGTGAGAACCAAAAATATAGGCAACAGGGCATGAACCCCAGCTCAAAGGAGGAATCAATGTACTCCCGACCATTATCACTGCGCAAAACCTTGATGGTAACATTAAACTGAGTGTCATCATTTTGTGGAAACACTGAAATAAAGAAAAAAAACCTCATTTTTGTGTTTCATCAAGTACACCCACGTACAACGAGAAAAACAATCGATAAATGTAATAAATCAGTGAGAACCAAAAATATAGGCAATAGGGCATGAACCCCAAACATCAGTATGAACCATATCAAAAGGAAAAGCACTAGGAACATACACATGAGTAAGAGAAGTACAATGATGTTTAGCGTGAGCACACACATCACAAGCAAAAGTTTTCAAAGATTCATTGGACATATTTGGAAATAAAAGATGCATATTAGATAAAGAAGGATGACCTAAACCGCAGTGCCATGAGTCCACAGAGGGTTGAGCAGTAGAAAGAGCCTTCAGAGCAGAGGGCGAGCAGGAGGGGTCAAACAGGTAGAGGCTATCCCGCATTTTACCAGAGCCAATTACCGTCCCCGTCTTCAGGTCCTGAAAGACACGCCAGAGAAGAAGAAGAAACGCCGGAGACGGCCTCCGTTGAAGAGGAGTCGGTCGCCGCTGAAGAGGAAGAAGCGGTGAGCTGAGACGGGACGGTGCTGGCCGCCGCTGAAGAGGAGGAGAGTGACAGAGACGGAACATAGCGGAGGTGGCAATTTATTTAGCAGATTCATAATATGATTTATTTGGTGTGTAGGCAATTTAATTATTAAGATTTAAGAATATATATATGATTTAACCTTAGTTTATAAATTTAAAAATATATAAGACTAAGTGGTTTTATTTGGTTTAAAGAACTAGATGACCCGCTGAGATATCTTTATTTGGTTGGTTTGACTAATTGCTACTATACCTTTGAATTACAAATGGCTTCATTAGACCTATGAGATGCGATCTAACTACTGAATTAAATGGGGCTTATGAGTATCAAGCTTTATCAAAGGTTTTAATATATTGTTGTTGTCGATTGGAATTCATATCGAGAGCCTTTTGTATCCCGAGCCTTCTCTCCGTAGTTATTTCTGTTTTCCTGCTGCTGCGCTCTACGCGTCTGCTTGATTGATGTCGGCGACCATGATTTCTCATGAGATTTTGGGCTTAAATTCACGGTAATACTTCTATCTTCACTCCTTTCCATTTCTATGTTGATTAGAAGCTTCGATGGTTGCGTTCCGTGGAAGGTGGAAAACCCTAGTTTTACCAATAACCTTAAATCTCTTGATTTTTTTCTCCTCCATCTGCATGAAAAATTAAGGCTTATTATGGGATGTTATGCTGATTTCTTGCACTTTTCCTTCCCCCTTATATTATGGCAGCAATTTCATCATTTAAGAGGGGACTGCTTTTGGGTATTATGAAGGAATATGACTCAATTCTTACTCTTGTGTATCATTTATCCAAAAAATTGAAGGAATGTATTTTGTCGGGCTCGATGGCTTTGCATCTCGAGATTTAGTGAAGTCATAATTTATTAAATGTGAAGATTCTCTTAAATACTTCCTCCCTTTCCTTATTTGATTGTGGACTCTCTTGTGGATTCGTGCATAATTTCCCATAAGCCTATGAACATTGGTTTTCTATTGGTTCACGAGATATTATCGATCTATTTTGTCATCTTGAATTTAATAATTGATGTTCGAGCTCATTTCACTTAATTTTCTACCCTTGGCAACCCTATTATTATGTTTCTCATCCTCCTAATGATGTTAGAACAATCTTTCTGTTACGCCCCCGGATGGCGCCCGGCTATTTGGGTGTCAATACGCGTGCAGACGGAAAGAGAAGACAGGCAACAACGGGGCTGAACCAACCGGTTCAGCCCCCTCTCACTAAAATCGGCGGTTTGGGGCTGAACCACCCGGCTTAGCCCCATGTGTGTGTGTGTGGGGGGGCCCTCTTGGCCCCGGGTATAAATATCCCGTGGCGGTTCTCTTGGTTCATCATTCAAGTAAAAGGTATTCTTCTCCTCCCTACTCCAAACCCTAGTTTCTATCTGTCCTTTCTTTAGATCTCTATCTCCCTCTCTTGTTCTCTTAACATTTGGTATCAGAGGCATCGCTCCTCCGCCATGGTTACCACAACACGCAAGAGGAAATCAACCGATTGGAAACCCTAGAAGAAAACTACGTTGAATTGACGGATTCAGTGGCCGCCATCAAGGAAAATATGAGGGCTTCGACGCAGCAATTGGAAGAACGGTTCGACGCTCGGATGGATGAAATCAAGACATTGCTAGCGCAAAATACGAAGGGAAAAGCAACGGCGGGCGAAGAAATCGGTGGATCTCCGCAATCACGACCGGAGACGGCCGGATCCCGCCCGTCAGTCTCGACGGGAGGCGAGGCGGCGTCCGCGGCTGGGCAGGGCCGCAGATGGCTGGGCGCGACGGCGACCGGTTCCGCTCGAACCCGCTCGGCGCAGGATCGTCCCAGGGTGGAACCGGGGACCTTTTCGCGGGACGCGCTCCATGGAAGTGTGGCGGGGAAGAACCGGGTGGGGTCGGGCGACCTCCAGGGCAGACCAGATTTCCTCCGGGGGAACGAGAGGGCTTCTCCCTCACCCGCAAGGTTTTGGACACAAGGAGGCTTCGGGGCCGGCGGTCCGTGGGGCGGCCTACATCCTCTGTTGGGGGACTGCATCAACACGGGTATCCGGACGATTATCCCGAACAAAGAGAGCCAAGGAGACCAGTAGGCTATGGGCATTAACATGGGTGGCATGGACAGGCCGCTCCGCGGGCATACTGCCCCCCGAAATTAACTCGCATGAATTTTCCTATATTTAACGGGGGGATGTGTTGGAGTGGGTGCAGAAAGCAGAGCTTTTCTTCAATTATTAGGATGTGCCCGAAGGATAATGGGTGAAGCTCGCGTCTTTCCACTTGGAAGACGACACTTTTTAGTGGACACAGTGGTTATTGCGAGGCCGAGACTATGTGCCTTGGGCATAATTTGTGGAGGTCTTTACAGCCCGGTTCAGACCCTTGGAGTACGAGGATTTTGAGGCTCTTCTCCAGAAATTGCAGCAGAAGGGGACGGTGATGGAGTATCGCATAGAATTTGAAAAATTGTCGAATAGGGTGCACTGGGAAGAAAGGACGCTGCTTAGTTGTTTTGTCTCGGGACTCAAGGAGCACCTTCGCGATGAGGGGCAAGCACACATGCCCCGCAACCTAAATCATGCCATCACCTTAGCTCACATTCAGAAAGAACGCTTCAACAGGCATCATACCCGTACCACCGCAAGGCTGACAGCTGCTCCAACAGGCGTAAAAAGGGAAACCTCGACGGGTGGCAAACTGACTGTGACCTGACTCATGGGACGAACTGCAGGCCAGAAAGGAGATGGGCTTATGCTTCAATTGCGATGACAATTTCACACCTGGACACAAATGCCAGAAGATACATGTGTTTATGCTTCATGAGGATACAGGGGATGGGTGCCCTGCCGAATCAGAATGGGATAGGGACTTGGACTTGACGGAGTTCGGCGTATCCTTGCAGGCGATGGAGGGATGCAACGCTCCTCTCACGATGAGGATGGCGGGGAAATACAGCCAAGAGAGGGTGACAATTCTTGTGGATAACGGGAGTGCTCATAACTTCATTCATCCAGATGTGGCACAGAAGGTGGGGTACGAGATCGATCGAGCAGCTGCTTTTCAGGTTTTGGTGGCCGATGGGAGCAAACTTTAGTGCGAAGGGGTTATGAAAGGGGTGGAGTTACGAATACAGGGGTACGTAGGTCGACAGACGTTTATCTCCTACCCATCAGAGGGTTGGACATGGTACTCGGAATACAGTGGCTGCAGCAGCTATGAAGGGTGACCTTCCATTGGGACCAGATGACGATGGAGTTCCTCCAACATGGAAGGCAGTATTGTCTGGGAGGCCTCAAAACGTCTCCGCTGAAGGAGATCTCATCTCGCAGCTTGGAACGTCTGGGGGAGCAGGGCAGTACGATGGCTATGATTATGGAGATTACGGCGAATCCCGGAGCACCCCTGGTAGTGCCCGAGCAGATGCTGGCACTACTGACTCAGTATGCTGACATATTCCAGACACCTCGGACCCTCCACCTCCGAGGTTCCGAGATCATCAGATCCAGCTCAAGACCGGGGAAGAGCTCACTAATATTCGGCCGTACCGTTATCCCTACATCTAGAAGACCGAGATTAAGTGCAACATCCGGGAAATGCTCACCGTCGGACTCATTCGTCCAAGTACTAGTTCTTTCCCCTCTCCCATCATCCTATAGTCAAAAAGAAGGATGGATTATGACGTTTTTGCGTGGACTACCACGGCCTAAACAGCTTGACCATCAAGGACAAGTTTCCATACCGCCGTATCAAAGAATATTCTGAATAACGGCGTCTCTCTTTTTATCAAACCTTCGACCTCAGGTCGGGTTATGCCACCAGATTGGCATGAAGCTGTCTAGACGACATACACAAGACTAATTCCGCAACATAGATGGGCAAAGAAGTTTGGATCTTTTGGGCTGACCAACGCCCCCTCCACATTTCAAGCAGAAATTCAAGAACGAGATATTTCAACCTCTTCTCCTACTGTAGGAGCCTCAGGGATATGTGTCTCAAAGATCAAATATCTCTCAGCCATCAAGATCAACAGTGGGAAGAGCACTCTCAGCATCAGAAGCAGCACCCCTCCTCAAGCACCAGAATGCCAAGCCTCCTCTCAGTCTCAGAGTCCTGCCTACTCTTTCATAAGCCTAAAGGCAAGTTTAGTGAAGGGCTCAAGGCGGACCTCCAAGAAAATAAAGAGCACTGTTACTCTAGACAGAAGCCGCAGAATCCAATTGCAACAATTGCGGGGCTTCCAAGTCCACCGGTCTATTCAGGCGATTGAAGGACAGAAATCGCCAGGCCTCTCTCAGTAGTTACCTCAGGATGTCTTTGCTCAAGGACTAAATCCAGAGAGACTTCCCTCTCCTCCTCAAGGGGCTGATCCACGCCGAGCTTGATCCCAATTTCACCAGGATTGCTAGACTTAATGAACTGATGCGTCGGGCGTGGGCATTGGGGCCGTCAGATGAATAAAGCCAAAAAAGAAGGTCAAGACCCCTAGCTTTCTACAGTAAAGCATTCTACCCCCACGTGGGACTCTCCACGTATAGAGAAAAAGAATCTTGGATCAAAGCTGCAGGTGGCCCAGTAAGAATGTTGGGGCGACATTTAGATCCGCACATCAGCAGAGTATGACTCTTCATCCTCCAACAGAAGTGGGTAACGGAATTAGTTGATTATGAGATCCTCTATAGGAAGGCAAAGAGAACCTGGTTGTCGGCGCTTCGCTACCGGAGGGCACCAGCTCAAAATCGGGCCCCTTGCTCGACTCCCTCGACGACATACAGGAGGAGGAGCGTGATTCGGAGCTGCGTACCATCGTCTTTGGGAAGACCTGTAAAAAAGGGAGGGTGGTCATCCCCGCCCAGTCTGCTTGGAAGACAGTCATGATGCATGGGTTCCACTCTTCACCGACTGGCGGTCACGCGGGCATTCTCCGCACCCTCCAGCGGGCGTTCTCCGCACCCTCCAGCGGGCATGGACAAATTTTTTTTTTGGAAAGGGCTACGACGCGATATACAACAGTTTGTGCAACAGTGCGAAATATGTCAGCGACAAAAATATGAGACTACTTCCCTAGCCGGCCTGCTCACACCATTGGAGATCCCGTACCACGTTTGGGACATCGTGTCCATAGATTTCATCGACGGCCCGCCCAAATCCCAAGGCAAGTCCGTTATCTTGGTTGTGGTGGACAAGTTGTCCAAATACGGTCATTTCTTGGCTCTGAGTCATCCATACACCGGCGAGTCAGTCGCCGATCTCTTCGCCCGAGAAATCGTCCGCCTTCATGGCATCCCGCGTGCCATCATTTCCGACGGAGACCCGACGTTTGTGGGGACTTTTTGGAAGGAGCTCTTTCGCTTACAGGGGACTTGCTTACGTTTTAGCACAACCCATCATCCCCAGACAGATGGCCAAACAGAAGTTCTCAATCGGGGCCTCGAGACATACCTTCGTTGTTTTGTGATGGACGAGCCACGAACTTGGATAGGTTGGTTGCATTGGGCCGAATACTTCTATAACACCTTACCATTCAGCCAGCAAGTTGACCCCATTCGAGGTCGTGTACGGTCGCCCTCCGCCCTCACCGAGTAGTTATGAACCGGGCAGTGCAGAGTTGCCAGTAGTTGATTGGGCGCTTCGTGATAGACCGCACCCTCGCCACCTTGTGAGAGAATCTCCGGACGACACAAGACCGCATGAAGACTCAAGAGGATAAACATCGCAAGGATCAGGAGTTTGCGGTTGGCGATGAAGTTTTTCTCAAGCTCCATTCCTACAGGCAGTTGTTAGTTGCCCGACGAACAAACCAGAAATTGGCACCGCGTTATTATGGTCCCTTCCGTATCCTCCGTCGCGTGGGTCATGTTGCTTACACCTTGAAATTGTCAGAGGGATTGAGGATACACCGGACATTTCATGTGTCCTTGTTGAAGCGGAAGATCGCCAACACAGTTCAGGAGAGTCCTTTCCTACCCGAGGCAACGGTAGCAGGCGAATTACGGCCACTCCCCGAGAAAATCCTGATGATCAAGTGGAAACAGCGTGGTGCAGAGTACTGTCCTGAGATACTTGTCAAATGGAAGCATCTAACCGCAACTCACAATACGCGGGTGGATTTGATGGAGTTCCGGGAGCTCTACCCGGACTATCACCTTGGGGACAAGCTGGCTCTTGATGGGGAAGGGAATGTTACGCCCCCGGATGGCGCTTGACTATTTGGGCGTCAATACGCGCGTAGGCGGAAAGAGAAGACATGCGACAACGGGGCTGAACCAACCGGTTCAGTCCCCTCTCACTAAAACCCGCGGTTTGGGGCTGAACCACCAGGTTCAGCCCCATGTGTGTGGGTGTGGTGGGGGGGGGGCTTTTGGCCCCGGGTATAAATATCCCAGGGCGGTTTTCTTGGTTCATCATGCAAGTACCAGGTATTCTTCTCCTCCCTACTCCAAACCCTCGTTTGTATCTCTCCTTTCTTTAGATCTCTATCTCCCTCTCTTGTTCTCTTAACACTTTCCCTCATAAATGCAACTCACACGATATAAAAATGAATTAGAATAAATGAGATTCAATGCGGGAATTCTTCATTAATTTATGCTCTACTTTCTTTTTGATTAATGAAAGAAAATGTTTTCTTTAAATACATACGAGTGTGATTTCCGTATTTAGATATTGTAGCAGTTTATTGTGTTATTTCTTTATGCATTTGATATTAAATCTGATTAAAAGTCACTAAATTTTGAATCTCTAAAGGATATTATCGATTATGCCTGGACAATGTGATGCGGAGCAGAGACGAGGACGAGCTTTGAGCCCATTCGGGGATGATTTGGAGATTTACCATATATGGCGTGCCCGGATCGACGATCCGACTTCGTGGATGCGTCCGGATTCGCGTTGCGAATCAATTTCATATATAGCTTTGTACTTTTCGGATTTTATTTCATGTAGTTTTGTCCCCGAGACCAACGACCAATCATAGCCGTTGATTCCGGGTGCCCTAATTTTTATATCTTATAAATAGATGGTTTATGGCTGCCGTCATTTCTAATTGCTGAATGTTTGGAGAGTCTTCTTCCCTCATTTCAGTGATCTCCTCCGCGGTGCCGACTCCGTGGAGCCCCCCTTGGTGACGACTCCTTGGGTAAGTGTGTATCCTTTGTTATTTTCCTCCCTCCCTGTTTTTCCCTTCGCTGTCTAGCCACCGTTCTCCTCCGAAGCCCTCATCCGCAACCCCTACAACCCACAAAATAGCCGGACGTTTTCCTGTTCAGAAAGCATTCACTGTTCACGACACTGTTCACGGTACTGTTCACGACAATGTTCATTTATATCATTTACTGTTCCCTGCATATGGGTTTTTCCCATTGCTGTTGTAGCCTTCCAGAGCCGCCGACCACCTTCCGGACCCCCTCCAGCCGCCTGTCCAGCCGCCTGCCTAGCCTCCTCCACCCCTCCTGCAGCTTACCAGCAGGCTGCCCAGCCTCCTCCGCCCCTCTAGCCGCTCACCAGTGAGCCTCCGCTCTCCCTCGACCCAACCCCATCCCACCCACACCCTCTTTATCTCTGTCCAACAGCCGCCTTGCTGTTTTCAGCCCCAAACCAGTCCAGATATGGGAATTCCAGCCCAGATTCAGCCACCCCGCCCTTTCCTTTTGCTTCCCTCACTCCATCACGCGGAACCACCTCCAAACAGCCACCCACTGTCGGATCTGCCTTGATCCGGGCAATCCAGCCCAGATCCCGCCCCCCATTCCCTGATCCAGGCCTCGCAACACCAACCAGCCACCCCCCTTACCCGCCCCGCCTCCCCATCATCAGAACCCTTCTCCAAGCCCTCTAACGTTCAAATCTCTTTTATTGGCAGCAACCCTAATATTTGTGCGGTGTATTTGTTTGTATTTGGTTGTAAGATATGAATATGGTGTGATTATTACATGTTTGTTTGGTATTTCAGTTTGTTATAGTTATTTGCTCCTGGACTAATCTCTAACTGCAGGAAGATTTTATTCGCCGCGCGCTCGTGCTTTGGCCCTCCAAGCGGAGGAAAGCCTAAGCCTGTTCTGCTTAATTAATTTATTTTGCCTTACTGTGGAATTGTGTGCGTGAGATGTTATATTTATTATCCAATTATGATCTAACTGTCGGACATTTGCATAGCATGTACGGTTAGGTCGCAGATTTCCAGCCGCCTATAGATTCGCCCTGCGTCAATTGGTATCAGAGGTAGGTTACACACACTTTTCGATATGCAGTCGTAGATTCTATAGGTTTGTCATTATGTCAAGATATCACCACTTGTCCCCACCTCACTTTGGAGGTCTTGAATTCACTTGCACCCGCTCTCACGCAACCCCGTCAGGGAGATCCTCACATTATTACGACGATCATTCTCGATCGCAGTGCACCACTTTCAGAGATCGTGTTGACCCACCGACACGACCCCACTAAGCTAGAGACGATCAGTATGATGATTGTCGTCGTGCTTATTCGTACACGCGAGCAGATCGTGTTGATCCTTCGACACGACTCGGTTACCTTAGGAAGAATTATTATGAGGATAGTCGTTCCGAGAGAGATCTTGAAAGTCCGTTTCGTACTGCTTCCCCTTCCTTTAACGGCTCATCGAGTCCCGAGTCTTTCAGCTATTGGCTCGTGGATATGGAGTATTATTTAAATCATTTTGAGTTATTCGGTGAGCCTCGCGTCAAATTTACGAAACTTAGACTTTAGATCAAGCAAGGGCTTATTGGGCTAGCGTTGAGAGGACTCGCGAGCGAGACTATCTTCGTCGCATCACTAGTTGGGCGGACATGAAGCGTATATTGTTCAGTGATATCTGCCTTCGTCATATCGGAGTCGCTTGCTCGATCAATTATTTTCCCTTCAGCAAGGATCTATGTCTGTCGCTGAGTACAGAGATCGCTTTGATGAGTTAGTTGTGAGGAGTGATATCCGAGAGGACCCAGCCATGAACACTACGAGATTTCGATCTGGGCTTCAATCTGACATTCGTACTAAGGTAGTTTATCATAGCTCGGAGTCCCTCGAGCAGACATATCAACTCGCCCTTCGTTATGAATAGTCATTGAGATCCGCAAGAGCTGGTCGATGAGATTCTCACCTTGACCTCTGCAGTACGAGTCCCTCCCATACCGAGGCCACCACGACGCCTACCACTATCCTATCAGGCACGCCAAAAGTGATACCAGATGCAGATTACTCTCATCACAGTGAGGTGCTTAGCCCAGTGAGTGACATATCTCTTGTTTCTGACCCGCCTCTCGTGACCCCCACTGAGAGCGAGCTTGAGCGACCTACTGAAGTCTGTAGTGTTGTGTCCCTCACCCACACCTCCTCCTTTGTCATACACTGGGTTAATTAGCGCCCCAACTACAGACCCATTTCCTGACACCGCACCCACGGATCCATTCTTGGGTGTAGGTCTGTGTCGCTCTCTCATTGTCATTACCCGGAGTCACATCATGACGGAGAGCCCAGAGCCTGATGTTGATCTTGTAGTGACTATGTCACCCATTCACGGGGACACGACCCCTTACGATGGTACTCACATGGAGGACCATGACCCTAGTGACGAGTCTTACGATGACCCCCTTGTTAAGCCTCCTGATGAGCCGCCACATCCTGGTGAGGATGCGATTCGGGTGAGACGCTTGTTTATGAGCTTTGAGTTATTGACGTCTCTTTCGCTATCATTTATAACCATGCCCCAAAGAGTTGATCTTGTGTGGAGCATAACGTATGTAGGGTCTTCCTTGAGTGCGCTTGAGCATACTCATATTTTGAGGGCCTACCTTATGACTCATCACACCCTCGATGAGTTTTGGGACGCACCACCTGCTGACCCACTAAACAGACTCTTTCTTGTTGGGAACACGCACCAAACTTGAGAGTCACGTCTTCTAATCGGTGTACATGACTTTCACTCAGGTGGTCGTCTTATCCGTGATGACTTTTCGTACACACCTACTGGTGAGCCCCTGATGTGCTACGTTCCCCGAGAGACATTTGGCTCTTTACGAGCTCGCATTTAAGTATAGATGTCTCTCACGGTTATCTGAGCACTCGTCACACACGGGATGAGTTTTTCTACACTTCACCGAGAGAGCCCCCTGATAAGCCATCTTATTTTAGAGACGTCCCGGTCATTATTAGACTTTCCCATAGCAGGTACGTCGTGTCGGTCATGTGTCATTTGCATCATTTGCATGAGTCTGTTGAGTCGTTTCGTCTTCTTTTGCATGAGTCTGTTGTGTTGTCTGTTTCGTTTGCATGTGTGTCATGAGTCGGTCCGACGAATAATCCATATTGGTAATAAATCTTGTAAATCACATGCAGATGTTCATTGACAAGTGCATGTACTTCATGAAAGCGAGCAGGTGATGACAAGAATCTGTGTTGTGAGGCTCCGTGCGAGGCTTGCTAAAAGCTTGAGCGTTAGGCGAATGGGTCCCTACTCAGTCCTGAGACGCATCGGGACAAATGCTTATGACCTGGACATCCCTGCGAGCATGGGTACACATACTGTGTTCAATGTCGAGGACCTGATGCCATACTTTGCACCTCACGAGTATTCGGGCCCACATCTTGGTGTCCCCGAGCCTTTACCACCGTTTTTACCACCCACCACTCAAGTTCACCCCCGAGCTCTTGTCACCACATTCATTGCCCCGTGCTCAGCCCATTTTTGACCCCCATTTACCCGGGATCTAGTCCCCAACGGTTTTACCATTGGCACCTCAGATCCCACCGGATCCTTCTGTTACTGTGTTGAGAGATGAGATTATCACTGAGATCTTTACGTATGAGTCTATCCCCTCTACAGACGGTCTTGTGTGCCCTTACCTGGTTTGCTGGCGCAGACGACCCTTCATTGACGACACCTGGATACTACCAGCGGAGTTTGATCGACTCGCCCTGAACTTTGACTTCAGTACGACCGTCTCCATTCATTGGAGATGGAAGCTTTTCAGTCCGGAGGAGTTGATTGGCGAGGAAACTCTTCCATCGACGACACTTGGACGACCTTCGGTGGATCTCTTCGAGTTTTACCTGGCATACAACGAGAGAATTTTAATCCCTATTCATCGGGAGATGAATTCTTTTAAGCCGGGGAGATTGATGCGAAGCAGAGACGAGCACGATCTTTGGGCCCATTCGGGGATGATTTGGAGACTTACCATATATGACGTGCCCGGATCGACGATCTGACTCCGTGGATGCGTCCGGATTCGCGTTGTGAATCAATTTCATATATAGTTTTGTACTTTTCGGATTTTATTTCATGTAGTTTTGTCCCCGAGACCAACGGCTAATCATAGCCGTTGATTCCGGGTGCCCTAATGTTTATTTCTTATGAATAGATGGTTTAGGGCTGCCGTCATTTCTCATTGCTGAATGTTTGTAGAGTCTTCTTCCCTCATTCCGGTGATCTCCTCCGCGATGCCGACTCCGTGGAGCACCCCTTGGTGACGACTCCTTGGGTAAGTGTGTATCCTTTGTTATTTTTCTCCCTCCTCCCTGTTTTACCCTTCACTGTCCAACCACCGTTCTTCTCCGAAACCCTCATCCGCAGCCCCCTACAACCCGCAAAATAGCCGGACGTTTTCCTGTTCAGAAAGTAGTCACTGTTTACGGTACTGTTTACGACACTGTTCATTTATATCATTTACTGTTCCCTGCATATAGTTTTTTCCCATTGCTGCTGTAGCCTTCCAGAGCCGCCAACCACCTTCCGGACCCCCTCCAGCCGCCTACCTAGCTGCCTCCACCCCTCCTGCAGCCTACCAGCAGGCTGCCCAACCTCCTCCGCCCCTCCGGCCGCCCACCAGTGTGTCGCCGCTCTCCCTCAGCCCTGCCCCATCCCACCCACACCCTCTCTATCTCCGTCCAACAACCGCCTTGCTTTTTTCAGCCCCAAACCAGTCCAGATCTGGGAATTCCAGCCCAGATCCAGCCACCCCGCCCTTTCCTTTTGCTGCCCTCACTCAGTCACTCCCCCATCACGTGAAACCACCTCCAAACAGCCACCCACTGTCGGATCTACCCTGATCCGGGCAATCCAGCCCAGATCCCGCCCCATCCCCTGATCCAGGCTTCGCAACACCAACCAGCCATCACCCTTACCCGTCCCCGCCTCCCCATCACCAGAACCCTTCTCCAAGCCCTCCAACGTTCAAATCTCTTTTATTGACAGCAACCCTAATATTTGTGTGGTGTATTTGTATTGGTATTTGGTTGTAAGACATGAATATGGTGTGATTATTACATGTTTGTTTGGTATTTTAGTTTGTTATAGTTATTTGCTCCTGGACGAATCTCTAACTGCAGGAAAAATTTATTCGCCGCTCGCTCGTACTTTGACCCTCCAAGCGGAGGAAAGCCTAAGCCTGTTCCACTTAATTAATTTATTTTGCCTTGCCGTGGAATTGTTTGCGTGAGATGTTGTATTTATTATCCAATTATGATCTAACTATCAGACATTTGCATAGCATGTAGGGTTAGGTCGCAGATTTCCCGCCGCCTATAGATTCGCCCTGCGTCACAATGTAAGTTGTTTGTAGGGAGATTGAATAAAAGAAAGGAGAAGAAAGACTGAAATGAGAGCTATTAATTAAAATATACTCTTAAAGAATAAATATGAAATAATGATATAAAAGGAAAAGTTTTTATTGATAAATGATGCATTGATGCATAAGGGAACTGTTAAAGGGTAATCCAGGAAATGAGGAGGGCATGAGTTTCCTCACACTATGAAGGATTTGATTCAGGTTTCTGATGCTAAATGGTAGTCTTGTGTTGAAAATAATGTGAGCTTGCTAGAAAAACACGTAATTGACCCATAAATGAGTGAACAACTGAAAAGATGAAATTTATAACTTTGTCCAATGAATAAAGATAAAGTTGCTCTTAATGATAAGTTTAAAAGTACAGAAGTATATGACTAATTTGAGAAAGTGATCAAACGTCTAAACTAATATGAAGAATTATTCTTATCGGCACATACCCATATGAATACAACTTTATATCCTACAAATGAACATAAAGCAGTACATTTGATATGAATGATAACAAAATGTTGTTATTTTACTATTTCTTATAATGATATTTGTTACTAACTATTTTTTTTCTTTGTAAGCGATTAAAGAAGGTAATAATTCACTTAGTCCGTTAAATCACCCCATAGATAATTAAATTATTTTAGGCGAAGGACTAAGTAGTGGTCGACATCGACAATAAGCAACAGAAGAGTATCCAGATGGAGAAGAGGTATCGTCTTTTGGTGGAGGTGGTCACAACAGTATTTGAAGTGCTCTTCACTCTTCGGGAGAAATAAAAGAACCCAGATGGCAAGCATGGAGATTTTCACTTTTATTTTATGTAAATAAGTGTCGATATGTATGTTAGATGTTAGCCAGTTTGTTGTAGCACATGATGCTTCTATTTATAATGCACGCGGTGTTCTTATGTTCCGCCTCTGATGATGCATGAAATGTATATGTTCAATTTTGACGGCTGCCGTGAAGGGTGCCGCTATAATTTAGTGGTATAAGAGCAATGTTTCGATCCTCGGACATGTGGGTTATGGACCCACCACGCTATTGCTGCGCAAATGCAACTCACATGTTATAAAAACGACGTTTTCTTAATTCTCTCTTTGCTATATAACCTCACTCTTTTACCACTAAATTATAATGACCCCTTTACAGCAGCCACCATAATTGAACATATATATTTCATGCCTCATCGGAGGTGATAGAACATTCATTGTGCATCATAAATAGAAGCATGCATTGTATGGCGGAATACCAAAAGAGAAATGCAACACAAAATAGAACTTTTCATTCCATTATGTTAGAGTTCAAAAAATACCTTGAATATAGACAAAACAAGAGCACAAAAAATAGATGTATCATGTGGTACAACAAAGTAGCCAACATCTAGCATACATATTGGCACCTATCTACTTAAAATAAAAGTGTACACACATCGCACAGTTGTAGGAAGAAGGCTTAGGGTACATAAGATTCTCGATGTGAATTCCGATCGACAACGATATTTTAAAACCTTTGATAAAGCCTAATACCAATAAGACCCATTTAATCCAGCCATTAAATCGCATCCGACGGGAATTAAACCATTTGTAATCCATTTAAGGGTATATGAATAATTAGCCAAACCCACTATTTAAAGGAATATTTCAGCCGACCATCATGTAATAATAACATTCCATATACAGCAACAAGTCAAAATTATGAATACGCTAATTAAATTCAGAATTTTGTGAATGTCTTGAAAATAAAACAAAGCAATAAACTTGAATACGCGATTTACCTCTTCATGCCCGTTGGTGCATCATAATTTACACCTCCTTATATGATTTTTGTCACGAAAAATTTCAATCAGTAACTGCATCGAACTAATGGGGATATAGTTCTCTCATCAATTCTTATTTTTCCCAATTTGCCTCTTGTATAGTGTGGCCTTTTCACAAGGCTTTAACAAATTTTACTTCTCGATTGCGGAGTTATTCACTTTGTTAATCTACAATTCTATATGCCTCAGTCAGATTTGTTTGGTCAGGTTCAATTTGGGTTTGATCCAAACGAACTATATTATCTAGATCAATAACATATTTCCTTAGAGAAAAAACATGAAACACGTCATGGAGATTTTGAAGATCATTTAGTAATGCCAGTCTATAAGCCACTTCTTCTATCCTTTCAATGATTATGAATTGTCTTACATATCTTTGACTAAGCATCCTGATTCTTCGATGTCACGAAGTCCCTTTAAAAGGTTTTTCTTAAGGCAATCTTGATCTCCCACAGTAAACAACACCCTTCGATTACTAGCTTTATAATACTTATGTCTGTCTTGTGCAACTTTCAATCATTTCGCATGATTAAAACCTTCTCGTGCATCTTAAATAACTTATGCTCACCATCCTCAGGCCAACTCAGAGGAGTTTGACATTTCCATCCGTATAACGCCAGAGAAGGTGTCATTTGAATACTTAATTTATGGCTATTAATATATGAAAATTCCGCCAAGGACAAGTACAAAATCCTTTCAGGTCAGATATTAACTTTTTAAAAGGCCTTCTAACATCTAGATTATTCGTTCTGATTGGCCAATGGTTTGTAGGTAGAAAGCAGTGTTGTACAACAATTTTGTCCCCAATATTTTATGTACCAGCTTCCATGTATCTTTCGTAAACCATCCACCTCTATTAGACATTATAGTTCTTGGAATCCCATACAATTTCACAATAATGTCTATATATTGATCTACCAATTTTTTTGTTGGCTCACCTTTCTTTATGTTGATAAAATGTGCAACTTTCGCCATTCTATTAAAAACTCCCATATGCCATCATTATACGCTTTGTTCCTTGGCAATTCCATGATAAAAATCATATCATTATCATTCCACTTCCATTCAGGAATGAGCAATGATTGCAAGTATCCACCATGCTTCTGATGGATAATATTACAACCTGATAAGTATGGCGGCTAGCAATGTACTTACGTCGTTCTTCATCCTTGGCCAACATGACTCTTGCTTTAAGTCTTGGTACATATTCGTTCTTCCAGGATGGATTGAATAGACTGTATTATGAGCTTCATAAAATATCTCAACTCAAAGATTATTAACACCCGGGGCAATTATTCTACCATTGTTATACAATAACTCATTACCCTCAACAAATGTTGTTTGACTGTTTCATACTTTCTCAAGAAGTTTGACTAGAATCGGATCTTGTTCCAACATCTTCTTACTTCTCTCTTTGATATATGAAGTATTCAAATGACACTTTTTGAGGTGTTATATGGACGGAGATGTCAGACTCCTCTACATGAGACTGAGGATGGTGAACATAAGTTATTTAAAAAGAAGAAATTGGATAAGATGCATGGGAAGATTTTAATCGTGCGGAAAATAGTGAAAGTTGCTAAAGATTGACAACAAAAGTATTGTAATGTTACCAGATTCCATGTATCTTTTGTAAATTGTCCATCTCTATCGGATATTGTAGTTCGAGGGATCCTATGCAATTTCACACACACACACACACATATTGATCGACCAATCTTTCTACTGACCCACTTTTCTTCCTGAGGATAAGATGTGCAGCTTGTCAGCCTATCGTTAATCACCCATATGCCATCATTACCCGCTTTGCTTCTTGATAGTCCCATGTTAAAATCCATAACTGTATCATCCCATTTCCAGTCAGGAATGGGCAATGATTGCAAATATCTACCAGGTTTCTTATTCTTAGCTTTTACAAAATTCAACAATTTTAATATCTTATCTATATTAAAAAATGTAGCTAACCACTGTCCATAGGCTTACTTAGGGGAAATATGCATGAATCCACATGACATCCCACAATCTTGAACACATAAGGAAAAGAAAGAAAAATTCAAGAGAATCTTCACATTTAATAAATTAGGGTTTCCCCAAATCTCAAGATGCATAGCCATTGAAACAACAAAACATTCCTTCAATTTTTTGGAGAAATGATAAGAGTAAGAGTTGAGCAATATTCTTTCATAATACCCAAAATAGCCTCCTCTTAAATGATGAAATTGCTGCCATAACATAAGGGGAAAGGAAATGTGCAAGAAATCAACATAACATCTCATAATAAGCCATAATTCTTCACATATATGGAGGTGAAGAAAAATCGAGAATTTAAGCTTATTAACAAAACTAGACTTTTCCATCTTCCACAAAATACAAATGTTGAAGCTTCCAATCAACATAGAAATGGAAAGGAGTGATGATATATGTAATATCATGTATTTAAGCTTAAAATCTCACGAGGAATCACGATCGCGTCGATTAGAGGGACCCGTAGAACACAACAGTAGGAAGACAGAGAAGGCTCGAGATATAGAAGGTTCTCAATTTAATTCTAATCGCCAACAATATATTAAAACCTTTGATAAAGCCTACTACCGATAAGCCCCATTTAAGCCAGCCATTAGATAAGCCAGTGGGTCTAATTAAGTCATTTGTAATCCACTTAAGGGTATAGTTAGCCAAACTCACCAAGTAAAGCATCATCTTAACCGACCATCTTTCTCTTTAAGCCAAATAAAACCTCTTTAATTTTGTATACTTTTTTAATTTATAAACTAAGGTTATCTCATATATTATGTATGTATATGTATGTAGGTATTTATAATTTAATTTCCGCCACCTTGCTTTTTTGATGATAGTTTTTTTGTTCTGGATATAACTTGTAGCAACGTTGTCCATCTTAACGACGAACTACACCCCCACACCCCCATAAAGTAATGCCTCCAGACATGAAGGCAATGAACGATTGCTATCAATTCATTCTCTTGCACAGTGTACCTTCACTCTTTGTCGTCCAACTTCTGACTTTTGGAAGCTATCAAGTGACCTTCTTGCATAAGAATTCCACCAATGACAAAGTCCGGTACATCCATCTGCAGCTTGAACGTTTTGCCAAAAATCAAGCAATGATAAATTTCACTCCGTGCTCACCGCCATCTTCAATTCTTCGAAGGCTTGTTAGCACTCCTCTAACAAACAACAAGCCTCATCCTTCTTTACCAAGTTTGTTAGTGAAGATGCTCTTCGCGAGTAGCTCTTGACGAATTACCACTAGTAGTTGACCAGTCCAAGAAATGACCTTAGTTTTGTCACCTTGTCGGGCAGTTCCCATTCTAGGATCACTATCACCTTTTTCCATGCTCATTCACAAGGTACCATGACTGACGATGTGTCCCCAAGCGTGCATCTCCTCCCGAGCAAATGTGCACTTTGACCTCTTCACATAGCTCATTTTGCTGTCATACCTCTAATACAAGGAAAAATTCCTCTCATGCTCCTCCAAGTTGTCATTGTACACCATAATGTCCTCCAGGCACACTACCACAAACTGATCAAGGTATGGGTGGAATGTCTTTCATCAACATATAGAACGTTGTGGGTGTATTGATTAAGCCGAATGGCATAACCATTTGTATGCACCATATTTAGTGACACATGCATCTTCAACTCGTCACCTTCCAGATGCGAACTTTGTAGTACGCTTTTGTGGTGTCTATTTTGGTGTGGACCTTGGTTTCCCCCACCTGTCGAACAAATCAATGATCAACATAGTTAGACATTTGTTCTTGATGGTTACCTTGTTTAATGCATGGTAATCCACACACATTCGCAACAAACCATTCCGCTTCTTTTGGAACTGCCCCGGTTTCCCATATGTTACTTTGGAAGGCCTGATTCTCCCATTATCGAACAACTCAAGTTGTTTGCGGAGTTCCTCCCAACTTTGGTAGAGCCATCTTGTGCGCTCCCATCACTGATGCTTTCGTTTCTAGATCTAGCTCTATTTGGCTGCCCACCTTCCTCTGAGGGGGTAGCTTTTGCGACAACTCTGGTGGCATCAATGGAGGCACCTCCTTTACTTCGTTGCTCCGAGCGTCTTCCTTCAAGGTAGACTAGTATGTTTGCTCACGTTTCTTGAAGCCCTTCATAAACTTCATGGCAGATAGTTGCTTTATCTTACTGACTTAGTAGGCTAGTGTTTCAAAAGCTTCCTTTATCACATACTTGTAAATAAAACAGACTTCAAATGGTTAGTACACCCCTACTGATGATGATACTAACATACCACATACTTTTTAAAAGCGAGCTCAATAGAAGTGCATCACCTCACCCTAAAGAATTGTGCAGAAGAAAGTGATACTGAGGGATTTAATATGCTATTTTCCATAGTTATCTCATTAAATCAAATTAGGCGTATCCATGGAGTTCAATCTTTATTGGTGTTAGTATATTTAGTTTATTCAGTGATTATTATTGTTATCATATGTAACTTGTTCTGTTATTATTGTCATTAAAAAAGTTCTATTGTAATCATCAGATTACCACTCATAGGTTGTCATCTTAGTTGTTCATTTCTTGTTCATGTGGATTATACTTCTACTATATTTTCGATGATTTCTCCTTCAGATGAGATATCTTACTATCCTGTATCTCTTTTGACTTGGATTATCCAAAATTGCTTATTTATTCTATTGTTCCTGATTATGCAGCTCGGACAGAAATTTTCACAGCCGCCGGCTGACGATATCTACTACAACCGAACGAGAAACATGCTAAGTGGCCTCGGTCTTCAAAGCTATGAGAAAAATTTCAGGAAAGGCCTGCTCACAGATAACACTCTACCACTTCTCACAGACAGGCAAGAATTAGATTCTCCAGATTGTTACATTCTGTAGTTAGCTTTAGTTCATCTATTGACTAGACTCAGATTCTCCTTGTTTTTCTCTGGATCTCTTGCACCAGTGCTCTTAGAGATGTCAAGATCCCTCCGGGGCCAAGGCTTCTCATTCTCGATCATATCCAAAGGTGTGTAGAAAAAGTATCTGAGTTTATTTTAAATCTGAGATGTGATGTTAATTTCAGAATTTTGCTATTGCGTCTTCTGCAATTTCAGGGACCCTGAATTGAAGAAGGTAAAGTGATGAATTTCAACATTTTAAGACCGGGAATCTACTAAATTAGTTTCTTGTGAGTTTCTCCGTCACTTGTATCTACCAAATGTATTTTCCTCTCGCATCTTTGTTATTTCGCGTGGTATTCTTTTTGGATTACTTTTGATATTTCACTGGATTTGATAATGATTTTATTCTCATTTAAAGATTTTTTTTAAAGATCTGCACATATACTGAAATGTGGATAGCATATGGAGCCATATTCTCTCAAAACTTGTTACTGGAATCTTGCTTAATATAATACGTTATTAATTACTCACAAGTTCAATAGTTATTGGGGGCGCTTGGGTGGGATAAATTAGATCTGTAAATGCATTCAGGATATGTAGTGGAACAATTTTTTAGTTGAATACAATCCTTTGTTATTGTTTTTATGATAAAACAGTCATATTTACGATAAAATCACATGTATTTTTAAGATAAAATGATCGTATTTACAAAAAATGGTCGTATGCACAATAACAGATGATTGCTGTTTACCAAATATGTTCTTATTTAGTATCCTGTATGCAGAGTTCGTCTGAGACTTGAACACAATGTTCTTTCAAGGTAGCCTCAAACATTTATGTTAAAGTTGCACACACATTGATGGAGTTCGTGCCACACTTTGGGTCCACAGTGACATTCGAGTTCATTCATTTCGAGTGGGTTACTGATCTAGATTTCAATTTTTTTCTTCTAATTTTTATTTATCTTATTTTGGAGGTCATCATGATTGGAAGAATCATGACCATTTGTGGCTCCTCCTTAGTCTATATAGGGAGGTAGAAGACTATTTGAATATGTAGAAAAACATGAAAGATGAGAGAGAAAATAATATATTTATTTATTTCCTGTAAAAAAATTATGTTTACATCATGACTTTGTTCAACATATATAGAGAGGAGGATGACATAAATCTATTCTATGGCGTGGAACAAAACCCTCTTCACCTAATGGGCTTTACAATGGGCCAATATATGGGCCATTACACATTACTTTTACACTCCCCCGCAAGCTGGAATGTACAAATCGTAGAATCCAAGCTTGGACAGAAGTTGGTGATAGAGTGGCCGAGGTAACGCTTTTGTCAGAATATCAATAACTTGTTCGATAGCAGGAATATGTTTTATGTCAAATTTTTTAGTTGAACCTTTTTCCAAATTAAGTGGCAATCCACCTTGATGCGCTTGGTGTGTTCATGAAATACAAAATTCTTGGTGATATGAATAACAACTTGACTGTCACAGAAGAGAGTGGTCGAAGACGAAAGTTTTATATTTAAGTCTTTCAGGAGATTTTCCAACCATGTCAATTCAGAGACGACAGAATCCATTGATTGATACTCAGCTTCTGCGGATGAACGAGCAACTACATATTATTTCTTACTTTACCAGGTGACAAGGTGTCCACCAAAATATGTGTAGTACCACTTGTAGAACAACGATCATCATGAGATCCAGCATAGTCCGCATCAGATTAAGCAACCAGTGATAAAGAAGATGAGGGCTTATACACAAGCCCTTGTCCTGGAGAAGTCCTTAGATACATAAGGATGCGCTCAACGACTTGGAGATGAGAATTTCGAGGAGCATGCACAAACCTGCTGACTACCCCAACAACAAAGAAGATATTCTGCCTTGTCACAGTAAGGTAGATAAGCTTGCCCATAAGACGACGATAGTACTCCGGGTTAGGGAGGAGATGATTAGAGCCAGAGGCATGAACACATAGCTTATGGTTGGCATGCATAGGTGTGTCAACAGGCTTGCACCCAAAGTAGCCATCGTCATGGAGAAGATCTTGACAATACATTCGTTGAGGTTAAATGAGACCATCAGGACGATGTGTAACTACCCAAGTCCCAATACGAAGAGAAAATAAAATCAGTGGAAAGAGTTCTATGAAAATTTTATCGTGCATGTCACGCAAGTGTCGATGTGTCAAATATTTTTTTGAAGATCGATTTACTGAGTTGAAAATATAACATAAAATTGTTCATTTGTGTGCACCAATGCCATTTAAAGAGTGAATACTAAATTTATTAAGTTGGTGTGTTAATAGTAAATTGGTGTGCCAATAGAGTAATTGGATGTATTCGGAGATTTAAAGAAGGAATTGAACCTAAATTAAGTTCAATTAGGTTTAGGCGGTGGGCATTGGACCGGTTCAAAAGGAAATAAAGGAAATCGCGCCCCTTATTTATCTGCTGACCCATATACCCACATGTCGACTTCCCCGCAACCCGGCGTTCTCGCCAATAGATATCAGGAGCCGCACGAATCCGATGCCCTCTCAATAACGTCTTCCTCCGCGCTAGGGCTCGACGATTTCTCATCTTCAAGGCGACGACAACAACGACAACTTCCTCCTCTCCCTCTCTTTTCTCACGCTCCCGATAACGGTTTTCCCTTTCGCTGCTGGTGTCGGCATCGCAGAACTGTAGTTGAATCCATGTGTTGTTGGGATGGTTTTTGAGTGCCAAATCTGTGCCCTAGATCCTTCTACTTCCTTGTAATCTCTTCTTCTTCCTCTCCCCTTTTCTTTTCTACTTCTAGATGCTTGATTTCCTACAAGTGCAAGTTAGGGTGATGTGCTTTGCTAGAAATAAATTGTGTGTGATGTTTTTTGAAGGTTTATAGGTTGAGGCTGATTTTTCTGGTACTTGACATCAGTTGCCCTGATTTCTGATGGGGAAAACTAATGGTTGTTGTTAGTGTGTGTAACATCCGTAAATTTTTGACGCAAAAATTTATTTAAATTGTAGGGGCGAGTCGCGACGGATTCTGAACGAGGCAGCGCATCGTCAAGGTACAACGTTACTATGCTAGGGGTCGCGTCCATTATTTGGTAACGTATGTTAGCCATAATATTAGTGTGTCGCACAATAAATTTTAGTAGCGTTGTCTAG
The DNA here is from genome assembly GCA_039513925.1 of Platanthera zijinensis. Taxonomy (NCBI): domain Eukaryota; kingdom Viridiplantae; phylum Streptophyta; class Magnoliopsida; order Asparagales; family Orchidaceae; genus Platanthera; species Platanthera zijinensis. The sequence goes on from CM077080.1 coordinate 62,311,079, forward strand.
CAAAATCGGCTTAGAATTTAAGGAATTTGAGTGGCGTGTGTTGCGAATAGCAACTTAGTGAATGCTTTGGGGTGCCAATAGTAGTTCCCCCCCTCTCGTTTAAGTTAATAAGAAAAAACGCAGCCCGTATCCTATTAAAACCCGCACGTCTCTACTCGCGGGAGAAACAGGAAAACCACACCCGACGTCCCCCGTTCCGCAAGGCCGACGGTTCCGTCTCCCGCGTGCGCCGTGCCCGACGCACTCCGTTGCCCTAGCCGTCGCCTGATTCTCCTCCAGAAGCAAAATCCGACCACTCCTCCCTCCTCTGCAGGCGCCGGGGAGTATTCCTTTTCATTCCTTGGCCTTGGAAGTACCGGGTTTCAACCCTAGCCGGAGGTGTAAGTTCCGTTTTGGTTCCGGTGAGTCGTTTCCCCTCTCGTCTCGTTTCCTTTGTGGATATTCTTGGATTTGGAAGTAAAGTAACTTAGATTTTTCTATTCCTTTTGTCCTATTTTAGGTTTTGGAGTTTTAATTCCACCGCGGAGTTAGTGTAGGGAATTTCGTGAGCCTAAATTACTCTCCGTTAAGGTAATATCCGAAGTTTAGTTTCTAATTTTGTAGCCCTAGTTGTTTTGGAATTTTTCCATTGGAAACCCTTAAGGGAAAATGATGAAATTAGGGTTGCCCTGTCTTGCAGGACTTCGGTGGGGTCGGGGCAGCACTTTGAAGGTCCCCAGCAGTGGATTTACCTTCGAAATAGAAGATGTCGCCGCGCCGAGTCTACGAGCGCCGCACCACCGCGGTAAGGAAATTTAATACCTGTTAGTTAGACATAACAAATGATTTTGTATACGCATATGTAGGTTTCGTACAAGCAACATAATCATGCATAGTAAAGTGTGGCGGTAGGAAAATGGTCGCGGAAAACGTGTAGGATGACGCCCTTTTCCATGACCCAGTTAGTCAAGTTATGAATAATTATTGTAAGTACGAAACTTTACCCGCGTACGTAAGCTTGGAATTTGTCCAACCAAGGGCGTGAATGTCCCTTCAAGTCGACCACAAGAAAGTCAAGGGTCGCTTAGTAGTACACCAGAAAAGATATCCCTTGCAGAGTAGCGTCAGACCACAAAGGTCAGCCAGCACACAGAGTTTCTTCCGTGCTAGGTAGAGGCGCACTACCTTTCTCATAAGGCACATGGAACCTTATGAGTAGTACAGACTTGGGAAGTGTCTTCCCTTGAGCCAGCTAGTGGATTCGAGACCGTGTCCGCGTGACACTAGAACAATTGGGTTCGTGAGATGGTCTCGAGTCGTCAGTTTCAGTTGCGCGTTAGGAGCTACTCTGCCTAGAGCCTTCCTAGTAGATGAGCAGGTTAGAAGCCGCCTAGAACTCAAGTATAGACCTGACATGAGACAGTACACTAGTTAGTGAACGCCAGGACTTGAGTTAGTAAAATGAAAGTCACGTGTTTAGTACGAGTAGATGTGTGACCAGAGAATAGTGCGAAGGCATGCATAGCACATAGCATAAAAGTTTTAAATGCATAAAATTATTTTCAAAGACATACATGCATTCATATGTAAAACTGGCTTTTAGTGTCACTAGGAGGGGTTATTTTTCCTTACTCTGACCCTTCGTGGGCACTGTTTTTCAGGTGACCCAGGTGGGAAGCTACGTCTAGGATGAGCTTTATAGTGGCGTCAGTTTGTACTATTTATCTTTTTCAGTTTACTCTATTTCAGCATGTACCTGTAGATGAGAACATTGTATCAGATTAATGTTTTATCTAATTTATTTCAGACTATTTACGGTTAACCAGATTTTCAGTTAATTCAGTTTTACTTCCTGTTTAGTGGCTCTGTGAATCCAGATATCAGGTATGTGGTTACCCTTAGTGTACTTTATTCAAACTTCCGCTGTAAGTCTTAAATTGCTTAGTATAGATTTTATTACCTGCTGCTACTAGTTTTAATACTGTTTCCTAGTTTTCTTTACATCGCTGACCCGGCCGGACGGCTGATTTCTGAAATACTGGGAAGGGGTGTTACAAATTGGTATCAGAGCAGGTTTAGGATCCCTGGACCCTAGAAAGAATTCACAGAGCCATAGGAGCGTATAAGAGTAAACTATTGTCAGTAAAGTACTTTAAGTTGCGATTAAGCCTTAGTGTTCGCTAAAGTACAAAATAAGTTGCTAGATCAGATTTCTTAGATGCTTGATAAATAATCAGATTTCCTTTATATATTCTATCAGGCACCACGAGTTAGTGAACCAGGTGAATCTTCACGCCAGAACCCGGTTCCTAGTGCAACCATGGCAGACGCTGCCATGCCACAGGTACCGCCAGTTCCAGCAGCTCCAGAGGGCACTGACATAGCGGCTCAGATTGCCAGGGCGGTTACTGTTGCCTTGATGGAGTTTCAGAGAGGACTGGCTGCAGGGTTTCCAGCTCCAGTACAAGTACCATTCCCTGCACCAGCTCCTGCAGCAGCACCTGTGGAGATGACCCTGGAGCGCTATTTGAGAAATTTTAGAGAACTTCAGCCTTCGAACTACAGTGGGGATGAGATTCCGATGGATACAGATGATTGGATAGCTAACACCAGAGACCTGCTCAATGTTTTAGAGTGCCCGGAGAATAAGAAAGTTCCTCTGGCAGCTTTCCTCCTCCGAGGAGAGGCAAAAGTCTGGTGGGACAAATACCGGACAGATGATCCTGCAGGTAAAGTGTTATGATCAATTTCTTTATTTTAGGAAGTAATGTGTTAATTTTATTATGGTATGATCGTATTTTTTGTTTGGCCAGGCCGTACCCCAGACATGTTCACTTGGGGCGAGTTCTCTAGAGCTCTTGCTAGTTGGTTCGTGCCTCCTTCCGCACGACGAGGTCTCCAAGAGAAGTATCTGAGGCTTTTCCAGGGGGACAGGACAGTTACTGAGTACGAGCGAGAGCTGACTCATCTGGCTAGATATGCGGGCGTGATGCAGGGAGATCAGACTAAGAAATGCAGTCGTTTCGTGGATGGCTTGCGTGACTCGTTGAGGCAGCCGCTGATGACTATGGTCAACGCTGATTACAGGAGCTTAGTGGATACAGCTCGCAGACTGGAGGCTGACCAGCAGAAGGTTCAGAAGCGAAGTAGTTTTCGTGCGAAGCGATCTCAGGATTCGCATCAGCCGCAGCAGAACAAGAATGACCAAGGTAAGAACTGGAACAAGAAGCCGAAGCCTGATGCTAAGAAGAATGGTCAATCTGGTGACCGAAGCAAGGACTATCCCACGTGTCCCAAGTGTCAGCGTCGCCATTCAGGAGAGTGTTTGGCAAGTGCAGGCGTATGCTATAAGTGCCGACAACCTGGACACATAGCTCGCTTCTGTCAGGAAGCTGGGACAAATCAGGTAATCAAGGTCCTTATGTATTGATTACATTTATGTAATTTCGATAGATTTGTAATGAAATTTATTTCCTGCAGTCGAAGTTCGAGGTTGGTGGCTCTAGCAGGGTGGATAAGGGCAAAGCATTGATGATTACTGATGGGAGACCGCAGCAGGGTCGAGACTTAGTGCAGCCCAGAGCTTATGGGTTGGGTCAGCAGGAGGCGAAGGATCAGGAGGATGTTGTGACAGGTAAGTGTTGTTTGCTTGCAAGTTGGTTTTAAATCCTCCGTAGTGGCACATTAAATTTTTCATCCTTCATAAATCATTCATGTAGGCATCCTTATGATTCGTAACTTACCCTCTAAGATTCTGTTTGATACGGGTGCCTCGCACTCGTTTATCGCGGAATCTTTAGTGCGTAAGTTGGATTTAGAAGTCTTCCCCGAGTCAGTACCGCTGGAAGTCATGATGCCGAATGGATCCCTTCTGCAGACCAGAGACAAGTGCAGGGTGCCAGTGCAGTTTGGTGACACTGAGATTATCGTGGAAGCTTTGCTGCTACCTATAGCAGGGTTTGACTTGATTTTTGGAATGGACTGGCTTTCAGCAGTCAACGCCAGGATTGACTGTAGGGCGAAGCAGATTCAGTTCGATGGCCCCAACCAGACATCTTTCTCTTTTCAGGGATTGAAGGGAGTAGTGAAGATGATCATATCTGCAGTCCAAGCGAGAAAGTGCATTAGTCAGGGTTGTGAAACCTTCGTAGTACTGATGAGCGCGGAGTCTAAGGCTGATTTGTTGGAGGTACCAGTGGTGCAGGAGTTTCCAGATGCTTTCCCGGAAGAGCTCCCGGGTGCCCCTCCAGATAGAGAGATTGAGTTCCCGATAGACTTGCATCCTGGGGCTACACCGGTAGCCAAATCTCCCTATCGGATGGCTCCAAGGGAACTAATAGAATTGAAGAGCCAATTGCAGGAGCTGCTTGATTTGGGTTTTATACGCCCCAGTACTTCGCCTTGGAGTGCTCCAGTGCTTTTTGTGAAGAAGAAGGATGGTAGTCTGAGATTGTGCATAGACTACCGCGAATTGAATAAGCTGACCGTAAAGAACAAGTACCCGATTCCTAGGATTGATGATTTGTTCGACCAGTTGGTGGGAGCGAGCACCTTCTCCAAGTTAGATCTGAGGTCGGGCTATCATCAGCTGAGGATTCGTGACGTGGATATACAGAAGACTGCTTTCAGTACCAGATATGGACACTTCGAGTTCGTGGTCATGCCGTTCGGGCTGACCAATGCCCCTTCAGTATTTATGGACCTGATGAACAGGGTATTTCGGGAGTATTTAGATCGTTTTGTCATCGTCTTCATAGATGATATTTTGGTGTTCTCTAAGAGTGCAGAAGATCATGCAGCTCACCTCAGGATTGTTTTGAGCACACTCAGGAAGAACCAGTTGTATGCCAAATTTTCAAAGTGTGAGTTTTGGCTTTCAGAGATTGCATTCTTAGGCCACATCATCAGTCAGAAAGGGGTTAGCGTTGATCCAAAGAAGATAGAGGTCATTAAGAGTTGGCCAAGGCCGACGACAGTTTCAGAGGTTCGCAGCTTTTTGGGTCTTGCTGGATACTACAGGAGATTCATCAGGGATTTCTCGAAGATAGCCTTATCACTGACTTCCCTCACTAGGAAGGGAAAAGGCTTGGATTGGACAGTTGAGTGTGATTTGGCTTTTGAGGACTTGAAGGACAGATTGATGACCGCACCAGTCTTGAGTTTGCCTTCAGGGCCAGACGGATTTCAGATCTATAGTGATGCTTCAGGTCAGGGTTTGGGTTGTGTTCTCATGCAGCATGGAAAGGTCGTAGCCTATGCCTCGAGACAGTTAAAGGTTCATGAGAGGAACTATCCCGTACATGACTTGGAGCTTGCAGCAGTCATTCATGCTCTGAAGATATGGAGACACTACCTTTATGGAGTGCGTTGTGAGATCTTCACTGATCATAAGAGCCTTAAGTATATCTTTGATCAGCGAGAGCTCAATTTGAGGCAGCGTAGATGGTTGGAGTTTCTAGCAGACTACGATGTAGACATTCAGTACCACCCAGGAAAGGCGAACGTGGTAGCTGATGCTCTTAGCAGGAGAGGCTCGTGTTTCTATCTTCTCACTCAGCAGGAGGAGTTAGTACGAGAGCTGGAGAGACTGGACATCGTCGTTGTGCCCCGTTGCAGTTTTGGTTCAGCTTGGTTGAGTTGGATGGAGATTTCGTGTGATATTAGAGATAAGATCAGGACAGCATTACCGTTGGATCCAAAGATGGCAGAGATTTGGATCTCAGTACAGTCAGGTCAGAAAGAGAGGTTCTCTATTCAGGATGAGTTATTATTGCATGATGACAGAATGTGCATCCCAGATGTTAGTCACCTTCGGGAGGACATTTTGTTCGAGGCACACAATTCTAGATATTCGATACATCCTGGAAGCACGAAGATGTATGCAGACCTTAAGAAGACAGTCTGGTGGCCAGGTTTGAAGAGTGATGTTGTAGATTATGTAGGGAAGTGTGAGACATGCAAGTTGGTTAAGGCCGAGTGTCAGAGGCCTGGAGGCAAATTGCAGCCACTTCCCATCCCCGAGTGGACTTTTGAGGATATATCTATGGACTTCATTCATGGTTTGCCGAGATCGCAGAGTGGGAATGATTCCTTGTGGGTTATAGTAGATCGACTCTCTAAGGTCGCTCATTTCATTCCTCTTAGGAAGACGGATCAGGGTCCGAAGCTGGCACAGTTGTATCTAGACGAGATAGTTCGACTTCACGGTGTACCCAAGACTATAGTTTCAGACCGAGATGGCGGATTTACCTCCAGGGAGTGGCGTTACGTACATGAGCGGTTGGGTACCAGGTTACATTTCAGCACCGCATTCCACCCTCAGACAGATGGACAGACTGAGCGCACAAATAGGACTTTGGAGGATCTGCTTCGGATGTGCATGCTAGATTTTGGAGAAAAGTGGGAGAAGTATGTTACTCTTGTGGAGTTCTCCTACAACAACAGTTTTCAGGCGAGTATTGGGATGGCACCGTTCGAGGCCCTCTATAGTAGACGTTGTCGGACACCGTTATGTTGGGCAGAGAGTGAGGAAAGATCTTCTATCAGGGAGTCATGGATTGATAAGACCACGGACAGGATTAAGCTTATTCAGGAGCGTATGAAGACAGCTCAGGATCGCCAGGCCAAGTATCATGATCAGAAGCACAGGTCAGTAGAGTTCAGTGTTGGAGACTACGTTTATCTGAAGGTCAGACCAGTCAAAGGAGTCTCTAGAATAAAGCGGATGAAGAAGTTGAGCCCCAGATTCGTTGGTCCTTTTGAGGTACTGGAAAGAGTTGGTGAGGTTGCATATAGGTTGACCTTACCTGAGGAAATGAGTGGTGTACATGATGTATTCCACGTCTCCTACCTTAGGAGAGCAGTCAGAGATTCCAGTCAGATCATCAGTACCGAAGAAGCACCAATCGAGACAGATCTTAGTATTGGAGTTAGACCAGTCAAGATAGTGGACTCAAGGATTCAGAAGCTCAGAAATAGAGAGATTCGCATGGTCAAAGTCCTTTGGATGAACTGTGGCCGTCCAGAGTATACTTGGGAGCGAGAGGATGAGCTAAAGAGCAATGCAGACTATTCTTTTCTCTTCGACTCAGGTATGGTTTTAATTTTCGAGGACGAAAATTTTTATTAGGAGGGGAGATTTGTAACATCCGTAAATTTTTGACGCAAAAATTTATTTAAATTGTAGGGGCGAGTCGCGACGGATTCTGAACGAGGCAGCGCATCGTCAAGGTACAACGTTACTATGCTAGGGGTCACGTCCATTATTTGGTAACGTATGTTAGCCATAATATTAGTGTGTCGCACAATAAATTTTAGTAGCGTTGTCTAGCAAAATCGGCTTAGAATTTAAGGAATTTGAGTGGCGTGTGTTGCGAATAGCAACTTAGTGAATGCTTTGGGGTGCCAATAGTAGTTCCCCCCCCTCTCGTTTAAGTTAATAAGAAAAACCGCAGCCCGTATCCTATTAAAACCCGCACGTCTCTACTCGCGGGAGAAACAGGAAAACCACACCCGACGTCCCCCGTTCCGCAAGGCCGACGGTTCCGTCTCCCGCGTGCGCCGTGCCCGACGCACTCCGTTGCCCTAGCCGTCGCCTGATTCTCCTCCAGAAGCAAAATCCGACCACTCCTCCCTCCTCTGCAGGCGCCGGGGAGTATTCCTTTTCATTCCTTGGCCTTGGAAGTACCGGGTTTCAACCCTAGCCGGAGGTGTAAGTTCCGTTTTGGTTCCGGTGAGTCGTTTCCCCTCTCGTCTCGTTTCCTTTGTGGATATTCTTGGATTTGGAAGTAAAGTAACTTAGATTTTTCTATTCCTTTTGTCCTATTTTAGGTTTTGGAGTTTTAATTCCACCGCGGAGTTAGTGTAGGGAATTTCGTGAGCCTAAATTACTCTCCGTTAAGGTAATATCCGAAGTTTAGTTTCTAATTTTGTAGCCCTAGTTGTTTTGGAATTTTTCCATTGGAAACCCTTAAGGGAAAATGATGAAATTAGGGTTGCCCTGTCTTGCAGGACTTCGGTGGGGTCGGGGCAGCACTTTGAAGGTCCCCAGCAGTGGATTTACCTTCGAAATAGAAGATGTCGCCGCGCCGAGTCTACGAGCGCCGCACCACCGCGGTAAGGAAATTTAATACCTGTTAGTTAGACATAACAAATGTTATATTTTGTATACGCATATGTAGGTTTCGTACAAGCAACATAATCATGCATAGTAAAGTGTGGCGGTAGGAAAATGGTCGCGGAAAACGTGTAGGATGACGCCCTTTTCCATGACCCAGTTAGTCAAGTTATGAATAATTATTGTAAGTACGAAACTTTACCCGCGTACGTAAGCTTGGAATTTGTCCAACCAAGGGCGTGAATGTCCCTTCAAGTCGACCACAAGAAAGTCAAGGGTCGCTTAGTAGTACACCAGAAAAGATATCCCTTGCAGAGTAGCGTCAGACCACAAAGGTCAGCCAGCACACAGAGTTTCTTCCGTGCTAGGTAGAGGCGCACTACCTTTCTCATAAGGCACATGGAACCTTATGAGTAGTACAGACTTGGGAAGTGTCTTCCCTTGAGCCAGCTAGTGGATTCGAGACCGTGTCCGCGTGACACTAGAACAATTGGGTTCGTGAGATGGTCTCGAGTCGTCAGTTTCAGTTGCGCGTTAGGAGCTACTCTGCCTAGAGCCTTCCTAGTAGATGAGCAGGTTAGAAGCCGCCTAGAACTCAAGTATAGACCTGACATGAGACAGTACACTAGTTAGTGAACGCCAGGACTTGAGTTAGTAAAATGAAAGTCACGTGTTTAGTACGAGTAGATGTGTGACCAGAGAATAGTGCGAAGGCATGCATAGCACATAGCATAAAAGTTTTAAATGCATAAAATTATTTTCAAAGACATACATGCATTCATATGTAAAACTGGCTTTTAGTGTCACTAGGAGGGGTTATTTTTCCTTACTCTGACCCTTCGTGGGCACTGTTTTTCAGGTGACCCAGGTGGGAAGCTACGTCTAGGATGAGCTTTATAGTGGCGTCAGTTTGTACTATTTATCTTTTTCAGTTTACTCTATTTCAGCATGTACCTGTAGATGAGAACATTGTATCAGATTAATGTTTTATCTAATTTATTTCAGACTATTTACGGTTAACCAGATTTTCAGTTAATTCAGTTTTACTTCCTGTTTAGTGGCTCTGTGAATCCAGATATCAGGTATGTGGTTACCCTTAGTGTACTTTATTCAAACTTCCGCTGTAAGTCTTAAATTGCTTAGTATAGATTTTATTACCTGCTGCTACTAGTTTTAATACTGTTTCCTAGTTTTCTTTACATCGCTGACCCGGCCGGACGGCTGATTTCTGAAATACTGGGAAGGGGTGTTACAGTGTGTAGGCCTGCTAGAGCTTGGAGTTTTGGTTTTGCTGGCCAGCTAGTTGTGTGAGAATATAATTGATATGTAAGGTTATTTCATGAGTCAGATCAGCATTAAATCACAAGAAAGGATTTTTCTATTCTTTGGTTTTTGGCCAAATATGTTTATGTTAAGTTGATTTTGAGAAGAGTTGGATGCTATCAGAGATTTAGGATTTGGATGCAAAGTCTCTTTACTTTTCTTGCTATGGTTCGTTGGCGTTTTACCCTCCTAAGAGTTAAGGCTAAGTGGGATGAAATTAAATCACTATTAGTAATGGAATTGAAATATTGGTAGCAAGGTTTTGGCTGTGATGTGTCATATTGGATTTCTTTCATGGTTACATATGTGTTTACATACAAATGAGTAGTGATTGGACGCAGTAAAGGGGACGATTATATATCATGATTTCAAATTGTATATCTTTATTAATGTTGATCGACGATAATTCTCGATCTTGGAGGTTAGAAATTCAGCAAGTGGCTGTTTTTGAAGTAGTTTTATGAATTTGATTGTAGATGTTTGGGAGGTAATTATTTGTTGGAATTTGGATCTTAATTACATTTATTGAATATTTGTTAGAAAAGTTAATTAAATATGATGATATAAGCTTTTGGTTTAGGAATTTCTCGCCTAAGTTCCCTTAATAACAGATATTACAAAAGAGGACAGCATATGCTAAATTTGACAAGAATTCAAAGAATGACAAAAGGAAGGGAAAAACAATCTGAGTACTTATCTCTTTAATTATGCTTAACTTTAAATTATTTTCAGAATACAAGTTGTATAGCTTTTTCTCATACTATAGAAAATATTTTAGAGAGTGTGCATTGACAAGAAATTTAAATAGTTCGAATATTTGAATTATTGATAAGAAAATGGAAATCGCTAACAAATGCTAAATTCGAAATCAAGCGATGAATTGAGGGGATTTTTAAATAAAAGAACATTTGTGTGGATCTGATATAAATTTTAAATAAAAGAACATTTGTGTGGATCTGATATAAATACAAATATTAAACGAATGTACTAAGAACATGAAAAGGAAGAAAAGATAAAAGTGGAATATAAGATTTTATGCATTGATGTAGAGGAAATGATAAGGGTTAACCCAGAGGCCGTAGGGGGTGTGAATACCCTATGGCGGATTGATTTTGAGATGAATATTCGGTCGTTGAAGGTCAGAGGCCGTTGCAGGCCCATAGGTCGTTGAAAACTGTAAAGGAATCAATCTACAGCTACACTTATGATTTCCTAAATTAATAAAAATAAGGGATACACGAGACACGTGAACCAAAAAGATTTTGGTAATTGAAAGTGAATCACATGTGATATGAACAAAGAATAAGTATGAATGAAAATGGAGCATGAACAAACGTTAAGTGAATATGAGCGATGATTGAATATGAGTGAAAATCCTAATATTAGACTGAATGTGAGAATTAATGAAAAGAATACGTATAAAGAATGCAAAGAAATGAAAATAAACTTAAAGAACCCTGATGAATGAATAAATAAAATGGATACAAGAATCTGAAATATAAAATAATGTTACTTAGATACTATCTTTCTTTTTATTGATTATTACTGGTATCACATTTTTTATATTGGAATTGAAAATGTATGTATATTGATACTGAAATTTTTTGGTTGTATGTACAACAGTTAAAGATGTATGTTACTCGCCTAGTCATATTTTTATGACTAAGCCCGCCGTGGTTAGGTAACTGATGCATATTTGAGTGTTCCAGAAGTGATTTGTATGATTGATGTATAAAAGAAGAAATTAGCCGAGCAATGAGCAAAAGTATGGATTAAATTTACAAAAAGTTATTACTATATGTTTTATTTTGTACTCACTATCCTTACTTGAAATAAGCATAGATACAAATTTATTGTGGGGTCTGAATAGGGGACTCACACGACAAGCCACCTCGATACCTAGAAAGTATCACAAACTTCTTAAGTCTTTAGTTTGAAACGTGGATGCCATGTTATTTTTACTCATAGTTATACCATTGAGATCATCTCCCGTTATTAGAATATCATCCACATATAAAGTATCACGACGCCTGTTGGACGGTGATGAGTGAATAAAGAGAAATCAAATGAGCTCCATGTGAAGCCATCCTCGTGAACCACCCAACTAAACTTATCAAACCAGACCCGAGGAGATTGTTTGAGACCATAAAGAGATTTTTGAAGGTGACAAACAAGAGACTCCCCCGTGGTCTCATAACCCGAAGGCTGATGCATGTAGACAGCCTCAATGAGGTTGCCATTCAAAAAGGCATTTTTAATGTCAAGTTAATGCAACGGCCAATGATGATGAACAACCAAGAAAATCAGAACCCGGACAGTATTCAACTTAGCAACTGGTGAGAAGGTCTCCTTATAGTCAAGGCCATGTTGTAGAGTAAAAGTCTCGTGCTACAAGGCGAGCTTTCAAGCGTTCAGCCGCACCATTAGGGCCATTTTCACTACAAAGACCAATTTATACCCCACACAAGTCTGGCCAGTGGGAGAAGGGACAAGGTCTCATGTATGATTTGCCCAGAGGGTAGCATCTCCTCATCCATGACGGCTCGTCACCCGGGATGTTTAAGAGCCTCCTGTAAAGGAGAAGGGGTGGAGATAGACAACAAAGAAATTGCAAATCGTTCAAGAGGTGGAGATAACCGATATAGAGAGACATAATTGGACAGAGGGTGAGCAATGGACGGTGGTGTCAGATCAGTCGGCTACAGAGCACCAGTATGTGGTGTCAACTGTCGGGGGGTAGCGGACGTTGGGCGATGTCTGGAGTAGACCTGAAGGGGTGGAGGAGGTAACGAAGATAGTGCATCAATCAGAGGAGTAGGAAACAAAGGAGGAAGATCAGATGTGGTCGGTACGTTAGGACGTTTGAGGCGTGGAGGGCATGGAAGAGAAGGTTGCGATATGTGGAAGGGTTGATCCTCAAAAAAGGTAACATCAACATATGTGACAAGCTTCTAAGTGGTGGGAGAGTAGCAAACTTCTCTTTTAAGTACGAGAGTAGCCGACGAACATATACTTGGTAGCACGGAGAGCCAACTTGTCGGCAGGAGGTCCAAGATGGTGGAAAAAACACGTACACCCAAAAATTCAAGGATATATGGAGAAAGGAGGTATGGGGGGAAACAAAAAAGATAAGGAAGTAGCAAAGTTGAGGACAGACGACGATATGTGATTAATTAAATAGTGCACGGTGGACACATCAAAATGTCAATAATGTATGAGAACTTACATTTGAAACATAAGGGAGCGTGCGACCTTCAGAATGTCGCGATTTTTCCGTTCGACAACACCATTTTGTTGAGGGGTATATGCACACGTTATTTGGTGGAGAATGCCCAAGAGAGTGCACGTGTCCTGGAAGTCATGGATAGTATATTCTCGAGCATTATCAATAAGAAGAATTGTAATGACTTTTAAAATTGAATGCGAGTTTCAACGATGGAGCAAAAGCAATGCAGGACCTCCGAGCGATCACGAAGTAAATATAACCATGTGATGCGAGAGTGATTATCAATAAAGGCTAAAAATTAACGATAGCCAGATAAACTTGCAGTTTTACACGAGCCTCAATTATCCGAGTGAACCACATCAAAGAGGGCAGAGCTCTTAGAACAACTGGGAGGGAAGGTTTTGCGTTGTTGCTTGCCGTAAATACAAGATTCACATTGATATTCAGTAAATGAAACATCTAGAAGGGCCTTGCGGAGGATGAGAAAAGGAGCATGATCATGACGACGATGTCAATCAACAGAGGTAACCGAGGACAACACAGAGTTAGGAAGGTCCAACAAATACAGTCCATTAGACAGTCAACCAGTACCAATTATACGCTATGACGACGATCCTGCACTACAAAGGAAGATGAGATAAAAGTGATAGAAGAATCATGGTCTTGAATAAGACGATTGACAGAGAGAAGATTAAGTTCAGAGTCATGGACATGGAGGACAGAACGAAGAGAATTGAAAGGAGTCACAACAACATCATATAGCTGTAAACAGGGGTGCTATCGCCATTTGCAATTGTGATAGACTTGGGAGTGACAACATCTGTGTATCGAGAGGGCTTTTGTGGAGAAATGTGATTGGTAGCCCTAGAGTCCACAATCCAGGAAGAGCCAAAAGAAATAAGGTAAACTGGTATGGGAGGAGGAAACCACCGGTCCATAGATGCGAGCAATTAGCTCTTGCAAGTGTTTGAGCTCATCCCACGGGATGGCAATTTCAGTGTTACAACATGGTTTGTTAGTGCAACCGTAAGACCTTTTTGAGGGAGGGCAAGCAACAACAGATTTGGGGGGGGGGGGGGTCACGTAAAGAGTAGTCTCCATCGGCCGTGGCATGAGACAATCTAACAGAAGGTTGAATCAGAGATGAACATCGACTTTGAAATGACAAGGAACATAACCCGTCAATCAAACATAGCAGGCCTAGCGAGTTATAGCAGCGGATAAACACACAAGTAGGTGCGAGAAGCTAAGGAGAGTAATTGTCGGCTGCGGCAAGCACAGGGAGCAATGGCCAATTGTGGCGAGTAGTTGCGATAAGCACACAGAAAAATTGTCAGTTGCGGCAAGTATTCACGAGTATCCTCAGACAAGCAGGCGAACATGCGAGCAACAGAGAACAGTTGCGAGTTGGAGCGAATGTTGGATACAAGCTCACATGCCAGGTACAGGCACTGGATACGAGCTCTAGAGGCGAGTAAATGACTCACTTGCAATCAACCAACAATGGTAAGCAGTAAACAAGCACGAGCTAGCATATACCAAGAAGAGGGGGCAGGGAACGAGCGAAAATCGCGAGTATTGTGAATATTCGTGGCAAACAAACGAGCAAGGAGCAATAGAGCTCTGAATGCGAGCTAGGACAAGCAGGGCAAGCTCTGGACGCGGTCTAAGGATCTCAACGGGAACGTGCCCAATCGAGTAGGGTAATCAAGAAAAAATTGGTCCAAACGCCAACAAGAGTAAATGCTCAATCGTATAAAGTCCGAAAAATCGAACCCGACTCTGATACCATGTATAAAAACATGAAAAGGAGAAAAAATAATATATTTATTTATTTCCTTAAAAAAACTATATTTTCATCATGACTTTGTATAACATATATAGAGAGGTGGATGACAACTTTATTTTATGGTGTGGGACAAAACCCTCTTCATCTATTGGGCTTTACAATGGGCCAATAGATGCGCCATTACACACTACTTTTACATAATATATTGAAAGTTAGAAAGAAAAGTTCTCTGTTTGGTCACCAATGATGAAGTTTGAGTCCAGGTGCAAAGCTTGTGCATCACCTCCCCCTCTCTGTCCTTTGTCAATCACCATCTTCTCCACCTATTGCCACCACCACCGGACACCACCATGGCCGGTCGACCACCACCCACTCCACCTCCAATTTTCCCACTACCTCATAACTTCACAGTAACTCTAACAGTCCCACTTTTTTGCAACCGACAAATTTAAATTTTTCATTTCATGTATCATCAGTGGCACAAAGTAAGAACTTTTAAGAGATTCATTTCATGAGTACTAAAAGAAAAGCACAGTACAAAATAAGTCATTTCATTTCAACGTAACAAATTACATAGATAAAACCCTATATATAGCTCTTAGAAGTTAAGGCTTACAAAAAACTGTATCACATGCAAACATGCTAACCAACATCCGACATATATATCTCCTAACCAACATCTATAGTATATACATCATACACAAATGAGAACATTGTACATAAAATAAAATTGAAAGCTCTCATGCTGACAGTCCGGTTCCCTACAGCTTTCCCGGTGACCATCGAGTACTCCACACACTGTTGCAGTCATCTCCACCCAAAAGCAGTACTTCTATAACTGAAGCTTCTTTTCAGCCATTTGTTTATTGTTGACAGTAGGGGCCGCCTCATCCTTCACCTATATTAGTTATATTAGTTTATTTATCTAAATAATTAGTGAAAAGATTAAGCAAATTCTTACCTTCTTTAATTTACCTACCTAGGGGTATATATATATGTATACACATATTTATACATAATTAGTTAATTACGTATATATGTGCCTTACAAAATTTAGTAAAACGGTAAGCATAAAAATAAAATCTAAATATTTTCTGATTCATCGATATTTTGACATGCACTGTCACTAGACTATGGCATCAATAAGGATTTTTTATCGTTATTTGCGTACGTTTCATACTAACATGTAAAAAATATACATTTATCTATAATTAATGTTACCTTTACATGCTCACTGGCGCATCACAGTAACTATCTCAAATACTTCATAAAATGTCATAACTACCAAATACCCACCTCCTCATTACCTATAACCATCTTCATTAAACCATGACTGCCAATACACACCCATAACTCACAATTGTAGCCCCATTATCCAATTCACATCAAACAACCTCATCCAACCCTCTGAATCCCTTCTGAAATTCCAGATTCACTCTATTGTTGTTTCCCCGTCCACTGATCTCTCATCGGATATCCACCGAGCCTTCTATCCCGTAGTTGTTGCGAGTTATCTCTTGGTTATAATTTCTTTCTTTTGTTGAATTGTGTATTAATTTATTGTTTTTATGAATAATGTATTGTAATCTTTGTGCCTAACATCTCATGACTTGCTGAATTTTGTTTGTTCAAGTATTTGTTTTTTAGCATTCTCGCATGTGTATTGTCACACTTAATTTCTTACTAGAGACTCTACTTGATTGTGATTATTGTGCCATATTATTTTATCAGCTCTTCATTGCAAGTGTAGTTACCGAATATGTGTCTCATTCATATAGTCGACCTATAGTTTGTTTGAACCATTCTGCATCAGTTTAGTATTAGAGTACCAGGTTTGAGCTTAGCTTAGAATACGCAAGACTAGAGTCTATAGATCACCCATGACATATCATAGTAGTCATCGTTACTCCTCTCCTCTATTCGAGGATCAAAAATTTGTTTATGCTACTCCACGGAACTTATCAAGGGTGACACCCGTACTATATCACAAGAGATATCATTATTATTCATCTTCACTGCTTGAGGATACAAAGTCTTATTATGTTCAACATCAGAAAGATTTTCCCAAGTGGTTGTCGTAATATTATTATAATCCACATCCACAACCCTATATTAGCAAGAATCGAGTTTATGCTCTAACATGATTGTATGTTTATGAGGAGCTCCATAGAGGTCACCATCCAAAGAATGCCACTAGCACTGAGATGTCGTTTGCTGACTTCCAGAAAAGTATATTAGCTCGGTTTGATCATGTGGACGCGCACTTTGATCGCATTATAAGTTTTTTAAAGCATATGAAAGCTAATGTAAATCACTTAAATACGAGTTTTGATATGATAAAAGTTAGGAGTTTGGATCAAACCGCTCATTCCATAGCGCAGTGCCTTGCAAAGAATGCACCTTTGGATACTGAGAATCAGTTTACCCTTGACCAAATAATGCAAACTAAAAAATGTAACAATGTGATTATCATGGATATTCTTGAGAGCGGCATTAGTCTAGAGTGTCTAGCCGTCAAACCTAATCTTTCTGGAGATGAGACTCAATAGACTTGTTTATGAGTATATGATCCATGAAGCCTTCTCCCATTCCATCTGTAACATCCGAAATTTTGACGCGATAAGTTTTTTTTAAAAAAATGTAGGGTCAAGTCGCGACGAATTCTGACCGAGGCAGCGCGTCGTCGAGGTATGATATAAATTTGGCCAATTTACCGTATTCATTAAAATGGGATTCAGGTTAATCATAATTAGTAAGACGCACTTTTAATTTTAAGTACAAAATGCGCAACAAGAACCGTTTAAGTTTTAAGGCATTAGTAGAGTGAAATTGGGGTGCTAATAGTAATTTCTCCTTCCTCTCTTTATGCGGTTAAGGGGGAAAAAAACATTATGACCCGATAAATTGAAAACCGCAAGCCGCACCCTCACTTTCTCACGGTGAAAAAACCGCAAGGCCGAAACTTCCCGTTTCGTTCTTTCCGCAGGTCGACGACGCCGAGCCCGACGATCCTTCTTGCCGGGCTTCCGCAAGCCCTAGCCGGCGGCTTTCCTCCCTCCAGAAGTCCATTCCGACTTCTCCTCCCTCCTCTGAAGGTGCCAGTAAGCATTCCTCTTCATTCCTTGGCCTTGGAAGATCCGGGTTTAACCCTAACCAAAGTTTTGGTGTTGTTTTGGTTCCGGTGAGTAGTTTCCTCCCTTACCTCGATTTCCTCTTGAAGATCCCTCGTTGTAGAGGAGAGACTAAACAATAATTTTGTTCCTGTTGCCCTACTCTAGGTTTTGGTGGTCGTGATCCTCCGCGGGTTTTGTGTGGGACGCTTTGAGAGCCCCAATCTCTCCGCATATAGGTAATATGCACAGCTAGCACTTATATTTTTGCAACCTAAGATGATTTGGATTTTTCCACCGGAAACCCTTAGGGGAAAATAATGAAATTAGGGTTGACCTATCTTGCAGGACTTCGGTGGGGTCGGGGCAGCACTTTGAAGGTCCCCAGCAGTGGATTTACCTTCGAAATAGAAGATGTCGCCGCGCCGAGTCTACGAGCGCCGTAGCACCGCTGTAAGGAAATTTAATACCTGTTAGTTAGACATAACAAAAGTTATATTTTGTATACGCATATGTAGGTTTCGTACAAGCAACATAACCATGCATAGTAAAGTGTGGCGGTAGGAAAATGGTCGCGGAAAACGTGTAGGATGACGCCCTTTTCCATAACCCAGTTAGTCAAGTTATGAATAATTATTTTAAGTACGAAACTTTACCCGCGTACGTAAGTTTGGAATTTGTCCAACCAAGGGCGTGAATGTCCCTTCAAGTCGACCACAAGAAAGTCAAGGGTCGCTTAGTAGTACACCAGAAAAGATATCCCTTGCAGAGTAGCGTCAGACCAAAAAGGTCAGCCAGCACACAGAGTTTCTTCCGTGCTAGGTAGAGGCGCACTACCTTTTTCATAAGGCACATGGAACCTTATGAGTAGTACAGACTTGGGAAGTGTCTTCCCTTGAGCCAGCTAGTAGATTCGAGACCGTGTCCGCGTGACACTAGAACAATTGGGTTCGTAAGATGGTCTCGGGTCGTCAGTTTCAGTTGCGCGTTAGGAGCTACTCTGCCTAGAGCCTTCCTAGTAGATGAGCAGGTTAGAAGCCGCCTAGAACTCAAGTATAGACCTGACATGAGACAGTACGCTAGTTAGTGAACGCCAGGTCTTGAGTTAGAAAAATAAAAGTCACGTGCTTAGTACGAGTAGATGTTTGACCAGAGAATAGTGCGAAGACATGCATAGCACATAGCATAAAAGTTTTAATGCATAAAAGTATTTTTCAAAGGCATACATGCATTCATATGTAAAATTGGGTTTTTTAGTGTCACTAGGAGGGGTTATTTTTCCTTACTCTGACCCTTCGTGGGCACTGTTTTTCAGGTGACCCAGGTGGGAAGTTACGTCTAGGATGAGCATGTGGTGGCGTCAGTTTGTACTATTTATTTTTTTTCAGTTTACTCTATTTCAGCATGTACCTGTAGATGAGAACATTGTATCAGATTAATGTTTTATCTAATTTATTTCAGACTATTTATGGTTAACCAGATTTTCAGTTAATTCAGTTTTACTTCCTGTTTAGTGGCTCTATGAAATCCAGATATCAGGTATGTGGTTACCCTTAGTTTTCTTTATTCAAACTTCCGCTGTAAGTCTTAATGTGCGTAGTATAGATTTTATTACCTGCTGTTACTAGTTTTAATACTGTTTCCTAGTTTTCTTTATATCGCTGACCCGGCCGGACGGCTGATTTCTGAAATACTGGGAAGGGGTGTTACAAATTGGTATCAGAGGAGATTTAGGATCCCTGGACCCTAGAAAGAATTCACAGAGCCATAGGAGCGTATAAGAGTAAACTCTTGTTAGTAAAGTACTTTAAGTTGCGATTAAGCCTTAGTGTTCGCTAAAGTACAAATAAGTTGCTAGACCAGATTTCTTAGATGTTTGATAAATAACCAGTTTTCCTTTATATTTTCTGTCAGACACCACGAGTTAGTGAACCAGGTGAATCTTCACGCCAGAACCCGATTCCTAATGCAGCCATGGGAGACGCTGCCATGCCACAGGTACCGCCAGTTCCAGCAGCTCCAGAGGGCACTGACATAGCGTCTCAGATTGCCAGGGCGGTTACTGTTGCCTTGATGGAGTTTCAGAGAGGACTGGCTGCAGGGTTTCCAGCTCCAGTACAAGTACCAGTCCCTGCACCAGCTCCTGCAGCAGCACCTGTGGAGATGACCCTGGAGCGCTATTTGAGAAATTTCAGAGAACTTCAGCCTTCGAACTACAGTGGGGATGAGACCCCGATGGATACAGATGATTGGATAGCTAACACCAGAGACCTGCTGAATGTGTTGGAGTGCCCGGAGAATAAGAAAGTTCCTCTGGCAGCTTTCCTCCTTCGAGGAGAGGCAAAAGTCTGGTGGGACAAATACCGGACAGATGATCCTGCAGGTAAAGTGTTATGATCAATTCCTTTATTTTAGGAAGTAATGTGTTAATTTTAGTATGGTATGATCGTATTTTTGTTTGGCCAGGCCGTACCCCAGACATGTTCACTTGGGGCGAGTTCTCTAGAGCTCTTGCTAGTTGGTTCGTGCCTCCTTCCGCACGACGAGGTCTCCAAGAGAAGTATCTGAGGCTTTTCCAGGGGACAGGACAGTTACTGAGTACGAGCGAGAGCTGACTCATCTGGCTAGATATGCGGGCGTGATGCAGGGAGATCAGACTGAGAAGTGCAGTCGCTTTGTGGATGGTTTGCGTGACTCGTTGAGACAGCCGCTGATGACTATGGTCAACGCTGATTACAGGAGCTTAGTGGATACAGCTCGCAGACTGGAGGATGACCAGCAGAAGGTTCAGAAGCAAAGTAGTTTCCGTGCGAAGCGATCTCAGGATTCGCATCAGCCGCAGCAGAACAAGAATGATCAAGGTAAGAACTGGAACAAGAAGCCGAAGCCTGATGCTAAGAAGAATGGTCAATCTGGTGACCGAAGTAAGGACTATCCCACGTGTCCCAAGTGTCAGCGTCGCCATTCAGGAGAGTGTTTGGCCAGTGCTGGCGTATGCTACAAGTGCCGACAACCTGGACACATAGCTCGCTTCTGTCAGGAAGCTGGGACAAATCAGGTAATCAAGGTCCTTATGTATTGATTACATTTATGTAATTACGATAGATTTTTAAATGAAATTTACTTCTTGCAGTCGAAGTTCGAGGTTGGTGGCCCTAGCAGGGTAGATAAGGGCAAAGCATTGATGCTCACTGATGGGAGACCGCAGCAGGGTCGAGACTTAGTGCAGCCCAGAGCGTATGGGCTGGGTCAGCAGGAGGCGAAGGATCAGGAGGATGTTGTGACAGGTAAGTGTTGTTTGCTTGCAAGTTGGTTTTAAATCCTCCGTAGTGACACGTTAAATTGTTCATCCTTCATAAATCATTCATGTAGGCATCCTTATGATTCGTAACTTACCCTCTAAGATTCTGTTTGATACGGGTGCCTCGCACTCGTTTATCGCGGAATCTCTAGTGCGTAAGTTGGATTTAGAAGTCTTCCCGGAGTCAGTACCGCTGGAAGTCATGATGTCGAATGGGTCCCTTCTGCAGACCAGAGACAAGTGCAGGGTACCAGTGCAGTTTAGTGATGTTGAGATTATCGTGGAAGCTTTGCTGCTACCTATAGCAGGATTTGACTTGATTTTTGGAATGGACTGGCTTTCAGCAGTCAACGCCAGGATTGACTGTAGGGCGAAGCAGATTCAGTTCGATGGCCCCAGCCAGACATCTTTCTCTTTTCAGGGATTGAAGGGAGTAGTGAAGATGATCATATCTGCCGTCCAAGCGAGAAGGTGCATCAGTAAAGGTTGTGAAACCTTCGTAGTACTGATGAGCGCGGAGTCTAAGACTGATTTGTTAGAGGTACCAGTGGTGCAGGTGTTTCCAGATGTTTTTCCGGAAGAGCTCCCTGGTGCCCCTCCAGATAAAGAGATTGAGTTCCCGATAGACTTGCAGCCTGGGGCTACGCCGGTAGCCAAATCTCCCTATCGGATGGCTCCAAGGGAACTAGCAGAATTGAAGAGCCAGTTGCAG
Organism: Platanthera zijinensis; assembly: GCA_039513925.1. Lineage (NCBI taxonomy): Eukaryota > Viridiplantae > Streptophyta > Magnoliopsida > Asparagales > Orchidaceae > Platanthera > Platanthera zijinensis. Next base: position 62,332,635 of record CM077080.1, read on the forward strand.
GAGCTGCTTGATTTGGGTTTTATACGCCCTAGTACTTCGCCTTGGAGTGCTCCAGTGCTTTTTGTGAAGAAGAAGGATGGTAGCCTGAGATTGTGCATAGACTACCGCGAATTGAATAAGCTGACCGTTAAGAACAAGTACCCGATTCCCAGGATTGATGATTTGTTCGACCAGTTGGTGGGAGCGAGCACTTTCTCCAAGTTAGATCTGAGGTCGGGCTATCATCAGCTGAAGATTCGTGACGCGGATATACAGAAGACTGCTTTCAGTACCAGATACGGACACTTCGAGTTCGTGGTCATGCCGTTCGGGCTGACCAATGCCCCGTCAGTATTTATGGACCTGATGAACAGGGTATTTCGGGAGTATTTAGATCGTTTTGTCATCGTCTTCATAGATGATATTTTGGTGTTCTCTAAGAGTGCAGAAGATCATGCAGCACACCTCAGGATTGTTTTGAGCACACTCAGGAAGAACCAGTTGTTTGCTAAGTTTTCTAAGTGTGAGTTTTGGCTTTCAGAGATTGCATTCTTAGGCCATATCATCAGTCAGAAAGGGGTTAGTGTTGATCCGAAGAAGATAGAGGCTATTAAGAATTGGCCAAGACCGACGACAGTTTCAGAGGTTCGCAGCTTTTTGGGTCTTGCTGGATACTACAGGAGATTCATCAGGGATTTCTCAAAGATAGCCTTACCACTGACTTCCCTCACTAGGAAGGGAAAGGGCTTGGATTGGACAGTTGAGTGTGATTTGGCTTTTGAGGACTTGAAGGATAGGTTGATGACCGCACCGATTTTGAGTTTGCCTTCAGGGCCAGACGGATTTCAGATTTATAGTGATGCTTCAGGTCAGGGTTTGGGTTGTGTTCTCATGCAGCATGGAAAGGTCGTAGCATATGCCTCGAGACAGTTAAAGGTTCATGAGAGGAACTATCCCGTACATGACTTGGAGCTTGCAGCAGTCATTCATGCTCTGAAGATATGGAGACACTACCTCTATGGAGTGCGTTGTGAGATCTTCACTGATCATAAGAGCCTCAAGTATATCTTTGATCAGCGAGAGCTCAATTTGAGACAATGCAGATGGTTGGAGTTTCTAGCAGACTACGATGTAGACATTCAGTACCACCCAGGAAAGGCGAACGTGGTAGCTGATGCCCTTAGCAGGAGAGGCTCGTGTTTCTATTTTCTCACTCAGCAGGAGGAGTTAGTACGAGAGCTGGAGAGACTGGACATCGTCGTTGTGCCACGTTGCAGTTTTGGTTCAGCTTGGTTGAGTTGGATGGAGATTTCGTGCGATATTAGAGATAGGATCAGGACAGCTATACCGTTGGATCCAAAGATGGTAGAGATTTGGATCTCAGTGCAGTCAGGTCAGAAAGAGAGATTCTCTATTCAGGATGAGTTATTATTGCATGATGGCAGAGTGTGCATCCCAGATGTTAGTCACCTTCGTGAGGACATTCTTTTCGAGGCACACAATTCCAGGTATTCTATACATCCCGGTAGCACGAAGATGTATGCAGATCTTAAGAAGACAGTCTGGTGGCCAGGTTTGAAGGGTGATGTTGCAGGTTATGTAGGGAAGTGTGAGACTTGCAAGTTGGTTAAGGCCGAGTGCCAAAGGCCTGGAGGCAAGTTGCAGCCACTTCCCATTCCAGAGTGGACATTTGAAGATATATCCATGGACTTCATTCATGGTCTGCCGAGATCGCAGAGTGGGAATGACTCAGTGTGGGTTATAGTAGATCGACTCTCTAAGGTCGCGCATTTCATTCCTCTTAGGAAGACGGATCAAGGTCCGAAGCTGGCCCAGTTATATTTAGATGAGATAGTTCGACTTCACGGTGTTCCCAAGACTATAGTTTCAGACCGAGATGGCAGATTTACCTCCAGGGAGTGGCGATATATTCAGGAGCGGTTGGGTACCAGGTTACATTTCAGCACCGCATTCCATCCCCAGACAGATGGTCAGACTGAGCGCACAAATAGGACTTTGGAGGATCTGCTACGGATGTGCATACTAGATTTTGGAGGAAAGTGGGAGAAGTATGTTACCCTTGTGGAGTTCTCCTACAACAATAGTTTTCAGGCGAGTATTGGGATGGCACCGTTCGAGGCCCTATATGGTAGACGTTGTCGGACACCGTTATGTTGGGCAGAGAGTGAGGAAAGATCTTCTATCAGAGAGTCATGGATTGATAAGACCACTGATAGGATCAAGCTTATTCAGGAGCGTATGAGGACAGCTCAGGATCGCCAGGCCAAGTATCATGATCAGAAGCACAGGTCAGTAGAGTTCAGTGTTGGAGACTACGTTTATCTGAAGGTCAGACCAGTTAGAGGAGTCTCTAGAATAAAGCGGATGAAGAAGCTGAGTCCCAGATTCGTTGGTCCTTTTGAGGTGCTGGAAAGAGTTGGTGAGGTTGCATATAGGTTGACCTTACCTGAGGAAATGAGTGGTGTACATGATGTATTCCACGTCTCCTACCTTAGGAGAGCAGTCAGAGATTCCAGTCAGATCATCAGTACCGAAGAAGCACCAATCGAGACAGATCTTAGTATTGGAGTTAGACCAGTCAAGATAGTGGACTCAAGGACTCAGAAGCTCAGAAATAGAGAGATTCGCATGGTCAAAGTCCTTTGGATGAACTGTGGCCGTCCAGAGTATACTTGGGAGCGAGAGGCTGAGCTTAAAAGCAATGCAGACTATTCTTTTCTCTTCGATTCAGGTATGATTTCAATTTTCGAGGACGAAAATTTTTGTTAGGAGGGGAGATTTGTAACATCCGAAATTTTGACGCGATAAGTTTTTTTTAAAAAAATGTAGGGTCAAGTCGCGACGAATTCTGACCGAGGCAGCGCGTCGTCGAGGTAGGATATAAATTTGGCCAATTTACCGTATTCATTAAAATGGGATTCAGGTTAATCATAATTAGTAAGACGCACTTTTAATTTTAAGTACAAAATGCGCAACAAGAACCGTTTAAGTTTTAAGGCATTAGTAGAGTGAAATTGGGGTGCTAATAGTAATTTCTCCTTCCTCTCTTTATGCGGTTAAGGGGGAAAAAACATTATGACCCGATAAATTGAAAACCGCAAGCCGCACCCTCACTTTCTCACGGGTGAAAAACCGCAAGGCCGAAACTTCCCATTTCGTTCTTTCCGCAGGTCGACGACGCCGAGCCCGACGATCCTTCTTGCCGGGCTTTCGCAAGCCCTAGCCGGCGGCTTTCCTCCCTCCAGAAGTCCATTCCGACTTCTCCTCCCTCCTCTGAAGGTGCCAGTAAGCATTCCTCTTCATTCCTTGGCCTTGGAAGATCCGGGTTTAACCCTAACCAAAGTTTTGGTGTTGTTTTGGTTCCGGTGAGTAGTTTCCTCCCTTACCTCGATTTCCTCTTGAAGATCCCTCGTTGTAGAGGAGAGACTAAACAATAATTTTGTTCCTGTTGCCCTACTCTAGGTTTTGGTGGTCGTGATCCTCCGCGGGTTTTGTGTGGGACGCTTTGAGAGCCCCAATCTCTCCGCATATAGGTAATATGCACAGCTAGCACTTATATTTTTGCAACCTAAGATGATTTGGATTTTTCCACCGGAAACCCTTAGGGGAAAATAATGAAATTAGGGTTGACCTATCTTGCAGGACTTCGGTGGGGTCGGGGCAGCACTTTGAAGGTCCCCAGCAGTGGATTTACCTTCGAAATAGAAGATGTCGCCGCGCCGAGTCTACGAGCGCCGTAGCACCGCTGTAAGGAAATTTAATACCTGTTAGTTAGACATAACAAAAGTTATATTTTGTATACGCATATGTAGGTTTCGTACAAGCAACATAACCATGCATAGTAAAGTGTGGCGGTAGGAAAATGGTCGCGGAAAACGTGTAGGATGACGCCCTTTTCCATAACCCAGTTAGTCAAGTTATGAATAATTATTTTAAGTACGAAACTTTACCCGCGTACGTAAGTTTGGAATTTGTCCAACCAAGGGCGTGAATGTCCCTTCAAGTCGACCACAAGAAAGTCAAGGGTCGCTTAGTAGTACACCAGAAAAGATATCCCTTGCAGAGTAGCGTCAGACCAAAAAGGTCAGCCAGTACACAGAGTTTCTTCCGTGCTAGGTAGAGGCGCACTACCTTTTTCATAAGGCACATGGAACCTTATGAGTAGTACAGACTTGGGAAGTGTCTTCCCTTGAGCCAGCTAGTAGATTCGAGACCGTGTCCGCGTGACACTAGAACAATTGGGTTCGTAAGATGGTCTCGGGTCGTCAGTTTCAGTTGCGCGTTAGGAGCTACTCTGCCTAGAGCCTTCCTAGTAGATGAGCAGGTTAGAAGCCGCCTAGAACTCAAGTATAGACCTGACATGAGACAGTACGCTAGTTAGTGAACGCCAGGTCTTGAGTTAGAAAAATAAAAGTCACGTGTTTAGTACGAGTAGATGTTTGACCAGAGAATAGTGCGAAGACATGCATAGCACATAGCATAAAAGTTTTAATGCATAAAAGTATTTTTCAAAGGCATACATGCATTCATATGTAAAATTGGGTTTTTTAGTGTCACTAGGAGGGGTTATTTTTCCTTACTCTGACCCTTCGTGGGCACTGTTTTTCAGGTGACCCAGGTGGGAAGTTACGTCTAGGATGAGCATGTGGTGGCGTCAGTTTGTACTATTTATTTTTTTTCAGTTTACTCTATTTCAGCATGTACCTGTAGATGAGAACATTGTATCAGATTAATGTTTTATCTAATTTATTTCAGACTATTTATGGTTAACCAGATTTTCAGTTAATTCAGTTTTACTTCCTGTTTAGTGGCTCTGTGAAATCCAGATATCAGGTATGTGGTTACCCTTAGTTTTCTTTATTCAAACTTCCGCTGTAAGTCTTAATGTGCGTAGTATAGATTTTATTACCTGCTGTTACTAGTTTTAATACTGTTTCCTAGTTTTCTTTATATCGCTGACCCGGCCGGACGGCTGATTTCTGAAATACTGGGAAGGGGTGTTACACCATCTCAGAGATCACCCATCCCTTATGATGTGGAGTTTAATATTATGTATGAAGGGGCCCGTCTTTAACACACTTGAGATTTGAGAACACTCCCGATTTCTTGGGTACCCATCTTAGTACTCATCACACATATGAGGAGATTTTTATATATCTTATCCAGTGAGCTACCTTGCGGGTTTTCCACACTTAGAGACATTCAACACATATAAATGCCAATTTATATTTTAGTCGTCCCATTCACGACAAATTTTTATATATGCCCCCTAAAGAGCCTCCTAATAAGTTACCACTCATTAGAAATATATCCATTGTTAGTAAGTCAACTGAGTTTGAGAGTGCTTTGGATGGCTCAAGGATTTATTTCATCATCCACAACACTCTTGGAGACTTTTAGCATATTATATTTTCACATCTTACTATTGATGTCTCAAGTGATTATTTGAATGATCATCGCACGCGCTATAAATTTTTCTATACTTCATGCACTGAACCCTTTGGCTATGTGCCACTCTGGAGAATTATTGGGAACAATGTAGAGCCACTGTATAGGAGATTTATTGAGTCCATCAACCATTATTTACTTCTGGTGCATGGATTGAGTCTATCTGGAGTAGGATCATAGATTCAAAGGAAAGCACATTGTTCTAAAGATAATGAACAAGCTATGGTTTATATGCGTGCTGAGAGGATCCCATAAGGAATTGTTAGAAAATTGAATGTAAGAAGAATGTGCCACTATAAAGCCATCAGGAGAATTAGGCAAATGTTTACAAACTCATGATTCCTAAGAGTATTAGAATTTCATCTATATTTTACATTAAAGATTTGATCTCATTTTGTGAGCCTCATGATTACATGAGTCCATTACCTTCCATCACTTTGGAGCCTCGACCTTAGATACCCTTCCATATCCACCCTCAACTTCCCCTACCACACATCCACCAATAGTATCACCAGCACAATTCCCAACACCTTTGGCATTAGTACCAATGTCATCATCAACTACAACAGTACCCCTACTAGCATCATTTCAACATAGTCAACTATGGCATAGTTCTTGACATCAACAACAACATCGACAACATCAGTACCATCGTCAGCACCAACATCGTCTTCTCCAACAATGACATCTTCCACATCATTTCTCGCAGTCACAACACATCCTCAATACTGTCGTCAAAATCAAATATACCAGTACCGTCAGCACTCTTGATCTATTTGATGTTATCATAGAGTTCTTAACTCACATGATCACGATAGAACCAGAGCTGAAGGGATTGACCTCGCTTTTCGACGAGAGCACAATCATCTTCATTCATGCAGATGAATGCTGGATCGCGCCACACTTTGGGTCCACAATGATGCTTGAAACGGTCTTTCGAGCGACTCGCCGATTTAGGATTTCATGCCTTTTTGTATATATTTTTGGATTTTTATTTACCATGTTTTTTTGGTGGGGGTGTTGGTTGGTGGGGTCCGCGCCACACTTCGTGTCCAATGACAGTTGAGATGGTCATTTCGAGCGGCTCACCGATCTAGGATTGTGTTTTTTGTATGTATTTTTTTATTATTTAGCATATTTTGGAGGCCGTCATATTCAAAAAGCAGAACCATAATTGCTCCTCCTTAGTTTATATGCCACAACCCCTTTTATCTGTTACCGCCGCAATTTAACTTATTGATTTATCATCTATCGTCAGAGACATCAGGTAACGACATTCAGCATACATATCATTTTTTATTTCATGACAAAGTACAAAAAAAAGTGCAGTGAACATAAAATATTTCATTTCATTGATAATTTGATACAAAGTACAAAAGACATCTAATGCAGTGGTAGTACATACACGGGGGGAGGGTTATTAAATGCAATTTTTAAATGCAAATGTCGTGTAGTGAAATGCAAGAGTGGCCCGCTTAAGATTGCAACATGTAAATTTATTATTATAATAAAACAATAGAGACACTCGTTGTTGCAATTAATTAATTAAAGGAGAACAATTTATCAATTTTCACAAACGATAGAGGCTCTAATAATTTCAAGCGATCACAGAATGCGCCCAACAAATTTAACGACGAACGAACTACTAGCACAATAAGAAAATAATCCACACAGTACAAGTTTTACCAAAATAAACAACAATAACAGGACAAGAACTTTATACCACAATTTGCATACGTAGGCGGAGGCGGCGGCGGTTGTTGGCAGTAAGTGAACGGTTTTGGGAGTAGAGTGGTGCTGGTAGTGGCTTGGGTAGACTGTGGGGGACGGCTGTAGGGGAGGTGGTATGGTGGTGGTCGGCAGTTTGAAGGAGGGAGGGTGGCTGCACAGTGGCCTGTGGAGGAGGGAGAGTGGAACACCCTCTGGTGGCGGTGGACTTGGCGGGGAGTTGGAGGAGTGGCTTTAAATAGCAGTAGAGGGGAAGAACTTCAAGCAGCGGTGGACTGCGAGGGAGGATAGGGCTGGCGGGGTGGTTGAAACAAGGGGGGGGGGGAAGGGGCTCGGGTTGGGTGAGGAAGGGGAAGGCTTACCGTGGGTTGATGATGTGCAGGAAGGAGTGGGCGGCGGAGGCGGAAGAGGGGAAAGGCGGAGGTGGAAGAGGGGAAAGGCGGAGGCCGGCGTCGCACCAGCGGGTAAAAGCGGAGTCGGCGTCGCACTGAAGAATAACGCGCAATCCGGATTTCTGTCCAAACTCACGATGCCCCTCCCGAACCGCCGACTACCTCTATAAATAGACCTAATATCAAAATCGCCTGTTGTAATTGCAAACCTAATCAGAAAATAAACCTCCCGATCGGACGGCTGATTTTGTTTTGGCCTGATGGGGGCTAAATACACCTCAAAATAAAAACATAAAATACGAAATTGACTAGAAACGATCATCCGGACGTGACCACGGGCTCTGATCGCCCGTCCGGACTGCAGATCACCGCCTCCTGCGGGAATATACGCGCGTCGGTCTTGGCGCGCAGTCATCATCCTTACATTTTTACCCACAAAAAATGGCTTAGCACGAAACTGTACCACGTGTATACAACTGACTACTGCATCACGACACTATATACATGAACATAGACATCATATATAAACTTTACTAAACAGGCTTAGACTCTACATAGAAAAATTGAAACTTTGTTGCAGACACGTCGACCATAACTTGTATTTTCCCATGCCTCGTAGGATTTGTTGTTGGCTGACTACTATTGGCGAGAGTAGCCTCTTCCTTGACATCTTTTAGTTTCATTTTCTAATTAGTCAAAAGATTAAGTGAATTCTTATAATGGGTTAATTATACATTCTTTATAATCCAAAATTCTTATTAATTTTCTTTTTTTAACTAGACACATTTCATTCTTTGCATCTTCTTTTGTATACGCATTACTACGCTCATTTAGCACTCCTTTACTTATTTTTTTGTATCACATGTTATTTTACATCATGGACAATTCGGGCAATGTTAAGGATACATTGGAATTTCATGTATTCATTGCGTGTCTTTTCATATTCGCGCGTTCATGGTGCATGTTTTTTCATATCCGCACACCCACTTCATTTGTTTTCATGTTGGGAGGACATTCACCCCACCTCTACTAGTGGGCTACACCTTAACATAGCCCATTGCATCGATGCATCGTTTATATTATTCTTCTTGTTATCCTATCATTTATACATTCACCTTGACCATTACGGAATTAGTCATCTTTTTCTTTCACTTTTTTATTGAAGCATTAATTCATAGGGAAGCCTGATTATAGTTTTGATAAGTTACTTTTTGTAGTGAGTTTATTGATCATATAATAAGTTTAGTAATCATAGCAGCAATGACTCATAAAAGCAACTGAAGATAAGTGAGTAAGAACTCAACCCGACCTTTCCCTTTCCCTTGTCCTTACTATGTTCATCCCTCCTTTCCCTTCCGTGAGATGTCATATCCTATACAAAGTATTACGTATCAGAATTTAAAACATCATTGTTTAGTTTTCCAATTTCTTTCCACTTACGTATTGGTTTTAAATTCCTAATGTCCTTAAGAGGGTAGCTATACAATGTCTACACACTAATATGCGTACATCGAGACATTTGCGACATTATTTCTCGTGTTTTAAATATTGACTTCATATTTTCCTTGATCGATACAACAATTGCCCTAAAATCAGCTCAGTACCATTTATTGGACGTAAAGAAATACACCTAAGTTTGTACTTAATTGCACATGCCATCCCCCTTTTGTTTGTGTCGTATTTAACTTAGAATAATTGAATCCACTAAATTAATTTGTTAATTAAGCTGCAAGCCGACTGCCTACTACCTCTTAAAGTCTGTTGGTAGGTTCCAATTGACCTAATTCCGCCAAATCAGCATTATACCACCTACAAGTTGGCTGCCCTAATTTTTTGGAAAGGAGTTTTGCTTTAATTGTGAAAGTGAACTTCCTACTAGCCCTTTATGCAGGTTTTACTTGATCAAAACCCTCAAAATCAGCCCTAATTAATCTATACGTTGGCCTCCCTTCCACAAAACAAACCATTTTGTGTGTGAAATACGCATACGTGTTGCATACCAGCCCTTCCCCCCATCATCCGGACTACGAAAGCTAAGAAAAATTTCTCATTCTACCGTTAGGGTTTTCTGTTTTTGTATGAAATAGCAAATAAAAGAAGTAATGATATCTAAAGCCATTTTAGTATCTTTGTTTAGCTTTTACATGAAAAGGAAGGTTAGATCCCAATTAGGGTTTTCGGCCCTAAGAAAATCGATGTCACAAATCCACATGAAACTGAGAATGAATTGAGAGGGAGTAATTACCTTGCTATAGAAAAAGAAATTGTGTGAATCGGAGGTGATTTGGGCTGTCGGCAAAGGTTGGCGAGCGTCGGTTGTCATCCCCCTGGAGAGGGAATCCCGCATGAGTGAAAGAAATGAGGGGTTCTCCGCTTTTCCTCTATCTAACAAGACTCAAGCCCGAAGCGTGACGCGCAATTGTCGGTCCGGTGAGAATCATATTGTGGACCGGTCAACTCTTTCTCAACTTAGCTCTGATTTCTTTTATTCCTGCCAACCCCCTCAATCACCTCAAATTACTTAAAATAAATTTGTAATTAACCTAAATTAATTGTTATGACATTAGACGTGTTCACGTACTTATTAATTACATACAGAATATTACGTCGCCACATTCATTTTTATATCATCGCTTCGGCATGCACAATAATTAACATCAATTATTTATGAATACCTGTCGCCTTGGTTGGCGTCTCACTATATATAGATGTAGAAGGCTCCATTTAAAGACATCAAAAGTTAGAGAGAAAATCATCATTTTGATCACCGGTGCCAAAACCGGAGTCTGAGTGCGAAGCTTGGGCATCACCTCCCCCTGTCCATCCTCGGGTTGCTGCCATCTCCACCTCCGGTCATTGTCCACCACCTACCGGACAACAACCACACCACCTCCAACTTCTCCACTGCCTCAAAACTTTCTAGTAACTACCTTCGGTACTTTATAAACTGTCATAACTATCTAATAACCACCTCCTCACTATCCCCCCCCCCCCCCATTTATTCATAACTACCAAAACTGCAGTCCTATTGTGGACCCAATTCTCATCAAACCGCCGGCCCCTTCATTAACCGCCATAAACCGTCACTCCTGTATATCCCAACTGTTCCTCCCATTCTTCTACCCACCGCCAGCTTATTCCCTACCCAGAAATTCTTGTTTCTTTCCATTCAAGGGCCCAACCACGGCTCCATACATCCAGGAAGACTCGGAAGTTACTGGCCCGCCCCTTCCCACTCTTGTTTCAATCCAGAACCAGACTGGAGATATATTTTAGTTCCTGAAATCAGATCCGGTAGTCAGATAGCCTTTCCCCTCCTTTATTCCAGTCCACTACAGCCAGAATACTCAACTCCAGGCCCTGAATTCTCAGTCTAGTAATCAATTAGCCCTATCCTCATCTTACAGCCCTTTCCACCACCATATAGCCCACGAAAATTGCAACTCGAGACTGGAACAACCTAGTCCAACCCTCTGAATCTGCTTCAAATGGTCAGATTCAGTTTACCATTGTTTTTCCGTCCACCTATTTCTCATCGGCTATCCACCGAACTTTCTATCCTGTAGTGAGTTTGTCTCTAGGTTGTAATTTATTTTACTGAATTGTGTGTTAGTTTAATGTTTTTTTGAATTTTGTATTGTAATCTTTGTTCTAAGCACCCTGTGATTTGACGGGTTTTGTTTTTCGTTCCCCGCGAGTATAGCATGATGAGCCGAAGTTACGGCAGCTTCAGATGAAGGGAGTTCGCTCAAATATTTGTTTTCTAGCACTCTCACATGTGTACTATCATACATGATTACTTACTAGAGACTCTACTTGTATGTGGTTATTGTGTCTACGTTTGTGTATTTCCCACAAACGTCTCACATTCATACAATTGACCTGTACGTTAATATACTTCATACCAAGATTATATTGTTAGGAATACTCTTTGGATTTTTGATAAAATAGATTAGTTATAAAGTGATAGGTTTGTCTTGATCATTGTATAGAAAGACTGTTCTTTATGCTATTGTTGCAAATAGATATCAGAAGCTGAATTTTTGTTAAAGTGTAAAATTCGTCGAATACATGATACATTCATTGAATTTGATTCGACGAAGTAGTCATGCTCGGGTGGTATTCCTCGATTTCTATTCGTAGTTATAAAGAATCAAGAATACAAGTTGCTAGAAGACTTTAGTTGAATGATAGTCAAAGCAAGATATCATTCTAAAGACAATAAACAAGTTTTAGTCGTATTTTACTTAGAGCTCAAGTCTTGTTTCTTTTCTGAATATCTGTTAGTAAGCAGTACTGCTGTAGTCAAAAGACTCTCGGAGCATAAAATTCAGTTCAGCCTATGAAGATATTTTAGAAGGCATTAGTCGAATGTCACTCTACTAATATAACAAAAGTGCAAATACCAAGAACAGAAGAAGCCATTAGCCGAATGTTTTTCGATTCTTAAGTATGATGCTATTAGAAGGCGGTAGTCGATTTCTACCTGACTATTGAAAACCTATATGTTCTAATAACAAAAATGAGTTGTCAATAGTCGAATAAGTATCAGAGCATGAACTTAACCGCTATTAGAAGCTGTTAATCAAATTCCTCTCAACTAATGACTAAAAAAAACTCGGTATGAAGCAGTATTCTAATAGAAGGCATTAGTCGAATTCCTTTCGACTAATGTTGTATATATTCTGAATGAAGACATATTTTGATGCTCTCTAGAAGTCGATAGTCTTATAGTACTCAACTATTAAATCAAAACAAGAAGTGTATTATTTCTGGAAGCATACAGCAATTTAGAGTCTTTTCAAAACCATTTAGGAAATACAAATAAGTTGAGGGAATTTTGGACATCATATCATTCCTTTGTAAGAAATCAAAATTAATGAAATAACTCGTCCTTTTAATAGAAATTTGAATGGAAATGTGTATACACTTATATTCTCTTTTCTTTAGGAATGAATGTATCACGGATAAGACAGGAGAGGCACCAATTGCAAAGAAGATACGAGAAGCTCGACTAAGATGGTTTGGACGCATACAAAGGAGGCCATTAGAGGCACCTGTTTGGCGTTGTGAGAGTTTAGTCACTAGGCATGTTAAACCGGGGAGGGTAGACCAATAAAGACTTGGAATGAAACTGTAAGGAAAGACTTGATGTACTTAGGCATTGGTGAGATTATAATTAATGATAGGGCACAATGGTGACAAAGGATCCATATAGCCGACCCCACCATAGTGAGATAAAGCTTGAGTGTTGTTGTATTCTCTTTCTTTAAATATCAACAAGATACATGCCAATTCTCTATCTCTCTCTCATCCTCTGAAAAACTTCTCTAATTCGAAACCTTAACTTCCGACTTTCTTTCTCTTTCTTTCAAGAACCGCTAGAGAGATTTACTGATGGAATCCACCTTAAGATTAACTTTAAGTGATTTCAATATTCTACTGTGATCATTTCTCTGTGGAAAAATTCATTGCTTTCAAAATGACTGTTCTAAAAAGAGTTCTGAGAATCTCTCTAAAAGGTTTATCGGTTCTAAGAATCTCTCTAAAAGATTTAGCGGTTCTAAGAATCTACTAATCAAAAGACTTGAGTGTTGTGAAGACAATGGATTTCTATTGCAGCAGAAGAGAGCGTGCCCGGTTTTTTCAGAACCTTTATAGTTATTGGCCTTCTCTCTATATTTTAGTTTTGATTTCTGTCTTTTATTTTATTACGTAATCTGCGATCTTATGTGTGGTAGTGTTCTCCGATTTTATGGTGAAATTTTAATTGTATTCACCTCCCCTCTAAAGTATCTTCTATTGATATTCTTTTGATTTCCGCACTCTCAAGAGTTTTAACATTTTGAACGATAGAGTGTATGTAACACCCCTTCTCAGTTTTACAATAATCAGTCATCTGATCGGGTCAGCGATATAAAGAGAACTAGGAAACAGTATTAAAACTAGTATACAGCAGGTAAAAAGAAGCAACTACTAAAAATTTAAAACTTAAAAGTTACAACGAAAGCTAAGAAAGTAAACTAAGGGTAACCACATACCTCAAATCTGGATTCACCGAGCCACTAAACATGAATAGAATTGAAATGACTGAAAATCTGAAATAACGTTATAAGTCTGATACAAGACATACAAAACATTAACAAGGTACATTAACCATAGCTACAAGTGTATGCTGAAGGTAAAGGAAAAACAGAATGGGAAAACACTACAAACTGATGTCATCATAACGCTCATCCTATGCGTAGTTTCCCACCTGGGTCACCTGTAAAAATATTGTCCACGAGGGGTCAGAGTAAGGAAAAATAACTCCTCCTAGTGACACTAAAAACATTTTCTCATATGATGAATGCATGTCTTTAGAAAATAGTTTTGTGCATTAAAAACATTTATGTTATATGTTATGCATGCCTTCACAATACTTCCTGGTCAATACACCTACTTGTTCTATGTTCGTGACTTTCAGTTCAGTATCCCAAGTCCCGACGTTCACTAACTAGTGTACTGTCTCACGTCAAGTCTATACTTGAGTTCTAGGTGGCTTCTAGCCTGCACATCTACTTGGAAGGCTCTAGGCAGAGTAGCTCCTAACGCGCATCTGAAACTGACGACCCGAGACCATCTTACGAACTCAATTATTCTAGTTTCGCGCGGACACGGTCTCGAATCTACTAACTGTCTCAAAGGTGAGTCAACTCCCAAGACTATACTGCTCATAGGGTACCATATGTCTTATGAGAAAGGTAGTGCGCCTCTACCTAGCACGAAAAGACTTATGTGTGCTTACTGACCTTTTTGGTCTGATGCTACTCTGCTTGGTACATCTCTTTTGGTGTACTACTGAGCGACCTTTGACTTTCTCGTGGTCGACTAGAAAGGACATTCACGCCCTTGGTTGGACAAATTCCAAGTTTACGTACACGGGTAAAGGTTTCGTACCTAACGTTACTGTTCATGATCTGACTACTTTGGTCTTGGAGAAGGGTGTCATCCTACACATTTTCCGCGACCGTTTTCCTACCACCACATTTTTCTATGCATGGTCATGATGTTTGTACAAAACCTACACATGCGTATACAAAATACATTTCTTGCTACGTCTAACTAACAGGGATTAGGTTTCCTTACAGTGGTGGTGCGACACTCGTACACTCAGCGCGGCGACATTTGTTTTTCCAAAGAAAATCCGACTGCTGGGGACTTTCAGAACCCCTCCCCGAGGCCACCAAAATCCTGCAATCCAAGACAACCCTAAATTTCACATTTTCCCTTTAGGGTTTTCGTTGGAAAAATTCCAATAAGCTAGGGTAACCAAAATCAAAAGGCTAACATAGTGTATTACCTATAACACCCCTTCCCAGTATTTCAGAAATCAGCCGTCCGGCCGGGCCAGCGATATAAAGAAAACTAGGAAACAATATTATAACTAATATGCAGCAGGTAAAAGAAACATCTACTAAGAAATTTAAAACTTTCAGTTGAAGGTAGGAAAATAAGCTAAGGGTAAACACATACCTCAAACTGGATTCACAGAGCCACTAACATGAATAGAATTGAATTAACTGAAAATCTGGTTAACATTAATAGTCTGATACAATTTAGATAAAACATTAATAAATTACATTAACCACATCTACAAGAGTATACTGGAATTAAGGAAACTGAAGGGTAAAATACTACTGACTGACACCACCATAACGCTCATCCTAGGCGTAGTTTTCCACCTGGGTCACCTGAAAAACATTGCCCACGAGGGGTCAGAGTAAAGAAAAACAACTCCTCCTAGTGACACTAAAAAATAATTTTCGTATGATGAATGCATGCCTTTAGAAAACAGTTATGTGCATTAAAAACCTTTATGCTATATGTTATGCATGCCTTCGCACTACTTCCTGGTCAAACATCTATTTGTTTTAAGCACGTGACTTTTAGTTCACTAACCCAAGTCCTGGCGTTCACTAACTAGTGTACTGTCTCACGTCAGGTCTAAACTTAAGTTCTAGGTGGCTTCTAACCTGCACATCTACTTGGAAGGCTCTAGGCAGAGTAGCTCCTAACGCGCAACTGAAATTGGCGACCCGAGACCATCTTACGAACTCAACTGTTCTAGTGTCACGCGGACACGGTCTCGAATATACTAACTGTCTCACAGGGAAGTAAACTCCCAAGACTGTACTGCTCACAAGATACCATATGCCTTATGAGAAAGGTAATGTGCCTCTACCGAGCACGTAAAGACTTGTGTGCTCATTGACCTTTCGGTCTGATGCTACTCTGTTTGGGATATCTCTTTTGGTGAACTACTGAGCGACCATCGACTTTCTCATGGTCGACTTGAAGGGACCTTCTCGCCCTTGGTTGAACAATCTCCAAACTTACGTACACGGGTAAAGTTTCGTACCTAAATAACTGTTCATGACTTTACTAACATGGTTATGGAAAAAGGCATTATCCTACGCGTTTCCACGATTATTTTCCTACTGCCACACTTTTCTATGAATGGTTATGATGTTTGTACGAAACCTACTCATGCGTATAAAAATATAATTACTTGATATGTCTAACTAAAAGAAATTAGAATTTCCTTACAGCGGTGCTGCGGCGCTCGTAGACTCGGCGCGGCGACATTAGCTTTTCCGAAGGCAATCCTACTGTTGGGGATCATCAGAAAACTGCCTCGAACCTACTAGAGTCCTGCAAATTAAGGCAAACCTATTTTCATAATTTTTCCCCTACGATTTTTCGGAGGAAAATTTTCATACAACTAGGGTTACCAAAAACAAATGCTAAACTTCATAATTTACCTTTACGTATAGCGATTGAGGCTCTCAAAGCGCCCCACAAAATTTTCGCGGTGGATCACGACCACCAAAACCTAATTAGGGCAAACAAAACGAAAACCTAGGTTATTTTAGTTTCCAAAACGAAGGATTTCTACGAAGGAATGAAGATAAGGGAGAAATAGACTCACCGGAAACCAAAGGTTTCCACTGCCACCGGCTAGGGTTGAAACCCGACACTTCCAAGGCCAAGGAAAGAAAAGGAAGGCTTGCTGGCGCTTGCAGAGGAGGGAGGAGTGGTCAGAAAGGGCTTCTGGAGGAGTATCGGGCGGCGGCTAGGGCAGCGGAGGCGCGTGGCTTGCTGTTCGTGCGTCGTCGGGTGCGGCTTCGGCTTGCGGAAGAGGAGAAACCGTCGGGTGCAACTTTGCGGCTTTTTTCCCATTAGAAAAGAGGCGTGCGGGCTTTTAATCGGGCTGCAGCGGTTTTCTTCATAACCGCAAAGAGGAGAGTGAGGGAAGAAGCTATTGGCACACCATTTCCACCCAAAAACCACTTATGAAATGGCTATCGGCACACCCAACTCACACTAATACTTTTGAATACTAACTGAAAACGTCGCGCACGTCGATACTAAAATAACACGTGTTACGCACTAATCTTAACGCACTTAACGAACTAACGAACGCTAACAATAGGCAAAGTAACATTATACCTTGACGACGCGCTGCCTCAATCAAAATTCGTCGCGACTCGGCCCTACAATTTTAAATAAATTTTGCGTCAAAAATTAGGATGTTACATTACCTTTGCGTGGGAGTGATTGAGGCACTCAATGCGCCCAACTCCAATTCCGCGGTGGATCCCGTACTCCAAAACCTAATTAGGGCTGAGGATGAAAACCTAGTTTAGATTAACTTCCAAGTCGAAGGATTTCCATGAAAGAATAGAGACAAGAGAGGAATCGAACTCACCGGAACCAAACGTTTTTCAACTTCCACCGGTTATGGTGAAATCGGTTCTCCCACGACAATAGAAGGAAAGAGAACACCCACCGGCGCCCGTAGAGGAAGGAGGAAGAGCTTACGATGAGAAATGGAGGGGGATCGGGCGGCGGAAAACAACGGGAAGCGGCGGTGTCGCGGGTCGGCACTTTCGGGAGACGGAACGTTGGGTGCGGCTTTCTCCCGTAAAATAATAACTTGCGTGTTTTAAAACTGTCGGGTATGCGGGTTTTGATAATAACCGCATGAGGAGAGGGGGGTGAGACCTGCTATTGGCACCCCAAAATGTGCTACACGTCGCAAATTTTAAAATAGAAAACGTCACACGTCTTAACGACTGATATAAATTACAAATTAACGAACGTGACCCTAGGCATAGTAACATTGTACCTTGACGACACGTTGTCTCGATCAATATCCGTCGCGACTCGACCCTACAATTTAAAATTAATAAATTTTTTGCGTCAAATAACGGATGTTACAGTGTAAGCCCCCGTAATTATGTAAACTTAGAGGGGAGGTCCTAATAAATGACACTTCACACTATGATTAAATTGATAAGTTGCCCTTTATGATAAAGATTGCTGAACCTCCAAAAAATCCATTTTGGTAGATTTTTTTTTTATATGGAAATGCTCGAGTGGAAAATTTGTCAAGCAAATCAATATTTTATAATGAATTGAAATTGAATTAGTGGAGCTTTTACTCTCTCAAATCTCAATCCAAACTGGATCATTGTGTGTGTACTTAATGATATTTGATCTCCTGTTTCAATCAGTTGTGTGCATAATTCTATTTCATGTGCAGGCTTGAGCTGGGTGGAGCCGCCCTTAGCCTCGCTTTGGTCATTTATGTTTGAGGGGATTTCTTCGAAGAGGTAAATTGAGATGAAATATTTCGAGGTCCAAAATGTTGTACTTGCACTCGTCTCCTATTTAGTGAAATCTTTATCGCCCCGTGACTGTGAGTTTTGGCGAATATTTGTCGAATTACTTAATCTTTTCTATTGCTTATTTCTTGTCATCACATTTTTTGATTGCTTTCGCCCGCTCGATAATGATATTTACTAGACCCTAAAGACTTCATTGTATCCTGAAGTGCGGGGACGGTTTTGTCATTTGGTGGAGTCATTTGATGATTTTTCTTTGACTTGTACAAGAACTCTTCCTTAGTAATTAAGTAGGTATGCCTATGGTCCGTTACGGCGACGGTTGCGAACACATTGGTTATGAAATATCATTCATGAACGCCCGACCTCATCTAAGGAACTGTCCACTTTTATGTTTAAAAATATCTTTTCTCGGTGGTAGTCATAATCGTTGTCTTATCAAAAATATTTCAAGGCAACGGTGTTTTCTTCCAAACTCACTGAAGCTAAACCGCCGCATCTAACAGGCCCCTAGTGAGAATGATCATTTATCTTAGGATGGTTGAATGTGCTTCTTCACTGGAACACATTCTTGCCTTGTAGATGAAGTCTACTATTGTTGAGTAGATCTATGCAGCGAAATTTGAAGTATTAGAAGTGAATACACAATCTTTTACTTGAAAGCTTGAAAGCATGGGCAAAATATTAGAGCGGAATAATCTGCACGGACTGTCTAAATTTCGCAAATTCACCCAACGGGTCGTAATATCATGTGAATGTTAGAATGACACCTCTACATGACCGCAATGATGATGCAGTATTTGACCCTCGAGTGAAAAAGTCGGGTGGAGAGAGAGATCGTTACGAAATTTAAGCATTTAATGTCTAATATGAAATATCATATTCAATGAATATTATGCACAAAGGTAACTCCAATGATGCTGTTGAGCAAGAATATTATGCATTTTATTTATGGATAATACTATGCTCACCTAACACATCAAAAAATCAGAAAAAAGTGAGTCTTATTCAGTACGAAAACACCCGACTCTTGTATTTATGTTTACAAAGTTGGAGAAATAAGGAAGTCGGGTGTTTTTGGGCAGAGTGGGCCAGCTTTTTTGTGGTTTTTTGGTTTGTTTTAGGTGAGTATAGTATTATCTTTTATTTATTTACTTTTCGCTCATTGAATATTGATTCCAAAACCCTAGTATTTCCATAATGCATGCATGTGAAAGATTCTATAAAGTGGGAGCTTGCTATGGAAGTATTAGATTTTATGAAGCCAGCAAATGACAAATACATTGTATAATTAATGACTCGACAAAAGCAAGTTGATCATAATAAATAGAACTAGCTCAAATTTGTGGTCAAAGTGGTACTAATGGTATCAAGACATATTGACTTTATTGTAATCTCTTGGACAAATAAAATTTGATTGACTAATATTTTGGAAATGTTTACATGTCATATATTTGTGCGATATTCATGGAGTGTTTGGTTTGTGAGGTGAATAGAAAAAGGCGATCATTTGATCCCGCGGTGTCGTAATTGGCTTCGACCAAGAGCTCTTAGTAGACCATCTTCATTGTTGCCATGCCAAGCCCTAAATTACTAACCAAAGTAATCTTATCCTTAACCACTTTCAAGGGCTTTTGGATGTGTTTGTATCCATTAATTATATCTTGTTATATGATGGGACCCTTCTAAAACTCGTTTTTTTAGAAGGCTTCGTTTGGCACGGTGGTGGCAGTCGTAAACGTCTGTTTGAACATAAAAGTGGATGAAGTGCCTTAGGTGGGCGTAAATGAAAGAAAATTTAATCCTCATGTTCATGACCGTCACCACCGTGCCAAATGGAGCCTAAATATAACGAAATGAGTGGAAGATTATAAGTTTTTAAGAGTAGAGTGACAATGAAGATTATATTATTTATATGGTTCATGCAAGATCAACTTTTTAAAAGATGCCGTCAATCAAAGTGGAACAAAAATAGTCTTTGTATATGATTTTACAAGGAATATAATTAATTGCTATTAGTATACCTTTACTAAAAAATAGTTCTTTTTGGGATCTTTGTAGGGGGTGCTGCCCCTTAACCCTAGGTGATGTGGGCGCAAAGCATGAACACGTTGCATACCCGACTTTTAGTTGAACTTATAACCAATGACAATGAATATTTAGGGTTCGTTTGATTGAGCGGTGGGGGAGGAGCCGGCGGGTCCAAACGGAGGTTTCGAATCGAAGGGCGGAGGCGGGGCTGGAAAAACTCTGATTTGGTGGCTTTTTCTTTACCTGGCGGGTGCAAATGGAGCAAATGCCGTTGACGCCCGTTTATTTACTCGCCGTCCGTCGACATTTGCTCCAAACGGAGGCGGCGAAACGCCAAATCAAACGAAGCCTTGGATTTGCATGAACTCTCGTAATAATACCTACTAGTGGTCAAAAAAACTGTCCAAAATGCAGAAGCACCTGAAATCATGGATATGCAATCTTTAGTAGCAATTTAAATTGCCACCGATTATTATATTTATGCTACAAAATGATAGAATCATTGAATTTTTTTAGAGATTCCACGCTCTGTTGGCTTCAGAGCATTTTATTTGTACATTATTCTCATTTATGTTCACCGTGCGTTAAGTGATATTAGACCGTCTATTCCTGCAAAAATATCTGATTTATCGAAATATGATCATATATCAATAAATACCGTCGTATTTCAATACTGCCTTGTTTTTGTCAAAAAAGACTCCGTCATAGGACCGTAGATAGGACGACTGTACGAGTAACACACCATATTTCTCAAGAGCTTCTCACAAAGCTTTGCGTTAAAAGAGTTGAGGGCATTCTTCCTTGATTCTCCCTTGGCCAGTGAAGTCTATAAACAATTATTTGACTTTGGCATGTCGCTGCCTTCCTTTCCAGCCCGTTTGGGGCTAATGTGTGTAGAATGATCCAAGCAATCCTTTTGACCATTGCGGTCCATATTCTTCTCTCCCCGGCATTTGGTGACCGGTATGCTCAACGACGACGTTGGTTGAACATGGCTATGCTTGATGAATACAATTGACTGAATAATTTGTCACCAATCTTGTTTTTATAAGCTTGATCTCATGACTGAGAGTAAGATGTTCTTTTAGAGTTGGGGATCACAATTTTACAAATCCTATTGACATAGTAACCACGAAAAAAAGGGTGCTTTGTTCGTTCGGCCCGAAATCCCTTGCTTCATACGATTGAGACGTACTTTGGACCATGTTTCTTTGGGTCCCAAAGATATGGGAACAATATTGGTCATTATGACATTATGTAGCATCCTCTCAAGTGACGTTTGAGAGGCGAGATAATTTTCTGTATAACGTACCATGAGATACATGCAGGACCTTTTTTATAGGCAAAATTATAATTCTAACATCATTTATAGTTGTAAATATTATTTACAGTTGTAAATTACAACTGTAATTTCTGAATAAAATACAGTTATAAAATAAGTATAATAATTTGCAACTAAATTTTTTCTTCAAAACATATACATATGAAATCTTAAAATGACCGTAAAAATACATAAATTAATATTTCATAATTTATTTATTAAAAAAGATCATAATTTTGCCCCAAAAAATAATTTGCGCACCTACCTCTTGACATTTTACACATACAGAAATTTTTGCCTTGAGAGGCAAGGTTCTAGATTGCTATGAAGACTGAAGAGAGAGTAGTACTCCATTGATTGTCAAGGCCTACAAACAATCATGTGAAATATTGAATAGCTATAAAAATCAATACTGAACATCCCTCCTGTAATAGAATAAGCTCACATAGCAATGATATATTTTGGTCTAGGCAGTTGCTCATGTAATCTTACTAAAGAGGGGGCTATTTTTGTTGTTGTTGTTTCGACTATTAAAATAAGGTTTGCTTGCCTATGGCTCGATCTTGGTACCAACTCATAAGGATCAAAGTCAAACCTAACGATTTCCCACAAAGTGTCGATAAAATGTATGACTTGTACAAATTGTACTAATCATTTCATTTTCCAATTGATTTGATCTATTTGTTTGTAGAGCTATTTACATTATCGCAGATATTTCTTATTATCAGTAGGGGTGCCCATAAAAACCGGGTCCGGGGGGCCGGCCCGGCCCGACCAGGTAAAAGCCCGACTTGGCCCGGGCCCGGGCTAAGCCCGCCCCGGGCCCAGGCCGAGCCATGGGGCCTAACAAGGCCCCATATATAGGCATTTGCCCGGCCCGGTGCCCGGCATGGGCCGGGTCGGGCAAAACCCGGTTTCCTAGGCCCGGGCTAACCCGGGGCCGAGCCGGGCAAAGCCCGTTTCTAGGCCCGGGCTAATCCCGGGGCCGGGCCCGACCCGTCCCCTTTAACTACGGCTCTAAGAGCCGTTGTTAAAGCCGTTGGAATCAACTGCTGCCAGTCCTATTTAATAGGGCTGACAGCTTTAATTATTTATTATTAATTAATAATAATTATTTATTTAATAATTATTTAATAAATATTAAAATAAAAAAAATTTAAGTTTTTTTTAAAACCTATAAATCCCCCCCACTCCCACCACTCCCAAGTTTCCCAATCCCACCCCTCCTAAGTCCTAAGTCCCACACTCCCCTCCTCCCACTATTTTTTTACGTCGAATATGTCATCGACGATGACGTCTTCATCATCATCAGTCGCTCACGAAGTGGTGGAGCACAAGCATACGGCGTCAGTTTGAGAATATTTCGACAAAGTGAAAGTCGGCTCCGAGCATAAGGCGAAGTGCAAGCAATGCTCGAAATTACTTACGCTCAGTGGCAACTCGACACTCGCAAGACACATAAAGTCTTGCACTGCCAAACAAGCTCCTCCCGAGTCCAGCCAGGCGCAATTATCTGCATCTGGACAAATATGGACGTACGATCAATGTCTACAGCGGGAACTGCAGGTGAAGAACGTCATCAGACGTGGGTTGTCGTTCAGCCACTACGATGACGAGCAAGAAACCGAGTACATCCACCAAGAGCTATAACACAAATATCAAGTAAGTCGATCTTCCATTAGACGCGACACACTTAAATATTATTTAGAAGCTAAACAATCTTTAATTAATTATTTTGAAAATTTTGAGGGTCGAGTGAGTTTAACGAGCGACGTTTGGACAAATAGTATCAAATTATGATTATCATATATTTTCATCACTTGTCACTGGGTCGATCCCGTTTCCTGGGATCTAAATAAGCATATAATATGTTTTGAAGGTTTCGAAGTCCCGCACACCGATGTAGCGATTTATCAAATTATTTTAAAATGTTTGCGAGAATTTAAAATAAAAGATAAAATTATGAGTATTTATTTCGACAACGGCACAAATAATACCACCGCAATTGAGTGGTTAAAACATAATTTAAAACCTATGTTAAACGGTATTTTTTTTCATACTCGTTACGTCTGTCACGTTTTAAATTTGGTCGTACAAAATAGTTTCATATATAGAACCATACATTAATAAAATACGTTTAATGTTACAATTTATTCATAGTTCTAAACAACAACGACAAGATTTTAAAAAATTCACAAACGCCCAAGGTCAAATTTTTTTGAAACCTTTATTTGACATGCCAATAAAATGGAATTCGACATTTACAATGTTAAAACGAGCGATTCGTCAAAAAACACTACTAAATGAATACTATAGTATGTTAGATCAACATGAATTAACTGAGTCTGATTGGGTTGTTTTAGAAAATTATATGGATTTATTAGAAGTTTTTTATATAGCGACAAATTCTCTATCTGGCGTATATTATTCTACTAGCCCGCTAGTTATTGAAAATATTGTTAATATTTCACAAAAATTAAATTATTTTAAGCAACACGCCGGATGGAGTGGTTTAATAGAAATAATAGAAAACAAAATTTTAAAATATTATAGAGAAATTCCGGTCATGTTTTCATGCGCCGCCGCTTTGAATCCTCTTTTCTATGTAAACGGCGTAGAAAATATTATAGAAGAAATAAATAATAATTTAGGCATAAATCTCAGTGATTTGGATAATTTTAGTATTTTAAATTTTAATACTATTTTTACTGAATGTTATAATTATTATGATAATTTATACGGATCGCGGGCCCGAGAGGATGTGTCGCAACCAAAAACACGCGATAGTTTTAAAAATAAAATGTTAGAGTTAGCTTCAAGAAAAAAAGCGTGCACCACATCTAATAGTTTAAATGAATTAGGCTTGTATACAAAAACTCAATTTTGTGATTTTATGAGTACGGACGAACTAGAAAATTTCGATATTTTAAAATGATAGAAAAGTAAAGTAAACACCTATCCTATTATGGCCTATATGACCCGAGATTTACTAACAATCCAAGCTAATACGGTAGCTTCAGAGTCTGTTTTTTCTCTTAGTGGCAGGGTGTTGAACGAGCGAAGAAGTCGCCTAAGCGAAGAATCGCTTGAAATCTGCATATGCTACAAGGACCACTTGGATGCGATCAAGAGGAAGCAGCATATTTCATCGATCGAGGATAGCTCGTCGGACATGGAAGACGAGATGGACCCGATCAACTTAAATTAAAGCTTAAAGATGGCGAGACAGATTTTTGAAATTTAAAATTTTTTAAAAATGGCGGACATGTAATTTTATTGTATTTGTAATTTTGGATTTTTCAATCACAAATATTTTTTTTCCAGTGTATTTATAATTTTGTAAACTTCCGTAACCCCGTTCAACATTAATAAAATTATTATTTTTTCTTCCAAAATATGAAATTTATCGTATTTTTTCAATCACAATTCACAAATGAAATTAATCGTATTTTTTTCATTGTATTTATAAATTATATTTACTTTTTTATATAAAAATATTATTATTTTTTATAAAAGAAACGGGGCCTGAGCTAAGCCCGGCCCCGGCCCTAGGGGCCTTAGTTGGCCCCTCCCGGAGCCAGGTGCCCGGCCCGGCTATAATCAGGGCCCGGGCCCGGGCCTGGGAGGCCCAGTTTAGGCCCGGGCCCGGGGGGCTTTATGAACACGACTAATTATCATCCTTTATTAGTTTGTCATGTTGCTGGTTGCTTAGCATGGAAGAATCGAACCACCTTAGCTCGAGAGGCAGTCGAGCGTGCAAACAGTTAAAAGAGAAAAATGGCTGAGTCGGCGAGATTTTTTACATGGAAAATCTGGAAATAGAAAAAACCACGGGCTCCGTTCAGAAGTATTTGAAGGTGAAAAAGAAGTTGTCTTCCTTCGTGTTCCTAGGGAGAAAATTGTAGGTGGGTTACTCTCATGTAGTTCTAGGTGGGAGATATGTATTTACCGTAGGATCGAGCATTCAACGGCCGAGATACGGTCGTATCTGTTGGAGGTACAACCGTATGTACCGCGCATCGATACGGCCGTATCTCGGCCGTTAATCCATATTTGACTGCAGATCTCGGTTGTATCTCCCACCTAGAATTACATAGGAGTAACCCCACCTACCATTTTCTCGTTCCTACGAGTGATTTCTAAAGCTGGTACTGGTGAAGGCACTGCGGAGAGTGAAGTCCTCCCTTGAGCAAGAAAGCGAGTGAATGAGCAGAGTAAACACTTGTGCAAAGTGAGCACTCGAGCTGGAGAGCAAGAGAATTGCAAGTCTTTGTCGGAAAACCTTTAGTGCTCCAAGTCTTTGCCGAAAACCCTTCAGAGCTCCCTCATCTCTTCTTCGTTGCTTGTCTTCAAATGAAGGTCTAGAGGCTTTTTTATTGTTTTCTGAGGGGTGCCTTGGTAATTGCGCGCTCTTTAAAAAATGACGACCATGCCCCCCCTCCACAGGCGGCCCGAGAAGGTTTGTCAGTCGGTCGACGACGGGCAGTGGTGGCAACGGGAGGCGGCGTTGCTCCCCTGGCGCACGCTCACGCGGGGAGAGGGGGTGGCGGAGGGCATGCCCAAGACCTCTGGTCACGCTTGTTCTGGGTTCTTTGGTTGGGGGCGTTTCGCTTGGTCGTCTCGACCCGCTTTGACAATGTGGTCAGACCCTTGACTTAGATAAAATTGTCTTGAGTCGGAGTTGATTTAGGGCAATGCCATCAAAAGTCCCCTATTTTTGTGGGTCGTGAATTGCAAAAAAGACGAGCCCGATAATTTTATCACGCATGCGTGATTTTTGATGGTCATACGTGGCATAAATTATTCTTATCGCAATATCTCTTTTCCTTTTTTTTTTGTTTAGAAAGTTGAAGCTCATTTGATCGTCACTTCATTGAACGAAAACAATGTGACTCAATAAAATTTAAAGAAAGAGTGTACTTTTGTGCACAAGGAATACCAAGATATTCATACTTCTCTGAAAAACAACTGGGCGTTTAGCAAGAGGGCTTTCGATTTCGAAAGAGAATACACAGTTAGTTGTTTTCACAATTGAAACATAATGAGTCCTACCTTTTCTATTAATCTCTTGCTCTGGGTTATATAAAGGCGAACTTGCGTGATCGCGATAGCGACGAAGAAAGAGTGGATGGGCGAACAGAACTTTAACTTGATCGGCATGTCCAAAGGCCGCCCCAATGATTTAGGGTTATAAACTATAAAAGCGAACAAGCGTGGCCAAGACAAAGTAAATGTTGGAATATTTTGATGTATGTTCCGAAGTAATTTATATTTTTTTGTTTTTGAAAAATAACAGTAAATAATAATAACAATATAACAAGATTATAGAATTTTGTAAAACAAAGGGATGCAAAATAAAAGAAATCAGCATTTTATAGTTTTAGAATTGCGCCTGGGTATAAGGCGTGTGGTCACTGCCCTAAAAAAGTCGAACCACCCTCTGACATTGCTTTCAACCAATGCTCGCTCCTTTAAGGTACAACACCCAGCTAAATCCTGAAACTCTGATGTGCGCGGAGACCGAAGAAGTTTGTTGCACCTAAACTCCCACTTGATGAAGCAAACGTCAAGAAAATGGAACCTAAAAGAATACGTTGTACAACGAGCAAGAGAGACTAGAGCAGTTTTCCAGAGAGCGTATATCAAAATGAATCAGAAAATCTCATATACAGGAGCATCGCAAAGGGCAAGAAAAGTAACCACTTAATTAATTAAAAAGGTTATAAATAGTTTGTTTTTTTCGTGCAGAGAAACGCTGGATTTCCAATGTATCCGAGTAATGCGAGAAAAACACATAAAAGAAGCACTTAGAAAATTACGTGCAACAGATGTGAAAAATAGAAGTCGACGCGGGTTGCGTCGAGTCCTTATCGACGTGCGTCGAGTGCTTATCGATGCTAGTTAAGTCGATGGACTGCATATCGACGCAAGCATCTAAACCTTATCAACGCAAGTCGACGGAAGGTGGTTGCGTTGAGTACTTATCAATGCAAGTCTGATGCGCCGAGATCTTTCTGACGCATCTTTAAGAACAAGATTTATAAAGTGTTAAAACTATTCTGTACAAAAAAATACGTTTGTCGGGATCTTTTCGACGCATCCTTAAGAACTGGATTTATAAAAGTGTTAAAAATATTTTGTACAAAAAATACAATTCAATTCAATTATTTCATAAATCATAGTTCATAATTATTTTCCTTTGAACAAATATAAAACTGTGAATTGATTTATATACTCATTAACATGAGTGCAGATAAGCATGGAGACACTAAAGATTAAAAAAATATCATTAATTAAATATTTTAATTACAAAGTTTCTAACGGTAAACATACAAATAGTACGTACTTGTAGGTGAATCACTATAGTGTCATATGGAATTCTATTGGATCATCTGGAGTGTGATCCATCTTGCGTAGCGAGATTTTCGTTTTTTTTAATTATTTTTATTACTTTTATTGTTTATTTTTTGTCTTTTAGCGCCTGGATTCATCTCGCCGTAGGATTGACGAGATGAATCGTTCTCGCGCGTTAGATCGAACTCCATCCTAGAGTTCTCCGTACGAACTCCAGGCGATCCGGATCCAATTCTAAGACACTGTCCTGACTCACCTATAGTGACAAAACCCACTTTTCAAGAGATGTTGAAACATAGATTATTGCTGGAGTAATTTGAAGGAAGGGTGAAGATGAAAGAACTCCGAAATTAGCAGGAAAAAAATGTATTCATTCATGCTTGATGGTATCGATCATACCTAAATCTAATATGGCTAACCTCCTACGAAAATGAATATATATATATATATATATATCAGTGCATGTTCTACTTTTGTCTAAAGAAACACCTTGAGAATCTCAAAGTCGGGACGATACTTCTGTAACACCCCTTCTAGTATTTCAGAAATCAGCTGTCCGGCCGGGTCAGCGATATAAAGAAAACTTGGAAACAGTATTAAAACTAGTATGCAGCAGGTAAAAAGAAAAATCTACTAAAAATTTAAAACTTACAACGGAAGCTAGGAAAATAAACTAAGAGTAAACACATACCTCATATCAGGATTCACAGAGTTACTACACATGAATGGAATTGAAATAACTGAAAATCTATATAATATTAATAGTCTGATACAAATTATATAAAACATTAATAAGGAACATTGTCCACATCTACAAGTACATGCTGAAATAGAGTAAACTGAAAGTGAAAGTAACTACAAACTGACTCCACTTAACGCTCATCATAGACATAGTTTCTCATCTGGGTCACCTGAAAAACATTGCTCACGAGGGATCAGAGTAAAGAAAAATAACTCCTCCTAGTGACACTAAAATCATTTTCTCATATAATGAATGCATGTCTTTAGAAAAAAGTTTTGTGCATTGAAAAAATTTATGCTATATGTTATGCATGCATTCACACTACTTCCTGGTCAAAACATCTATTTGTTCTATATACGTGACTTTTAGTTCACTAACCCAAGTCCTGGCGTTCACTAACTAATCTACTGTCTCACGTCAGGTCTATACTTGAGTTCTAGATGGCTTCTAACCTGCACATCTACTTGGAAGGCTCTAGGCAGAGTAGCTCCTAACACGCATCTGAAACTGACGCCCCGAGACCATCTTACGAACTCAATTATTCTAGTGTCGCGCGGACACGGTCTCGAATCTACTAACTGTCTCAAAGGAAAGTAAACTACCAAGACTATACTGCTCACAAGATACCATATGCCTTATGAGAAAGGTAGTGCGCCTTTACCGAGCACAAAAAGACTTGTGTGCTCATTGACCTTTCGGTCTGATGCTACTCTGCTTGGAATATCTCTTTTAGTGTACTACTGAGCGACCCTTGACTTTCTCGTGGTCGACTAGAAGGGACATTCACACCCTTGGTTGGACAAATTTCAAACTTACGTACATGGGTACAGGTTTCGTACCTAACGTTATCATTTCTGATCTTACTACCTGGGTCTTGGAGAAGGGTGTCATCCTACACATTTTTCGCGACCGTTTTCCTATCACCACACCTTTCTATGCATGGTCATGATATTTGTACAAAGCCTACTCATGTGTATACAAAAATATATATTTATTGATATGTCTAATTAACAGAAATTAAGTTTCCTTACAGTGATGTTGCGGCGCTCGTAGACTCGGCGCGACGACATTTGTTCTTCCGAAGAAAATCCTACTGTCTGGGACTTTCAAAATGTTGCCCCGAGGCTACATAAATCCTGCAGTTCAAGGCAAACCCTAATTTCATATTTCTCCCCTTAGGGTTTCCCGTGGAACATTTTCATACAACTAGGGTTACAGAAATACAAATGTAAACTTCATATATTACCTTTACGTGGAGTGATTGAGGCTCTCAATGCGTCCTACATAAATTCTGCGGTGGACCACGAACACCAAAACCTAAATAGGGCAATAAGAATGCAAATTAGTTTAGCCTAACCTCTAAATCGAAGGATATCCAAAAAGAAATCGAGATAAGGGAGGAATCGAACTCACCGGAACCAAAAGTTTACCTAACACTTGACCTACACCGGTTGGAGAGGAGATTGATCCTCCTACTACAAAGGAAACGGGAAGAGATGTGTCGGCCCTGCATAGGAGGGAAGAAGAGGCACCGACGACAGGTTCTGGAGCGAGGAGAGGCATCGGCCAGGGTAGCAGGCGTCGGCGTCGGACTTGCAGAACGAGGGCGTCGGCGTCGGGCTTGCGGTTTGCTCCCGAAGAAACGAGGCATGCGGGTTAAATGCCGGGTTGCTTACTGTTTTAATTAAACCGTGAAGTTAAATTTGATAACCGCCTTCCCCTCCTTTATACCCAAATACAATGCCTATTTTGCTATTGGCACACCCATTCCAACTCCTTAGAATATTAACCAATTTTGCGGTGCGCGCCAATTCTAATATAAAATGCGTTACACACTATGGTTAACACACTTTAAAGACTAACATACACGATCATTAGGAATAGTAACATTATACCTTGACGACACACTGTCTCGATCAAAATTCATCGCGACTCGACCCTACAATTTAAATAAATTTCGCGTCATATTTAGGATGTTACAAATCTCCCCTCCTAATAAAGATTTTTGTCCTCAAAAATAGTAACCATACCTGAATCGAAGAGAAAAGAATAGTCTACATTGCTCTTAAGCTCATCCTCTTGCTCCCAAGAATACTTTGGACGGCCACAGTTCATCCAAAGGACTTTGACCATTCGAATCTCTCTATTCCTGAGCTTTTGTATCCTCGAGTCCACTATTCTGACTAGTCTAACCCCAATACTAAGATCTGTCTCGATTGGTGCTTCCTCGGTACTGATGATCTGACTGGAATCTCTGACTTCTCTCCTTACATAGGAGACGTGGAATACATCATGTATACCACTCATTTTCTCAGGTAAGGCCAACCTATATGCTATCTCACCAACTCTTTCTAGTACTTCAAAAGGACCAACGAATCTGGGGCTCAGCTTCTTCATCCACTTTATTCTAGAGACTCCTCTGACTGGTCTGACCTTCAAATAAACGTAGTCTCCAACACTGAACTCTACTGACCTGTGCTTTTGATCATGATACTTGGCCTGACAATCCTGAGCTGTCTTCATACGCTCTTGAATGAGCTTGATCCTGTCAGTGGTCTTATCAATCCATGACTCCCTGATAGTAGATCTTTCCTCACTTTCAGCCCAACATAACGGTGTCCGACAACGTCTTCCATAGAGGGACTCGAACGGTCCCATCCCAATACTCGTCTGAAAGCTATTATTGTAGGAGAACTCCACAAGAGTTACATACTTCTCCCACTTTCCTCAAAAGTCCAAAATGCACATCCGTAGCAGATCCTCCAAAGTCCTATTTGTGCGCTCAGTCTGTCCATCTGTCTGGGGATGGAATGTGGTGTTGAAATGTAATCTGGTACCCAAATGCTCTTGTACGTATCTCCACTCCCTGGAGTTAAATCTGTCATCTCGGTCTGAAACTATAGTCTTGGGAACACCGTGAAGTCGAACTATCTCGTCTATATATAACTGTGCCAGCTTTGGACCTTGATCCGTCTTCCTAAGAGGAATTAAATGGGCGACCTTAGAAGTTCGATCAACTATAACCCATAAGGAATCATTCCTACTTTGCGATCTCGGTAAACCATGAATGAAATCCATGGATATATCCTCAAAAGTCCACTCGGGAATTGGAAGTCGCTGCAACTTACCTCCAGGCCTTTGGCACTCAGCCTTAACTAACTTGCACGTCTCGCACTTCCCTACGTAATCAGCAACATCATTCTTCAAACCTGACCACTAGACTACCTTCTTGAGATCTGCATACATCTTCGTACTACCAGGATGTATAAAATATCTGGAATTGTGTGCCTTAAAAAGAATGTCCTCACGAAGGTGACTAACATCTGGGATACACATCCTGCCATCATGCAATAATAACTCATCCTGAACAGAGAATCTCTCTTTCTGACCTGACTGTACTGAGATCCAAATCTCTATCATCTTTAGATCCAAAGGTAGAGCTGTCCTGATTCTATCTTTAATGTCGCAAGCAATCTCCATCCAACTCAAACTTGCAGAACCAAAACTACAATGGGGCACAACGGTGATATCCAATCTCTCCAATTCCCGCACCAACTCCTTCTGTTGAGTGAAAAGGGAAAAACACGAACCTCTACGGCTAAGGGCATCAGCTAAAATGTTCGCCTTTCCTGGATGGTACTGAATGTCTACGTCATAGTCTGATGGAAACTCTAACCATCTGCGCTGCCTCATATTAAGCTCCCGCTGATCAAAAATATACTTGAGGCTCTTATGACCAGTGAAGATCTCGCAACGCACTCCATAGAGATAGTGCCTCCTTATCTTCAGAGCATGGATGACTGCTGCAAGATCCAAGTCATGCATGTGATAGTTTCTCTCATGAACCTTTAACTGTCTGGAGGCATAGGCTACGACCTTTCCATGCTGCATGAGAATAAAACCCAAACCCTGACCTGACGCATCGCTATAAATTTGAAACCCGTTAGGGACTGAAGGTAAACTCAAAATCGGTGCGGTCATCAACCTGTCCTTCAAGTCCTCAAAAGCCAACTCGCATTCAACTGTCCATACCAAGACCTTACCCTTCCTAGTGAGGAAAGTCAGTAGTAAGGTTATATTTGAGAAATCCCTGATGAATCTCCTATAGTATCCAGCAAGACCCAAAAAGCTGCGAACCTCTGAAACTGTCGTCGGCCTTGGCCAATTCTTAATGACCTCTATCTTTTTCGGATCAACACTAACCTCTTTCTGACTAATGATGTGGGCTAAGAATGCAATCTCTGAAAGCCAAAACTCACACTTTGAAAACTTGGCATATAACTGGTTCTTCCTGAGTGTGCTCAAAACAATCCTGAGGTGTGCGGCATGATCTTCTACACTCTTAGAGAACACCAAAATATCATCTATGAAGACGATGACAAAACGATCCAAGTATTCCTGAAATACCTTGTTCATCAGGTCCATAAACACTGAAGGGGCGTTGGTCAGCCCGAACGGCATGACCACGAACTCAAAATGTCCATATCTGGTACTGAAAGCCGTCTTCTGAATATCCACATGACAAATCTTTAACTGATGATAGCCCGACCTCAAATCTAACTTGGAAAAGGTGCTCGCTCCCACCAACTGGTCGAACAAATCATCAACCCTGGGAATCGGGTACTTGTTCTTTACTGTTAGCTTATTCAATTCAAGGTAATCTATGTACAGTCTCAGACTACCATCTTTCTTCTTGACAAACAGTACTGGAGCACTCCATGGTGAATTACTGGGGCGTATAAAACCCAAATCAAGTAACTCATGCAACTGGCTCTTCAACTCTGCTAGTTACCTTGGAGCCATCCGATAGGGAGATTTGGCTACCGGTGTAGCCCCAGGCTGCAAGTCTATCGGGAACTCAATCTCTCTATCTAGAGGGGCACCAGGGAGCTCTTCCGGGAAAATATCAGGAAACTCCTGCATCACTGGTACCTATGTCAAGTCAGTCTTAGACTCCGCGCTCATCAGTACTACGAAGGTTTCACAACCCTTACTGATGCACCTTCTCGCTTGGACTGCGGAGATGATCATATTCACTACTCCCTTCAAGCCCTGAAAAGAAAATGAAGTCTGGTTTGGGCCATCAACTTAATCTGCTTCTCTCTACAGTCAATCCTGGCGTTGACTACCGAAAGCCAGTCCATTCCAAAAATCAGGTCGAATCCTGCTATAGGTAGCTGCAAAGCTTCCACGATAATCTCGGTATCACCAAACTACACCAGTACCCTGCACTTAACTCTGGTCTGTAGAAGGGATCCATTCAGCATCATGACTTCCAGCGGTACTGTCTCTGGAAAGACTTCTAATTTCAGCTTACGCACTAGAGATTACGCGATAAACGAGTGCGAGGCACCCGTATCAAACAGAATCTTGGAGGGTAAATTACGAATCATAAGGATGCCTACATGAATGATTTACAAAGGATGAAAAAGAGTGTCACTATGGAGTATCTAAATAACTTGTTAAGTAAATTAAACATTTACCAGTCACTACATCCTCCTGATCCTTTGCCTCCTGCTGACCAAGCTAATAAGCTCTGGGCTGCACTAAGTCTCGACCCTGTTGTCATCTCCTATCAGTGATCATCAACGTTTTGCCCTTATCTACCCTACTAGAGCCACCAACCTCGTACTTCGACTGCAGGAACAAATTACATTTAACATCTACTGAAATTACATAAATATAATGAATACAACAAGACTTTGATTACCTGATTTGCACCAACTTCCTGATAGAACCGAGCTATACGTCCAGGTTATCGACACTTATAACACACGCCAGTACTGGCCAAACACTCTCCTGGATGGCGACGCTGACACTTGGGACAAGTGAGGTAGTCCTTGCTCCTGTCTCCAGACTGACCGCTCTTCTTAGCATCAGGCTTCAGCTTCTTATTCCAGTTTTCCCTTGATCATTCCTACTCTGTTGCGGCTGACGCGAATCCTGAGATCGCTTCGCACGGAAACTACTTCGCTTCTGAACTTTTTGCTGATCAGCCTCCAACCTGCGTGTCGTATCCACTAAGCTCATGTAGTCAGCGTTGACCATAGTCATCAACGGCTTCCTCAACGAGTCACGCAAGCCATCTACGAAGCGGTTGCACTTCTCAGCCTGATATCCCTGCATCACGCCAGCATATCGAGCCGATGAGTAAGCTCTCGCTCGTACTCAGTAATTGTCATGTCCCCTGGAACAACCTAAGATACTTCTCCTGGAGACCTCGTCGTGTGAAAGGAGGCACGAATCAGCTTGCAAGAACTCTAGAAAACTCGCCCCAAGTAGGGTTGTAAGTTGAGTCGAGCCTGCTCGAGAGCTCAATGAGCCGGCTCGAAAAAAACTCGACTCGAGCTCGAAATTTTCGAGCTCGAGCTCGAGCTTTCTTTCGAGCCGAGCTCGAGCTTTGTTCTCACTGTTCGTGGGCTCGCAAGCTTTAAAAAAACCTTTAATACATCTATAATTATTATTATATTATATAACATATTTAAATTATAAAATAAATTTCATTCCATCATTTCAATGTCTGATACTCTGATGCCTATCCAATCAAAATATTTTAATTTACATACAGAATACAGCTGTGTTTTGTCCTCATGCCATTAAGGCTCAAGCATTGGCATTTCAGTATTTGGCATCGGGCATCCCACATCCCCATTTTAGGCCTTTAGGGTCCGTTCGTTTTGTAGGAAATGGAATTGAGGAATTGGTTTTAATCAATTCCAAAAACTGCAGGAATTGTGGTTTTGGTGAATTCCAAATCTGTTGTTCGGCTGCAGGAAGGTTTTGAGCAGCAGGAATTGGAATTGTCCAATTCTAATGTTTGGATGCAGGGATGGAATTCATCCTCATGAATTGCATGAAATCAAAATTTTTTATTTAGAAGTATAAAAACTTCAGTCATAACAGAAATTTTAAAACATAGAAATTAATAAACTATTTCAAAAAAACATAAACATAATAATAATAATAATTAAAGAGTCAACAAACATGAAATGTTGCAATTTACTGCATGAAATTAAGAACCTAAATCCAAAAGTAAATAATATATGTCAGTCCGCAAAACATAGAAAGTCGAAATACAACAACAAACTGCGAACAAACAAAAAACACGACATCATCATGCGTTCATAAGTCATAGAATTGCAAGTGAAGCCACGTCGTTCTCATGTGATTTGGTAGTGACATGAATGTATCAAACTTCAACTGACTGACACCTAGAAGATCCATGGCCTTCGCTAATTCGAGATTCTGCAGATCCGGTAGTTGAGCAAGTGCTTCATAGATTTGAGTCATATTTACTTTCGGAGCTTCACCGCTTCTTGTGATTGCGGCCGCTGCGTTATCCATACTCTCTGCCATTCTATTGATTGCATTTGCTATTGTGTCGCCAGGAGTTTGCTTCCTCTTCCTCTGTCTACTGCTGCCTCCTGATGAATACTCTGCTGCGTAGTTGCTTTCTTCCCTCATAGACTCCTCATTCAATTCAATGATAGGCTCATTTGCCGTCCCCGCAAATGCACATGCTGCCTTGTCATTACCGCACAATATACCTAAGTCCCCCCAATTAATGATCACCTTATCTCTGTAATGCTTCACAGTATGGTGAGCCTGCACAACATGAATAAACCACATAAATAAAAAAATGGTAAAATAATTTAAACCAATTTATAGAATGCGATAAATGAACATACCTTGACATAATTGGCCCAAACATCTTCACTGTCGACTTTCACGGTATTTCGTTCCCAGTCTCATCCGAAACCACTTGTGTCCAACATTGCGGATACCTCCTTATAATATTTATTCCATGTCTTCAGCCTGGCCATGATCTTCTCCTTTGTGAAGTCCAGATTATGTAAATCTTTCATGACCTTGATTGCTGTTGTGAAGGCCACCTCTTTCCATCCATTCGGCATTTTGTGACCTTTACCGTGCTCCTCGAGCAAAACACTGGAAAGAGTACGATCCATATCATTTGTCCAATGAACATACGATTTCTCTTTCCCTACCCCGCTTTCCATTTTATAATCTATGCAAGTATATTCATCACATTAAGATCAAATATTAAGCAAACATATGTATCAGTACTTAAATACAACTGCGCCCAAAAAGTACTTAAATTCATGCATGACTTACAGAAAATTTCTATACAAGGAAACATATCAAAACATGAATAAACAACATATACATTTATAAGATCCACTAAATCCCAGTACGGGCTTGATATTCAGTAAACATTTATATAGCTAAGTTATCTCTAAATTGAGTCCAAGCATTTGAAGAATGAATTGGATTAATGTTATCATCGTATTTGTAGATTTCTTCTTCTTCTGACGCTTCAGCGGCTATTAAGTCTGCATCGACCTCGAGAAGCATTTGTAAATCAGTAGTCAGCCTCTTAATAACAAGGAAATTATGTAAGATGCAACATGCATTTATGATTTGCACCTGTATTTAAATTTCATATTAAGATCCTAAACCAAATACAATGTGAAATCTAAAATTACATTTTTCGCACATGAACCTGTATATGAAAGAAAGATGGTTCTCGTAGTATTGTCCAACGTTTCTTCAACAACCCAAATGTTCTCTCTATTACATTTCGTTCTCTAGCATGACGTAAATTGAATAACTCTTTATAATTAGAAGGGTTGTTTCCTTGTGTTGACCACTCTTGTAGATGATAACGCGTTGATCGATACTGTGCAAGGAAACCTGGACCATTGGTGTAACCAGCATCCACTAGGTAATACTTACCTAGCGCATCAATATATTAAATTTTCTAATAAATGAATAATTTTTTAAGAAAATGATAATTGATTATTAACGTCTTACCGGTTGGTACTTCAAAACGATCGGTTCTTTCTAACGCATCGCGTAAGACTCTTGAATCTGAAGCTGATCCTTCCCAACCAGGTAAAACATATAGAAATTTCATCTGATCATCACAAACACCTAAGACATTCGTCGTTATTGCTTGCTTCCGATTTCTATATTTGCCATGATCTTTTGCGGGCACTATCACTTGAATATGTGTACCATCTAATGCACCAATGCAATCTTCGAACCATCTCCATCTACGTTCTGATGATCTAGACTCTGGCAATTTGATGTAGTCTCTACTTAACTGTAACACAGCTCTAAGCACTAAGTTGAAGTGTCTGCTAATAGTATCTGTGGACCGGAGATACGTATATCCAATATCACGAAACTTCCTGTTGTGTGCTATAATGTATAGAAATAGTGCGACAGATTCCTTCACTGACACGTGTTTGGATTCGTGTACAAGGCCTCTAGCAGATAAAATGTGGCACAATTCACCAAATGGTTGTCTACCCATACGCAATACGCTGAAACAGTTGACCTCTGGACCCTCATATATGTGTTTTAGCAATGAGGACCGTATGACAGTATTCATATCACGATCTACAGGTTCCATAAGAATATATTCTAACGCTGCCCATGCACCAGCAAGTGTTGTGAGGTGCCCACATTTCATAATATATTCTTTTATTAATTTCTCGCGCAACTCCGCTCTATTCATCTAAGATATGACAATGAAATAAAACATTATGTCATGGTCACCACATTCATGCAAATAAAGATATGTATTACAAAAGTTGATGTATTTTTTGTGAGATCATAAGTTTAAAATTTTCTATGTATCAGTTTTCGAAAAATTCAAGCAGAATACAGCGCACAATTTTTATTTATTAGATTGAAGAAGACATGAAAACATTGCAAAAAATAATACATTAGGATGAAGAAGACAATATTTAAGAAGTATTGGTTATACCACCTATTGTTTATAGATAACTGCATAATGATATATATTAAAAATGATGAGTCATCGTTAATAAATATTGAATGGTTTAACAAGAACATTCCAGGTTAAGATAATCACCTCAGTTAGCATTTGACAACAAAAATACCCAATAAAGTTATCATGAAGGCTTAACTTTTCTAAATTTCAGTCCCAATAAAGTCATCATTAGAAATTCAAACAGTTATGTAATAAAAAAACCTGTAATATTGCAAGTTTTGTGAACAGGAGGGGGGTGTGGCAGAATGCTCTGGAGAAGATGGTGGAGAGTTGCTGCCGGAAGAAATCTCCGAAATAAAGCTCCGAGGTTGTCGCCAGAAATAAAGCTCCAGTTGCCGAGGTCGTCGCCAGAATAAAGGTCCACGGGAGCCACTTGTCGTCGATCGGCTCTGCAAGCAGATGTGGGAGAAGGAACAGGGCGGCGAAAGGGGGCGGTGAGAGCACGGGGCAGCGAGAGGGGACGGCGAGAGCGCCGGGGTTGTCGTCGATCGGCTTCGTGGACGAGAAACTGGGCGTGAGAGCACGGGGCAGCTTTGGATATAGGCGTCGTGGAGGAGAAACTGGCGGAAAACCCGGGTAAAGACACAAGAATTGTGGACAGGCTAACGTGAAAACCTATGGTTTTGGGCAAAACAAAAACCGGGCTTATTTCTCTCCATCCGAACACTTGTAATTACTTTATTAATTGCAAAAACCAATTCCTAAATTCATTTCCCTCCTACCGAACGCACCCTTAGGCCCCGTTCGTTTGGAAGGTTTTCATTTATGATTTTCGTTTTGCTTCAAAACAAAAACATCAAGTGTTTTCGTTTTGGGGCTAAACGAAATTGCTTGTTCTTTTGCAACATAGTTTAGGGTTTAGTGTCGGGCCAAAAAACAATCCGCAGCTGCATTGTCGTGCGTTTCCAGTGGTGGTGCGATTTCTCCAGTGGTGGAGGAGGAAGAAGAGGAAGAGCAGGAAATCCCTACAACGCAACACTAGCGTACGCTCTGTCGAAGCTCGATTTCAGATCGAGAGATCAGAAACTTCCGTTCTGATTTTAGGAAAGGATGATTCCTCAGGCGGCGTTGATAGCTGTTTTGACCACGGGAGAGGTGGATGGCGTGAGCTGGTGGTTGCAGGAGTTCGGAAGAGAGAGAGGAGCTCGGATCTGGAAGAGTTGGAGAGATCGGCCATGGAGGTTGTAGAGAGAGAAATAAAGAGAGGGAGAGGAGATTGAAGCTTTCGGCCATGGCCGCTTGACGAGGAAGGAGCTCGAAGTCGTCGGAGAAGAAGATCCGTTGTTTTCTATTTTCAAAACCGAGCAAAACAGAGCTCGGTAGGTCTGCTTTGGGGCTGGACAAAGTTAGGAGGAATGAAAACCGAGCGTTTTCAGTTCAAAACCAAAACCATGCAAAACATGGCCAAACGAACACCTGTTTTTAGACCGCGAAAACTGAAAACCAAAACCAATTGTGAAAACAGGGCAAACGAACGGGGCCTTAGGGTTTTTTTTGTTGCTTTCTTGCTGAGCGAGTGAGGGACGTGCGGCTGCGGTGTCGTCGGACGGCCGGAGTAAGGCATTTCTATCGCGAGCGGCGAGCCAGCGACTTGACGGACCGAAGCCTAAGGACGAAGGTAAGCGCCGGCGCGCCGCCCCTTTTAGCTACTTTGTTTTTGTATCCGTTTTTCTTCTTCTAGGTTCTACCTCATGTATCCGTTTTGTATTCTTTTAGATCTTGATTTTCTGAGAGAAGATGAAGATATTTGGAGGCAAACAAAGCTTCTGAAGGCCGCTCGACTGCTCGAGAGCTACTTCTATCTGATTGAATCATTGTTATATCCTAACTACTCGGGTAAACTTTAAGAATCATTGTTTGCAATGTATTTTTTAAAGTATTGTTGGAGGTGCTGAACATATCCTTATCAAATTAGTGCATTGTCGTTGACGATGAACATTATTTTTCACTATTGCTACTTATTTTTCACTACTGGCTGCTCTACTGTTTCCTGCATTCAAACATTGGGACCAATGCATTTCCTTTAAGTTCAGAATAGGCCTGCAAACGAGCTGGACTTTTTTATGCATTAAACTTGGTAAATAATTTTTATGCATTAAACTTGGTCGGTGTTCTTATACCAGAGCGGTAGTACTCTCGATTCACTTGTTTTTTTTTTTTTTGAATTTCTTCAGCTTCTTTAAGAAAGAGTAAGGTTAGTATCAGAAAAATTAATCAATGCTATTTGATTTAATCAAGCAATACTTTTTTGTACTATTTGATCTAAGAATTGTCTGTGAGGTGGTAAACATAAATTGTGGAAATCGTATTAAACAACTTCCATCTGTGCTATTTTCTTCAGCTTTTTTTGTTACCATTAGCTTCTGAAAAGCTCTTTTTTTAATAAATTCAGACATTATTGTATTTTTAGATATGGACTCTGTACGAGATTCTAGTAGTCCGATTTTGCATATTCACGATGAAATAATCGAACGAGTAACCGGTGATATGGATTCAGTTGTGAACGAAGTTGAAAACAAAGCTAGTACAGATCCGATTGCAACCAGTGCGGAAATGAAAGACGGAAATCCAAAGGCAAAGCGATTGAAAAAGTCACCTATTTGGTCCGAATTTACAGAAGATAAGGATAAAGATGGCTTAGTAAGGATAACTTGTAATCACTGCAAAAAGAGTTTTTCCAAATCAAAAACCACTCCAACTACTCAATTTCATAGGCATCTTCAAAATTGTGCTGCACATCTTAGAGCAAAAGCTGAGAAGGAGAGGTCTACACAAACTCAAACACAACTAGGCTTCGTGTCATCTAATGTAGATCCATCTTCTTATCCTGCCTTACATGATGGAAAAGTTGACATGGAAGTCATGAAAGAGTTGATAGCTAACTGGATAATGATGCATGAACATCCATTCTCTATTGTTGAGGAAGTGGGATTCAATTTGATGCAAAGACGAGGAATATCGGAGTGGAAAAGCATTTCAAGGACGACAACAACAAATTATTGTGTCAATGTGTATGAGATGGAGAAAAAAAGTTGAAAATGTATTGAAAATGTGACTAAAATCAGCCTTACCACGGATTGTTGGAAATCTAAAAATCAAAGGATTGAATATATGGTTATCACTGTACATTGGATTGATACGAATTGGCAACTACAAAAATGTGTCCTCAATTATGTTCACATTCCACCCCCTCGTCGAGGTCTTGAGATTGCGGATGCTATATGATGTTGTTTGAAAGATTGGGGTATATAGAGTAAAATTCAAATAATATCTATTGATAATGCATCTTCTAATGATTCTGCTATAGAGAATTTGAAAATCTACATTAGAAGCACCAAAAAACTGCTTTGTGACGAAAAGTTATTTCATGTCAGATGTTGTGCTCATATTCTTAATCTCATAGCCCAAGATGGTATCTCTGAAATCAAAGACATTGTTGTTGTTATACGTGAAAGTGTCGAGTATATTCAGGGATCAGATGCAAGACTTAAAATATTTTCATAGATCGTGAAACAACTTAATTTACCGGAAAGAAAGCTAATTGATGATTGTTGTACAAGGTGGAACTCAACTTATGAGATGTTCGCAAGTGCAAGTAAATTCAAAGAAGTATTTCCAAGATTTGCCAAACAGGATCCCCATTATGAGAGTTGCCCAACCGAGGAAGATTGGGTAAAAATTGAGAAAGTATGTTCAATGTTGGAGGTATTTTGGACTGCTACACATATTATCTCTAGAAGCGAGTATCCGATGTCAAATCTATTTCTTAATGAAGTTAGTAGAGTAAAAGTTATGTTAGATAAAAATCTTTGGACAATGACTTCTTTTTAAGGACATGGTTGAGAAGATGAAGATCACGTTTGATAAGTATTGGGGAGCTTCTAATTTGCTAATGTCGGTTGCGGACATTTTGGATCCAAGGTGTAAAATGCAAGCACTTGAGCTCTTTTTTCCAAAATTATACTCTGCACAACAAGCCGGGATTGAAATTAACTATGTTAAAGAAGCCTTGCACAAATTATATGCAGACTATGTGGAAAATCAAATGGTTGAAGTTGAGGAGAGTGGTGCAATCGAAGGGAATAGTCAATCTACTAGACGAGCTCAAACTCAATCCGATTGGTCAGAGTACTTTGACTATGTGAAGTCGGTCGAGTCCATTCAATCGCAAAAATCTGAACTTGACATCTATCTTGAAGAAAATTGTTACATGATTGAGAAAGATCAGACTAAACGTGAAAAAATCTTTGATGTTTTAGAATGGTGGAGAGTGCATGCACTGAAATACAAGGTTTTATCAACAATGGCCAGCGACATTTTAGCAATTCCTGTTACTTCTGTTGCTTCTG
Source organism: Platanthera zijinensis (assembly GCA_039513925.1). Classification (NCBI taxonomy): domain Eukaryota; kingdom Viridiplantae; phylum Streptophyta; class Magnoliopsida; order Asparagales; family Orchidaceae; genus Platanthera; species Platanthera zijinensis. The sequence continues at coordinate 62,375,490 of CM077080.1, forward strand.
AAGCCACTTTCAGTGCTGGTAGTAGAGTCATCGATAAGTATCGTGCATCGTTGAAGACAGACACAGTTCAAGTGTTGATGTGTGGTGGAGATTGGTTGAAAAAACGTTTTGGGGTTAAAAAGAAGATTAAGGTAAAATTACATAACAATGATTTTTTTTATGTATTAAAATTCCTTTTATTTGGTAAGTCTAAACTGTATTTCATGTATAATGTATTGCAGAGTGAGAAAAAAGCGATGCAAGTACTTCTTCCAATTGACGGCATCATGCGTCTTTGATGTATGCCGAAATGAACTTTCTTATTTTTTTATGTTTTTTGCTTTACTTTATGTTTTTGCTGGACATTTGACTATTTATGATTAAATTTCTGTCGGAAATTGTAATGTTGGAGTGCATGGCTTTATGTAATGAAAAACTTTTTGCTGGACAGTTTGATCCCATAAGCTGCTGGACAGTTATCCCATACTTTATATATGCAATGATTTTTGAAGATACAGGTTGCTGGAGTGCATGGTTTTATGTAATAAAAAGCTTTTTGCCGGACAGTTTGATCCCATAAACTATATTTATATTTGGAAAGTTGTTGGACAGTTATCTCATACTTTATATATGCAAAGATTTTTGAAGATACAGGTTGCTGGAGTGCATGGTTTTAATATGATTTAAGTTTTAACTATTATTAGGAGGATCATTTCATCCATGAACGTAAAGAAAGGGCTCATTTCATTTCATTCTAGTTCGACTGCCAAAAAGAAAATGATTTAGAAAAAACATCAATCATTCAATCTATAAACTTTATTAGAAAGAAAGGTTTGTATACAAAAATAGGGTTTTTAAAATAATTCGAGTCCAGCTCATCGAGCTCGAGCCGATCCCATCGAGCTCGTCGAGCTCAGGAAGCTCGTCGAGCCAACCACGAGATGTACGAGCTCGAGCCTCTTAAAACAAGCTCTTCGAGCTCGAGCTCGAGCTCAAATAAAAGGGCTCGAGCTCGAGCCAGCTTATTTTGGCGAACTCAAATCAAGCTCGACTCGTTTGTAGGCCTAGCCCCAAGTAAACATGTGTGGTGTACGACCTGGCCAAACATATGGACATACAATTTTAAAATGAACGTATCACTTCCTAAAATAAGAGGAAATTTCGTATCGCTTTACCTGCAGGATCATCTGCCTGGTACTTGTCCCACTAGACTTTTGCCTCACCTCGGAGGAGGAAAACTGCCAGAGGAACCTTCTTGTTCTTTGGGCACTCCAAAACATTCAACAGGTCTCTTGTGTTAGCTATCCAATCATCTGTGTCCATCGGGGTCTCATCCCCATTGTAGTTCGAAGGTTGAAGCTCTCTAAAGTTTCTCAAATAGCGCTCTAGGGTCATCTCCACGAGTGCTGGGGCAGGAACTGGTGCAGGGGCTGATACTTGTACTGGAGCTGGAAACCTTGCAGCCAGTCCTCTCTGAAACTCCATCAAGGCAACAGTGACCGCCTTGGCAATCTGAGATGCTATGTCAGTGCCCTCTGGAGCTGCTGGAACTAATGGTACTTGTGGCACGACAGTGTCTCCCATGGTCGCGTTAGGAACAGGGTCCTGACGTGAAGATTCACCCGGTTCACTAACTCGTGGTGCCTGATAGAATATATAAAAGAAATATGGCTTAGCAATTTTATTTCGTACTCTTGCGAAAACTAGGGCTTAAACACCACTTAAAATACTTACTCTATTAACAAGAGTTTACTCTTACGCACTCCTATGGCTTTGTGAATCTTTCTAGGGTCCAGGGATCCTAAACCTAGCTCTGATACCAATTCGTAACACCCCTTCCCAGTATTTCAGAAATCAGTCGTCCGGCCGGGTCAGCGATATAAAGAAGACTAAGAAACAGTATTAAAACTAGTATGCAGCATGAAAAAAGAAATATTTACTAAAGATTTAAAACTTACAACGGAAGCTAGGAAAATAAACTAAGGGTAAACACATACCTCATATCTGGATTCACATAGCCACTACACATGAATGGAATTGAAATAACTAAAAATCTGTATAACATTAATAGTCTGATACAAATTATATAAAACATTAACCAGGTACATTGTCCACATCTACAAGTACATGCTGAAATAGAGTAAAAAGAAAGTGGAAGTAACTACTAACTGACTCCACTTAACGCTCATCCTAGGTATAGTTTCTCACATGGGTCACCTGAAAAACATTGCCCATGAGGGGTCAGAGTAAAGAAAAATAACTCCTCCTAGTGACACTAAAATCATTTTCTCATATGATGAATGCATGCCTTTAGAAAATAGTTTTGTGCATTGAAAACATTTATGCTATATGTTATGCATGCATTCACACTACTTCCTCGTCAAAACATCTATTTGTTCTATGTACGTGACTTTTAGTTCACTAACCCAAGTCCTGACATTCACTAACAAGTGTACTGTCTCACGTCAGGTCTATACTTGAGTTCTAGGTGGCTTCTAACCTGCACATCTACTTGGAATGCTCTAGACAGAGTAGCTCCTAACGCACATCTGAAACTGATGACCCGAGACCATCTTACGAACTCAATTGTTCTAGTGTCGTGCGGACACGGTCTCGAATCTACTAACTGTCTCAAAGGGAAGTTAACTCCCAAGACTATACTGCTCACAAGATACCATATGCCTTATGAGAAATGTAGTGCGCCTCTACCAAGCACGAAAAGACTTGTGTGCTCATTGACCTTTCGGTCTGATGCTACTCTGCTTGGGATATCTCTTTTGGTGTACTACTGAGCGACCCTTGACTTTCTCGTGGTCGACTAGAAGGGACATTCACGCCCTTGGTTGGACAAATTCCAAAGTTACGTACATGGGTACAGGTTTCGTACCTAATGTTACCATTTCTGATCTGACTACTTGGGTCTAGGAGAAGGGTGTCATCCTACACATTTTTCGCGACAGTTTTCCTATCACCACACCTTTCTATGCATGGTCATGATATTTGTACAAAACCTACCCATGCGTATACAAAAATATATATTTATTGTTATGTCTAATTAGCAGAAATTATGTTTCCTTAAAGTGATGTTGCGGCTCTCGTAGACTCGGCGCGGGGACATTTGTTCTTCCGAAGGGAATCCTACTGTTTGGGACTTTCAAAATGTTGCCCCGAGGCTACCAAAATCCTACAGTCTAAGGCAAACCCTAATTTCATATTTCGCCCTTTAGGGTTTCCGGTGGAACATTTCCATACAACTAGGGTTACAAAAATACAAATGCTAAACTTCATATATTACCTTTACATGGAGTGATTGAGGCTCTCAATGCGTCCTACACAAATTTCACGGTGGACCACGAATACCAAAACCTAAATAGGGCAATAGGAATGCAAATTAGTTTAGCCTAACCTCCAAATCGAAGGATATCAAAAAAGAAATTGAGATAAGGGAGGAATCAAACTCACCGGAACCAAAAGTTGACCTAGCACTTGACCTACACTGATTGGAGAGGAGATCGATCCTCCTACTGCACAGGAAACGAGAAGAGATGCGTCGGCCCTGCAGAGGAGGGAAGAAGAGGCGCCGGCGACGGGTTCTGGAGCGAGGAGAGGCGTCGGCCAGGGTAGCAGGCGTCGGCATCTGAATTGCGGAATGAGGGCGTCAGCGTCGGGCTTGCGGTTTGCTCCCGAAGAAACGAGGCGTGCGGGTTAAATTTCGGGATGCTTGCGGTTTTAATTAAACCGTGAAGTTCAATTTGATAACTGCCTTCCCCTCCTTCATACCCAAATACAATGCCTATTTTGTTATTGGCACACCCATTCCAACTCCTTAGAATATAAACCAATTTCGCGGCGCGCGTCACTTCTAATATAAAATGCGTTACACACTATGGTTAACACACTTCAAAGACTAACAGGCGCGATCATTAGGAATTGTAACATTATACCTTGACGACGCAATGCCTCGATCAAAATTCGTCGCGACTCGACCCTACAATTTAAATAAATTTCGCGTCAGATTTAGGATGTTACAACTTCCGTTTCTCGCAGTTTCCCGAGCTCATTAGAAAATCGAACGACAGCCAGCATGCTACGATTGGGAGACTGAATGCGGAGAAGTTTCGCGCAAAGTCCGTAGCCTGAGTGCATAAGAGGCTGGGAAGAGAGTATTGCAACCGTAAGGGATCTCGGCACACTATCACTCATACATAGAATTATATATATATATACCATATTATAAAGAAATATGGTGGCATGCATATAACATGAGTTCGAAATTAGAGGGTAATTAGGTGGCCGTCGAATTTCAGATTTTTGATCATGAACCGTTGGATCAAACCAACCCTCTATCCAGACTTTTTTATAGGCCTCTTAAACCTACTCTAGGACAGTCCTAAACCTACTCTAGGACAGTCCTAAACCTACTATAGGACAGCCAAAAAACTAGCGGACCCGCAACCGGCGAGCCCGCAAACAACCCACAAGCCCATCCCGCGAAAACCTGTAAGCAAGCCCACCCGCAAGTCAGCCAGCCAACATTATTTAGAATACTGAACGCGGAATATTGAATATATACCCGCAAAACTCCAAAGAATGGACGGTGTGGGACTAAAACAGGCGGGTGAACTGTTCACCCGCCTGTTTAGGCACAGAAATCAGATTTTTCGGGGCCCAGTATGAGGGTCAAGATGGCTCCAAAACAAAAAGCAGTCAACATGAAAGTTGTAGATCTCGGCGATCCGAACAACTTTCATGTTGATCACTTTTTGATTTGGAGCCTCTTTGACCTTCGATTTGGGACCCGAAAAGTCTGGGCGGCGAGACTGCTACAGTAAAGGCACGGAAATCAGGTTTTTTGGGGCCCAATATGAGGGTCAAGATGGCTCCAAAACGAAAAGCGTTCAACATGAAAGTTGTAGATCTCGGTGATCCGAACAACTTTCATTTTGATCACTTTTTGATTTGTAGTCTCCTTGACCTTCGATTTGGGACCCGAAAAGTCTGGGCGGCGAGACTGCTACAGTAAAGGCACGGAAATCAGGTAATATAATAATATATATAAAAAAAACAGCCCGGGTACGGGTGAAGCCCGCCGGGGGGCGGACGAAGCCCGCCGTCGCCGGCCGGGTACTGTGGCGCGTGGCCATCGGGCCGGAGGCCCGTGCCTGCCACTCGTATATATATAAAGAAATACTGTTGTCTGTGAATATCATGAGTTCAAAATTTCACAAGTCGTCGGATCATGACTTCATAATTGAACAACCGTCTGATCGAGCACAATAAAATCACTTCATCTCTCCACATTTTAGTAGGTCTCCTAAACCTACTACTAGGGTGTCCTAAACCTATGTGAAGTTACGATTTTGCCTCTATAACTCTTAAAAAATCGGACGATTGACTGTTAAAATTATATTTTAATTTAAACGCAACTGTCCAGTTTCGATCCCTAGACCTCAAGAAGGAGAGGAACAACTCAATCCAACGAGAAAAGTAGACAACTGTGATAATAGTTCAAATAATTTATACATATATTGTTATATTTTATATATTTTTATAAAAAAATTATATAAATATATGTATAACATAATTTATTATTACATATAAATATACTATATAGAATAATAGTTATATATATTTTCATTATATATATACATTTATAATTTTAATTTTAAAATTTGTTATTTTAAAAATTATATTTACTTTATCTTTTTCTTAACTTATCGTCTTGTCGCGACTGAGTACTGTCGCGCGGGGCACGAGGGCCGGAGGCCCGTGCCTGCACTCGTGTGTGTGTGTGTGTATATATATATATATATATACAGCGGCGAAATTAGGATTTTGAAGTTGCACGGGCACAATCTAAGCCGGAGCAGGTAGTCGCGACGGGAGCTGGAGCCGGAGCAGGTAGCGGCCACGGGAGCCGGAGCAAGGAGCAAGGAGCGGCGACGGGATCAGGAGCCGGGAGCGGCGACGGGATCGGGAGCAGGAGGAGGGGGGAGCGAGATGAAATGAAACCTAATTTAGCGATAAAAAAACCGGTCGGGCACGTGCCCTACCGTGCCCAGGGGTAGTTCCGCCCATGTATATATATATATATATATATATATATATATATATATATATATATATATATATATATATATATATATATATATATATATAAGCATGGCTCGTGACACGCAAAAACATTGTTCATATATCCACGTTAATATATAAATATATTTGTTGTGGACTAACTCGAGGTCCCGGTCGGACCGGATAATCTCGGACCGCCTTAGCTCGCGGAGCGGTCGAGCGCGCACACAGTCAATTGAAAAGGGGGAATGAACACAAGGAGTTTTAGCATGGAAAACCCTTCAACCGGGTGAAAAACCACGTGACCGGGTCGGTGCCGGTCAAAATCCACTAGATTGCTGGAGGTTACAATTTGATGGGGGAATCGGGGCGACAGGCCGCTCCCGTTACAATCTTGAAGGGAGAGAGTGTGTATGCAACCGTTGGTGGGCAACAGACTGCCTCGCCAACGGGACTTGGACGGTGGAATGCGCGGGATGCTTTAGGCGCGTACGCTCAGAGGCGGCGCGTATTCAAGGGTTGTCGCTACCTCCCTTGCTCGTCTTTCTCTGTCCTTGGAGTGCTCCTTTCTAACTGAGCGCTGGTGGGGTGGCAATAGCCGATGGCAGGCGCTGGTGGCCTTCGACGAGTGCTGATAGTCCTTGGTGGGTGTCGATAGCCGTTGATGGCCGCTGGAAGTTGTGGGCGGCTGCTGGTGGTTGGCGGCGAGAGATGGTCGCCGGCGGAGAAAACGGGAGAGCTCCCACCTGAGGAAGAAGAAGAAGGGGGAAGCGTAGGAGAAGAAGATGATCAAATGAGGAGCCCCTGGGGTCCTTTTATAGGCTCCAGGGGGAAGTTATGGCGGGCCCCACCACTAACATAGTGGGTTAATGGGTGGTTTTGCCCCGATCGGACGGCCGGCGGGGCCTCCCCCTTGATCGGACGGCCGGGGGGGGCTTCCCATGATGGCGGGCCGTCATGACGGCGGCGGCAGCCGGACGGCCGGCGAGGGAGGCCGGTGGCGGCCAAGGTCACGGCCGGCCATGGCCACGGCCGGCCATGGCCACGGCCGGCCATGGCCGGGGCGGCCATGGCCTCGGTCGGCCATGGCCGGGGCGGCCATGGCCACGGCCGGCCATGGCCGGGGCGGCCATGGCCGGGGCGGCCATGGCCGGGGCGGCCATGGCCGGGGCGGCCATGGCCCCGGGCGGCCATGGCCGGGGCGGCCATGGCCCCGGCGGCCATGGCCGGGGCGGCCATGGCCCCGGGCGGCCATGGCCCCGGGCGGCCATGGCTGGGGCGGCCATGGCCGAGGCCGGCCACGGTCGTGGTGGCCGTGGGAGGGCCGGCCGCCGGTGGTGGCTCGGCCTCTTGCCGGCGGCGGTTCCTATGGCGGCGGTTTCCCCATGAGGGGAGGGAGTGGGGGTCCGCCTCCATCATCTCCATGAGAGATCATGGGGGGGTGAGGCCCACCCATGACTTTCCATAAAAAGGGGGAACCCATCAAATGCCCCCCAAATCTCTACTTGGCCGGGAACGAAGCGAGTGTGAGGAGAGATTTCTGGAATTCCTTGTTGTCATGGTGGGTGCCGGCGAGAGATCCGAGGCGGCGGCGATGGATTGCGGTATTATGTCGCGTGGAGGCTTGGCGAACTGGCGCCTGGATGCCTGCGGACGGGGGCCGGTGCGGTACACGAGTGTCAAAACAGCGCACGCGAGGATTGGCCGAAGGGGCAGGTGTTGGCCGCGCGCGCAGGCAGCGCGTGGGCTGGTCGCGCGCGTAGGACTTGCGTGCGCGTAGGCAGGCTGCGCGTGCAGGCCTTGCGTGCGCGCAAACCGCTTGTGCGCAGACCACTTGTGCGCAGGCCGCGCGCGCGCAGGCCGCGCGCGCGCAGGCCGTGCGCGCAGGTAGGCCGCGCGCGCAGGCCGGTCGCATGCGCTGGCCGCGCGGGCAGGCCGCGCGCGCGGGAAGGCCATGCGCGCGTGGGCCGGTCGCATGCTCTGGCCGCGCGGGCAGGCCGCGCGCGCGGGCAGGCCGCGCGCGCGGGCAGGCCGCGCGCGCGGGCAGGTCTTGCGCGCACGGGCCAGTCACATGCGCTGGCCGCGCGGGCAGGTCGCGCGCGCAGGCCGCTCGTGTGGGCAGGCCGCGGGCACGCAGGCCGCGCGCGTTCGTGCTGGCCGCACGCGCAAGCTTTGTGTGCAGCTTGTGCGCGATATGCGCAAGGTGTGCGGCGTGTTCACGAGGTACGATGCGCATTGTATGTGTACGATGGATAGTGAGTGACGCGTGCATGATGCATGCTGCATACGCGATGCGCGCAAGGTGTAACATGCCTGGCGAACTAAGCACCCAAGGGAAGAGATTAATGAGGCGGAGTTTCACTTGCCCCCCGAGTATACCATCGAGTACTTCTTATACAAGGTTGGACGGGGAAACTTGCTCCGACGAGGTTCCCGGATGTGAAGACGGTGCTTTCAGAATGGAACCTCAGTTGGCAAAGTTCATGTTGTTTCGCGTGAGTTTGACGCGTAACGTTTGCTTTGCGCGAGACCGATTTGCGACTATTGCTTGCACGTGCTTGGCTCGTGATTTTTGCTTGCACAAGACTTGCTTGTGAATTTGCCTTGCGCGGTTTGGGACCGTGTCTTAGTTTGCACGAGGCTGGCTCGCGGCTTCGCTTGTACGGGGCTGGCTTCCGACTTTATTTGCGCGGTTTGAGACTGCGGATTAGTTTGCGTGAGAATTGTACGCGGCTTAGATTGTGTGAGGGTTGTAAAGAGCGCGCTGTATGAAGGCAGTTGTTGTAAGGAGCGTGCTGCACGGAGGCAGTTGCTGTATGGAGCGCGCTGCACGGAGGCAGTTGTTGTAAGGAGCGCGCTGCACGGAGGCAGTTGCTGTAAGGAGCGCGCTGCACGGAGGCAGTTGCTGTAAGGAGCGCGCTGCACGGAGGCAGTTGCTGTAAGGAGCGCGCTACACGGAGGCAGTTGCTGTAAGGAGCGCGCTGCACGGAGGCAGTTGCTGTAAGGAGCGCGCTGCACGGAGGCAGTTGCTGTAAGGAGCGCGCTGCACGGAGGCAGTTGCTGTAAGGAGCGCGCTGCACGGAGGCAGTTGCTGTAAGGAGCGCGCTGCACGAAGGCAGTTGCTGTAAGGAGCGCGCTGCACGGAGGCAGTCGCTGTGAGGAGCGCGCTGCACGGAGGCAGTCGCTGTGAGGAGCGCGCTGCACGGAGGCAGTTGCTATGAGGAGCGCGCTGCACGGAGGCAGTTATTGTGAGGAGCGCGCTGCACGGAGGCAGTTGCTGTGAGGAGCGCGCTGCACGGAGGCAGTTGCTATGAGGAGCGCGCTGCACGGAGGCAGTTGCTGTGAGGAGCGCGCTGCACGGAGGCAGTTGCTGTGAGGAGCGCGCTGCACGGAGGCAATTGCTGTGAGGAGCGCGCTACACGGAGGCAGTTGCTGTGAGGAGCGCGCTGCACGGAGGCAGTTGCTGTGAGGAGCGCGCTGCACGGAGGCAGTTGCTGTGAGGAGCGCGCTGCACGGAGGCAGTTGCTGTGAGGAGCGCGCTGCACGGAGGCAGTTGCTGTGAGGAGCGCGCTGCACGGAGGCAGTTGCTGTGGAGAGCGCGCTGCACGGAGGCAGTTGCTGTGAGGAGCGCGCTGCACGGAGGCAGTTGCTGTGAGGAGCGCGCTGCACGGAGACAGTTGCTGTGAGGAGCGCGCTGCACGGAGGCAGTTGCTGTGAGGAGCACGCTGCACGGAGGCAGTTGCTGTGAGGAGCACGCTGCACGGAGGCAGTTGCTGTAAGGGTAAATGGACGTCTTTGCACTTGGGCGAGGTGAGTATGCATTTCAAACTACATGGATGATGCTCGCCACCAACATGCCTAAAATGAGAAAATGTTAACTTTTCTAGAGTTTCAGTCGTGAGACTGTTCTTGCGGGAATACATAATTCGTAGGAAAGTAAAATTAATAAACGCCATAATAGATAGAGCCCTTGCGAGGTGCAAAGCCCTCTCTTGGGTTGGTCGTCTAAGGGGTTGCCCCCCAGTCCGGTCTAGCAAATGGTTGGCCGATTTCCTTTCAGCGGACTTGTGTGCCTATCCTAATAAGAATCTCCCCAGGAGGCCTTGTTTGACGAGATACTCAATCTCCTTCTTGAGCTTTGAGCAATCTTCTGTGTCGTGTCCTTGTCCACGGTGAAACTCGCAGTACTTTGTCTGGTCCCCCGTATTTTTAGCGAGAGGTCTGGGCCTGCGGAGCGCCTCGTTGCCTTGGATCGCATGAAACACATTTGTCATGGAGGTGTTTAAGGGTGTGTAATCCCGGGGCGGCTGATCTCTCTGATGGTCACGTCGGTGTTTTTCGTTCTGATGTTCTTGTCGGGATCTTCCTTCTTGGTGTTGAGGGGACGGTTCTTTTTCTCTTTTTCGCTTCTGGTTGTCGTCAAACTATTGACGATGGGATTCAATAGCCTCGTCGGCTGTGATCTGTGCCTCTACGTGGTACACGAGGTCGGGGTTGCTAGCGACGGTCTCCCTCATTAATGCTGAATAGAAGCCACCAGGACGGAGACCCCCAAGGAACACTCCTCTTAACAGTTCTTGGTCGACCCCTGGGATTTGGCGGGCTTCTGCGGAGAACCTGCGGAAGAAGTCCTTCAAAGACTCCCCTTCATTCTGGCGGATTCCTGATAAGTGGGAAGGGTCGCGGACGATCCTCCGATTTGCTATGAACTGATCGACAAACTGCCTTGTTAGCTCTGCAAAGCTAGCGATGGTACTAGCTCTTAGCGAATGGAACCATGTTCGAGCTTGTCCTTTAAGAGTAGCTGGGAACACCTGACAGAGGAGTTGGTCTGGAGCATTGTAAATTCTCATGATGGTAGTGAAATGGTTGACATGCTCCAGCGAATCATCGGTTCCATCAAATGTTTCGATGCTTGGGAGTTTAAATCCGTTTGGAATCGGATGTTCCAGAATCTGCGGTATCAGAGGGGAACCTTGGCATAACGGTCGGAGGACACGAACATCTCTTGCTCCAGCCTGGCGGTATTCTTCGGCGATAACTTCTCGAATTTCTTCTCGAGTAAACCTTTCTGGCGGGGGTAGGCGTACTTCATTTGCGGGCTCATGCTGATGATCAGCCCTTGCCCTCCTTGGAATGGGATGAGCAGAACTTGCAGCCTCGGAATATTCCTCGGACATTTCATGTCTTGGAGGAACCTCTCGGGCTCCGCCCTGATTTGGTTGTGGTAATGGATCCACACGAGCTGGTTGCAGCGGGGGAGCTGGAGGCGCTCCAAGGTTCCGCAGCAGGGTGAGCATTTCAGTTTGTTGTTCTTCCATTTGGCGAACGCGTTCCTCCATGGCGGTGACAGGGGCAAATACGGCTTCAGCGGTCAGTGGTACGTCCACCAGAGAGTGTGAACGTGCGGGCTCGGGGTGTCCACCAAGGGCGGAACCTTCAGCGGTACGAGTGTTTCTCTTTGCCATTGGGGCTGAACTCGGGAAAAGTGATGCTTGCGATCTTGTCCTTCGAAGGATGTTGGGGAAATCTCGTTTCCCACAGACGGCGCCAAACTGTTGCGGACTAACTCGAGGCCCCGGTCGGACCGGATAATCTCGGACCGCCTTAGCTCGCGGAGCGGCCGAGCGCGCACACAGTCAATTGAAAAGGGGGAATGAACACAAGGAGTTTTAGCGTGGAAAACCCTTCAACCGGGTGAAAAACCACGTGACCGAGTCGGTGCCAGTCAAAATCCACTAGATTGCTGGATGTTACAATTTGATGGGGGAATCGGGGCGACAGGCCGCTCCCGTTACAATCTTGAAGGGAGAGAGTGTGTATGCAACCGTTGGTGGGCAACAGACTGCCTCGCCAACGGGACTTGGACGGTGGAATGCGCGGGATGCTTTAGGCGCGTACGCTCAGAGGCGGTGCGTATTCAAGGGTTGTCGCTACCTCCCTTGCTCGTCTTTCTCTGTCCTTGGAGTGCTCCTTTCTAACTGAGCGCTAGTGGGGTGCCAATAGCCGATGGCAGGCGCTGGTGGCCTTCGACGAGTGCTGATAGTCCTTGGTGGGTGTCGATAGCCGTTGATGGCCGCTGGAAGTTGTGGGCGGCTGCTGGTGGTTGGCGGCGAGAGATGGTCGCCGGTGGAGAAAACGGGAGAGCTCCCACCTGAGGAAGAAGAAGAAGGGGGAAGTGTAGGAGAAGAAGATGATCAAATGAGGAGCCCCTGGGGTCCTTTTATAGGCTCTAGGGGGAAGTTATGGCGGGCCCCACCACTAACATAGTGGGTTAGTGGGTGGTTTTGCCCCGATCGGACGGCCGGCGGGGCCTCCCACTTGATCGGACGGCCAGGGGGGCTTCCCATGATGGCGGGCCGTCATGACGGCGGCGGCAGCCGGGCGGCCGGCGAGGGAGGCCGGTGGCGGCCAAGGTCACGGCCGGCCATGGCCGGGGCGGCCATGGCCTCGGTCGGCCATGGCCGGGGCGGCCATGGCCGGGGCGGCCATGGCCGGGGCGGCCATGGCCGGGGCGGCCATGGCCGGGGCGGCCATGGCCACGGCCGGCCATGGCCGGGGCGGCCATGGCCACGGCCGGCCATGGCCGGGCGGCCATGGCCGGGCGGCCATGGCTCCGGCCGGCCATGGCCGGGCGGCCATGGCCGGGGCGGCCATGGCCCCGGTCGGCCATGGCCGGGGCGGCCATGGCCCCGGTCGGCCATGGCTGGGGTGGCCATGGCCGAGGCCGGCCACGGTCGTGGTGGCCGTGGGAGGGCCGGCCGCCGGTGGTGGCTCGGCCTCTTGCCGGCGGCGGTTCCTATGGCGGCGGTTTCCCCATGAGGGGAGGGAGTGGGGGTCCGCCTCCATCATCTCCATGAGAGATCAGGGGGGGTGGGGCCCACCCATGACTTTCCATAAAAAGGGGAAACCCATCAATATTCACTTATGATGTACCCCGGTCAACCATCAAGTCAAACATAATAATTCAATTTAACTAAAATCAAATTTATTCGTTCGATTATTTACATCTTTTTTGCTAGAGCACCTACACCTACTATAATATGGTCTCCTATATAAAGATGTATGGTACCATACAATATGAAATTACGATTTTACCTCTAAATTTAATGGGAAAAAAATCATATGACAATTTTTAATCTCACAAAAATTGTCAATTGTGAGAATTGAATCTAGGTTCTCACTATGTCAAACAAAGATGACAATCATCATATCATATGACTTTTGTTAAACAACATTGAACTAATTTTTATATAGACCTATATAAATATGGGCCACCCCCGCCTAATGTTGCCTCCCCCGCTGAATGCCCTTGCCCCCACAAAATATCTCTGCCCCCGACAAATATCGTTGCCCCCGCTGAATATCGCCGCCCGCACGAAAGACTCCCCCCCCCCGAGCACTGTCACCATTTTTTAGTTTTTCAACAAACTTCGTTATTTTACGTAAACTCTTTAACCCATTACCATCCATAAATTACTCCCCTAACCTCAAATTGCAATTAATTAGGGCGTTGATATCCGCACTACACTTTTGGCTTTTCCATAAGCCCACACATAGTTTGACTGTTTTTCATTAGATATAAAAGTAAAACATGAATAAAATGATTTGGTTGTTATTGTCAAACCAACAATGCATAGTAAAGACATTCCATACATGTTAGTTTTATAAGTACAATCTAGTTCAAACACGGTGGGAAACATATTTGTCAACTTGATTGATATTGGACCTGCAAAAAAATGCTCTCTAATTTCTGAGTTCTTTCATTGACCTTTTTGAAACTTACATAATTATGTCTTGTCTATGAGCATAAACAAAAATTGTATGAGAGAAAGACCATCTAACTCTTCTTTCTGCAACTTACCATGTGCATTATAAATAGTTCTCATCACTGAAGTGTTTATAATATTTTTATTTTCACTGCTGTTAAGATTTTTTGTGGTTTAACACATGCGCTATACATCTGTTTCACTAACTTTTCCTCCTCTTCATCTAACCTCCATGCAAATGCATGCTCTTCAGAATGAACCCGATCATGATTATGCAACTCACAAAGAACCTCAAGCCTCCATTCGTCCACAATAGCTACCTATAGCCCTTTAAGAGAGAAAAAGCGACTACGTCGCTTAGAGGATGATTTCTGATGCCCTTCTTCACCCAATCCTTATTTTGATTTTCAATATAATAACCACTCTTATCACACCCTAAAATAACACGGGGTGTGAGATAGCCAATGACTTTATCTGATGTCTTTATTGTGACGACATAACCAAGATTTTTGCTAACACATCTAGTTCATTCGATCAACTCCTCATTTGAACAAAAACTTTTATCGGTTTGAAAATGAGTGCTCAAATCAATTTGAAATTGAACATTTTCCTCTTTTGTATTTTCTGGATCTTCAAAATAAAAAAAAAACAAATATATCTAAGTTGAATAAAAATGATTTTTTGCAAAAAAGATGGGTATTGTGAACGTGATCATACCAAATACAATAATGAAAAGATTTATTGATTTTTCATAACTCATTTTCCCAATCGATAAACCCTAAAATAAAAAAAACTTGTCTAATGGGTAAAAGAATGTTCAAATAGAAGATCAAACCTAGTTACCAATAAGATTTTAATCTCATTTGGGGAAGAAAATTAGAGTTTACCATCGAAAAAATGGTGGATGAATCACAGGATTTAACCTAGCCCCTTGATTAGCCGGAGAAGAGAGCGGGGGCTGGTAGATGGAATCGTCGGATAAGAGAGCGAGCGAGCGACGAGAGGAGTTTTCTCGACTATAGATGGATTTGTCAGAGTATGATACAAACCCTAGAAGTCACCAATAGTTCGGAACTCGAACAGGTTTTCCCCTCCCCATGGGCGGCCTAACCTTCCCAACGCCTTTATGGCTTATCTTCCCTATATTGCATTTATTATTATATTAAGTATTGTTTTAAAGGTTGTATTAAGTGTTGGTTGCAGTTAAGACTCATATATAAGTCTCACAGTGGCTTGTATTAGATCATCAAAAAAATATATCAATATTATACTTTCTTACTCTCTAACTTTGTCGGTTACTATTCCTACCATCTCACCGATCCTCTTCCACAGGAAGACACTGCCCACCCTGCTCCAAGTGTCGCTTCTCTACTCGACCTCCAACAGCGATCAGATCCTTACCACGATCTTTATCACTGGCATTAGAGCCAATGGCATCACATCTATGGACACCCGTGTCGCTATTTTCGACCGCCTCAAGGAAAAGATGGCACGCCTCCACACCGGCCTTGATTCTCAGCGAATTGCCCTAAATGACGTTCGTGCGACTCTTCAGAAACTCACTGCCCACGTCCAGGGCTGTCCCACACCCACCCCCATCCTCCATGTCAACCACCCTCACAATGATTGCCAATTGGCATTCCTTGAACATCTACCCGCCAACCGCCTTCCTCACACGCCCCAACTACTCCTCAAATTGCCACCACCAACCCACAACCATGACAACCCCGTCGACAACCACTCTGACACTCAACAACGGTCCATGAATATATTCCGCATGATTCCACTTACCAACCATGCAACTGTGCTTGTTCTCCACCCGCCGAGTTCCTCCAACCCTTACAAATTCCGGACCTCGTATGGCAAGACATTTTTATGGAATTTATTAACGGTCTTCCCCTCTCCCATGACAAGGACGTTATCTTGGTCGTGGTCGACAACTTTAGTAAATATGCACATTTCGTTGCTCTTCACCACCCAAATACGACACTCGTGGTAGTGCAAGCTGTGAGGCCTCGTTTGACCCCACAAGAAAACTGTATCTAAGCTACTTTCAAGACATTCGACCCACGCTAAAGTAAGTCTAGTGAGCACAAAATAAAACACATAATAAAAATGCACCTCATAAATTGAAGTATTCCATGAGTCTTTTCTGTCTTTCCACGATCAACTTCACTTTTCTTTACGTATTCAAGATCACGTCAAGTACCTTACAAAAATTGACAACGAGCTTAGTCATAAAAATAGGACTAAGTAAGGATATACCTCTTTAACTGTTGTATAAACAAATGAAAAGGATTAAACAAAGTAATAAGCATTTGTCTATACTAACCTTTTTTCCGTACCAGTAATGAAACTGTGAAGCAACATTATAACTGTAATGTTAGTAGTCATAAAACAGTATAAGCAGTTATTGAACAATAACATTCAGTAGCTAGATACCAATATTAGTGCAAGAAAGAAAGCTATGCGACAATATAATTATGAAAGCCTCATGTTTATTAGCACTTTATCAGTGTAACTATATAACCGTATATTCTTATGTTATTTTTCATCTTTTACGTTAGATAATGTTAAGGGTAACTGTAACAATATCAGTATCAGTATTTCAGTCTGACCCCTCAGGGTCTACAATGTCTGTTTGTTTATTTATTAACCGATATATTCAATTCTTTAATATACTTAAAGTTTGTTTATTTATTAATCCCCTCAGAATAGTAATCGTCTGTTTGCCTTTGTCAAGGCCATACAATATAGCGACAATAAATATTAGTGATATATTACGAATCAATGCTAGCATATGTAAGTAACTATGTATTTGGCATTCTTTATAATAAAAGTGCACATAATGAAAAGAGAGCAATAAAGTATAAATTTAAACAGGTAGCTCTCATCATTAGTCGTTCCTTTCCTTTATCACAACTCATGTCATTGTCGCGTCTATTTAGAGATGTCATCCTTCGCAATATCTGTATAGAAATCATAACATTTATCGGGGTTGCACCTCGCCATAGTTACAACGTTAACTAATCTGATGACATCAGTTGGAAGCTACTCCCCTAACCATTTGTTTTCCACAAACATTGTCCAAAAATATAACTAAACACCATTGTAATTCATTATGCTTAACAACCAACAAGCCAAATGAATACTCAATATATTCACTAATAATAGTCGGCCAGTAAACAAAGCAAAACCCCAAGATCTCTTTATCAGTCTACATTATACAAAGCAGAACAAACATCATGAAAACATCTGACTGATTACAATCAGGCCCCAATTAGAAATCCACATAAATCCCCAAAAATCACTATAACCAAATAAAACACCCAGCTAAAGGAAATACAAATACAACCGGCCAAGTAAAATACATGAAAACCCCCTATAGAAAAGTTGTATACAATTAGTTGTTTACTGCTTTGAAAATTAGAGCAAAACCACTAGCCAATCACAACCAATAGTAGACAACGAAATAAGAGAAACCCTAAAGGAAACAGCCGACCCGGCCAACCAAAAGCACACACCGACCAACTTTAAAAGAGAAAAACAAAACCCCAACTTGTCTGGTCATGAAATTCCCAAGAAAACACAAGGTATTAAAGGGGAAAGAAGGCTTACAAGACAATAAAACCATTCTGGGCATCAATCCCACCCAAAAACACAAGCCCGATTAATCTTAGATCAATCAAAACCTTGCCAAACTTTGATTCCAACAGCAGGTAAGAACTTCTCATTCGAAACTGTGAGATTAAGAGAGGGAGAGAAGGAAGAAGATGAAAGCAGTTGCGGACTAACTCGATGCCCCGGTCGGACCGGATAATCTTGGACCGTCTCAGCTCACGGGGCGGTCGAGCGCGCACACAGTCGTTGAAAATGAAACAGTGAACACAAGTCTTGATGACGTGGAAAAACCCCTTAAATGGGTAAAAAACCACGTGACCGGGTCTGTGCCGGTCAAATTCCACTAGCTTCTGAGGGTTATAATATGCTTGGTGAATCGGGGCGACAGGCCGCTCCTGTTACAACTTGGGGGGAGAGAGAGACTCGCGGTTTCCGACGGGCTACACCGCGGAGGTGACTTAAGCGAGGGAACGTGCAGAGTGCTTCTGGTGCGCGCGCTCGGGGTGGCGCGCGCTTGCTGGCTTCGGATGTCTTCCTCCTTCGACTTCCTTGAGATCCCGAGCGTCCTCTTACTGTTAGCGCGCTAGTGGGGTGTCGATAGTCGATGGTGGCTGCTGGAGGCCGCTGGTGTCTTCCAGTGGCTGGCGGTGGTTTACGGCGAGCGGAGGCCGATTTGGTGGAGGAGGCAGGAACTCTCACCTGAAGAAGGAGAAGAAGAGACGGAGAAGAGAAAAAGTGAGAAATAAGAGTCCCCTGGGGGTCTTTTTATAGCCTCCAGGGGCGGATCATGGTGGGCCCCACCACTAAAGTGGTGGGGTAGTGGGTAGTTACCCTTTCGATCGGATGGCCGGGAGGGCCTCCCCCTTGATCAGACGGCAGGGAGGCTTCCATGACGGCGGGCCGCCATGACGGTGGCGGCGGCCCGGCGGCCGGCGACGGGGGCCGGCCGCGCGCCTCCCGGCGGCGACCCACCGCCGGCCGGGCGCGGCGAGGGAGGTCGGCCACGGTCGGAGTGGCCAAGGCCCCGGTCAGCCAGGGCCGGGGCGGCCACGGCCGCGGCGACCGTCCACGGCCGGGGCGGCCACGGTTGCGGCCGACCATGGCCGCGACGGCCGTTGCCGGGTCGGCCGAGGGGGGTGCCGGCCGCCGGCAGTGGCTTGGCCTCTTGCCGGCGGCGGTTCTTCCCCCGAGGGGAGGGAGTGGGGCCCGCCCCCATTACCTCAATGAGAGATCATGGGGGGTGGGGCCCACCCATGACTCTCCTTGATTGGAGATTATGGGGGGCTCCTTGCTTCCTATAAATGGAGGTGGAATCCATCAAATGCCCCCCAAATCTCTACTACACGGGAACGAAGCGAGCGTGAGGAGAGATTTCTGTAATACCTTTTTGTCATGGTGAGTGCCGGCGAGAAATCCGAGGCGGCGGCGATGGATCGTTGTTCTAAGGTATTACGTCGTGCGGAGGCTTGGCGAACGGGCGCCGGATACATGCGGACGGAGGCCGGCGTGGTACACGAGCGTCAAAACGGCGCGCGCGAGGAAGGGCCGCGAGGGCGGGCGCTGGCCGCGCGTGCTGGCGGCGCGCGGGCAGACCGCGCCTGTGGGCCGCGCACGTAGATCTAGCGCGCGCGCAGGCCGCGCGCACGCAGGCTGCGCGCGGGGCCGCGCGCGGGGCCGAGCACGCGGGCCGTGCGCGTAGGCAGGCCGCGCGCGCAGGAAGGCCGCACGCGCGCAGGCCGCGCACGCGCAAGCCGCACACACACAGGCCGCACGCGCACAGGCTGGGTGCGCGGTCCGCGCGCGCGCAAGCCGCGCGCACACGTGGTTGCTGCCTGTGCAAATTTTGCGCGCAAATTGCGCACGGGTCTTGCGTGTAGGCCGCGTAGGCGGGCCTTGCACGTATTTCGCGTGTGTCGGCCGCGTGCGCGTAGCCTATGCGTGCGCGCGCTCAAGCGAGGGTTGCGCGGTTTGTACTGCGCGGTCTTGCAACTGCGAGCTGATTTTTTGTTCTTCATCATGTGCAGGTAATGAAGCGCTCCTCTGTTCCGATGCATCTGCGCTCTTCCTTGACTGAAGACGGTGTGGAAATTTGGAGGGTGAAGTACGGGCTTCCTGCTGACTTAGAAGTGAGGATCCCGCGACCCGAGGAGCGGGTTCAGAATCCTCTGTTGGTACCCTAGTTTTGATTTGAGTTCAGTCTTCTCTTTTAGTCTCTTGACCCAAGATTTATCTATGGTCAAAGGTTAGTTGTGTAGTTAGTTTGCTCTAGTTTAGTCTTGTCACTTATCCAGATGAAAATTTGGTTAAGTTGTTTTTCTGGTTCGACTATGGTCGAACGTCGCTCGACTATCGTCGATAAGCCGATCGACGATCGTCTTCCTGATAGCTCGACTATCTGCTTGATAGGTCGACTATCTGTTGTCTTTGATAGCTCGACTATCTGTTGATAGGTCGACTATCTGTTTTCCTTGATAGTTCGACTATCTGTTGATAGGTCGACTATTTGCTCTTCTTGATAGTTCAACTATCTGCTTGGATAGTTCAACTATCTGATAGTTCGACTATCTGTTGATAGGTCGACTATCTGTTTCGTTTGATAGTTCGACTATCTGTTTGATAGGTCGACTATCTGTTTTGCTTTGATAGTTCGACTATCTGTTGATAGGTCGACTATCTGTTTTCTTTGATAGTTCGACTATCTGCTTGGATAGTTCAACTATCTGATAGTTCGACTATCTGTTGATAGGTCGACTATCTGTGTTGCTTGATAGTTCGACTATCTGCTTGGATAGTTCAACTATCTGATAGTTCGACTATCTGTTGATAGGTCGACTATCTGTTTTTCTTTGATAGTTCGACTATCTGTTGATAGGTCGACTATCTGTTTTGTTTGGTAGTTCGACTATCTGTCTTGATAGATTGACTATCTGATAGCTCGACTATCTGTCCTGATAGTTCGACTATCTGCTGAGGTAGTTCGACTATCTTCTTTGATAGTTTGACTATCTGGATCGTTCGACTATCTGTCTGATAGGTCGACGATCTCTGTGCCTCATTCGACGATCTCCGAGGGTCGTTCGACGTTTTGCTGTTTGTCTTGAATAATTTTGTCGTCTTCTATGATGTGATTTATTTCATATTTATTTTGGCATATTTTATAAAAGATTGTTTGAATAAATTTATGATATTATTTCCATGCAATATCTGCTCCATTCCTTATGCATGAGCTAATCTTTTTCTGACAAAGTTGTTTGTCTTATTAGCTGAGATATGATTTCTGCTTTATCTGCCAGGCTGTCCTTTATAGCCGTTAGACTCAAAAAGTCTTCCTTGGCCGTAAAGAGTCTTTTCTGATGTGACTTTCTCTAGTATTATTTTATCAGAGTTATTTGCAGCTTCTTAGAAAGCTTTATCCTCTTATAGGATATCTGTCTGCAGTATTTGTTTTGCTTTATGTTATTTGCAGTCCAGCTTGCAGATTTCAGTAGAAGACAAGATTCAAACTCAAATGAGAGCCGTTGCTGCTGCTGCTATATAAAGACTTCTTTGGAGAAAGAAATCAACTAGTTCTCATATACAAAAAGCTAACAGCAGCATTCAAGCTACATCTTACAGTTTACAACTGCTCTCAGCTCGTTCATATTCAACTGAGAAGAAGTTTTAGTTCTTCACTCTTCTTCAACCTGAGTTCTCCTGCCTCCAGGAAGATTTTCACTCAGAGTTTTTTTGAAGAAGAAGAAGAAGATAGCTGCCTAAAGAAGAAATTTTATTTCATATTTATTATCTACTTGTAGCTTTTTCCTTCAGATTTTCTGAAGTGTTTTCTGCACTGAAGCAAGACTTCACCTGGACATTCTTTTAGCCAGGAGGAGCCTTGACTCTTTAGAGCTTTCTAGCTCAGTGCAAGTTCTTGTGCTTCTCTAATCTATTGTAAAATAGAGAAGACATTTTAACCTCCTTTCCCCCTCCTGTAAAGGGTTATTACTCCCTTCAAAAGTATACCTTGGTGGCAGGGCACCTGATCAAAAACCTGTGTTGGTTTTTAGACACCTGATCAAAAGTCTAAAGGGTCTCTAGATCTACCTGCAGCAGATCTTGTTGGTGGCAAGGCACCTTATCAAAAACTTGAGTGGATTCCTACCTTGTTGGTAGAAGAGTGGACGTACCCAAGTTGTTTGGGGAACCACTATAAATTCCTTATGTCGTCTGGATTGTTTAATTAATTCTCTGTGCTGATTGGCTGTGATTAGATTTTAACTAGGATTGCTATTTGCTGTTTAGGATTCCAAGCCTTAACTATAATTACAGTTGGCTGCCTTTTGTGCACAACACTTGTGTTAGGCTTTAGGGTTACTTCTCAAATATCTATAACCTTCATTCCGCAATTAACTCCAAGGGAGTTGAGTAGACAGTCAACTTTGCTAGTGCAATTTTTGATTACTCTATTCACCCCCCCCCTCTAGAGTAGTATCTATCCCTTTTCTTTCATCCTCCCCGTGGGTTGCTGACGATTTCTGAAGTATCCCTTAGATCCGGTTTCCGGTTTCCGCCCTGCGATGAGGTGATAGAGGTTTTGAAGTTCTGTGGAGTGCCTGTCTCCCAGTTTGCTCCGACTGGGATTTCTCGAATCATGGGCTTGGTTGCTTTCTTTCGCGAGCATGGGAGCTCACTTTCTTTGGACCAGTTTTGGGATTGTTGCGATGTGCGCTTTGATGGTGGCGAGCGGATTGAGGTGCGTAGCAACAAGGCTTGGTTGAAGTTTGAGGCCCGTAAAGATCGTCGCCACGGTAATACTTTGTTTGGATATGTGAAGAACTCCTGGGGTCTTCCTGAGGTGTGGAATGCGCTTCCCGGCCGTTGCCGCCGTGTGAAAGGGAGGGAGCGGGACTTTTCCCTAGTGCTGGGATTCTTTGAGCCTCGTGAGCTGTCCAATCGTCTCTTCAGCATATATGTTTACGTGGAGGAAAAATGACTGCTGGGATGTGGTATCTCGATGGGCACGATTCAGGTGGCGACGACTTCTCAGGGAGGGGGCCGAAAGAGGAAAGTAGTGATGGACCCTGCTGATGACCTTGATGTTGTGGTGGTAGCTTCTGACGATTCAGTACCAGAGGTGCAATTACCTGCTTCCCCGGTTCCTCAGGCGCCTGCAAGTACAGCGGCTCCACAGATATCTTCTTCCTTGAGGGCGATGAGTGATGCGGAAAGGGGGTGACTATCTCTTTTCCTTTTTTTTTGAAGGTGGATGATTGTGTGTCTTTCTTTTGCAGATAGAGACTCAGGCGCAGATTGCAGTGACCTGGAATGATCATTACGTGAGCCTGAAGGACGAATATCTCGCTTTGCAGGAGAAGCTTTGGTTGTCGATGGGCTCACTCTCCTCCCTGAAGGAGGAACATGACCGGGATATTGCACGGCTCCGTCGAATTGGTTCAGAGCTTAAGTCCGAGCTAGAAGATATGCGTGCAGCCTTGGACGTGGAGAAGGCTTTGGTGGAGAGGACCACTCAAATGCTGAAGCATGCAAAGGAGGAGACATCCAGCTTGGGGACCCAGCTGCAAGCGGCGCGAGAGGAGGTTTCAGGCCTTGAGACTCAACTTCGGGTGACAAAGGCGCAGGTGGAGATGCTGTATTCTGACGACCATGCATCAGAGCTGAAGGCAGCAGGTCTTGCAGAGTACTTGGAGTCGCTGGATTATCTTCGCGATCGCAACTTGATTGCGGAAGAGGTTCGTGATGATATTTGTTCTAAGGAGGTGGAGCCCCAGATGGATGATATACGCGAGCTAGCGCTTCGTCGCGGCGTCTCGAAGGCCTTTCGCTTCGTAGGAAAGCGCCTTGGGTGTGACACCTCCAGTTTCTGTTTTGCGGACGTTTCCGGGGACGAGCGCTCTGACTCCGACGCCGATGGAGAGTAGTTGTAGTGTTTATCTGCTGTTGTATGTTTTATCGTACATTTGTTGCCTTTTTATTTTGTTGTAGCTTTTGAGATTGTCGCCCTTAGAGCTCAGATTTGTTGTCTTTTATGATAGCTTCATCTTTATGTCATTGTCATATGCTTTGCACAGATATGTTTTGCCATAAGGTGGCAGTGCAGTAGGGTGTGGGTGGCGTCCTCCCCAAATCTTTGAGAGCTTGTTTGAACCGTCTTCGACTTTACGGCCTAGCTACAAAAATAGAGAGGGAGTAGACCCTTGCGAGGGTGTACGAGTCAGGCTTGTGACTTATTTGCGTGGAGCTGGTCAATGGCTTTGTGTGCGAGGCTGGCCCGCGGCTTGGTTGCGTGGAACTGGTCCACGAGTTTGTGCGCGAGGCTGGCTCGCGGCTTGGTTGCGTGGAGCTGGTCCACAGCTTTGTGCGCGAGGCTAGCTCGCGGCTTGGTTGCGTGGAGCTGGTCCACGGCTTTGTGCGCGAGGCTGGCTCGCGGCTTGGTTGTGTGGAGCTGGTCCACGGCTTTTTGCGCGAGGCTAGCTCGCGGCTTGGTTACATGGAGCTGGTCCACGGTTTTGTGCACGAGGCTGGCTCGCGGCTTGGTTGCGTGGAGCTGGTCCACGGTTTTGTGCGCGAGGCTGGCTCGCGGCTTGGTTGCGTGGAGCTGGTCAACGGCTTTGTGCGGGAGGCTGGCTTGCGGCTTGGTTGCGTGGAGCCGGTCCACGGCTTTGTGCGCGAGGCTGGCTCGCGGCTTGGTTGCGTGGAGCCGGTCCACGGCTTTGTGCGCGAGGCTGGCTCGCGGCTTGGTTGCGTGGAGCTGGTCCACGGCTTTGTGCGTGAGGCTGGCTCGCGGCTTGGTTGCGTGGAGCTGGTCCACGGCTTTGTGCGCGAGGCTGGCTCGCGGCTTGGTTGCGTGGAGCTGGTCCACGGCTTTGTGCGCGAGGCTGGCTCGCGGCTTGGTTGCGTAGAGCTGGTCCACGGCTTTGTGCGCGAGGCTGGCTCGCGGCTTGGTTGCATGGAGCTGGTCCACGGCTTTGCTGGAGAAAGGGGGCAGGCCCTCCCCAGGTTGCATAAGTCAGGGAGACCCTAGACCTTGTTCGAATACACAATACTTGTAGTAAACAAAATGCGATACTTTGAATAAATAATAATTTGCACGAGATCAGGCTCGCAACTTATATGAGTCACATAGTTTTGAATCAAAAAATTACTGCATAAAGAAAATCATAACATATCACTGATAAAAGCGGCACAGATTATGCGCGTTTCATGTGCGGGGGAGAGTTTTTCCTTCGGCGTTCCGTAACTTGTAGGTGCCTGGTTTTACCATAGTGGTGACAACGAACGGGCCTTCCCATGTTGGAGATAGCTTGTCGCCATGTGCTCCTTTTCCGGCGGCTTCCAAGGTGCGAAGGACCAAGTCTCCTACGTTGATTGGTCGAGGCTTCACCCGGCGATTGTAGTAGCGGGCCAAGCGTTGTTGGTAGGCGGCGGCGCGGAATGCGGCTTCTTCGCGCACTTCGAAGACCAAGTCGAGGTTGTCACGGTGCACTTTGTCGTTTGTCCGGAGATCAAAGTTGGATGCCTGGGAACTAGGGACGCCGATGTCGACCGGGATGATGGCCTCTGTCCCATAGCAGAGATTGTACGGTGTTTCTCCTGTAGGCGTCCTCTCTGTTGTACGATATGCCCATAGCACGTTTGGGAGAGCGTCAACCCATTTCCCCCCAGCATCTTCTAGTCGTGTCTTCAGCCCCTTCAGAATAGTACAGTTAGTCACTTCGATTTGCCCATTAGCTTGCGGATGTGATACTGCTGTGTGCCGCAACTCTATCTTTAATTCCTCGCACAACTTGGTAAAGGATTTTCCGGTGAATTGGGTGTCGTTGTTGGTGATGATGATTGCCGGTATGCCGAAGCGACACACGATGTTCCTCCAGACGAATTGATTGGCATTCTCTTCGGTTATCTTGGCCAGTGGTTCTACTTCAACCCACTTTGTGAAGTAATCGATTGCCATAATAATGAACTTCCTCTGACCAGAGGCTAGTGGAAGAGGCCCGAGGAGATCTATTCCCCACTGTGCAAATGGCCAAGCTCCTTGTAGTGATGTGAGGGCTACCGGCGGCTGCTGGGGAACGTTGGCGTGCACTTGACAGCTTCTACATTTTTGGACAAACTCCGTTGCCTCCTTCTTCATAGTTTGCCAATAAAACCCTTGTCGTAGGATTTTCCTGGCCAAGGCTTTCCCTCCAAGGTGTTCGCCGCATACTCCTTCGTGAACTTCTCGGAGCGTATATTCGGCGCCTTCTTTTGATAGGCACTTCAGGTAAGGTCCTACGAAGGACCGCTTGTACAATTCTCCATCTATCAAGGTGAATGCGGCCGCTCTCATTCTCAGGCGGCGAGCTTCCTTGTGATCCTCAGGTAGCTGTTGGTTCTTCAAGTAGGCGATTAGCGGTGCTGTCCATGACTCTTCTGCTTCATTGATTTCTGTCACTTCCCATAGTCCATGAATGTTGGGGAAGGCTATTTCTTCTATCTGGCGCCTTCTTGTCTGGTACTGTGTTGAAGATGTGGCTAGCTTTGACAGGGCATCTGCTTTGTTGTTCTTCTCTTTGGGGATATGTAGAATTTGAAATTGTGGGATTTGGATGAGAAGGGACTTGACGAGTTGCAGGTATTGGGTTAGCTGCTCATTCTTTGCCTCGAATTCTCCTTCTACCTGCGAGACAACAAGTTGTGAGTCAGAGTAAATGGTCAGCTGCTTGACCTGGCAGCTGACGACGAGCTTGAGTCCTGCGATGAGGGCTTCGTATTCCGCGGCATTGTTTGTAGCAGGGAATTTTAGCCGGAGTCCATACTCTAGGGTAACGAGCTCTGGACTAATAAGGAGCAGGCCTGCTCCAGCACCTCCAACTCCTGAGGCCCCATCCATATATAGTGTCCATGCTTGTCCGACCTCCGCTGGTGCGACCTCTGCTTCCGCTGGTAGAGTGTTTTCTACGATGAAGTCTGCCAAGACTTGAGACTTGATGACGGGACGTGGGAGGAAGTGGATGTCGAACTCGCCTAGCTCGACAGCCCACTTGACCAGTCGACCGGATGCTTCAGGTTTCTGGAGAATGGATCGGAGTGACAACTCGGTCAAGACTTTAATGGTGTGTGCTTGGAAGTAGGGGCGGAGTTTCCTGGCGGAGAAGACAAGTGCTAAGGCCGTTTTGTCTGCAGCCGGGTACCAGTTCTCTGTATCAGAAAGGATTTTGCTGAGGTAGTAAATGGGGTGCTGAACTCCTCCTTCATCTTTAACTAGGACTGAACTCAATGCAGCTGGCGTGATGGCGAGGTATAGAAAGAGAGTCTCTCCGGGAGCTGGCTTGGATAGAAGCGGGGGGAGGCAAGATATTGCTTTAAGGATTCGAAGGTCGACTGGAACTCGTCCGTCCATTGAAATCCCGTGTTTCGAGCTCCTCGGAGGATCTTGAAGAAGGGGAGGTACTTGTCTCCCGTCCGAGCCAAGAATCGAGATAGTGTTGTGATTCTTCCATTCAAGCGTTGTACATCTTTGAGGGATCTAGGCGGAGACATTTCTTCGAGAGCTTTAATCTTCTCTGGATTAGCCTCTATTCTGCGTTAGGTAACCATGAATCCTTGGAACTTCCTCGAAGTGACCCCGAAGGCGCACTTGCTAGAGTTAAGTCTCATTCCATACTGTCTAAGGATTCTGAAACATTTCTCCAAATCTTCCAAATGGTCTTCACGACGAATGCTCTTTACTAGCATATCATCTACGTACACTTCCATGGATATGCCGATGAGCTCTTTAAAGATTTTGTTCATGAGTCGCTGATAGGTAGCTCCTGCATTCTTAAGTCTGAATGGCATTACTTTATAGCAATAGATCCCCTTGTCGGTACGGAAAGCTGTGTGTTCCTCGTCGGCTGGGTCCATTCGAATCTGATTGTACCCTGAGTAGGCATCCATAAAGCTTAGTAGTTGATGTCCGGCAGTTGAATCAACTAGCTGATCTATCCTGGGAAGTGGAAAACTGTCTTTAGGGCAATCCTGATTAAGGTTGGTGTAGTCCACACACATCCTTCACTTCCCCGAGGACTTCTTTACCAGGACAACATTAGCCACCAAAGCGGGGTAGCCAACCTCTCGAATGAATTGGGCGCGGAGGAGCTTCTCAACTTCTTCTTTAATTGCTTGGAGTCTCTCGGGGGCGAAATTCCTCTTCTTTTAGATGACGGGCTTGCACGCGGGGTTAATGTTAAGGGAGTGATGGATGACCTGAGGGTCGATCCAAGGCATATCTTCCGGGGACCAGGCGAAGATATCCTTATTTTCCTGAAGGTAGGCTGCTAACTCCTCCCTCTCACGCTGCGGTAAGAGGGGCCCGAGCTGAACGGTGTGATCTGGTTTTGTCGAGGAGAGGGGGACCTCAATCAGGCCTTCGATGGGTGCCCCCCGCTGCAGAACTGCTTCATCTTTGAGGTCGAAGTCGTCGATATTAAGTGTGGTAGGCTTGGTGGGCTGTGTTTGTTTAGAATAGCAGTTCTTAGCGGCTTCCTGATTTCCGCGTACTACTCCAATTCCTCCGGGAGTAGGGAACTTAATCGCTAGGTGGGGGATAGATGGGATAGCTTTGAAGATGGTCTGAACAGGCCTTCCAAAGATAGCATTGTATGCTGAGCTTGATTTCACTACCACGAACTGGACTTCATGCGTGATCTGCCTTGGAAATTCTCCTAACGTGACCGGTAGGGTGACTGTTCCAATGACTTGGACTGGATGGTTGTCAAAACCGTACACTGGGCCAGCTGCTGGATTCAGTTGCTGCCGGGATATATTCATACTTTGGAGAGTGGTGGAGAAAAGGACGTCGACCAAGCTGCCATTATCGACGAGGATTCGTTTGACGTTGTAGCAGGGGTCTCCGATGCCAGCATTGATTACAAGTGGGTCTTGATGTGGCGTTCAGATGTTGATGAGGTCTTCATCTCCAAATGATATGGTGGTGTCTTGCTTACTCCTCTTATCTTCATGAGCTTCCTTTCTGGTGTGTACTGACAGTATCTGCGTAGTCAGAACAGGTGATCCGACAATGGTCTCAATGTTTCCTACCACCTGCCTTCCTCCTCCTGGTGCTGGTGGGGCATTTTGCTGGTCCCTGGGATGCCTTGGCGGATCCTGCTATTCCTACACCCTTCCCTGCATAAACCTACCGAGCAGTCCTAGACGGACTAGACGCTCAATCTCCTCTTTCAGGCGAGCACAATCTTCAATGGTGTGCCCGGTCATCCGATGGTATTCACAATACTTAGACTGATCGTTCTTAGGATTATGAGGTGGTTGCCTTGGTCGTTGTTGTGCTGGTTCATTCTGAATGGCGTACAACACATTTGTGCGAGAAGTGTTGAGAGGGGTATAATCTCTAGGTGGATCTCTCTGTAAATCTCGTTTGCGTTGTCCGTTCCGACGCTCCTCGGGGAATCTTCCCTCCTGGCGCTGAGGGGTCGGCTCTTTGTCCCTTTTCTTTTCTGCACTCCATCGAACTGTCATCGATGAGCTTCAATAGCTTCATTCACGGCTATTTGTGCTTCGACTCTGTGTACCAGATCTGGATAGTTGGGGACGGTTTCTCTCATAAGCGCTGAGTAGAAACCGCTAGGACGGAGACCTCCCAGGAACACACCCCGCAGGAGTTCGGAGTCGACTCCTGGGATCTGGCGGGCTTCTGCAGTGAAACGTCGGAAGAATCCTTTGAGGATCTCCCCCTCGTTCTGGCGGATTCAAGAGAGATGTGATGGATCGCGAACGATTCTTCGATTGGCGATGAATTGGTCGGAGAACTGCCTGGTTAGTTCGGCGAAGCTGGTAACTGTGCCTGCTCTTAAAGAGTGAAACCACGTTCGAGCCTACCCTTTGAGGGTGGTTGGGAATACTTGACATAGCAATGGATCAGAGGCATGAAAGATCCTCATGATAGTGGTAAAATGATTGATATGTTCGAGCGGATCGTCTGTTCCGTCGAATGTTTCGATGTTTGGGAGTTTGAATCCCTGCGGGATCGGAAGGTCGAGGATTTGCGAGGCCAAGGGGGAGCCTTGGTAAAGCGGCCGATGAGGGTGAAAATCTCTCCTAGCGGCTTGGCGGTATTCTTCAGCAATGATGAAAGTGAGGATAGATACAATTCTAGAGGGGGGGTGAATAGAGTATTCAAAAATATGATAATCTACTCAACTCCCTTAGAGTTAATTTGCGGAATAAGTATATAGATATATGAAACCCTAGAGCCTAACACAAAGTGAGGTACACAAGAGAAAGCTAACTGTAATTACAGTTTAAGCTTTAGTCCTAACACAGCAACTAGCAATCCTAGTTAATTCTACTCACAGCCACAGTGTAGTAATTAAAGTAAGCAACACAGACAACACAAGAAGATTTATAGTGGTTCCCTCTCAATAGGTACATCCACTCTTCTACCACCCTGGTAAGAATCCACTACAGGTTTTTGTTCAGGTGCCCTGCCACCAACTGATCTGATTCAGGTAGATCAAGTAAACCCATTGAGCTTTTGATCAGGAACTCAAAATCCAACACAGGTTTTTGCTAAGGTGCCCTGCCACCAAAGTTCACTTTTGAAGGGAGTAATAACCCTTTGTACAGGAGGTTGAGAGAGTTAGAATGTCTTCTCTATTGTTAAACAAAATTAGAGAAGCTAGTGGATTGCACTGAGCTATAGAAAGCTCTGAAGGAATCAAAGCTCCCCCTGGCTTATAGAATATCCAGGAAGAAGCCTTGCTTCAGGGTGCAGGTTCTCTTCAGAACTCTTGACAGAGAAGATCTGTTGTCTTGAAGTTCTTGAAGGAGCAGCTTGAAGAAGACTCTTGATGTGGAATGGATGTTCTTCTTCAACAGCTTTTCTTTCTTCTTCTTCTTCTACTTGAAGCTCTGAGTATGAATGTTCATGTAAGTAGGATGAACTCAAGATTGAAGAAGAGAGTTGTTCTACACTTGTTCTTGTTGTTGAATTTGTGAATCTTTGTATCTCTATTAACTGTATATGTATCTTTGTATGTATATCTGTGTATTCTAACTTCTTTCAAAAACTCTTTATATATCAGCCTTTGTAACAGCTTCTAACTTTCTCTTGATTTGAATCTTTTCTTCTTCTGAGATCTGCAATCTGGGCTGCAAATAACACATAGTATAAATAGCCTGTAGAAGGACATTCTATAAAGAAATAAAGCTTTCTTAGAAGCTGCTTATCCATTCTGTAAGTCCAAAAGATATTAGAGAAAGTCACATCAAAAACAAACTCTTTACGACCAAAGAAAGACATCTGTGTCTAACGGCTATAAAGGACAGCATGACAGATAAAGCACACAGATTTGTCAACTAATAAGACAAAAGACTTTGTCAGATAGAACTTGACTTATGCATAAAGAATGAGGCAAAGATTGCCTTGATATATAAGCATAAAATCAATGAAATAATCTTTAATAAAATCAGTCAGATATATAAGAAATAATTCACAGAAGAGAAAGAGTACAATATCTCTAAATGCAGACAAAAAGATAGTCGAACGAATCACGACGATCGTCGAACTATCAGAGCAGATAGTCGACCTATCAGAACAGATAGTCGACCTACAAGAACAGATAGTCGACCTACAAGAACAGATAGTCGACCTACAAGAACAGATAGTCGACCTACAAGAAATCTGTCTGGACAAAAAAAGTCGAGCAGGGCTCGACGATTGACGATGCTGAGACCACAGATCGTCGAGCTAACAATGAAGAACTAACTCAGAGATAGTCGATCTGCTGATAGACGATAGTCGATCTGCTGATAGACGATAGTCGATCAACTGATAGACGATAGTCGAGCGGCGTTCGACTATAGTCAAACTAAAAACACTTAACCAGATTTTCATCTGGATAAACAACAACTCTACACAACTGATGGAATTTAACTTAAATCTAACCTTTGACCATAGATAAATCTTAGGTCAAGAAACTAATTGAGAAGACTTAACACAAATCCAAACTAGGGTACCAACAAACGACCTCCCTGATTTCTTGGCGAGTGAGGAGAGGGTGGATGTGAGCATCGTTAACTAGATTGTGGCGGGGTGCTCCCCCCTTGCTCCCCTTGGAGGGGGATGAGTCGAACTGGCGGCATCAGAGTAGTCTTCAAGTTCTTCTTGCCCCGCAGGAGCTTCCTGGTTCCTTGGTGGATTGAGTGGTGGAGGATTATTAGCTGGCGGAGGTGACCTTGGTGGAGCTGGAGGTGCTCCCATGTTCCGAAGTAGTGCGAGCATCTCTGTCTGCTGCTCTTCCATTTGGCGGACACACCCTTCCAAGGCGGTGACGGGGGCGAAAGCTGCTTCAGCGGTTAGTGGCACGTCTACCAGAGAGTGAGATCGTGCTGGTTTAGTGTGTCCGCCAAGTACAAATCCTTCGGCAGTGCGGGCACTTCTCTTTGCCATCGCGGTGATAGGGATGATGAACTTGTTCTGCGAAGGATGTTGGGAATGTTTCCCATAGACTGCGTCAAACTGTTGCAGACTAACTCGATGCCCCGGTCGGACCGGATAATCTTGGACCGTCTTAGCTCACGGGGCGGTCGAGCGCGCACACAGTCGATGAAAATGAAACAGTGAACACAAGTCTTGATGACGTGGAAAAACCCCTTAAATGGGTAAAAAATCACGTGACCGGGTCTGTGCCGGTCAAATTCCACTAGCTTCGGAGGGTTACAATATGCTTGGTGAATCGGGGTGACATGTCGCTCCCGTTACAACTTGGGGGGAGAGAGAGAGACTCGCGGTTTCCGGCGGGCAACGGGCTATACCGCGGAAGTGACTTAAGCGAGGGAACGTGCAGAATGCTTCTGGTGCGCGCGCTCGGGGCGGCGCGCGCTTGTTGGCTTCGGATGTCTTCCTCCTTCGACTTCCTTGAGATCCCGAGCATCCTCTTACTGTTAGCGCGCTAGTGGGGTGTCGATAGTCGATGGTGGCTGCTGGAGGCCGCTGGTGGCTGCCAGTGGCTGGCGGTGGTTTACGGCGAGCGGAGGCCGGTTTGGTGGAGGAGGCGGGAACTCTCACCTGAAGAAGGAGAAGAAGAGCCAGAGAAGAGAAAAAGTTAGAAATAAGAGTCCCCTGGGGGTCTTTTTATAGCCTCCAGGGGCGGATCATGGCGGGCCCCACCACTAAAGTGGTGGGGTAGTGGGTAGTTACCCTTTCGATCGGATGGCCGGGAGGGCCTCCCCCTTGATCGGATGGCAGGGAGGCTTCCATGACGGCGGTTCGCCATGACGGCGGCGGCGGCCGGGCGGCCGGCGACGGGGGCCGGCCGCGTGCCTCCCGGCGGTGACCCGCCACCGGCCGCGCGCGACGAGGGAGGCCGGCCACGGCCGGAGTGGCCAAGGCCCCGGTCGGCCGTGGCCGGGGCGGCCGGGGCCGGGGCGGCCGGGGCGACCGGGGCGGCCGAGGGGGTGCCGGCCGCCGGCGATGGCTTGGCCTCTTGCCGGCGGCGGTTCTTCCCCCGAGGGGAGGGAGTGGGGCCTGCCCCCATTACCTCCATGAGAGATCATGAGGGGTGGGGCCCACCCATGACTCTCCTTGAGTGGAGATCATGGGGGGCTCCTTGCTTCCTATAAATGGAGGTGGAATCCATCAAAAGCTATGTGAATCCTAGCGCCAACTTCGCCCGTCTCCCTTCCCGGCAGCATGAGGATGAGAAGAAAAACAAGGAAAATAATAGGCTCGGGAATGTATAATGATACCACCGCTTATCAATACCATCGCCTCAACTATATGAGGTGTAGAGCTTAATCAGCTTCGTAATAACCCCAAAGCCACATAATTAACGAACCAGCCATTTAGATATATTAAAGCCGACCCACTCCTCCAGTACAACCACTTCCCAATATGACTTAAGCCAAATAATAATCCTTCTTTTCTTACTCAACCAGCTCTAGTGGAGTACATCATATACTAATGGAACATAGAAAAACATAAGCTTATTTGTCAAAATATGAAAACAACCCGAAATCCAATTCAATCTCATTTTTTCGTCACTGACTGTATTATTATCATCATAAGGGATATATAACGATTTAGATTGAATTAATAATTTAAATTAATTTTTATTATCCTGTTTGAATCACTTCATGTTTTAGGCCGTTAAACAAGCCTTCATGTATTCTATCTTTCGCCATCATGACATGCCCTCCTCCATCATCAACAACCGTGACCCCCATTTTTTACACTCATGTTGGCAAAAAAATTCAAGTTCCGCAATGTTGATCTCTGCACCCCTACCGCCTACCATTTTTCGTCCAATGGCCACACCACGGTAGACCACCGCTACATTGAAGTCTACCTCCGCGACATGACTTTGGACTATCCGGCGCAATGGGCGAAGTGACTTCCTCTTGTCGAATGGTGGTATAATACAAAATTTCATAGTACTACCAAGCACTCCTCCATTGTCGACACCATGGATCACCACCTCCTAACACGTAAAACACACTCTACCAAGCACCACCGCCCGCAAGCCCAAAAATGGATGAAGCAGCAAGTCGACCTCCACTGCTTAGAATCTGAATACCGTACTGGCTCATGAGTATATGTCCGCCTTCCGCCCCACTAGTATCCGCCCTCATACCACCCGGACGCTTGCGCCACGCTACTTAGGTCACTTCCGCATCATACAACGCATTGACCCGGTCATCTACAAGCTCCTCCTTCCTGACGGGTGTCGCTTTCACCGTACATTCCACGCGTCGCATCTCAAAGCCCATATTGGCAACGGCCCCACCTTCTCTGCCTTGCCCCCCACTGTCACAAACGAAGGATATCCCTTGGTCGGCCCCCCCAGTGTGTCCTTAACCACCGCCTTGTGCAACGTCGCGGTAAGGCCTCCACTCAACTACTTATTCAATGGCGCCGCTCACCGCCGGAAGACACCACTTGGGAGTTCCTACTAGATCTCCGTTGCCGTTTTCCCAATTTTTCTCCTTGAGGACGAGAAGGTTTTCCAGACGGGGCAATGATACGAACCCCGATGAGCCACAACCAGTCTAGAACTCGAACAAGTTTTCCACTCCCCATGGGCAGCCTCACCTTCCCAACGACTTTATGGTTTATCTTCCATATATTGCATTTACTATTGTATTAAATATTGCTTTGATGGTTGTATCAAGTGTTGGTTGTAGTTGAGACCCCTATATAAGTCTCACAGTGACTTGTATTAAATCATCAAGAAAAATATCAATATTATCTCTTCTTATTCTCTAACTTTGTCGATTACTATCCCTATCATCTCCATCGGTCCTCTTCCACAGGAAGATTCCGTCCATCCTGCTCTGAGTGTCGCTTTTCTACTCGACCTCCAGCACCGATCCAATCCCTACCACAATCCTTATCGGAGTAGTGGCCGCCGGAGAAGGAGAGTGAGCAAGCAACGGGAGTCTTTTTTTTGGCGAAACTCTTGCGGTGCTAGCAAGGAGATAAGAAAAGTGCGGTTTTCATAAAAAAAACCCTACTAAATTTTTAATTTTGGTAAAAAAAAAAAATCTCACCCTCATTAAAAGCATCTCTCTATCCTCTATTCCTATTCTTAGCCTTCCCCCTCTCCCAACAACCATGAAACCACATCCCCTGCTTTTCCCCCCCATTTCTTCCCCAAATTTCTCCACCCTACCTTCATTGTCTCCCCGAGCAGCGCCACCGACTCTCCCCCTCCGCCGCCTGTATCCATGGCCGGTCAGGCGGCGCCGCGCTTCCCTCTCCCCGCACCCACCACCGCATTATCCCTCTTCGTCCTCCTCGTTGCCGCTCCGGCGATTTCTTTCACAACTTTCGTCTCCGCCGGAGCAGAGGAGGGTGAAGCCCTCCTCCGCTTCAAAGCCACCCTCTACGGCCTCGACGCCGATCTCCCGTCGTGGATCCCCGGCCCGGCACCCTGCAATGCCAATTTTACCACCTGGGAAGGCGTCATCTGCTTCAACGGGCACGTTTGGGGGGTGCAGCTGGAGAACAGGGGCCTCGTCGGAACCCTAGAAATCGAACCCCTCGTAGCCCTAATCGGCCTCCGCGCCATCAGCTTCATGCATAACAATCTCGCCGGACCTCTACCTGACCTAAACCGTCTCGGCGCTCTCAAGGCCGTGTATCTCTCCGACAATAACTTCTCCGGCGAGATACAGGGCGGCGCATTCGCCGGCATGAGGTCCCTCAAAAAACTATTTATCTCCAACAATGGCTTCACGGGTCCGATTCCGGAGTCGCTTGTCAACCTCAGTAAACTGGCTGAGCTGCGCCTCGATCACAACGAGTTCGCCGGACCGTTGCCGGAGTTTAGCCAGCCCGGCCTCGTCACGGTGGACGTTTCGTTCAACGCGCTGGAGGGGCCCATCCCTCAGCGGCTCAGCAAGATGGACCCGAAATTTTTTCAAGGTAAAATTTCCTACTACACATATTATATTTATTTTCACCAATGAAAGGATTACCACTCCAGACCTTAATTAAAAAAAATATATTTTTAAATCACAAA
The DNA here is from genome assembly GCA_039513925.1 of Platanthera zijinensis. NCBI lineage: Eukaryota > Viridiplantae > Streptophyta > Magnoliopsida > Asparagales > Orchidaceae > Platanthera > Platanthera zijinensis. The sequence continues at coordinate 62,411,431 of CM077080.1, forward strand.
ATATAAGATCCACACCCTAACAATATTTTGATGAAGAAGTAAAATCATAATATATCATAAGATAGCCTAACATGAGAATTGAATGAAGTGTGTAAGGGAGAAAACATAAGCTTGCCCTAGCACTTCCGCCGGATTTACAGGGTCAACGCCGGAGGTAAAGCAAACTTGTGTCGGCCGAGAATTGACGGAGCTTCCACGCAGTTGTCAGAAATGATTGCATCCTTTACCGGAAGAGTCGCATGAGGTGGAGATGACAGGGCGCAATGCTGACGATGGAAGCAACGTCGGGAACGATGAGGATGAGTAGTGAGCGGGGAGCATGGGTGCGAGGGTCGCAGATTAGTGTTGGGGTGAGAGTATACGAGTAGGGTATTAAAATTTATGTATTATTTGGTATTTCTTATGAGTGATAATATCCATAAGTAGGGGGCTAATATAAATGCTCTATTTAAAAAGGGTTTGGATGAGAAAATAATTTATAGCTGCTTGTGAAACAGGAACTATTAGCAGATTGATGTTATTTGAAAATCAATAATATTGTCACATGAAAATAAAAAAATATATAATTGAGGTGGTGGTGAATCAATAGCTTTAACAAGAAATAAATAAAGTGAAAAGTTTAAAGTTGTCCACATTAAGGTACTATTTGATGCTGCGCTTTTGTTCCGATGAATTTGGACAAAATTGTCATCGTCATAGAATATATGTTTGACATGACAATGGTTATGTCCGTCACCAAGAAAAGAAAACTAGTTCTAATTAAACATAAAAGTAGATGATGTTATTTAGGTGAGGTCGGGGGTTCACGAAAGACGGTTCATAACCACCATGATAACGATCTCCACCACTGCGTTTTGAGCCTAAGGGCCCATTTTGCAAGTGGTTGCCTCCAGAATTCGAACCCATGACCCCAAGGTTGCACGACAACACCTTAATCAGTGCGCCAAGGCTCCCAATCGGAATTTCTTGGTCGGCACAGGGTTGCTTGTTTATTTCTGGTTAGAATCATACCCGGTCCAACTTGGTGTATAAGTGTTTAGTGCAACTTGGGGGAAATCCCTCTCATTTACTCTGGTGGTAGAAGAGACGATTGAAATCATTGATGAGAATTTAGTTGCCGCCTTGACAGCGACGCTTGTGTTGGCGGATAGGATTATATCTTCAAGGTCTTTGAATTTCGATGCAATGAAGAAAACTCTATCTACTTCATTTAATGCTATTTGTTTGGTCACATTCAAACAACTTGGGGCGGACCGATTTGTTTGTGTCTTCTCGCACATTGTAGATTTATGCATGGTTTTGGAGGGGTGCCCTTTGCATTTTGACAAGAATCTAATTGTACTTGGAAAAAAGTCACACCTAAGGATAATCCTTGTCTTATGCCTCTAGTCTTATTTCATTTCAAAGTGCAAATTTGGGGATTGACTTTACAATTCATGTTGATCAATAATACGACCGGGAAGTATCTTGATATGGAAGTGGATCAATTGGGAATTGTTTGGGGCTCCTCTAAAACTCTGCTTCTCTGGGTTGTAAAGCCTTTAAGCTTGCTAACGGGGATCCGTGCTTGACAACCGTTAAGTATGAGAGATTTCTTCATATTTGTTATTTTTGCGACCTCATTAGGCATTTTGGAGGATGTGTCCCTCCCAACTTGATAAGATTTTCTATGATCTAGGTGATAATAAGCCATTTAGCCCATGTTTGAGAGCGTCATCCACATTAATCTTCAATAATTTGAGGAGTCGTATGAAACCAACCTTCATTTCATCACCCCCACAATTCTCATCACCACCCAACCTATCGTCGGCCTACAACCCTAACTGAGCTCCCATCCACCTACCCGAAACCTCAACTTTGCTATTCTTGTCCGGCCACTACTGCAAACCTATTCATTACATCCTCCTCATCCCACACCTACGAATCAATTCAATATGTTCTCCACTAATAGTGATCCTCTATCACATTATTCCAATAACCACCCCACTCCACTATTGATACCTACCCGAATGACCCAACCATGCTATTCATGCTCTCAATTAACCACATTATATTGGACTCCATGGTTGCATATCTCAACTACCACACAAACACCCCATTGGATTATTATGACTCCATACTCTCCGTTCCCAAAGAAAAATGTATAATTCTATTTCATTCACCTATGGTTCGTCCGTCCCTTACTATAACGGTGGCGTTGAAAGATGTATCTATGATGACAACCCAGAGGGACTGTCCTTTTGGGTCTCAGGGATCTTCCACTTGGGTGGCACACCAACTCCAAAAACAACAGACACCATCTACATCAGATTGTGAAATCTTCCATGTTGACAAGAAGAGAAACTGGGTGGCTACCATTCAGGAACTGTCTATCCACAGGGAGTACGACGTACTGCTCGCCATTAAAATCTTATGTTGGAACTGTCCAAAATTGGGGGGGGAGGGGGGAGGGGGGGCACCTGCACAGTTCGCTACTTAGGGGAGATACTCAAGACTCTTCATCTCTCCATAGTCTTCTTTTCAAAGATTAGGTTTTCTTGTAATAAGGTGATTTTTTTGAATAGAGGGTTGAACTTGGATGACATTTTGGTTGTGAGTCGGGGTAGTAGTAGGGGCCTCGTATTTTTTTGGGAGAAGAATGTGGACGTCCACCTCCTATCGTATTCGTCTTATCATATTAATGTCACAGTTTTGGGTATTGTTCTGTGGCATTGTTGTGATTTATCGATTTCTATGCCCACCCGGTTGTTTGTCATCCGATGCATACATGGAATCTCCTTCGTACCTTGTCTTTGACCTTACCTTGTCTTTGACCTTGCAGTTACCATGGGTGTGTGGTGGAGACTTTAATGAGATTCTTGCTCAGTTAGATCTAGACAATAGGGTTTGGAGACCAAGATGGTAGTTGGAGGCTTTTCGTTCAACATTGCTTCATTGCAAACTCTTGGATTTCAGCTTTCTAGGCAACCGTTACACTTGGACGAATAGAAAAGTGGCCCTTCCATAATTTGTGTTTGGTTTGACCACTTTTGTGGTTCTGCAACTTGAATAAATTTATATTCTGGGGCCTTGGTGGAACACTTGCAGACCATGCAGTCAGACAATCAACTTATTCTGCTTAGTTTACGGGCCCAGCCAGCTCTTTTTCATTGGTTCGTCCGATCTGGTATGAAGTGTCGTCTGATCTGGTCTGAATCATAGTGGAATCGGTTTTCAGAAATTGGGGGTTTGATTTTTTATGATTGGAATGATATTTCAAAGACCAAGCCGCATCTGAATTAGGGTCGAGTTGTTCGGGGATTCCTATCCACGTTGATGGGATGGAGTCACGAGTAGTTTGGGAATCTTCCAGAGCAAGTCAAGTAGTTAGAGCAAGATATTGCGGCCGTTAGGCGGTCTCCAATCGCCACGGAATTACAATGCCTAGAGGCATCCATTGGGTCTATCCTTGAGTTTCTCATTTAGCCAAAGGATATGAAATGGAAGCAACATGGCAAGGTGGTTTGTTTGGAGAGGGGAGACTAGAATACTACATACTTCCACACACCTTCCTCGACCCAGTGGCAAAAGAATTGAATGGCTTTTCAATAAAGAGAGAAGATTATACCATAAAAAGAAATATCATAAAGAGAGAAGATTTTCATAGGATAAGACTTAAATGGACATATAGGAAAGAATAATGTATATTATGCCACCTTTCATGGAGGATTAGAATATGAAGAAAGAAATGAAGGACGAATCATTTTAGTTTTTTCATTAATACATGAGCTAATTGTGTCAAATACGTTTTTCATAAAAAAGGGAAAACCTTTTAATTATGTTTAAAAGTGGACCAAATAAGTTATAAATTAATTACTTTATGACTCGTAAAATTGATAAAATGATTTGTAAGGATTGCAAAGTCATATCAGGAGAAAGTTAGACAACATAACATATGTTAGTGGTGTCTAATGTACAAATTAAATATAATAAATTTAAGAAAAAAACAAAAATATTGCCAAAAATTCGGTGGTAGAACTTGAAGATGGAAACGCAGGTTGCTTTTAAGACAACAGTTATGAAACAACTAGTTCATGACTCTTATGTTGATCCTAATTTCTCATGGGAAGTTATGTCTTCATATTTAAGGATAAATGAAAAGAACATACTTGGAGTATCAAAAGATCATGCGTCCCCAAATAAAGAATCTTGTTGGTGGAAAAAGTATGTGCAAGACAAAGTGAGGGCAAAGATGATCAACTATATCACTTTATGCTTTTAGCAATGATGAAAACCTATCCAGATATAAAGTCGTCAAAAAGAAGTTAAATATGTATTAAGTAAAGCAATAAGTCAAGCTTATGAAGAATTTTATAAACGACTAGATACTAAAGATGAAGAACATGACATATATAAAATTGCTCAATCTAGATAAAGGAAGATAAAAAATTTAAGCCAAGTAAAATTCATTAAAAATGAAACAAATATAATTTTGACGGATGATGTGATTATTAAAGGGCGATGAAAAAGATACTTTTATTAACTTTATAATAAAACAAAAGACAATAAATTGAACTTGGAAGAGCTAATTAAATCAGAGAAGTATATGAACATAACGTTTTATCGTAAAATTCAAGTATCAGGGGTAAATGATGCTCTAAAGAAGATGAAAAATGAAAAAATAGTTGGGTCAGACGATATACCCATCAAAGTATGAAAATGTCTAGGGAATAAAGGAATTTGTGCCTTACATATTCTTTAATAAAATACCGAAGAGGATGTTCGACCAATACAAAAAAAATATCTTGATATCTTTGTATAAAAGCAAATGAAATATACAAAATTGTGTTAATTACAAATGAATTAAATTGATGAGTCATGCCAACAAATTATGAGAACGAATAATAGAAAGAAGAGTAAGACGGGAGACTAACATCTCGGAGAATCAATTTGGATTCATACCAGGGCGATCGACCATGGAAGTTATACATCTCTTAAGGAGACTTATTGACAACTATCAAGAAAGAAAACTAGATTTGCATATGTTATTTATTGATCTTGAGAAGACTCATGATAGAGCTCCAAGAGAGATTTTATGGTGAGTCTTAGAAAAGAAAAGTGTAAAACATTGACATAATCAAAGATATGTATACAAATTTAGTGACAAGTGTGAGAACATACAGAGGATTAACACAGGAATTCTCTATCACTATTGGCTTACATCAAGGTTCAGTTTTAAGCCCTTATCTCTTTACCCTTATCTTAGATGAGCTCACCGAACATATCCAACAAGCAATACCTTGGTGTTTATTGTTTGCGGATGATATCGTTTTGGTCGATGAGACGTGCGAGGGTGGAAACACAAAACTTGAATTTTGCCGAGACACTTCAGAAAAGAAGGGTTTTAGGTTGAGCAGGGCAAAGATGGAGTATATGGAGTTTAAATTTAGCAGTGCAAGAAGAATGACTTCGTTATTAAGTTGGATGATCAAGATATTTCCCGTGGTGAGTGTTTAAATATCTTGGATCTATAGTTCAAAACAACGGAGGTATTGATAAAGATGTGACACATAGAATCCAAGCGGGTTGGTTGAAGTGGAGAGACGCGTCGGGGATTTTATGTGATCGTAAAGTACCATTAAAACTTAAGGGCAAGTTTCACCGTATTGCAATTAGACCAGTATTGCTCTATGGTTCTGAGTGGTGGGCAATGAATTGTGTACATGAGCAAAAAATAGTAGTTGCGGAGATGAGAATGCTTAGGTGGATGTGTGCCCACAAGACTGGATAAAATTAGGAATGAATGTATCAGAAATTTATGATTCTTCTTTTTAGTGTTATGAATATGATATAATAAAATATGACAAAACCTATAGCAAAAATTGGTTTACGTAAGAATGTACGGAGTGGTTTACATAAGAATGAACGTCGAATACCAAAAGGAGTTATTCACGTTCAAGCGAGTTTCAACAATACTATTGTAACTGTTACAGACGTACGAGGTCGAGTGGTTTCTTGGGCTTCTGCAGGTACTTCTGGATTCAGAGGCACAAGAAAAGGAACACCCTATGCTGCTCAAGCAACTGCATTAATGCTATTCGTACAATAGAGGGATAAAACAAGAGTATCGCCAATTGTATAGAAAATGCGAGAAACTCGAGTAAGATGGTTTGGACATGTACAAAGGAGACCTTTAGGTGTTGTGAGAGTCTAGTCACCAGGCATGTTAAATGAGGGAGGGTAGACCAATGGAGACTTGGAATGAAACTATAAGGAAAGACATGATGGCAAAAGATAGAGCACAATGATGACAAAGGATCCATATAGCCGACCTCACTATAGTGGGATAAAGGCTTGAGTGTTGTTGTTGTTTGGTCCATGAGGATCATTATATGAGTATTAATAAATAAATATTTTCACTTATCACACTATTTTTCAATATAAAAAATATATTTTTAAATTTTATTATTTAGTTTTATTTCTTTTATCTTGATTATATTTTGATAGTTGCTTTTATTTGCTTATTATTTGTTAATTGTCAAAAATTTGTTAATTAGATTAAACATCATCACCATCATCATACTCTAGTCAAATATTTTCTGAAAGTTTGTCCCGATATTTTCTAAAAGTTTGACCAATTTTATTAGGTGTTTTCTCAAATTTTTACATTAAACTAGCTTAGAAAGTAATGTAATGGAACATGCGTCTCGCATTGAAAGTTATGATATTTACTATATAAATGTATATATATACACGCATGCACACTATTTTTCCGCAACGGGTTACAATGTTTTTCCCAAATTCTAAAATTTTAAAAGTATTATTGACATTTCTTTTAAAATTGAGTATACACTTGATTCTCTTGAGACGATGACTCCCTCAACTTACTCGTGTTTTTTAATTTGTTGAAAATATGTAGAACTTTGGGTTATAAATTATTTTTTATCTCAAGTTGATTTGAAACTGATCCCTGAGGTTTTGATTTGTTTTAATGTTGTTTTTTAGCTGAAAAATATTTTCTGATGATAATCAAAAAGATGTGGCATTAACATCAATTAAAAATTTAAAGATAAAATTGACATTAGTAAGTTAAAATTTATGTGTGTAAATGGTTTTTACTCGTACAATTTGTTGGATAATTTGTAGATTTAATCCCTATTTGGGGGGACTTATTTTCACCGGTCAAGCGGTGACGACTGACGACCTCATGAACCGGACCTTAATTAAGGTCAGGTTCATGCGGTCATCGCCGCTTGACCAGTGAAAATAAGTCCTCCCAAACAGAGCCTTAGGCTCCGTTTGGGAGGACTTATTTTCCCCGTCAAGCGGTCACAACCGCATGAATCGGATCATAATTAAGACCCGATTCATGCGATTGTGACCGCTTGACCGGTGAAAATAAGTCCTCCCAAACTGAGCCTTAGGCTCTGTTTGACATGACTTATTTGTTCCGGTGAGTTTGGAGAAAAATATAACCATCATAAAATATATGTTTAGCATGACAATGGCAATAACCATTGATTGTCATGTCAAACATACATTCTATGACTATGAAGTTTTTCCCCAAACTCACCGGAGCAAATATCCCGCGCTAGCAATCATCAATGCAGTTGTCATGAACTGTCGTTCATGACGACGCAGTTGTCATGAACCTCGCTCAAGTAACTTCATCCACTTTTATGTTCAAAACTAATTTTCTTTTCTTGGCAGTGGTCCTAACGCGCTGCTCATGTGGGCAAAAATACTGCACAAATCTTGAGCCTTAGGCTTTGTTTTTTGTTTGGATGGACGGCTGCGCCTCTCCCACGTGCTTGCTCGGCTTTTGCTCCCGCCCTCCCTCTTGGGAAAGGAGAAACAACTCCCTTCCCAGCCGCAGCCCTTCCACTCCGATTCCCAACTCCAGCCGCCGCCGCTGCCCATCCAAACAGAGCCTTAGAAGTCATTATTGATGCACTGAAATAACTTCCTGCAGGCAATCCAAAGCTCTGCGGCGCTCCACTGACAGTCCCCTGCGGCGACGCCGGCGAGAAACGCCGACCAACGACACATCACGGCTTATCTCTGGCTCAAATCATTGCATTCTGCATCCTCTTCTCTCTGGCACTCATCTTCCTCGGACTTGTCTTCCTCCTGCGGCATGATGAGACGGTGGTGATGGGCCGCCCTTCCTCCAAACAGAGCAAAGCAGCGCCGGCGGACGCGAGCAAGCTCGAGATTACCGGTTTATCGGAGAAACACCACAACCACCACCGCCATGACAGCCGGCTGGTGTTCCTTCGGACGGCAACCGAGAGGTTCGAGCTGCAGGAGCTGCTCCGGGCATCGGCGGAGGTGCTCGGAAGCGGGAACTTCGGCTCCTCCTTCAAGGCGATGCTCCCCGCCGTCCCCGCCGTGGTGGTGAAGAGGTTCAGGGAGATGAACGGCGTCGGCCGGGACGACTTCAACGAGCACATGAGGCGGCTGGGCCGCCTCTCCCACGCCAATGTGCTTCCCCTCGTCGCTTTCTACTACCGGAAGGAGGAAAAGCTCCTCATCACTCACTTCGTCCCCAACGGTAGCCTGGCCCACATGCTCCATGGTAATTAAACTACTCTCGAAGATCTAATTCTTATTTATTTATTTATTCGCGGCAATCCTGAACGCAGATTTGAAAGCCGAGTCTGGAATCAGAATTTTCACAATGATGGCAACTTAGGCTTTGTTTGGCGCGGTGGTGGCTGTCGTGAACGCGAACGCGATAGTCATGAACCGTGCGAACTCCCGACCTCCGTAAAAAATTTCTATGCATTTTATGCTCAAAATCAGTTTATAATATGTCTTGCTAAACATAATTGACCAAACTCATAGAAGCAAATATGGTGCGCCAAATGAAATCTTAATGATCACTGTTTGATCCATGCTGTGACAGGTAACCGAGGGTCGACGTTGCCGCCGCTTGACTTTCCGGCGAGGTTGAAGATAGTGAAGGGAGTGGCGCGCGGGCTGGGATACCTCTACGACGAGCTGCCGGTGCTGAAACTCCCGCACGGCCACCTGAAGTCGTCAAACGTACTCCTAGACGAGAACCTGGAGCCTCTCTTGGCCGATTATGCGCTTGCGCCGGTGATGAATGCCGCCCACGCGTCGCAGGTCATGGTCGCCTACAAGTCCCCGGAAGTTATCCGGCTCGGCCAGCCTTCCCGGAAGAGCGACGTGTGGTGCTTTGGCGTACTGATACTGGAGATCCTCACGGGGAAGTTCCCGGCCAACTTCCTGCACAAGGGATCCGGGAGCAGCGGCACAGACCTGGCCACGTGGGTGAGCTCGATGATGAAGGAGGAGGGGGACGGCAAGGAGGTGTTTGACTCTGATATGAGGAGCAGCAGCACTGCTGGAAATGGTCAATGGGAGGAGATGATGCACAAACTGCTCATGATTGGGCTGGACTGCTGCCGGGAGAATCCCGACGAGAGGACGGGGATGAGGGAAGTGCTTGAGAGGATCCTGCAGCTCAATCTGAGCACATCTAATTAGAACATGCCAAGGTGTCAAGTGTTAAGTTTGAGGAAATGGCATAATGCACTTTCGAATTGTAGGGTTTTGACAAAATGCATCTCAAATTGTTATATTCGGCAAAATGCACTTCTCAATTAGAAAAAGAACGACACTTTGCAACCTGGTGGGGAGTGATGGGAGATGCATTTTGAAAAATTTAACAATTTTGGGTATATTTTTTCAAAGCCCTGCAACAATTCGAAGATGCATCATGTCAATTACTTTAATTCTTTATACATGCATGAAGAGAATGATGGTGTGAATAGGAACCAAAATTTACTTTCAATCCTTTTTAAAGTTTATTGTTTCTTGAAAGTTTAAGGTTACATAAGTGGCAATTTTGGCAAAGGCCTATTTAATGTTTTGTTATTAGTTACATCACTATTAGCAACTCAAAATGAGTTAGATCCGAGCAAAATTTTCACGATTTTTTTGCGGTGTGATTGTGATTTTGGGACGAGATTTTTTAATGCGCGGTTTAGGACCACATTGTTTATATATAGCATCCAACCATAATTTTTATATCCCAATTGAGGCTTAAAAAGTTAAACATGAAAACTATTATAGGCTGATAGTTATATAAATATAGGCTTTTTATATTAATATAACTTGATGAGTTATATAACTTGATGAGGTTCCCTGAAATTGTGAGTCAAATTGGGTGCATATAAATCAAGTACACATACGCTCAATCAGATCGGTTGCACGCGCAAACCGCATTTCCTCGAGTCCTGGAAATGCCCTCGACGGGGGTTGACACCGCGCGCATACCCGACCAGGCCGCGCAAGCGTGCCCAACCGGCACACGCAGAAGCCCCCCGCGCGGCCTGCACGTACGGACGCCCGACCATGACGTGCAAGCGCCCAGCCGGCACGCTCAAGCGCCCAGCCGGCACGCGCAAGCGCCCAGCCGGCACGCGCAGAAGCCCCCCAGCCGGCACGCGCGGAAGCCCCCCGCGCGGCCTCGCACGCGCGTCGGCAGCCTGCGCGCGTGGTCATGCCCCGTGCGGCCACGCTGGTTCGCGCGTCACGCGGCCGTGCAGGGCCGCACCACGTAGTCGTGTGGAGCCGCGCATCGCGCAGGGCCACACACCACGCTGTCGCGGTCGCACCTCGTGCGGCCGCGCGCGCGTCGGCGGCCTCCCCCGCCGCCGGCGACCCCCGTCGTCTTTGGCGACCTTCGCTGCCGCCGACCACATCCAACCACCACCGTCTCCGGGCACCCTGCCCGTGCCGCCCGAATTGTTCAGAGGGCATCTTTGTCATTTTAGCAAAAATGGTGATCCAGGTGATCGAAACGGAGTGATGTCATTCGCCAGCACAGATTACTCTCCAGCATAATTACCACCACGATACTCCAAAAAAACTATAAATAGATCATCAGACCTTCATTTAAAGACAAGCAAATCCAGAGACAAGAGAGCTTTGAGGTTTTTCGGCGAGATTGTGGACTTAGGCCGATTCTCAGCTCAGGAATTCTTTCCGCTCTCTTCCTTGCGCTAAAGTCTTCAGCAAGCTCCAAGTTCCATTAATCGCCTCAACGAGAGTGCTCCCATCAAGGCTCCGCATCAACGAGAGCGCTCCCTCCAGAAGCTCCGAAGACTTGGCGAATTTTCTAGTCGGAACGCTACCACCAAGGTTCCGTGAAGTTAGCGACACTCCAAGGCTGGAGCGCTTCCATTGAGCCTCTGAGGACTTAGCTGTTTTTTTCCTTATTTCCTGCACTTCATCCTTGTAACGGAGTAGCGGTCTGTAGCCCTCCGAGATCAAACCAACCTTTGTAAAACTCTGAGAAGCTTGTGAATTTTGGCCCGACACAGATCCAACCACGTGATTTTTCACCCTTTCCGGGTTTTCCACGTCAAAATACTCTTTGTCATTTGATGCGGTTTACTTTGATTGTTTGTCCGCCCAGTCCGACTCTGAGTTAAGGCGGGCCGATTTCTCCGGATTGGGGAAAAACCGGGTGACCCGCAACAGTTTGGCGCCGTATGTGGGAATGGTGTTCCCAAAAGCTCTGACAAGTTTATGAATCTCTCAACCAACAAAAATGACAGAAAAATACACAAATTGACAGTGACGTGGCACTAAAGGAGTACACCAATCTAGCCCCCGCTGACTTGCACGCAGGCAATGCCTCGCTTTAGGGAGGATCCACCATCGCCGCATCCCCAGCATCGGGGGAAGAATACAGGCACCTGGTAAGGGAGCGCCATGCAAGGGCGCTCACCTTGATGAAAAACTTAAGAGCTCGTCGCACTCCCAACGCTGATACCGCACTAGGTGATCAACCACTGCAGATCCTGTGTCAAATAATGCTTGAAGACCATGCCTGCTCTAAGGATCCCACCGCAGGCGAGTCGTCCAACGCTGATGGCTCCACGCACCCCGTCGTAGACCAAGCAACATGCAAGGAACCTGACAGTCAAGCCCCCAACGACTCTGTTGTCGACAACGTGCCTCTCGCGGAGGAGGCCATGCTTGCGCCCCATACAGAATGGGAGGAGCGCCTATGCCAGATAGAAGAGAGTCAAAATCAAGCGCTCACGCTCTTAAGAACGTTGAACGCCTCTCGCGCCCCCCACTCAGCTTCTGGGCTTGGCTGTCAGGTTCAAGCAAATGAGTACGCATGGATTCCCTCCTAACAAAAAAGCAAAGAATATCCTTCTGGGTCTTGCAAGAACACAAGAGGAGCAGAACAAAGCGAATGAGCTGATAGTTAATGAGGCTGGGAGTTCATTTCATCCATCATTCTCTCAAGATAGAGCTGGATGCGAAGACGAGGAAGCTTGTCTTCGTGGGCTATGATGAGCAGAAGAAGGGATGGAGGTGTATGTATCATGCGACGAAGAAGTTCATCGTGTCCAGAGATGTTGTTTTTGATGAACTGACGTCATATGGAGGTAGCTCATCTGTGGAGCTAAAGGAGAGCAGGTCAGACGGTGGGCAGAAGGAGGCTGCTGAAATCTTCGGTTGGAGCTACATGTGTCACCAAGAGCTCCAGGTTGTTCTAGCTCTAGGGCAGATGCATCGGGTTCAGGAAGTAGGGGGCGATGCTCCAGGTGCTTCTAGTTCCAGGGCGATGGTTTCTTGTTCAGAAAGCAAGGGGAGTGAAACTAGCAAGGGGAGTGATACTCCAGGTTTGCCTGGGAACAGAGCTGATTCAGGAGATGCAGCGGAGGTGGTTAGCCGTGATCAGGCTCTTTGGAGGTTGAAGAGGATCACCAACCCACCAGCTCGATATTGTGAAGTAAATGCGGTGAGCTCGGTCTCTTGTTTCTTCTCAAACCCTCAAATCGAGCGAGAGCCTTCTAGCTTTGAAGGCACCACTGGAGTCAAGGAGGGGGAAAGCGCCAAGGATGAGGAGATGACTGCCCTTAGGGGTTACAAGGCTTGTGACCTTGTGCCCAAGGTTGGTGTTACTCTTGTGACGTACAAGTGGGTGTTGAAGCTGGAGAAGAAGGCAGATGGAAGCTCGAGTCCTTTCAGGAGGTGTTGGAGGGATTCCTTATGGTATGATATATGCGGAGCGAGGACTATATCGCGGACATCTTCTCGATGTCGCTATTGGAGAGGCCATTTTTATGGTTACGGGGACAGCTGGGATTGGTCACCACTTCTCACTTCAAGGGGGAGTGTTGAAAATCATGAAGTGAAAGTGGTGGACTGGGTGACCTGTCCGAACAGCCTGTACAGACAGGACTGGCGACTAGCCAGGTCGGCAATGGTGTTGTAGTCGGCTTGTGCTCTGGCGGTCTGGGCTATCTATTCGTACGATCTGTGAGGACAGAGGATGCGGCTTGCCAGGCCGGGTTGTGTTCAGCCGACAGTTGGTTCCCAGAAGATAACCAGGCGGATATGATTGATATCCACGGAGCTCGTCAAGACTAGCGAGGTGCGGACTCGGTTGAAGTTTGCGGAGACTGGCGAGGTGCGGACTCGGTTGAAGTTTGCGGAGTCTGGGTTGCAGACTGGACCAGAGCTCGGGAGATCGGCATGGCGTGTGCCTTGGTCTGGCTCTGGAGGCGCGGTTGGTGGTAATCGCGGAGTTTGCCGGTTAGAGCGGACTGGTGCCAGGGTTCTCCGGGTTGTGCGAGATGGCTCAGTCCGGGAGGTCACGTGGTCTACGCGGACTGATATCTCTGTCTGCCATGTTCGGCAGTTAGCCTTGTGTGTCTTGGCTGCGAGCTCAGGATATGCGGACTGGAGTTGTGTCCGCAGGCGTCAGCGGACTAAAGTTGTGTCCGCAGGTGGGCGGACTGGTGCGGATCTCGCAGAGTTCACCTGTATGGCGATCAAGTCTGGCTGGGCCTTGGCGACAAGGCGGATTGACTTGGTATCCGTCCTTGGTGGTGCAACCTTGGCGGACTGGATGTCTTGCCTAGTTATGGCGGACTGGTTGTGTATCCGTGGCTTGGCAGATACACTTGGTGCTCGCCGAGAGATAGGGCGGTTATCCTATCAGCTAGGGCGGTGATCACACTCCTCTCCGCGCCTATAAATAAGACCCCTTGTCACATCAATTGACATCCAACTGAACAGTAAGTGAACTCGCGGATAGTTGTTGCGATTAGGATTTTGTATCAGCGCAGTTTGAGGAGGTTGACCGGTTTGTACGTTGCAGGTTGTGTGGGTAGCGCTGGGAAGCCAGAGACTCGGTTCTGACTGCGGTCAGGGACAGTGCGGACTCTGCGGTTAGCAACCAGCGGTTAACAGCAGGTCGCGGTTTGAGACTAGGCGGTCTCTCTCTTCTGCAACTAATTTCCCAGTTCAATAAGCTGTCTGCATCTAACAACTTGGTTCAGTTCGGCAGCAACTCACGCGATCTGGCGGCTAGCAACAGTGCGGTTAGGCGGCTTGCAGATCGGCGGTTTGCGTTCAGCATTGGAATAACGGAAGTCCGCGCGGCTAGGTTGCAGTCTGGCGATCTGTCGGTTTGAGTTGACTACGTAGAGGTTAGCAGCATGGCCGACGGTTACTCCTTGAGTCCGCGCGGCTTGTTTTCTCTGCCTTGTAATTTGCTGTTATCGGGTACATCGGCGAATCATGTCTCGTCATGTATACATCGTCTTGTAAAAAATGTTTTGATAGTATAAGTTTTTTGTTCTTCTACTTGCATCTGATTATTTGGACCCGGATAGGTTGAGTGTTCGTGCGCCTGGTTTTTTGTTTTCCGCTATCAGAAATTTTTACATTGAGCTTCTTCTTCTCTAGTGCAGTGTCCTAGTTTATTCCGCAATAATTTTGGCTTATCTGTCGAGCTTCCCCGCAATATTTCTACCACTTAATCGAGCTTCCCCCAACTCCCAGAGCTTCTTCCCAAGTCGAGATTGGTTATACTCTTGTTTGCTGACTTTCATTCTGCGGGATTGAGCTCAGGACGGAATCCACTACAACCCCTCTATCGATTGGAACCTTTGTAGGTAAAATTTGTGTATTAACATTCTTATCTATTCTTCTTCCTCATATGACCCAATCCCACTGGTCGTTGTCACCTCCACACATATTTTAGAACAACATTTATCAATGTCGTCGGAGAAAGCTGATGAAAATGTAGTGAATGTAAGTAAATCCAACTATATTGTAGATCCAACTGATTTTATAATCATATTATTGTTCTATATTACGATTGTATTTTATGTTGAGATTCCAATTGCATTATGTACTGTAATTCTAACTGTCTTAAGTTATTTTTTCTTTCTCATGCACAAAAAACCCATGGTGTTTAATTTCCTCATTGCACTCTAGGAGGCTGAGGCGTGCACTTTTAACAAAGATATTTTGAATCACGGAATTTTGTCTGCCCAAAGAAGTGAATCCGCTAACAATGCCTTGCATGGGTGTTTGAAGGCTACCAGTACACTCGTTGAGCATTTTTTGGATATGCAGAAGCTAGTTGCGCCATGACGCAGAAGCGAGCATGACGAAGATTTTAAATGCAAACACGATATTGTTAGCTTGAGGTTTAAAAATTATTCTCCATTGAAACATTTGTCGAAGCTCTACACTCGTAAGATTTTTTCATTTTTTGAGAATACATTCATGGAAGGTGTTATTGCAGTTAGTATCATTGTTGAAACAAGATACTGTGAGCATCAAATAGTATATGTGGCAAAGGTTAGTGATGAAGAAGAAAATAGATGGTTTGTAAGTTTTAACTCTACAACCATGGCAGATTGTTCGTGTAGGAGTTTTGAAACTAAAGGTATATTATGTCAGCACATCTTGAGGGTATACAATGTTCAAAATGTAAGGCAGATCAATCACAAATATATACTTAAAAGGTTTACCCTAAATGCAAAGAAGGACATTTACCTACCCAGTACCCCAGTCATGACTGTGTATGAGTTGAATATGGTTTTTTGAAACCACTTGATGCAGTTTAGCTACGATCTGGCGAGCCGAATTGAGAACTGCAAAATTGCAAAGGATCATGTACTAAACGTCATGAATGAGTTGTCGAAAATAACAGATAATATGGTGGAATTGGATGAGCAACAAAATAAGGGGTTCTTGGAGGAGAATGACATGAGTGCAACTTGTGTAAGGGATCCAGCAGTGAAGAGACCTAAAGGTGCTTCTAGTGCGCTTATGAAGGACCATTGAGAGAAAAAAACAGCAAAATCAAGTAAGTTTTTGTGTTTGTAGTTACAACAATTTTATAAAATTTAGATGTACTTAACCAAAATAAAATTGAGCAAAATTTATGTGTATATATTTCCTTTTTTAACAAGAAAGAGAGCAGCAGAGATCAAGAAGACGCCTATTGTACATGACAGACCTCCAAAGGTGAATGAGTTCAACTTCATTGATGATTTTACGACGGAATCATTGACCATAACAAATGAGTTCAACTTCTCCAGTGTGACTACTGATGAGCAACCATCTTCCCAAAGGGACAATAAAATTGTCTTAGATTTTTCTGATGATTTTTGTCTAAATATGTCGTTTAATTTTGTTAGTATATCTGATGTGTTTAAACCTTGAAGGTTATTGTATGCTGGCAATTTGTATGTTTAAAAAGAACGTACTTGTTGAGTACCTCCTGATTTTCGGATTATTTCACAAAAGCATGCTCTTGTGAAGGGAAATCAATGATCTTAATATATTTGTTACATTTTGGCATGCACATGTGTGTACATATATTCATCATTTGGGTAGCTTTGTAAGTTCGCTTAAATTTTCAAGCATTTGTATGTTGAAATATGGTTGACTTGTACAGAAACAATAAAACCTCGTATAAATAATCTTGCTAACATGCACATGAACAATAAAAACAACACAAGAAATAAACTGTCCAGTTACATGACCAACTCTCGCATCACTTGTTCTCGGTAAAGTTCACATGAATTAAAGGAGCAAGTTCTTTTAATATATCGACCGCAATTTTAACACGAAATTTTGGCATTTCTGCTTGCCACTTATGGCAGCGAGACCATTCGATTGGTTTGGTGGACATCGCCGCCTCCATGAACTTGATTACAAAAACTCTGCAATCATCCCCGCCCTCCCGAATCGGTATGCCAGGAACATCATCAATTCGCCAGTTAAGGAACCATGGAGGCATGGATGTACTAATGTCCTCATTTAATGGGAAAACTTGTAAGAATGACAATGATAATAATGAATTTGAAAAGACATTAATAAGAATGAGAATGTTATAACTTTAAAAATCTGCATACCAAAGCCGGCAAAGTTGCACCGATGTTTGCTTGTAAGGAGAGTCGTAGTACTCCCACCATTCTTCTTTGATGCAAGATACCAACAAAGCTCAATGGCAGTCAAAGTGACACGACATTAGTTTAATTTCTTACGACTTCACACTATCAACTGTAACATGTTTTACTAGAGTTTGGGGATTTTGGAAATTACAGCGCTTACAATTCTGCAATTAGTTAGGCTAGGTTAAAAACAATACGAACAAATTGGTATTTGTCAGGTAAATTACTCACCGCATAATCAGGAGATATGTACAAGAAACTCTTCATCGTTTTCAGCCTTCGCTTTCTCTTTGCATAAAGGACTAGGGCGTAAGCATTTAGATGGGTATCCTCTATCCACCCCTTCCCATATAAGAGAAGATCAAGTAGTCTTCTTGTGAATAAAATGTTACCAACATGAAATATAGTACTATTACTACATCAATTAAATCTCATTAGTAAGCAAACAAATATAAAAATGTAAGGATGAGCAAGTGAGTTACCAGTTCAAAAAAATAGTCAAAACAAAATTTATAACATCAAATAACCAGTCAGTAATATAAGGCTTCCCCGGATAGTCATTGCTCTTCTTGGCTGGCTTGTCTAATATCTTCTTTCGACCTCCTCTCTTATTTTTTGCTATTGTAATCTCCGACCCCTTCTCTGGGCTGATAAGTATAACAGTAGATTTAGTAGATTTGGACGAGGTGTGGAAGGAGGAGGAGATGGTGATCGTTGGCATTGCAAAGAATTAAATTTAGACTCGATTAACTTTCTAAGGGAGTCAAAATTTCTGATGACTTCCTCTCTTAGGGAATCTACTTGAAGTCTCACCTGATCCTTAATAAATCCTCGCACCCGGGTCTCCAGTCCCTGCCACCCTTCCTCTGACTGTAGATACTCTTGATTCCCCTTCTCCTCAAACTTGCTTTTCCCCAGCCTATGCTCAATCTCACCCCTCGCCTTTCTCAACATGATATTTTCTTTCTTTTTTAACTATGCCTTCTTTTTCTCCATTTTCTCCCACTTAGTCATCTCCTCATCCAAGTCAATACTAAAATTCCCCCCTTTTCCAATAGTCTTAAAGTCAGACTCTTCATCCTCCTGTCTGAATAGTATCATTTCACACAATACAACATTCTCAAACTTAATTTTCACCTATAAAAACATACACTAGCATAGATTTGTTATGATTGAGTACATCAAAATTATGCATTAATTTGGCTCATAATACCTATGATTCTCTCCTCAACCGTCTTGTCAGAGTGAAACAATATTTAGTCATATAACAAACTTTTGGATACCAGCGTAACATTCTTGACCTAGTGTAACGTGCCGAAACTCAAAAGAGGGACGGGTGGCGTTTTGAGCCAAGTCTGGGACTTGGTAGAGGTCACACGGCCTGGGACACGGGCGTGTCCCAGGGGCGTCTCGTGCTCGGGTTCGACGATGGTCGTGTGGTCGACGAAATTGCAGTCGACGGTCGTTGAACAGCGAACACGGCCTGAGACACGGGCGTGTCCCAAGCCGTGTCCTACTCGGGTTGTTAGCCGAGTTGTGTCGGGGGAGAGACACGGCCTGAGCCCAGGCGTGTTCGGGTCTGACACGGGCGTGTCAAATTCGACACGGACGTGTCGAATACCCGTGTTCTCCTCGGGTTGGTGTTGGACCTGTGTCGATAGAAGAACACGCCCAGCTACACGGGCGTGTCAAAAGCCCGTGTTCTTTTCGGGACGCGACGGTTTCGGCGTCGATTGAGGCACACGGCCTTATAAACGGGCGTGTCGCAAGCCGTGTTCGGCCAAGGTTTTGGATTTTAAGTGTGAATCATGGTCGTCCGTTTCCTTATTTTGGGATCCAACGGCTCTGGGTTGTTCTTGCTGGGATATACCCGGAAATAGGGCTTAGAAACCCTCATTCTATTTGGGTTTTCTCTTTCTAAAATTCTAGAGAGAGGGGAGAGCAAGGAGGAAGAAGGAAGAGAGATCCGGTCGCCGGAGGAGATTCGGAGCGCCAAATCGCAAGCCGAGTCCAGATCTACAGAGGCGAGACCATCGCGGTGCTTTCCATTCGTATAGATTTCCATGGCTCTAAAGAGGAATGTTAGGGTAGCGATTCTCTTCTTAAGCATGTGAAGCTCTTCTTCTTTTGCATAAGGAAACCCGCTCCCGCGAGTGTGCGGGGAGTGTGCGGTGTTCCTTGGGGTAGATGTGAATAGTCCCCCTTGTTTGCATGTAGAGTCCGAAATCGAGAAACGGACATAGTCATGGTGTGTGAAGCCTACCCGGACAAGTTGGTCTGGATCGGTGATGTTTCATTATGCATGATTAGTCGGAGAAGACTCTGTGCCTTTGGTTGTTTTTGGGTTTTCTACGTGATAGATTGCAACAGGGAATCTTGGGGATTAACTTCAAGGTGCACCCGGAAAACTTGACGGAAACGCATTCCTGCCAACTTGGTGGCCTGGGAGCCAGCCTTGAACATAACTGGGTTATGTGCATGTTTGATCGAATTTGGGATCCGGCGAAGCGTGGCCCGCGCATTTGACTTATGATTGACAGTGCGGTGTGAGCAACGGGCTTGTGGAACCGGACCCGGGCTATGTGGTTTGGTGATAGAGACCTCAAAAGAGGGACTGACCATTGGCATAGTTGTGCGAGTCTTAGGCTTAGTCCGGAAAGAATTCAATGCTCACGATGTTTACCGTCCTGGGGGCGGTGGTGGACCGCGGAACGGACCAGGTTCGGACCGGGTTCACCGAGTAAGTGCCCTGAGAGCACGGGGTGTATGGTCGTACGGGCCTGCACCTGTGGTGATATGTGCAGTTATGGTACTTTCACTTAGTTGTTGTTATATGCTAATAAGTGCAGGGAAGGAGCATCGCCGCCCAAGTTTGGGGCGGGATCGTTATAATTTGGTCAGCTTTAGCTGACCGTTACTTTTGTTTGCCACCGTTGCGGTGAATTGTGTTTGCAGGTGCTGCGGAGCCGAGTGGCAAATAACGGGTCAAAGCCCTTGTTGCTGAGCCGGCCCTTGAAGGACTTGTTTTGTTTACTTGTTTAACTCATGTGTGACCGGCCTGCGAGCCGAAGTATGGAAGACACTATTTTAAATTTAGTGAACTCTTGTAAGGCCATAAGGTCGGTATTTTGTAATTCATTCCTGTTTGGGTTCAATAGTGGGCATTCATGCTTGTGGCTGGGTTCTTATTTCTTGCAACTTAATAAATTATTTCCGCTAGATGCTCTGTGTAGGACGTGTGTATTGGTTGAATGGTTTCAATGAGTAACCCACCGGTCTGTCCGTGGTATATGACATCGGGCTCCGACCGAACCTACTGTTATATGCTATGTGACGGATAGGGGTGTTACATCTAGCACCAACATCAATAGCTTTATGTACCTTTGTATGTTAGTAAAACCAAACCTACAAAAGAGGGAGTTTATAATATTATGGAAGACATAATTTTTTTTTAAAAAAACCAGCATCTCTTACCGGTAGCACCGTGGTACAACCTTCTAGGTATCCCAAATTAGAACATACTCATCGTATAACACTCATTCGGCTTAAATCGAGCAGTTGTGAATGCAAAAATTTATTGATGACCCTTGGCCAATTGTACTATCTAAACGAAGTGAGGTTGCCAAGCTCGCTGAGAGAAGTCGGAATCTTTAGGCCCCTCAGCAAAAAAAGAAAGACAACTAAAGGGTAGGAGAAAACTCTTCTTTAGCAAGCTACTTTAGCTCATCAATTAGGTGCTTGTAAGTTTGGTCCAACATTGGCACTATAACAAACCTCAAAACACGATCTCTATTTGGAAGTCTCAATATCATTGCGACCTCATTTACTATCAACCGCAGATAATAATTACCCATCAAGAATGCATGTTTGTCTCTATTGTAACACCGCACAAGAAAATATAGTAACAAAATATTTTGTGGAAGATCTGACATTCAGAAGAAAAGGAAAACTTTGGCATCTTCAAATACACAAAAAATAGTGTGGGTGATTTGATGTGTATTTGTGTGGCTAGATGTTCACGCGGATGGCACATTAAACATGTTGTCTAGTGACTAGACTCTCACAATGCCTAACAGGTGTGCCGCCTCCCTCACGAAAAATATTTTTCGTGAGAGAGGCGGCACACCTGTGCTAGGCATTGTGAGAGTCTAGTCACTAGGCAATGTGGGGGGGGGGGGGGGGGGGGGAAAAGTAAAGACTTGGAATGAAACTAAAAGGAAAGATATAATGTGCTTAGGCATTAGTGAGATTATGACACAAGATAGAGCATAATGGCGACAAAAGATCCTTAGAACCGACCCACTATAGTGAGATAAAGACTCGAGTGTTGTTATTTTTTTATATATATATGCAATAATACAATATAAAAATAATATTCCAAAGATAGAGACGAAAGGAAAGGTGGTTACGTTGATGTGTAATAAATGACTGTACTCTTGATTTTTTTTGGACTGATTAGGGGAGCAAACGAGTTGAGTTCAAGTCGAGCTTGACAAAATTTCCAAACTCGAGCTTGAGCTAATCATTTCGAGCTCGAGCTCAAGCTCGTCGAGTTCATTTTGTCCTGGCTCGAGCTCGATGTCTTCTTATCGAGCTCACGAGCTCAAGCTGCACATGAGCTTTTTAGCTCGTGCCTGATTTTCTTTATAATTTTTTATTTTTTAAAAAAAAATATAAGAATAAAAAACTCGCGAGCCGGTTCGCGAGCTCATGAACAATAATATCCGAGCTCGAGCTCCACAGGGTTGAGCTCGAGTCGAGCTTTTTTCGAGTCGGCTCAACTCAACTTGCACCCCTACTCTTGATTCATAACTATTTCAAATTTTTTAAAAGTGAGATAGCAGCAAGCCAGCAACGGGCGTATCATCATTGTGCGGTATATAAATATTCTCAATTGTTATAATATTATATTTGAAATTGCATTTGAGAGTTTGTGAGCGGCGAGAGCGCCATCTCACCGGGGCAATGTCATGGCCTGGTATTGTCGTGCGGGGCACGGAGACCCCTGTGCAATGTCGTTCATTACTATATACGTAAGCAAATACGAAAATATTTTTTTACTATTAGACCCATACTTTCCCGGATTGAACTGGTTTAACCCAGCCAAATGGCTCATAACAAGTCCAAGCCAACCCACTGACCCAATAACCCGCCCACCCTAAACACCACAAACATAAAGCAGCTGTGAAAGAAGCAGTTACTGAAATCAAAACAAATTCTGCAAATTCCATTCTCTGAAACCTGAGAGCTGCCAACCAGCTATATATGCTTTGATCAAAAGCATCCTTCCATCACCACACACATCAGTTCCAGAATCAGAATCTATAAGCCCTCACCGGCTTAAAACCCGAGTAACTGCGTCCAAGTTCGATTGGCCATCCGCCCGAGCAGCCGAGGGCGATAAGTTCGGCGTCAAGACATCCCAACTCCCGCTGTTCCTCCGCAAGCTCGAGCGCCTCTGTCGCTGATTTTCTTCCTCCGATCCTTCGAGCGGAAAACTATGGATGCGATCGGAGCCCAAGGACGAGCTGTATAACCTGCCGTTCTTGTTTCCTGCTGCCGTCTCGCCGCTGAAGTCGGCTTCCGTGTTGATGCTAAATCCAGCCTCCGCGTGCTCTCCCTCCCACGCCATGGCCTTCCTGCCCATCCGGATCTCTCCCGAGTCACCTCTACCGGCCAATTTAGGAGTCATGAGAGCTCCGCTGGACTGCCGAGATGACCACAGTCTGCCCTGCGGTGCCAAGACCCGAGCCCTGAAGTTGTTCTTGGAGGGAGGGATGCTTGTGAAGAAGACCTCTTTGAAATTCGCAATCAGGCCCATGTTGAAAGGATTTAGCCGGCGATCGTAGCGGTATCTGAAATTCTCATATGTAGTCTGTTTGCCGCGGAGGAACACATCAGAAAGAGTAAGAACTATTTAAACAGAAGATGATAGATTCTTGATTATATTTTTTGCGATGTATACGGCATGTGACTCAATTGTAATAAAACAAAAATTAGCGGGATCTTCTTCGACGATATTCCCATCTACCAAATATTTGTATGGTGTTCGTGATCTTTAGAGCCGAGAAAGAAGATTGGAAGAAGAAAAATGGCCAAGGCGGAATGAAAAAGATGCTAAAAAGGGAGCATGACATCAAATGAATCTCCCTGTTGATATTTAGTTGGTGTTAGAATTTTATTACAACATAAATAACTTCAATGAGATTTTAGCTCCATTTGGCACGGTGGTGGCGGTCAAGAGCACAGGGGTTAAATTGTCATTCGTTAACGCCCACTTAAGAAATTTGCATTCACTTTTATGTTCAAACGGACGATGTTTGTTATGTGATCCTTAACGAATGAATGACGTTTTAACTCATGCGTTAACGACCGCCGCCACCGTGCAAAACGGAGCCTTTATGATTGTTGAAGCTCATTTGTAAAAAGTTCAAAAAAAAGAACATGGTACATTTTCATATTTATTGTATTTAGTCCCACATCTTATTGTCATTAGCCTCACATCTTCAAGCATATATATAATTCTCCTGTACTCTATATAAAAAGGATGTTCCTAAGTAATAGCTAGGATTCTGGAATAACAACTATTTAATTTTCACAAGCAAGACGAGTTTTTTAGTTTCCCTCTCTCAATTTCTCCACTTGTGTTATTCTTCCCGTCCTCGCACAAACCTATCCGGTTTCGTATGAATCTCCCGACCTTATGCGAGAGAATGTGGATGTGTTTGCCCTCCCTGCTTTTTTTTTTCAAACCAGCTTATGTGAGAGCATCTCCAAACCAGCTTATGTGAGAGCATCTCCAACGGTTCGCTATTCTTCATTTTTGCAGGGATAAATCACTCCAATCGATCAGCAATGGCTTCGGCATTTATGTCGATCCTCTCTCTCCTCTAAATTTAGAGGGGGAGAGGAAATGCCAGGCCTGCATTTTATTTTGTTTTTATTTTGTATTTTTAATTACTTAATTAGTTTATTTATAAAACTTTTGTTTTAATCTATAATCTTCATAGTCGCTAATATACTTTCTCAATTACAAGTTATAACATATAATATATCAATAAAATCGTTTTTCGAGAACAACAAAATGAGACTAATATTGAATAACTTCTAATTATTATTTATCATGCAAAAAAAGAAAAGAACATGTTTTACTGATTAAAATTTCACATAAATCAAAATAAAGAGTCGTCGTGCTGCCTCGCCACTTGGTTAAAAATAATAATAAATTATAATAAAATAAAATAACACAAAAAATTAATAAAAATAATAAATTATCATTATAATGATTATATATAATATCACGTCCTCTAAATATGGAGAACATAGTTGTCGTTGCTCTAACCATGTTCTTCATATTTAGAGAACATGGTACAATGAAGATCTCTAAATATAGAGATCCTCATTGGAGATGTTCTGAGATTTTCCACTAAGCTCACCAAGTACAGTTCAATCAATGTTTTTGGAAAATAGTCACCCCCCCTCCCAACCCTTCTTTCCTATTTTATAGAGGACCACCTAGTGGTCTCAGCATGCAAACTCTCCCGCGTGTGAGTTCTTCTGCAAAATGCGGCTGCGAGCGACTTCCTGCTAGCTGTGATAGAGCGATCTCCGAGATCCCCATTTGCGATCTGTGACAACAGAGAGGTAACTTCCTGCGAGCTCTACTAGCGCCATCCGTGACTACATTGCCTGCATCCACAATCTCTCCTGCGATTTTTTCCCATCCTCAAGCGTACAACAAGCTCTCCGCGAGCTCGCGACCAGCAACCTCTCTGCGAGCTCTTTGTCTAGCAACTATGACCTGCATGTGAGTTCACATCATCTCCTCCGCGGAGCTCCGCTCAGGAGGAAATGCCTTCATCTACGATATCATGTCAACTTCCGAGCCCTCGTACTCCTCTCTCTTTGCTCTAGTGCTCTTCCGCTCTCACTAAGCTCATCTCAATAAGGCTATGTTTGTTTCCATTGTTTGGCTCCGTTCTGGTCGGCTGAAAACGACGGAATTATATATATGCGTGTTTGGGAGTGAAACGAATGGGAACTTCATTTTTTAAATAAGCAGGCATCATGTCAAATTTCAGTCGTAGGTGAGGAGCTCGGTTCCGCTGTTCTGAACGGCACGTCTTGTCGCAGCATCACTGCTAGGTTGTCGTTATTGCTTCTCCCTCAAGTGTGTCGTCGCCGCTTCTCCGAAGATCCATGCCGCGTCTTCTCCCGTCTCCGAAGATCCATGGCACCGTCTCTCCTGTCTCCGAAGATCCATGGCGTCGTCTTCTGCCGTCTCCGAAGATCCATGGTGTCGCTACAATTTTTTGCCCTCCTCTTCCTACTCCATGAGATTTCTTCCAAATTGGCTACTCCATGCGATTTCTACCCAGTTCTTTTTGTTTCCAAAGAGCTTTTGATGGCTATAGAACAACTTCATTTTCCAGATTTCTCTACTTGTCTCTTCACATCTTTCGTCCTATCTGTTACAAATATCTAGCCACTTTAATATTTAACGTTTTGTTGTATTCTCTTGTAAACTGTAATACCTTCTACTATATGTACTTCGTAATTTTATTATTTGAAAAAAAGAAATGACATTCACGGTTTGACATGGTATCAGAGCCTGTCTAGTCGCTCGCCAGTCACTCGCCTTCGCTCGATCCCCAGCCCGCCGTCAAACTCCACCTTCTTCGAGAAAAGCAATCAATGAATGCAACAAATCAATGATAACCGACTATCGAAGCAACAAGGCAAGGACCCCATACACCACAATGAATAGTATGAAAAGGTACATCAGAAGGATTAGACATGTGATTAAAAGAGACCCGCTTATGTTTAGCAAGTTCACAAATATCATACATAAATGTTTTAAACACAGAAGATGAAAAACTGGGAAATAAAGATTGCATAGTAGTAACAGAGGGATGACCCAAGAGACAATGTCAGGTAACCAACAGAGGAAGCCGGTGAGCATGAAGAACCCAAAGAACAACGACATCAAACTTGTACAGTCTATCTCGTATCCTACCAGAGTCAATCACCTTCTTGGTCTGCAGGTCCTAAAAAACACAGTAAGAAGGAAAGAAGATAATGAAGCAGCTCATGGAGTTTGTGATATGGCTTATAAACAAGATGTTGCGAGTAAAGAAGGGACATGAAGAACAGGAGCCAAGGTAAGAGAAGAACAATTGATGGATCCCTTTCCTACAATAGAGGAAAGGGTTCCATTGGCAATACATACTTTGTCTCTACCAAATAATGGTGAATAAAAAACAAAACATGACGACGATTCAGTCATATGATTAGTGGCTCCAGAGTCAATGATTCAATGAATGACAGGAGGTACAATAACAGAGTGAGCACTTGGAGTACCGGCATGAGCAAATGATGAGGATGGACTAGGAGTGGTCTCAAAGGAAAACCCATGCATCATGCAGCGGAGGGTCATCATCTCATTAGTAGAAAAGGACCCCAATAGAGACAGAGGCTCAAAGATCTATCCACCATAGGCACTACCATCAAGGAACTCAGTCAGGTGAGCAGAGCTTGGAAAGCTAAAATTGGAGCGGACACAACCACGTCCTCCACGACCTCCACGAGGTACCATTCCACCTCTTGGTGGAGGGAACCCATGCAATTTGAAGCAAGTGGCATGAGTACGCTGAATTCGACCACAACAATCACACATCAGGTGGTCTTTGTCCGTGGGTATGGACTTAAAGTCCCGAGGATTGGTTCCCACAGAATGAGAAGCAACAAGAGCAGAACCACTAGTGAGAACCTTTGAACTCCAAGACTGACGACGGTCATATTCCTGCTGGACAATACTATAGGTATCTGACAACTAAGGGACTAAAGTGTGGTTAAGGATCTGAAAAAAGTCCTAATGTAAACCATGTAGAAACTCAAACACCTTGTTCTGATCTTCATGTGCATGAACAAGGATCACAACAGCGAAGCAAACAAGGTCAAGAGAGATAAAATGGTCATATTCCAGATATAGCTGAGTGAACTCCAAATATTTTATGAAGCACGGATACTTAAAAATGTTCTGCGCATCGGCTCGAGCATGTATTAGATACAGGAAATGCATAGAAACGCATATCTGAAACGCACGGAAACATAATTTTAAATAAAAAAAGGAATTAATTTTGGAATCGCATTTCCCGCAAGCGGGATACGCGATTCCCATGCGGACCCTCCCGTGGCTTATTCATTTCATTTCATGCAGCCTATTCATTTCACGCGGTGATTAGGTTTACGAAAACAACTTTCGTGCATCCTGAAGGTCTCCTGCATCACGCCACTGAAGCTCTCTGCGTTAAAGTTCTCTGACATCTCTGCGTTGAAGCTCTACGATGATTCACGCCTCCGTCATCTCCCGCATTACGCCAATCCCGAAGTTCTCTCTCTGCGTCAAAAGCATCTTGCATCTCCTGCATCCCGCCTCAACCCTCCTCTCTGGTGAGTTGACTGAATTCTCCACCGCATTTTATTTCTTCTTCTTCTGTTGCATGTTATCTACTGTTGGTTGACTAATTCTTGTCGTATTTGTTACTATTTTCTTGTTATTGTTTGGACTGCTTTCCATGTTACTGATTGGGCTTAATATCAACTGTGTACTGATGAATACAGCCTTCTATACTATTGTTTTCCTATTACTGATTGGGCTGTGTATTGATGCTGACCTTCTTGAGAAGTTCTTATGTTCCTAAGATCTTCCATTGATGGTTTCTTGGTTTGATTATTTTTCGGCTTAAACCAGAGTAATTTTTTCTCTACTTAAATCTATGCATGAATTAAGATTATTTTGAGTCTGAGATTTTTTAATATGTTATTAATCTTTTGGGCTCCTATTTACTTGCATTCCTAAATATTTTATTAATTGCCTTATTTTTATATTAATTAATACTTATATTAAAATAATTTAAAAAACTTAAGGGATCTGATTGTTTGGTAAGAAATGGGATGCAGGAATTGGAATTGGTCCAATTCCGATTCCCCGCAGGAGATGAAATTGAAGTCAATTCCAATTTTGTTGTTTGGCTGAATGCAGGAATTATGTCACAAGAATTGGAATTAGTAATTCTGATGTTCGGGCGCATGTTATTTTTCAATTGATGGAATTGAAATACACACAAATATACACAAACACAGATATACACACGCACACATACACAAGTACATTATTCCACTATAATTAATCAACAGAATATTAA
Organism: Platanthera zijinensis; assembly: GCA_039513925.1. Lineage (NCBI taxonomy): Eukaryota > Viridiplantae > Streptophyta > Magnoliopsida > Asparagales > Orchidaceae > Platanthera > Platanthera zijinensis. Next base: position 62,439,872 of record CM077080.1, read on the forward strand.
TATACAATGAAGAGCAGGAACATGAAAGCCAAGAAAAGGGTTGGATTAAAGTTGAATTATCTGGGAAAGTGCTATTTGTAACAAATTAGTTCAATTATCTAGTAAGCAGCAACATCAAAGTCATGAAAAATTGAACTTTGTGGTGGAGAGTACCTTCAAGGATCAACATTGTGGCCAGCGGAACTCGTCAGATGGCAGATGCTTGATGGAGACTGTTGATTCTTGCCGGAGGAAGAACCCTTCCATCTTCATTTTGTTTCCACTCGTCGACTCGAAGACGACCACTCTGGAGTAGATCATGAGCCCCGTGGCGCTCCGAAGGAGTGTCGAATCGTCGTCTCCTTCGTTGGCGAAGCTCTCCTCTTCCCGGAATATGCAACTTCCCCCAAATGGCAATCGACGGGATGCGAGAACGAGAATGACGAGAGGCGCGACGCCTTCTGATGAGAGCGGAGGGAGGCGACGCGAGAGCGACGGGGGAACAACAAGAGTTTCGAATCATCATCACCTTCATTCGCGGGAGCAGAAGAATCGGGGCACGCGGAGTTGAGGTCGGAATCATGAATGAAGAGATCCTGAGGTCAGAATTGGCGAGGGCCTCTTTCCTCTATAATGAATTTGGAATTCAATTGAATTCCAATTCTCGGGAATTTTTAGGGCCGCCTAACGCTGGAATTGGAATTGGGAATTGAATTCAATTCCAATGCCCCAATTCCACCCAAGCGAACAGACCCAAAAAGGTTTCTCGTATCCTTATTTTTTTAAAAAAATCATGTTTCCCGTATCTGTTTTGTATCGTATCTTGTATCTTGTTTCCGTCCCCATGCTACATTTCAAGTAATATGCGGACGGTGGGTGATCCTATGAAGCACTGACACTTCAAAATTCTCAGTGTGTCGGTGTCGGACTCTCCGACACTCGTCCGACTCTCTGACACTCTCCGACACTCGTGTCGGAAGTCCGACACGCTGGCTCACGCAGGACTCGCGTGTCCCGCTCAATCGGACACGCGCGTCCCTCTCAATCGGACACACGTGTCCCTAAGCTAGCTACTCACATTGAGGCGGGAGGACATTGTCTTGGAAGTGCAATTTTTGTGAAAAAGGTTTTATAAGTTCTTATATAAGAGTGAAAGCATATTAGTTAATCATTGGAGAAAAATGAATTGGAAAGTGTGTAAAAGTCTTAAGAAGTGATCTATTTGAGGTGAAAAAACTATTTGAAGAGGTAATATGTTAATGTTCTATCATTTTTTGACCTTAGTTAAGTTTGCATTTGAATATTTGATGAGAAATATTTAAACATATCTTAATTTATTTGAATATTTGTTATTTGTTCATTTTAAATTTTTTGTTAAATGTTTTAGGATTTTCATAATTATAAAAAATAAATATTTAATATGTGTGTCCCAGCGTATCGAAATATGACATTTTTTGAGAATTTACGAGTCGCGAGTCGTGTCGTGTCGTATCGCGTGTCGCGTGTCGGTGTCGGTGCAACATAGGGGTAATCACCCTGTCAAAGGAGAAAGATCATCCTCCGCAGTTGAAATATCTGAACGGTATTTCTTTTCTAGGAATATGTAGATTCGATACGATTCCAAATATATACGCGGTATCCAAGAATAGGTAATTTCGTGCAATCTCCTCTTATATGGAATTAATAAACCAGGACATAACGAAATAGTACTCTCATTCCCATTGTCCCCAAGTGGACGCAGTCCTCTCTGGCTCTTTAATAGTCTTGTTAACATAGTCATACAAACGATGACTCTTAAGGGCCAAGAAAATAAATTGAAACCATGATAAGTAATTTGTTGTATAAAGACGATAAGTGGTAATTTGGGACATTGTATGCTCGTGCCCAACCCGAGTAGATCCAGCGGGTTGTGGCCCGTGACAACAATCAACCACGCTAGACAGAATGAAACCAAAAAACAAATAAACGTCAAAGAATTTCGGATTTGGTCGAAAAATAGCCGAAAGATCATCGAAAAGGCGCCTTTGCCAGAAAAATTGTCGAACACCACCAATAGGACCGCCCAGGATCCTAGAACAAAAAATCCTTAAGGGCCGAAGTCAAAGAAGGTCTGAAGAAGAAGGTAAAACCCTTTTCATAAGAGGGAGTATATGGAGGTAAAGAACCATAGATCAGTGATATAGTAAGATCTAATAGAGCATTCAATCAATCCTCCTAGAATGTGGTAGAGAAGGTAATAGCGAAACTTTTCTAAAAAAAATAGGGCCCATCAAATAGTTGTCGGAGGAGGAGCCATCCGTCCAATCAGCACTCTAGTGTAGGATCAACCCGGTGGTAGGGGAGAAACAGGCGGGGGGAGGGAAGGATCTGTGGTGGAGGGAGAGAGGAGAGGGTGGAGAAAATGCAGACTCTAGAAAAGAACCATGCATGGGAACTGGTCAATCTCCCTAATGGCAAGAAGATAGTTGGTTGTCAATGACTTTTTACAGTAAAACGGAACTTTGAAAGTATTCTGGAGAGATTCAAGGCACACTTAGTCGCAAGAGGCTACACTCAAACTCATGGTATTGACTACAAGGAGACATTTGCTCCGGTGGCAAAAATGAATTAAATATGGGTCCTATTTATTAGATATAATGTACTTTCTATACGGTAGACATAGTTTAGGCTCACCTTGGGTGTTGTGAGCACCCTCTCATGTACATGTATATATACCATATTATTGATGTGAATAGTAATTTTGATCCATTTCTATCATGGTATCAGAGGGCTAAGGTTTACAACGCCGCTCTCGTTTTCTTCTGGCTCGTTGCGTAAGCCTCCTCGTTTCCGCTCCTCTGTCAATCCTGCTTTGTCGTAGCAGTCTCAATGATCCCACTACACTCCTCGTTTTCGTTCCTTCCAGCTCACTAGCCGTAGCTTCTCCTTCGCTGATCCCGTCGACAGCTTCTGTTGTTGTTCGGCGCTGCTTACAACGTCCCGCCTCCCTGCGTCAGCACGCTGCTTCTGTGTATCACACGCTATTTCTATGTATCGCACGATGCTACTGCATATCGCACGATGTTTCTGTGTACCACATGCTGCTTTGATCTCGTCGTCTCCTTCCTGCACGATGCTTCTGTGCCAGCACGCTGCTTCAATGTTGCTTTTGCGTACCGCATACCGCTTATGCGTCCCGCTTTGATGCTGCTACTGTGTACTGCTTCTGCTTCTGCATACCGCTTACCGCAGATGCTCTGCTTCAGGAGGCTCGCACCTCATCCTTCGATGCCTCCCACAGCCCGCCTAACATTGTTGGCCTCCTCCACTGCCTCTTGCAACCCGCCGGACTGGTCGGTCTCCTTCGTCCTCTATCGAGTGCACTCTTGACCTAGGCGACCACCTCCGTCCTCTATTGGTTCGATGACATCGTCTCACTCCTCATCTGCTTTCCTTCAGAAGGTTGATGTCATCCTCGACGGGCGAAACTACAAGGCATGGTTCGCCACCGTCGGCATGATCCTCTGTGGTCTCAATTATGGGGCCACATTGATGACACTGAGCCTGCTCCGCCCCTACCGGCTGCCAATTCTACAGATACCTCACCAGCTACCAATCATGCGGACTCCCTCTCTTCCAGTTTCAGCATGACCACTTCCTCCCAGTGCTCCGACTAGGCGAGGTGGTGCTCTGACGAATCTCGCGTGATAGCAGTCATCTGTCAGTCCTATGAGCTGCCCATTCACATGATCGTTTACGAGTTACCAACGGCCAAGGCGATGTGAAATCACTTGCGTCACCTATACTTGCCATCTAATCAGGCTCTGCGCTACTCCCTATTTCGGACCCTTGGTGTTTGTTACCAGCGTGATCGGTCTGTACAAGTTTTCTTTGCTAAGCTCCTAGACCTCCGACGTTAGTGTGATGAGATTGCATTTTCCCCCTGCGTTACCTACATTCAGTATGTTGTTACATCCAGGGATCGAGACTTCCAACGTATGTATGAGTTTCTTATGCGTCTACGCCCCGAGTTCGAGCATGTTCAAACAAAGCTTTTGCATCGGGATCCTCCGACATCTCTCAGCGATAGACTCGTTTCTACTCCTTGGACACTGTTGCTCCTCCTAGTGTGATGTCCCATGTTGTTCTAGCTGCTCTCCAGCTTCTACCATAATCTTCTCTTGTGAGTGCTCCACTGATACCCTCGCCTGGTTATATTGCTCTGGTGCGCCCTGTTCCTCATCCACCTCCTTTGGCGTCCATTGTTGCTCTGTCTAGTGCTCCTCGTCACCTGTCTGTCTGCTGCTACTACTGCCAGAATCTGGGTCATGTCAAATATGAGTGTCGCAAGTTTCAAATGGCTTAAGAGTCTAGTCAGTAGCAGGTCCCTGGTGCATCTTCAGCTCACTTTTTTGTTCGGGCACAGTCACACTCTGTTTCTGAGCTTGCCCAGCAAATTCCTCAACTCTCTCATGGTTCACTGCCTCGCTGCTCTGTCTATATGCTCTCACTGGATGCTTTTGACGCCCCTGCCTCTCAATCAGCTGCCCCCGCCCCTATAGGTATCTCTCTCTCTGGCTAGTTGCTGGACTCTGGAGCCTCTTTTCACATGACATATGATGTCACCCACCTTTTGTCCTGTCAGCACATCTCTTCTGACTTTAGCATCATGATAGTCGATGACACTATTCTCCCCATCACCAGTCGTGACCTCCTTCATACCAGCCTTTTCCATGTTCCCGATGTTGCATGCATACCCAAGTTATCTATGAACTTATATTGCCAACCAACTCACATCTCACGATTGTATTGTTATTTTTGATGAGTATGTGTGTCGTGTGCAGGATCGTCTGACAGGGACCCTTCTTGGAGCTGGTCGTCGTCGTAGCAGGTTGTAAGTCCTCGATGACCTCCATCTTCCATCTATTCCATCACCATCGGTGGTTTCTACGTTGTCTACCTTCAGTGGGCTTCTCTCAGTGACATCCCTGTCTCGATCATCCCGGTGATTCGCGATTAGTTTTTGTGATTAGTCATAGTTTCCTTGGTCATGTTTATGTTGATTGGTCTCACTCTTGTATGAGTTGTAAGCTTGGTAAACAGCTACAACTCCCCTATCAGCTAGTGAGTCTAGGTCTCAGCATCATTTTGATTTAGTTCATTTGATGTATAGGGTCCCACACCTTTTGTATACAAGGGCAGACACCAATATCATGTTCTTTTTGTTGATGACTATTCTCGTTATTGTTGGGTCTACTTTATGCATTCTCGTTCTAAATTTTTTCAACTTGGTCTCACACCTTTTGTATACAAGGGCAAACACCAGTATCATGTTCTTTTTGTTGATGACTATTCTCGTTATTGTTGGGTCTACTTTATGCATTCTCGTTCTAAATTTTTTTCAACTTTATATTACTTTTTATGTTATGGTGCGCACCGAGTTTTCTGCTTTCATACGTATTTTTGTTCTGAATTGGGGGGAGTACCTCTCTCATGTTTTTTGTGATTTGCTAGTTATCCACGACACTCTCCCTCAGCTTGCCTGCCCTGGTGCTCACATTCAGAATGACACCGCTGAAAGGAAGCATCGTCACATTATTGAGACAGTCTGCACCCTTCCCATCTCCTCTCATGTTCCTCCTCATTTTTAGTCTGAGCTTGTTTCCACTGTTGTCTATCTTATTAACATGCAACATTCCACTTTTCTTCAGGGCCAGAATCTTGGTGAGTGTCTGTACTCTTGACCCCCACGTTACACCCATCTTCATATTTTTAGATGTCAGTGTTATGTTCTACTCCCTCCAAGTAAGCGTATCAAGATCTCTGTTCAGTCTGTTCCTTATGCTTTTTTTGGATACAGTACTGAGCACAATGGCTATTGATGTTATGACATTATTACACATCGACTTCGCATCTCACGTGATGTCACTTTTGACGATTATCGCATTTTCTGTGTCTTATGTCCCCTCTACCTCACACTCATCTGTTACTCCCTCTGAAGTGCAGTTTCTCACTCTTCCCATCTCCCAATCTCATGTATCCTCTCCTCCGAAATGTCCACCTCTTCCCTTGCCGCGGTCTACTCTGCCACCTCCTTTTCCCTTATCGCAGTCTACTCTGTCACCTCCTCACTTCTTCCCTTCATCCACTTCTCCCTCTGACGATCATTTGAAACCGTGTCCCTCCTATTTCATATTGCTACACTCATCATCCTCCTTTTATTCCTTCATTTGCAGTGCCCCCAGACTCAGCATTTGTCTCCTCCAATGAGTGTCCTATGCAAAGTTGTCAGGATCGAGATCCTAAATGAGATCGTTTTGAGGTAGGATCGGATCTGATAGTAAGGTCGGATCGAGGATCGCTTTACAAATCAGGATCGATTTACAAAATCTGAATCGTAGGATCGTAAGATCCTATGATCTGGATCGCGATCTGACAACCTTGGTCCTATGGACGATCCTCCAGCGCGTCGCTACCCACTTCGTGAGAGACATCCTCCTGACCGTCTTAGCCTTGTTGCCCAACCACTGGACTTGTCCTCCCTTCCTGCTAGTGTCTGTAGTACCCTAGAGCTGACTTCCTATCGTGAGGCTGCCCAGATACCTGAGTAGCAGGCTGTCATGCCTGCTGAGTTAGAGGCACTCGAGCACACTCGTACCTGGGAGTTTGCTCCTCTTTCACCTGATGATGTTCTTATTACTTGCAAGTAGGTCTTCAAGGTCAAGACTCGCTCTGATGGTTGTGTGGAAATGCACAAGACTTAGCTTGTGGCTCGTGGTTTTCAGAAGGAGCAAGGACGCGACCACGACGAGACCTTTGCTCCGTCCGCTCACACGGTTCGCACTCTTATTGCAATTGTAGCTCTTCACCGCTGGTCTGTCTCAGCTCAACGTAAAGAATGTTTTTTTCACGACGATTTTCAACATGAGGTGTACATGATTCCTCCTCCTGGTCTCTCCTCTCCTTCAGGCCTTGTCTGCAGCTTGAAGCGAGCTCTTTATGGGCTCAAACAGGCGCCCCGAATGTGATTTGTATGTTTTAGCTCAGCCATTACAGCTACCGGTTTTCAGTCGAGTCCACATGATCCAGTTCTGTTTGTGTACTCATCCTCTCGTGGTCGGACTCTTCTGTTACTTTATGTGGATGATGTGATTATTAATGATGATGTTTCTTCTCATGTGATCTTCGTCAAGCATCACCTTCAACAGCAGTTTCAGATGACTGACGTTGGACAGCTGAGCTATTTCTTGATGCCTGAGGTCAGCTCTAAAGGCCGTGGTTTTTCAGGTCTCTCAGCAGTGTTACACATCAGATCTCTTAGCCCGGGCTACTATCTCTAACTCTCGCACAGAGGACACCGTTATAGAGTTTCACCTTCAGTTACGTCCGGATGATGGGGTTTCACTCTCTGATCATACTCGCTACGACCACCTTGTTGGGAGTCTCGTCTACCTTACCATTACTAGGTCTGACATTGCCCGTATTGTTTATGTGTTTAGCTAATTTGTTAGTGCACCTACCTTTATGCATTATGGTCACTGTTGCGGCTCCTGCGCTATCTCCAGAAGACGGCTTCTCATGGTCTCTTCTTCTCCAACGGTAGTTTTCTACAGCTCAGTGCTTTCTCGGATGCTACCTAGGTTAGTGATCCTGCTGACTGTCGCTCTTTCACTGGTTTCTGTCTATTTTTGGATTCTTCAGTTATTGCATGGAAGTTCAAGAAATAGACCGGTGTTTCTCATTCCAACACTGAGGCTAAGCTTCGGGCCATGGCTACCACCGCTGAGGATATTAGTTGGCCTTGTTGGCTTCTTGAGCACTTTGGTGTCTCTTCTCCAGATCATACTCCACTCTATTGTGATAACACGGGTACCATTCAGATTTCTCTAAACCTGGTGAAACACTCACTCTTCAAACATATCTGGATGGATGTTTTCTTCCTACGTAAGCAATATAGTCATGTCATTCTTGCTCCTTCCTTTGTTCCTTCCGAGCAGCAGATTGTAGATTTGATGACTAAGCCTTAAACGCAGACCTAGCATGCATATTATTGTCCAAACTCTCGGTGTATGATCCCCTGTGAGTTTAGGGGGGTGTTAGATATAATGTACATTCTATATAGTAGACATAGCTTAGGCTCACCTTGGGCGCTGTGAACACCATCTCATGTACAGTATATATACCTTATTGTTAATATGAATAGTAATTTTGATCCCTTTCTATCACTATTATCATGTATCGCCTGTAAAGGGTGGGATATTCAACAACTGGATGTAAGAAATGTTTTCCTTCACGGTGAGTTGGAAGATGAAGTATATATGTCAATGCGTCTTGATCATGACCCTATCGGCTTAGAAGGGAAGATTTGTAAATTGAAGAAAACTCTTTATGTGTTAAAACAATTTCAGAAAGCTTGGTTTGGAGACTTCACAAAGTCATGATCTCGTTAGGTTATACCCAAAGTCATACCAATCACCCTTTATTTATCAAAAGAAAAGAGATGAAGGTGGCTCTCCTGATTGCGTATGTTGATGATATGGTTATTACAGTGATGAAATGGATGAGATTGTGCCTTGAAACTTAAACTTGCTAGTAAATTGAAGTGAAAGATAAGTTAAGATATTTTCTAGAGATTGAGATAGCAAGATCAAAATATGGGATTCATATTTCACAATGAGAGTATGGCCTTTGATTTATTAGAACAAACATGAATGAGTGGTTGCAAGCCTCTTGATACTCCTATTGAAGTCAACCACAAACCTGGACGTGAAGATGGGGAGTCAATGGAAAATATTTTTAGTTATCAGAAGATGGTAGGAAAATGATCTACCTATCTCAGGCTCGTCCTGACATTTCATATGCAGTATGAGTGGTAAGTCAATACATGCATTCTCCCAATGTCAGACATCTTGATGTCATGCACAGAATTCTGAGGTATTTGAAGACCTCGCATGGTAGGGTCATTTTATTCTCTCCTGAACTTTAAAATTGAAGTATATACTGATGCAGAGTGGGTTGGACAATAGTGATGAAAGATCTACCACAAGATATTGTTCCTTTGTTGGGCTAGTTTGATCACTTGGAGAAGCAAGAAACATGTTGTGGCTCTCTCTAGTGGTTAGGCTGAGTTTAGAGCTGACTCATGATATATGTGAAAAGATGTGGCTTCATTCCCTCTTGACTGATCTTGGTTTGCTGAAAACTAGCACTTTTAACTTGTATTGTGACAACAAGACTACAATCAACATTGCTTATAACAATGTCCAGCATGACCACACCAAACACGTTGAAGTTGATTGACATTTCATTAAAGAAAATATTATGAAAGGGATTATATGTAGCCTTCGTTCACTATGGGTCAACTTGTAGATTTTCTCACTAAGATATGAGCGAAAGATATTTGCAACATTATTAGCAAGTGGGTATGAAGAACATCACAAGTCCAATTCGAGGGAGTGTTAGAAATATTTAGCCAATTTAATATTTGATGTTTTGTTGTATTCTCTTGTAATACCATCTACTATATGTAGAGGGTAATTTTATTATTTGAAAAATAAAAGAAATGGCATTCACAGTTTGACACTATATTCCCTGACATTCATAGGTTCTTGATTTATCTTTTTGACTTTGTTTTCGAATAATGACAAGTTTAAAAAATTGTTATCTGTCAGGGCCTCAGACACTTACAATTCTCTATCACATTTTCTCTTACTACATGATATTTTCAGCACTTTCGTTTAAAGAGGACAATTGCTACTAGGATTGAACGCGGACGCCCTCGTTGGACGCTAGCATCCACCCTCATTCCATAAGCACAATATGCTACTTGTTTAAAGGATATAATTGCATCTTTCTAATAAGTTCAAGCTTATGGGCCAGTTAGGTATGCGCTTGATCCTCAAATAGCGTCAAAGCAAGTCATAAGTTCAAGACCAGGGGACCGTGTTAGTTGGGAAAATGCATGTAAATTAGTCTTGCCTTAACATGTGTGGGTTTTAGTTGGCTTGCGGGTTGCTGGTTCTAAGAGAATCCTTATCAAAATAATCTGGCTGGTTCTAAGAGCCTCCAACGCAATAGACTCAGTGTGGTTCTCAATCTGGGAATAACTTGTCTTAGAAGCCTCGAAGTGTAAAAAAACTCTAACAGATTCTAAGAGACTCCGCGTAAAAGACTCAGGTTTGATGATAGGTATGATATTGTGAGACGTTGGGGAGGGGATTGTTGGGCGTCAACCCAATCTATCGCAATGATACAAAACTACTTATTAAAGGAAATGGTAGCACTTCCACTAATTCGAACATTGGGCAATTGGTTGCTCTTACATTCTACAACCCCCTATTACTTA